>OX387270.1:22420123-24820123 GCA_947562075.1 Orthosia gracilis | reverse complement strand
TTTGCACTGTACAGCAATCATGATATCATAAGGATAGTAATAATTATTCAACACAATACTACTAATGACTACACCGTTAACAATTTCATTCAAAAAAATTACGTTTCAAGAAAATAAAAAAATGAGAAACGAAAGGAGTGCAAATGCTCTTTCTAACCTTGAAACACTGACTCTAACTATCAGTCACCAATCGATAGCCCTTATCGACGTCTCATGACTTTATCATTATCATTTTATCTTGACATGACTCATGACCTTATCATTATCATTTTTTCTCAAGTGCAACACAGAATGAGAATAATATAGATTGTGAAAAAAATCTTCAGGGACATAGACAAAGTCATCTCAGTTCGATCAAGTCGTATTGTTTTTTCAAAATGTATTTTATTTCAAAAGCCTTGTTGGTGTGTGTGTTGTGTGTGGCCTTGTATAGAGCAGATGACTTGCAGCTGGGGTCTTCTGTCAATGGAAAGTTGGGATACCAGGAGACTGTCAAATTGAGCTCCACTCCATTTACCTCAAGGATCGAGAATGTGTTCTACAACTCGAAAAATACTAAAGTTATTAAGGTGAGTTGCTATAATCCGTCAATTTTTATGAACTTCACAGGTAGAGATACTTTATTACTGCACCGTTGGCAGCTATACCATCAACTGCTTGCTAGTATTTATTATTTCACAGCATGTGTCAACTCTTTGATATTTAGTTTCTGCTGACACACGGGAATAGAATAACATACTTGTGTATCATTGTTTTATCTCAAAAATAGGTCGTTTTTATTTTTCCTCTTTCAAGATATTACGAGCTGTCTGATACTAGCGAATGTCGTAGAAAAAAAAGATTAGCCAGTCAGCAAGGTTGATATTGAAATTAACCTGTGCCTAAGATTATAATTTAAGTCCTTGAACATTCCAAATTTTCGTAGTTTTTATTAGATGATTGCCATCTAGTAACTATCGAAAAGGTTTTCTTCACATTTAGATAGTGACGTGTCAATTGACTGATCAGCTCATGTCTCTGATGAGAATATGTCTAGAACTCTTTCAACATTTTTTTTTATTACAGGGCATATCAGCAACCGACTTAGAAAAGACGAAAGCACAAGTAATCATCACGAGGGGAGGCATCGGTTCGTTCTTCGTCAATCTTCGGCTTAAGGGCGAGAAAGGAAAGGCCCTCCACTACCTTGTTCAAGTATTTGTATGATTGTACCTATTATTGTACCAAAAGAAAACTTTTATATTGATATGGACCACAAAAGGCAAGAGGAATATTTGTAAATTATGGCTCAATAGGTACCTTACTTATAAAAAATCTCTGAAGTGTCTCCCAATGATTAGCATATTCCTAATTCAAATGTTCTGTAGAGAATTTGAACTTAGAATCTGTTAACCATTAGATATTTTTATAAATAAGGTTGTATATTATTTAAGTTTGTTGTTAAGATAAAACAATTTTGAAGGAGAGTGTAGTTTTACTAATCATGACAAAATGTTTGAGGGAAATTCCTCTTCTTGACATGTTTTAAATTTTATATCAGTTGAAATAAAGAAAACCCTGTACATTTGGAGCCTGTGGGTGACTTAACTAGTCATAATTATTTATTAGCATTATTTAGGTTTATTTGGCGAAGGGGCAAACCCGTCCACAAATATTCCGATAGTGGTACTTCATTTGTTGGTGCGTATAACGAGCTATCAAATTTCTTTAAAACGAATTCCGAGTCTTTGAGCGGAAGTATAGCTAATGATGGAATTACCTTCCACTTCATTGCCGCATAATATGCTCCATATTTCGGCGGTGTCTGGGAGGCGGATGTCAAATCGGCAAAATATCACTTACAGCGAGTGTTGGGATATTGTACTTAAGTTTTGAGGAGCTTAACACCACATTAGCCCAAATCAAGACCATATTAAATTCACGCTTACTAACGCCGCTGTCCTCAGAACCTGCCGATTGCACTTGACGCCAGGTCATTTTCTCGTCGGCCGGCCACTCTCTTCGTTGCCACAGAAGAGTTATGTCGATCATTCCGCAACCCATCTCAGTCGGTATTGAGCAACTTCGCCAGCACTTCTGGACTAGGTGGAGTAAGGAATATGTTGCTGAGTTGCAGCAACGGACGAACTTGCGTTCATGTCAGGATACCTTGAAGAAGGACTGCCTGATGGTGGTGAAAGAGGACAATCTCCCATTCTTGTAGTGGAGACTAGGAAGGATAGCTGATATACACCCGGGTTCTGACGGAATAGTCCGTGTAGCGGATATCAAAACTTCCACTGGAGTCATCAGTAGGGCCTTCAACAGGATATGCCCACTACCCGTAACTTCGGAATCGGAGTCTGGTTGAAAGCACGACTTTCAAAGCCCGGGGGCATGTTGGAGCGCCTACTCAAAACGGTTCAGCAATAAATTACATGTCGTCAAACTATCACCTTTGCTAATTACTACCTGTTCATTTTTCTAATGTACTTGCTAATTAAAGCTCACAGACGTAACTTGTGCCTCCTGCATTTTTTATTATAAATCCCGCTAATTTCCGCACACTATGATAGTGTGATATTATTATATTCTCTCGCAGACTTTTATGTAGGTAATCTATACTCTATACATTCATCTATACATATAAATAAAATTGGAGTGTCTGTTTTTAATATTGAATTAACCGTTTTTTACTACATGTATATGAATATATATACGGTACATACACCAAAATAACATTTTTTACAATTTTTGTCTGTCTGTTTGTTCCGGCTAATCTCTGAATTGGCTGGACCGATTTTGACGGGACTTTTATTGGCAGGTAGCTGATGTAATAAGGAGTAACTAAGGCTACGTTTATTTTAGAAAAAATCTTTTATTTTAGAAATTTGTTAGGCGGAACGAAGTTCGCCGGGTCAGCCAGTACATACAAATAAAATTTGTGTGTCTGTTTATGATATTGAAATAATCGTTTTTATTACATGTATATGAATATATATATACGGTACATACACCAAAATAACATTTTTTTGAATGTTTGTCTGTCTGTCTGTTTGTTCTGGCTAATCTCTGAAATGGCTGGACCGATTTTGACGGGACTTTTATTGACAGGTAGCTGATGTCATAAGGAGTAACTTAGGCTACGTTTATTTTAGAAATTTGTTAGGTGGAACGAAGTTTGCCGGGTCAGCTAGTATAATATATATTTAGTAAGTTCTTTAATCATGTAGTACTTAATATTTACGTGTCATCAATAGTTTTCTCAGCGCAAGCCAAATAATGAATTTTATAGGCAAAATTTTGCTACTTTGGGTTACATTATTGCGATTTTCATAAGGATATCTACTTTTTGACAATAATTTATAGCTTATGTTACTCGGAAATAATGTAGATTTCCACAGATGAAAGAATTTTAAAATCGCTCTTGTAATTTCGGAGCCCATTCAGTACAAACAAACAAAAAAATCTATCCTCTTTATAATGTTTGTATAGAAGTATGGATTGTCTTTTATATCAAAATGAGGCTCTAGACAAGTGACATTACAAAAGTGACATCGAAAGCGTCGTGATAAGCTAAAATGTCCACAATGTATGGGATTGTCAAGCGCTGCCGAAATGCATTTAATCCGTTACATTTTGGCATTTTGAGTGTCGTACTCGCTGATATAATGACACTTTGCTTAGAGCTTCATGGTACTTATTTAATTTTAAATATTCGGCTGAAAGAAGCATATACACACATAGATTAGATACTCACATAACTTGCGGATGTTAGCCATCCTCCACTCCCTTACGCTTGGACAATCGATACCAGTTGTAATTCTTAGTTCTTTATTGAACACCAAAACAATACATTTACATAAAGTGAAATCAATATTCATGTACAAAGGCGGGCTTAACTCTCAACATCCAAAAATAACATTCACCCATGAAATTCACGGCAAGTTATCTAAGCGATACATCACACAGTGGCACACCGCGGCCCATAAATAAACGATCATAACACGAACTTATATTTGTCATTGTTTTGTCAAAGTCAATCGGATAAGTTCGAACAACTTCGGGGTTTTATTTGCGATACGCGTGACTTGCGGATATGGCTTTGGTAGAAATATTTTTCAGTTAGGTTAATCGGTTATTTTCATATGGTAAAGACATTTAAACCGGTTTTGCCGAAGCTGTGCAGATTGAATAGGGTCCAGATAAAAGACGTCTCCACTATGATAGACAATGACAAAACAAGGGGTAACACCCCTAAAACCGTCACTACTCTACATTTACACAAAACCACACATACACATTTTTTGTATTTATTATAACATTCATCAAGACATTGTATTTCATGGTTGCGTCTTTTTGCATGTCTACTGGGTTAAATATAATAATCTATTTCGAGGGTCAAGCGCTGTATGCCGAGATACAGGACCCTTCCTAGTTCGGCTACAGATGCTCCCATGCAGCATAATTTTAAGTACTGGCCTGTAAGAATAGTTTATGTAATTCGTTGTATTACTTTTGGTGCAATAATCAATATAAATAAACTGCTGAACATAGGCCTCTCCAAACTGTCACCATATCGACAACAGCCTTCACCAGGCCCTCGTTCCCCCTAGAGAGAGGTCCTCCAACGCTGCGTCTTCCAGAACTTGCTAGCTCATATGCATGTACGGCATCTATGCTCTTCAAACTGAAACACAGCAGCTATATATCCCTGGACAACCAATTTTAACGTAGTATAAGTGTGTCTAGGAAAAGTATTAGAGGAGAAGCATTAAAAAATTTCGTATCAATAAGGAAAATGATGTCGTCATCGGAATTTCCCATTTTTACGTACCGAGAAAAGAATGTGAAAACTCTTGTGATGATTGACATTATCAACAAACTAATAATAGCCCACTTAAGTGTTGTTTCAAGTGTTAAATATTGACTCCTTAGCTTTCGTAAAATTTTATCATCATTTTACTCATCATCAATAATCACATTTTCATTGTAAGGACCAAACGATGAATAGGAAAAATACTAAGCAAAATATTTTGCCAACATATAAACACACAATACACAGAGGTGGACTTGGTAGTATTGGATGCCTTAGGTATTTTCTACCAGTTAACCTTTGGGTGATGGATAGACAAATAGTGGTAGGCTACCACTATCTATAAAACGCGATTAGGTAATATTTATTTAAATAGAACTTAATTTATGCAATAAAAAAACGAAATACACAGGTAATATAGATGATTGAAAAACATTAACACTGTGACGATACTACTGCCAACTTCCTACGAATGTGCTCGCAAACTTTAACTTTGAAGGTTAATCGGTTGATTGCCATTCTGCTGGACCGTATTACACAGATAAATAGACTCAAATAGTTCAAAATGTACCTTGACCCTCAAGCTAAAACATTTCAATTAAATTAAAACAAAAAATGAAGCGAAGAAAAAGCCCTTCGGATCTGAGTTGACGAATAAAGGGCGACCAGTAATAGATGGCGTCATAACCCACAAATGCGAACGGGATAAAAAATAAGTTGAAGTCGTTCCACATCGCCCGCATCTGGTACTAATGTGTCCAACTTTTGATAAAGCCGTAGTGCCCGACGAATTGGCGCGTTGAATCACTTTCTCATGTTCAACTGCTAAGTGATATTTTAAGGGTGAAAAGTAGTTTTTTGAGAGGGTGGGTATGTTTCGTAAATGGTTGCTTGATTTTGTTTTGATATTTAGCAGTTGATTTATATTTCATTCTTTATTGTACACCAAAATAATACATTTATACAAGGTAATAACAAAATTCATGTACAAAGGACTAAATGGAGTTTTCTTCCAGCAAAACTTTCGATGTTGTTTCAAAGGTGAAAATAAAATTGTTGAAAAGAAGGACATTGTTTTGAATGCGATTTTATTTTACTCATTCAATATCTGCCTAACCATTTCCCATCAATGATGGAGTTCGTTTCTTCTCTACATAAGATAAGATAAGATTTATTCCTGAGTATATGGTATCTTAATATTAAACAGCTTCACATATACTACCGTTGCCGCTGTAGAAATATTAAAATTAACCTACAAAACCAAAGTGTCCAAGTTCCAGGCCTCAACCATATAATTTTATTAAGTAGTTTGTCATCGAAACGCATACATGGTGTGCGCACGACGTTTGAGGCGTACAATATTATAAATAAGTTTGGATGAAAATAGGTAATTTTTAAACAACGATAAATTTATGAATTAATTGTTAAAATTTATTAGTTATATAATGTCAAATGCTCATAAAAAATAACAAGTGTAATAGTAAAATAAAAGGTAATGTCAAAATTTATAATTTAAATTTATTCACTGAATAGAAACAATTTTCTAATTTCAGGCAAATATTGTTTTCCTAAATTTATTAGTGGGCAACAAGGAATTCCTGCTATATAATTGTAGTCTCTGGCTAACTCTTTTAGAAATTTGTTATGGGAACACATGCGAATACCTTTTTACAAACATACAAATTTCAAAAACATATAGGCAAGGAAGTGGAAGAAATTTTAGTGAATTAAATAATAGCTTACAATGATCTAAATATTCTGCTCCATATACAGCTCTGACACATTTTTTTGATGAAATAAATGCACTGTTCACATGTACTACATAACAGGATGCAGCTGAATTGGTTTTCATGAAGCCACTGCCTATCGGACTTTCACAATCCAGCAAGTGGGTGACACGATACCCCTAGGCAAGACTGGTATTAGATTTCCTGGCTTCTGACTACCCGTTGCTCCTTTTTTATGGGACAATCCCACCGCACTATTCCCAAACCACTGCAACTCCTGAAAGCCTGAATCAACAGTGGCGACCACTAGATAAGCGCCGAGGCAATGAAGTCCCTGATAATGAATTTAACCGTCTTGGATCCCGCAACGTAATTAATTAGAAAAGAATAACGTAGGAAAAGGAAAAATAAACATTATTTCCACTTGCCTCCATATCAAGCAGGAGACAGAACAAACAAGACCAATTATAGGCACATAGGTTCGTTGACATCTGGGATAAACCCAGTTGCCTAGCACCACGGATAAATTTATCTAATAATTCGTCATTTGTAGATCTTTGAAAGTCGTTTCGGGTACAAACGTCAACCAGGACCAACAGCTTAACGTGCTTACCGAGGCACGGAGGACAGAAGGTCAATCATCCAGGGGACCGACCTCAGCAAGCATGGCTTAACAATTTCCTGTGTAAGATTTTGTTTGTAAACACAAACATGATTCAGAAATCAATCCTACTTAGACCAAAGTTTGGTGAATAAATATTTTATAACTTTTATGTCACGAATCATTTCTCAGTAATATTGAAATAATAACTCGAAATTTCCCATTAAGAAATAATCCAATGTATATATACATATATATCTAGATATGTAGAAACAAATCGCAATCATGATACTCGTATCATAAGGATAGTAATAATTAGTCAACACAATACTACTAATGACTACACCGTTAAAAATTTCATTCAAGAAAATTACGCCTCAAGAATGTAGAAAATAAGAAACGAAAGGAGTGCAAATGCTCTTTCTAACGAATCATTTCTCAGTAATATTGAAATAATAACACGAAATTTCCCATTAAGAAATAATCCAATGTAAAGTATCTAGATATGTAGAAACAAATCGCAATCATGATACTCGTATCATAAGGATAGTAATAATTAGTCAACACAATACTACTAATGACTACACCGTTAAAAATTTCATTCAAGAAAATTACGCCTCAAGAATGTAGAAAATAAGAAACGAAAGGAGTGCAAATGCTCTTTCTAACGAATCATTTCTCAGTAATATTGAAATAATAACACGAAATTTCCCATTAAGAAATAATCCAATGTAAAGTATCTAGATATGTAGAAACAAATCGCAATCATGATACTCGTATCATAAGGATAGTAATAATTAGTCAACACAATACTACTAATGACTACACCGTTAAAAATTTCATTCAAGAAAATTACGCCTCAAGAATGTAGAAAATAAGAAACGAAAGGAGTGCAAATGCTCTTTCTAACCTTGAAACACTAACTATAACTATCAGTCACCAATCGATAGCCCTTATCGACGTCTCGATAACATGACTCATGACCTTATCATTATCATTTTATCTCAAGTGCAACAAAGAATGAGTATAATATAAATTGTGAAAAAAATCTTCAGGAACATAGACAAAGTCATCTCCGTTCGATCAAGTCGTATTGTTTTTTCAAAATGTATTTTATTTCGAAAGCCTTGTTGGTGTGTGTGTTGTGTGTGGCCTTGTATAAAGCCGATGACTTTCAGCTGGGGTCTTCTGTCAATGGACAGTTAGGATACCAGGAGACTGTCAAATTGAGCTCTGCACCATTTACCTCAAGGATCAAGAATGTGTTCTACAACTCGAATAATACTAAAGTTATTAAGGTGAGTTGCTAAAATCCGTCAATTGTTATGAACTTCAGAGATACTTTATTACTGCACCCTTGGCAGCTACACCACCAACTGCTTACTGGTTTTTATATAATTCACATCATGCGTCAAATCTTCGATATTTAGTTTCTGCTGAAAGACGGGAATATAACAATGTACAATAATTCATGAGGACATGTATCATTGTTTTATCTCAAAAATAGGTCGTTTTTATTTATCCTCTTTCAAGATATTACGAGCTGTCTGATACTAGCGAATGTCGTAGAAAAAAAGATTAGCCAGTCAGCAAGGTTGATATCGAAATTAACCTGTGCTTAAGATTATAATTTAAGTCCTTGAACATTCCAATTTTTTGTAGTTTTTATTAGATAATCGCCATCTAGTAACCATCGAAAAGGTTTTCTTCACATTTAGATAGTGACGTGTCAATTGCCTGATCAGCTGATGTCTCTGATGAGAATAAGTCTAGAACTCTTTCAACATTTTTTTTTTATTACAGGGCATATCAGCAACCGACTTAGAAAAGACGAAAGCACAAGTAAACATCACGGGGGGAGGCATCGGTTCATCCTTCGTCAATATTCGGCTAAAGGGCGAGAAAGGAAAGGCCCTCTACTACCTTGTTCAAATATTTGTATGATTGTACCTATTATTGTATCAAAAGAAAACTTTAATACTGATATGGACCAAAAAAGGCAAGAGGAAGATTTGTAAATTATGGCTTAACACCTTACTTATAAAAAATCTCTGAAGCATATTCCTAATTCAAATTTTCTGTAGAGAATTTGAATTTAGAATTGCTAACCATTAGATATTTTTATAAATAAGGTTGTATATTATTTAAGTTTGTTGTTAAGATAAAACAATTTTGAAGGACATTTGTTGTTTTCCTAATCAGGACAAAATATTTGAAGTAAATTCCTTATTTCAATTAGGCCAATAAGCGGCACTTTGAACCCCAAAAATTTAAATTTGAAGGTATTAATTGATTCTACCGTCCATTCGGAACTTTGCACGTGTACATCACCATCATTATTATCATATCAGCCGAAAGACGCCCGACTGCTGGACATAGGCGTCCCCCAAGAGTCCCGTGCGTCCCATTGGATAAAGTTGCGGGTATCCGCTGGATGCACGTGTACGTTTGAAAATAATTAAAGAACAAGAACTAAATTGGAAGAACGAACAGGAAGGAGGAAGCGCGGGCTCGTGAAAGATGGACAAGATTGGAGAGAAATCTCTGCCCAGGAATGGGCAGAACAGGGTAGAAAAACTTTAAAAAGGATATGCAACAAACATGTGGCACCCCTTGTATTGCAGATATCTAAAACACTTATTATCAGGCGTGTCGACTTCGTCCATTAATGAGCTACATAGGCCTCTCTTTTCTTGTGCCAATCTCCACGCTCCTGTGTCCACCTCATCCAGTTTCTACCCATGATGGCAACAATCTCGTCTGCCCATTTCGCCGCTGGACGTCCAACATTCTTCTGTCCTTGGAAGCTACTGGGTCACTGCAGTAATGCAGCTGTCATAACAGCGGCAGCGCCTTGACATTTGTCCTGCCCAACTCCATTTCTATGTAGCTTTTTTTTAATGCAAATCAATGAAATAAACTCCTAAAGCTTTATTAATCAGCCATAGAGCGTAATTTCTGATCAATAACGCGAGCTATTTCCTGATAAAGCATTATTAATGAGCAAGCTGATTAAAATTCCAATAAATAACAATACGGGCGTGTTTAATGAGTGCGTGTAAAGTATGCAAATGCAAGGTATATGGGACTACGCTCACATATTGGTCACGGGGCAGCGATGCGTGGCCGTAGGCCGGGAGCTGGGACTTCAAGTAATAGTTTTTGGTGTAGGAATATGGTATTAATACACTGGTAAAAAATGGAAACACTCGAGAAAATACTATTTTAACTGTAGATTGGAGAAATTAAAGGTAGACAAAAAAAAAATAGATAGAGTGATACACGATTAAACTAGAAAGAAAGTAACTATTATTATAGATAACTAAAACATAACATGCACTGACAAATGATGAACAGCTGACAAATGTGTTGGTTGATACTTTGCTCAATAGGAACACAAAGACGTTGCTTAAACTTATCGATCCAATCTACTAAGCGCTGATAAGTATTTAATTGTACTTGTATTTTTTTCTATACCGATTATCGATTGCGCAAAATAGAAATAATAATTTAAAAATTTATTAACACTAGCAGACGCTTCGCGGTTTCACCCGCGTAGTTCCCGTTCCCGTGGGAATACAGGGATAAAAAGTAGCCTATGTCACTCGGGGATAGTGTAGCTTGCCAACGGTGAAAGAATTTTTGAAATCGTTTTAGTAGTTTTTAAGTTTATTCGTTACATATAAAAATACAAATCTTTCCTTTTTATAATATTAGTATAGATATAGATTTAGTCAGACCTGGAAAATTCTCAGCTAAGTTGCTTTCACCACAAAACTAGTATCAGTCTGCAGTGGCGCAAATGTTTACGGACATCATTAATTTCACTTACTGACTCAACATGAATAGAAAACAGCAGCCTGAGTTAATATTCTTTTATTCTTAAATAAGTGTCTGCTTGAATGAATGCTGTAGTATCATTGTTTGAGATTGAAGATACCAATATTTTCCAAGAATTTAAGAGCCAAAATTTTTAATTAGACGGGGTATGAGTCAACCTCATTTTTAGGCTTTACAATAAAACAGAAAACTCATTGCTAAATTGACCCATATGATCCATCTCTTAAAACCAGAACAGGGCAACCCTGGTTGTCGGCAAAAATAGTTATTGCAATACTTTGGATGATCTCCTTCGCTAAGAGCTCCACTACTAGTAAAATATATTCCACATCTTGTTGTCCAGAGGCTTCAGCTCCCGACCTAACATGTTGACTCTGGCCACGTTGAATATGCAGTGCACTGGGCGTGCCCTAAACTCTTGTAAGCCTTTGTTTGGCCCCGATATTGGATCCCGACGTTTATCGTCCACTTTGATACACTCCCTAAAATATTCACGTTGTTTATACGCGGGGCCGTGCGTTCGTTACCTATAGACTGATGAGTTTTGTACGAGAGTTGGGTAGTTTGGAAGAATTGGGGATGTTGTTATGGAGGTAGGAAGTATCATTATACTGGTTGAGGGTAGAGGTAGTGACCCTCATCACAAATTCGAGCGATCACAAATACTTTCGTCTGAATAGATTGTCTCAGTAAATACTAATTATTCCATCTTGTAGAATAAAATAAACGGTTTTTCCTCTTTGGTTATGGCATGTTAAATGGTAATTGTGACATAAATGTCAGGTATTTGGGTCAATGTTGCTTGTAAGCTCCATAGGTATTTTTATATGCCATTCATAGATTGGCAAAAAATTTAGCCTACATGGTGGTAAGAGGTCACCATGCTGCATATGGACATCTGGAATACCATGGTACCCACCATAGTCATATCACCATAGTCATGGTCATCACAGGTGCTTTGTCTATAATTCTTATAAGTGTAATTATTGGCAGATTTTTAACCTACTAACATTAATTTGATTGTTTCTTGAAGCTTAATTTACTTACATTGTTTACTTAAATTATTCCCATTACACAACACTTTGTACTCCATTCTCACTACAAGTTCCCCAGTCTTGACTTAGAGCGTCTGACGGGAACAAAGTGTAGTTCCAGTCGGATGCGGCGACATTACGTCGCAATCAAACGCTCGTTAACGCGTCCAGTAATTACTGTAGCGGACCTCACTGCTGACTAATATTCTCTAGTTTAGCAGACAGGTACTAACTGTATCTATGTACTCGTATAACGCTAGTGTTTATAGGAGAAGTGGATTTTAATATAATTTGACTGGAAACCTGAGGTGTCTCTACGACTCCATGTCGTAGAGACACCTCACTGGCGACTAATATTTTCAAGTTGAGTGTTACATGTAACACTCAACTTAATGGCACAAAATCACATCAAAACACAATCTACCTAGATTCAAACTTAATGGCGGCACGAAACACGTAACGAATAGCTACGCAGTAGTAAAATCAAGTGATTTTTACAAAGGAGGTGAAGGGTGGGTACAGCGCAGCAAAAAGCGTTCAGTCGTAATTAAGTTTGAATCGACTTATACATCGTACGCGTTAAAGGAAAAATATATTTAAAAGCCGGCTAGAAGGGCTGTGAGATATGAGATATGATGCATATTATTTATTTATTTATGTACATACAAAACACTTCACAGAAAAAAGAAAGAATATTGTAGCGGCACCAACACCGCCACTTACGAAATAATGACATGACTTCACACAAATCATGCATCGCGCAAGCAAAGATTTCGTCGCGATTTGAACGAATACAACAGTACGTCATCAACCGTTGGGCAGTTGCCCGAACCAGACACAACACCCGTCTGGTCGGAGGATCCTCCCTTTTTAATAGAGGTTTGTGGGACTTTACACCCTGTTCTGCATACCAGCAAACTGGTGACCCTCATGTAGGACCGTCAGCGCAGCCTTCGTGCATAGCTATTTTACCGTAACGTCATCACTTCCGCAAGAGTTCGAGCAGCGAGTCATCAGTCAGCCAGTATCCACGGTATCTACAAGGGTATCCTGACCACCAGCATGCAGCAGACGCGCATTTCTGGTCATAATCCTCAACCTGCATCATCACTCCGACTCACTGGAGCATCATCCCTCTCACTGGAAAGTCATCACCCCGACTCACTGTGTCATAATCCAGACGGACTAGGGCATCATCCAGACGCACTGGGCCATCATCCCGACTCACTGGAACCAATCTTCCAATGGCCTGGCACGCATCACGAGATGTAAGGACGACTCAACCTGCTATCGACCTCCGGTCTCCGGAGGGGAGTGATGTAGCGGCACCAACACCGCCACTTACTAACTAATGACATGACGTCACACAAATCCTGCATCGCGCAAACAAAGTTTTCGGCACGATTTGTACGAATACAACAGTCCGACATCAATCGCTGGGCAGTTGCCCGTACCAGACACAACACCCGTCTGGTCGGAGGATCCTCCCTTTCTATGGAGGTTTGTGGGACTTTACACCCTGTTCTGCATACCTCCAAAATACAGTTAGAAGAACACGAACGTACTGCTTATTTCAATAGAAATTTCTTCCAGCAGACCTGCGACAGGAAAGTTGGATGATAGACGAGAACAAAATAAAATAATTCAATATTTAAGGTTAAAAAAAACCCGAAATTTGAGTATTTTTTTTTACTTTATAGTTTTTTTATTTGGGATTCAGTGGTATTTTATTGTAAATAAGTTTTTTTAGTAGGTAGGTACCTATAATGCCCCTTTTTTTTTTGGGTGGGAAATCATCCAATGACTTCTCCCGCTCAGGGTGAAGCGGGAGAGCGTGTCAGACTTTTACTGACTAAAACCCACCCGTGTTCCTCCAGTACCTTGTGCCAGGGCCGCGGTAACTCTATTTCAAATTTATCCGCGACCACCTATAATGCCTATGGAGTTCCATTGTGTGCCTTCGTGAAATGTTATGAAATAGTGTAAACAATAAAAGACATGCGATTGCAGCAATGCTGAGAGATTTGCCGTCATTTACTGAAAAGTCCTGTAGTCTAACTCTAAAGTTCTTCATCAGATTTTCATCAAAAGACTTCAAAAACAGAATTTTCGAAATCAATTCACAATTGACGGAGAAATCAGGAAACATACAAAAAGAAAACAAATATAACAGTCGAACATAAAACCCCTTCATTTTGAAAAGTCGGTTAAATTGTGTTGTCGTATAATGAATAGGTTTAGAAACAGATAAAAATAACAAAAGAGTAAAGAAAAAATACGTGAAAATAAAAAGCAAATGACGGCTTAGAAAAGGGTTGGTCTATGATTTGTACATTTAGGTACTACGTATGGAATATTTTGTTAAGAAAATCTTCAACACATAAAAAAGTCTTTCGTGATTGTGATTAAACCTGGAATCTTTTCCTGCTATAAAAAAAATCCTAAAACGACTTTTGAAAAGCACAAAAAAGCCGGATATCTATTTACCTAATTAGTCTCGAAGTCAAAGCTTTTTGTCTTAAGTAGGACTGTTTCACGAGAATGACATTATTGTGACTACTAAAGAAAATAAAGCAAAGATAAGGAGGAAATAGGTAGATAAGGAAACAACGGCCAAATCTTTTGAGTTCAGTGTGAGGAATTCGGAAACGCATACCTAAACCTATACCACAAAATAGCTATGATCAGAATATTAGATATTTGTTGATTATTTGTTGGTTTTAATCAATCAAGTATCTAGATATTGTAGCTGTACCAAATTTTATGTGTCTGGACGTTTGGGTGTTTATTAATCAATCTCGCTTCAACGATTGAACGGGTTTGGATGAAACTTGGACAACGAATAGACAATAATATATTAGATCAGAATATTTTATCGCGGGAGTATCTTCCCTTAGGATAATTTTCAACTTTCACACGGGCAAAGATGGTATAGACGCTAGTAATTTTTATCCGACTGCAAAGAAAGGGATTTGTTTCTACCTGACTGCAAGGAAAGGGTTATTTTATTCTTTTATTAAGGGTTATCTTTGTATGTACGTGTGTGTCCAAAACCACATGATGGCTTCATGTAATTGAGACAGATAGGTCTTGACCGCCCAAGTGTTCTTAGATAAGTGCCGTTAAAAAAACAAACATGGTGGATTTTGGGTGCCATAGCGTGGGAGTCCCAATTTTTTTCTTCTTTCTAACTTATCGAGTGGGCTTTCAAAATGTAGGGGTTTTAGAGGGTATTACAAAAAAATATATACCACATATATGTTTACAAGTAATTAGAAAAACAAATTATAACTAAAAAGTTAATAAAATCGAAAAACCTGTGTTACACTTTTTTCTTTTACAGTATTACGAGATTGAAATTATATAAAACAAAGTTGATAAAATCTAAAAACCCGATTGCTTATGAAGTGAACCAAAAAGTTGTAAGCAAGAAGAAAATCAGTCGGAGGACACATAATTATGGTTTTGGTCAGTCTGCTCGAGAATAATGATGTATCCTCTGAAAGATTAGATTTTATCAACTTTTTTTTATATAATTTCAATCTCGTAATACTATAATAGAAAAAAGTGTAACACATGATTATCCAAACTACGCCAGGCGGAACCGAAAGTCTCTAGAGAGGGCATAAAGCTTTTTCGCGACGCTCGTGATGATTTCTACCACGCAACTTCTACCGCAAGACACGTTAAGGCACTTCGTCTCAAAAAACTATTATCATCCGTTAAGAGAAACATGAATGACAGAGTACTTCCCACAAAGGTATTAGCCTTGCATATTATATCTAAATACCTATTACTCAGCGGTAGGGTTGCTAGGAGAAACTTAGGAACTACTTTAGAACTTAGGCCTTGCAGACCGACACTTTGCCGCTACGCTCTGTGTGGCTTTGAATAACTTATGTCGCTTCTAAACTTTATCTCGTATTTGGCTTATTTTTAATTCATCATGGGAAATGTCAGAATAAAATGTAAGGATTTTTAGTGGGTTGGATTGATTGGATATTGGTTGCACATTCGCAAGCGTCAGTAGCTCTGTGAAGAATAATTTGCAAGAAACTCCACGGACACTCTTTTCTCTCAATTAGTTTTAATACTAGATATTTGGTTACATCATTCTTGTTGGAAAATTACATATATGTGAGAACAATGTAAAATGACATGCACTAAAAAGCGTCCAGAATAAATTAAACAAGCTCAAAATGCAATATGTAATGATTAATTAATGAAAAATCCCATCCAGTCTGATACTAATTCGAAAATGTCATCCATGCTATATCAGAGAAAAGTTCTTGCCTGATTGGCGCAGTGTACTTCCGTACTAATATAATGAATGTGAAAGTAACTCTAACTAAGGATTAGAATTTCCTGCCGGAGTCTGTTTCCCGATAACTATAATCAAGGATTCTTTAAGTCAAGAGTGAATAGGTTACTTCTAGTTAAGCGTGCTTCATCGTCGACCACATCATCGCTTACCATCAGGTGTGATAGTTGTCAAACGCGAGCCTATGTAAAATAATCAAAAATCAAAATCTGCCTGATTTTCGAATTTCATGCGGGAAAAGTCGCAGCTAGAACCTAGTAAAGTATAATAATCTCCCATACACCTCACGTGATATGCAGCACCCACAACGAGGTAACGCGTGACCTATTGTGATCGGGTGTGCACGGAGTACCGATGACGAATATACGGTGAAAAATGTGGTTAGTTTAGTTCTAGCGTCGAGTGATGGTGATAGTCTCAGTCTAATTAAAAATACTTCAGAAACTCCTCCTTTCTATAATCTAAAAGAATTCAATTCATTTTTGTTGTGAGAGTGGCACTTTTGTCGATAAAATTGATACTAATATTATAGATGCGAAAGTTTGGGTGGATGTATGAAAGTTTGTTTCACAATCACTCCAGAAGATCTGAACGGATCTGGATGAAATTTGGCACAGATATAGATTATAGTCTGATATAGTACATATATACACAGACAGCCGGTATAATGATCCTTCGGGATATTAATACACTATTTACATGGGCGAACCCGCGGATAGAAACTAATGAGATAATAAATCGCGTTGCAATCCAGTTTTGTCCTTGGATTTTCCACGTCAAATGTCGGCAGGGCTTGTCAGTTCCATATACTTAGTATGGAATTTTCGACAATCGTTATCGCTGATACAATGTCACTCAGTCTGCTCTAGACCGACTGACTAGTTTATCTTGATTGACATGAAATGGAAGTATTTGTATTGTATTTTTTCTCCTTCTACTAAACTATTTAGTTCATAACATACATAACATCACGCTTGTATTCTTCGAAAGGGTGGGCAGAGGTCCACCTATAGTACACTCACAATCCGCCAGTTATGCTTAGGTCCCATGGGTGTATATAAATATTTATCTTTTCTATTTTTTCTTTATGTAGTAGAGGGCGAGTCTATTGCCATCAACCGGATACAAATCTAGACTCCAGGCTGAGAAATTCCAGATGGAAAAACCAATTAACCCGACTCGGGTATCGAAACCCCGGTCCTCATGCTCAGCAGTGCAGTGCTTACTTTTGCACTTGCGATCACCGAACGAGGCAAACTATTTAGCAGCATTTAGATATATCGTCATACATTTTATATAACATAACTAACTCTACATATTATAAAACAAAGTATAAAAGATTGAGTGATAACCGAGGAAGCTTTTTGTACATAATTTGTCACGGGCAAAACGGGGTGGGTCGCTAGTTATCTTAAAAAGTACAAAAAACACACGTCATTTAAAAAACCCTTTACAAACATTACCATCGCACACGTTACACAATCAAGCCGACTTAATACTATAAGACTGAACCAACAGAACAGTTGCCAGTCTTCAAAGCAGTCACGTTTCGCTTTTACTGCCGCCTCAGCTGCTCGCGGCCAATCGCAGAAAAAACGCCACTCATTTAATATTTCATCGCAGCTCCCACCATTTCATGAGGGAATCAATATATTTTAAATTCTAATTCTGTTCAATACTCAAAGAGTCTTTTACAGCGGCAATCGATTCCGCTGAATATAAAGTGGGCTGGTTACCGCTGGGCCGCGGTGATTCTGTTCACGAATTTTAATGTGCTATTGTGTTTAGGTGATCGTATGTGTCATGTTTGGTTTGTAAGCGATCTGTTTTTGTTTTTCGATCGATTGTGGTCTAAGCGGTTGTGTGGGGTTGCAATTGCTGCTAATGTTTTCTGCTTTCAGCAGGAACATTGGCTGGCGTCGGGCGGGGAGTAGATGGACACTGTCTTCACCAGACAGTGGTTGGAACTACCCAAAGGTGAAGATATCGACACTGAGTATCGGGCTGGATCTGTTGTCATCAGAAGATCCAAGCAATTGGCTGTTTACGAATCAACATCGGGCACCCTCGTTGCCCCTTTGACCAGCTGGGTGAGATTTAGCGCTAGCGCAAGCTTGCGCGTCTCTCGCTCAGTATGATAAGTGCACTGGTATGGGAAGAGCCAGTCCTGCTGGTGGGCATTAAAGTCCCCTAGTAGCACTAATTGGAGCTACCTAAAATAATGTGTTGCACAAGTCTATAACAGCGGCATTTCGATGATCATCATAAATTATTTCAGGTGAAAAACAATGACCACTGGACACAGGCCTCCCATAAGTGCCATTACATTAGAATCTATTAATAAACAGAAAAAAATATCAACCAAAACTAAGTAGGTATCTTACCAAAAACAAACTTACACTAAGCCAACATACTCGTAAATAATATCAATAACAAACTCGCAACAATTGTTCAAATACTCGTATAGTGCTGAACATTACTGTAATCGCCCGGGGACAAATTGTTCATATTTTCCCGGGAACACATTGCACCGGAATATAACCGGATTCCCGGTAATGAGGATTGCGGCGCGCGTACATTAAGGACCCGCGGAACAACGGCATTAACAATTATAATCCCTGTTTGGTGCGCTTATAGTGTGATTAAGTACGCTTATGTTATTGCACCATAGTAATAATTAAAGCCTTGTAGTGTGTTGTTTCGTGATTATAATATACTAGCTTTTGCCCGTGGCCTATCTCATAGGAACCCAGCATTTTTCCATGATAAGTAGCCTTCGTAATCAGAGACTCTAGATATTTTACATTCTGTCAGCGAAAGCTTCGCGATCGTGATTTGAAAAAAATAATATGTATGGACACAGATACTAGCTTTCAAAAATCTAACGACGTAATTTCTAGCGTTTTTCGTCTGACCAAACTGATTATTTTTATAAGTACATCGATCGCGTTCGGTTCCGTTCCACGGGTATAGATGGTGTTAGCAGCGAATTGCAAGTAAAAGGGTCATTCGGTTGGTGACTATATTTTTCTTTTAATACAATGATGATTCGTTTTATTGTATTTGTTGCACGTTTTTACAATTTCATTGTACCAAAATGTGTTACAATACAAATTGAAAAAATCGAGTGGCATGCCACAGAAATTTAAAAACGCGCATTCTATTGAAATCAATTTTAAACGATTTGTTCAAATAATCTTTGAAATGTGATTAGGAGCCCAATATTCTATATTGTTGTGCTTAACAGAGTTGATTAAATAAGAACATGCGATTTTTATGATCAATTCTAGAAAATGTTAATTTTACATTCAATTCAATAACAATTCGATGTATATCCCGCCATCTAGTGTTGTTCATTTGAATCAAAATTTCTTTCTTAGCGCTGAGACTATTCCATATTGACTATCCCATGGTGTGGGGTATCGTTAGATAAGCTTTTAAAAATATTACGGGTCTGTGAAAACCATTTTACGATTCAGTGATCCGTTTGCGTAAAAGAAACCTTAATCTTTCAATGGCCTATTTTTTTAGAGTCGAGTGTCCCCCCTCGCTCCCTGCCAGCTTAATGGTTGCTTTTGGGTATGTAAAAACATTCACGGCTGTAATATATATAGAGAAATTAAAAGCAAAACTATCACAGCTAAGTGACCTTTATAAGTTTTCGAGTAAAAGTCGACCATTTTATAAAGTGTACCTGGAAAATGTCCCTTCGTTAGAACAATGTTCGGTGCTTTCATTATTTATAGACGTTAGCAATGTTACCTTTTAATTTTGGTGAATGTAGCTGTTTATACAGAACCCTCTGTGTTCGAGTCAGACTCGTACTTAGCCGATTTCTTTTTTTTAATTGTGTAAAATTATATTTTTAACAAATAAATAAAAGACATGTCATGTGTTGTGTGTGTCATCTCATGTCATGTGTGATGTGTCATTTTAAATCGAACGACGCTGCGTATCACATAGGTACCAAATATGATGTGTTTCACCACAATTCTATAACAGCGGCATTTTCATTACGACGATCATTATAATTATCATTTCAGCTGAAACACGACAACAACTGGACACCCTAAGCGCCTCTACATTAGAAAAATATCAACCTCAAAACTAGGTATCTAACCAAAAACAAACCAACACTAAGCCAAAATACTCGTAAATAATATCATTAACAAAATCGCAACAATTTTTCAAATGCTTGTATAGTGCTGAATATTACTGTAATCGCCCGCAGACAAATTGTTTATATTTTGTTACACACAATTCAATAAATCGATGCATATCGCGCCATCTAGTGATGTTTCTTTGAATATAATTTTTAAACTATAATAATATAACTTTCTTAGCGCTGGGACCATGTGGTACGGGAATGCCAAGCGCTATCAAAATGTCAAGAGTGATCAATCCTTTACATTTTGACCATAGCCATCGCTGATAAAATGAAGCTTTGTTTAGAGTTCAGATCTTGTCTCCCTGAAATTATCTTTTACAAATCTTAAAAATAAGCAATCAAAAATTTTACAACTGAATAAAATGATGTATCAAATTTTTTTTTAGATATAACTTCGGTCTGAACTGCCTCTTGAGATGAGTCTCTTGAGACTTGAGGTAGAGAGGCATCTGCTGTTACGCTAATAGCCGTAACAAATATTGACACAATGACTGACCAGTTCAACTACTATAAGTAACGAATTGCTTCACGGTTTAAACCACAGACATAAATCTAACTAGATAACCCTCCATCTGTATGATAACCAAGCGTGCCAATTTTTCACACACAATTTAAAAACAAATTTACTTATCCATGGAAGAAAACAATTCCAATGCCACGGCCAACTTTTTCTATACATTCTTTACAGCTCAATATGGCATAAAAAGGCATTTCCCTAAAACAAACAAAACAGAAAAATGTGTTTATTGCCATTAAAAACACAAACACCTTAAAATTAATCAAAATAAATAACGGACGAACGAACGAGTACTATTACGATCACTGATCGTAATTTTACTCCGTTTTTTGACACGCGAGGTACATACAATAGCATCATCTAGATAGATTTATATCTGTGGTTTAAACAGACATAAGCAGCTGCTCTTGTTGTATTAATTTTCACATGTAACTGTTTTTTGAAAGCTACCTCTGTTCCTACTAAATCTGTAGAGAATCTTCTTAAATTCATTCCAACAGAAAAAAAAACTCATAATTCTCTTCAGCAAATAAAATATGAACGTTATAATCGATGGCACAATCAACAGAGCAGTGAAACGACTCGCCGCCAATTCGCCAGCAACGCTCACTTTATTCCATTCGAGTCTAGCTCGTCACTTTTATTCCGCACTTTGGCTTCCACCTCAATTCAGCCACTCTCGTCTTTCCCTGCATCTGAATTTACTGAATTATCACCATGTTCAAAACTCAATTCTAAGCTACCAAACTTAAGGTTCGAATTAGAAAGAGAAAAATTCTATCTGCAATGTTTTTACTTTTCATTGCGACGGAATATGATGCAGAAATGTAAGATGTAAGGACAATTGAGTGGGGGAGGGGGGAAGCGCGAATGTGTAGTGCGTCTTTGTCTCAACCGTGGATACTTTTTTTAAAATACCTAGTGCTCTTTTTGAAGTCTGTTGGGAGGTTTGAAAGATACCCCTGTGTGCAATTTTGTGTAATTTCTGTTGCCTTGAGGCGGATATCTCGCGATATCAGAACATTGTGAGATAATGATGCGTTAAATAAAAGTCGTTGCAGGCAGTTTGTGGGTAGTGTAGACTTGGAGCTCGCATTTCTTTTTTTTTTATATCTCCTGGGAGGGTCATATTTCTCGTTATTACGCGAAATGTATGTGGTAATGTGATATTTGTTTCAATTTTCTTTCACAAATGTATTTCAAAAAGAAATAATGTCCCACTGAGTTTAGAAAAATAATGTGAATTTTTACGATATAAAAGTAAAGAGATGTTATTTCATATTTTGAGAACTACTTGCAAAGGAATGGTTTCTTATGGCTTTTAAGCTTCATTTTTCATTTAATAAAGATTGACAAATATCTACATTAGGAATTCAGGAATTTTTCAACTCTGCCTAGGAAAACATCATCTTTTTTTATTTATTTAATGATATGCTCGCGCTTGACCACTACTACTGAGATGATGACAAACAGAGAAATAAAGAACGAAAAATATATGTCGCGTTGACACCAAATAAATTGAGATAAGGACGAAATAATCACGGCATTGGAATTGAGTCACGGTGATAATGAAAATTATGGTTAAAATGTTGACAAAACAAATACCTTAACAAAAAGTCCTGCCTCTCCAAACATTTTGAATATAATATAGAAAAAAAATCTTCCCAAATACAAAAACACACACAGCCTTAACCTACCCCAAACAGCCCTTGCTCCGCGCCTACCGAGCTTATTTCATATTTCCTGACAAGACAATGGAAAATTTGACACCTGAATCTGAAACAATGTTTCGACGGCGCACTCACAGCCCTCCAGGGATTTCAATATCGCTTTTCAGTAACAGCCGGGAGGCTCTATCTTACGATATGAAGCGAGACGAAGCCTGTTTGTATGGCTTTCTATGTTCAGTATGTTTACCCGTATATGTAATTATGGAGAATGTATTTTTGTTCCTTTTGTACAGGTTTTGTATCAGGAGGTGTTGAGTTATGTGTGTTGTGTTTTGTTTTGTCGTTAGGTTGGTAATTTTGTTTATGTTATAATATGGATTTTGTTTATTTGGTTACGGGTTTTAAAAAAGTCAAATGTTTTAACATAATTTATAATTTTCTGCCGCTGTCACATGTTACTTGGAGATAGCGCTAGAGATTTTTTCTTCCATTCTACCTTGTCCATCGTCATGCTATCACTGATTCACTTTTCTTTCGTATCATCATTTCTCACTCAATTAACCAATATTTTTAATGTTATTAAAGCTATTAAAATATTACTTTAGAACCACATTGGAATAAAAAAATTAATCAGTTGCAGACATTTCAATAAAATTCTCAATATTTCAACATTATATTTTTGTATTCCCACTAGTACACAAAAATAAAGAGTAAAAAGCATCAGAAAATTCTAAAGCAATTTTATGAACAAAGACAGGTCTCTTGGAAGATTTCTCTGACCACTTTATAGTATCATAAGTTGTGTAAACATATCTGCGAAGTCGTTTGGGATTAGTATTATATTGTGTTCGGAGCGAGGGCGCCGTAAACACGGGATTCGTCATCAAAACTTTATTTATTGCTTGTCTATTATTATTGCTTATGACTTGAGATTATGTTATTCCTTGGAACTGCTCCTTTGGGTGTTAGCTTGTTAAGTTTGCTTGTTTTAGTTGTGACTGCGGGTGGGCCTTACAATTACGTTTGAACTTTTTATTTTCTTAATTTACTGTCTTCGATTTGAGAATTTTTCAACCGACTTCAAAAAGAAGAATGTTCTCAATTTGACTTTATGTTTTTGTATGTTTGTTACGCGATTACTGCGCCAATTATGAAGCGATTTTGACTATTATTTTTTATTTGAAAGCTGGTGCTTAAGTGCCATTAATTAAGATCTGAGATCGTTTTAAGGTATCCTTAAAATGCATATTTTCATGGTAATATAAGTTACCAAAACCAAAAAGAGAAAAATAAAAAACTGTGTTACAAAAAAAATACCTACCGTCTTTCAAAACAAAACACTACAAAGCGAAAAATAACTTTATTTTCGGCAGTCGGTGTCAAAAACGAAAAAAAAATAGGTATCAGAAACACCGATTTCCGAAAAGAAATTTATTTATACCAGTACGATTTATTTATTTAAACTTCGTGTACAATGGTGATACATAGGCGGACTTAATGCAGCAAAGCATACTCTACCAGTCAACCTAGGCCCAACCTTCAAACCAACCAGTCAACCTAACCTTTATCTTAGGTTTCGCTGGTAAATCCTTGGTTTTAAAGTAGTTCGGGCTTTTACAGTAACATATACATAACTTAAAGTGAGTTCCTTTTTGGAGCATTGTTGATAAGCCTATTGTATATAATGAGACAATCAAGAACAAGCACATTCTTAATTATAACGAGTTTAAGCAGTTACTGTTAAAAAACGTCAACGTCAATTACCACCAGTCTTTACTTTTTTCCTGTCTCGTGAAAGAAATACGATAATACTCCAACGTAAAATACAAAAAACTAAAGGGAAGGTAAAAAAGTAGCATTCTACAAGCAAGCGGCAGTTCAAAGGGGCCTTTCATATCGTATTCGCGCACGCACCAGGCGCACGAAGCGTACGAGGCGTGCAAGGCGTACGGAGCGTAAAGAGCGTAATGTCTGGGCCTCTGGTAATATTTAAACTGCACCGGTACCTAACCTTCTAAGTATTTATGTGTGGCGTTTATGTGTCTCGTGAAGTTGTATGCGTATGTATATATTTTTTGTGTGGACTTTTATTTTCAAAACTACTGCCACCTGTATAAATTCTAAGTTGTCTAACGTGGGTTTTTACTCCGCTGTAATACTATGACCGTCATTCTTGTTCTCTAATTCATACCATCATCTACTTCTACTAAAACTAACATATATGTCGTCCACATAGTGCACGTAACTCTCTACTCAATTCGACTACATAACGACAGACAAGTGCTAAGAATCCTCTTTGTTACCGACCACAATATACAAGCTCAAAGAAATTGTATGAAAGTATTTCCTTTGCGCGGCGGCCGCTTCTGAGCGCTCACGTGAAATTGTAAAATATTGCAAAATGCTATACCCGATGGTGGATTATTGCGGTAACGAGAAATTTCCAACTGACATCGTCGGCGGATGCACGTACACCGATCTCGATGCACTTAGTACTGGGAACTTTCCCTTTGGTATTAGAAGATCTTTTTATAAAACCAACTCCCAAACAGAAAAGAATTTTACTACTCGCAAATAAAGTCGACAGTCGTATCGAACAATCCCATCTTACTGTTTAAGTGAGTTTCAACGAAAAGGATGTAAGATTTACTTCGCAGATCCAAGAATTTGAACCTTATGAATTTGAAAACTAATTTGATTTTAGAAATAAAATAGCAGAGTTTATATTCGGAAAGTATAAGGAAAAAACCATAGCATTTGTAGACTAAACTGCGGGATGGCAGGCAAGACTGAATGCGATGTAAGTAAAGGAATTCTTTTTATTTTTCAATTAAGTCTAATGAAATCTACGGGGCGGTACGTTGGTATAGCGGATGTTACAGCTCGATAGTTTGATTTAATAACTTTCCAATTTGTGAGATTCTTTATAGACTTTTATCGGAAGAATTTTTAATTATAGTATATGATTCTTCTTCTATATTAAGTGATTCTTCCTTGATATCTGTCGCTAGAGTTCTTCGTTATTTCCAATCAGTTTTGTACGAGCAAATAGTTCTTGGTCTAGTTTTATTGCTACCGTATGATTTGAGGGTTCTTTTGTATCGATCGGGAAGCGACAGCGATTCTAAGAATTTATTTTTGAAGTAGATTTGTTATATTTTAAGAGCTCTATTGAATGTCGAGTATTCTGCACGAGTAATTTGAGAGTGTATTTGAATGTACTGACATTTGTTTATGTCCTGATCTTTTGTTCTAGATAAACTTAAGCTGGAATTATGTTTATGTGTGCTTTCAGTATTGTAGCTTTAAATAAATACGAGAAAATAAATACACACAGTAATTTTTCCATTTATTAAAAGCAGTAAATCTCTAGTATTTAACATTGTCATCACACATAAAGGCCTTTAACAAAGGAACTTGAGACGGTTTGCGGTTCAGTATTACTTAGGTCCCCACTACTTATGGCCTCCATTCAACTCTTTTCTTTCATAAATTCGAGTTTTATTTCCTTCGTATTTTCAAGTACTGCATATTATAAAGTAGCTCTTGTTGCTAATAAGTAAGTGTAAGTGAACTATAAAAGCAGTAATTACTTGCTAGTGTTTACATTAGCTGTAAAGCTGTAAAAGTCGTGTTCATTTTGTAAGGGGAAAATGTTGGGTGAATTTAAAATGGGCGTAGGAAATGAAGGTAGGTACTTTGTTCGTGTGTAACGGTTGTATAAACGTTTTGTGAAGGTGAACCTATTAACGAATAGTTATTTTGTATAATTTTTATATTGTTTCCAAGAGAAAACCAATAAAAGATGATAATTATTACTGTGTCGGGGTAAAATCGATAATATTATATAACTAGCTTCTGCCAGCGGCTTTGCCCACGTGAAAAGGGTTTTATCATCCCTAGGGAACATTATACCGAGATAAATTTTTATTTAAAGCCTTTATGCTATTCCAGACTGTAATCTACGTCTGTGCCAAATTTAATCCAGATCCGTTGAGCCGTTCTTGCGTGTTTGAGTAACAAACATACATACATCCAAACTTTCGCATTTATAATATTAGTAAGATAAGATAAGTAAAGATTATCGGCCTAGCCCCCTTCTGTGTTTCTATAGTTCTCCTTCTATGTTGGGGTCAGCTTTCAGTTTTACTGGTTGTAGCTGAATGCCAGCGTCTTGCCAAACAGTATCTTACTTCACAGTAATGGGGTTTAGGAGGTCAGATAGTAGTCGCTCTCTGTAAAGAACAGTAATTCAGCTTCAACCTGTTAAACCGGAGGCAACCCCAAAATGTTAGGGAAATGGCAAGGAAGCTTTACTGACTGCTTAACTGACCTGCACAACCCAGTAACTGGGTTATATAATACCCATAAGACGGGTAGACAGATAAAATGATCTGTAAAAACAATGGGTCCTAAATAATTTCTTCTTCTCCAATCGGTCCCTTTAACGCGGACAGTCTAGCTCTGGTCCAAAGTTGCGATCACCACCTGCAGAAATTTGCTTGATGAAACATTTTTTTTTCTCGGTCAGACGCACAGAATCGGTCAATGTGGTGACGCCTAGGGGAGGCCTATGTCCAGCAGTGGACGTCTTTCAGCTGAAATGATGATGATGACTCGGTCGGACCAACTTGTTGGCGACTGGCTTCGTTCTCTATCCTGAATATATAATATTATTACTTCAACATACAAAACCAAATTTTCCGACCAATTCCTGCAATCAATTCATTCGCCTTTGTAATAACAAATCGTCATCACATATGATGGGCGTAATCACTCGCATACAAAGAAATATACCATGAGTAAAATTGAAAGCTATACGTTAGGAAGTTTTCAAAGTGCAGAGCAGGGAGGCGATTTGTCGCAGCCAATGGCCGGCACGAGATTAACTGCCGTTGCGCGCCGATAGATGGCGGTGTCCGCTGACCGGTTGTAAGACATGGCTCATTTGATGAGTGTAATGACGGTATTAGGACTTAACGGTGAGACGGTTGAAACTGTTGACTATGTTCATATGATGACTATTATTTTTTCAGTTTCGCAAGGTTCCGTAAGGCTAGAATTTGCTATAGCTACTTCTCTCAGACAAGCTGTTGTCAGATTTTTTTATGTAGCAGACAGGAGTCCATACTTGCAGCTGATTGGTTTCAATATGCTCGTTCCTGTTTTTTTGAGGTTAAAAAAGAGAAGAAAGCCAACAAAAAAGTTGTATTAAAGTAAGCGTTTTGTATTACCCCTCGTTACTGGTCAAAAAACTGGTGATCATTGCTAGATCCAACAAACACCATGCTTTTTTAACTGGAACACAGCCATACGTTTGGTAGAAGAAATACACAGACGTGTATATTTACAGCAGTACCTCCACCAGACGAGACCATTCACAAACAACTAAACTACAACTTAAACAGGCACTTATACAAGAATAAAACTTCTAAAGTCCTGCGCAGCTTCTAGAGCAACTTCCAAGAAAGTACTTTTCCTATTACCTCGTTATCACAGACATAGGTCATGTAGATAAACGCGGGGCGTCTCAGACCCGAAATCTCAGCGAGGTCATCGAGGAAATGCGGACCTCTAAACTATCTCAAAGTTAACTTCATAAATCAATCGTCTGTTTCCTAAAACTCGTTTAAACTTGCTCTTAACCGTGCAGCTGCTTTAATCGCTGCAGGGATTAAGAAATTAAATATGGTGATCTTTGTTTTTAGTGAAGAGCAGTGGTGACCCAGTGGTATCGGCCGCGACTTACAAGTTGTAGGTCGTGGGTTCGAGCCCAGGCAGGCGCATTACTTTGTGTAAATTATTTCATCACCACTGCTCTCAAAACGGTGAAGGAAAGGTGCTGTTAGGCATTTCCACAAGTGGGCCTTTGAACTAATCTATTTCGCGTACCTTCGCTCAAAAAAGGCCGCGCATGATCACGCCTAACCACGTGTCTGTGGCCTGCTATATTGCTCTCTTGACGCGAGGCTTCAGCTTTCCAAAGAATTTCCTCTCCTTTCATAATTATTCAGTGGATTCCGTTATTAGGCGGGTTGCTAGTTAGTCAGCTAGTTGTAATTTTATGTTCCACTAGCTTTTCACTGCTTCTGCTGGAATGCCAGGCGTTTGGAGTGGTAATAAAATTGTGAGGATCCTTCCGAGAGCATTTTTTTGGTTATTGTTTTTGTATTACGGGAGGTGTTAGAATGTATGGTTAAATTAGATAATTATAGTGCTCTTTCAATATTTGAACTAAATTAAAACGGGAGATATTTTGCAACAAGTACGTACAGGTATGTACTATGTTTGAAAAATGCACGTTATTAAATGAAGACGTCTTTCTTTCTCTTTCGAGACCAATACAGTCCAGTCTGCCATAACTATAGTGCATTATGTAACTGCTCTAAAAAACGGCGAAGGAAACCGGCATGTCCTAGAACCAAAAATTCTAAGACATGTGACATCCACCTAATTCGATAAATCAATAACTGACAGAATCAAACTCAAATCATTGATTTCAGTTAAACTATTTCGGCACTTTTAAATTGTCAAGATACATTCTATTGTCGATAGCGTGGCAATAGCGATTGGAAAAATGAAAAAATGAATGGAAATGTCAAACGCTATCGAAATATCACGTGAACAATCCCTTAAATTTTGGCATCTCAACCATAGCCATCGCTGACATCGAATGTCACATGTCTAGAGTCTTTTTTTTTGGGTGGGAAATCATTCAATGACCTCTCCCGCTCTGGTTGAAGCGGAAGGGCGTGTCAGACTTTTACTGACTAAAACCCACCCATACGTGTGTGTGTTCCTTCAGTTGCTTGTGCCAGAGCCGCGGTAACTCTCTTTCAAATTACATGTCTAGAGCCTATGGGCGGTAAGTGATAGAAATGACGCTATTTGTATGATCCAAAGTATAGATCTGTACGAAGAAGAACGTTATATGGTCAAGCCCCAAACAAACAGGCCTAGGCCTAGTTTGGGAGTTAGCATCATCATGTTACATGTTACCTTTTTGTGTCAAATAAACATTTTTATTATTATTTATTAAGTACTATACTTAGTTGAATTACAAAGTTTCCTCACACAACCGTTCAAGGGTATCCTAATAACCAAAAAAAATCCTACTCAATGTGTGTCCAGCAACTAGAAATCGATTTTCCAAGCACTTCCTGGCATCTGATTAAGCTACTTGGCGTTATTTATGTAACTTTGGAAAGAATGAAATAATATGGTACTCTGAAGCTGGTCTCATGATACAACCGGAAGGTGGCCATCAATTGGATATGTATTTGAGAAGCGATATTATATTTCGTACTTTTTAGTCCATTAAAAGCTTGTTTTAAAAAATATTTTTACCATTATTTATCTATACTTATATTATAAATGCGAAAATAACTCTGTTTGTTTGTTTGTTACCTTTTCACCAATAAAATGCGTGTTGCGTGTTGTTCTCACCGTCGACGACATCATCGCTATAATAAATAATAAAAAAACAGCTGAATCGATTTAAATAAAATTGGATATGGAGATAATTAGAGACCCTGGGAAGGACCCGGTGTTATCCCGGTAATGTGTTCCCTTGGGATGATAAAACCCTTTTGACGCGGGTGAAGCCGCGGGCAGAAGCTAGTATTTATATATTCTGAAGTAACTAGAAGTAAACCGAAATTTCACTTATCAAAAAGAAACACCAGTTGCTTCTAAATAACAGTCACAACCTTTTTAAGTTCTCCGATCTGTCTTATAAGAAAAGGCACATATTCCGCAAGTCTGCCTCTCGTTACGATTGAGTGAAGCTGAGTCGCACGTCTTTACTCCCCCTCCACTCGAGAGGCTTGTTATGTCAAAGGTTTTCGGTTTCTTAAACTACATTACACACGGACGACTTTTAATCATTTTCGAATTCTTAAAGTTACTCCATGTTAAGGAGAGAGCCTGTTTGTCAGGTTTTGTTGAAAGTGATTAAGGATAAGTAGTCGTAGTAAGAACTGGTAGTTACAGAAACCTACAGTATTTGTTTGTGTTTAAAGCTACATAATTATCCAGAAAAAGAAGAAAGAAGATGTAATGACAAAAATTTAAAAGAGTATGCTAAGATGATTTGGCCATGTTGATAGGATGAATGAAAGCTGACTAACGAAAGATGTTTACAAGGCAGACGTGAATGGAGAGGATGCCCTAGAAAGATATACATAGACATTATTAGTGTTGTTCTTCAAATAGGCCAGGAGCGCAGTACTCATAAAAGGCGTGGGTTTATGTAGGTATGAACAAACCAGAACAAAAAATTGCACCGTCGTTGATGGATAGACCACGGGAAAATATTAGTCAGTTTATAAATACAAAGTCATCCACTCTGGTTAAGCGTGGTGATTAATGCTCTGGCCCTCTCTGGATGCGAAGAGAGCTATTGCTCTGCAGTGAGACAGAGAGAGGCTGATGAAATCATATTTTTTTACAAAAGAAATAGGTAACCACATAACACTGCACTCTTCTCCAACAAATCAGCTTATAAATACATATAAGGCATCACATATGCATAAAATTGCAATATTCAGTATCCATTGCTGCAGACCCGTTGCAGGCGCTTGCCATAAATCCTGCTAAGCGCGCAACGAAAGATATCCAGCTAGTGAGACGATTAATTTGCAATTCGAACGACGCGAAGGATTTTTGCCCGAGGTTGGTACTTGTAGTTGCTTAATTACGTTCGACTTTAGTCTTAGGTGTATTTGATAGTGAGACAAAGGAGAAGCTCGTGGATAAATAATAGTAACCGCTCGGGGTGATTTTCGATGTTAAGAAACGGTTGTCAAGGTCGTTCCGAGGATAAGTTACTATCCACGAATAGTCGTGACCGAGACACACCTCGTCTCGGTATAGTACCGAGACGAGGTCATGTCTCGGGAAGCAAGTTGAAAGGCGCTGGTCCCGGCAGTCATTTGTAGATCTTTCAGAGTCGTTACAGGTAGTCAGAAGCCAGAAAAACTGACACCAAGGTCTTTAGTCTTCCCAAGGGATATCGTGTTACCCAGTTTTTGGCTTGTGAAGGTTAGATAGGCAGTAGCTGCATGTAAAATCTAGTATTCAGTTGTATCCGGTCAAGTGGTTGTAAGTACTACTGCAGAGCGTGTGGTTTAGCATTAGATTTTCAGATAGGGCAGAGTGTTATTGCGTTTTACCATCAGCAATTTCTCAATGGGAGCCTGTTCTCTTTATTGTTGCACGGGTGATGGCTATAGGTTCGCGCTCGTACTTAGTAAATGGGATTTGAACATAACTGTCAAAAAACAAGTTAATAAAAAAAAACAACAACTAGGATACATATTCGCGAGTTGGTTTACCAAAACCAGATGTATCCTCCGACTGCACAGCATGATTTTCTTCTTGTTTACATCTTTTTAGCTCGCTTCTAAAGCAGTCGGTTTTTTGATATTCTGAATTATTTTTTTTATTTATAACTTTTTTATTTTGATACCCAACATGCGCCATTTTTCTATTTTCCAATTTTAATGTAGCCAGTGACACTTGCAAAGTTAAGAGGAATCGATTAAATCAAGAATCACAAAAATCGGCCAACGCGTTTGGTTCATTAGAACACCACTTAAGACATACATATATTGATTGATAAATACATTAGCCTCCTTCGGCATTCAGGTAAAAAAAGGGTGTGTAATATGTACATCGCTTTTTTTTTTCATTTAGAGCATTTTCTTTTAGTATGCTGGTTTTGAATTCGTGAAGTTTCTCAAATGCAATCAAAACGACTGACGCAATCATCGAAATAATGAAGTATAGTACCTCATTATTATTGAAATTATGATGAATCAGTCTTATGGCTTACAGATTAACCCTTCCAAGTCCCAGGCCATGATCATAGGCAGTCGATGTTATCGCACTGCGCTTGACACTTCTTCCTTGACGCCATTGTCCCTTAACGGCTCGATCATCGCTTACACCGATACAGCAAAGAATCTCGGTGTCTTACTTGACAGCAATCTTACTTGGCGAGCGCAAATAAATGAAGTTAGTCGTAAGGTGCATTTCTCCTTCCACTCTCTAAAAGCTCTTCAAAGTTTCCTGCCCTTTAAAACTAAAATTTATTTAGCTCAAACCTTAATTCAGCCGATCATAGACTACGCCGATGCCTGCTATCTGGATGCTACTGAGGAGCTCTTAAATAAGCTTGAGCGCTTGCAAAACCTTTGTATTCGTTTTGTTTTTGGTCTTAGGAAATACGATCATGTCTCTCAGTTCCGCAAGGATCTCAAGTGGCTCCCTATCCGTCTTCGCAGGAACACTCGCATATTATGTCTCCTGTTCAATATCATTTTTAACCCTGCATACCCTGGCTACCTGCGCGACCGTTTTTCGTTTACTCGCCCTCCTGACGTCCTGTGTAGATCCCGCCTTAAACTCCATCTCAATTTCCCATCCCATAAAACTCATTTCTATTCCCATTCCTTCTCTGTTCATGCAGTACGACTGTGGAACTCGCTTCCACCTAAGATCCGTGACGCTACAAGTATCTCTATGTTTAAAAAGCAAGTCAAAGAACACTATCTTTTATCTATCCCGTGATGTTATATATTATACGTATTTATTTATTTTATGGTAGTTATGTATTTTATTTTTATATATAATTATCTTTTGTCTCTTTTTTTGTAATTTTTTTTATTTTTATTTACAATGTTTATATTATTAGTTAAGTTTTATGCTATATTACTTTTCCTATTACTTCTACACACTGTGTCTATGTCTCTTATCAAATTCTCCTATCGCAGGTCTGCTGGAAGAGATTTCTTTAGAAATAAGCAGCACCTTTGTACTCTTCTATCTTTATATGTATTTTCTCTTTTAAGTGTTTTGTGTGTACATAAATAAATAAATAAATAAATGAATGTGCCGTATCAAAATGTAAAATGATAAAAGCAATTTCATATTTATTACTGACACATTATTACAATATTAAATCACCATATTGATTTCCCGTCATAAGTTGAATTGGCGCTATAAAATGTGGTTTTGACAGGATTATATCTTTTTGCAATGCACGTATAAATAGATAAGATAGGTATGATTACAATTATTGTTAAAATATTTACACTGTTTTGCCAATATCTGACGTACAAAATTAACTTAAGCTAGCAACAATAAATAATAAATAAAATAATACAACTATGGTGGCATGTCAATAGATTACATTAAAAAATAAATCAATTTCAAATATGTCAATTAAAGTAAAAAGGTAATAACAATTTTAGATTAATAAACACGTTCATACTTAATCAATAAATTAAATCTTAAATGTCTAATTGGCAAGTCGGAATTGTCATACCTCTGTTTATGAGTAGTAAACTCAGTGATGGAGAAGTAACATATATCTACAAGGAATTTAAACAAAGACCTCTTAAAAGATCCACGACACTCTTTATTTCTAATAGCTGCTGGTATACTGTTTTGGGGTCATACCTAGCACACTTTTGCCGAAAAATGCGGTTTTATGAGAGGTAACCTGAATGGTACTCTGATGAGGAGAGAGCGCAGTTTTTCAAATTGATACAGGTTACAGCGAACAAACGGTCCCATTTTATATATGTACACAGACGGAAGAGTGAGCAAACTACGCTCCTCAAGCAATGGTTTAAGACTATCAATCGATTGTAATTTGGTAAACGATCGCAAGCATTTCTTTTGAGCTTTAAAAGCAATGTCTCTGTCAGTGGAGTAACCCCAGAAAATGATCCCGTACCTAATGCCAGAAGCCACATAAGCATTATAAGTTATTTGTACTGTAATGCGGTTTTTGATAGTTTGTACAGAGCATACGCAAATTGGTTAAGCTTCTTTGTCAAAGCGTCGATATGTTGTTTCCAAGTCGGATGAATATCTATGTAAAGGCTCATAAATTTTGTGAAGTCTCATTCAGAGATTACTACGTTACCATATTTTATATTCAGTTTAAAATTAATCAAAGAACAATACTCGAGATGTTCAATATTTAGGCAGGCAAACCAAGTCTCATTATATAACCCAAGTCCAGCTACCAACCATGATCACTGATCACACACTACACACCAAACACACACACATAGACACAACACACTCACAGTTACACACATATGCATAAACAGACGCACACACACTACATAAGAGCACGCATGTAATATTTTGATGGTTAATATTCTTTTTTTTTATTTCTGCTGCATAAAATGTTGTGAACACTAGTACCATAACGGGTGAAGACACTGACTCCTGTAACACAGGTCTCACCTAGCACAGGAGTCAGGGTTTCAAATGGAAATGTATAAATTTCTTTCTGTGTCAGTAAAAAATATTTTATTATTATGTCCTTTATTCAACAGATTTCTTATTCTCTAACATTTTTAAATATTTTTATAAAATATACTACAAAAAAAACATTTATAAATTTAAAAAATAGAGACCCACCGGTATCGGGAACAGGGTCCAAGCTACCAGCGGTCAGGGCTCCAGAGAGAGGAACCTCCTAGCAATACGAGCCGCGTACAGCAGTACTGCTTTCTGGATCAGGCCCTTGATCCAGCCGCCTAACGAGAGCCTCCTAAGGTGTTGGTCGAGGCTCGTCGCTATTAAGCCATTGGCTGACATGACTATCGGTACAATGATCGCTGTGTCCACATCCCACATGTTATTATTATTATAGTTTCGGTTTATTTATTGTTTGATTAAATGTCATTATTTTAATTTTATTAAGATTTATTTTTAGATTATTATTAACCAATCAATTTATTATATTTTTGAGATCGTTATTTAGGTCATTTTAAAGAATATTAATGTCATTACTAGAGAATAAAATAGTGTTATCATCAGCAAATAAGACCATCTGATGTTTACTGAGCTTAGGCATATCATTTATGTAAATTTTAAATAATGGAGGGCCAAAAATGCTACCATGGAGAACACCAAAAGTAGTTTTTCCAGGACGTAACATATATGTTCTTTCAACTTGCGCACATAGTTTATCGAGCGCTGTGATTTGAGTGCAATTAGAGAGATAAGATTGTAATAGGTTTAATGCAGTTCCTCTAATACCATATCATTCAAATGTGTTCAGAAGTTTTCCATGATCTACATGGTCGAATACTTTCGACATATTCATGAACAAGGCCGCTACTGGAATTCTAGCATCAACATTAGAAACTATTTTCTCGATCACGTTATAAGATCGCCATATTAATGGATTTACTTTTCCTTAATCCAAATTGCTTTCTGACTTTGAGATCATGCTTTTCAAAAAACGACGAAATGTGTATATCGCCATATCTATTGTTTTGAAAAAAAAAGGAATAAGTGCAATCGGTCTATAATACTTATCCATGATACTTATATCAACTTTTTTATGAATAATAACAGTAATTTTTAACTTGTCCTGGAAATGGCCATGTTCAATGCAAAGATTGATGATATAACTCATAGTAGGTCCTATTAATGGCGCTACATGTTCGACTACTGTTGTAATGATGCCGTCATATCTATTTGGTATATATTGCTATTGGTATTATTTAAAGAGCGAATTACAGCAACTATGTCTGCTGGTACTGTAGGAGGAATAAATATGGAATTACAATAGTATCAATATTTGCATAGCAAGAAGTAAGTTGAATTTCGTCTATAAAATAGTCATTAAAAGCTTGTGCAATTAGTCGAGGTTTTTGTATTTTATTGTCATTCAAGTAACAAAAGTCAATCGGTTTCATTAATCATTACATACCATAACATCACGCCTCAATGCCTCGAAGAGTTAGGCAGAGGTGCACCTGTAGCACACCCGTAGCCAGTTATGCTTAAGTCCAATGTAATATGGGACGAACCTATTGCCGTCTACCGAGTAGAAATCCAGGATCCAAGAAGCTACTGAGGAAATCCAGATTGGAAAACCCAATAACACTTTGCACGACTCGTGAATCGAACCTAGGACCTCATGCTCAGCAGTAACGCTTGCGACCATCAACGAGTAAATCATTAATTTATATTAATTCATTCCATATTTTTAAATACCTACAATTATTTGTAAAAGATCTTCTCAATTGTGTATTAATATATTGCGATTTATACATTACCGTTGACTGAAAATCGATTGTTAACCAAACCTTAACGATTACATTATTGATACAACGCGCGTTATGCACAAAATAGCTCGTAGCCCGGTGGCACCGTAACAACCCGTGTATCCTCGTAGCCGCGTAGCATGTTCGTAGCAATCAAAATTCTGTACGTAGCGGGCCGATTTCGCATCGCTCATCGTTTGCGGACGGAATCGAAATTAATTATTACCGGGGCTACTAGTATACTTTTGTGCGACTCTAAAACTCTTATCTTCGAATATCTTGCGAAATGTGAGTGTTCTACTCGTTTGCCTACCACTATAGGGCAACAGACTTAACGCTATTTTACTTACTTCCAAGTATTTTATGGATTTTTCATTGACTAGCTGTAGCCTGCGGTCAATGTGACCCAATTAATAGTTAGTGTTCAGACTGCGGCTCTGCCTGCGTGGCATTAGTTGATCTTACATAGCCTATGTATTATTTTGATGTATAAGCTTTTTTTCTTTAAAGTTTTTTAAAAACCCATTCTGATGTTTTTTAGTGGAAGAATGACAAACATCCATTCACCCGTACATCCATCTTCACACACTTTGGCTTTTATAATTATAGTAGGATAGTGTGTAGCCAACACTTCTTCTCAAAGAGAATAGAAGACAACATTCTTCTTCACCGTGTCAATCATTCCATTTACAGTTTTTAATTTAGATGTTGTGCTTCGACCGGAACTCAGCCGTGTCGACAGCCTTAGCGCTGTCCTCGCCCAAGTCCTTCACGGTGCAGGTGCATGGTGCAAACAACATTGATCACCATGCTCAACTTAGCTGCATGAACACAAGAGATAAAAACATCATTTGCAGAAAGATTATCCCGAAATCCATAATGGCTAATAAATTATTAATATCCAATTACAATTTCACATCCCTTATTAACCTCAAATATAAACACACTTAACGGTCCGCTTATTGCCATAAATTGTAATAAAACGCTTAATAATGTATGGAATTTGTAAGGTTGGTCGGCCAATTACTGGATATAATTGGGTCAGTCAGAGTGGCCCCGGGGCTAATAGCTTAGCCTAAATCAATTGAACATGCCTGATAATTGTGACGGAGCAAGACTTAATGGAATCTTTGCTAATTCAATTCTTCAATTTACATTCATCTTAAGTGTGAGAGTGGATTAATTTGCGAAGATCAAAGTGGGATTCTGTTTTATTTACTTTTAGGAAGTCATAGTGAGTGATTTTTTTATGGATGTAAATAAAGGTCCTTGTAATTCCAAGGATGTTATGTCAAATGTGCATCATTAAAAAAGTGCATAAAAGAAATATTAATAATAATACCATCCTGTGACTGTTCCCTCCATGAATAAATGAACTGCATAATATGATCGTTGTATAACACGGTAGAATCAATTTTTATTACTTGTAAATTTTAATTTTATTTCTTTGATGCTCAAAAGTGCCGCATTTTGGCCTAGTTGAATAAATATATTTGACTTTGACTTTATGACAACATTAGTGCTCACATTTCCAAACACATAAATTCATCATCCACCACCTAACTGTGTGCATAAGACGCGTAGTTATTACAAAACAGTGGCAAACAAAACAAGTTTATATTTTTTTCTAGCAACCCTTTGTATTTAAAAAATGCAGTCACAAGAAACTAATATGTATAAAATATGTGCAAAATTTCTGTAACTGAGTCAAATTTAACTTGCAAGTAAGAAAAAAGCTTGTAATAAACAAAACATATTCATACAGTCAATCTGAACTCCATATCCAAAACGAAAATAATACAAATTTATCCACCCGTAAACTCATCTTCACACAGTAACTCTACAGCGCCTCTCTTGACTTTAAAACAAAAACCATCTAATTTTCTCTTAGCTGTGAACCCATAAATCCACAATGGCGCCTTGAATCCGCGATAGAAGAAACTGTAACGCGTTAACGTTCCGACAACAAAGAGGCATTCAAAACGATCTCCATCTTAGTTAAGAGGCCGACACTCGAAACGCGTTCGTCAATGCACACTCGAGTTATTGCTTTCGAAACGAGCGCTTCCCTTAACTTGTACCAAAACACACCATTATTCGTACAGCCCAAATCTTCCATAACCAAAGTTCGTTATACATTGCTTGTCAGGTTGCTAATAACGAAAATGTAGTCGATTCCTAATCCAGCAATGGATAATGTGTATGTTAAAATTGTCATGTTAAATGAAGCGTACAGATCCCCCGATGGTCGGGCATCGTGAGAGGTGCACGGTGTAAGTGCAGGGATGCATTATGCAGTTGGCGAGTCGATGGAATTACTGCAGCCGGGGCACTACCAACATCATCGTAAACTTAGTTCAGGTTACCTAATGTTTAGAGATGGTTTAACCGACTGTTAGTAACTTTGACAGCGGGTTTAACTCGTATTGTGGAGGTTTGGGCTGTATTGATTGTATTGTCTAAATATGGACTGTAGTTCGGATTAGAATAGATGTTTCATACTGCCATATATTGCCAAGTTCAGTTTGTAGTTTGCTGTTGTAGCAAGAACATTGGACCACCTAAAGACAAGCATTTGTGTCTATTATAATTTGCAATTCAATGTGACATAAGGCTCAACATAATGTTTTTTATGTATACTGTTCAAGATGGAAAAATAAATGAATAACCTTTTTTGAAGACGGTTCGAAATATTCTTATTCTTTATAGAACACAAAAAATATAAAAATAGATACAAATACAATATGACTGCTTTCTTTATCGAAACACAATAACATATATTATCCAATACCATACCTACGCTACGCTGATAATGTTTGCCTAAAAATTTGAAAAACAAACTGCACCCATAAAATTTTCCTATTAAAATCTATAGCATTTCCTTGTAAAAATGCATCTCTTACAAGTCTTCCTTATTTTATTGTATTGCGGCCCAATGGCCGTTTGTAAACGCTTTCGAGAAGCAATCTTATGAATGGTGTTTACAAACTGCGCGCGAAAATGAACAGCTGACACTTGTGAACTTCTTTAGTTTTTAGTTGGCACATGCAAATATGGCATGTTGCGTGTTTTGCTGCTAAGTTCTTTTTTTTTAATATTCCAACATTTAAAACATTCTAAATTGTAAGCAGAAACTCTATCCTCATGAGTAGATTAGGTGTTGCTGCTGAGAATGGGGTCGTTCTAGTCTATTCTGTTAAAACGAAACCGTGAAAACTTAGGTTGAGTGAGCGTGAACTGTCATATTCCACCTCAACATTTGGATTAACATGAGCTCACATCAAACTTACTTCATTGTTTAGGTCAGATGTTTACTGAACAGCACTGCGGGTTGAGAGCAGTGGTGGCCCAGTGGTATCGGCCGCGACTTACAAGTTGTAGGTCGTGGGTTCGAGCCCTGGCAGGCGCTTTACTTTGTGTAAATTATTGCATCACGACTGCACTCAAAACGGCGGAGGAAAACATCGTGAGGAAACCGGCATGTTCTAGAACCAATAATTCGAAGACATGTGACATCCACCAACCCGCACTGGGCCCGCGTGGTGGATTACGGCCCATTCCCTCTCACAGAGAGGAAGCCTGTGTCCCAGCAGTGGGAACATTAATAGGCTGATGATGTGATGATGATGTGACTGCTGGTTGTAGAAGCCTGGGACCTAGATTTGTAGTAAAAAGTCGAATTATAATGACGGAAATATAACAAAATGTGGGCATAATGTAGGTAAATCTGCCTACCTATTCAGGAAATACAAGCACGATGATATGTTTACATGATATAATTAATTAACAGCTTAGGTAGCCACATTTCGTCACCTTCCAAAAGCGCCTAAAACCACCAGTAACCAGCTGCATAAGCTGCACGGTGCACATTCTGTTAATCCATCAGCACCATGTTTCAAGCTCATTAAGCATTAAATTTAAACGCTGCTGCTACAGCATACATCACGGCTGTTTCGCCTGATGCGTTGCACCAATACTGCTCAGTCGCTTGCGATAACTGGTGGCGATAGTAGACGGTTAGATGGTGTACATTGCTGGTTGAGTATCGTGAGAATAAGTAGTGATAAAGACAAGGCCCGGATCTTCTTTTTACTTGAAGGCTGGTTCAAAGTCTGAAGATGTAAAAATTATTTTAAGGTTAAATAAGTGAACTTAATGTGTTTCTTTATTTAAATAAGTCACGCAAACCAGAAACCGTTCCAGTCTAGGCACCAATTATTTTTACTGGGTGGCTAGACTAGCAGACAACTCCAACACAGTTGAGAGTAGGGAATGCAGATGATGATGATGGGGAGTTAGGAGAAAATATCTAAAATATGATCATGGAATTTCATGTCCAGAAAACCTTTCGGTAAGGAGTAATAATCTTCGTAGTATAAATTAATAAAGACACATGAAGAACGATACTGCTGAGATTCCTAAAACGCCTAGCCATAGAAAATACAATGAGACAAACAGCAACGCATCATCACTCACTTGACCCAATCGCCCGTATCTCTCAGTAGCGGCATCAGGTAATGCCAGTGATTCATAGCGCGGTGGACGCCACGCTCGCTACTCATCAATATCGGAAAACGGCGGCGGCAGCGTTTGATACGACCGCCGCCGGCGTTATTACACGATGTACGTAGTGCCGCCGATGACGACTCTAATCTTTTGTTAAATGGTTGCTGGTTGCTTAATCTGTTGGGGTTGGAAGGGGATCGGATTGATAGGCCTCGCCTATATCACGGCTAATTTTAGTTATATCAATAATAAATGTTAAGTTCAACAAACCTGGATGGATTATGGAACAAACTGCGAGTGTTATATCGTGAGTTTGAGTCGAACATATTGACGTGCATTGTGTTTCAAGCACAGGCAGATTTAGCGTAATTTGCTAGGATATTAAGAAGAATAACTACAACTTTTCTCAACACTCTCTTAACTTTATCTTAACTTTCTAGGTATGTCTGCAGGTCATCAAAACCGTACTTTGAAAGTAGAATTCTGGTATCGCTTTTAACAATCAGTGTTCGTTTCTTCTATATATGTCCAGTAAGAATATTTTGCAACAATTTTTATAGGTGAAATAATATTATCATTACGTCACGCCTGGAATCTTGTTAGGCAGAGCTGCACTCATTGTACACCCACATTATATCAGTTATATTGAAGTCCCATGTAATAGGGGTCGAGCTTTTGCTATAAACCGGGAAAAATACCAAAAACATTGCCCGATGAAGAATAGGGTAATTTACTGAAAATAAGTTTTTTGTTCGTGACGTAGATTATAAAAAAATACTAGACACGTATTTTTTCTTTTGACACATGAACATAAAGTGATAACGATATAATACTTTAAAATATCGTGAAACGTTACGCCCCTAGTACACTTTTACTCACTTTTCTTTTTTCACTTTTTTTTTTGCTATCACGGGCCCCCACTCCTGGACTTTGATGTGTTTTAACTTTGTAATTTTTTATTGATTTGGTACAGCTAAAAATACCTGTCCAATATTATTTAATAATCTCACTGACGGACTAAATAGAATTGTCATTTTTCTAGCTAGGCAATACCTCTATTGAACCCAGAACAACCAGTAAGTAGTGCTTGCAAGCACTAGACCAACCAGACAGTGATATCTAATATACCCTTGCCATTAATCCAGTATATTATTTATGTTACAGTATCGTGTGAATTCAGTGCATCGTGATTGTGGCCAGACTAATCTGTTTAGGGAGCGCGAAAATTTGATGATTACGGTCTACTGCATATGATTTGGGTTTGCGGCTTAATTACTATCTGCTTCATTTTCCGTTTCAAATAGTTAGATCTATGATTGACTATTCTAAATACTGGTATAATAAAAATATGGCTATTCTTTACGGTTTGTTTTAATTTTAAACAATTATTTCACTAATTCTGACAACTTTAAAAATTTGTCCAAATTGAAGTTTTCAAAGTCGTCAAAAGCCCACATTTTTTTAATTTTTCGTTAAATGTCCTTTTTGGAAATGTGATAGTGGACCCCTGACCAACGGGCTCCTTTCTGAACATTTCAGACATTCACTGTGTTCTCCCAGCAAGCCGCACATACTCTAACTATCAAGTTTTCACCCTGAATATGCTTGCTCAAAAACTCTGCCAACATACGTAGTTGTAAAGACTAGGAAGAAAAATAATGTCAATCGTACCAATATTATATCTTACTTATATTATATTATATTAATAATAAATTAATAAATATATATTAGATTAATTAATTGTTAATGTTCCCATTGCTGGGACACAGGTCTCCTCACTGTGAGAGGGAATGGGTCGTAATCCAACACGCGGGCCCAGTGCGGGTTGGTGGATGTCACATGTCTTCGAATTTTTGGTTCTAGGACATGCCGGTTTCCTCACGATGTTTTCTTTCACCGTTTTGAGAGCAGACGTGATGAAATAATTTACACAAAGTAAAACGCCTGCCAGGGCTCGAACCCACGACCTACAACTTGTAAGTCGCGGCTAATACCACTTGGCCACCAGTGCACTCATATATTATTTATTATATTATCTTACTAATATTATAAATGTGAAAGTTTGGATGGATTTGTGTGTGTTTAAGTATGGATTTATTTTTGTTACTCAATCACGCCAGAACTGCTGAACAGATCAGGATGAAATTTTTCATATAGATAGATTATAGTCAGAAATAGCACATAGACCACTTTTCATCCATATAATGTTCTCTTAGAATATGATACAACTTTTCACGCGGGCGAAGCCGCTGGTAGAAGCTAGTGATGAAATATTTGAAAACTTTATTGATTCTTCTTTTCCTATGGATTAAACGTTTCGGCCCACAACGTTTTCAGGCTACATCTCAATATAGCCGTGCAGTAAAAGTAATCCTCACTATTTGCGTTAGCCGACTAACATCGTTGTAGGCTTTAGTTACTGATATCGTCACAGCCGAATATTTGGTTATCTAGCTCTGCAAGTATGCTCTAGGGCTTATGTTTATTTCTAAAACTTTTAGGTGTAGCACCATCTTTTTCTAAAGGCTAATAAAGGCTAAGGCCTAGGGGATGAGTACTTCCACCCGGAGGACACGGTGAAACATACGGTGGAGGGCCTGCTAGGGCGGAGCACCGCCGTGTCCTCGTGGAGGCGATCGGCGGTGGCAACCTCTCGCATCCGGCCCTGGTTCAGGCCATGGTACGGAGCGAGAGGGCATGGGAAGCTGTCTCCTCCTTCTGCGAAGCAGTAATGCTCGCAAAGGAGGAGGCGGAACGCGTGAGGAAGACGCGAAGGAGACGCCCTCACGCCCCTAGCCACCGCAGGAGATGCCCCGGGCGTCGGGAGTCGCAAGCCGATTCCCGGCCACCGTAGGCGCGGGCTTGCGGATGGCGATTAATGGGTAGCTCGCCGTCCGATAAGGACCACCCCCGAGTCGACGGCGCATAGTGTTCCACACGCGCCTCAAAGAGATGTTAGCAAAAGTGACGGGGCCCTCTAGGGCCGATGCCTGTCTGGGTCGCGGATAAATTTGAAAGAGAGTTACCGCGGCCCTGGCACAAGCAACTGAAGGAACACGGGTGGGTTTTAGTCAGTAAAAGTCTGACACGCCCTCCCGCTTCACCCAGAGCGGGCGGAGTCATTGGATGATTTCCAAAACAAAAAAAAAATGAGATGAGTACTTTCTCAGGAGGAAAATCGTGTACGGTCGGCGGACTTCGTTACCGCCTTTTATTCAACTACGAAAGTGATTTGTTATGGATAAAAGTAACTTTTAACAAACATATTGTAAGAGCAAGTATGGCGGCAAAAGCTTGACGATAATATCCTAACGACGTCGGACGGAACCGAACGTCTCGAGAGGGGTCAAAACGCTTTAACGTGACGTGACGTTTCCTAACAGATAATCTCTATCCGCAAGCCCTGAAGCCCTAGACAAGTGACATTCTATCGTCGCTAGCGATTGTCAAAAAGGCAAAATTGTATGAGATTGACAAGCGATATCGAAAAATCACGTAATCAGTCCCTTACATTCGACTATCGCCTTCGCTGACATTGAATGTCACTTGTCTAGAACCTCTGAAATTTGTTTCAAAAACCCTTTTCTTTTTCAAAACCTGTTGAACCTAGTACTTTGCTTTAAATTATATTAGTCATATGAATCTTAAACAAAATTTAGGTCCCTTTTTCAATTCTCAACTATACATCAATCCCACGTCATAAGCTTCTCTCAAACGTCCTTATTAATACCCAATGTATATCAAACTAATTATCAGTTAGTTGACTAACGAGAATGTAATATACGGCGCCACTGCGCATGCTCGGAGCAGTTAACCTGTGCGGTGTTTGGGCACCCCTGACCTGTCCTGTTGGCTCATTGTTAGCCCTACTTTGTGTGTCAGCATTGTGTATGGGTATGGATGTCTCATTGATGTATGCATGATAGGGATCTGCATAATCTTACCTTCATAAAATTAACTACACGAGGTAAATGTATTCGCCAAAACTCAGAATGAAGTTTAAAATTTAAAGATGTAAAAATGTACATACTTAAACACTAAACAAAAGTAAACTACTCGTATACAAAATTATACTAAACTTACCTACTTATACTATATACATAAGAAAGGTACACTTATACGATTCAGGAAAAATACTGTAATATTATTTTCTGAGACGTTTTCAATCAATCTCTAAGCAATCTGACCGTTAAATCTATGAACAGGGCCAAAAGTGCAGTCTCACTCTTCTTTAGGTAGAAATATTTCAACTTTGCACGGTTAGTAAGTATAATCGAAACTTTAATTTCTATACAATATATTAAATCAGTTGTGGATAATTTAACTTCTTCTACAAAAACTAGCTATTTAAGTTTTGGGAGAGTTAAATCTCGAATTCAAAATATTGAGGGACTGCATCATATCCTTTTGAACATTCATTCTATCATAGGATAAAAACGAGGTGTGGAATGCCCAGGAAAAGATATAAATTATTACTGAATGCAAGAAAAAGGCGTGGTAAATGCCAAGTGTAGAGAGGCAGTAGCCGAGTGGCGTCCAAGGACTGGCAGAGAAAATAATTTGGTCGTCCAGCAGCGACACGTGTAGCCAAAACTGTCACCGTCATGAAATTGTCAATACAAGAAACGAAATGTTAAGGGTCAGCAGTTGGTAAAGTCAGCTGTTAGATTATGAAAATAATAGAGTAAGGATACAAAGGAACAAAACTAATTGTCTTAAATTAATAAAATTCACATTTCAATGGTTAGCAAAGATATTTTCAGCTAACATTATAAAGAACAAATATAAATTATAGCAATTATTGACGTAATAACTGTTAAACATAAATATGATTGGCTTTATTGCTCAAAATAGAGACACGCCCACACTTTCGCTTAAATTAGTCGAGCCTTGGCAGACGAAATAATTATATAATTGATAATTATTAGTAATTTCGAAAGGTTATTTTGGTAAACTACGTGAATCAAGACTTGAATGTGTTCACTGATAAGCAATATTGTCATTTCACAGTAGTGCCAAACTTTTGTGGTGGTTTACGAACATTGCTTGCAGAACGATCACAAGTAATTACAATTGACCCTTAAGAGTCCGCTGGATGCGAGAAGCACAGGACGAATAACCTGAATCGATGCGGCGAATCTTGACTTCTTCCGGCCGAGATGATGACGATGATGAGGAGTGAGAGCAGAGGACAGCACCTGGATTATTTTAGAAACACATAAATTAAGTTAAGGGTGATATGTCCCTAGTAGGGGTATCTTAATATAACTTAATTACAAGGTGACCTAATTCATTGACTATATACTTCAACGCGTGATTAATTTCTTATGCATATGAAAAACTATAAGAACAACATAGAAATAAAAATAATATTTATTCTATTCCCAACAGTTCGTCAACTAATTGGAAATGCATTGAACTGCTTTTTTAGGGAAACCGAAACCGTATCCAAACGAACCGTGATAGCTAGACAGTTGAAATTTTCACAGATAATGTATTTCTGTTGCCGCTATAACAACATACTAAAAACAGAATGAAATAAATATTTAAGTGGGGCTCCCATACAACAAACGTGATTTTTTTGCCGTTAATAATGGTACGGAACTCTTCATGCGCGACTCCGACTTGACCGATACTTTTTTCATACCTTAGGATTGATACTATAATAAAACTTAATTCGTGTTCTTGTCGTACTTTCGACGTTGAAACATTTCCAATAAATTAAAAGTCACCTTCAGTTAGAGTTACAGATAATCATTATTCAGTCTTAATGTAAGTCTATCAGTCAGTTTAAGTAAATGTAGGCACAGTACTAGCATAGCTAGTAGTACAAGTTCAATATTAATCAAGTCGTCTCAATCATACTAAGTGATTTACTATCTAAAATCGTTAGATTAATCTCGCGCCAACTAATCCAGTCGCTTAATTACGCTCCTACAGAATATAGAACTAGGGATGCATAGGCTGGTCCAAGTTACTTGATAGAAGTGCTATTGATGTTAAATTGATTGTTATTAATTGTTTCTGATACGACTGCTGCGTTCCTTAAGGCGAAGCTTCTCACAATCACCAGGTGAAGGCGGCTGGAGTCCAAGAGATGCGAGAAACACAAGACAGGTCGCTTGGACGCTTGGAAGAGGTCATGACCAGTTTTTTTGACTGGAATGATGAAATTAAAGTTTTAGATAGAATCTATGTGATATGCGTCACTTTGAAATGTGTCTGAGTCCAAGTTCTCCCAATCTCTGGACTTGTCTTACTAATATTATGAATGAGAAAGGATAGATGTTTGTGTGGATGTTTGTTACTCAATCACGCTAGAAGATGACGGATCTGGATGAAATTTGTCACAGATATATATTATAGTCTGGAATAGCATATAGTTTACTTTTCATCGCGGTATAATGTTCCCTTGGGATATAAAACCACTTTTCACTAGTTTATAATAAAGGTGTAATCTTCTTTTATCCTTCAGATTAAAACTGTTGTTACTAACCCACACTTGGAAAACTGGAAAGCTTTTGCGTGATCTCAATAATATTTTATTATCTAAACGTTGTAAGTCTAATAGCCTCTAATTCTACGCAAGTATCAATCAAGTTCAGTACCTATACGATAGAAACGGTAAATACATAATTATAGTTTTCAAATAACGCCTCTGTGCTCTCAAATACATCAGCGATAGAAGACTTAGTTAACTTAGTGTATAATGTGTCACGCCTTCAAAATTGGTTCATAAAATGAGATCAGAAAGGATAGAATTTAATGTCTTGCATTCGAAAATGCCAAAATAATGTTTATTCATTATTTATTTTATTAATAATGGAGCACAAACTTATTATAAACATAATTATAAGTCTAGTTTGCCTCACGATGTTTACCTTCATTGTTGTCAGCAATGTCCAAGACAAACTTAGAAAGTACATATGAATTGAAAAAGTTACATTGGTACTTGCTCGGATTTGAACCCACGATCACGAGAGGCGAGGTCTTAGCCATTGGGCGACCACGACATATAAACAAACATACTTAACATCATCATGTCTATGTTTCCCGAAGTTAGCCAGCTATGTTTAAGTCCCATGTAATAGGAGGGAGGCGTGTCTTTAGCCATCAATCGGGCTCAAATCCAGACTCCGGGTTGCTACTAAGAAATTCCCGATGGAAAAACCCAATAACACTTTGCTTGACCCGGGAATCGAACCATGGACCACATGATCAGCAGTAGCGCTTGTGGTTGTGACCACAAGATCAACGAGGTAGTAACTAAAACTTTGTACATATTTTTTTATTTTTTTTATTTATTTTAGGCTCGCGTTTGACCACTATAACACTATAATACTTCTCTTATCATTCTTCATTTTCCAAGAGATTTATAACAAAAGATAAACATGATACCTCTCGTACAGTGCAATCGTACATGATCCAACCGAATCGTAAATGAAGTCACGTCAAAACATTCAGCACGTCAGCAAAAACAAAACATCCAAAACTAGTGACATTTTCGGCACATCAAAAATATTCGCGCGACACGAAAGTGGTTCCGTTGTTTAGAACCATCGGCGTTGCGCCAGCACACAACAAAAACCTTTTCTAAAACACAATGGCGCCCGTTGTGACCGCCGATTGGCAATATTATTGAATTTTAGTGGGGAATTGAATTCGTTCAGCGCCCTGTACCGCGCTCCCGTGTTGGTGAGTTCGGCTTGAGGGCAGATACTTGTGTGGACCACTGTTATGTACTGGCTGTTTGCAACATGTTGCGGTGCTTTGCAAATTACAAAAAAATACATCCGACTTCCAAATAAAAACACTACAAAGTTAAAAATTACTTCAATTTCGGAAGTCAGTGTTCCTGTTTTTGTTTCTTCGTTTTTGACAACGAATGCCAAAATTGTAGATATTTTTCACTTTGTAGTGTTTTTATCTGGAATTCGGTTGTATTTTTTTATAAAAATGTTTTTATTTGCCACTTTTTAGGTGTGGTAAATAATGAGCAAGTTCTATAGTAAGGTACTTATAATGCTGAAGGTTATGCCAGAATAGATTACCCGAATAACATAAAATTTGAACATAACCGGTGAAGTGAGAGTGTACTAGGGTTAACTGTACACCTCTGCATACCCTTTTAGCGCATATGGGCGTAATTTTATGTTATAAAATGGCGTAATCTTTAAACAGACATGCGAACGCAGTAATCCCAAGGGATTTGCCATTGTTTATTGAAGAGTTCTGTTGTATATCTCCAAAATTCTTCATCAGATCTTAACCAAATGTAGATGGGAACAATTCGGGAACATAGTCTTTAAAAAAATCTGTATCGGTCCATAATTGACGGAGAAATCGGTGAACATACAAAAAAAAATATACAACCTCCTCCTTTTTGGAAAGTCGGTTAAAAACGGGAAAAATTGCACACCTCAGTTTTATACTAAAGATTAGGCAGCACTGCTTACACCTTTGGGTCTTATTTATAAAATTACCGACGCTGTTTAACAACTGATTAGCAGAATCATAATTCGAATTTTTTTAAGAAGAATTTGAATTATGAACATGTGTTATTGTGATAAACGGTCCCGAGATTTTTGTAAATATGCGTGTTTGTGGAAGGTAAGGTTAAGAATAAAGGTTTGTAATTTTATAATAGGCTATTATTCAAACTTGGCTTTTGCAGCGCCTACGTTCCTGTAGAAAACAGATATCGCGCGTTTCGCCATAGAAGGCACTCAGTGTTAGTCTGCGTTTCTATTATTCCTATATTTTAATAAAGGATCGATATTTCCGGAGGTATTTAACCAGCTCAGATTGCTATTGAGAGTGGTTTGATAGAGAATCCCACCAACATTTTACCTCGGCGTAATCCAAGCCCTCACTTCTAGTTACATTTGCATCGTCAGTCAAAATGGAAACATTTTCTTCATTTTATTTCTGCTTAAATAGTATAATCTACTTATAAACGCTCGAGTGCTGAATGTCAGTGTAATAAATTCTCTGTAATGCCTCAAAGTAGAAGTAGTTTGCGTCCTAAATGCAAGGCAGTCTCCTGAGAAATTTGTGAGGACATAAGATGCATGGAAAGAGCGGAAAAACTGGCCAAGTGCGAGTCGGACTCGCGCACGAAGGATTCCGTACCATCATCGCAAAAAATGGCACAAAAATCACGTTTGTTTTATGGGAGCCCCACTTAAATATTTATTTTATTCTGTTTTTAGTATTTGTTGTTATAGCGTAAACAAAAATACATCATCTGTGAAAATTTCAAATGTCTAGCTATCACGGTCCATGAGATACAGCCTGGTGACAGACGGACAGACATACAGACAAATAGACAGACAGATCGTGAGGTCTTAGTAATAGTGTACCGTTTTTACCCTTTGGGTACAAAACCCTAAAAAAAGGGTAAATAATATTTTACCTTAAAAAACTTTAAAAAACGTAAATTTGACGTAGACTATTTCTCTCATAAAACTTGAATAAAAAGGAGAAAATACAAACTTTTTTGTACACCAAATTAATAACTAGTTCCCATTTTACTTGGAGTGTTGCACCGACCCCAAGTAACATGGGACAAGGCCAGGAAGATGATGATGATAAAATAAGTTGGACGATTCTTTCAAAAAATACAAAATCTATGAGGACAATGGCGGTCTCATCGCTGACATTGATAACTTCCAAATTATCCTTGTTTGACTGAAATCTTCTTTTGTGTAATGGTACGAGTATCTAAACTATTTAAATATTTATGACCAAAGTCCAAGCACTAGCCTTGGTGTGCGAGTCGTAGACTTATTTTATCGAGTGTAATATTATAATAATAATGCCTAAAAGCAAATTAAATATGGTGTGTAATATTACGTCATGAAATTAATTTTATAATAACGATTATATTTTATTCAGGACAGGACCACAACGACAAACCAAAATTATTTTAAAAAGGTGCTGCACCTCTCTTGTTCATGAATGTTTTATTTTCTCTTCACTATCAGGCACACAATTTTGCATTTAATGTTTAAATATGAAAAATCATGTCCGCTGCAGTTTTTTTGTATTAACAGGGCAGCGGAGTGTATGCGGCGAGTGTGCGTGACAACAATGTTATGTTGAAGCGTGTTCGTGCCCAAAAACTACGACGTGATATTGGAGTGGCGAGTGGTGATTGGCCGAATCTGGCACGGAGGCCGAAACTATGTAGTAAATCGAAACTTTTTAGTAATAGGAAATAACTAAACAGTTTATTACTTGAAATATTTTTTATATTTTATGATTTGATTTTTTTTATTGACCTTTATTGGAATTTGGTTACAAACTACTAGTACCACTGTAAGAAAGAACTAAGCAAAAATTAAGTGCAATTTAACAAAATGTAAATATATAAAAAAGCTTTGCCATCTCAATTTGAAATTTAGACTCGATCAAAATTCTCGACGTCAGCACTTTACTCTCAGCGTAAGCCGAAACCTAAATTCAGGCCGAAACTATAACATGGCTCGGCCTCATTCCAGTCATATCCATCGGGGTACAGTTTAGCCTCAGGATAAATGGGTTTTATTCTATTTACAAGGGGCACACGTCGACGGGCGGCTTCTTGTTATGGATTATGTAAATAACGTTGTACAATTTTGCATATCAGTGTCTTCAGTTTTGTTAGTCAGGTTATTTTATGCATTTTTAGTTAAATTCTGCGAACAATTTTGTTTGTGAGTTTGTTGGCTGGTGTTTTGTTTTTCGTTGGTATATTCTGTGGATATGAGGAAGGGAATTTGAAGTTATATAGAAGGGTCGAAATGATACGGAAGCGTTAATTTCTGTTGAACTTGTTTGTTAATTAGAGAGTATGCTTTGTTTTTAGTTTTTCTAACCTAAATTAAACGTCAGTCATATCGACATTTTTTAGCAAAAATATAATAATAATAATATAAAAAACTTGCTGCCACCCGCGGCTGCGCCCGCGTTTCTTTAGTACTTCTCCCAATATCTTTATAAATTACTAGCTTCTGAATGTTGAAAATTATCCCAAGGGAACAAATCCCCGAATAAACTATGAGTATCCTATGTACTATTACAGACTATAATCTATCTCTGTGCCAAATTTCATCCAGAGACGTTCTGTCGTTTAGTAACAAACTTACACATTCACACACTCACAAACTTTCGCCTTTATAATATTAGTGTGATAGCCTATGTGGTTTTCTGATCTTTTTCTGTTTTTTAGCTAAAATTTTGTTAAGTTTCATCAAAATCCATCTGTAGTTTTTGCGTAAAAGAATAACATACATCCATCCTCACAAACTTTCACGTTTATAATAGCAGTAGGATTATAGTAAACATAACTACCTCTCACTGCAACTTATATATCTTGTAAAGGCAACAAGCCACTTTGTCTAGAACTAACAAACGGAAGTCCTATTCATTCCTCAGGAGTGTCGCGGACATAACTCTGAAACGGTTTCAGTCTCAACAAGGCGATCGGTATCGGTACCAGGACCACCTCTGGGACACGTTTTAAAAGTTGTCCCGGGACTAAAGTGGATCCTTTGAATCCGCTTTGTGTAAACTATGGACTGTACTTATACAATTTCGATTTCCTACTAGGGATAAATTCCGAATGCCAGGTGTGAACACGACACTTTTTAAAATGTTTACGTGGTAATCTTGAGGTCGGGTCAGGTTCAAATCCGGGCAAGTAAAATGTGACTTTTTAAATTCCGGTATACTTGGACATCGTTGAGGTCGGTGAAGGAAAACTTCGTGATCAAACCTGAACTTGCAGCTAATATAAGTTTTCTCAAAAATGCATGGAAATATTGTCATTATTTTCGAAAACAGAACCCGTGAAGTATCGAATTTACGGACAAAGAAAATCAAATCCATTGCAGAAGCGTTTTTTTTTTAATTTGGAACATTACAACGCTCCAGCAATCTTGTATGAAACGGGGTGCTGGACTTAAATTATTTAATACTCTTTGATTGGATCTCTTTTATCATTCTTAGCATACCAAAGTAAGTCTCTTTGCTTAGTTCAAATTGCTTTCACGTGGCTTTATAGCCATAAATGCGTTTGCCGTTCGGCACAGATGACAAATAGACAATTGACGGCAAAGCTGAAAATTGGTCTCGATTTGTTATTTCCAAACAAACATAAATATACCGACGAAATCAATAACATTTTTTTTAGTAATTGCCCCAATATGACTTATGTAACTTTTAATATTATTTAATAAAATGTATAATATAAAAAGTATGTTTTATTGCCCTGCATTATTTTGAGAAAAGCACTACATATGCCTCGGCGGAAATGGCAATTGCCTGTCGCGTATTAGTGAAATCCCCGCCTACGGCTCAGCTTTCAATTATACTACATCTTATACTCGACCTACAATTGCCTATTTCACGGTATTTGCAATTATGTACTATTAAAATCGACAACTCGCATTGTTGTTCAATGCGGGTTGGCGATTTTAAACTTTTATTCGATTTTAAATTTCGATCATGCCTGATCAGCCTTCGCTGTATCAGAAGAGGCCTTCGCCTCGCAGTGCAATAGTAACAGCCTGGTATTATCAACATGAAAAGAAATGCTTTTACAAGTAACAGAAACTGTTCATTATTTTAAAATTATTTAAGAGATAAATTAAGATGCTGTTTACTTATCGGGAAAGATATTTACAAGTTTTTTTTAGGAAACATGATGTTTAAATATCATGCACATATTATTAAATTATAGGAAAAAAATACAGTGATTGATAAATTAATAAATCATATCTTCATTGTAATAATTTTGGTTATATTTAATACCAAATACGAGTAATCAAGGAGTGCTTGAATGTTTATACTCCTCGTATAAGCATTCATTCAGAAAGTATTACGAATGCAAAAAGCTGGTAAACAAACCTGGAAATCTAAGATTTCATATCTCTCAATCATCAAGTGAAATCAGTTTTTTTTTTCGATCAGGAGTTTATACACTGAATAGATTAAAACTAAAATAGCAGACCAAAAGATTTCCATTGAATGGTTGGTCTTTTTATCCTCGTCTTTAGATAATGCCGACCGATAATGCTTTGATGTCTTTTTAATAAAATAATCTGCTCATTCCCACGCTTGCCAGGTGAGGGTTGGCAGTTCATCAATCTATAAGTAAAGGTACAAGTGTCAATGGTTCTGTTTCGATGATTTACGTAATCTTATATGTTCTAGATAATTGTTGCTGTAGAGTAACTTTTGCAAGGCGGCGTTGCCCGCGTTTAAGAATAAAAATATTTTATGGGAACGTCATCATCAGCCTTATCATGTTCCCACTGCTGAGATGTAGTGAAAGAAGGCCCATTACGGCTATAATCCACCACCCGGGCCCAGTGTGCATTGGTGGATGTCACATGTCTTTATTTTTGTTTCTAGGACATGCCGGTTTCCTCACGATGTTTTCTTTCACCGTTTTAAGAGCAGTGATGATGAAATAAATTACACAAAGCAAAACGCCTGCCTGGGTTCGAACTCACGACCTACGACACGCAAGTCGGAGCCGTTACCATAGAGTCACCACTGCTGCATAAAATAGGAACGTGTACAGTAATAAACGGTTTTTTTTAAATATATTTAAATTCTACCTGTGGTCCAGTTTCATCCATATCCGTTTAGATTTTGAGTAGTGTTTAATGAATTAACAAGCTCCCAAAAATAATTCTAAAATACTAATCATTGTATTAGTAGGAAAAGATGTTATTATATATCATAATGTACCTACTATAGGTACTATACTTCTAATAAGTAATTGTGATAGAAATTTGAAAATCGTGAAGTGAGAAAGATAGTAAATTAAGCAGCGGTGCCTTTAAGCCAACAAAAATATCTAATTTTGTTTAGTTTTCCAACTAACGTATATAAAGTCCATTACAATCTCATTAATACCCACAATATTTATTAAAGGAAAAGTCAACCGACAACAATGCACACACTAACTAACAAATACTCCAACACATTGTTCCCTCACAACGCCGCATACACCAAAATTGGCATCTTTATAATCTCAATAACGTATTAATAATAGTAAGTTATATCCACATCCCGTTACCGGGATCCCGGGGGACTGCATTGTTCCCGTCGCCTGGATATCGTATGCAAGCCCGGGAATATTGTGGATTGTGCATTATAACAATATTTACTGGCGCTAACCCCGTTAGATAATCAGCTTTACGATTCAATTGTTACTGTGGCGGCCATTTTGGGTAGTTATTGCGTCTAGTTGGTGATCGTTATAATTGTTATGACGCACACAATGCGGTCGGATTATGTTGTTTGTTTTTAATTGATTGATATTAATTGCTTTGTTGTGAGTTGAGTGACAGATTGATTTATTTTTAGCTTTTATTATTTTATGACAGTTTTGGAAAGGTATTTTAAAATTTTGTATCGAATTTCACCAAATTCGAGCATTCATGTAAAATATGCACGAAAATCAAACGCCAATCCTTTTTACGTAAAAGAAAACATGTAAACACTTCTGTTGAAAAATGAAAAAATATTTGTATGAAACAAAATAGCGAATATCATTTCAAGCCACAAGCGCGGAAATACACAAATATAAAAGCAGGATGCTTCTGAATGACTTTTAATCAAAACCAACTGTTTGAAACTGGAATCAACTAGCCGAAACTAGTTCCGAATAATATTTATTCACTATCAGCGAAACAAAAGTCAGCTAAGCAAGAAGTTTGCAATCCCAGTCGAGCAACACTAGCAACTCACTTTAATCCAAATCCCACCTTAAACAAATGCAGTTAGAGTTTAAAACATCTTGTGTTGTAAACCTTTTTGTTTCACACCAGCATATGAATCGCTGAGCCAATATAATGCAAAGGAAATAAAGTTTTATGTACTTTATGAGAGGATTTAAAATTGGATGCAGAAGAATGCGGTGAATTTGAGGAATTTCCAGCGTCACCGGCGGAAGGGTTGAGTTTACTCATCAGAAGTTTGTAGTTTTTTGTCTTGAGATATAATTTATGTTTAGTTAGCGCTACATGGGATTAATCCTCGGAACGGACGCGAAGTGTATCTGTTTACTTGATCCGATTAGGGAGTGTTTGTTTGTGTAAGTAATTTAGTTATAGATCTGCAATATTGCTTGTTATGTATAATGTGATAGTGATAGTGATTATTTTGTTCACGGATTATGCAATAGCAGCTAGTTAATTATGTAAACAAATATATAAGTAAGTCTGCCTCTTTCTGAGCGAGAGCTCCAGCAGCCTTATTGTGTAAGTGAATTTGGCAAGGCAAATGGTTTGAGTATGAACAATCGATGAATCACATGCGAGATGAAAAACGCAATGTGGATTTCCGCCTAGTCTATTATTTGATTCTCGAGTCGGGCAAAGTGGTATATATTTTTATAATCACTTCTAAAAACTCTTCATTTTGATGCCCCACTCGATGGTCCCACTATATGGCGCCCGAAATCCGCCATGTTCCTTTTTTTAACGTAACTTATCTAACAACACTTGGATGGTGAAGACCTATTTAACGACCTATTTCGATGTCTTAATTATAAAAAATCCGTCAAGTGTGTTGAAAGATGTGAGGTAAATGATAAAGATAAATGATTTTATTTCTGTAAGTTACAAACACTTTTACATGTCGATTATATTTTTTTAAACTAGATTAGGCCGGCGTTTCCTATCTAACTACTCTGAGAAGAAAGGCCAAAACAAACTCAGAGGTCACAATATATTTTAAAGTCCAGACAAAATCTTGGTTAGATCATGTGAAGACCATGTAGACAGATGTCTGAAATGGTCCTTTGAGAAAAGAATCAGCCAGATTGAGTGGACCTGTCCAGTCAGTGCACGCATTTGTCAATAACCGTGCAGCTCAACTCAGAATTTCAGGAGCTCAACGAATCGACGAACAATTCCAAAGAAATAAACATAAACTATTCAAACAGCCAGACTATGAGTAAAAACTAACTTAGATAAATTAAAACTAAAATCCACATAGTCTTCACATTCATCATAATTAAAATAAAACAATATTATACTTTAAAAATTAAATATTCTTGTCATTGCAAGAAAATCCAAAAAAAACAAAGCAGTGTGCAAAATATAAAAATCAAAGTTAATTGGAGCAGCTCAATCCCAAGCCTTTTTGTCCTCAACGTAATCTTTAATGGTATAAAAGGCTTTCTGGCACAACATATTATGTTTAATCAATGATTTGAATTTATTAAGACTTAGATCTTGTACGTGGCTTGGAAGCTTATTTTAAAAGCGTACACATTGACATCTAAACGAGCCACCTATTTTCTTGAGCCTTGTTGTAGGTACAACAAATTTGTGTTTGTTCCTAGTATAGTTAGGTAATAAAGAATATTATAAACTTACAAGATATGCGCGAAAAACATAACTCCTTGCAGCCGGATAAAAAGCTAGACTGAAGTCTGGATTTGTGCCAGATTTATGGCATAAAGGTGCAACTCTGCCGTGGAGTGATGTTATGTTATGTGTTAATATTCCGTCTTAAAAGACCGATAAACTAAACAAATATGAAGTGTATCAACAGCTGAGTTTTATAAACATTCTAAAGGTACCATTCCAAGCCAGAGCACCTGAAAAACTACACACCTCTTGTATTGATAACTGAACATGCATAAATAACTCCTTTCACGTGAGCATCGTGAACTTAACCCATGCTCCATTGATGTGCGGGACCTCTGGCCGTCTTATCTCAATGGTAACGCGACTAACGACTTGTCGCGGGTCTATGATATGTTGGATCATTAGCTGACTATAAGGCGAGAGTGTGTTTGTCCGGTTGTGTGTGAAAAAAAAATGGATATCCTGGGGTTGGTATTTGGTAGGTAATAAAATAGTGGAAAATTGAAAAACAGCAGATAGTGATATAAAAACTCTTAATAAAAATAACCGGCCAAGCGCGAGTCTGACTCGCGCACCGAGGCTTCCGTATAAACAGCTACATTCACCAAAATAAATAGGTAACATTACTAACGTTCATAAACAAAGAAATGATTTAATACCGCCCAGCCCGTTCCATCATCGAACAACCAGACGCACGGCGATGCGTCATCGGTACATGGTGGACATCCCACCCATACGCACAAAACGTTTTGGGGACACTTTGCGTACAGCTAAGGAGTGGAATTCCCTGCCGGAGTCTGTGTTTCCCGATAGCTACAATCTAGGGGTCTTTAAGTCGAGAGTGAATAGGTTACTTCTAGGCAAGCGTGCTTCATCGTCGACCAAATCATCGCTTACCATCAGGTGAGATAGCGGTCAAACGCGAGCCTATTGATAATAAAAAAAAATGAAAAAAAATATCACCGACCATTGCTCTAACAAAGGGACAAAATTAACTTTGCTGTTCGAAAACTGTTGTCCCCATACATCAATATACATTTTTTTACTTTTCAAAGTACATTTTATAAGTTGGTCGAGTATTACTCGATAACTTATTTTCTTACATTTCAATATTAAAGTGACATTGACTATAACAAATAAATTTTCAAAAATCATAATGTCTCATAAAACTGCCAGCAAAATACTCCATCCTCGCTCGAACCTGACCGTCGAGCTCACATGGGCCAGCTGCCAGCTGGCCCCACTTTTTTGCATTAACACCACCAACTTGTTGACCGGGCGCCGTGGCACAGCACCGCCGCGGGTACCACATCCACCATGCGGACACGGCAGTCCCAGCCTGGCAGCGTAGCGACAACTCCACCTCTAGGCCACATATTTCGAAGAGATGTAAGATCAGCAATTAAGACAAAGTTATTAAGCCCTACCCCACATCCATCATCGTGTGTCCATCTCGTGCGCGTCTGTAGGCTGAGCAAATATTCGCGCATCCATCGAGACCAGAAATGGTCCGCTAGTCTCTGGCTTATTTTTTTTTTTTCTTTTTTTTTTTTAACAAGATTGATGTAACCAAAAACTTGTAATTGAAACTGATGGAAAAGAGTGACAATGATGGTCACTGTCATTGGACCGAACATGTCGACACCGCAGTAGATGAATGGTCTGCAGTGGTGTTTGAGGTGCATAGTCGGTAATCCTGCCATAATTGGTTGCTCGCAGCGCGCACGCCGCGCTTTACAGATTACTTAGTTAGCAATTAATGATCGCACTGCCGCCCCAAACCGAATATGTAGTAATCTTGTCGAAGCTCGTTTATCAGGGTCACTGTACCGTAGTGTCCTAATAGTCGGTGCTTGTATTCGATAATAAGAGTGATATGAGTCACATTGTGTCTTGTGTCGAATGTAATTGGATTTTTTAACTCAAGTGACAACTCTCTTCCAGCCCGGATTAAGTTTTTACGTTCTGCGTTGTAAGTCTCATCCACCCACTTATGAACCTGAACCGTTTTCACAGCCTTTGATACAGCGGAGACGTGGCTCGCCGCATCCTCTTCCAACAGGGCCGTCTACTCGACGAGTCCGGCCTCGACGAGGGTTCGCTCTACTTCTCGCTTCTGCAAATCAATTTCCGCCAATTCTTTTGCGGCGCGAGCTTCGAGAATGGCTCGCTGTAATGCACTAGAATTATTAGATAGTGCGGACTTTAGTGATGACGGTGTCATGGCAGGATTTGGGCTTATTTCTTTATGATAGGATCAGGTTTATTTTTCTTCGTTATTCTTTCACTTCTTTGCGTCAGATCTATTTAGTCGTTCACTGTTTCTGATTCGGCTCGAAAGAACAGTTGTTTCAGATAAAATCCTGAAACTGTCTTAGAAATCTTTTTTATTAAATTTTCTTTTTTTACACATCAATATTAAAGTAACATTGACTATGTCTAACTAATAAATCAATTATCAAAAATCATCAATGTCTCATAAAACTGCCAGCAACACCTACTTAGCTGTGATGGTTTTCCTTTTAATTTCGTTATAAAAACTACTGCCGTGAAATTTTTCACACATCCAAAAGCAACCATTTACTGGGGGGAACACTTGACGTTATCAAAAATTAGCCATTTAAAGCTTAAATTTACGCAAAAGAAATCCGTAACCGAAAAATGACAAACCCGTTATGTTTTTGAATGGTCTATCCAACGGTACCCCACACCATGGGATAACCAAGAAACAAAAAAATGGCCACTTTACCTGTAAAAGAGGTATCCTAAAAAAAACTTATTTTCATGATTATATTTTACCACTTTGTCGGCGTGATTGCTTTATATATCCATGCCAAATTATAGCTTTTTAATACTAAGAGTCTCTGAGCTAAGCTATGGACGGACGGACAGACGGATATGGAGAAACTATAAGGGTTCCTTGTTGTATACGGAACCCTAAAAAGCTTATAATAGCAGTATGATTTATTTTCATGCAGTATTATATCACCAAATAACATAACTTTAAACGTTTACTTCCATATATTAAAATAATTCTGTCGCATAGCTTCAGGCATAATAAATTATACATGTCCTGAAATGCAAAACCTCTTTCATAACCTATCCAGGTTTTAACAGAACTAGGGTTAAAATAATGCTATTGTCATTTGAATATATTACTCACTTTGAGGCTCTTAACAATTTATTTTAGAAGACAATAGTTCTTAGATATTCGAGCCATAGTTTTCAAAGTCAACGAGATTGCCAATTAATCTTTCGTATAAGTCACATTTTGCTCTCAAAATTGTCATAAATTATATACCTACATTATTTAAACTATCGGGCTTCATAATATATGATTTATTACTACAGTTTTAATATCATTTCATCTCATGCGAAGCACCTTATGTGAAACGAGTATAAAATTAAATCATTCATCGGTGAACGCAATCAATTAGTATTAAAATAAGTAATTACTATGGTTCATTAAATTTAAAATGTTGTAATTGTAATATGTTTAAAAGTGAATTTTCGAAGCATATTAATAATTTTAATTTATTTATCCCTGGAAAACTTTCATGCACCACTTCAAACAATCCATCACTTGGAAAAAGTGACTCACATTGTATTAATAAAATTAATTTGGCAAAACAAGGCGATTACAGTCTTTTACGACTACAGCACTACACCACCATCTTCCTGACATTGTCTCATGTTACTTGGGGTCGGCGCAACACGTTTTACTCTTCCTTACCGTCCTATCCCTGTCACGCTATCACTGACTCCCTTTTCTTTCATGTCACTCCTCATACGATCCATCCATCTTTTCTTTGGTCTTGCTCTAGTCTTTTACGACCACGTTAATACAGAAAAGCAGTCTAAAAAACGTACAAAATGTTTTGCAAGTTACACGAACATTTCATCACCTTCTTGCAAAACTGCACAGAAAAACTAAAACAAACTGCTTCTACATTTATTTTGTTTTTATTTTTAAAGTCTTTAAGCTAAATCCTGGCGTCCAAAGCAAAAAGGCGGCAAACTCACGCAGTTTCAAGTTCTATTCGAACTCGGAACATTGTAGAAACGTTGTGAGAGTGTAGAACTTTTCTGTAACAACTTTCTTACTATCTAGTTCGATAACAGCTGAGACAATAAGCTTGAAATCTAAAATATTCTTTGTTCTACACAATGGTGGTCGTGTTTTTCTTCGCTGAGAATACAATAAAATGGAAACTTCTGTTGAAATTGTTATGATTTTGTTTTGGTTCGTGGAAGTTAAGGTATGGGATTAGAAGTTTAAGTAGCGGCAGATGTAGTATGTAATATATAGATATTACATACTACATCTGCCGCTGATAAGATTTTTATGCTGTGCTTTTTAGTAGAAAGTTTCGACCGCGGTTTTGTCCGCAAGATAAGTTTTTTTTTTATCCCTAGGGAACATTACAATGAGATGGAAAGTATCCTATATGTTGATTTAATTTATAAACCATCTGTGAGCAAAATTTCATCTAAATCCGTTAAGCCGTTTTTGAGTGATTGAAACAAAAATGTATTTTCTGATTAAAATAATACTTCTGCAGTTTGAGCTTTGTAAAGAGATAATTACACAGTTATGATAGTCTATATAAAGAACTAATGTTTTTTTTTCAAAAATTGATGATCCATATTTAGAAAGTATTCAATCAACAATGTTCCACTTAATTCCAAGTTATCTAACCGATCTCAAAATCTGTAGAATTGAAGTCCACTAGACAGTGTGAGTCCATCTTTAAACCAATTCCCGTTGGCTTTTGCAAGTTGCAGTAGATGACAAACTGAACTTCAAACATAAGTAAGTCAAACTACTCGATTCGCGATCGGAAAACTTGACAAATTCACCCTCAAGTCACGACTTACCCACTTTGAGAAAATGTTACATTTAGCTTATAGAATTAACGGGTGCTAGTTCTTTTAAAAGAATATATTTTTATAACCTTTAAAACAAGCTGGTCATATTATTTTAAGCTAGGAAAATCTTGCTAAGCCGCTTGTGTCCTGTATATCAAGAATAATAATGGTGTGATGCTGTTATTATTTAAAACTACTTAAAATATTGATCATCTTCGTCAGCCTGCAGCAGCACACTGCTGGATATAGGCCTCGGATCAAATTTCCATTATGGGCCGTTGATTTTTGGCGTGGTTAGGGTGGATTGTGGAGGAAGGGAGGTTTGGCTACCCCTCTGTACCATCCCCACCACTCGGAGCCCCATGGTTATGGAGATATCTATGGTTAAAGATTTCAGGTTAGAATAAAAAATTTCGTAAATGTCCATCGTTTTAAGGGACGGGGAGAGAAAGGGGGATAGTGGAGCTACCCCACTTTACCATTCCCATCCCACGGAACACCATGGTTATGGAGATATTAGATATATTTTTTACTTAAATATAATTAGTGAGATAAAAAAGTGTGAAATAGTCCAAGAGCGAGCGAAGCGAGCTCGAGAGCTTAGGGCTCTCCGACACGGATAGGTTATGTTACGGCTGCCTACTTTCAATAAGTAAAAGTATAATTCAGATCAGTATCATGTATTTTGTATTACCGTTAAAACTGAAACTCAAAGTATTTATTTCAACTAAAACATTCACAAGCACTTTTAAATTTGAATTGTCAAGGTGATTAGCTAGTTGACAAGTAAAGTCTCACTGTTTTATTTTATCAACTTTTAGATACATTGTCGTCATCATCATCATAATATCAGCCGAAAGACGTCCACTGCTGGACATAGGGCTCCCCCAGCGTCGCCACATTGACCGGTCCCGTACGTCTCGCATCCAGCGGATCCCCGCAAACTTCACCAGGTCTTTTAGATACGCCTGTGACTAGTAATACAATGGCTTAAATAACTTATTTTCACAAGTAACGCCACAAGACTGCGTAGTATGTCCTAATATCGGCATACGTTAATGTGTTCGTGTATATTGGCCGGTTATCGGTGCTTACTTGTAGGTCACTGAATAAGCGTATATTAAATAGGGGTTAGTTTAGTTATATTCCGCGGCGTTGCTCACTGTTTAAATTCATAACATACTAATATAGTTTTTCAGAGTAAAATGTTGAAACGGCTGAATTTAATTATACACTGAAACGAACACTCGATATAAAGAAATATTTCTTAGATGGGTATTAAGAAAAGCGAACATCATCATCATCATCATATCAGCTGAATGACGCCTACTGCGTCTAAAGGACTCCCGCAGTGATGACCAGGTCGTCGCTTCGACTAGAAGGAGGCATTCCAACGCTACATCTTCCGGTACGTGGTCGCCATTTCAGAACTTTTCGGCCTCAACGGACATCCGTTCTGGGTGCAATGTGCCCTGCCCAATGCCACTTAAATGTGACAATTCTTCGGGATATGTCGCTAACTTTCGTTCTCTTGCGGTTGTCGTCATTTCTGATTCGATCACGCTAGGAAACCCCGAGCAAAACTCTCTCCATTGCCATTTCAGAGACTTTAAGCCTTCTGATGAGGCGCATTGTGAGCTACCACTTCTCTGTCGCGTCTTGAGGTACTGTTGTAAGTTAGACGCTTATACCGCTTAACTTCCCGAATAATGCCGAGCCGAGGCTTACAGTCCATATTATTTTATTCATACAAAAGGAAAAAATGTTTTCTCTTGAATACTCGTTCACAAAGTTGACATTTTCATTTTAAGACAGTTTAATCAGTCCACAAAAAAAACACCTTAAATTAAAAAAATGTCCGCTGCGGCTTTTTTCTTGAACAAAATGATACCAAATGACAATTTATTCAGAGATACATTGAAGGATTGCGGGTTTATAACCGACGGGTGGCCATAAACTATTGATTCAACGTTTAAACCCAATCGGAATTTATTTGTGGTTGCTACTGGTATTTCGTTGGCTAGCCAGTTACACATTTAGTTTTAAATTGAATTTATAGCTAAAATATATACTAGCTTATATTTACGGCTTCACCCATGTTGTCTATCCCAAAGGAACCGCATTTTTTTTCGGAAATTAAAAGTCATCTATGGGTAAAAGCCATGTTTTAGCTTTTCTTTGGTGAAAGAATTTTAGCAATAGATTCTGTATTTTCAGAGTTTACGTCGTTCAAACAAATAAATTTACATATTTTATTAACATTAGTTTTGATCTGTAATAAACCTAAATCATCATTCTAGTTTTTACCATAATTACAAGTTAAAACTGCAACAATAATCTATGAAAAATACGCGTCCAATACAAAAAAGTACTAGAATTGGCACCAAGCAGTTTTGCTACGGCGGCGTAGGTAGCGTAGCGCTGACGATTGCTATGGCGTAGCACTCTCGTAGCCATTGCATACTTTTATTCTCAAAATATACCACTACTAATAAAAAGCCCAAACTTACGTTGCTAGTTTAATATAAAAAAGGCTTTATCATTTTGTAACCGTTAAGTAAAAATAAAAGGTAGAATTGTGTGCAGTGAATATGAATAAAGCCGCATGTATTAAATGTTAAAGTGGGTTCTTGGAAATCATTTTAATGACTGGTTGATTATACTGAGCTTTATTTTAAAGGACTTTTATTCTGATTTTATTTAAGCTGCTTGGCTTAATTTAACTCGACGTCTGGTAATTTGATAATTATTATTTTATTTTTAAAGCAAGTAATTAAATCACTTTCCTATTAAATCTAATAATTGAAAGATGTAATAAGTGGTTGTGTTACAAGGTTATATTAGGCGAATACGAATACGATACAAAAGTATGTGTCCGGCCAGTAAAAAATGATTTTTCAAGCACTTCCTGGAATCCGATTAAGCTGTAATTTGGTGTAATTATATAACTTAGAAAACATTGAACAAATATGTTAATGGAGCTGATCTCATGATGTAGCCGTAACGTGGCCTCCTTAACCAGACAAGATAGCACCGTCGTGTTTGTGCTCATAGACAAGCGATATTCCGTTTCGTACTGTAAGTCAATTAAAAGCTTGTTTAAAAAAATAATAACCTTGAATTATTTCTCACACCTGAACAGCTGAACCAATTTTGATGAATTTTGGTATGGCGATAGATTGGACACTGGAAAATGACATAGGTTTTTTACCTTGTCAGTAAGTTCCCTTGGGATAATTTCCAGTTTAACACGCGAAGCCGCTGGCAGTAGCTAGTTGTTGATAACAGTTGATATAAATCAAAAAACTAAAAACTTAGACATGCAGACAATTTCACTATTAGACCCTTAATAATATATCATTTACTAGAACGTTTATATGGAGTCACGTGTTTAAGATGACTGGCTGATTCCTTTTGAAGCGTTCAATGAATGAACCGGCGTTAGCCCAAAGGTTTTACGCACATACCTGTACCTTATAAACGTTTTTTTTATAGAATCATCTGAATACACTAATGGCCTTCATCGTTTTTAATTCTTTATTTCTTGTTAGAGGTAAAATGACTGATTTGGGAAAACATAAATTCAAAAATATGGCATTTCAAGTAATACGATTACGGAAAAAAAAAAAACCATTTTAAATGTCACTAAATCACAAGACATAATCACCTAAAAGACTCTTTTTTTTTAAACAAATTAATTAATTAGCTTTGCAAAACTAAGGTAACTTGTTTTATTAAAATCATTATCAGCAAAACAAAAAATGAGAGACATGAAGGTTGTCAAAAAAAAGAATGTGCGATCATTAATACGTATGCCAAAAGTTGTGATTAATTTCCTGAATAAACTATAACAATCTTTAACTTTTCCAAGCTACCAGTAACCAAAACTTTAACTGAAAGTTTAACTTTCCAGTATTATTCCGATCTTTCAGTTCAATAAGTTACTGAAGTTCAAGAGGCTATTCAAGTACTTCTGGCGAACATTTTCATGGATAGCCGCCAGAGACCACTTGGTTTGCATGGTGCTCTTTCGATCTTTGTCTATGACAAGGTAGCCTTGGTTCACACTACATTGTACTAGACGTTTAGAGAGGGAGTTCCAGGGTAATATTTTAACGGATCACGGGGCTCCCTTTCCTTGGTGATAATAGGGTGGTATGAGAAAGGTAAAAATCCGATACTTTCTTGTCTTTTTCCTAAAAGTCTAGGCATTTTAAGGTCAACCCCCGACAACGAAAAAACATTTTTACAGTATCAACAGCGGGATGTTGCCGTTTGATGCCAGCATTATACTGAAGAAACCGTGCAGTACAGTGTTGTGATAACCACAGCGTAGTTCTCATCGTCTCACATAGTCTCTAAATGAGGTGATATTATATGAGCGATGATAATTTCCAAAAAAAAGTTTACTGAACACGTGAAATTTCATTTAAAGCTAATCGAATTCCACTTAGGCCCATGTTATGTTCATATACTTAACTTTGACTTATTAACTACTAGCTGTAATAGCTGTACCTAACCACTCACGTAACGCAGACTGATTGGTTATTTTATTTAATCCTTTCCCCACACTAGGAATTTCTTCCTGTATCGTGGGTGCGTTTACAAACATTTAAAATCATATATACAAGACACCCAGATCCGGAACAACTATCTGTAGGCCATACAAATATTTTTTCGGTGCAGGAATCGAACCCGCGACAAGCAGCGCAGCAGCAGATCGCTCAACCACTACGCCAACCGCGTCGTCACAGTGTAATAAGTGTGTGATGTGTTTGTGTGTGCGCGGGTGTGTTTATGTGTGTCGCAGTTTAATTGCATAAACAGACAATATTAAACTACCCACGAGTAAAATAGACATGGCATCTTTGTAATATTATTCGCTTACCAAAATTTACTATACAAATACATACATGAAATATCCAAAGATATTTCTAAAAGCATTCTCAATGAATATCCCACACAAAGATAACTCACGTCATACAAAATTCGAACTCGCTGGAGATTCATCAAAACCTCAATAACTCCAACAATACAGTCGTAACCTAAATACTCGGCACATTCGACATTCCCGCAGTTTCATTCAAATTTTAATAATCGGTATATTAAATAACTGGACTCGATCGGGAATCGAACCCGGAACGTTTTACGTTTCGGACGGTACACGGTAATTTTAGCCGCTCCGTTAATATAGAATCAATCTAATTTGTCAATGAAAGTCAGAAGCAGACGCCGATTACCCGTCGCGTCGGTGGGTGGTCGGTAAAATGGCGCTGGATTGAGGGTAAATAAAATGAAATATATGGAAAAGGTAGGCAAAAAATTTCTTGGAAATACGTTTTGGTACGAAAGATTTGCTTTAATCGGGGAAAAGGCTGTCTTTTTTTGACACTCCTTTGACAAGCCGATGTACACGATATTACCAGGAATAGTAATTTTGAAATGTTAACACAAGCAAGCACTGTAGGGATCGTGGAACGGGGATCCGCTGGATGCGAGACCCACGGGACCGATCAATGTGGCGACGCTTGGGGGAGGCCTATGTCCAGCAGTGGACGTCTTTCGGCTGATATGATGATGATGATGACGAATCATTGTAGGAAAATTCTTTTATTACTCAATCATGGCCAAGGACCTTGGGCTACAGGCTTAGGACCTACATGGGCTACTTTGAGTTCGGTTCACTGTCTGTTTAAATGCTCTCAGCTGTATTTCGCTGGTAGTTCGTCCATTTTTCTGCATGCTTATATGAACGGTAGAAACAATTATTATTACTTTCAAATTTAAATTTTTGACGTTCAAGAGTCGTTCAAAAGCCTAATTGAAATAAAGAATTTTTTTTGTTTCTTTTTGTTTGTTATTCTGAAAAATAACGGACAATCTAATGACTTGCAGACTATGTTCTTAAACTTTTGTTATTTTTACTGCTGTCCTTTGTTACTTAGCGCGGCAAAGGTGATTTACAGATTTTTCAAACTATAACTAAGGGTGAAAATAAACATGTCCGTAACTTACATAAAAGTGTGCAAGTAGCTTGCATGGCATTGTGATATTCACCAATTAGATGTTAGTATGGCACATTGTTATGCAACTTTCATGCACACTTGTATGCAAGTTTCAGGATTGTGTATTTTCGCCCTAATTTGGACGATTGGTCATTTGTTTTGTTGATTGTTTTGTCCCGTTAACTTTTAATAAGATCTGTAGAGATGCCTCCTGGATGTGTCAAGCCTTCATCTGGCTAAACTAGCCCACAGTTCTTTGGCATACAGTAAACGTGGCGAGCCCAGACCTACATAAATTATGCAGATATTTAGAATGATTTAATAACTTATTCAAAAGGGAGTGAATAGATTACTTCTAGGTAAGCGTGCTACACCGTCGACCGCATCAGCGCTTACCATCAGTTAAGATAGTGGTCAAGCGCGAGTCTATCTATAATAATAATAAAATAAATTTAAATCTCCATAATGAATACTCTTGATCCAAATACTCGTAACAATTCTTGTCCAGATCCATCACGTTGGCAAACCAAGCGGATCCCGTACAATAACAAACACATAGTCCCTCGGGTACATTTTAGCGGCTCGGCGTCTAAATCAGTAGCAATTAATGTCAAAACAGTAATATCGCTCGATACACTCCGGGCTACTCTCAGATTTATTCATCTCTTGGGCCTCACAATCCACCTGATTTGATTTATAACATCAATCGTCTTAGTTCGTGGTTTATTTAGTAGTTTTTCATAGTTTCTATGTAATGCGGTCTGTGAGTGATTTTAATTGATTGAGTGACTTTCCAAAATATTATGACGTTGCAACCGTAGAAGTATTTTGTCTAAGTGAATTGTAAACGATTTTAAAAATGTTAAAAAAGCTAATTTGGTATAAAAAAAAAAAAAAACATTAAACCAAATATTAGATAACGGCTGTAATTTGAAGATCTCTGACAGTCGTTACGGACAACCAGAAGCCAGAAAATCTGTCACCTCTTGCCAAGGGTAAGGTGTTGCCCAGTTACGGGGTTGCAAAGGTTCGATAGGCAGTCGGTCTATGTAAAATATTGATTAGTCACCAAACTACGGTCTAATCTTGGCAAGCGTTGCGTAAATCCTGCCTAGACTTGCCATATATTCTATAGCCATATAGACTCTGATTCATAAATTATTGTAGTGTACATCACTTTAAGTATTCGTTAATGTTTTATATCGGCGTCATAGAATACCAAAATAAGCATTCTTTACGTCTAATGGAATTAGAATAAGTTTAAATGACATTTATCTTTTTTATTAAAGTGAAAGTAAATCAATTTCAAAATGAATCTCTTAGTGAGTATGTAATGATTATATTTATGTAGCACCTTTGTATAAACCTACTGTTTTGTTGTGTGCTTTATCACATGGAAACCTACAGACACCGTATTGTCGATTTTCTATGAACTACTTGACTGCTGAGACAAAGTACTCGATGATCGAATACGAAACTACAACAACATTTATAACTGGAGAATTGAGACGTTTAAAAATTTATTGCACTTGGATATATCATGTGGTGTTCTGCTGTGCAGACCCACGTCATTAGTCCATTTACATTTTAATAAATACTATACAATCTCACCTTCATATCTTCTGATATTTTATCGACTCATGTCTCATTTTTATATATTCTTTGTTACCGTTAACACCTGAAAAGCATATTTTTAGTTATCTCTGATTGTTTTAATATTCCATAACTTATTTATATCGCTAATTTGTAAAATCTAAGAATATTTTATACCCTGACATTTTCATGTGATCTGACGTCTGTCTGTATTTTATTTTCTTAAGCCATAGACATAACGTACCATGGACTAGACCTTCCTTAAGCTAGTTGTACATTATAATAAGGGCAGCGTAGACTGCCCCCTCTGTAAACCGTTTTTATTCGTTCTGGTCATATAATTGATATTTTGAATTCAAAATTTAGAAGAGATGACAGAACGAGGAAAAAACGGGCGTCTCTTTTTTGGTGAGATTCGGGCTGAAAACGACGAAAGTCGGTTGACTGGATAATACTATAATTTTACCAATGGTACTACAGTATCTGATAACTCTTTAAACTGTATCTTCTGCCTACATGTTTATCATTACTGTTTCTGTGTTTAATTAAAATATTATTTACTGTGAGTGGAATTTGTGATAAACTTTCCTGACTTTATTAACCTCATCGATCAACGCTCCATATTAAAGGGCTCGTCGAACGGTGTATGAAGCCACAGCCCGGCCTCTACATCTCTTGTGTGCCTGTCTATTCAGCTGCCTTGACCATCAACCGTTTACCCACCTTCCGGACGTGGTGCATGAGCCGCAGCTACAGCGCGCCCGCCAGCAGTAAAAGGTTGCGCACGCTGAATACGAGCGCCCACAACTCGCGGTAACGCTCCTCCAGCCGCCCCATCGCACCGTATCACGCCGTCCTGATCTGCGGTTGCCCCTTCGCCAGAGAAGACGCGGGCGGCACATCGTGTCAAGCTGGCCCCGTCGTATGAAGCCGGCCTTATTTTACCTTTTTCTAATTTTTACCTTTTCTTATTTTTTTTTATCTATTATTTTCATAACGTAGCTTACGTTTAGCTCATCTGAGCTAAACGTAACGTTACAATCATGAACATGCTTATTTCTTAGATTGTAATTGTAATTTAAATTATGAATATACAATGTTTGACTTCTTAAAGGGCCGTATTAATAACTATGGTTTACGCAATATTTTTGAAAATTTGTTACATTTAATTAATGACATTACTGTAAGTTACATGACTAATGAAGATGTTGGAAATGCTGCAGAAGAAGGGAATTCATTATATTTTCGATTTTAAATATCTTAATATTCTGCATCAAAATATTGCAGGACTGCTGAACACATCTGGCCCACTATTAGTAAATATAGAAGAGCTAAAAGACAAAGATATTGACGTTGATGTGATATGTGTCACGGAACACTTTATGTTAGCAGGTTATGAACAGCACCTGAAACTTAATAATTATGAACTCGCAGCATGTTATAGTCGTACTTGCAGTAAAAGAGGTAGGCACCACCTCTTTTACTTTTACTCCGTATTCTTGTTAATAAGGAGCATAACTTTAAAGAAATTTCTTAGTCAATTGTCCATAACTAATGTAATGGAATGTTGTGCTCCAAAATTATAATAGTTTGTGTATATCAAGTATCGGTACCAAGTAACCTCAATTTATTTTTTGCTAGGCTTGACAAGATATTAAAATGTATTTCTAGACTAAAAAATCATAATACTGTTATAGCTGGTTACTTCAACATAGATGTCATGAAGTGTAACAATGTTACCTTAGATTTCGAGTGTTTATTGTTAAAATATAATCTTACATTAGCCTTTAAACAGCCCACAAGATTATACAGTAATACTTGCCTAGATAACTTTGCCACTTTAATAAAAAGTGTAAGACGGATGTGTTGGAATTTGGCTTAACTGACCATACTGCCCAATTAATTAAACTTCCAGTTAGAAAATATTTAAATTAAAGTATTGGCGTAAAATAAAACGGGATTACAGTTTAGAAAAGATCCAAAAATTTAAAAAGCGAATTACAAACCTTCTTCTTCTACCTCTTTTGATGAAATATATAAAACTGATGATCCGTCAGAAGCGTATCATCATGTTATTGAAATATTTAAATTACTTTACGACTTGTGCTTTCCGCTAACTACAATCACTGTGCAAGTAAATGCCAAGCAAAAATGGATATCGCGCGGGATTAAAGTGTGCAGTAAAAATAAAAGAGAATTACTCTGGCTGTTTAGAAGAAAACCAACATTAACTAATAAACAGAAATATACTAGCAATTCTAAACTTTTTAAACTTAATATGAATCTTAGTAAGCGTGCACAAAACAATTACGAAATAAATACATCGAATAATAAAAGTAGAATGGCATGGCAAATTATAAATAATAATAAATTAAATATACCTAAGGGATCAACAGCCGAATTAAAAATTAATGACACTTTGACAACAAATCTTAACAAAATTGCCGATGCATTTAATAACTATTTTGTTGAAAAAGTTACACCACTCCCAGGGGCTGGTAAGGATGCCACGGTTCTAATCAATCACCAACCCAACTCAATGTTTTTATCACCAAGTCTGCCTTATCATATGCAGAAGATTGTATCAAATCTTAAAAACACGAGAAGTGTAGGGTATGGCGGTATTTCGACGAACGTGATCAAAGCAGTGGATGAAGATATTTCTCAACACTTAGCCTACGGTAAGCCTACGGTATAAGGGGTAATGTCTTAGAATTGTTAAAATCATATCTTACAGACCGACAACAAATAACTCAAATATCTAAATTCAATATTAAAGCGAAAAAGGTACATATCTTCTCCTCTCAAAAGCGCCTCATTACGCATGGTGTGCCGCAGGGAAGTGTATTGGGCCCCCTTCTGTTCTTATTATATATTAATGACCCACCAAATGCAACTAAAGAACCCATGACATTATTTGCTGATGACAGTACTGTAATAATGGCATCCGATAATTTATCTGACTATAATTTTGACGCAAATAATTCATTAAACTCTATAATTACCTGGCTTAGCAACAATAATTTGAAAATTAATTTTCATGAAACTAACATAATGCATTTTAGACGACGGGAAAATTTATATAATTTATCAAAATTCAATTTATCTTACTATGACAATATTTTACAAGAAGCAGATACAGCCCGATTTCTGGGCTTAATAATTGATCCACAATTAAATTGGAAAACACAGATTAATGTACTCAGTAAATAAATCAGCAGCTCGTCGTTTGCCCTCCATAAACTTGCTCCTACTGTCAATACAAACACTTTACTAACGGCCTATTACGGACTAGTGGAATCTTTATTGAGATTTGGGATCATTTTCTGGGGAAATTCAACGAACAAAGACACAGTGTTCAAAGCACAAAAGCGTAGTACACAACGCTTTTGTGCTTTGAACATATGGCTATGTTTCAGTTGCAAACTATGGACAGTTGCAGACCAATGTTCATAAAGCATAGAATTTTAACACTTCCGTCACTCTACATATTGAAAATGGCTGTATTTGTAAGAAGTAATCCTCAATGGTTTCCTCTTTTGTCAAATAATAGAAATAGACGTGATCAGTATAGACAGCCACACTCGGCCAAAACAGCACTTCTGAGAAAAAGTGTTGTATGAATGGCCCCAGTAATATACAATAAAATTCCGAATGACATTAAGCAATTGAATATTAATTTATTTAAGTAAACACTTAAAAAGCTACTTACTGATAAGTGCTACTATAGCATTGCTGATTTTTAAACGATAAATTTTGAATTTTATTTTTATTTAATTTTATTCGATATTGACATATTTTGTATGTAATAAATATAGATACTCTGATTGTGTGTTGAATTATTGATAACATTTTGCACTGACTCTATTTTTTTATATATGAAACTGACATAAATTTATTCAATTTATAATTGCCAATTTAATTTTAATTAATAATTATAAGTAATATTTTCATTTTGTACGCCGATTGAGGTAAAACATGTTGGTCCGGTAAAATTATGTTTCTATCTATATGTGCATATTCATGTATCATGTTTCACATGTTTAAACAAATAAATTTATCTTTATCGCTAAAGAACAATGGCGATATCTTATCTGGCTTAAATTTGAGCGTCTGAAAGTGAGTTATATACGAAAGACATTCTATTAATTGTCTCCATTTTTTGAAGTATAATTGGGCTGGTTCAAAGCGGATATAAAAATCATAATAAATAAAAAGTTATTTGATTATTTTAGTTTATTTCTTTAGCTTAGTGTTGCCATTATATATTTTACATGCTAAGTGACAAGTAGTAACTGTATTAAGTTATAATATCATTATTGTATTTATTTATTTAAATGAAATAACAATACAGTTTATGTATAAGTGTATGTAAGGTAAGAATAGTGTGGTGTAGTAGAAATATATGAATTGTTTTCAATTAATGATTGGCAAAAAGACTAGTATCCAAGTCTAAAAAAAATATAGTTTGGTTGTTGATGACGACCTTTAGATACACGTCAAAGTCGCTTAGTTTAAATAAATATACCCTTTCCAAAGATTACATTATAAATTTCACGCTGAAATAACTAGGTAAGAGAAATACTAATGCGATATTCCCCTTTCACTTCCACGAAATTGATTAATATTACCTATTAAACACATTACTAAAAGTTACCCAGACATAACATACAAAAGTTTATGACTGAATATCTATTTTTCTCGATATTCTCGAACAAAAATTCATGCACAAACTAATTCAGAACATCACCCTGAGTTAAACCAGATATTTTTCATTTAATGACTTAGGAATTTAATATCAGCTAAAACAATGTATGGGCACCTGCCATCGTTCTTTAGATCTTTTCGCGATCTTCCAAAACGAAAAACGAATCGACAACGAAACATCAAAATCTCAGAAACTAAATACTTGCTTGACAAAACTTCATCATCATTTGCGAAGTCTAGGATGTTAATCCTTCTCTTAAAAGCGAAGCATTACACTCTGCCGTCCTATTGCTAGAGGGTCACTATATTAGCCCAGAAGAAATCAACACTATAAATGGCTAAAATCGCAAAGCATGATGTAGTTCTGCATTTTTAGTAATGGACCAGTTAGGGTTGCGTTAAATGAAATTTGCAACTTTAAAAAACGTGTGCTCGCTGCGCACCACGCGAAAAACTTCGTAATTTTGAGACATTTTCACTTTCTGAAAAAAATCAAAGACGATATATTTTTTTTTGACACTGGCAATTTTCGCATATAATTTATAGGCGACATTGGCACCAATTTTATAACTTTGCGGTTTTGTGTATAATTGAAAATATGATTTTGTCAGATAGTTACACTCTAGCTACAGCACGGCGGTACTGGCCTCCAGCTCTCGCCTCCAGTTACTGTCTTCCAGTTACTGTCTTCCAGTTACTAGCCTCGCTGTTTACCTCGACGATCTCCTCTCTACCGTGTTAATAAACTGCGACTTGTTATGCAAAGAGTTCTTATACTTTGTACTTTGTTTTTGCATACAAAATTAGCCTTGGAAAACTTGAAGGTAGACGGAATGAATAAGTCCGCTTCCAAGCTATCAAGCAAGTGAGCCCATTTAAGTTGCAAATTAATACTTTTTTTCCAAATCTAGGTCTAGAATAATGATAGCCAATTATAAACATTAACTTATTGTTTTTAAATAAAAATAAAATATTTTTAAAGGCATTGAATCAAAGAATTAACTTCAGAAAATGTTTCAATAATATCTAGTAAACTTCAATATTTCAACAATCAATTAAAACAATACGATCCAATCACAATTCTCATGCAACTACTACGCGTCGTGAAACCCACACCACTGCCGCGGGTCCAACAAGCCCCGCCGCTAACACAGGTAACTCGCCATTACAACTCGTCCCACGTAACCCAGCTTAATGTGGCTCATCAGGCCTGCAGCATCACTGCAAGGGTTGAACGACCGCGCGCATGCGTATAAACCACCTTTTTCGGTCTAAATAGCCAACGGGCCGTCTTAGTGCGCGTTCTAACTGCGATCAAATTTCGATCTTACTATGTAACTGAGTGGATCGTTTTGGCGGTGCGTTCGCAGCGGGAGGAGGCTCGCCTCGCAGGCTCAGTGTGTCGCGGATCGCCGTCGGCAGCGCACGTGCCTTCCCGTCACCCGGATTTTTTCCGCCCGAGAAAAGTTTTTCAAGTTTCCCTCGGACGTTGAAAGTGCTCAGACGGGGGATTAGGGATTAACGTTTGCTTTAAAGTGCATACGGATTTGTGTTGAACCGTGTTTTGGAGAGTTTTTCTGTGTTTTTCGGGAATTATGGGGAGGTGAGTTTTGAGAAAAGTAGTTTTTTAGGATTTATTTCAGGATTCATTCAGATACTTGTAATCTAAGCATGGATTTATTGAAAATATTTTAATGGTTTCATGTTGGTACGGAACACCAGCTACGTTCTCAAACTTTTTTTAAATAAATAAACGCCTACATTTTTCACTGAAAAATATTTAAATAAAATGGTAATTCTAGCAAAACATTTGACTTTATAATAGAACACTAGCATCGTCCGGTTGAAGGAACCGCGTACCGAAGGATTAACAAACTTAGTTTAAAATCCGTCGCCTGTCGGGACAGCATTTAACAATGGGATAATGAAAGTTTCGTGTCAGGCAGCTAAGCCGCTTGAGCTTGAAAACTTTCGCAAACAATGCTTTGTAAAATAAAATATTAATCTGGGTAGTTTTGAAAATATTTTGCACTAGGTCTCTCTCTCTCTCGAATTCTCTCTTTCCATAGAATTAGTAGTTCTATACATATTAATTACTTTATAAATTGTAGCTTGTGTTACTTTGATGTATTAGCTATATTTCTGTAAAGTTTCTTCAAAATCCTTTCAGCAGTTTTTGCGTGAAAGCTATTTCAAACATCCATCCATCCTTAAAAACTTTCAGATTTACAATATTATTGGAATTATAGTTAACATATCTATTATAGGATAGTTTAAGAATCATGGCGGTATTCACGGTAGCAGGGTGAGAGAATAAAGTAGGTATTTATTATTGATTTCACAGGAAATTGAAATTACCGAAAAAGTTTATTTCTCTTATCTCAGCGTAGCTGAAAGCTTTGTTAGTGGGGACGACTGCAGGGGATCGCAGGATATGGGTCGTTAATCTGGGTTTATTTAAGTTTTAATATGTTTTTGCATTATCTCCTTTTGAAGTTCTTAAGCCTTGCTATCTACTGTAGTTTGGGTACTGTATTGGTTTCCGACGGAACAATGACCACCTTCTTTACCGCCGGTAGAATTATGTAAAAGGATAAAAATTGGCGGATTAAAAGTAGTACTTATAGTGCGGTTCATTGTCCAATGGACAATAATAGCTCCTTACCAATTTATGTACTTGCTAAAGTTTGATAGTTTCCATCTTGATTAGTTTATATTTCCGCGAGTCCTTCTGCTCTTGCCCCGTAAGAATTAAGGAAATTTTCTTCCTGCACACATCTCTTTTTGCCGTCACCTTTATAGACATACAAATCACTTTTCAATCCGTGTATCCATCGTTATTTTAGTTTTCCTCTACAACTATTCTCATTCATAACTTATACTTTTCTAACAATTGTTCCTAATTCTTCCGCATCTCATACCATGATAACTAAGTTTAGCTTCCATTATACTGTTTCTATCAGGCTTCAAGCCTAATTATATTAGTAAGGCACTATAAAGAACTTATTTTAGCACGGGTGTAAGTCTGTTTTAAATATTTGTTGTTAGTGTTCTTACTAACGTCGGGCAGTGAACACCAGTTAAGTAGGAAAGGAATATAATAACATATTCTCGGCATCAGTATATATCTAAACATTGTAGATCTTGAAAGTTCTTGCGAGACAAAATAAACAACCATCTTTTTTTATAACATTTTTATTATACTTTTTTATATCTCAGTTGCCTATTAATTGGAGCTTGTTAAATTTTTTGAAGACGGTATATTAAAAGAGTGATTAATGTTATATACATTGAGACGAGGAAATAGAAGGAAACTTTATTCATGAAAGTATACAATGAAGAAGATGATTCTTCCTAGAAAGACAAATTAAAATGAAAAAGTGGCATTTTCTTACAAAACTCGCTTACTGTAACAAAAAAAAACATACTAAAACTATAAGTTATCAAATATCAAAGCATATTATGAAAAATTATTAAACTAAATAAAAACATATATAAATAGGAAATTTATAAAAGAAATGATAATAAGGAAATATATTAAGCGCAATTCCTCTCTTCTAGAGACTTAAATGTTGCTGTAACCAAAGGTTGACTGGTTGAAAATGCCTAAGGCATTAAGTCCGCCTCTGTACGTTTATGTGCTTAAAGTATTAAATAAATAATAAATAAATAAACAGTCCATATTTTTTCTGTTATTAAAATTTACCACCTATATGCAATAAATTTGATTTGATTTAATTTGATATTTTATAAAATAAACATAACAAATAAAAGAAATTGATAACCATAAGAGTACACTACATAAAAGTACCAAGTAAATCGCTTATCACAGTTACACTCACTAACAAAATTATAGTTGCATAGTATTTCCCTACGGCCACCAACTTTGTTCGGTAGACAAGGTAGCGGCAATCCCCCAGGCGTTGTAAGGTACCCGTAGGGGGCGAATACAAGTTTCATCAAGTGGGCCGTCGCTTTCGTTTAGTAGTCAAAGTAAAAGCATCACAAAACAAGGGCATCTAGACAAAATCGCTTTCTCCTCAGCGCTAACGATTGATAAAAATCCAAAATGCTTGGGATTGATCATTGCTACCAAAATGTCACGTAGTTAATCCAATTATGTTTTGGATATTTGATAATCGTGATCGCCCTTTGTCTAAGATTAAGATAAGAGTCTCAGATTAAGATAATAATTTTAATCTTGATCATTTATTTTGCCACATTTCTGAAGATATATTTAGCACAAACACAACACGAATTCCAGTCAATTGTTTTAAATCCACATACTACGATCATCATCATGAGGTTGTTACTGTGAAACCAATCAACACATTTATCTGGAAAGTTCTACATATTACGATTATTTTATTTGTTGTTCATCAAATAATTGTTTGTTATGTGTTTTTCATACTGCATTTGCAGAATATAAAAATTCTTCCGTTTTAAATTACGTAGACTCTCTCAGCGAAGGCATTGTTTTTACAGCTGTTCTTAACTTCTATCGATTTCCATTACAGTTATTTAAGTATTTATCTACCTGCCAAATAAACTCCTGTCCCACCCCAAACACTGTCACAAAACAAAACAAAATCAAAATACAGTTGAATACAAAACGAACAATTTGGAAAAGTAATAGTGCTTCATAAACAGTTAGAAGAGACGCCATGATTACTTCAGTGTTCACCTGTCAGATGCACGCACTCCAAGACAATGGAAACTGCAATATAGTCTGTGATGAGTGGCAGGGGAATATAAACTGTGGATCGTAGTAAGGGGGATATATTCTGATAGCTTAAGCCGAGATAGGAGAAGACAAATATATTGTGATGCTTCTATACGGCGGACCGTTTATTGTGACTAATAAAGATGCTGAAATAAAATATGTATTAGAAATTTGTTTACCTTTTTACCCCGGATTTTGTTGTCTTGGCCTCTCACACCATTTACCGAAATAAAAAGTAAAATTAAAAAAAAAAGACCTCCGACATATTTTCATTGCATGCTACATAATTTATGAAGAAGTAGACGCACTTCGATCGACAACCTATTGAACACGTAATTGTGACACAATATCAAGCATAGCTAAGAACACTCGATAAAGTCATCTTTCAAACTAATCAATTTAAAAAACGTAATCAAAATCGGTTCTTCTGTTTAGGAGCTATGATGCCATAGACAGATACACAAATGTACACATACACAAACCCTCTTTTTCCGTCGGAGGTTGTGGTGGCGTGTTGCACTTAGTCATCATTATCTTTCTGCCTTGTCTCATGCTACTTGTGGTCAGTCCAAGACAATTTGCCTGTGGCACTCAGTGATATTGTAATTATATACCAGTGAAAAAGCGGATCACAATAAAACAGTTTTACTAGATTATTACATTAGTTTAAATTGTCTACTATAATATTATCATCTCTAATTGTATATCTTTCAGTCGATATTTTTATGCGTGTTCAAATATTCTGGTACAACCATGCTTAAACCTTTGGAGAAAACAGAACATCTACACTAACTTACTAAGATGAAGAAAACATTGAACTAACAATAGTCTGAAATACCCAATAGGAACTGAGTAACGATGGTGATTGCTCGTTTTTTTTTCTGAATGAAAAGTAGCCTAAAAAGCATTTAAAAGTCCCGTTACCATGTCAACAAATTATTACCAGTAGAAATATACCTTCCATCTTTTATCAAAACCGTTTGACTGTCGTCACATATTTCTCAGAAATCTCAAGGGTTGTGATTTTTACGACGCGTGATCAGAGAGATCATAAAGTCTACTCGAGCGCTAAGAATTTATAAGTATCTAGAAAAAGATAGGTCTTTTTGAAAACACTGTATTTAGGTTATGTAGAATAAAAGCTTCTTCTTTTCTGGTAAAATATGTACAACATTGAACGTGAAAAAATTAGACCTAATTTTTAAATTTTATTGTAATGATCCTACTTCTATCCTAGTTTTTTTACTATCTGAAATAAAAAAACTAAACGCCCTTTATTTTCTCATTTAATATTCGCTTATGGTTATGACGTAATCTCGAAGTGTTCGTAAGTGTTTACTATTCGGCTGTTTATAATAATGTCAACTACAATTATTTATTATCGTCAGGTTATTTTTCTTCATTAAGAACCTCGGATTTCTGGCAAAATCAAAAGTCATTCAAATTAAACCGATAATCATCAGTAAAGTAGGATAGGACAGGTGGACCCTCTATTCCGCAATTAGACTCCCATTTGATCCGTTATGTGTGCAGGCTTCTTCTCTGTAAGAGGGAATAAATAGGCCGTAATCCACCACGCGGGCCCAGTGCGGTTTGGTGGATGTCACAAATGTCTTCGAATTTTTGGTCCGTACGAAAACGGTTGCCCCATACATTATATACAAAACTTTTACTTTTCCAAGTACATTTTAAGTTTATTGAGTATTACTCGAAAAACAAATAACACCAAAGTGACTTTTACAAATGCTTATGTACTTTCTAAGTTTATCTTGGACATCACAGGCAACGGTGAAGGAAAACATCGTGAAAAATTTTCATGGTTTTATTTTACAACTTTGTCGGCGTGACAAATATGTTAATCCATGTCAAATAATAGCTGTCTAGTATTAAGAGAAACAATAAATGTTCCTTGTTGACTACGGACTCTAAAAATGAAGTTTAAGTATTTGTCAGTCTCTACTTTAGACGAAAGACCTATTAGGCATTAAAGTTGACACGTTTTTAACGCAAAACACTTTATTCAGAAACCTTTTTAGCTTTGAAGAAAAAGTTTCGCATGGATCTGTCTGGCAACGCATCTATCCGTTAAGGTAAAAGAATCTGTTGAGTTAATAGGTCTATAAGCCTACATCAATAAGATTAGATAATGTATCTTTTACCGGATAAGAACCCAAGTGGGCCGCTGTCAGTACAACCTGCAGGCTTATTACTTATGAAACGGCATACAAGTCGGAATTACCTAATATGGTAGGTCCTACACAATGGTTTGATAATCACTCGGTCAAATGCACTTATTTAAAAAAAACCGATGAAAACTCTAAAACTTCGGTATTGAAAAGCAATTGATGCACAAAAATCGCTATCATTTTGCGTTTTGCAAGATACGTAATAAGCCTGCTAGTTTGATGGGCGTACCGTATTGCGATCGATGGCGTAGCGATCAGCCACAATGCGACTGTGGAATCACACCACAAACTACGTCCCAACTCTTATCTCGCTCATTGTGCAAAAACACCTGCACCAGGTAGTCCACGTGGCTGAGTTGTGTTTAGCACCATATAAATTAAGAACATGGAATTATCAACACGAGGAAGAAGATTTGGCGAAAAATCAACGTGTCCACACTATGCTTTTGCACGAAAATCCTTAATCTTACGAGACATAATCTTATGAGAATAGTTACAGTAAAAACGGAAAAACAAAGTCTTTGAAAATCATTGTATCTCAGGCACCATAATTATAGCACGAACACAATTAATATAATTATACCTGCAACCATGCAGCAGCAGGCAGTTAGACAGGCAGGCAGGTATTCCCAGAAGAGGTCGGCAGAGGTACAGAGTAACACCCAGTTTTGCTTAAATCTCATATGCTGTCACATGAGCAGACTAAGTGCTGCTTTTGAGAAATTCCTAATAGAGAACCGCGATATTACTTTGACTAACCTACACGTGGTCGATTTAGATTGAACATAACATCACACCTGTATTCACCGAAGGGTTCGGCAGTGTACATATAGGACACCTACATTTCGCCAGTCATGTTTAAGCCCCGTGTAATATGCCAATTGACATCAACCGAGCAAAAAAGTTCAGCTAACGGACGTTTGTGTGACATTCCAGGTGGAAAAAGCCAATTACAAATTGCTAGACCCGGGAATTGAACCCAGGACCTCATGCTCAGTAGTAGCGCTTGTGACCACTTGACAAACTAGGCAGCTAAGATTCGATGTAGATTGTTATGTATTTATTCAAGGGAAAGTCACTTTTCACCTATCCAATACACTTACAAACCTATTACAATAGAAATAACAATATTCATTGTGAAAATAGACGTAGGTACAAACATATCTAGGTACAATACATGAATCATTACATCGTTGTGAAAATAGACGTAGGTACAAACATATCTACAATACATGAAATTTTTTTTTTTTTTGGGCGCACGGTTGGCGCAGTGGTTGAGCGATTGACTGCTGCGCTGCGTGTCGCGGGATCGATTCCCGCACGGAACAAATATTTGTATGACCTACAGATAGTTGTTCCGGCTCTGGGTGTTGTGTATGTGAGTTTATATGTTTGTAAACGCTCCCACGATACAGGAAGAAATTCCTAGTGTGGGGCAATATTTAAAAAAAAAAAAAAAAAAAAAATACATGAAATTTTGTCATCACATCGTTGTGAAAATAGACGTAGGTACAAACATATCTACAATACATGAAATGTTGTCATCACATCGTTGTGAAAATAGACGTAGGTACAAACATATCTACAATACATGAAATTTTGTCATCACATCGTTGCATACCAAAGATTAGGTTGGAGTGAACTAATCGATTTTCTTGTACTTACTTACAAGTACATAGTAAATGTTTGAAATTGTCAACCCCCGTTGGAAGCCTCCCTCGAGGAACGACCTGGTCAAGACTGCGGGAGTACGGTGGATGCGAAACGCACGGGACCGATCAGTGTGGTGACGCTTGGGGGTGGCTTATGACCAGCAGTGGACGTCTTTCGGCTGAAATGATGATGATGATTAGCCCCCGTTGAACAAACTTATTTTTATGAGAAAAGGCCTTTGCTATACAGTGGGACAGTATCAGACTCCTATATCAACTTACTAATTGTGAACTTGAAATTGTTTATTTTTCTTATCTAGCTACTTTTTTTCTAAACTGTATTAATAGAATATTCAAATAATATAGTCCTGTATCACTATCCAAGCCTTACAAATCTTTATTCAAAGTTGGCGATCGATGAGATAAGTCGCTTCCACGTGAATTCATAACAAAGGAGGAACTTTTCTCTACACAATATTGGCATCATTCAATGGACTTCTTACACACAAACTTTTGCACCAACAACAATACCATGTTGCTTTTAGGCTTAGAATACTCCATTTCGGGGGGTTACTCGTATTATTTAAACCTGCGAAGAGAATGAAATGAAAAGTAAGTGGTTTAGGTGTCAAAAATAAAAAACTGTTTTTAAACAAAAACTGAGGGTCATTTCGCATTTTAATCTTAAAAAAAAAATCTTATATTACAAATTAACTCTATTTGAGATCTGACACCAGTCTTGCCAAGGGGTACCGTGTTACCCAGTTACTGGGTTGTGGAGGTCAGATAGGCAGTCGCTCCATGTAAAATACTAGTACTCAGCTGAATCCGGTAAGACTGGAAGCCTACCCCAATATAGTTGGGAAAAGGCTGGGCAGATTGAGATGGAGTGTTGTATATCCTACACTATTAAACGAGCAATATTTATATATATAACTATACAGATATATAATCACATGTTTCGGATACGGCTCTAACGGTTTCGATATAATTTGCAATATACGGGTTTTCGGGGGCGAAAAATCGATCTAGCTAGGTGTCATATCTGTGCAAATTAATATTTCCCCGTAATTTCACGCAAAAAGAAATAACAATGTGGTTCGTAGTTTCACCGCTGCTATCGTATGATTAGCCTCCACAACGCCGTTTTTTTTTATCGTTTCTTAATTATTATTATTTTATTTTTATCTTTTGGTTTTTTTTATGCTTTGCATGTCAGCCTTTTTATATACAAGAATGCGCGTTGTATTTTCAATTGTATTAAAACCAATTTCAAAATTACCCTTCATTATTACTTGACTGTACTGTAAACTTTTTATTTCTTTCCGGATTATTTAAACCTTACAATGTTTGCAGCAATAAGATCTTGTAGATCGAAACAAAAACGTCGTAGACTTTGCTACGCTTGCTACGAAACGCTACGCCGTAGCAAGCACTACGAGCTACGAAGGTTTAAAGTTCCGAGCGCTATTACACATGCTATTACTGAGTTCTATTTCAACTAACTAAACAAGCTTAAGATAATTAAGTGAAGGATTATGATTAACTCCACAGCCTCTTATCCCTCCCGACAACGTGAACCAAAATGAATAATTATAATCTAAACAAAAAATCCTCCCCTTTTCTTATCATCGGACGAACATTTACGCTAATTTGAACTTTAGTGGATTATGATACGGTTGGGAATTGTTTGAGGGGATTAAGATAGGCGACTTCTATACATGTCAGTTGCAGGGCCCGGAACAAACAAGACAATAGGGCTATATTATATGAGGCCTTATTTACGTTTGATGAATAATATGGGCTTATTGTAATGACGAATTTAAATGTTATTTTGTAAGATATTTAAGCTTATGAAAATAATCTACTTACATTCGTCGTGGAGTTTTCTAGAATTGCATATATATGTCATGACAGGATATGTATATATGAATACTTGTAACAAAATATATAATAGATGTTTAAAAATTGATTATTTTATTAAAATTATTACGCATCACATATTTTTTTCACAACAAATATGATTTTATGAGCGAAGTAAATCACTTAAACTACATGCTTGTAAGCATAATAAAAGCAGTTTACATAAACCGCTAACTGCTTATTTCTCCACGCTGTTTGCTTCAAGGTAAGACTAAGAACTTTATAAACACGTCTAGGAACAAACATAAACCGTAATGTTCCGTATAAAAAACAAAACACGGCAAAGTTCGCATGTGTGTGTATGGGTATGTTCGCAGGAGTTAGGCCTCGATTTGGGTGAGGAGCTTCACGGGTGCTGAAGCGGGGGCGCAGCATCAAAGATATTAAATCGCTGTTGACATCCGCAGTGCAGTGTTTTTGTTGAGCAACAATCGTAACGGGACTATTCCTGTTTTAAGTAACCCTAAACAATACATAAAAATCGTGAGGAAACCGGCATGTCCTAGAACCTAAAATTCGTTGTCGTAAATTAAGGCCCATTCTCTCTCTCGTAAAGAGGAAGCTTGTGTCCCAGTAGTGGGAACATTGGGGGATGGTTATGAAACAATACTTAAATGTAATAAGGGAGTTATTAAGCGTACAAAACATCCCAACAAACACTGGCGGTAACTCTAGTTACGGTAGCGATTTGCTGCTAAGTAACTAGCTGAAGAGTAGTAGTGTTCCGCAACTATCATGGTTTGTCTAGCAATAGAAAGATAATTTTTGTACGTTAAAAAAAAAACTTTTTTACAAAAAAATACGCGAGCCTATAACAAATAAAAAAAAATAAAAAATAAAATACAACCGACTTCTAAATAATAAACACTACAAAGTGAAAAATAATTGCAATTTAGGAAATCGGTGTTCTTGTTTTCGTTTCTTCGTTTTTTGACTCCGACTTCACGAATTGAAGTTATTTTTCATTTTGTAGTGTTTTTATTTGGATGTTGGTTGAATTTTTATGTAAAAGTTTTATTTTTCGCTTTTTAGTAGTGGTACATAATGGACTAGTTCTATAGGTTAAGTACCTTTAATGTCCAAAGTGATGCCAGAATAGTGGAAAGAGAGTAAACCAGGGTGAACTGATCACACCTGCGTACCCCATTAGAACGTGCCATTGTAATGTCATGTTATGAAATGGTGTAAACAATAAACAGACATGCAATCACAGCTATCCCGATTGATTTGTCGTCATTTATTGAAGAGTTCTGATATATATCTCCGAAGTTCTTTATCAGATCTTGATGAATTTTGATACACACAATTGGAAACATGACCACCAGCTTCAAATAAGAAAAGAATCATCAACACCGGTTTACCTACTAAAAAGTTCTGAGTTAAAAACATTTTTAAAAAATACAGTCGAGTTGATAAACTCCTCCTTTTTGAAGCCGATTAAAAACGTTCACTTTCGAGTAGCTTCATCACTGTCAAAAACTTGTTAAAACCTGTTTGACATTTGCGACTTAGATGAAAAACTAGAGTGGTTGCTTAGGCATCATTCAGCTAACTTAACCTAGCAATCGATCGAAGCAAGCGATCGTCTATTATTTTACCCTATGGAGATATTTTTAGCAACTACTGCTGGCTACACTATGAAGACCTAAACTGGTGTACACTCTTACAATCAAATCGCGCCGGTCTCCGTGCCCGCTACCTCTTGCACTCTAGCTACCGCCTGAACCTTCCGCTAAGCTGAACACGAAAAAATTGTAACTTGTACTACACGTATTTATTTCTTAGTTGCTTTAACATTTTAGCTTCTTTACATTTCACGGGGGACGGGAATTGTGCTCAAATGTGGAGTGCATTAATATAATACTGTTTTTTTAAAGCAACGACATTTATTATTTCGTCGTCAACTGTGGTGCATTTGTACGGAATTTTTTAAACTACTCAATCAATTTGCCTAGCTATTTCCCGATTATGAGATGATGAGTTTGTGAGTGGGCATTTTACATGAATCGACTGCTTATCTGATTTTCACAGCCCAGTAACTGCAAGACTGGTATCACATTTTCTGGATTCTGATGACCTGCGAAAGATGATTTGATAGCCGGGAATTAATGAGTGACGAATGGTCACCCATTCACGAACCAACCTCGGCAAGCGTTACTTAACCTTAAAGATAGACTCATACGGCTGTTATTATTTAGTACTACTCAATTATAATAGTCCAGAAGTTTCCAATGAAACGCAAACTTTTCATCAGTATTTTAACATTGTGTGTAAAACTTAGTTAATAAAACATTACCAGTCTTCATGGGCGAAGACCAAAATCATCTCAATGCGTCATGTCGTTTAGTAGAGCTAACAGCTTGATTGCTCTAAGACGACAGAGATAGCTCGAAATGTATAATTGAAGTGAAATTGGTAGCTGACACAACTGTGGAGACAATTATTTGGCTGCTATTATGTGGAGCCGTTCAGGGTAGTATTTTGTGTAGGTATGTACAAATAGAGACATCAAAATATTAGGGTATTGTTTAGTTATAAGCCGCAAAATATTAGGGTATTGTTTAGTTATAATCCGTATAACGTAATTTTCTATAAAACTATTTATTGAAGCATTAATCAATCTGCCAAGATTTTCCCAACGAACTTGGAGTCGGCTTTAATTGGATGCAACTGAGAACCAGAACTTTTCCTTACAACCCAGTAACTGGGTAAAAATACCCCTTGCTTTCTGAGGCACGAAGGAGTCTCAATATCTAATGGATGGTCACCCATCCACGGATAGACTTCGGCAAGCGTTACTTAAACTTGTGGATCAGTTCGTGTGATGTTGTTTTGTTTATTGTTAGGGTGCCGTACCAAAATGGTAAAAAGGAACCCTTACGGTGCGACTCAGACTTTCTGTGCTTCTGTCACACCTGGATATTTCAAGAACTACTAATGCTATCAATTTGAAATTTGGAACAGTTTAAGATGACATTTGCCCAACTATTTTGCAAGATATTTTTTTTTGCAACACTGAGTGAAAGGGGTGTGTGTGGGGCTATGTTATGGGGTATCTTATGAAATAACGCTATTTTTAAATTCTCAAACATCCTTCGACAGCAAATTTAAAAACATATACCTTTAGCAAACTTCGGACATAAGGGGGGCCCCGCCCCCCTTATCTCCGAAGTTTGCTTAGAGATAAATCTGAAATTATTCTATGTGATAGAAGTTTATGTAAAGATTACAAAAAAAATAAAACGGTGTCTCTAAATAGCACAATTTTTCAGAAATTATCAACAATAATTACATTAGTTCCAATATCGGTAAAGAGATGGCGCTGACCCAAAACTGCAAAATTCTACACCGCAGTGTCAAAATTTTCCGACGATCATAGGCCTCGCCTATGAAAATTTAAAAACATTTCACAACCAAAATGTCCTCCTTCTTGCCTACTCGCAGGTCGCTCTGGGTGAAGCACAGTTGTAGTTTTTTCTGGGCACAGAACTATTTAGGTATTTCTATTACAGTCAACTAGGTTTTGCGGTTTGATACGGAACCCTAAATGTGCGAAGTCCGAAACGCACTTGGCCGGTTTTTTATTATAATTTAATTGATATTTATTTAACGTAATTGCTTCCACATTTTATTAACTATTAAATAATTATTTTCCTGTACCTTAATCTACAGTACACTTTTATTTCATCATAGGAAAAACGGAATTACTGCAAATATTGCCGTTAATATGAAGTCAAACAAAATTAATTAAGTTTAAATCTCAAGTGCTTGGCGGTGGGTCAATATTTGAGGGCGCGATCGTTCGCGACTCAAACAAACATTGTTCCGTGCAGCGCATTATAAAATACCGTTTATTTCGTAATCAGTCAGGTCTGAGGGCCTGCCAGGATATTAAAATAGGTTTGGGTGAAGTTTTTAATGTGAGAAATTAACTGCCGGTTTCGGGAAAAACGTGTCAAAAATTTAACAATTGAAGTGATGCGATTGTCTGTTGCATGGATTCAAGAAATCGCGGCAACATTGAATTCAATTTTGCGATAGTTTTGATTCCAGAACTTGGTCCATCCCTGGGACCAAGGTTTAGTGTATAGGTAAAGTCTAAAGTTATTAAGAAACTTGACGGGCTGCCTAAAAAAAATAATATCATTTACTATATAAATTAAATTGTGAAAAATAACTTTATACCAATTTTGTTCAAAAATGACAAAATAACTTCACCCTCATTTTTAACAAATGGTTCGAAATGATGGTGAACCATTGTACAACTCTGGCCTAACATTCGACAAATAGAAGGGGTAAATACTGTTTTAACAATATGTAGTATCTACACCAATATATGTATCGAAACTGTGTGTTGGAAACTGTGAAACTATTGAAATATTTCATAAAGTTCGCGTAGATAATCAATAATAATTGTTTTGCTGCGGCCATGGGGGGTGGGACTATATTTTTTGTCCAAAGCGGACAGTTTAATTTAGTCGCGCGTATATATAACGATAAAAAACACATATTGAACGATGATCCAATTCTTTTGACAAAAAAAATTGAGTAGATTTTTTCATGTACAAACTTTTTGAAAGGTACTAAATGTTATATCACTTGTCAATACACATCCAATAAGCCCAAACAAGATGGTGCTACCTTATATGGTTGGGGAGTTGCAATGGCCACCTACCGTATGCACCATAAGACCCGCACCATAGTACGATATTCTTCAATGTATCCAAAGTTACATAATTACGACAAGTTCAGCTTAATCGGATGCTAGGAATCGCTTGAAACATGGTTTACTAGTTGCCGGACATACGTACAAAAACAAGGTGAAATAAAGCTTACAATAATAGTAATAAACGATAATCTTCATTATAAAATTTGACACAACTTCCTCGAATAATATATAAATCCTTATTAGCCTTCTACTATAAAACTCAACAGAAAAAAATCCAACGTATAATTTGATCAACTGTAGCGTCTAATAAGAAAAGTTAATTAAAAATAGTCTTCTTCTACGTGCTCCAACGATTATGAACGGTGCTAGCAGAAACTGGGCTAAAATTAACGCTTTTATTTAAACTCTGGTGGAATCCAATTGGACTAATTTCTTGGAATTTCTTATTCAGGTGTGTCGGAACTATGAGGGTAGTTTGACCAATTCTTGTCCGAAATTTTGCAGAAACAAGGCTGCTTTATCAGCCTAGTATGTTCTAAATAATATTTGGGAAATACAGAATTATTTTTAAATCAATGGCAATTTTTCCTCGTGTAAAAGCTTTCACTTTTAAATATTAAATTGAAATATAAGCTTTCAAATATTGAAACAAAATCATCAGATCTGTTCCCTAGTTTTCAACGAGTTCTGCTAACATAAATGTACCAAACAACCGTTTTTTTTAATAATATTTCAGAGTTGATCCTACAGTAAAATAAAAAAGATATTAATAGTCATGTGTAAGTGCCTTCTCAGAAAGATTTCAAACTAATTAGAAAATCACCCTGTTTGGAATTCAAATCTAATATGTATTCAGATTTTCAGACAACTGTCATGTCCACTTTGTAATTCATTCACAAGACAGACATACCGACTATCAGGTCATAACTTTAACTAGTTACAGACTTGAAGTCAGTCAACCACGTTGGTTTCATCCTGAGATATTACGCATCGGTTTTAGCCTGGTTACCTCGTTAGGCAACAAGCTTCAACTTTACTAACTGGCCGCCGCCTTGAGAAACCAAATGTGCCTGTAAGTGGTTTAATTGTATTAAATACTTTGTGTTTGTGGATATTATAGACAAATGATAATCAAGATTGTTAGTCTAACATACACATTAAACTAACAATATTGGTTGTCCCACACGAAGGCCTAAGAATGTAGCATAAACATAAATTATTATCAGCCCATAATATTCCCGGTAGTAGGATACAGGCCTGTCTGCCTCAGCTTTGTGAGAGGCAGTGAGCTGTAATTTACCACGCCTCAATGCGGCCTTAACATGTATAAAATAAATTATTTCCATGAACGCTTCAAGCTAAGCTATCAATTACATTCACATTATTACTCAGTATAACCGATATGAGATTAAAAATACCCACCACTACCTTTCAACTTGCGTAACATGTGCTGTTGCTTGTTCACGTGAGGACCTTATGACTGCGTCAGTGGACGGCGTTGCCGCGGTCGAATACCGGGCCGTGACCGAATATAGAAAAGGGTTTTAATTAAGAAGGGCCTATATTTGTCATCGACATGCTAAGAACAAGAATTTCATGCAATCAATTAAAAATTTTACCTCTAAATCAATAAAGTAGTTATCAAGTTATAAACAAAATTAATTAGAAGATACCAGTTAGAACCTGTTGCATCATAGCGCAAAGAAATAAACGTAACACGTGGCTTAGACCTCGGCTCGATATAAAGTTGTGGGTTTAAACCAGGGCACGTACCAATGTGATTTTTTTAATTTTTCTTGGACATCGCTGACATCAGTGAAGGAAAATCACCGTAATAAAACCTGACTTATAATTAATGTAAGTTTTAAGTCGCCTACTCGTCTTGAGCAAGCGTAGTGATCTATGCTCGTGCCTTTTTTGTATGAAAAGAATGTCTAATGTCTGTATGAGAAAATTGGCCTTTGCCCTGCAGTGAGACAGTAATCATCATCATCATTTCAGCCGCAAGGCGTCCACTGCTGCCCACCATAAGTGTGGCTACATCGATAGGTCCTGTGCTTCTTGCATTAAGCTTTAGCCTTCCAACGCTACCTCCACCTAGAGAAAGGCCTTTCAACGCTGCGTAATTTGTAATAGTTATTTGGCAGATGGTGAGGGGTCGTGGTCTCCTGATGCTTAAAAAGGCAATTGAAACAATCGCAAAAAGACCAGACCTCCTATTGAACGAAGCGTGGAAAAGGATGTCAAAAATACAACCGTTGCAGCATCAACCACTGAGGTGTCAAAAGTGGCAGCATCAGCCAATGAAGTATCAGATAAATTTTCGGTGTGAGACAGGCAGATTTCCAGGGCGAGACATTTCTCCGAAACTGTTCACATCTGCATTGGACTTCATGGTTCTGGACTGGAGAGGGCTAGACATCAATTTTAATTGCGAGTACTTCACTCAACTTCGATTTGCTGACAATAGGTATAGTGGTCATGGCTGAGACCACATAGGACCTAAGATTAAAGAGCGATGACCTCAGTAAAGCATCCGGAAGAAAAGGTCTTAAAATGAACATGGACAAAACCAAGGTCATGTTGAATGCCCATGTTACAATCACTTCTATCAAAATCGGAAACTACGCTCGAAGTTGTGGACGTTTATGTCTTCCAGGGACAAACGCTTCAATTAGATAGGTCTAACTTTGAGAGGTCAAACGTTGAATCTGAATCGCCTGAGCAGCGTTCGGGAAGTTGCGCGGTATCTTCTCATCCAACTTACCGCAGAGTCTCAAGACCAAAGTCTTTGATCAGTGTGTGTGATTACATACGGGACCGAAACTTGATCGCTCACAATGGGCCTCATCAGAAGGCTTAAAGTCACCCAAAGGGCAATGGAGAGGGCGATGCTCGGCGTTTCCTTGCGTGATCATGTCAGAACTGAAGACATGCGCAAGATAGTGATGTATGGGGGCAATTCTTCAGGCTTTGTCGGTAACCCTGGTTGTTACCGATATAGCCTGAAGAATTGACAAACTTAAGTGGCAGTGGCCAGGACACATTGCTCGCAAAGCGGATAGTCGATGGGGCCGAAAGGTTCTGGAGTGGGGACTGTGAATCGGAAGACGTTGCGTTGGAAGACCTCCCACTAGGTGGACGGAAGACCTGGTGAGGGTTATGGGAGTCCTTTGGATTGGAGACGTGTTTGATTCGTATGTGTTTTTGTGTTATAAGTGTTTTTTTGTATTCAATCAATTTTGACATTATTTTTTGAGTAACAGAAAATTTTGTTCTAATAAGTTTATTACTGAAAAGATAACAAATGTTTCGTTATTGTGTATTAAATCACAACAGTAAATTAAATAAAAAAATACATTTATTTGCTTTATAAACGCGTTTTGAATCAACTGATCTATAAAATGCTGATACGGATTGGATTCTTCACATGAAATAATCAAAACATTCGCAATTACTTTGACATAAATTAAGATAACGGTTTTTGTTCGATTATAAAAAAATTGCTATTTAGACTTAGTGCAGTGTTGTTCTGGGCGTGCGATGTTTCCATTTGTCTATTTGATAAATATTAACTTGATGCACTAATTTGACCACTATAAACATGAGTCTGTTTAAAAGTAGCTACAGAATGTTATACACAAGTTATTTATCGTATATAATTATGTATTAAGGTCCACCAACAGCGTTCGTATACAGCGTTGTTTAGGTATAATTATGAACAAATAATATTAGTCATATACAGTTGCCAAGTACAGGCTAAGCAGTACTCATAAATTAAATATAAACACAAAAATATTAAAACAGTGATTAAAATACGAGTACGTCGTATGTTTACAAAGGTTTGCTTAATTATGTAATTTACGTTATTTAAAAGATTAAACTTGACACCCACATCTACGGACGTCGATTATCGCTTGAGGCTTCAAATGACAAAAATAATATAGGTAAGGAGAAATTGTTTGATTGGTCACGGTATTTTAGAAAATATTTGAAATATTAGAAAGCATAAGCAAAACATTGAACCGTTATGTCATTTAAAAATCTAGCTTTGCCTTGCAAACAACCAATTACAATGTCAATAATAACAGGCATCATATTTCACAATGCCAAAATGGAAGACCAAATCAAAACTGCATAACAAACACCAGCGAAGCGAAAGCTGCATCCAAATATTTAGGCAGCAATGTCGTCTAAAAACAGTGTCGACATAACAACGGAAAAAGTTGACAAAAATTCATCGGGTCTACTGCAGTAATGTTACGCGAGGCCTTTTCAATAAAATAAAACTACCCGGTTTGTGAGGGTTGACCCGACATTTTCAATACTGGAGAACGTCCCTTGGGTCCCGTGGCAGGGGCCCGGCCCTATTTGGGCACAAAGCGGGGGAATTTGCGCGACACGCTCACGTGGGACCCCGGCCTAACACTTTGCAGGAGTGCCGTGATTTTTCCACTGTTTAGGTAAAAACATGTTGTTAGTTATACGATTGTTTGGTACCTGTCTGCGCACTGATTGGATAGTTTGTTGTTGCATGTTTCAGTTTTAGTTTTGTGAGTATCTGATATCGGGCTTTATTCATTCGTATTTGAAAGGGTGGGTTGTTTTTGATTCCTGACCCTCATCTATGGTAGCGTCCGTGTAAAGCGACTAAGAATTTATAAAAAATAGACGTTCAAAAGATGTAGTTGTACATTGTACATTGAACATGTGTAGTAGTAGATTTGATAACAACATTACTAAAATATCAACTTATTTTATTACATTCCACAACAAAATATCTTCAAGAAAACCGAGTTTCCATAGAAGCAGATATCAGTATTGAAGACTTTTCATACACATTGTGCAGAGCCGTTTCCATAGAAACAGAGTAATAAACGTCTACTTATTCACTTCGTAGGTTACTTTCCTCGAAAGATATAAATAGCACTTATCTTTGCGCTTGAGTGAACAGAACTCGAGGCTACATTACTTAATGCAACAGTTTTACTGAAACTCACGTTTCAGCTTTCCAGGTGGATAAGAAATGAAGTCGTTGTATGATTATGATCTAACGTACGTACCTACCTATATCAAGAGTCAATGATATAACTTTCTGCTGACATTTTTTTGCGAGTAAGTGGAACAGGGTGTAATGTCCCACAAACCTCCATAGAAAAGGGGGGATCCTGCGATCAGACGGGTGTTGTGTCTGGACCGGGCAACTGCCCAACGGTTACTGTCGGACTGTTGTATGTGTTCCAATCACGCCGAAAACTTTGCTTGCGCGATGCAGGATTTGTGTGACGTCAAGTTCGTAAGTGGCGGCGTCTGTGTCACTACATCACTCCCCTCCGGAGACCGGAGGTCGGTAGTAGATTGAGTCGTCCGTACATCTTGTGATGCGTGCCTGCCCAGTGGAAGGTTGGTTCCCGTGAGTCAGAACCGGAAGTCGGAGAGTTCGCGTACCTGTAACTGTATGCGGGGTTGTGCAGTGTGCCCCAGTGAGTCGGGGTGATGATATCCCAGTGAGTCGGGATAATGCTGCTGGCTCCAGTGGGTCGGAGCGGTGTTGATGTCCTAGTGAGTCGGGACAGTGTTTCTGGCTCCAGTGGGTCGGAGCGATGGTAGAAGCTGAGGGTGATGACCAGGAATCGCGTCCACTGCATGCTAGTGGTCAGGATACCTCCGAAGATGCCGTGAGTACTGACTGGCTGTGTGACTCGGTGCTCCAAAAGCATGCGGAAGTGCTGATGACTTCACGATAAAGTAGCTCTGCACGAAGTCTGCGCTGATGTTCATGTTCGAGGGTCACCAGTTTGGAGGTATTTGGAACTGGGTGTAAAGTCCCACAAACCTCCATAGAAACGGGAGGATCCTCCGACCTGACGGGTGTTGTGTCTGGTCCGGGCTACTGCCCAACGGTTGGTTCCAGTTAGTCGGGATGATGCCCCAGTGTGTCTGGATGATGCCCTGATGCGTCTGGGTGATGCCCCAGTGAGTCGGGGTGATGATGTTCCAGTGAGTCGGGGTGATGATGTCCCAGTGCGTCTGGATGATGTTGCTGGCTCCAGTCGGTCAGAGCGATGGTAGAAGCTGAGGGTGATGACCAGGAATCGCGTCCACTGCTTTTTGGTGGTCAGGATACCTCCGAAGATGCCGTGGGTACTGGACTGGCTGTGTGACTCGATGCTCGAAAGCTTGTGAATAAAATATTAATTTTTTAATTCTTATATTTTTTTAACTATTATTTAAACGTGTTTTTTTTTTGTTTTTTTTTTTTTTTAACTTTTCTTTATTATTTACCTAATGGTTCGCGCTTGATCTCTATCTCTTCTGATGGTAAGCGATGATGTGGTCGATGGAGGAGCACTTTTGATGAATATTAATTACACTTTCTTCAACACATAACTATTAATAGTTGGCCTTCTTACTTTTTGACTATTGATTAGTTCTGCCGAGTAAATAAAATAGAAAGAACCAGTTGACCGAATTAATGATGTTTATTTCCATACCAGCAAAAAGTTTCCAATTCCTACACGTATATCAAAAACCACACAGCAAAACAATAAATTGCGAAAGCCACGTAACACCAGAACAAAACAGATCCAAAATAGCAAAGTATGAAACATGTTTAGGTACCGGGGCTTAACCCCAACGGCGTTAAGTGTAGCAGCAAAAGTATACGTAACACAACTTAGCTAACTAGAAAACTTTGACTCTTGTAATCCCCAGACCTGTATTGAAACATTAAAATTTTCAACGCGGCAAACATTTCTCAGTTGCTTAATTAACCAACAAAATTAGTTATTGTTATGAAAAAGTAACAAAAGGGGAGAAACTTCGCAACTCTCAAGCCAGTGGAGTGTGGAGCAGATCGAGTGCGGCGCGTGAGATGAGAACATGGCGGATTTTGAACACGGTGGCGAATTAAAATTTTGATTGGCTGTGAATTTTGTAACTGTTATTTAGGATTCTAGGCTTAGATAATTTATAGTTATCTGTCGTTTTAAATGAACAGAGGAATTTGATAAAAGCAAAATGTGGCACAGAGATTAACCTGTCAGCAATTTTAGAAACGGCATTAATTGCACAGTGCACTCTGGAAGTACTAAAGTATTGATACTTGTTGTAAATTAAATAGGGCCTTGTATTTGTATACAAGGTCCTATTTAATTTGCTTGTTAGTGAATATATAAGTATAGGTCAAAACTTTTTCTTCTTCATCGTGTCTATATAAAAAGTATTAAATAAAAAGGTTTTCTTAGAGCTAAGCTAAATTAATAGTGGTCAAGCGCGAGACTATGGAGTATAAAAAAAAAATTTGCTTGTTTAAAAAATATGCTTGAGTCAACACTACACACACGGAGCAGTGGTGACCCGGTGGTAACGGCCGCGATAACTCCCTTTCAAATTTATCCGCGACCTAGGTTCGAAACCAGGCAGGCGCTTTACGTGGTGTAAATTACTTCACCACCAATGCTCTCAAAACGGTGAAGGTAAACATCGTGAGGAAACCGGCATGTCCTAGAACCAAACATTAAGAATTAAAGAAATGTGAATCCACCAAATCCCCCCCTCCCCCCTGGGCCCGTGTGTTGGGTTAATGCCCTACATTGGGAACTTTAAAAGGTTGATGTTGACTTCACACACAAATTTTTGTTTTTTATCTATTGTCATTTAAGAATGCCAAAAAAGAAAGATGTGAAGAATGATTTGATGAGAAATAAGTAAAAAAACACATTAACTCTAATTTTAAATGCTTTGTCATTCTTACTATCAAATTCGACTTTGGTAAAACGTCTGTTATTTTATTAGTTTACGACTAGTTTCTTTGTATCCGCACTACAGCGGGTTCCGGATCTTGTGATAAGCTTATTTCGTTTGAACCCCAACCCGTAGGGAAATCAGGGATTTTCTGTTTTGTGGATTTGATAAGGGTGTAGTTTTAATGCTCCTTAGTGTTAAAAGAAAAAGTTTTTGTTACATAAAGGTATTATGTATTATCTACATTTTTGAGAGACTTCAAAGAAGTTATGTATCACATTATGATTGGGTTATACATTTAATAGGTAGATCTATTACTGAGCAGATGGTATTTGTTAAAAAACCGGCTAAGTGCGAGTCGGACTCGCGCGCGATGGATTTCCGTACTATTATAAAAAACGGCATAAAAATCACGTTTGTTGTATCGGAGCCCCACTTGAATATTTATTTCATTCTGTTTTTAGTATTTGTTGTCATAGCGGCAACAGAAATACATCATCTGTGATAATTTCAACTGTCTAGCTGTCACGGTTCATGAGATACAGCCTGGTGACAGACAAACAGATAGCCAGATAGACGAACAGACAGACAGACAGACGGACAGTGGAGTTTTAGTAATAGGGTCACGTTTTTAGGGTACAGAACCTTAAAAAGGAAACAGGATATCAGCAGATGCGTTGAAAACTATTTCTGTGTCATTATATTCTTAAAATATAGTTTCAAACAAAAGTTGTCTTTTCTTTTTTAAGGAAGATTTTCTTAAAACTTATTCTTGGCAAAATTTTAAAATCAAATCGGGTTATCAAGACAAACCTACTCTAAAATTTACCTCGTTTTTACACTAACTCCTAGATAAAGTTTAAACAAGTCTTAAACGATCACCGTGCCAACTTTTCAACTAACCCCGCTATCCCAGAGCGTAAATTATTAATCGCTTCCTAAAAATTACTCACTACATCTCCTCCCTTACACCGCCTTGTAAGGAAATTACACTGGAACCGGGTGAACTTCTTTTAATTTATTCAACTCCCACAATATCCGACTTTAATGTCTTTGTATTATGGACGAGAGTCGCGTCAAAGTGAAGTTGATTCTGATTTATAACCGGTTCAACTATCTCAGTATTTGTCTGTAGCCAATTTGAATAAAACACTGTGTTCAAGCGAGGTGGGGTTTAAATATGATTGTATATTAATGAGATGTGGAATCCGGGATCATTAATGTATCTGAATAGATTAGCAAATGAATTAGATTCTGTAGTAGGCAGCGGTTTGGAGGATTCAGTGTCATTTGGAGAAATACTGATGTTGTTGTCTGAAATGGAGTGAAATGTCAGACAATCTGAGTTTTGGTTTCTTTGTAAATTAGTGGTTCTGTGATCTTTGACAAAAATGGTGATGTTTTAAAAGCCGTGTCTAACAGTAACTTTTATGAGTTTCTGCTAATATGGCACTAATTACTTAGGGCTGTTTATCTACTAATCATGGGTTTGATCATGGGGTTGACATGATAAAATCCAGATAAAATGTTTAACAAAACCTTCTCCGTTTCAATATTTAGATTTCCTCTTTTATGATGGACTTATTTGGAAGTTTTAAAATAACAATTATATCTCCCACACAAGTTCTAAAGGTCAAGTATGAAAAGTATAATGGCTTGTTTCCAATTTTTTATGAAGTTCGTTGTTCTTAATCTGATACTTCAATAATACTCCTACGCTGATAGGACGACATGGCTACGTAACGAGAGGAGCGCTTTTAAAATAGAGTATTTCACTTATTCTATCTACTTCTTCCTAATATTATAAATGTGAAAGTTTGGATGTATGTTTGTTATTCAATCACGCTGGAAAGGCTGAACGGACCTGGATGAAATTTGGCACAGAGATAGATTATAGTCTGTAATAGCATTTTCCTGATGCCTCAATTTTTATTAAGCGAAATTGCAACTACATTCACATTGACGCAATGCAATACAATTCTACCCATATTCACAAGATTTTTCTTAGAAAATACGTGCGCGGTATCGTCTATTGATCGACTAATTTAAATTGTATCGCGACTTAAGGATCATCATCTAACAATAGTTTAGATAAAAATTAATCCAAGAAAAACAGAACTATCAAAACATTGTCTATAAAATGAAATTAAGTTTACAATAAAAGCCCTCATAGATCATTCAAAGAATCTTCAACCACGAGTCTCTTATTTCCCCAAAGTTTTCTCTCTTAATTTTTACTCCACCGCGACGTACACACACGTCCACTAATTCAAATCTTCATACGCGGTACATACATAAGCCCTTGTTAGCAACGCCTCGGGTCGACTTATTAGCAACGAGCTGCCTTGATTAAACTCCGAGCACCCTTGAATTTTACCTGACGTTACATACTACACACGTAGTATATGTGTAATTGTGTGATGTTTTTGTATAATTTATCACAGGTTTGTAAGTTGGATTTTAGTTTAATAAATAAGTACGGAAAGTGGGTTTATCCAATCGTTGTGTAGCGATAAATGTAATAAGTTTGTTTTATTGGTAGAATTTTTTGTGTTATAAATAAATAAGGTTATCTCGTTATCTTGACACTGGACAGATAAAATAAAATTGTTTATATTGTGAAATAATATAAAAAATATGACGTAGACATAAATCAAACCCGAGGCTTGCATACACATGATGAAATGAAAATAGAGTTCGTGTCACTAACACGTCAGTGTTAGCTGCCAGCTTCATCTAGTTCCATTTTTAAACTAGTGCTCCAATTCTGCAAAATGATGCACTGTTCATTTGTTTCACAGAACTCGCTCCTGAATAAACAATAAACGTACTCCTCCTTTTTGGGAAGTTGGTTAAAAATACAATGATCATTTCAATTCACCTTTTAACAACAGAAATTCCAAGATACCTTAAAAAAGTTATATTAAACGCCGAATACAGCTCCTGGGGTGGTTGTAAGCCCGCCATTATTTCGCTTTTCGACAATTACGCGCGGCTGCAAATAAAGACGTTTGGAGAGCAATATTCAAGGGGAAAAGCGAAAGGAAGAATAAATTATCATCACCTCGTTCCTTACGACAGATGTGGATTTGAAGCGTGCATGGGTACTTGGAAGGTGCAATGTAAGCAATATCTTATGTGAAAAATGGGAACGATATTTTTGGGGGTTTCGTAATGTTTTTGTGGGCTGGGAAGGAATTGTTACTTTTGCACATTAAAACCAAATAATAAATTATTGATGTCTTAGTTAGATTGTCAAGCAGCAATATGTCAAAAAATAATAAAAAACAGCATCGTTAGCGATTTTCTGATGGTTCGGCGCGATTCGGTTTATATTTCACCGTATTTGTTTATTAAGCAAAATCGCAATGCGAAGCAAGTCGACCGATTTACACTTGAAATTATCTTGGAAAATACTTTTACGCCTGTTGACGCAATTGAAACTTCGTCGTGCCATCAGAATGATCCCAACATTTGTACAAAAGGTGGTCAGAATCAGGTTGATCAGCTGGCTCCTCAACTAAGAAAAAAGATACTTGTATCTCAGGAGTCAAAATTCCCGTAACCATTGAATATTATATTCTAAATTTTAGTGACTCAGTAATTTCCATAATGATATTGTATTTGTTACAACAATTTTTTAAACAAATTGTGACACGCTCCTTGAAATTTTCTTATTTGCAGGAATATTCTCCAAGACACCACACCAAAACAACACCAATTAGACACACAATCTGCTCATTCATATTTATTATTTTATGTATGTATTTCCGTCAATGCATACTATTTGCAAAATTGATTACTGTATAGGTACCTATCATATTACAGAAGACATCCCAACCATACAGATACTCCGACGATCACCCCTTGAGTACCTTTCTCAGGCACTCATGAAGCGACCGCAAGAACATCCTCCGCATCGCCGTAAGACAAATTCTGCAACCAATTTGTTAGCTTTGCCTTCAGTGCAAACTTGGTCAGCGTGTAAATGTGTACGTGTAAAGTTTCGTCCAGTTTATTAACAAAGCATTTCCCCCTTCACACCTCACCATTCGTAATATTTTTTTCGTGATTAATCACGTAGTTAGCCAGGTGTTTATAACGGTCATACTTGTGGACTGAATCTTGCCTGTTCGCGCCTCCACCGAACTTCAGACGTCCCTGTGCTACCCAAATAAAAACTGAGTTGAGAGTAATTTTTTTCTACAAGCTTTACACATAGCGGTAATAAAACCGCTCCACGGAGCTCGCGCCCGTCTATATTTCATTTTCCCCGTCTCTCCCTCTATGTCGGGCCCACAGTGGGTACTGTCACTGACACTGGGAATGAAACTTTAAATGCTGCTCGGAAATAATGTGGATTACGTGCGCCGGTATGTCCCATGTTTTTTGTTCTGACAAAAGTTTTATTAAAATATGTATCAGTCAGTGTCTCTTGCCATGAAAGAATAATACAGTTGAAAAGTAATTGTCTTGGCAATTTCAAAGATTAAGTTCACGAATGTGTTTCTTAACCGTGAAAACTTGGTTGGTTTGCGATGTACTTACTGATAATATTATAATGTTGGTGCTTCTCAGTTTAAGTTTTAAATTGTGGAAACTACAATATATAATGTAGATAAGGACAATACAAAGAAAATAAAGACAAAAGAAATTAAACTACCAAAGAGAGTATCACACAAAAGCCGCCTGAAGTTATTAACAGTATTAAAACAATAGAACATCGGCTACAGCGTTTGAAATAGTTGATAATAATACAGCGATCTACAAGTGCTTTAATAATTAGCCTCCTTGTTTCATTTTTCCCGCGAACTAGCGAAATTGCTACGGAATACCTAGAGAATCACATCCTAAGAGTTTCGTTCTTAAATCTATGTTATCTATTAAAGAGATTCTCAGTAATTAATTCTAGTAAAATTGTACAAGCATTTCTCTGCTACTCTTCTGATGATATGATTCTTGGAATATAAAGATATTAAGACCAATTAAGTTCTCATAAGGTATTGACACCCGTGTTAACAACCCGTTTCAATATGATGCTAAGTCTAGTATCAAAATTCTTAGTGCAATACTCGTACCTACAACAAAATCACATTAAGCTTACATAAAAATCTGAAAAAAACTCTATTAAACGGTACATTGCATGTTGCAGTTATTCTCTTTTTAATCTTAACCTGAACGAACTAAAACTGTAAGAAAACGGAAACCTTCAGTATGACCAGAAATCCAATTTATGGAGGCAAACATTTCAATCCCCTATTATACTTCTATTTCGCACCAATCGTGACATCGTTCATAATAAAACTCTCAAACTCATTTGCGGCCTCTTAATACCGTTCAATATAAGACGGAGGAAAAATGTTGATAGTCACGCTTCTTATTACCGGGCCAAAGGTTTAACATTTTCAATTTAATCGCATTATACTGTAACCCTTGGAAATATTGGTATCTCGGCGCAAAAAATGATCGGCGCATCGTGGATTTTCCGATTTAGAATTTTTCAATAGATGCCCATGAAAGAATTTGGGATGATGAAAAATGATCGGCTAATGTGGTTGGTTTGATATATAATTAAATTTTGATTCATACATTATTCGATGGCATCCCATCAAGATTTTTCAGACTCAATTTTTTTTGTAAATCTTGATCAGTATGTAATTTCTAGATATACTGCTGGGGAATCATTGAAATATCATGTAAAAAAAGTCATCACCATCATCATCATATCAGCCGAAAGATGTCTACTGCTGGAAATAAGCCTCCCCAAGTGTCGACACATTGAACAGTCCCGTGCATCACGCATCCGGCGAATCCTCGGAACCTTTACCTGATCATCGGTCCACCTAGTGGGCGGCCTCCCACGCAACGTCTGCCGGTTCGCGGATAGTAATCCTACTTCCTACTAATATACTACTATCCTACTACTATAATAAAGGCGAAAGTTTGTGAGTGTGTGTATGTTTGTGACTCTTTCACGCAAAAACTCCTGAATGGATCTGGATAAAATTTGGCATAGAGATAGGTTATGGTCTGGAATAGTACATAGAATACTTTTTATCCCGAGAAATATAATATATTCTCCTTGAAATTGTTTTCGACATTCACGCGGGCGAAGCCGCTGGCAGAAGCTAGTCAAGTAATATTGCAGTAACTGGTAGCCTTACTTAAGAAAATTAATGTTCCTGTATAAATTCAGGGATGAAAGCCACTCCTCGTAACCCTTTGCAGTCGCTTTCAGAGTTGCTTTAAGACCGTATCAATTGCAAAAACTTCACTGTGTTTAGTTACCCTATATTACGATCGTGGTATCTTTTTAATCAGTTTCGCTCTTAATCAGTACAGTTTCGACTTTTATTCCTTTCAAGAAAATGTTTAAAAAAAGTTATTTTGTTTTTATTTGAAACAAAGTTTCTTAACGCTCCTTGCGGTAGGAATTGCCTAGTGATCGGCACGATACAAAAAAAAATTATGCAGGCTATCGAGCCATAAAGCGCCGGCCGGCCGCCACACTATACCGACTCACATTATGACATGTGTTAGTTAAATGTAGCTTTTATCCATATCACCTTGCTTCAGAGTTGAAGAAAAGGTGCAAAGAACTTAGTATATATAATAAAATTAAAAGAAAAACTATCACAGTTAACAGCTTTACAACTTTACGAGTAATAGTCGACCAACTTATAAAATATACTTAGAACAGTAAAAAATTTGTACAAATGTTGAAAATTACTTAAATGTGGTTGTTAGTTGTGTACAACAGATAGTAAAAACATGCTTATGAACCATCAAAAAATATACAAAAATTAAATCATAACATCCTTAATAATAATGATTTCAGGATTAATAATGTTTTAGCTCGAATAACGCATTGGAGCGGGCGGAGTCATTGGCAGTACCGGTCCGTACGGCGCATGCACGCGGGGGAGTCTATTTTTCGTTAACGCAGAAGTATTTTCGACGTTTTGTAATTTAAAGTCAAACTACATTCGATTGCCAAGCAATTCCGCTACCCGACCAAAGTTGTTAAAATTCCCAGTCGCCGCAATTATAATAAATTGCGTTTTCCATAAGGTTGACATTCGTTTCATAGGTCGATATTTACTAGCAGAGAAGAGTAGAGATATTGAGTAGTAGACTCAGCCAAGGTCACATCAGTGTAGTATAACACGTGGCATTTTTAATTACGTAATCGACATCGATAAATACCCAATTTCTTAATTCGAAAATACAAGACTTGGAATTATTATTTTTTTTGAATTGAGTAGCGAAAAATTTTCGAGAACGAAATTGTGAATTCATTCAAAATTTTTCAAATTCCGAAAGAGAAAGAAACAAGGAGCGTGCATGTGTGGATCCAGGAACGAACCACCGTGGGCCACGGGGCCACGGGTAATGGCCCAGTGGCCCTAACGCGCGCTCGAATCGGCTCTTTTCGTAATTGACGTCCTTCATATAGATTATTTATTGCAGCTTATTTACGTTCGTTGTTTGTTGGTTGTTTATCATTGAATAATTTGATTTTACTTTTTGGTAGTTGAGTAAGTAAGTTTGAAAATACTCATACTAAAATATTTGTGTTCAGTTTGTAAATATTTGGAGATTTTAACGAAGACTATCTCCGTGACGCTGGTTATAAATCTTTATTACAAACGATTGCCTCTACCCGCGGTCGTACTCAAATAGATAAAATTTTATAATTCCTTCTTTAGTTACCATCGTCCTATGTGGGCCCGTTTTTAGACGCTGTGAGCCGCTGAAACAGTTTTAATGCTCACGTAACGACAAAAAACCCTTTTCCGTTTTTTGTATTGGTTTGAGTGTAGTTTTGTGATTGAAGTGACAGTGTAGGTCTTCTATAGAATCATTAATAAACAATTTGTATAATCACTTCAAATAATAGGTTAATTTTTCCTTAGACTGTGTTGAAAGCGTGAACAAAATTTTATTATAAAAATTTTGGTCATAAATTCTAGATAACTCAGTGATTGTTTAAAGCACATTCAAAATGATTCACAAACGCCATGTCTATCACGACCCAAAACAAAGTAACAGACGAACACAGACCAACTTAAGCCGACGAAAGTTTCAAGCTAATAAAGCTAGTCCCATCTAGCAACAGTCTTAATCCCATTTCGGAGCACGCAGGTGAAGGTTCACACGTTCAGCTTGAAGATTAATCGCAGCTTCAAGACCACTCCTGTTAAACCGACTATCTTCGTCGAACACCAAGGCGGATGGCGGATGCTTAGGAGTTTTTTCATAATATGTCGTTAGATCATGTGGGGTAAAACGGAACTAGATTTCGAGGAAGGTTATTATTTGCAGCTTATGCTGAGATAGGAGCCTTTTTGGCCTTACATGAGTCTTTTTTGGCTGTCTATTATTTTTTTCTTTTGTCAGCAACGTTGCCCCACACTAGGAATTTTTCCTGTATCGTGCGATGCGTTAACAAACATATAAACTCACATACACAAGACACCCAGAGAGTGGAGTATAATGGTGTGGTGGTCGTATGGGAGTGACAAATAAAATATTGTTCTTTCTCATAACGTTTTTATCGGCGTTAGTTCTTGTATAGAGTGGAAGTTTTTAATTTAACACGAAATAATTAACATTTTTAACAGATGTTTTGTAATCTGTTTGCCGTACTGCTAAAAGTGTACAATTAACAGGAGAGCTTGCAATATTTCTTTGAATTACTAAAAGGTAGGTAGGTAGCTAAAATTCGGAGATATTACCGAAATAAAAAGAAAAATCACAACAAATTAAAACATTCAACCGAGTTTCATCACCCGACTAAAACTAGGAAAATGGCTAAATTACAAAATACAGTAACAACAGGGACGCTTTTGGTTCCAGGCGTTTAGCCAGTGCAGTGAATTTCTACTTTGTGCTCGGTAATAGCTTTGTAGTACGCCAACAAATTATTAAAGCCATGTTAGATGGCCTGCTTGCCTTCAAAGAATCGTTATCGTGCAAAATGGGAACTATGACTTACAGTTGGAAATCGCCGGAATTTGTGATCGTGAATCTGGTGAAGGTTGATTTGTGACTGTTACTTTGTTAAATGTAATTGTAGATGTAGATCAAATTGACTATAAATTATTAAGTGGAAAGGCAATAAAAACTAAACCACATGAATGTAGTTGTGAATACCATGACGCTAAAAATGAAGACGACAAAGATCAAAATACAGAATCTTCTATAAATTGGTAACAACATCAAAATAATGTTTTCGCCACATAGCTGTAACAACCTAATGAACGCCACTGACGATGCAATTACCGTGGCCACCTTCTGGGCTCAACATATTTTAAGAGTTTTCCATCGACTCGAAAATAAGATCATCACAAGATAAACAGTCGAAGTATTCAATACCGCAGTTAATTCTCCCCTAAACAAAACATTAAAGACCCATAATAATAATGAAAACAAAAGATTATTAGAGCGACATTACAGGGTAATGACACAGCGGTCGACCTGATGAAGAACAAGACAAACAAGGGTGTCGTAAACAAAACATTCCGACTGGGATTTGAGCAAAATGAACGGTTCGAGTACTCGAGCCAAGGGACCACTGCCCCGCGGCAATATCAGGGCTGTACCACTAGCAAAATAACCCAAGAAAATTAAACATCTATTCCAAAAACGTGAGAAAATTATACTGAAGTAAGGCTCTCAGACTCTAATTTCATATTCACATTTTATTACATATTCATTTCAGAGTGAAGGAAAATACGGCGAGTAACTGCTGAATTAACTTCGCTTCGTAAATGGCTTTACTTCAAAATCTGGGTATGCTCCTCATGACACCTACGAGTTCTACGGCCAATTAGATTGTTTCTATATAATTATACGATTGTTGTTATATTTACTATTCTGCCTTATAAAAAGATAAGTGGGATGATTAGAATGCCCCGGGAATACAAACCAATGATAACGGGTTTTGCAAAAAAGGCTACACGCGCCTTAGCACAATATTTCAAGTAATTTTTCCGTTACGGGTAACTTTTCCTCAAATAAAACTAAACGAATTTAAATTACTGTTCTAGAACCAGCAACAAAATGAACAAAATAGAGTTATAGAGAAGGAAAAGGGTGTTTCTCAGAATACATGCTATCAACCAGTCGTTAACCTTTCAAACTAATTGAGTAATAATTTGATACGCTTGTTACTAACTAATTAATTAAAATCGATCATCAATAGATTCGCGTCTATTGTTCAGGTTTTTCCTACTACAAGACAAGCTTCGCATAAAGGTTAAAGTAAGGCCAAATGATTTCAATCGAAATGCCCGATAGCGTTATATGGTCGGAGCTTTTTGATTAAATTATAGTGATCGAAGCCTGATTAGTGGGAAATTGTACAGTGGAAAATGTTAGGCTCAATTTATTCACTACTATCAATTCGCCCACGACTACGTTCGAGTGATCCGTATTTTATCTTACAGATGGCCTTTTAGTTTAACCTCGGTCTTTACTGAATCTCAGTCTTTGTTTAATTTCCAAAAATCCCTTCTTAGTGCTCCTCTACATCATAAAAAGAAGCCCTGTACAGTAAAATTCCTCAAAAACACCCCCCGCCCTAAATCGTCTTTTAGGGGTAGTTTTGAAAAACTAATAATGACAACCTTTGCTATTTACTTGGGTTAGTATTTATGCCAAGTTTCAAATATATAAGCCCAACAAATTGCCATCTGTTCACCTCCTTAGGGATGCAATTTCCAAAAACCAATAAATACATGCATTTTTGTATCAACCAAGAGCGGAAATCTAAAATTTCAGGGCCCAACTTAAAAACCGTAGAAATTTCATACAAACTTTCAACCCCGCTTTTTACCCCCTTCTGGGTGGAATTTCCAAAAACCAATAAATAAATGAATTAATTTTATCAATCAAGAGCGTAAACCTAGAATTTTACATGTTCAACTTACGAACTGTAGAAATTAGGTAGGTACAAACTTTCAATCCCGCTTTTACCCCCTTAGGGGTAGAAATTACAAAAATCTTTTCTTTATGCTCACTTACGTCACTTGAGAAACCTCCCTGCCAAATTTCATCTTTATGCGGTTTTTGATATTTCATGATGAGTGAGTGAGTGACCTTTCGCTTTTATATATATATGTAGATTAGTTCTATCTGATTGACGTTTGAAAAATATTAGCTTTAGGAGACAAAATATGAAAAAATAATTTCTAATCGTCTTATATTCATTTAATATTCTGCTCAAAAATCACCACGTTTTGTAGGTGCAATCTCAGTGAAATCACCCGTTTACCCGCTGTAGCTGATTTTACTGTGTTGACTTTCATCTATAAAATGTTTGCTGCATAAAATACTTTTTATGTATATCTCTGTGCGAAATTTAGTCATAAACCTGCTATTTATTATGAAAAACAGATGTGTCTAATAAATTCTTAAAATCGTATAACTTGCTTATCTCACTAATAAAAAAACGAAATAAAAGTGAGAAGCGCCAACCCTAAACCTTCGGCTCGACAGCGACGTAAAGATGAATCACAACCAGACGATGTCCGCCCGCAGCGGTTTCGCGACGACCCTACAATCGATCGAGTTTCAATTCACAATTCTATTACAGAAGCGCCACCGATTGATTTCCGACGAACAAAACAGGTATTGGATAGGAAAATTTGCGATAATTTTGACGAGCCAAATACTTTTATCGGCGATAATGGTACGGTAGTGGGATATTTATACAGGGTATTAGCCGATCAGGGGCGGTATTAACCGCTGTTATTTTTTCATTACACGGCCCTTTGGGAGCTTTTTATCAGTAATATTTGCTTGTAATGGAGCAATGATGATGTCCGTCAGTAAGCGCGAGGATTCGCAACAAATAACGGCAAAGTTAATGATGTATTGTTGGCGTTTTGCGCCATTTCGCTCGCCTAACTTTTGGGTTCGAGCGAAATTTTTGCACGGATTTATTTAAGTTATTTTAGGACGAATATTTTCGTAACATTTTTGACTTTTAATGAGACAACTGACACGTGGGTAGTTTTTTGCTCTGAGGTATAATAAATATGTACGACGAAATTGTATTTAAGGTACGGTGGGAAACATAAACTGGGTCTTATATTACAGTGTACGTACTAGTAAAATTCTATAAAAGTTATAAATATTACTATTGTAATGGAAAAATGCAGCATTATGTGCAATAAATAAAGCAGTGAATAGAAACCACATCATTGATAAAAACACAGCGTGACTTACTGCTTGTAGTCACGTAGTATATTAACGTAAGAAAGACGCAATAGAACATCATAAACAAGTGACTGGCAACGAGCCAACGATATGGATTTTAATAAGAAGCAATAGAAATAAGTTAATGTAACTTCAAGGTATCTTTTTTGTTCCTAGCAAGGTAATATTAAATCAGGTAAGTTTTGTAAAATTTTGTTTTTCAAAAGAAGTATGAATTTGGCAATCCTGGGACTTAAAGATAACTAGTGAAAGGTGGGTGAATTATAGTTACATCACTGCCCAAATTTCGGGAAATGCAGACGTGATGATATTTATGAAATTACTTACAGAGGTTAAAACATATTTTGAAGGGATATTAAAGCTAACGGTAAATAAAATTTATGACTGAAATTAACCCTTTTTTCATTTACACTTTACATACAGTAGCGTAGTTGCTACAAGACGTTTTGCAATAAAGCCTTTTATTGATTTCACTAACTCGTTGGTATCTTTTATGAAATTTCCAAATTTCGTTTGTCAAGAAAAGAGAACACAATTTGTTTTCTGAGAGAATGTTATACTTAGTAATTTCATGGCAGAGAAATATTCAACCAAATTATTGACATGTTTAATAGCAGCTGTTAAAAGCGTCAAAATTATTTAAAATGGCGTACAGGATTGCCAGGCTGGCTCTAATCATAACACCTGTTTCTCTGGGCAAAGTGCAACCTCTTGTTTAAAAAAGGCTGGTCACCAGCCTTAGACTTAAGTTTTATATTGTTAAAACTGGTATGTATCGAGGTTTTTGCCTGGTTATTCTTAGGAATGTCGCTTCCTCTGATATTTCAGACCCTTTTGTTCTATAATTTTGATTGTCCGTTTCCTTATCTGTAGATATCATTTGATAGAAGCCAACGTCGGCCCCACCGTTCGGGCAGGGCGCGTTCTCTAACGAGTGGCTGACGTATCATATTTTTTTTAATTTTTATTTTGAGTTAATTAGGTAGTACGTAGTATATTTTAAATTTTCACAGATAAAAACTTAACTGCTAGTTAATATCCACTGAGAAAAATGTGAAAAAAAAAACTGTGATTGAAAAAGAGAAGAAGTGATTCGTTTCCACCTGGATGCTTAAGCCAGGATTTAAAAGATTGCAACTGTGTTGAAGATACGCACGTGTGTTTAGAATAATACTTTCAAAGCTAGGCAAAATTTCATTAATAAGATTTTCCTGCGGTTTTTCTGTATTTTTGATAAGTACTGTGTTTTACCTTTTTTATTCTCTTATATATTTTCGGTGTAGTTTTATTTAAAACAAAATTATACGATTAATGCGGTGTTAATTGTTTTTTCTCTTTTAATAACGCCGCAACACTTAATCAAACAAAATACCCTCTCTCTATAGTTAAATCAAAATATTAAAATATCTCAAAAATGTAACTCCACCACGGAACGTCGGTGCGACAGTAGAATTTTTAGTCAATTTCTCGTTTGACACAATTGAATTTGATCGCGGGATAAATCAAGTTTCTGAGCACGACCGGGCCTGACTTCCGTTGAAGCCATCGACTGTGGTCGAAGCAATGACAGTGTATAATGGAGCTGAATGTTAGGAATACTCACGAGAAGGACTATGTCTATTTTAGCTAAGCCACAGCTACGTTAAAACTGGAGTGAGTGTGGAGTGTTCCGTGGGTATATCAGGATTTGTATAGTCGGCACAGAAATTGTGTTAGCTTGTACGTTTGAATCAATATCATTATTATTTCGGGACCTGGTAAATTGCATCGATTGATAATGGATAATCATTTTTGAGTTTATGCGTTAGAAGTCTGTCTTTGGATCACCAATGCTTACAAAGCCTTAATATTACTAGCAATAGAGAAATAAAAAAACTAAAAAGGTTGAGAATGCCTTGCTGCATTAAGTACGCCTATGTATCACCATTGTACATGAAGTTTAAATAAATAAATTAAAACTTTTTAACAAAAACAAAAAGAATTAAACAAAAAACTACAAAGCAATAAATAACTTCATTTTCCGATGCTTATGTACCTATTCTTTTTCATTTTTCGACACCAACTACGAAAAAGTAAGATTCTTTTCGCTATTTAGTATATTGTTTTGGAAGTTGGTTTAATTTTTTTGTTAAAAAGTTTTTAATTTTTCTCTTTGTAGTTTTAGTACCCCATATTACCATGAAATTCATTTATAGCCAGAGTACATCTCATTTCAATTCCAATAAGCCCAAACACGACAAGGATACATTAATTTATTTCGTACCATTTATTTATAAGTAAGTATTTGCTTTATCATAGTCGATTAACTATTCGAGATACAACATACCTATCATTATGGAGTTGTAGTGGCCATCTGTGGTCTTCTTCATCAGTTCTACTTCACCACCTTGGGGACTGAGTCACCCGCATCCGTAGGAGACACCTTTTGTTGTTACCATACACGTTTTCCCCGGGTGGTGCTAATCAGGTGACACTAACTAATGGTATGTGTAGGCTTGCGATCACCCAACCGGTAAAGATGTACCGCCAAGCGACTTAGCCGTCATCCTGTACGATGCTCGGTGTAGCCACTGGAGAAGTTGGGTCGAGATAGTTGTTCCACTGCATGCTGACCAGCCTGACTCGTGCTGTTTCGGGCGTATCGGGAGACTAGTCGCGGAGAGTAACGGGATCCGAGGCATGGTGCGCCGCTGGCCGACCGCAGTTAGTTGGGGGCCCAAGAAATGTGCCAGCCACACACGAAAGGCTGCCCCGCCAACTGTCGAGAAATGGAAACAGAATGCACCATCGTGCTTGTTGGCGACCAGATGGGAGGGCCTGCAGGATATCTCCGGGGGGGCTTGGGCATCCCTGCAGTCACCGGACTAGTGCCCTAATGATGGCGTCCTTTCAGTGCGTATCTGTAGGGTAGTAGCTTGGAACCTCATCTCACTTCCTTGTCCTCTCCTTCTACTCTTTTACTAAAATGGCAGGTAAGAAAAAAAAACTGGAGTAAAACAGCGGCTGCACTCCCTCCCCCACAAAGTTCACCTCACTCTTATTAGAGATCTGCACTCCAATCTCAACTCAGTCCACCATCACCAGGAGACTGAAAAACCAGCACTATTTTTCCTTACGGAGACGCGGGTAGGAAGTCCATCAGACGTGTTGTACTTATCCTACCCAGGGTTTATCCCGGAGCACAACATTAAACCATGCACAGATGTATGCATGTATGCCTGAGACGACTGCTATCGGCGTCTCCGTAACCTTTAAAGACTCCAGGTTCTCAGTGCTGTGGGCTCTGGTTGATAAGATTATTTACGCCTATGTAGTGTGCAGCTCGCCCAACCTTATATTTGTAACTGCACACACCTTTTATGAGCATTATTACACGAATCGTTGAATCGAACACTTCTCTTTTATTTCGATTACATCACTCTAATACATGGCGACCCTTAGCCAGCAATTAAAATTTTGCAACTTACGTAAAATGCGAAGACGTCAATAGTTGAAGAAATCCTGAAAAATATACTGATAGAAGTTTATGAAGACGGAAAATTTAGAAGAAAGAAACAAAAGAAGATTAAAAAAAAAAAAAAGAAAAAAAAACAGAATCCAAGAATAAGTGTGAAGCGGTGAAAATATTAAATAAGAAGACAGAAAAGGAACGTTGCTGCCGGGTGCCGGGAGAATGCTCAAGCCTTATGATGAGAGGATATGCAGGGCGCCGGGAGATAAATCGTTCGGGTCCGATGTGGAGCAGCTGGGAGTCAGTTCGAGTCCAGTGCTGAGGAATCCGTTCATCCACACCATGTAAGACGTCGTGACCTACGGAGTCAGTTCGAGTCCAGTGCTGAGGAGTCCGTTCATCCACGCCACGTGACACGTCGTGACCTACTTATACGTTGTCAGTACAATACGTACCTACTGCAATGTAAGTTTTGCACTGCAATTTTTTTTAATATTCTACAATATTCCATAATATTGTAATTAGATCATGTTGTATTATTTTATATTTCGATTTGGGGAATAGGAATGTCCCAACAATTGCAAGATTTGCACGCTAAATTAAAATATTTAAGGGAATATTTAGTGAAACTAGGTCCAGATAGGCGTAGACAAGATTTAGCTTATAAGAAACTAGTAGAAGCAGAAAAGGAATACAGTAAACTGGATTGTATTTTGACTCAGTTGAACCAAGAAATTAAAGAACGCAAGCTAGACAAAGAAACTTGTGAGGTTTTCCAAACATTAATCCATGAGATTCAATCAAATTATCAGAAAATAAAGGGTTTACTGACTTCAGTAGATAGTAGTAGTCAAACTAGTTCTAAGGATTTTATAGAACATTCAAATAGTGTTACAAAAATGGCAGAAACGTTCGATATTAAAACTGCAATTTCCCTGTTGCCGATGATGAATGGCCAGGAGCAGGTGACAAATCAGCTTATTGATGGTATCTTACTTTATAGCTCGCTTATCAATGATGCCAGTAAAAGTCAATTGATACAGTTTGTATTAAAAACACGTCTCTCGCCTAGTGCAAAATTGCGTCTTAAAACTACTTACGCAGATATTGAAAGTTTGATAGAAGATATTCGCATTTATTTGTTACCTAAAAAATAATTTGTAGCATTACAAACACAATTGCTTAAGGCGACTCAAGGCCGTAGGAGCATAGAAAAATTCGGTACAGAGATTGAGGAATTGTTTGTGAATCTTACGATTGCTCAGGCTAACGATAAGCGTGATGCCTATGAGGTTTTGCGTCCGCTCAATGAGAAGACTGCAATCAAACGGTTTAGCGACGGTTTGGCCGATAAGCGGCTCAGCACCATCATTGCCTCACGACAGTTTGCGTCGTTGTCTGAAGCTATTACGGGTGCGGTAGATGAGCAATCCATGTCTGTCCAGCCACAAGACCAGGTTATGCAATTTAGGGCTAACCAAAACTATAAACGTGGAAGCTTTAGAGGTTCTCGAGGCCGAGGAAATAGACAGTTTTATAACAACAATAAAACTTATCATCATAATTATAATAAGAATTATGAAAATAGCACAGGTATAAGAACTTCATACAGTGTAAATCGAGGTAAACACACAGGTGGTCAGCGTCAGCATTTACGCGGACGTCCGGTGCGTTGTCAGCGTGTTCAGCATAACGCGCAACAGTCCAATGTCCAAGACAACTTGCGCAATGATCAGGCAAATAGTCATGAAAACTTAGAATTTTTTCGTACCTAAACCGTACACTCATTCAATTCTTAGTTTTAGTAATTTTTGTATTATTAATTGTCAATTACAAAATAGTAATGTTGATCTTAATTTACTGATTGATAGTGGAGCAAGCTTATGTGTGCTTAAGTATGAATGGTTGTCGCGACATAGGAATTTATTGAATTTAGTAAAACAGGATAAGATAGTTATTAAAGGAATTAGTGGTAATTTAGAATCTATGGGATACATTTATTTAGATATTTTAATTAATAATGTGACTTTTCAACAAAAGTTTCATATTTTTGAACACTTATCTTGCGCCGCAGAAGGTATACTCGGGCAGGATTTTTTTGAGCGCTATAACGCGGTATTAAATTATAAAAATGGTACTCGGAGTTTAGAAACCCGAGACCAGTCTGTTAGTGTTCATGTAAATAGGAATTTGTTTACAATTCCACCTCGTTGCGAAGTAATTAAACACATCCCGACGTCACACAATAGTGATTGCGTCATTTTGTCAAAGGAGATTTATAATGGTGTGTTCACAGCGGGTGTAGTATCGAAGCCACATAATGGACTTATTCCTGTTAGGATTTTAAATACAACTGATAGTTCGGTTAAGATAAATATTTCAGATCTAATTATTAGCTGCCTAGATAATTTTTATGTTTGCAAGTTTGACGACGATAGTATATCTGTGGATAGAGTTCGAACTTTGCTAACTACGTTACAACTACATACTTATTTAAATAAAGAGGAACAAAGAGGCATTGAAAACGTATGTGCCAAATATGCCGATGTTTTCCATTTGCCAGGAGATACGCTCACTACTACAAATTTAATAGAACATTCAATTAAACTAAAGGAAAATGCGTCTCCAGCGTACGTGAAGCCCTATCGATTGCCTAAAGCATTGAAAGGCGAGGTACAAAGACAAATAGATGAAATGGTTAAAAACGATATCATTGAAGAGACTATTTCAGAATGGTCAAGCCCAGTTCTATTAGTACCTAAAAAGACAGATAGGTCAGGAGAAAGGAAATGGAGACTTGTAGTGGACTATCGCCAACTCAATAATAGGATACAGGATGATAAATTTCCCTTACCTAACATCACTGAGATTCTAGATTCGTTATCTAACAACATCTATTTTTCAAAATTAGATCTCAGTCAAGGTTACTATCAGCTGTCTTTAGAAGAAAAGTCTAGGAAGTTTACTGCACTTACAACAGACAAGCAGTATCAAATGAAACGATGTCCAATGGGACTTAAGACATCGCCTAGTGCTTTTGCTCGTCTCATGACAATAGCAATGTCAGGGTTAAATTATAAATCATGCTTCTTATATCAAGATGATTGTATTGTCGTAGGAAATTGTCTTGAAACGCACAACAAGAATCTTATAAAAATTTTTGAATGCCTGAGAAGAGTGAATTTGAAACTAAATCCGATGAAGTGTGAATTTTTACGTAAAGAAATCGTTTATTTAGGGCATAAGATCACTTCAGAAGGTATATTTCCCGATCCATCAAAGGTAGAATGCCTGCAAAAGTACCCTGTCCCGCAGAATGTAGACGAAGTCAAGAGATTTGTTGCATTTGCTAACTATTATAGGCGTTTTATTCCAAAGTTTGCCGACATAGCCTATCCATTGAATGCGTTATGTAAGAAAGATGTAGCGTTCATATGGAGTGATGAATGCGAGCGAGCATTTTACAAGCTAAAACAGATCCTTGTTAGTCCAACTATACTTGACTATCCAGACTTCAGCGATAATAATACTTTTACGTTACAAACTGACGCATCAAAACTAGGGTTAGGCGCCGCGCCGTGCTGTCTAATAGTAATAGCAAGGTAGTCGCGTACGCCAGCCGTAACTTGAAACCAGCTGAGACACGATACCCTGTGATTGAGTTAGAATTACTTGCTATTGTTTGGGCGGTTCGACATTTTAGACCTTATTTATATGGGAAAAAGTTTTACATAAAAACAGACCATAAGCCATTGATTTATTTATTTAATATGACCGATCCTTCAAGCCGGTTGACAAAGTTTAGATTATATCTCGAGGAATATGATTTTGAAATCAGCTATGTCCCAGGACGGCAAAACGCAGCTGCAGATGCATTGAGCCGGATACCTATTACATCCAACAGCTTAAAGGATATGAACAAGCATGTAGTATCGGTCATGACAAGGGCACAGACTCGAAGGTTACGTACTGACTGTGACAACAACGACATGACTACTGAGGTATCCTCTACTCCAAGGCCTGATCAACCTAAGGTAGTGGAAATTCTCAAACGACCAATTGACAGCGTTGAATTTATTTTACTTAGCAATAAAAATACATTAAATCAGATAGAAAAATCAAAACATTTCACAAGTGACAATGGTAACTACAAATTCGTGCCTGAAAAGTCAGCAATTTTTGTAATTTCTCGATCGTTATCGACCGTAAGTGTGTTAGCGAGAGAATTACAACGTTTTTGCAAGCAAATCAAATTAAACGAGCTCATAATAATTAAGAACAAGCGCAACGAAAGTTTTGTAAACAATTTTATAAAGGAAATGAGTCATTTAAAAGATACTCCTAAGTTACTTGTTATTAAAGATGTGACTAGAGTTACTGACAAAGACACGAAAATTGTGATCTTGAATGACTTCCACCTGTTACCCACGAGTGGCCACGCGGGGGTAAACAGAATGTTAAATAATATTAGGAAGTACTATTATTGGCCAGGAATGAGCAATGACGTATCAGAATTCGTAAAGAAGTGTAGAAGTTGTCAGATTCAAAAGCATACCAATAGGCATACGAAGGAACCGATGGTTATCACATCCACGGCATCCACTGCTTTTGAAAGAGTTAGTTTAGATTTAATAGGTCCTTTAGATGTAGATAATTTAAACTATAAGTATATTTTGACATTACAGTGTGATTTAACAAAATACGTCGAAGCTTATCCTTTAGAAAAGAAAGATACTATTTCTGTAGCTAAGTTATTTGTAAACAATTTTATTCTGAGGTATGGTATCCCTAGAGAGATAATAACAGACCAGGGAACAGAGTTTATGTCATCAGTTTTCACTGAGATTTGCAATTTGTTGCATATTAATAAACTGCATTCAACAGCTTATCATCATGAAACTCTGGGAGGTTTGGAAAATACTCATAAAGTTCTAGGAGCTTATCTTAGAATTCAGTGTGACAATAACAAAACAGATTGGAGCAGTTGGCTTCCATTCTGGTGCTTTTCTTTTAATACTACAATGCACTCTGAGACAAAATACACTCCATTTGAGTTAGTATTTGGCAAAAATTGTAATTTACCATCTAATATAGCACAAAATGTATATGTTGATCCGTTATATAATCCAGATTCTTACCCTTTGGAGCTAAAATACAGACTACAAAGAGCACAAGCAGAAGCTAGAAATAACTTATTATTCAGTAAGGAATTAAGAAAAAATCATTTTGATAAAAATGTAAATCGGTTAATATATAAGAGTGGAGATTTAGTTTTAATCAAAAATCAAGTAGGAAATAAGTTAGATAAAATTTACTTAGGACCATACAGAGTCATTGAAGATGTATCACCAAATATGAAAATTATAAAAGATGATAAGGAATATGTAATTCATAAAAATAATACAAAACTGTTTGTAACTTAAAATACTTTGGTTAATTAAGATAAGATGTTTTTTTTTGTATAATGTTATGTTAAAAAGTAAACAAAAAGTAGTGATGTAAGCATAGTTTAAGTAAAAAAAAAAAAAAAAAAAAAAAAGCATTATGTACTTAGTAATAACAACATTTTTTTTTAAAAAAAAGGGGAGGTGTAGTGTGCAGCTCGCCCAACCTTATATTTGTAACTGCACACACCTTTTATGAGCATTATTACACGAATCGTTGAATCGAACACTTCTCTTTTATTTCGATTACATCACTCTAATACACCTATGTCTACCGTTTGCACAGCGGATATCAGGAGACAACCAGGCTCACAGAGTACCTCAGTGAGGCGGCTGATGCAGCACAGCAGCGTTACCCTTTCGCTCATTTGCCCAATTGGTGCTACTAGGGGACTTTAATGCCCACCACCCGAAGTGGCTTTTCCCATACCAGTGCACTGATTATGCTGGGCGAGAGACGCGCAAGCTTGCGCTAGCGCTAAATCTTATCCAGCTGATCCAGAGGGCAACGAGGGTGCCAGAAGTTGATTTGCACACATCCAATTGCTTGGACCTTCTGCTGAAAACAGATCCAGCCAGATACTCAGTATCGATATCTTTACCTTTGGGTAGTTTTAACCACTGTCTGGTGAAGTCTGTGTCCGACTACTCCCCGCCCGATCCCAGCCCAAGAGGCACCTGGCGGTTATGGCGTTACAGGTCAGCAGATTGGGTTGGGATGCGAAATTTATTCGCATGATATCTTTGGCAGCCCACTCGCTTCTCTTCGAACGATCCATCGTCGTGCGCTGTCGCTGTGACAGATGTGTTGCGTCGGGGAATGGAGTACTATATTCCATTCTCATTTTCATTCCAGCTTGATGCACTTGAGTCGATTGAAAGACAGGCCAAGAGGCTTATTGGCAATGATGCACTGGTCGCGTCAAAGCTCCATGCCTCAGACATCGTCGCCGAGTTGCCAGCCTGTCGGTTTTTTATCGGCTACATTTCGGGGAGTGTGCGACGGAACTGCACAATTTGATTCCGCCTAGCCCTTTCCATCATCGGACTACAAGACGTACGGCCATGCGCCATCGGTACATGGTGGACATGGTGGTACCCATACGCACATGCCCGATTCCAGAGTATTTGTTCCCTAATAGCTACAACCTTGGGGGTCTTTAAGTCAAGAGTGAATAGGTTACTTCTATGCAAGCGTGTTTCATCGTAGACTACATCATCGCTTACCAAGATAGTGGTCAAATGCAAGCCTATAGAAAAAAAAAACAAGTGACATTTTCTGAGTACAAATGATTGCATTGTTGATGAAAATACCAAAATCGCTATATACATGCCTATAATATTAGAGTAGTTCGTTTGATTTTCATGGGATCCCATCATCTAAGGAAAGTACCTATACCCTTTCAAACAGAAGAAGAATTTCTCAAATCGGTCCAGGCGCCTTTGAGTGATCGGAGAACCTACATAAAAAAAGATTACGACGAATTGAGAACCTCCTCCTTTTTTTAAAGTTTTGGTTAACAAATATTATGTTTCAGTTCCCTATGCTTATCATGCAAAGCTCATTAAATACATATAAAGACTGTCACAAGTTCACACTATTACTTAGGTAGTTTCTATTATACAGGGTGGCCAAAAAGTCGTGGATCAAACGAAACAGGGAGACAAAGGAGGTAATTTCCAACAAAAAATCTTTCTCCAGCATGGCCATAACTTCATTGCACGAAAAGATATGAATTATTTTTGTTTTTTCCATGAAACTACCGAGATTTTTTACAATTTAATCAGTAGAAAATTAAATTGATTAAAAACAATAAAACAAAAGGTGTTGTATTATGACTCGATTATGTATCAATACTACAAAAATTGTATTGCAGTTCTTGGTATCAAACTTAACGAGCAATGAATTTTTTTCCGTAAATTTTGAAGCGTTACAAAAAATTACTTCTCACTTTAAGACCACCATTTGAAAAAAAAAATGTATTACGGAAAAGTGACCCTGTACTAAAAAAGCTTGCTGGTTTAATGCTGATTCGAATGAGGTACAACACTTTACTCTTTGATCTTTAGTTTTGGTTTTACGGTCGTTTTTTCATATCAACGCCTAATAAAATTCGCACGTAATCGGCGGAATGCACCTCTGTTATTTATAATTTGTAACTTAGCAAACTCGAGCTTTTGTCGTAGTTCTTGTTCGGTGTTATTCTCTCCTTGATACACTATTTCTTTAAAATAGCCCCAAACAAAAAAGTCTATGGAATTAAGGTCGGGCGACCGGGGTGGCCATGCAATAGGTCCGCCTCGACCAATCCACCGGTTAGGGAAGCGCTCGTTCAAATGTCCTCGCAAAACTAGCAGTTTATGATAAACTAATCAATTTAAAAATAAGGCTAATTTAATGAAATTTGCACCTTAATATGAAAAAACGACCGTAAAACCAAAACTAAAGATCAAAAAGTAAAGTGTTGTACCTCATTCGAATCAGCATTAAACCAGCAAGCTTTCATAATACAGGGTCACTTTTCCGTAATACATTTTTTTTTCAAATGGTGGTCTTAAAGTGAGAAGTAATTTTTTGTAACGCTTCAAAATTTACGGAAAAAAATTCATTGCTCGTTAAGTTTGATACCAAGAGCTGCAATACAATTTTTGTAGTATTGATACATAATCGAGTCATAATACAACACCTTTTGTTTTATTGTTTTTAATCAATTTAATTTTCTACTGATTAAATTGTAAAAAATCTCGTTAGTTTCATGGAAAAAACAAAAATAATTCATATCTTTTCGTGCAATGAAGTTATGGCCATGCTGGAGAAAGATTTTTTGTTGGAAATTACCTCCTTTGTCTCCCTGTTTCGTTTGATCCACGACTTTTTGGCCACCCTGTATAAAGTAATTGTCCTCAGTCAATGCTAAATTGAATATCACCTATAAAACCATTGCACAAATCAATTCCTATTTCCTACATTACTTCCCGCTCCTCTTCAATAACTTAAGTCGTTCCCTCGAAGCCTTTGTCTCGGGCTGAGTCGACCTCAGATGACTCGTTTGAGGCTACTTAACGAGTCGCCTCCTCGATTCTTCTTTCATTTGTATCTAATGCAAATCGACCGACGGCTTATCAGAATATTTTGTCGTTACTCAGTCTTGTGTTTGGTTTGTTTATGTTTATTAATGGTATGAAAAGTCGTGTTCTAAGAGTAAGGAAAAGGATGGAAGGGACTGTTAGAAGGGATCAGACTGCCATCATGGTTCCAATGTGAGTAAGAAACGGCTGTACAGGACGAACGGCGCCATCCCTTTTACACAACGGAATCATAATGACATGGCCTCGTCAAAATTGATTCAGAAATGTGAAGATTAATCACTTCTGAAAACTCTAAAAATGTATTAACTAGTAGGTCTATAAATGCGATCCTAAGAAAAAAATTGTTGAAAGCGTCAACATGCGAAGCCATTCTTCTCATTAACACCCACTGTTAGTATTTTGAAGATTCAAGAAATCTGCATAATATCAGACCAAGAGAGATTTCTACCCTAAAACAATATTGTGGTTTTGAATACAACTGGACTCGCCTCCGTACTACCATATTGATTGAACTCGGTCAGAAAACAGATTTAGATCGCAATGCCACCATACCGGCTTAGTTCGCTTTACTTTCATGATGCTTTTTATTATTTGCAATATTGTTGCATAACTCGTTCAATAAAAGTGTTGAAGAGTTTAACGATTTCACTTTTAGTGTCAGTTGTTGTATTTTAACGGTGTAGTGATAAAGAAATTGTATAGAAGAACAATTATAAAGGTAGCAGACAAAATTTACAAAAGCTCCAACCAAGCCAGCTTAACATGATGTGTCGATGATTCCCAACTAAATATGTTTTGACCAGAATTCAGTCACTAGCATTTCCCACGTAAAGGAATTTCAGATGTTGTTGCACAGAGAGCAATACAAGAGGTGAGGCATTGTCTGGGACGAAACTCCACAATCGCAATGTACGTTGTTCGAGCCTCATGATGCCCTTAGGTTTGGTCCTGCATTTCTATGCAACTAAATAATTTCGAACATAAATAACGTATTAATCATCAAGCAAATATATCACCACAAACCATTGAAATCCGATAATACTTCCCAATCGTTATCATTTCATTGACAATTTATTCACAATACGTGATAAACATTTAAATACCGTGTATGTGATTAATTACAACCCCACTCGTTTATCAATTTGTATCAGCATGACAATACAAAACTTATTGGGTGTAATGATAACATCGTTTTGTTTTGACATAGGGGAATAGGTTGGCAACATTAATTACATTAAAATAAAGGACCCATATAAATTTTGTATAACTGTGATCAATTGTATTGAAATGTGTTACCATTTGAAAAACGCTGTAATAAAAATATTTTAGAAGAAACTGGCATGTCCTAGAACCAAAACTTCGAGGATATGATAGGTATATCCAACAACCCGCACTGCACCCGCGCTCGAAAGGTGGATTATGGCTCACAACCTGTCACAAATAGGAGGCCTGTGTTCCAGCAATGGGACCGTCAGCATACAACGTACCCTCTAATCATACCTGGTCGCTCATTATAATGGGCCTCATCAGAAGGCTTAAAATCACCCAAAAAGCAATGGAGAGAGCTATGTTCGGAGTTTCCTTGCGTGATAGAATCAGAAATGAAGATATCCCCAAGAGAACCAAGGTTACCGACATAGCCCGAAGAATGGCCAAACTTAAGTGGAAGTGGAAAGGGCACATTTTGGTTGGGGCTGAAAATTTCTAGAGTGGTGACCGCGTACCGGAAGACGCAGCGTTGGATGGCTTCCCTCCAGGTAGAGGGACAACCTGGTCAAGGCTGCGGGAGTCCGGTGGATGCAAAACGCACAGGAGCGATCAGTGTGGTGACGGTTGGGAGAGGCCTTTAATATCCAGCAATGGATGCGTTTCGACTGAATTGATGATGATGACTCATCATATGCTTATTCTTCGCTTCATTACCTTGTTACTTGAGCAAGATAAACTTCCAATGCATTTCCAACCAAACGAGCTAAATTTGTTCCAAACTATTCTCGGTTTCTACACCACCCCATCATTTCCCATGGGTATCGTAAGAGGGGGACGAAGGTATTATGTCTAGAGGACGTCAGTATTTACCTTCTATCCTAACAGGGTGAATATCATAATTACATGACCCCCTTTATAAATTATTATCCGGAGTGATGCCTTTTGTAAGGGTAACAGATTTCGGATGTTTTTCTATTGAGAAATCCTTTTACATGTCTTCGAAAAAGGTTGATTATCCTTTTTGGTTTTGCATATGGTTTATCATTAAATGCATATTTTGGAAATGGTAGTATTTAAACGAGCTAAAATAAATTCGAATTAAATGCGTAAAAAATATGGCTACCTGAAATACTAAGAGGGCGATAAACAGTGGGCGAATAAAAATGTTTCAAACAGCGACTTAAAAATAAATGTTTGTAGACGGGGCTCCATTTTCTGTCTGCAGGGTCTAAAATAACCTAATGAAAGAGATTACGGGAGCTAAGTTCGCTCGCTTTGCTCACTCACTTCAGCTCCCGTCATACCCTTCAAACCTAACCTTTCCGTGTCGGGGTTCTCCAAGGTCCCGAGCTCGCTTCGCTCACTCTTTGTTCACCTATTTTCAAAAGAATGATATGATAAAATAGAAAAATAGAACCCATAATCATAACACTAATTTTGGCTTTGCCGTAGTCGGGTAAGAATTATAACAATAATATTGAATTTCCAGATAATTGATTGGACTAATCAAATATCTTATTATATTATGTTTAACTAATAATTAGCTACCAAGATAGCAAACCTAATTCACAGTTATCTTTATCCACAGATGGTGACCAGAGGCAGTGGACGATACACGAGAGGTTGATTGGTGACGAAATGAGAACGTGACGCACCATGACCCGCCGAGGACCCTGCAGAAGCTTCGCCATCAGCGTCATACAGATCATCACTGTTATATGTCAAGGTAAGTGGAAAAAAGAGTTATTTCATTGGTTAGCTACAACACAGTTAAAATAACTGTGCACATCGACTTTCATCGATCCCACTCCCTCTCCCCCAAGCCTCGTGCGCTAGTACCGAGAGTCAAACGTCAAATTGACGTGACAGCGCCAAGTGCACAGTTTTTTTGACCGAGTAGTACATACACCATTATTTAAAAATATTTCGGTACAAATGCATTTGCAACAAATAACATTTATATTTTTTTTCTGAAACAACAAAATTGATAACGCTTGACGTATAAATGAACAAAGCGACATTATTTTTCTCAGTATTATTTTCATTTTTATGAAAGGTACTTCCTTTTCTATGAAATTCTTCTAAATTCATCGAGAAGATCTCATTTGAAATTGTTTTATTCCCTTTCAGTTAACGAATGTGGATTCTATTTCGATTCTTTGACAATTCGGTTCACTGAGTTCAGGTCAAATCGTAAAATAATGGTATCAAACAAAATGTAAGTATTTTTTTAACATAAAAGATTTGTCTGAGTCTGCGTCGAAGCATTTTTCTGTGTAATTTTAGCGATCAGAGTTTCAACATTTTATATCTTTTGCGAATCTTGAATTTACGTCACAATTCATCAAAATTAATGTTTACTAAAATTGTAGTTTTCATCAATGCTCTCTAAGTCAACTAATCCGCAATCAAAAAGAAAAGAAACCATAGATTCCAGTGATAGAATACACAAGCAAATGCTACACAAAAACATAAACACATTTAAATGTGATGAGAATCAGGAATGTGAACGTTAACAGGCCACCTAACTAAGTTTTCCGAAATTACACGCGAACTTTTCGAATAAAACGCGACACAAAGGGAGCAGGCCCTTAATGAAGACAATATTTTGAGGGGCTCTCAACTCGAGTAATTAAATCTCGCGGCTCATATCTCCGACAGTAGTAACGGGGGGTATAGACAGAGTAATTGGTTATTAAATTAGTCGTGGTGTCGATCAATTTGTGTGTTTCCACGGCGTAATTGTAGTTTCGGGTTCGGTGGTAGACGGGAATTTGATGATGTGATCGGTGTGAAACTTGTATTTAAATAAATAAAGATACGATAGAGTTGGAAGAATGTTTAAGTAGCATGTTTTCAAATGTTATGGTTATAGACTTTTATATAAACACTGGATTTATCAGACTTTAGGTCGTTTATGAAAAGAAGTGAATCTAAAATCAAAAGTATCGTAACACAAAAAACGATAAACCAGTGTCATGTAACATGATCGATCACATAAAAACCAAACTCTGATATACTGAAGTGAGTAAACTAGCTAATTTTCTGAAGATACAACACACCAAAGTATTAATATCCCGGCTTCCACGAAATAACTTTATCCGAGGCGACAAGCGTATACTCAATTTAGCAGTGTTTTATAAATGCCGAGACACGCAGATGTTTTTCTCAGTAGGTAAACAACTTGAAAAATGTCACAGTCAAGAAACAATATTACTTTTTCTTTGAAACGAACTCCGACTAAAATATAAAATTTATTGCCATTTCGACTTGCAAATTATTCAAAGAGAGAGCTATCAGGGACACGGGCCGCGGTGAATTTGGGGAAACGATATACTCGGTATTATTGCGGCAAGTTAATTTAGCATTAATGCATAGTAGACAAGTTTTGAGTGATCTGGATGGGAAATGTGGGTGTTAATAACATTGTGTGTGTGTATCCCAAGTGCTTCGATTCCCAGATCGGTTAAAGTGATATTGGGTTTTTCAATAGTCATTTCTCAGGCAGCCCAGGGTTTGAGAGATGGTGGTGTGATACTCCCATGCCTCGGAAAGCACGTTAAGCCATTTTTTCTACGTCTGATCTCTCTCCTGTCTTGTCGAAATTGATGTCCCATCGGACTACGAGATTGAGAGAATAATAAGCCTGCCTGTTTGCACACTCACTTGTACTCTCTTTAGTAAATATCTCCCTCGCCTATGGCTAGTTTTCACTTAGATGGGCCGAGATTCGCCGCCGTGGCCGAATTTTGTTCTGGAAGACTATTAATACCAATTTCTTATTACTTTTTCTTTTTTGATAGGCTCGCGTTTGAGCACTATCTCGCCTGATGTTAAGTGATTATGTGGTCGACGTTGAAGCACGCTTGCCTAGAAGAAACCTTTTCACTCTTGACTTGAAGACCCCAAGGTTGTAGCTATCAGGAAGAAAGACCCCGGCAGGGAATTCCACTCCTTAGCTGTACGCACAATAAAAGTATTTGCCAAACTGTGTATATGGGTCTACCATGTACCGATGGCGCATTGCCGTACGTCTTGTATTACGTTGATGCACAATTTGAAATTATAGTTCATTTTCACTGAATTATTTAGGCGTTATATTTCGGAATGAAGAATAAAATTTATCATAACGTCACTTCTACAAACAGATACCTTTCGTTTATTTTTTAAATATTTACTAGTAGAATACCCAGATTGTAAATGAGAAGTGACATTCCATAATCACAAAAGGTACATTAAAGAATGCCTGCGTCATAAACAAATAATTTAATTAACGGATTACGAGTGGGAGAAAGCAAAACTGTGTTTAATATCCTTTGTGACGATTCTACATGTTATGGTAATGGTGTTTCATTTATACCCACTAAGTCATAGGAACTTTTGCCACTTTTATTTCATAATATATAGTTAAAAATGTGCGAGAGCTGCCGAAGTTTAAATAAAAGGTTAAAAAAATAAAAGTTAGTAAAACATTGTAGATATATTTCAAAACTGAAATATTTTTCATGATAATCAAGTCATGATAAAATTTAAAAAGCAGCAGTATTTTTGTGATTTCAAATTAATATTCACAACTTATTTTTTTTTTAATAATTTAGCCATCAAACTCTCCAAAAATAAACGAAAAATTAAAAAATCTGCTCAAAAGTAAGATATCTAATCACTGACAAGGAAATCATTTTCATCGAAAAATGTTTTCGATATTAATACGCAAATAAGAATCAGAATTCTAAGAAAGTAATCATTGCGACGAAAGCAAAATAATATCGAACAACTGATGTACAAAAAAATCTATTGATAAAATATTATCGTCGCCAGAAGGAAAATGTTAGCTTCATTTATTAAGGCTGTCGCTAGAGGCGCTTTTTTGCTTTGGAGTGGTGTACATCTGAGTCTGTATAACGTACTTTTAATTACCATACTCGGCGAAGTATGAGTCATTAGGCTGTGTACACATAGCTTCGTGTCGTCCTGATTCCAGTTATGAATCCTGAACAAATTCCAACAAATTTTGCTCTTATAAGAAGTGTAGTTATGCCTCGTTACTGTATTTTGACTACCGTATAACAGGGAAGTAAATATAACCTGTAGTAAAGTAAATATTGGAACGAGGTTTAGAGGGGTCGTTCAGGTATTCAGCGATATAATAAAGTTAGCGTTAATCCTTATCGAACAGGCAGTTATCCCTTGTTATCCGGTTATAAACATTAGACGAGATTTAGGCCTGCCATGCATGGGTAATGTTTCAATCGACGATAGATAACAATCCGCTGTTTCGTAAATATCAATGAACATTTACCTTCATTAGCGTTTTCCTGAAACTCTGGTATGAAACTGTCTTTGTTTACATAATTTAGTTACTTAAATGCTTAAGTGATTTTCAGGAACGTACGCAATGTTTATATCTTTCTTTTACTGTTCAGTTTGATCAACTGAACAGTTAAACGAAAAACGACCACTAATGTTAAATATCTCTTTGACTTGTCATAAGACGGAAGATAACAGCCTGTTTAAAATATTTGTGATGATACAACACTGTCAATATTCGTCTGAAACTTAAGACCACCATGGAATTATTTTAAAAGACGAAAATGAAAAGGCCTTTAAAATCGTCTCCGTTAATTTGACCTCGTTGATGTGGCCGCCGCCGACGCCGCTTCTCGTCGCAAGTTCCGCGTACCCTTTACAAGCTCATCGTTATCACCGCCTCGATCTGAACGGGGGGAATTTGCCAAACTTCCGTAATAAACAATATTTTGCTTGTCATAACGAGCCGACAACTCCCGCCTTCCTAACTTTGAGGTTGATTAAAAATATCAATCTAAGCTCTTTTACATTCTACTCGTCACAAATGCCGCTTCATTATTTTATCCAAGTTACTTCACAAAAGGTCGTAAGTCTGAAGGTTAGTGGATATTCATAGCTCGTTGTAGTAAGTCGTAACTATGAAACTTTTAAAATAGCTCTAAAATATTACAACTTGTCCTTCAAGTGCTTTCGTAATTTTAATCTGAAATATGACTTGTTCGGTTGTAAAAAGTGTCGTTTTCTTTGATTTATTCGAGGGTTGATATCTTTGGTTCTACTAACTGCTTTAAAAGATGTTTTGTTGAATTTATGATGTTGCAAATGGCTGATATTTGGTGGATGTTTGCCGTAATTAAAATTCTTGTTATTAACGGGAACTGGCGGGAGACGAGCGTAGAATACAAATTTCATGGACGGTAATGAGCTACTTCATACTGCGCGTTATGCTTGCAAGGTAGTCAGAGCAAGGGCTTTGTTACAATTTATATTTTAAAGTAAAGAAATTGAAAATTAATGTAGGCATATTCGTTTAATAACATGAAAAGGAAAGAAAAAAATTTCAACAAAAGAATTAAACCGACTTCTAAAGCAAAACACCACTAAGCGAAAAATAACTATTTGCCGAAGTCGGTGTCTTTGGTACCTATTGTTTTTCGTTTTTCAACACTGACTTCGGAAAACAGTTATTTTAATTTTTTTAGTGTTGGTACCTCACATTACCATGTAAATCATTTATAGCCAGAGTACATCTCACTTCAATTCCAATAAGCCCAAACACAACTAGGATACATTGTTTTATTACGGTGTTCCAGTGCCTACATTCCAGCTTCATCATAAGATCAGTTTGATGGTACCATTTTCATCAGTACCTTTTATTTATATGCATTTGCTTCATCATAGTCGCTTAACTATTCGAGATATCTTATACCCATGACATACTTATTAAAGAGTTCCTGTGGCCATCTGTGGTATTTTTCATCAGTTCCACTTCACCAAATGATACTTTCCGAGTGCAAATGCTTGCCATGTTATTGAAAATACCAAAATCACTATATGTCTGCCAATAATCCCATCATCAAATTTTGATTTGATGACAATGGGATCACCTCGAAAGTATAGCCTTTAAAAAAAAAAGAATTTTGTAAATCCGTCTATTTATGACCGGGTTACGTTACTCCTTTTTGGGAATTCGGTTAAAAATAATAAAATAAAAAAAAGAGTTGTTTTAGTGTGAGTTTGATGCTTTAAAAATATTCACGATCAAAACAATACGCATTTACACTAATACAAGTAGATTTGCAACCGTATTGAAACCGATAAACTTGCGATAAATTCTCGATAGTTTATTGAAAATATATAAAGTAAATGTAGCATGCATTGATTTAAATAGCAACCGATGCATCGATAAATTAGATTTGCTCATGACGTGACATTATTGGAAAGGGTATTGTGTTGCTAATATTATTATTAGCTAAAATAAATGTTTTATAGCGAATAGTTTAACAGAATATTCAGTTTTGATAATTCATGAAAAGCTTATTAACATAATGATCGAATTAATGCACTAAACTGTGAAATGATTATAAATTAACGGCAACACATAAAAAATCTGTTGCTAATTTTTATTTAAAACTTCACGCATAAAGGTAGATACAATAGCGGACTTTACGTCTTAGACATTCTCTACCATTCAACCAACGGTGGTGAAGAGATAACATGGCAGGAGCATTTTTCAAAACGTAGAAATTAAAAAAAAACAAAGAGTTAAAATAATAAAAAGTAATAGCCTAATCATAACTTAAAAACAGGAATATCATTTATTTCCCATATTATATAACAATGCAGATATATTTTCGTACACATAAGATCAGGCCGTATTTGCATACGCGAAGGGGTAGGCTGAGACTGAGATGTATACTTAGTGGTGAAGACTCATTTTATTACTATACTAGCTGTGCCCGCGGCTTCGCTCCCATCATCTGCCTATCCTACTTACCTACCTATCTACCTGCCTATCCTACTACCTACACTTGCTAACTACCCTAACTACCTACCAATTATTTTTCTAGTGTCATTCCTCCGCGTCTGCAAAACGCAATAATAATATATCGAATATGCAGTTTTAGTTCGAGTATCTGAATTGCGTGTGTTGTGATATTTTACTTCTTGAATACTTTTATTTCATCTACCTTTTGATACAATGAACCGATTGCGATGAAACAAAAACCTTTTTTTTTTAAATAAACCTACTTCTAAAGCAAAACCCTAAAAGTGCAAGAATAATTTTCGCTTTGGAAGTCGGTGTCTTTGGCATCTCCTTGTTTTTATTGTTTTTTCAACACCGAATTCCGAAACGAAAATTATTCTTGCACTTTTAGGGTTTTGCTTTAGTTGTTCAATACTAAGATTAATAGAGACCTCTATTAATCTCAGTATTGAACAAATCCAAATCAACTCTCGACACACCATATTAAACGTACGAAAAACTCAAAAGTCCATTTCTCTAAAATTTTGAACTTTTACATCATCGTTATCACTGAATGAATTTAATTTTGTCTAGACCTTCTGGATTTGTACTTGGATTTTCCATGATTTGCAGCCACTACATCAACAAGGTATCTGAGGTAACAGCTTACATAATTATGCTACTCTTGTTTTTGTTTACAGTGCTGACGGAAGAACCTCGTTTTTCGGAGCCTATCCCCAACGTGACGGTGGCGCTGGGCAGGGATGCCAGCCTGCCGTGCGTCGTCGAGCACCTCGGCACTTATAAGGTAAGGTGTTATCAACATCCCTAACATACATGTATAGTTATAACCAGTTTTGCTACCTGGAGATAGGTTCCAATTGTTTTTCTTACAATGGAATTAAATAGAACCAGAAAATGGAGGGACTCCTGAGGAATTGGGTTACCTACTGTAGTTACCACCGTGAACAGAGAAACCTGACAACAGTTTTTTTTTTTTTTTAATAACATATTAGTTTATTTTATTGTTTTATCAGTATATTTCGGCTGATGGAATACATTTGCCCACCTATAGTATAGTAACACAGTTATTCAATTAAATCTGATGCTATTCTAGTTTAAGAATTACCATGTATTTTTATTTGTAGACTTAAACTAAATTATCTGCCTTTAAATATAAAAAAGCTAATTAGAATCACGCTAATCCCTAAAACAAGTAGTAACAACGGATGTCAGTTTTTATGTGGCTCCCACACGAAAGTTCTTAGGTCATCCGATAACATGAAACTTAAAATGCCAATGCATTCCACTATCTTTCTAGACAAATCTTTGTTACTGTTCAGGCCGCTCGTCTACGGAATGCATTGCTTGTGGCAATAAAACAAGCGCAATCACTACCGATCTTTAAAATACTGGTAAAGGATCTTATTGTTGTTGGAGCGTGTTATATTATTATCTTGCCTGTATATTTATATGTATGTATGTATTTATGTATATATACTAGTATTTTATATTTTTTGCTTCCAATGTTTGCTTAACTTATTATTTAATTTTAAAATATATATCTAATATTTATATGCATATATATAACCCAATGTCATGTCCAGGCTATCTGTCTCCATTCAAGGTTGCCTGGAAGAGATCGCAGAACACGATAAGGCTATCAAATCATATATAAATCATTTATTTTTGCAGAAAACACTGTTATAATGGTGTTATAAAGTTTACATGTTTCAAGTGATTCTACCGTAAGGCATGCAAAATTTATTGAATCATGGTTTATTAAAATCAGGATTAACATTGAAGTATAATTATAAAATTAGGTCAAAATATCTGTTGTATTTTTGTTTTTATTTTAAGATTTCCGTATGTAATATTTTTATCTTGGTGTACAATAAAGTATATATAAATAAATAAACAACTGCCAAATGTTGCTAATAATCATCAACGCGAAACGCCAAGCACGCAAAATATAAAAGGATAATATTAAATGATAAACACCAATTAACTTAACGCAACCAATACACGGTACGGAGTAACGATCAAATTCCATCGCAAATTGGACACAAAAATGTCAGACATAATTTTCAGTTATCCCGACCTTAAAACTGAACAATGAACCCAAAGATTTTGTTACCCTATCCGATAGTGAACTTATAATACCTATTATTTTAAAATGTTAATGGGCTGCTCTAGTACAAATCCGGCGGCATTCAGCCTTGAAGTGAGTGAAATATAATGTAATTATCTCGTCAAGATTCGCCCCCTTTCACCACTAAATAGACAGATACAGAAGACTGGCTCCATACAACTAGCGAAAACAGACGCACACACACAGATACACGTATGTACGACGATCTCAAACAAACGCTAGTCGCAAGTTCGCTTGCACTCGCTGTAAGTGAATCGTGTCTATGTGTGCGTGTGTTTTCTTTCACTTTATGGAGCTAACCTTTTGTATAATATCTATTCTGTGCATTTACCTCGATCTGTATTATTCGGAGGTATACCGACCATTATTAAGCCAATTTTGTAATTCGGCGAATTAATTCTGCCGAGTTTTATGCTTTAAATATTTATAATAGGAATTTATGTTTCGGTTAAACAAGATGTATTTGAGTGAGTGGTTCCTATTTCGTTCGGTTTACTGGTTCCTAATGTGGCGGAAATGGCATCGAGTTGACTATAGAGAAATGAAGATGAAAAAAGATCTTCGTATAGAGTACAGTATTGAGTTGTACATACTATCTCCGAGCTTAGAAAGTGATTTCAAATCGTCACAGTACATTGCCATTTTGCAGCGCCTCTACGTTAAAATTCAACATTTCTAAATAAAGTAAGAAAGCTCTCCAGCGCTCTCTAAAATCAAGAGCCGACATAATTCCGTGAGAATAATAACTTAATTAAAACAAGAATATCTGTCCCACCTTTTCTTACACTGTTTTTCTCATGGTTCCCTTCTTAAAGAGCATTAATCATTCTAATTAATCGTATAATTTAACGTCTTTACACATTTTGTTAAAAAGATAGGTCTAGAGTTGCTTCCCCCGGCTCCCCGCCTATTCTCGAGCCCCTGTCTCCTTCACTAATTATTACGCTATAATAAATATCGCTGAAGGAATTAATGCAGTAATTTCAGGCTGTATTCCAGTCGGGGCTCGGTTATTCATTAAGTTCTGCGTCATAGCGAGTACAAAGGTAGCAAAATGTACCAACGCTGTACAATAAGGTTAGGCTGTTTGCAGATTAAAGAGAACCAGGTTTTTTTTATGAACGAGAGCTTTTTTTTAAATTCAGATGTTTTATTTTTGATCCAGGTAGACGGTATAAATTGTTTATGGTGCCACGTTGCTGCACGGTAACGCGACGTATGTCGGCTATTCCGCAAATGCTAAGGGCGCTCAATGCACTCCTTGTCTAGTCCTTTAGCTACCTAATCTGCAACAATCTCACTGTGATTAGGTGAATTGAGCTGTGATTTCCTAATATCAATTGAAATAACAGTTCACTTCTTGCTCATAGTTTCGACGGTGAGTTCTTTTACAGAATCGACCGAAGACAGGACTAAATCTATTCACTGAGAAAATCTGGCAATTCGTGAGAAGAATACTGTATCCAGTGTCTTTAAGTTGCAATCTGGATTTGAAAAAGGTACTATTATATCGTCGAACACGAATTAACTACTCAGTAAGACTAAACATTATATTTAGGTTGAACTGCGATTAATGATATGTGGTAACTGTAACTAACACGGCTAGAGTTGCGGTTAGTGTTTACCTATGTACTATGGGGCTGTTTACAGCTAGCTAACTACGCACGTCTTTTATAGATGTTACTCTTTGGAACTGGCAGGTAAAAATTGAAAGGCTGTGATACCTTTATTATAGGTTTAGACTACAAAATAAACCTCCTTGGTCAATACAAAAATCATTTTAATGTAATCTTGATTTTGTTTTTAATTTAGGTGTTAATTTGATTTAAAATTGTAGTACTGATTTTTATTTTAATGTTAGTAATGATTTTGAAGTTAGTTTCAATTTTAGTTTTGAATATGATTCTGATTTTATTTGGATTTTAATGGTATTTTGATTTTATTTTTAATATTATGGTTTTTATTTTTATTTGATTTTGTGTGATTTTGATTCTGGCTTGATTCTGGCATGATTTCGACTTTAACATCTTCGACGAGTATAAGAACTCATCTGATATTAAGTAGGCGCCAACAATAATGTTAAAATTATTAAGTAATTTAAAAAAAGTTATAAAAGCAAGCTTTTTTTGTATTCCTCTCAACAAAATCTTTCAGTTGATACTCATATCCTGTGGGTGCCAATAGTAATTGCTCCGCCATCATGGGAGGCCTCCATATTAGATTTAGAATGATGTCCCTTAGCCAACCCCGCATTTTCATCAAAACTAAACCTGTATGCAAAGTTTCAGCTCAATAAGGCAAGTTCAAAAAAGTTTCTGTAATACGTGAAGTTTGCCTTCAACACTGTAATAAACTTCTACCCTAAGCTTAATACGATCTCCAACAATACACACGACATTTATTCTTCAAAACAAAAAAAAAGCTTCAACGCTCTAGTTTTACGAACTCATAAAGCCGTGTGCAGACTACCTATTGCTAACAGTTGCACTGAACCAATTAAGTTATGAATGGCTCGGATGAGCGGCGCAACATTTAGATATAATGTACGTTCAGGCCATTTCACTAATTATCGCGCGACTTTAACGATGTGGACTCACCTTTGCAAAGCCGGTTTGAACGGAGAACTTTGTTAGACTGACAGAGTAAAATGGATGAAGAAATTGTGTGGAAAGGAAGGTGATGATGATGATGCTAAGATGGAACTACTTCATCGATAAAATCGTACCTAAGGATGATAATCTATCAAAATGCAGTATAACTCATATATGTCTACTAGTCTATGTTTCTGCAACCTTGCATGCCTCATGATACAATGCGAATTATTGGAAGTCTGAAACGCACAAATGGTGTAGGTTATGATGGAATATCAGCCAAAATCATTAAATATGTGGCTACAGATATATCTACTCATCTTAGCTATATCTTTAATTTATGCCTCGTCGCAGGAGGCTATCTTGATAGATTAAACACTTCGATCATAAAACCGATCTTCAAGAGTGATGAAAGAAAATATCTAGAAACTATCGACCCATTGCCCTTGTTTCAGTTACATCTAAAATATTTGAGAAACATATAAAGAACTTAATAACAACTTAGAAAAAAACAATATTTCAGTCAAAGAACAAAAAGGCTTTAGACTTAATAAAACCATAAACATGGCCATAAATTATGATTTTTAAACATTTTTATGGATAGTGTTGACAAAAGAACACCCGTCTGCTCTATCTTTACGGATATGACGCAGGCTTTTGATTACGTTGACCATGATGAAGAAGAATGAAGATTTTTTTTTATTACTATTAATACTAGTTGGTAAACTCAATCCTATGGAATAAGGGGAAATGTTCTCTCACTAAGTGAATCATACCTCAAAGGCCGAAATCAATATACTGAAGTGACTAAAGTGAATGTTCTTATTAAACAAGAAGAAACCTTTATGTAACATAAACGCAAACTAAACTACGGTGTACCGCAGGGAAGCGTTCTGGGTCCACAGCTATTTATATTATACATTAATGACCAACCAAATGCCACTGATAACCCCATAGCTGTATTTGCGGATGATAGCACTGTTACTGTCAAATGTAAAGACAAAAATACTTATAAAGATGATTTAAATAGCACCTTGAGCTCAGTTATGAATCGGTTGAATGTAAATAATAAGCCAACCTTGAAAAAACTAAATTAATGAAATTTAGACAGCGTATACCAACACTAAACGATCTAAACGTAAAGGAACGTTGAGAAAATAAATAAATATGAATATGGAATTTATTTTTAATATTAGGGATAAATTATATTTTTTCTGAATTGTGGGACTATGTTGTTATCTATTATTTGCAAGTAAAACAGCTGAGATGGGACTGACATATGCTATGCGTAAAAATAAATAAAGAAAAAAAAACACACTACTGCGCGAGGTTTTTTGAATTCGATCCCCGGAAATGTATTACCAGATTTTTTAATCTTGGGAAATTCACAGTTTCGGTTTGGGCTTTCACTTGTATTACAAAGGTGTTAGCCACTTACCCTTGTCACAAATTCGCAACTAATGCATTTCTGCCGTCTTATACTTAACTCGATAGTTGAACATGTCTTCAAGCACACGTAGTCACTTCAAGGAGTTTACAGCGTTCATGACAACTTGAAAGAGTATTTCCAACATCGTTTTCTATCGTCTTAGGGTGAATCCTTACATTTAAAGTGTAATAAAAGATATTATGCCGAAGGTTTACAGAAAATATGTGAATATAAATATTTGTGCAAGTAAAATATGTAAAGAAGACTTTTTTGCATTTTTACTATATAAAATATTACTAATTTTAGACAATTTTCTCCAAAAAAAAATCATACTAATATTATAAATGCGAAAGTTTGGATGGATGGGTGGATTAATGCTTGTGACTCAATCACGCCAGAACGGCTGAACGGATCTAAATGAAATTTGGCACAGGAATAGATTATAGTCTGGAATAGAATATTATACCTTGACGAAAAGTAGCCCTGTACACATAGACCGTTCTGGCGTGATTGAGTAACAAACAAACTTTCATTCATCTATCCAAATTGCCGCGTTTATAATATTAGTAAGATAAAATAAAAACACCAAACGCCTGTATTTCGCTGACGGGTTAGGCAGAGCTACAACTATATATGATTTTGTTTCGGCCTTTCTTCTCAGAGTAGTCAGATAGGAAACGCCGACCTCATCTACTTTTAAAAAATATAATCGACATGGTAAAAGTGTTTGTACAAACCAAATAACAGAAATAAAATCATTTATCACACCCACTTTTGACCAGTTATGTTTAAGTCTTATGTAAGAGGGGCGAGCTTATTGCCATTAACCAGGCAAAGATCCAGACTCCGGGCTGCCACAGAGGCATTATAGATGGAAAACCCAACAACACTTTGCCTCATCTGGGAATGGAATTCAGGATCTCATACTCAGTAGTATTGCTTGCAACCACTAGACCAACGAGCAAGTTCAATTACTCTATAAGGTTAATAATGACGCTAACATGTTCGCCCTGAGACATAATCATGCCTTCCACATTATCATGTCAGTATATCAATTTAATTTTGTATGCTCCGAGGTCTCATTAAGTACATTGTCTTGTTCGCTACAATGGATGTGCAAGTTAACTGCGTCAAAGACAATTATGTATCCTGGGAACACCTGGCGGGGGATATATACCACGGAATATACATGTAGGTCAATGTATGTACAATTAGCTTCTGGCAGCGGCTTCACCCGCGTGAATGTCGAAAAATATCCCAAGTGAACATATGCCAGGGATAAAACGTATCGTATGTGCTATTCTTCAGACTATAATCTATATCTGTGCCAAATTTAATCCCGATCCTTCCAGCTGTTTGAGACACACACACACACATTCACAAACCGTCACCTTTATTATATTACCTACAGTGATTATATTATATAATAATACTAAATACTGTGAAGTGTGATGTACCTTGTGTATATAAATGTGCTGTAGTTACAGGCGCTAGCTAGCGTAATAGTTACCAATAATGCAATAACATTATTCTCATTATGTTCAGAGGTAAATCGAAACCTTATGCAAAGAGCTTGATGAAGAAGTTCAGGGTACTTAGCTGTGAAACCAAACCGCCCTAGAAACGGCTAGATACCTAATATCTAGGGGTTTCTAGACTGGTTTTAATTCAATGTGACTTTATCAACATTGGTTAAAGGTTCTGGAATTAAGACTTGCTTTTCTCGGCGAAGTAGGCATTTAACGCGCCAATAATACCGATAAGCGAGCGGCGCGCTCGCGTGTGCGCAAAGCCGACTAAAGTGTCACTGCAAATGTGTGTACAGAAGGCTTATTTACTATTCTTTTTAAAACTTTACAAAAAATGAGAGTTGATGCCGAAACAGTTTGTTGTATTACAAAGCGTAGTAATAACGAAAAGTGTTTAGTTTTAGATAAATCTGTGTATATTATAGATTTGGTTATAATATTAATAATGTCTTAAATCGTATTTTGTTCAATTATTTGACAATCAAACTACTAATGTTATTGAAAATTTAAACCGGATGGACTAAAAAGACAGATGCAAAAAAAATGTCTACTAGGGTTTGCAAAAATTCGATTGTTTTAGGTTTTTTTTTTGAATAAAATCAAGATCCAAGATGTCGCCGACCAAAATTTCGCAAACTTACGTTATGAGTGTCAGTTTCATGGTTTTTGGGGTCGCTAAATGTGAATATGGGGTCAAAATGGAAATCCAAGATGGCGCCAAACAAAATTTTTGAAACTTCCGTCTTGGGTATCATTTTCATAATTTTCGGGGTCACTTAATGCGAATATGGGGCCAAAATGAAATTCCAAGATAGCGCCGACTGAAATATTTTAAACTTTTAGCATGGGTGTCGTTCTCATAATTTTCTGGGTCGCTTGTTACAAATATGGGGTTAAAATGAAATTCAAAGAAGGCGCCGATCGAAGTTCCAAATAGTACATACGGAGTTAGAGATGTTACAAATGTTACATATTCGCATTTAGTGACCCCGAAACTATAAAAATGGCACCCCTGACGAAAGTTTTGAAATTTCAGTCAGCGCCATCTTGGATTTTTGGTTTTGACCCCATGTTCGTTCCTAACGACCCCGAAAACCATAAAAATGACACCCATCACGAAAGTTTCAGAAATTTCGGTAGGCCATCTTGTATTTTCATTTTGACCCCATATTAGCATTTAGCGAACCCAAAAATCATGAAATGAAGTAACCTATACACTCTTGACTTAGAGACCATGAAATGGGGTCTTCAGAATCAGAAATCATTTATTTGCAAAGAATGTAGGTAACAAAAAATAGTTTTGATGGTGTAAAAAAGAAAAAAAAAACAATGAGATCCAGTACCTACATTCTACCGTATGGCATGCAACATTAAGCACTATAATAATCATAAGCATTACAAATCTATATTAATCAGAACTTGTCAGGTAATCAGTTTTTAATGTCATATTCTTATAAGTCAAATTCACCGGAAAAATAATAGCCCTAGTATATAAAATTAGAATATAACAAACTTAATAAATTGAAATATCATTGAGCAATTTCATAAGGTTTTATCATTTAAAACTCACTGACAGCGTAATAGCATTTTGCAACTAGTAGTTTCGTTAATTTCTTTTTGAAAAAATTAGATGTATCATTTTTAATTTCATTAGGTATTTTTTGTAAATAACTGGTCCCAAATGCATAATATTCTTTCTTAGTAAACCTGTTTTGAAACTACCTGTATGTAATAGACCTTTGTATTGGGCACTCCGTAATCTTAGCAGTCTTGAAGAATGATTTGTCTCTTTTTTAAGTATTTAGGTTTTATTAACATACAATGGTACCTGAATATAAAGTGATGGAAAGGTTAATAATTTTAGGGATCGCTTACCATCAGGATACATAGTGGCCAAACGTGAGCCAATCGTTACATAAAAAAATAATAACAAAAAACGTAAAAGTCAGGGTACCTGCCCTTAAACTAGAAAACAGCGTACCTTTTGTCAATAAATACCACAAAGCATTAGACAAAAACATGTACAACCTTTATTAATATTTAACGATACCTAAGAGAAAACAGGTAGGGATCCCTACTTTCCACCTAATAGCGATCTGATGTTTTCCAGAAACATAAGCCTCCTAACAGTACTATCCTTACCTATATTAAGGAATAGTTACTATACTAAAATTAAGGACAAGTTACCAGCCAGCAACAAAGCCCGAAGAGTTACTGTGTCATAATACCGCCACTTTAATTTTCCTGTACAAATATAAACAAGTTTAGTGGGCAATCCTTTATCCAATCATATTCCAGTGTCATATTTTCAGACAGTAATTAAGTGAAGGGAGCTCCCTTGCAGCGAACAATAATAACTTATTCATGAATGTGCCTCAGTCCTAATTATTTATTTTATTTTACGACGCCTATTATCCTGTAACACCCGCCTCGTAAATACTTGAGCGGTGGAGGGTAATTTTGAATTTTGAAGTAATTCCAAAGGCGTTCTAAGCACTTTATTTCTAATATTACTTCTTGTGGATTTGTTGATATTGTCAGATTGTGTCTTGATGTATGAGGGTAAGGAGTCGTCTCTTTTCTTCTGAGTTTATTTGTAGAATTTTGTTACTTTATTGTTTCATAGTCCTGGCGGGTTTATTGGCAAATTGTTTTTAAGTGTGCTATCAAGTAAATTGCATATTAATCTAGTTTAAGGACGTAAATATTTAATGTTACTTATCCAATAATTATATCGTCTAAGCAGACCCTTCATTATGAAAAGAAGATCTCATAATTTTATAAGAAACGGTTTCTCAAGAGTATCTTGATTTGAAGCTATTTGAAATTCTGTAGATACATTTATGTAAATATTTAAGAAGTCCTCCCCAATTATATAATATCAATTACTCCATTCGTTAATAGTGTCATGAATATCAATGACGCGGTCGATCGCTAAGCAAACATCAATTTTGTTAATTCCGTCGACACGGGAGTGTGTTTATAAACTGACGGAGGTGCGCTAACAGTGGATACGATTCAATTAGCCTGACAGTCGCCACGATTATTGGTTTTCATACCGTGGACAAACAACATGAGTAGCTGTTGTGTTTGATGATAGGATAATACTTGAAAAAGTACATTTGCGCAATTGTTGTATATCAATCAGCTGAGCCTATTGCAGCTTTAAACCGTGGCAAAGAGTCTATGTCTATGAATTGTACTTCAAACTCAACATTTAGAATTATGCTTTCCATTTCACTCGTAATTTTTTCAGTTTTGGTATAGGATGTTCTAAGTTATTCATTTCCTTAAAATAAGGACTGAATTTTTGCCCAAATTTTACTTTCAAATCTTGTCTTCTGTATCTAATTCAGCTTTTACATTTTAATTATTGTTATCAACCTCCTTGTTTGCTATAGGAATAGTTATTTTTGTAACATAAAAGAATATTTGTTACAACTGATACATATAGCATTCTCCTAATCACCACAATACTCATTGGGGGTAAGCGAAATGGTGAAATTTAATCGGATAAGTGGTCGTTTTTTTTAAATTTATGTTCGAATATTTTGATTCTTTCATTATCATAAATGATGTATAATGACAATTGCCTAGAAATCGAAAATTAATCTCGTTAAATGATCAATTGAAACAATAAAAACCAGATCAAGAAGCATCACCTTTCATGCGTGGAACCGCAATATGAAACCGAAACATTATCGTTATCTTCCGCGTCCAAATCAAAACCAAAGCTCTCATAATATTATTACATAGGATTCAAATAAACTGTGTGAAAAGTATCGTTTCGAAACGATTTAATACAAGGCAAATAAAAATAGCAGTATGAGCAGAGGAGCAAGTGGCCCAAGGGACCCTAATCAAATATACCTTAGGAGAGGCCGGTGCGAACCCAGTTTATAACCTGCGCGGATTATGTTGGGACCTTAAGTGATTTTTGGAAATACTTTTATTCTTCTCCTTGATCGCACCTGCGACCAATTTCATGTTCGAAATTCGGGTACTATATTGATGTAATGATAGCTCCCGAGGAAAAAAATAGTTTTATGTTCATTGAGGACCTTTGGAAAGTAACGCTGTCGGGAAAATAATATTTCTCTTTCTGTGCTCCGTAACAAAATTATTTTCTCTTTTTTAGAACAATGTGTGTTTCTCCTTCGTGTATTGTTTGAAGCATATTCATAATAAACGATTTTCTGAACAGAACGGCTGTGTTCAGTTTCGAAATAAAAATATGAAAATTATGTTATGAGCTTGCCTTTATTACTTTTATAAGTTCAGTGTTTTACTTGTAAATGGCTATGTCTAAAGCTTTCTCATAAGTAGCAAGTTTCTTATTATCTCAAATATAATAATTATTTTGCCTTACATACGCATAACATAACGCCCCTCTCCCCTAAAGAGTTAGGGGAGAGGTACACCTTTGGTCTCCTTAACATTTTCTTGCCTTATTACAATTTAATTAGGGTCGGCGGAACATGCATCTGTAGTCACTTTCTGGCTAGAAATATCATTTAAGTGGAAATTATCACAAAGTTTTCAGACATAAAAATCTCTCAGAAATCTACAGTAAAATGAATCCCAGTAATTTCTGCAACAAAATTTTCCAAGAGTTCACCACCACTAAGATAATCTCCAGACTAACTTCTGCTAATCCCATACATAATAGCTGGATCAAGGATGGCAGTTGCGGCGCCAAAGATAACACAACACAAACACGCGAGAGCCCGAACAAATACTTGTCGTGTGCAAACATGTTCCGGCGAGTCGATGGTGTGTACTGCACCTAATAGGTAAATGGGCGAAATGTTATAGACACATGAGTATACAAGGAAATTAGCTGGATGAAAATGAAACTACCCTGTTTTTTTCAATTAAAAAGCAGTCAGAGTATTTTACTCTGAAACGTTTGAAATTATTTTTCACCGTCGTTAAATCTCAACTCTTACCTAGAGATATTTGCCTCTGACATTGTGAAAATAATAATAATAGTCGTTTGTTAGTGTGGTGTCAGAATTCATGATACATGTCTACCAAGGCATCTGTGAGTTGGCTTCGGCCCCTGGCACACCTTTCAAAAGTCCGGGACCCCAGAGTCCCGTGATTGTTAAAGACATATTAATAATAATAATATGCCTAGATGTCTGACCTCGCCTAGATATTTGGCTCTGTACATTGTGAAAACAGTCTCATTTAATTGCCGAAATATACGCATATATCCAAATACGATTGCCAAAAACTTCGAATACACACCCCACTTCCATTAGGTCCCTATTTATAAAAAAACAATCTATAATACATTGACACCGGATCGAAAACTTTTACCACTGTCAACAAACAAAACAAAACTAATATTTCAAAAGTCAATAGTTTCGAATACAGAACATTCGAACATTCGAACCGTCGGCATCGCCGGGCTCAAACGGGCCAAAGTACCGTTGGATGAAGGGGCACGCTTGAAATTGCCGTTAAGTATGTGGTGGGGATATAAAAAGGGGGCAAAGAGGCTTAAAGGGCTTTGCGCGGCTCGCGAGTGCCAAGTTTTCACGGAGTTATGCCCTTACAGCTTGTTTGTTCACGTGCCATTTCCTATGTGATTAAGTGGTGGATTTTGCGTGATAAAGTTGAAAAGAAATGTCGTAGGTATAGCAATTTGAAATCTTAATTGTATTGTTGAATAAAGTGCCTTTCGATGGTGACGGGTGATAATAGAATAATAATATTATTATTATTATGTTTTCTTCCTATACTTTAATTATGATTTCAATAGATTTAAATATTTATAATTAACGTTTAGAAACAAAATTAAAGTTAAGAATAACTAAATTAATCATTTTCACACAGTTATAATAGCATATTCTTAACACAATTTATTCAGCGCTAAAATTAGTTTCACACCTAAAGTATGAATCTCAAGAGTTTATTTAACAAGAAACTCATTAAAATGTCTTTCAACACTATCTTCAAAGGAAAATTACCCGACAATTTCAATATTTTGTATGCAACACGCGAAAGCGGAGCGTAATGCTATTACATTGCGACGCGCCCACGCTACAGCGACAATGTCCGCGGGGGAAGATCCTGCCTTGCGCCGCTAGCACCACATTGAGCGCCAATATTAAGAACACTGAAAAATTCACACGACACGATTTTTATATGCGCTATCTGCTTTAAAATTTCATGATTTTACTAAAATCGTATACTTTAACTTGTATTTAAATTGTAATTAATAATAGTATTTTGTGTAAATTAGTTCAGCGGTGTGCGCCAACTGGATAATTCAATTGGCGCACAACATGGCACCAATTAATTTAAACCTGCTTAGTTCTTTCATAAAATTAGTAATAATTGGCTTACTTTATAAAATGTTTTATAATCGTTTAGACCCTAAACTGACTTATCGAGATAATTCAATTTATTTATTAGGTCAATTTATTTTTCTGAGAAAGTGTTATGTTATAAGTAGACAAAAATGATAATTATAAATTCTTTAGCTTAGATGATAAGTTTAAGATTGACATACAACTTTGACATTAATAGAAGTACTTAGTGAATCTAAATGCCTAAACTAAACTAATGCCAAGCAACCACGTCTGCATCCTACACGTTAAACTTATATCTTACTAGTCCAACACTACCCTCCTCTGGCAAACTTTGAACTACCTTACAAAATTCACAAGAATATTTCAACAGATATTCAATAGACTATAACTCATCTTGTTGAAAGCTAATAGAGTGAAGGTGAGTAGAAACTCGCAGCCGGTGCCACTTTATTAATACCCGGAACTGTGCCAGATAAATTATGACGTTACTTAATCACAAATCCGCCATTGCTCTTAATAGCAGCAGAGGTCGAAAAGCATTGATTTATAATAACGACTAATTCGACCGAGAATTATCCCACTGTGGGGCTTTGTGATCGAAATTCAACCGTCAAGTTTCCAAATTGAGTCTTCTGTATTATCAATGAGCAAAGAGTGGGTTCGTTCAATTGTTCATGAGCTCTGTTTTAGAGGCCAGACTGGGATCGCAAAAGTAATAAAATATTGAAATGGTGTGTGATATAAAATCGGCTTCAAATACCATTTAAACATTTAAAGTATTTGAACATTCCTGCTGTGTTCGTACTTGTTTGACTTCAACCGACAGTAAGATTAATGTTATGATTGTCGTGGGATAAAGTTTGACACACACACACATGCACAGCAGTGATCTCTTACAAAACCATGTGTGTGCCATGCCGCTTCAAGGGTTGTCAACGGACTTAATATTGGTTAGGTGGTGGGAACATTCAGATCAGTTTATGTTTTGCTTGAAATCAAGTCGTTTCTCGCACAACCATAATACGCCACACAAACAATATTGAATGGATTTTATCGGTAGCTTGTTGAATAAATAATGTATCATCATTCTTTGTCTAAAGGGGACTGAAATATATACGTTTTTTGTCTACCACCAAATGCTACGCGCACTTGGGGAGTAATCAAATATTATTTATTATTCATAATTTTTATCATGCCCGTAAAAATTAGACGTTATTTTAGCTAAAAGAATCTCAGTTTAAACTTTCTTTGTTACCGGAAGTAACATTAAAAGAGGGTAGAAAATCGCCAATCTCATGAATACACACAATATATAATTCAGCGCAGTATTGCACCAGCGTTGTCTGCAATCGTCGCCTCACAAACGTTTCCCATCCGATAATTAAGATAAATAAGTAAGTAAAGGAACTAAAATTCCGATTGTATCACGAGTCTGAGGGTATCCGAGGGTAACTGATTCAGGTCTCTTAAAATATGCACTGTATCGAGTGTTGCGCAGTGCGGCACGGCGACACCGCGGCTCGTCTGCGGCTCTCGAGTTAAACGCAGACTCCGTCAAAGTAAACAACGATGCGTGGTTAAGCCAGTTTCGCAGTTTGTCGTTTGGTTTTAGGATTGCTGGTGGTCTTATCTGTTTGTCTATCGCCTGTGTTGGTCTCGCCAACTTTAGAATTATAGAAATAGATTCGGAGCTTAGGGAGTTCGGATCTAAGCTGACGGCTATTATTTATCTTTTGTTTGGGCTCTTTGCTTTATGGATTATCTTTGATAATATGTTTGTCTACAAGCAACTGTAAAATAGTAACGTAAGTAAATATTAGAAATGTGATATTTACAGCATCTAATATAAATTTTCGTTAGTTTAAAAATTGAATGTCAAACATGATAGTTCAAGATTGTAATATCCTAGTTTTTTGAAGTCCTAGTCACTCTAAATGTCAGTAGTACGTCAGTGTCACTCAAGTCACATATGGCCGTAAACTACTGGGTTTTAAAGCTACTATAAAACATAAGGAGGGATACCTTGCTGGCTGTTCGGCCAAGAGCTCTATTTTTCAGCTCACTTCCGGAAATTACATGGAAAATTAAGGAGGCATAAAAAATATGAGTATTGTAGAATCATAAGATATTTGTTAACCTTATGGTAGTGTGTTGCTTAACAGGTTGGAGAAAGTTATTATAAAATATCCTTTTTATGTCAATCGTGCTGTTAACGGACCATCTTGAACTTTTTGGTGTTACGTTGACATCGATCCTCAACTTCGGTCCATTCATCGAAGCTCAGTTAACTGCAAAAAAGTTGGGAATTCTTGCAAAGGTGAGACGGTACTTCACGCCTGTAAAGCTGCTCAACTTGTATAAAACGCAAGTTCGGTCATGCATGGAGTACTGCTCTCACCTCTGGGATGGATCTGCCAAATACCAGCTTGATGAACTTGAGTCGATTGACAGACGGGCCAAGAGGCTTATTGGCGACCATGCACTGGTCGCGTCAAAGCTCCAGAGCCTCAGACATCGACGCCCAGTTGCCAGCCTGTCGGTTTTTTATCGCCTAGCCCTTTCCATCATCGGAATACAAGACGTACGGCCATCCGCCATCGAAACACGGTGGACATCCCTACCACACGCACAAAGCGTTTTGCTAATACTTTCATTGTGCGCACAGCTAAGGAGTGGAACTCCCTTCCGGAGTCTTTGTTGCCTGATAGCTACAACTTTGACGTCTTTGAGTTAAGAGTGAATAAGTTTCTTCTAGGCAAACGTGCTTCACCATAGACCACGTTATCGATAACCATCGGCGAGATAGAGACAAACGCGAGCTTAAAGTATTTAAAAATAAAAATAAGTAGTCTTTCTTTCTCATTATAGGTAGTGAATATCAAAATATGAATAAAATCATCATAAAATAATACAAACTTTGTAAACTACGTAAAACAAATTCACTAAGAGAACAATGAGTGATAGAAACCGCTACATAATAGGCTAGGGGTATGTGTTTGAATTCAATTTCCGATCGAGTTAGAAGTGAATTTATACTACAGTTCAATCCATTCCCGACCAATAACCTGACTTCAGAGCGGCATAAATTTCACGTGGATATAGTAAAAGCAGCCGCAATAAACTTTCTATTTTAGTTTTATTACTTTTACCAGGTAGGGAATTTGTAGTACAACTCGCTTTGGCTCGATATATCAACCAGTCGGACGTCCAAATGATAACTCGGTGCTTTGATGCCAGAACTTTTATGAATTCAGATGTTTAGTATTCTATGTTCATAAACCAGTTATGTGCAGGGTTTTTTAAAAACGTTGTGGACTTGAACTGAAAGTTTTATATACTAAAAAGCTTTTTTATTATTAGTAATTGTATAGCTGAAAGTAAAATGTTTATAATAGTATGTAGTTTAATGGTGATTGGTTGTGTTGAGTATATAATTGTTGCGGTTCCAATCTGAGCTATAAATGTGAAAGTTGATCGATAGTAAATTATCGAACTACCGCGAAATGCAGAACTCTCTGCCAGCATCTGTCTTCTCTATCACCTATGTCCCGTCTCTCTTCAAAGCAGCTAAATTCACATTCTCCAAGACACGGGGTCTCAGCGCTAAGAACGAAAATTTGGTCCAAATAAAGCTCACTAGATGGCGCGACATGCACCGTGTTGTTATTGAATTGTGTGTCAAATTAACATTTTCTGGAATTGAACATAAAAATTGTTTGTTCTTGTTTAATCAACTCTTATAAGCACAAAATTAGGGAATATATGGCTCTTAATTCACATTTCAAAGATTATTTAAACGGATCATTTAAAGTTGATGCCTATAGATGGCGCGGTTTTAAATGTCTGAGGCATTCCACTCGATATTTAAATTGGTATTGTAACACATTTTGGTGCAATGAAATTGTAAAAATGTGCACAAAAATACTATAACTTTTTCTTCCCATCCTTGATTATGCTGATGCCAGCCTTTCTTGACCTTTCTAAAGAACAACTCGATAAACTTGAGCGACATCAAAAAGTTTGTATAAGGTTCATATTTGGTCTGCGCAAATATGACCATGTTTCCAAATTCCTTGTAAAGCTCAGGTGGTTGCCAAATCGCCTTCGCCGGAATGCTCATATTCTTTCCCTTTTGTACAATGTACTCTTTACTCCTTCCACCCCTCTGTACCTCAAGGATCGTCCCGAGTTTATCTGCTATTCCCACCCAAAATCTCTTAGGTCATCAGAAAACTTACAACTTAAAATGCCTATGCATTTCACTACATTCTTGGATAAATGATTTACTGTCCAGGCTGCTCGTTTGTGGAATGCATTGCCAGACCCAATTAAACGTGCTCAGTCGTTGCCTGTCTTTAAAACACTTATAAAGGAATATTACCTGTCTATGTGATCCTGTCCTTGTTTAAGCTGTATTGTTTTCTTATTTGTATATTTAGTTGTATGTTTTTATATATATGTTTTAGTAGTTTTGTTTTTAGGGTTCCGTACCTCGAAAGGTACAAAAGGTACCCTTCTAAGATCACTCTCTTGTCCGTCTGTCCGTCTGTCTGTGTGTCACCACCAATTTTGTCAGAAACTGGTGGACCTAGCAAGTTGAAATTTATACCAGATACTGAGGTTTATAGTCCCTATTAGTTGTATAAAAATCAAGGTCCTGAGTCAACATGATAAAAAGATATAAGCAAATTTAGATTTTCGGGAAAACTTGTAAGTACCAAAATTTACCTTAATTTTCAACCTTTACTATTTTTCGGAATTTTCCCTTTACTGATGATGAGGCACCTGTATGCTATTATTATTTTATCTGTGTGATGATCTTCCATTTTCGTTTCGATAGACCCAAATTTAAATTTTGTGGGACAAGCATGGCAACCTGTACAGCTCGAACATTATTTTTTTTTAAATCCTAGAAGGTGCACATTTAAGATGGTATAAATGTTTTATTTCGTCGGCAGGTGGCATGGATCCACATAGACAGGCAGATGATCCTGACAATCCACCGGCACGTGATCACACGGCTGGCGCGCTTCAGCGTGTCGCACGACAACGCCATGACGTGGCTGTTACACGTGAGCCAGGTGCAGCAGGAAGACCGGGGTTACTACATGTGCCAAGTTAATACCAACCCCATGATCAGTCAGGTCGGATATCTGCAGGTTGTTGGTGAGTGTGGCTTTTGTACTTCTTGGTTTGAACTCTGCGAAGAATTGACAAGGTTTTCTTGTTTTGTTATTTGTGTTGGTGAATGTCCACTTCCGCATAGTCCTCATAAAAATCCTCTAAAAATTAATTGTATGCCTATTTGCCCAATATGGAGCAGTTATTTTTGTGAAGCTACTTTTTTCTGCAATTATAATTTGTTACTGTCTATAATGTAGATAGACCAAACCAAAAACCCCAAACCAAATCCATTTAAAATCTCAGTTATGTAATGGAACATAACAAATCTCATTGTTTATTTAGAATGCTCTTTAACCGACTTTCCGAAAAGGAGGAGGCTCTATGTTCGACTTTGTTCTTTTTTTGTGTATTTTCATCGATTACTTCGTCAAATTTAGACAGATTCTGCAAATTCTTTATTTTGTTAGATTGGATGTACTCTCGAAGTCGTTCCATTGTCACCAAGTTAGCATCTGATGAGGGAATCCCATGGAAATAGAGACAACTGTTCAAGTTTTGCAATGTAGCAATTTTGGTATTTTCATCAATATGGCAAGCATTTGCATTCAGAAAGTATCACTTTGTGAAGTGGAGCTGATAAAGAAGACCACAGATGGCCACTGGAACTTCTCAATGATAAGTATGTTTTTTGTATAAGACATATCGAATAGTTAAATGACTGTGATGAAGCAAATTAAAAATAAATGGTTTTTATGAAAATGGTACCATCGAACTGATCTGATGATGAAGCCGGAAGGTAGGCACTGGAACGCCGTAATAAAACAATGTATCCCAGTCAAGGCTTGTTGGAATTGTAAAGAGAAGTCCTCTGGGAATAAAATACTATAAAATACTACTACTACTTTTCAGAAGTCGGTATCAATAACGAAAAAAATAGGTTCCAAAGACACCGCCTTCCGAAAAGAAAGTTATTTTTCGCTTCGTAGTGTTTTGTTTTGGAAGTTAGTTTAATTTATTTGTTTCTAAGTTATTTTTATTTTTCTCTTTTTAGTTCGTAAAAGTTTTTTTGATATAGCGAACAAGTTTTAATACGTTTTTTTATAGTTTATCGTGTTTTTGCATTTCAGTTGTCATTTAAATCATCATCATCAACCCCACAGCTGGACATAGGCCACTCCTATCGCAGCTATTTGTCTCGATTTTCAGCAACCTTCATCCAGCTGCTACCAGTCACCCTACGAAGATCGTCGCTCCACCTAGCCTAAGGGCGTGCCACCTTAACCGATAGAGAACAGTTTAGATATGTTTCTGTGTCTGTCACTAAAATTTCAAATTCTATGCGGTAAGTTTATTGCTCTAACCAGGCGCAGTGCACTGAACTTCTCATGTATCAAACGTGCCGTGTCCTTTGGGACGCCCCCGTTACGATCCAGAATTCGCCAATATATACCGACGCGCGATTAAGTGCGATGGATGCACCGCTTGTGTAGTCCTAACCCCGCACGACAGATGAATATATCTCACGTTACGGTGTATTTGTGCTAGTTGTACATATGAAAGTAGATACAGAATTTCTTGGATTTCAGAAACTCCTGTACTCTATTCAGTTTCTTTTTTATAATCCTAATCTTTTTCTGAAACAAAATTCTACGTCTATAACTAAATTAATATCTGCACCTCAATATTATTATTGTTTATTTTGGCCGAACCCAATTAGCACCTAATTATATGTTCTCATTCACAACTGGAGCTATTTGGCAATATAATAGAAATTTATTAATGAGGAATGGGAAAATATCGACGAGTCCTGCTTACCGCTGATCCTGCTCAGAAAAGAAACTTTTAATTACTTTCCTTTAGTATTTTGAAAGGGGTAATAGCTGCTTCTTTTGCTTCTTATCGCTTTGTGAAATAAACTCTTTGGCAGAATTTAATTATTGTTTTATACTGTTGACGTAATGGATGAAACAATGTAATGAAAATGATAACTTTCGGTTGTAATTATATATGTTTTTGAGCCCCCGAGAATGTTAAACACACATTGACATACTTTCTTTTCTTCTTTGTTCGTAATTTCCTGTAAGAGACACCAGGATGAGACAGCATAATCCTGCGTCAGAGTTCCCACCGTATCATCTTAACATAAATTGTTGTTTACTGGAGCAATTATAACTGTCATCTTACTAATCTGCACTATCAATAGTTTACCTGTTCTTGGCATCTACGGCTTGTACAGCTGCCATTGTTTACGTCGCAGCATGTATTTACTCCTCTACAATACAACTAAATTTTGACGTTATTAACTAATAATTTTAGCACTCCTGCTTGAAAATCAGCAAATATGGAACGTAGCCAAAGTCTCAGTTACAATTCAGTCGAGATAACATTCGTATCTGGTGCCCAGTGGAAATGTTAGATATATAAAATGTCGTAGGCGTGGTTCGGTCCCAAATCACCGATACGGGTAACACTTAGTCTTTTATATGGCCGTTTCCTACAAACTTTTAAGTGGAAATAAAGCGGTGGTTTTTTCTCGTGTTTGCATTTTAAACGTGCCACGTAGTTTTTATCTTGTTTTTATTGCTTTAGGACGCAACTTGTGGCCGCTTACGTGTTCTAAATCTGCATCGTTTATTTTTAGAAGCGGTTATTAATCGGAGCGAGAAGGGTGGAATTTTCTTAAGCCTCTTGGAAATACGAGTACTATGGAAAAATTAATGGATGTTCAAAATTTTAATAGTTTTCCAAATTTAATTTAACGTTCCCTCCTTGATTTTAGATCAAAATTGTTCCCAATTTTAATCTTGGTCTTTTACGAAGTTTAGATTATCCATTCTCTATTTTAATAAGTTTTTCTTTCCAACAGTGCCACCAAACATCCTGGATGAGGAAAGCACGCAGTCTGCAGTAGCAGTGCGAGAGAACCAGAATATCAGCCTGGTATGCAAGGCTGACGGCTTCCCCGCGCCCAAAATCATGTGGCGCAGAGAGGATGGACAGCCCATCTCTGTAGATAGGAGGAAGAAAGGTAAACTTGGGTTTCCTAGTAAGAACTGACTGAAAATCTGGTAGATAGGACTACAGAATCTTCAATGATATGTAATCATCTTCATCATCATCTTCCTGTCCTTGTCCCATGTAATTCGGGGTCGGCGCAACACGTTTTGTTCTTCAACACTGTTGGACACTGTTGAAACTTTGTTGGACATTTCTTATAATACCTAACACTTGGCTCCTTAAAATTATCACCAGTTTGTAATACCATTATTCCACCAACACCACTACACTCAGGTTCCTTCGATCGATCGAACATAAATTAATATGTTTTTATTTCCAAAATTATTAAAATTTTTACATGTCCTACAATATATAATTCATACGTGCAATTACTTAGCTACCGAAGTCGCAAAAGATACCGCAATCTAAAATCACATTTTGAAGCCGAAGCCGAAGCCGGTTCAGTTTGCGAAGTTCTCGGCAGCGTCAGCAAAGTTATTTAATTGCGTGTCAATTAGCAGCGAGTGTTGCAGCGATTTATCTACTGCGCACTGATAGGGCAGTGCCAATTGCAGTTAAAATGCAATTTATCTTCTCGTTATTTTGAGGAGAATTTTTAGTGTTGCGGGTATTTTTTGTTGGCTGATGGAGGTGCATTTAATAATAAAATTTGTTTTGGCGTATATGCCGTTTATAAATTATTTTAAAGTATTAATAGACAAGTGTGGGTTTCTGAATGTGGCAATTTGTGACTAAATTATTTTGTTAACTTGGATGTAAAACTGTAAAACATTTGTGTATGTGTGAATGTATGTATAGTTTTTTTGAGGTTATATATCTGCTGAGCGGATAATCATATCTGTCTGTAGCAAGTAGTTCAAACTGAAAGAAAACTAATGATCCAGATAAAAGCAGACACATATTATTAACAGTAAACTTGCGGTCCGTATGAAGAGAGAGTCAAGCAATTTAGAAATACAGATAACCTATATTTTGTGAGCATTAAGATTATACTAGATTGCAATAAAACTAGTTTAACGGTTCATTTCGTTTTTATTGGCAACATTTCTTTCCATTGTTCCATCGCGACTCGACTTCTACGTAGCATTCGCAATAAACGTGAAATAATACCCAGTTAGTTTTAATTTCCTGATAAAAGAAACAGACTGTTACGTGCAATATCTTTATCTTCATTTTAGACACTTAAGTCTATGCAGATTACAAAATTGTAAGTTGAAACACAGAACATATAGGTTTTAGAACTAATGACTTGTTAACTAAGAAAAAAATATAAGTAAAGTCCTGGATATTGCAAGGAATAAAGCCATTTGAAATACGGGAAGCACAAGATCGGCCTATATGGCAACGCTTGAAAGAGGCGTAGGTCTAGCGGTAGACTTTTTTTATCTAAAATCATGATGATGTAAGTAGTAATAGTAAAGCAGAAGAGACAAAATTTGTTTCATGTAATATAAAAAAAATTATCGTGTCGATAGGCTCGCGTTTCTCTTTCTCACCTGATGGTAAGCAATGATGTGATTGACGGTGAAGCAAGCTTGCTTAGAAGTTAATCTTTTCACTCTTGACTTAAGGATCTCGAGGTTGTAACTTTTGTTCAAGTCAGTTGTAAAGTCTCTCCCCATCATATGTCATTCATACTATTAACTATACATCTACAAGTCGTTCCCGGCATTCTAAGTTAAACCACTATGTAGCAGCATGTTGCTACCGAAGCATATAATATATTTTAACAATCCGCAGAGCGCAGCTGTTACCGCTGCCAACTACAGATCTCTATAGCAGGGTTGCTACTCCTAAGAGACTGGAAATTTAATTTAATTAACAAAAGGTTTTACTCTGTAAATATGTTTGAGGCTAAAATGTGTCATTATGGTTGGCTTCCTATTAGAATGATCTATGTTCAAGTTTATGTTGTAGATAAAATAAGTTAAAAGTTGATTATTACATTGTTAAATTTACTTATGCTTTGAATAAGCTTCGATTAATGAAATGCAGTAATATCAAATGATCGCATTGATTAAATCATATTAAGATTTCAATTAGTAATCAGAAGGAGTTAGTAATCAATAAAAAAGCTTTTCTTATTTTTTTCAGCAAAGCCTTTTATTTGATATGCGTATCATAGGGGTGCATAAAAATAATTGGTCCGCCATCTTTGGGAGTCCGCCATTATGGATTTAGAATGATTTTACATTAATAACCGTGGATTGTCATCCAAACCTACCGTGTATGCAAAATTTCTCAATAGATTAGGGATAACTGTTTTAAAATTTAGTTGCAAGATTTGACCCACACATTGACTAACTTACAAGACAAGTTAAATAAAAACTTGTTAAAGAACTAAAGTATTGGCCCCCCTATTGTATACCTTTGTTCCCATTATTTTTATTTTATTTATTTGGCAAAACAAACAATTACACATTAAGAATTACAAAAATATAGGATACAGAAATGATACAAATGTGAAATCAACCACGTTCTCCACGTTTTTTGTACTCTAAGCCACGTTAGCTTCCTGTTTCCCTTAGCAAACAGATCAAAACTCTGATTCAACCACAATGAAAATCATTACCGTTATATTGCCCCAACATTTGGCATTCTATCGCTACTCATGCTATTGTTTCTTCCTCTTTTCCTATAAAATTGGTTTTGTTTGCATTTCCTAATGTGTCCATAAAGGCAGTGAATGGTCTTGTAGCTAATACAATTGCATCGGATGCCATTCCCAAACCATTAACTAATAGAGAGTAAACTGGAGCAGCTTTCTTGATACTTGCTGTATTTTATTGCAATCTAGAGATAGGGAGTTAGGTTTTTTGGTCGAATAGAAACTTTTAGCCGTTTGTTCAAATAGAGAATAGTCTTCAATACTGCATCAAAACAGTTGGTGATTTATTGATAAGTATAACTGTAGCTCAAAAACATGGCATTATATTTTACAGCTTTTCAGGTACGGAAAATTAACCCATTCAGAATATGGGTACTTCTAACCTTCCTGCTTCAAAACATGAACTCCCAATTACGTACACTCGACTCCACTCGTGATCATACTGCAGATATGATAACAAAACCACTTTGAGCCACCTTAATCCCACATCCAATACGGCCTCCACTCCAGCTGAGGATTAAGCCTCATTTCAAGAAAAAATCCAGTTTAAAGATAATTATGGCTCGGAAAAGCTGAGTTGTGCCGCCAAATTAAACCGGTTGAGAGTACCCGAAGCGCCGACAAAGGCGTCCAAAAATTGAGTTTAATTTCAAGAGTGATTTCCTTGTACAGAGTAAAATTAACGTGTGGTGTGGAGGGTACTTGTCGCTAATTGTGTGTGACCCTCTCCCCTGCTGTCATTCCCACGTATGTTTGTCCCGACGGATGTTTTAATTACGGCCGCCATCGAAAAACTCCCGTTTTCGATTCTATACGTGTTAATCTTTTGTTTAAATTAATATGGTAGCGGTGGCGCTGCGGTGTACCCTTTTTACTCGCGCTGAATAGAAAGAGTCGAGTGCGACTGCCCTTACTGATGAATAAAAGTTGTTATGCCGAGGTTTTTGAAAGCATTTCGATTTGATGCTGAACAGAGAACCGTAGAGCTCTGTCGATGTACTTTATTCGTCACCTCAATAATGTAGAAAATGGGAAAGAAGAGGTAACATTTTCAGTCGGTGAAGTCATTTGAAATTCCAAAATGCATTGCTCTTTAAGAAAATGTAAGTTCATTTTTTCCTGGCAGATTGGAATATAAAAGTAAAAGGAGGGAACAGCTGTCATCTGGCTGAGCAAGCTGTAATCGTCTCACTTAGTTAACTACTCTCGCTCGTCGTATAATGAAAGGGTGACTAGAGAAGCTCTATTTTAATATTGTGGAGCTGTGACATTGTTACTAAATTATTTATGTACTAAAACGCTCCACTTTAGGGACGTTGTATTAGATATTTGCCACTTAGTTGATGAAGTTATTTTTTATAACTTACTTTTTGTGTGAAGTTTTACAGACCGAAGGGATTCAACGTTGACTGCGGGTTACACTGACGAACTACTTCATCATTTCCTTCCTTCTTCCTATCCCGGTCTCATCGTTTGGAGTCGGGTCTCTTCACCTTCCTGCGCCAAGTTGTCCTGAATGAGATTGTCATTTTATTTTTTTTATAGTTGCTTGTAGTATCTCTCTATATTGGACCACTAGGTCATTTTGCATCGTTTTATAAATACAGGAATCTTCTATATTAGGTAGACCATACTTCAAGAACTTACAAAAAAATATTCCTCCATTATCCAACTTCAAATTCCTCGCGGAAATAAATAGCACACCACTTGATTTTCAAACCTAACTGCCTCTATAATAAACAATGTAAACAATAAAATAAACATTAAAAACAAGTACACGGGTGCAGGGTAAGGCACTAATTGTTTAATGTATTCAAGTGGCGAGCGGAGAGCGTTCTCTCATTACATTCATTGCGCTGCCACGGTACCGTCGTACGTAACGTACCGCACCAGGGAAGCAGCGGCGCTCAGCGGTAGAAAACATACCCTAATTGTAAATAGAGGCAAACTCATTTCGGCACTTGATGGAGGCTGCCGACCCAGCGCTACGAGCCAGGAATTTTTAATTTTTATACCTCGAGCTACCTAGATTGTTTTAAATGACCTCAATGGAGGTAGTTTGAGGTTTACTGTTGGGTTACCGAAGTGGCTTGGATTGGGTGATGATTGAAAAGGTTTTAGTATAAAATAGTTAATAGCGTATTAAGAAAACTTCACCAGAGTTTTATTCTTAAAAAGTCCATAAAAAATACAAACTGTGTTAAGAGCATTCGGTTAAAATGAATCGGTGGCAGTAAAACTCGGTGATTGAAATGAATGGGTTGATATTTCAATTATTACACTTAATCTTAATTTATTAGATTAACTTAATCATGACATATACAACTACATAGTTAAACTAAGAATTGGAATGATTCATAGGCTAGGCTAGGCTATTCATTGATCGGTCATGTGTGGCGACGCCTGGGGGAGGCCTATGTCCAGCAGTGGACGTCTTTTGGTTGAAATGATGATGATGATGATGATGATAGGCTAGCTAGGATGAGATCTAACGGTTGTTTACTACAGTCGCAAATAGTCACGAACGGTGTAATGGTTTTGTAAGCAGTAAGCGTGCGATTTGTGAACATTTGATTGTAATACGTACAAATACTTACTTACTTAATATGGCAGAGAGCAATTTTAGACTATATTGTGATGTTTTTGGTTGCTTGAATTCTTCTATAGCGCACCCAGAGATATTTTTTTTAATTATCTGGAATCTCCGAAAGGCAAAACCATAAAAAAAAATACCTTATCTGTTAGTACGTAATTTGTTTCGTTTTTTAATAGATATTTATTTCTCTTTTGACCGAGTAGAATACCTGGATTAATAAATGAATAATTAAGGATTAATAATAAAAAGAGAGGGTGATAAAGTCACACGTGAGTGACCTATCTACGCTCGAGCTAAAAAAAAATTTGAAGGTAGTTTCTAAGGCTAGGCTATGTATTTCCTTATGTACTTAGCTACTTAATATGTTATTGAAGAAGACGAAATATAATTATGAAATGATAACCTATGAGAGTTATAAATGGTGGGTCCACCTTTTATAGCAAAACTTTTTAAGTCATAATATTACTTTGCATAACAACGGATAACATAAACTTCATTTTGCAGAAAATCATTTGGCATACACTCATTTATCATACATTAAAACTCATAATTTTGTAAGTCAGAATCATCTTTTGGCATAAATTTCATATCGATAATCATTAAAAGGCAAACCATCATATCGCAGAAAGTTCACAGTCAGAATCGTCTTTTGACATACATTTCATATCCATTATAATTGAAATACTCATCTGTCACATTACAAAAAAATCATAGTTCATTCAAAAAAATCTATTTTATAGAAATGCCTACTAAAATTAGTAGGCAACATGATAAAAACTATTTAAAAATTTAAATTGACCGGGCTTTCTGAATAATGCCCATCACTTATTGGGCCGGGTAATAAAAAGATGTGTTGTTTTTTAAAATTATTTTTATGTTGACGTTGGTTTTAATATAGAATACATAGCGCTGCGCGGGGCTGCTATTTCTGTCTGCAGGGTCTAAAGTAACCTATCCATGTCGGGGTACCCTAAGCTTCCGAGGTCGCTTCGCTCGCTCTTGGAATAATTCATTGATCATAACTATCAAATTGCCCAACCGTTACGTAAAAATAAAAAAGAGAACCAAATATTATTTTTGCATATCAAATATTAATTGAGTATGTTTAATCATAAATATCATGTTACCTTGAATGCAGTTCTTATATATTTTTTTCGTAGATAAACTAATATATACGCAATAATTAATATAAAGATTGAACATAAAAAAACTACATCATTTATTTTTAAAAGTGCTCATTTACAATAGATCAATTAGATTCTAGAAGATCAAATAATATTGTCTCACAAAATTATTCCAAATGAATTTCTGCCATCTTCATAATACGCCAAGTGTTATTATGCCAACTAAAATTCTGCGATCTTAAAAGTATGCCATTGTAAATTCGCACATATAAACATTCGGCCAAACGATAATTATATTAAATCATTTTTATGCCTTAAAATATTCGTCTAAAGAAGATAATGCCAAGTGTGTTATGCCATATAAATTTCGGAGCATCAAAATTCTGCCAGATAGAGGGAACCCATAAATGGTATGTACCTACCTAGTAAGTTTTAAAATAAGTATAATAAAAAATGTAATATTTACCTGAGATTAGAGAAAAAAATCTGAGATGATTACAATCATCAGGCTCTCAAGCATGTTTACATGACGCGCGCTTGTAGGCACTTATTTCAAGGACAGGGCCGAGCCACAATACTGTTAGATATCTTTACCGTGCTGAGGGTGTGTATGGCTTCAGTTGTGGACCTGCCCTGAGTGAAACTGAACTAGTTTTTAGTTGTTCTGGTCATCGATGTTAACCGAGCACCCAGTACTCTTTCTCATAATTTGAGTTGTGGGACGGTAAATTTATTCCTCTGAAATTATTAAAATTGGCAAAGTCACCCTTGTTCTTGTATATTGGACACAGCATACTTTTCGCCATTAGGGTGGTAAATGCCATATGTATGTATTTTGTTAAGCAGATCTGTGAGCCATGGGAGCGCATTTTCACCCAGGATTTTCGAGATGTCAGCTTTAACATCAAATGGCTCGAGGGATTTATGGTACCTCATGTGATGCTGGGCATCCTTAACTTCTGTTGGACTAATATAATTTTACCATATAATTATAATTGATTCTAAATGTATTTAAAATTCTTTATAGAAATTATATTAAAGACGCTGGATTCTTTACTTTTTAGTCTGGCTTCTTAATAGGAGGACTGATACTATTTGTTAACAAAGTTACATGTTTACTTTTATTATTTTCCTAACTTTCGTGTATTGACCAGTCCACTCTCTTCCAGTGACTGTCTACGAGGGAGACACCCTGAGCCTGCAGCGCATCAGCCGCACGGAGATGGGTGCATACCTCTGCATCGCCACTAACGCGGTGCCTCCATCCGTCTCCAAGAGGATCATTGTTGATGTTGAATGTGAGTACAAGTTTATTACTGTCTTCTTTGTTATGTTCTTTTAAGGCCTTGTAGCAGTAGTTAGAGCTTAATAGGCTAAATTTATGTGCTCTGGAAAACAGAAAATATAAGGTAGGGTAAGGTCGTATTTTTCGTATCACGTTTGTTTATGGCAGTCTGAATGCTTAGAGATTATCAGCCAAAATGTTTATGATTGCGACAGATCTAGGCATAAGCTGATAATGCGAGATTTTTTTGTATGGGTAAAACTGTTGTTACAGATTTAAAATGCAGTGATTTTTACTTGTGACTAAAGTTTTAATAAATAATAAAACAGAATAAAACTTTTTTACAAAAAATAAATACAACGACTTCTAAATAAAAACACTGCAAAGTAAAAAATAATCAATTTTTCAATTTCGGAAGTCGGTGTTCCTGTTTGCGTTTTTTTTTCAATGAATAAAAAAAAATTTTCACTCTTTAGTTGTGATATATTAAAGGCAAGTTCTATAGTAAGGTACCTATAATGCCCAAAGTTATGCCTGAATAGATTACCCGAATAAAATAAAACTTGAACATAACCGGTAAAATGAGAGTTTACTAGGGTGGTACACATCTGCGTACCCCTTTAGAGCGTGCCGGAATGATGTTATGTTATAAAATGGCGTAAACACAAACTGACATGTGATTGCAGCAATCCCGAGAGATTTTTCGTCATTTATTGAAGAGTTATATTGTATATCTCCGAAGCTCTTTATCAGATCTTCACCAAATTTACCGGAACCGAACACGAATTTTTAAAATCGGACCACAATTGACGGTTTTTTTTGTGGCTTTCACAAAAAAAATACATTCAGTTGAACGTAGAACCTCCAAGTCTTTTAAAAAGACAAACCTCAAGTAACAGAAATTGTTTAACCGTCCTCATAAATACAGACAAAAATATTAACACCAACGACCCTCTCCACCAAACCGCAGCTATGAAAATCAATAGAATTTAAATGGTGACCAGAAATTGCCTGGTTGATTGTCCAGCGCAAGATATTGCTCACTCAGATTCAATCCGAGCAATTGCGTGTAAAATCAGTGGGGATTTGCCGTAATCCGCAATTGTCTCACGTACGTACGCGACTGTCGCATTACAAGCTTACAGCTTCCAGCAGTTCCAGGTCGTTTTACGTTATGGACTAAGCGAAATTTCGAGCTGTGTATTGTGTGGAGTGAATTGGTCGTGACGTAACCTAGTGTAAGCATTTTTATATACGAGTACCTAACTAGCTGTTACCCGCGAATTGTACGCGTGAAACTAGAAAAACTAAAACGTGGAACCATAAATCTTTTTTCCAAAATAAAAGTAGCCAAAATATACTCCTTATACCATCAGCTATCTACCAGTGAAAGTTCCGTCACCATCGGTCTAGCCATTTCAGAGATTACCTGGAACAAACAGGCAAATATTTTCGAAAATTATTTTATGATTCATGCATCGTATATACTTTCACACGCATTTAGTAAAAAAAAGTTAATTCAAAAAATATAAAAACCCGACTGCTTAAAAAGCGATCTAAAATGACTTAAACAAGATTTTTTGAATTAACTATTTTGAATTTCAACTTTTTATTTTATTTTTAGAATTAGGTGCATTTAAACATATAAGTGTTATATATTTTTGAAATCACCTTAAAACCCTTCACTTTGATACCTCACACGTAAGGATTGGTTGAAAAAAAAAAGTTTGGTCCCCCACAATAGGGCACCCAAAATCCGCAATTTTTCTATTATCCAATGTTAAGCAGCCAGTGACACTCACAGGGTTAAGATGAATCGATTGACGTAAGAATTATCAAAATCGGCCAACGCGTTTTGTCTCTAGAATGCCACATAGGAACAAACACACATACATATACTGATAAACATATTACCCTCCTTCGGCAGTCGTGTAAAAAGCTGTTATTTTGACATTACAAACAGACACATCAATTCATCATTGTATATTCAAGTGTGTATTATGTATGACGAGGTTCTGGTATTTTTTTTGCTACCCATAAGCAACTGATCAGAATTTGTCATAAGAACCCAAACACCGACAAACTAAGCAAATTAAACTCCATTTATTCTGCCTTTTATTTTAAAAGCACATTGCTATTATAAATACTCTTGAGGAGAACATTCAAACTACGGTCAAAGATGAGATACCCAATGATAAGTATCCCCAAAAATCTAAAATTCAAAATGTCTGGCATATTACCGTGGACGCTAAATCTGAACGTTGAAATCGTGTGTAACACGGACCCTCGCAGGCAGCTGTAATCCTCAATTGGCTCACGTACGCTTGCTATTGGCACATTACAAGCTTAGTGTATTGTTATGTCATTATTGATTTCGACTCAGGCCGACAACTAGGCTCCGAGACGGCTTTCAATTGAGAAAATATCAATGCATTACTATAATGTGTACGTACACGTGTATTTGGACCATCAATAAACAAAAAAACTTGATTCGGTGATGTTATTGGCATGAATACGAATTTGTAACTTTATGTTTTGTGAAATGGTGTAAAATTCGTATCGCTTTCCTTTTTTATTTATAAAACTACAGTGAGGGCTGATTTTTATATCCTCAGGTATCAAACCGCAACATTATTAAATTTTCAGATAAAAGTAATATATTATCAATTATTAAATTGGCCATTAATCTGTCAAAATTATTATTATTGTTAAATAGAATTGAAAAAACAAATAAAAAATTTATTCGATTCTGTTTCAGTATATATCTCGATGGCGTTCATATTATTTGTTGCCTCATCTTCCTGTTTCAATAAATCAATTCACACAATCATGTTTCCATTATTCATCAATTTCCTTCAATCTACTCGAACACAACGTTCTTTATATTCATTCTGTTTGCAGTAAGTTATATATATATATTATAGGTGCACTAACCGGGGTGCCGACATCACCTCCTTGTACTGTCACGACTTGGCCTAGTTTTTGATCTACTTAGTCGTAGCTAGTTTTTATAATAGCATAACTTTCTTTGGAAAAAATAGATCTTCTAGTCTTCGGAAGTAATACGCTTTCATGTCTAAGTATAATCACAAAATTACTTCTTGTGTAGATATTTTTCGTCGAAATCAGATGTCAAAAATATTCAAATTTCTGATCTTTGAAAAATTAATAATTAATATTTACGATCACAAAATATTATGAACGTTTATTGAACTTTTGTAAAGTCCATATATACCTTCGAAGGCATTACTGAATAAAGAAAGTTTATAAAAATTTGTTCCGGAGTAAGTTCCCCACACAAACAAACGTATGAACGCTTCATATTTAAAAAGTTTAACCATCAATCTTCAGCCGGAACTTGGTACAGTATTCATTGTTTTAATATCCTTTGAGACCGGCTACCAAGTAATGCACTTTTACATCACCATTTGCAGTTCCAGTTATTGAAATATCAAATTCATGCTGAGATAATAATTAAATGTTCCGGAAACACAGGTAAACATGATCAACGTGATCGTTTACAATCCTCTATAATTATTGCAATGAATCTACATCACATTTAAGACGAAAGTTTGCGAGTGTGTGTATATGTGTGCGTGTGTTTGTATGTTTGTTACTTTTTCACGCTTAAACGGCTAGACCAATTTTAATGAAATTTGGCACAGAGATGGATTATAGGCAGTTATAGCACATATGATATTTTATCTCGGAAATATGTTCCGTCGGGATAATTTTCAACATTCAGGCGGGCGAAGCCGCTGGCAGAAGCTAGTAATTATATAATATCTTCTCCTATTCAATTTAAGAGAAATACATACGGCATGAACAATCAGCACCAGTGAACTCTCTCAGTAATAATGCATAAGCTTCCAAGGTGAGCCTCCGCTCAAAAGGGATCACCTTCCGGATGACATGGTAAGAATAGGCTAGCACATCTCCTGCAGCATATAGGTGACCTATTTCCTTAATATTACTGCATATTTTATGACCTGAAGAGTTTTATGTCTTTCATTTCCGATGTTATCTACCCTGAATGTATTCGTCATCTGCAAAGGATGGTTTTCGTAATTCAAAAGAGCTTTTTAAGAGTTTGTGAATTAAACAACCCAAATTCGATGTTTTAAAATGAATAAATTTAAAAAAATACTGAGATTCAAGGGGAATTTGGAGTCGGCTTCCCCTTTATTTTCAATTCTTATTACAAATTGCGGCTAACTAAATAGACGGCGATATCTCGCTATAATTGAAAGATAATATTTTTTCGCAGTGCACGCTCTGACATGATTGTGGCTGCAGATCCCTTTTGTTCAAGAAAAGCCTTTGAAATGTTTGCAAGATGAAAATCTAGTTTGCGATTAATTGCCTTTGAAAAGCTTAAAAGAGCGCAAGTTTTTTTTGGCGTTTTTGATGAAAAGAGTGTTCTTTTTTAAATTTTCATTGGTTTGTCACAAGAGATTTTGCGATTAAAATTCTCGTGTGTTAAATAAAGTCGTGGTTGTTTAAAATGTGTTGTTTCATGTGTCTGGTTATGAAAGGACGGTAACGTGTGACAGTTAATTTTTGTGCACAATTGCAGTGGTCAGCGGGAATAAGTGAGTCGTCAGCATAACGGTTATATTCACAATAAATTGGGGGAAATAAAACGAATGAAATATTTTACGATTTGAAGTCACACTTTTACTGCTTGATTCTTGCAGATCTTATTTTATGCACTACGGCAGCCCCTAGACAGAATACCTAACAATGTTCACAACTTGGAAATTCCTTCTCACATTGATATCGTTTAAAATTCCTCTCACTTCGCATAAAACATGAGCGATATATACGAGTACGTATGTATACTTATATTTTCAATTTAAAGAGGTTGTTTCGCGATTATTATGTTTATATTAAGAATGATGTATTATCCACATATTCAATTATTTAATAAACCTAAGACCCTAAAGTCCTCGGTTTACAACGCTATAAAGTTCAAGTGTGTCATCTAAATAAATTATATATTAATTTTTACGCAGCAGCAGTCAACACAAACGTGATAATGAAGTCGTAAGAACATAAAAAAACGCAAACTTTATAAATATTTTAAAACGTCGTAGAATATTAAAGTGTATTACTGAAGCGAGTATTATACCTCGTGAAAATTGCCACCATAAACTCGAGCGTTGTGAATTACGTTTTCAAAGTGTGGATTTTATTATCTGGGCGTTATGTGAAAAATCGCCGGGCGGCGTTCGGGCGCACTCGGCAAACTTCGGGCCGATCCATCATTATTGAAAGTTTATAAATTGCTTCCTTCAAGTTTGTATGTACTTGCAGCGCTAGTCGTAGTGCTGCTTCAATTGATAACTTATAGTTTTATTATGGACTTGTTTGTTGAAGTAAGTGAGTTTTGTAAATAAGAAACTGCTACTTGTTTGCATTTTAATTTATCATTCCAAGAAAATCAACCTATTCAGTGTATACTTTCTTTCTATATTTCTTTGTCTCAACGCGCGTAGCTTTTCATGCGAAACACACCATATTACACTATACTCATTTCCAGTATTTACTTTTCAACCGCATCACACGTTAAAATCACACTCGCATTTCTCCGGTCCTCGCATTTGAGTGTCTGCTGGTGTAAGAGTAATTACATGATGTCTGACGGAAGCCACTGCATGAATCCGTTTCTGTCTATTGACTGTTACATTGTATGTTATTGTTTGTTCTGCAGTTTAATTAAACACACTTTGCTTAACTAAATCATCATGAAAACCACCATAAATAAAAGTAGCCCGTACCTAAATGATAACAGTCGCACAGGTTGATCTTCGCAGTAAAGACAAGCTTGCCGAGGTCGGTCCGTCGATGAGTGACGACCTTTACGTAACTCCGTGCCTTGTAAAGCACTCTAAAGGCTTTGGTCCCAGCTCTAATTTATAGATATTTGACAGTCGTTACAGATAGTCAGAAGTCAGGCAATCTGACATTAGTCTCAGTTGGGTATCGGTAAGATAGGCAGTCGCTAAAATACTGGTACCCAGCTGCATCTGATTATTATTAAATTACTAGCTGACCCCCGGGGCTTCGCTCCCGTCAATTGGCTACTTATCTACCTACACTACCTACCCTACCCTATCTACCCTACCGTACCTACCCTACCCTACTTACCCTACCCTACCTACCCTACCCTACCTACCCTACCTACCCTACCCTAACTACCCTACCCTACCTACCCTACCCTACCTACCCTACCCTACCTACCCTACCCTACCTACCCTACCCTACCTACCCTACCCTACCTACCCTACATACCCTACCCTAGGGGTATGAAAAATAGATAGTAGCCGATTCTCAGACCTACTGAATATGCATATAAAATTTGGTAAAAATCAGTAAAGCCGTTTCGGAGGAGTACGGTAACTAACATTGTGACACGAGAATTTTATATATAAGATATATAAATTAGGTATTATTAGATTATATAATTATTGGTATTATTTGATTATTGAACGGCTATTTTGAAATTGAATTTATTTTTAATTATCTATGAAATTGAATGTTTTACTTAAGTAATTTTTGTTTTATATATATATGTCTGTGTTGTCTAATTAATGTAATTTTTGACTCTGTGTACGTTTTGGGTGACAATGTAAGTGCAGAGAGTTATTGTAATAATAAATAAATAATAACCCCACCGCAGTAGATCTACGTTGACGTCGTGGTGGGGCTTGCGCGCTTCAATGATCCCTAGGCTTGTGCCGGTAGATTCTATTTTGCCGCAACATGCCTAGGGTGAGGAGCCAGACTAAGAGAGATACAATCCGCGGGGCGGCTTTGTGGCGGGCTGGTGGGCTGTGGCGACCCCACGGACCTGATCTCCAGGGAGAAGTCTTGTTCCTCATCTTTGGCTTGCCTTTATTGGCCGGTTGGAGTGAAAACTGACGGGAACCAGAACTCTCACCTCTTTCTTGCCTTAATTTGGATGGTTTGAGTGGAGATTCGCAAGAACAAAAGTGAAAGACAAAGAAATATAAAGAAAAAATATTTCATTGCCACAAAACGACATAAAAAAACGGAAGAAGGAAGTTAACCCAGTAAGATAGGTAGGTATCTTGACCGTACTTCCAGGATTGTCCTGATAGCCAAGGTATCACCTTCTCCTCTCCTCAAGCACCTCCGTATATGTTGCCCCTTGGCACTACGATTAAAGTGCTAGCGACCATTTATGGGGGCCCATTAACTGAGTTTGCAAGTCACCCCCTACCATTTTATAGCCGTGTAGTTCAACAGTGGTCGGGCAGGGGCCGGTAGTCCTCCTATAGTTTTGGGCAATCGATCCAATAAAAAAACATTTTTTTTTCCATAATTTGCAATAGTCCTACACCAACCAGGGATTGCCCTTGGGTGCAGTTGGTAGTGCAACAGGGATTATTGCCGGTTGATGTCACATTTTCTGATACATGCATAACGGGGCCTCTGCGAGTTGGCTTCGGCTTCTGACACGCCTTTCAAAGGACCGGGACCGTAGGGTCCCGAGATTGTCAAATAAAAAATAAATAAATACTAATAATCTGGTTAGACTGGAAATCAACCCCAATATATGAGTACCTAGTTAGGAAAAGGCTAGGCAGACTGATATTGAAAAAAACGATCATTAACATTATCATCATCATAATCTTCTTTGTAACGCACCTAACCTATCTACTAACCGACACTGTACATTCTGCAGGCCTTTTGTTGAGAATGGCACTTCAATAGACCACCATAGCCCATCTTAGAGCATTGTTGTCAGATAATCTATGACGGTATTAGTGTTTGGGTACATATCTCTGCTCCGTTACGTGAAAATGTACAAAAGGTTAGGTGATAAATTTGAATTCTAGAAATCACTATTTTCTGACGTCGTGTTAAAGTTAAGACCTTTTCAAAGACCTATTTTTTTCACATTTAATTTTCTGTATTGTTCTCAATTTATTTATATAATTTAAACTCAATACAACTTATCAACGTTTTAGTAAGATTAAAACTTACTTACCTATATAATTTTTAACAGACTATTTCGCTACAAAATTCATATTTGCGTAATCTGCCTCACGGATGACATTTGTCCATTCCACAAGCGTTCTGAGTCAGATTATCTTAATACAAACTTCCGCCTGTGGCGGCATCAGTGTTAAATTCACTTTGTGGAATGTTACGGGTATTTCTAGGTTGTTCATTTATTTTCGACATAATTATGTGGTTTAACAGTTGTAGATAGAGTAGTAGTGATGAAAAGTTATCGTTTTACAAGTAGTTTAAAGGTGATGGCGTTTCTTATCTATAAACCGCAAATAATAATTAAGGCGTACGCCCACTTGTGTTAAAATTCGACTCAGAGTTAGTTATTAGCACGTGTGAGAAACACGCATTATTTGCGTGCATTATATTTTGTTTATATTTTTTTGTTTTCCACATTTTAAATAATGCACCTGCCATGTTTTCTCTTTACCGCCTTTGGTTGACTGGTAGAGAATGCCTAAGTCCTCCTTTGTACATTTGTCCATGAAGTTTAAAATAAATAACTCTGAGATAAGTTATTTACGCAAGTAAATCAACAATAATTTACGGTAATATGAGCGGTTCGTTTATATTTCTCAGGCCTAATCTTGGAAATATAAAAAAAAAACCCTATAATAGTTCAACCATTTCTGTTTTTATATATAAATTTGTGTTCAGTGTAGCGAATGTGCATCACTCGATCGCATGTCGAACCATCGGCATCTCGTCCTAACCTATAGCCTGCAATCGGTGCCGTCTATCGGCTATCTATCCATCACCGGTTTCAAAGCACTGCACACGTTTACACTGCGTTGGAGACACGGTAATGAATCTCCTACAGGTTAGATCGTCGTAAAAATACCATTATCTAGAATTTTTGCCACAATTCTGTTTGCCCTATAAAACTGTAGATATAGTGTTCCAGTTATTTCGGAAAAAGATTTTAGAATGTTTTTTCACGTTTTATCCATACATTTCCAAATTCTCAGTTCTCGAGTTTCAGCTAACTGCCTTAGACAAAATTGCCTTTAGTTTTGGGCAGTGGAAACAGAAATGTTTTGGTAAAATAGGAATGATTTGAAAATGAAGCCATGTTATACCTTGTACAAAACGAATAACTTCACTTATTTTTTATCATAATATACAAATTAGATCTGTTTTAGAAAAAGTCGTCGGGCACTATGAACAGACTCATAACCTCGGGGCCAAGCAATAAAAGCAGTACAGTGTAATTTAATGTAGGAGGTATTATTTTTATCATTTTACCTCTTCAGCTTTTTGATATTCTTTAAGATAAATCTAGAGAGTGCCTGGATGATACACTCTCCGAGAGAAATTTGATTTTAAAATATTTTATAAATGGCGCGGTCTGTGAAAATAATCTTTTGTATAAAGTTCATGCAAATTCTGTTTGCTTTGATGGACAACGGGGTATATCAGATTTATAAAACATTTACGCAAATGTATACGAAGATATAATACATAGGGGTTTATGAGTACATTTATAAATCTGCACTCGAAGATAAAATAGTGTTGCCAAAGTACATAAATAATTTAAAAGCCGCCAAACTTTGGATTTATTGAAGTGCCGAAGTTGTATGAGCGAACATACTGCAGCTATAGTCTTTAGGGATTGGAGCTAAAATGGAACTTAGGTAATTCTTTCATTAATGTCCGTTTCTTATGTCGCTATCGAGACCGTTATCGGTTTAACTTAGAGGTAACTTCTCTAATACCTATATAGATTCTTTCTAAGGTGTTTTTCATAATCAGATCAAGAAGCGAAGCCATGGAAAAGGATGATTTATACTAATAATGAAAAAAAGAAAAATAATTTAAATTTCGTACATTGTGTGTTTAGCATATAGCAAACTTACTTCAACAACTACGAAGAATTATCCCTAGCTCAAAGGCAAGGAGATATTACTTATTCTTCAAGATTAACCAACTTCAAAAAAAGCAGATTATTTGACATTGTTCCGTAGAAATCTTTCTACGATTGATTACATTTCTTTTTTTTGAGATGGTGCTCCTAAGAAAGAGCGGTTTCTCAAAAAAAGGCATAGCTTATTGTTAGTTTATGATGTACATATTACATGTCAAAAAAACTGATATGATAATCTTCTATATACATAAAAGAAGAAACTGACTGACTGACTGATCGATCAATGCACAGCCAAAATCACTAAAAAAATTGACAGAAAGGTCCCTCAAGTGACATAAGTGAGCGTTAAGAAATAATTTTTGGAAATTGCACCCCAAAGGGGGTAAAAAGTGGGTTGGAAGTTTGTGTCATTTCTACAGTTTGAAATTTGGACACGTGAAAATTTAGATTTACGCTCTTGATTGATAAAAAGAATTAATGTATTTATTAGTTTTTGGAAATTCGACTCCTAAGGGGATAAAAGGGGAGTTGAAAGTTTGAATGTAATATCTACAGTTTGTCAGTTGGACACGTGCAATTTTAGATTTACGCTCCTGGTTGATAAAAAGAATTCATGTATTTATTAGGTTCTGGAAATTCTACCACTAAGGATAAAATAGGGGTTGAAACTTTATATGAAATTTCTTCGGCTTGAAAGGTAAAACATCTGAAATTGTAGATTTACGCTCTTGATTAATAAAAAACAATGAGTTTGCCCCAAAGGGGATAAAAGGGGGTTGAAATTTTGTATGAATTTTTTACAGTTTGTAAATTGGACACATTTAATTTTATATTTACGCTTTTAGTAGATAAAAATAATTTATGTATTTATTGGTTTTTGGAAATTCCACCCCTAAGGGGATAGATGGGGTTGAAAATTTATATGTAATATCTACAATTTATCAGTTGGACATGTGAAATTTTAGGTTTACGCTCTACTGTGAATCGTACCGCGCGGGCTCGCCAAGAAGAGACCAAACTCAGTCAGGCTTTGAGCGAATTAAAGGCGTCTCAGGAGCTCTGTGACCATTCTGATTAGGGAAAAAGATGAAAATGAAATAGAGTTCCTTGGTGTCCTTGACAGGAATAGCAAATTAAAAACAGAAATGGCTCAGTTATATATTCAACACACTGATGCTATAGCAGCCCGGCACAGGCTCCAAGTTATTGAATACAAGGGTTCAGCCAGTGTAGCTATGAGTATGAACAAGCTCTTAGTCAACACTTATTACAACAGCAGCTACATGAAGCTCAAATCTTTACATCACTGCCTCGTTGAATCAAAGTCTATTCAGTGAATTGGTACCTATTGCCCCATCAATGGTTACAGCAATAAACCCCTCTTACACAATATATTTAACAGGGGGGTGACCACAAGCTCTTAGAGTAAGGTTTTTTTGATATCGCGTAAGTGACAGATGTATACAAGTCATATAAATCTGTCCCTTACACACACTCAAAATAACCTTACTCTAAGTGCTTATGGTCACCCCCCAGGTCATGATGATTCAAAATTACTTGAATCATTGAGGGTAGTTACTAGTAATAAAAAAATACATAAAAATTAACAAATACAAATGTTAAAACTAAGAAACTGGTCAAAAACAAAGGTTCTTCATCTAAAATGTAAAACTCATAGAAAGGTTGCATTTACTTAAACAATTAGACATGTATTCATTTAACTTAGAAAAAAGTAGTTGGAAATACCAAACTGACACAGAAGACTTGCAGCATGAACTTGACCAACTACAGGAGAAACTTACTTCTATGACCATCAAGTATACAGTCTCTTTTTTATTGTTTTAACAATAGCCTATTTTTGGTTTCCTTCGCTAACTGCACATAATAACCCCACTTTGTGTCCAGCAATTATTGTCCATACCTGGTTGCCTGGAAGAGATCGCGGAATGCGATAAGGCCGCCCATTGTATGTGTTTTGTTTTTCAGTTTCCTTTATAAATGTTACTTATGGTGTACAATAAAGTATATAAATAATAAAGTCATCTGTACTAAGTTGAATATAATACCAAATCTTGCGAACGAAGTCGCGGGCAGAGTGCTAGTCTTTACATATAAAGCATTGTCCGGCTCACACCATTTGTAACTACAGAACGGCCTTACCGATATACATAATTTTTAATTGGTTTGATTTATCTCCGTCCCGAATATAAGAATAACTATTAACATATCGGAAAAATTTATGCTTTTTTTTGAAAATTTGTTTTTCCATAGGTACGTTTTGCGAACACAGGACATCTCTGATACATGACAGAATACTGAGAAGTTTTATAAATAAAAAAAATAATGGTTGGTATGTAGGGCCACCTACCCTAGTACGTGGGATAAGGAGGGTCGTGTTGGTAGGTAACCAGTTGACAGGATTGAAACCATGGGCACAGCTAGTTTTATATAAACCATTAAAACCTGTTTGATACTTTTCAATAAACCGTTAACCATCTATCCATTGTTCCAGTTTCCCCAATGATCTGGGTGCCGAACCAGCTAGTGGGCGCGCCGGCGGGCACCGACGTGACGGTGGACTGCCACACGGAGGCGCACCCCCGGGCCATCTCGTACTGGGTGTACGACAACGTCATGGTGCTGCCAACCAAGAAGTACGCCATCAATACTGAGGAGAACTCCTACAGGTATTGAGACACATTATGATTTTGTAGGATGGTTTTAGTTTATTTAAAACTTGTGCGTCTCACATCCAGCGGCCTTACCCATCCATTGACATCGGTCATCGGTCCAGCTAGAGGGAGGCCTCATAACGCTGCGTCTTCCGATACGCGCTCGCCACTTCAGAACTTTTCATCCCCATCGATATCGACATGGATGCGAGCCGCACAGGAACAGTCGATGTAGTGACACTCGGGGGAGGCATATGTCCAGCAGTGGACATTTTTTGGGTGAAATGAAGATGATGATGATGAAAACATCAGTTTATATATTGCCAAATACACTAAATTTATAATCTGAGTTGACCGTGATTCTCATTCACCTCTCGTCACTCACAGTCTATCAAGACGTGGTTTAACAAATTGTCTATAAAGTACTCGTGTGACCATAATATACACATCACATCATGATAGCCACTCACATTGTCATTTTTCATCAGTCAATATTATGATACGGCGGCTTTACGTTTTGTTTCAATCCGCTTGATAATTTAGCATTTACCTAACCGAACATACCTATTTGATTCTCAATCAGCTGCAGATGAGATACCCTCATAGACATTAGCTACATAAACATAGGTACTTGACATAGGCACAAAGTCTTAAGATGTCGTGGTTTCACTTCTTTGAAAATTCTAAAAAATAACTACACTCCATTTAACTCCCTAACATCTTTACAATATTTGAGTAACGAATATTATTTTATACAAAACGACAGAGCATTATGTTTAGATATGACTAGAAGTGAGGCAATGACGTCAGAACGATCCGCTACTACAAGCAAAAGGTACATTACAAAATTAATTTCAGCTTCCAAATATTTCTGTTAATAGTTCCCATCTAAATGTTTATTAGTACTTCCGCCACTACTTTACAGCTGTATACAATGAACAAAACCTAATTAGCTCAATTTTAATTGAAAATCATAAGTATGGAATGATTTAATTAAAGGCTACGAAATTATTTGGGAAATTGACGAGGAATTAATTTACAGTAAATTAAAATCAAATATTGTAATTAAGACGGTTGTATGAAATGGCTATACAGCAAACTGACGTATTATATTTTTTTCTTAACTGTACACAATTTGCTTTAAATATGAAGCACAATCATAATCAGTCAATAATGTTTCCATTGCTGGGACACAGGTCTCCATTCACGTAGTGGAAATGGACGGTAATCCATCACGAGGGCCAGTGTAGGTTGGTAGATGTCTCATGCCTTAGAATTTTTGATTCTAAGACATGCCGGTTTCCTCACTACGTTTTCCTTCACCCGTTTTAGAGCAGTGGTGGTGAAATTATTTTAGAAAAATTAAACGCCAAATATTAGCATACACAAACCTATCGGGGTAATGTTTTGATTTCCAATATGCTTAAACCCGCAATTAATATTCAGCATATACTCGTAGTTCTACAAAAAGAACGTTAACCATTATTAACTTTAAACCCAACGTCACTGATTTTGATTGGGACCTTTTGTAAAATTTTAAATTTAAATTAAATTGCTGGGAGATATACGTTAAATGTATTTATTTATCGCCGACAAAGGGATTTATTGAGCACGTCAAGTCATATTAATATAGGCGGCCAACTGTTCCTGGAATAATTGGCGATGAGCCTGGATAAATGGTGCTGCAGCTGTAGGCCGAGTAAGATTTTTTTATGATATTTTTTTTTTTTTGAATTTTGACCACCTTCTTAATTCTATACGTACACTAAAAAACAACATTACATATAAATCATAATAAAGTACAAGTAAAAAGGCGAGCTTAACTCAATGCTGAGTTCTCTTACAGCAAACCATCATAATGTACCTAAACTTTTGCGAAGTGTGTGTGGTCACCTCACCATAACCACTCCGGCGACCACCATCACCATTTATAAGACGAACACGGTACCCCCTCTGTACCACTCTTGTAAGGGCACTCTAGAAGTCTCTCTAGGGAAGACAGAAAAAGTGCATCGCCTGATAATTATGTCTATAATCTTTTTTCTGTTACTAACACAGCTATAATGTGTATGGATGCATGGAGAGGGAGAGGAAGTCAAAAAAAAAGATGGAAGGATTGTATGAGGATTGATAGGACAGAAAAGGGAGTCAGTGACGGAATTGAATAAGATGTGCGCCAATCCCAAGTAACACGGGACAAGAGCTGAAAGATGGTGAAAATGAGGATGATGAATTTTGAACATGAAAACATTTTTAACTTGACTAGCAGTCATCATCAGCCTAGCGTTTCTGATATTGGAGCGTGCAATCTAACCGGACGCAGCTGTTTAGCGGCATTTTATATTGAGCAACTGATTATCTAACCTCCAGCGCCAAGTTACTGAGAACTACTTAAATCCTGGACTCAATTAATATACTAAATTCACTACATGCTAAGAAAAAGAAAAGTTTAATCTGCAAACATTGACAAATATTTCAAATTAAGTGTGTAGGGTGTACAATGCAACGCGGTGAAAGTCGTGTGTCTCTATGGAGGACACGCGCTGTGCACTGTGGGATCTATACATGGTCCATTGTGATCGCTGCGACGCGGTCGACGTGGTGTGCGCGGATTCGCTGTCACTCATTCTCTCGTCTCCTTACAGACTCGGGATCACCAGTTTAGGTAGGTGTAGATGTTGTAGGTTGGAGACACAAGATAAAAGTCACAAATTTAGGTTCTCACGATATGTATTTTCAGGTACACGTACAGAAGGAGAATCACAAATGAGTAACAACACAATAGATGAAAGTTCACAGAACGATACACATACAGATACACGGTTAAGGTTTATAGTATATGTCGCAGTACACATGAATTAGCAAGAGCGCAGTAGCCGAAGCCGGAATTGTAAACCGGCTGATGTTACAACGCTGCGGGTGGAAGAATATACACCAAGCCTCACAGTGCAGTGTCGCAGCAGTTGTTGAAATCGTGCACCAGACATCATCCGACACAATATCGTAAACGATATTTGATGCCTTGTATGTTTGTAGACGGTGTGAGTTACTGCTAAAATATGATATAAAAATAAATATTGTATGTGAATCTTGTATGTTTGTGAAATATATAAACTATCTAGTGTATCCTAGAAGTTTAAAGAAAAACAGCGGCACACCAGAAGTAGTAATAAACTGCCCCAGTATTTATGAATCAGTAATAAATAATTTACTAACAAACTTGACAAAATCAAAGTTCGCCGCTAAGCAAACCGGGTGGTGCCGCGGGCTGTCATAGTATAGAACAAACAAGGAAATTATCCGCGCCATTTGCAAGGTCCCTTGTTAACGGAGCCTTTGGGTCATAAATTTGAATATTACAAATCCATTATGGCTTGTTATTATAATCGTGTTTAAGCTTACAATGCTTCGGATTAGCAGCAAAATTTTTGATTTGCTGGGCTGTTATTTCCTACTACTATTATAAACGTGAAAGTTTGTGAGGATGGATGGATGTTTGTTACTCTATCACGCTTTCTTTCTTTTTTTTTTAAATACTGAACGGATTTTGATGAAACTTTACAGAAATATAGCTTTTACATCAGAATAACACACAGGCTATAATTTATAAAAAAATTCGGGAGGAGCTGCGGGCACCAACCAGCAGCAGAAAAAAGTGTATTCAAGACCAGCGGGGTAATAAAATTGTGTAACACGCAATTGCCATTTCTTCCATTTTGACAAATCAATCATATTCATTGCTTTATTTCTGTTGTCGAGCAGACGACACCCTTAACATCAGTTAATCTAAAGTAGGAGTAAGTCAGTAAAGTAATGTAAAAACAAATCCTTTAAAAGACGTTATTAGGGTTTCTCAAAATAAATAAGGACTCATTTAACAGTAGTAGAAGTTCAGAGTTTATTAGTATAGATAGCTTATTAGTTGTTTTTGTAGGTATTGCTTTAGATTTTCCATATGGCTGAAAAAAGGAATCATAAATATGAACATTCAAACGTTAAAATTGAACATGATTGTATTGATATGCAAATTGTGTATGTGACCGTTTACTTTTATCGTCACGTTATCTACCTTTATACCAACTAACAAGATTCCTTCGTCCACAGAGCCCACATGAAGCTCACTGTACGCAATCTCCAGACGGGCGACTTCGGTAACTATCGGTGCATCTCGAAGAACTCCCTGGGGGAGACCGAGGGCTCCATCCGCCTGTACGGTAAGTGACTCTGACGATTGTAATTACTGTAGTTAGAAGCTGCATCTCCGGTAGAAGGTACTTTGTGTTAATGTTTGCTGCCAATTTGTGACTTTGTGACTTGCGAATGTGTGCTATTTAGATAGAATCCACTTAGATTGAGTCGTTTTAACAAAAAATATTTTTATTTAGGCGACCACTGAAAGTCAGCGCCGTGCTGTGGATCCCCCACGGCACAGCATTATGCTGAGTGGCCTTTTTGCCACAATCACGACATGCATCTGCCTGGCATCTTTTTCACCCTATTTCTTTTCTGTTTTATTCAAAATGTAGGTAGTAAATGGTATTATTTTATTTATTTCTCATCTTTACTAACTTACTTTAAGTACTACTAATACTACTGTTAAGGGTTTAGCATAAGCATATATTTATATTGTATGTCGTTTTGTGACAATTAAATACTTTTTCTTTCTTTATTTTCTTTCTTTCTTTATGTTGACTGATGACTTCTATTGGGACTTGTGACTAAACAATTATAGACGCACGGCCCATAAACCAATTGTTTATAAGATTACTCTGTAATACCTCTACGTAATGGTTATATATCTGTAATTCTTGAAGCAATAAATTTATTATTATTATTATTATTATTATAAACGCTTGCTGTCATTGGTCCGAGGTGTGATGTGTGATGTAGTGTGTGATCATCACTACATATTATAAAATTAATTCACCAGCCACGTCTGTACGCGATAAACTCAAAAACTAATGAACGGATTTTCATGCGATTTTCACCAATGTTGGAAAGAGTTAGACACGTGGAAGGTTTTTGTGTGTAATTTGTCACGGGCAAAGCTGGGGCGGGTTGCTAGTAAATTATATGTTAAGACTCCTCCGTGTCTCAAAAATCACGTTAATCTGCTGTCCCTGGATTAGAAGATCTTCGACAGTCGTTAATAAATTACAGAATTGATATGTTACTGTTTAAACTAACGAACATTTTAATTTAGTTGATTTTCCTTTCGTAGAAATCCCGATGCCGTCGACGTCACCAAAAGCTACAGAAATGAAGAGCAATGCCAACAAAGAGAGTAAGTTGTAACCCATAACAATATCTAAGGCTCTAGATAAAAGTGTCATTCTAATGGGTGATTTATTTGGAGGTACTATTTCAAAACTAAAAAAGTATAAAACAAACAAATTAATCGGGTTATTTTTACTATCATACGAAGAAAAGAACAAAAGAACCATTCTGAAAATTTAATTTTTAAAGATTTTTTTTTTAATTTTGTCCGTAACTACGATTAATATGGTCCATTCTGCAGTTCCAATTTTGATGACGTGTCCGAGGATTTTGAGTGTTATTTGGTGAATAACGCGAGTAATGTTGGCTTCTAGTTGCTCATTCGCAAGCGTCTTATCTATATGGATTTTGGTCTTTACATGGCCCCAAACGAAAACGTCTATGAGTGTGATGTCACAGGATCTAGGCGTAACCAGTCCAAAGTACGAAATTAACTGTTCACTTTTCACAAAATAAAGCCATGGTGTGGCAAGTGGCGCCATCTTGTTGGTACCAAATGTCCTGGAGATCACGGGCGTCATTTTCAGCAAACAAATAATCCGTTATAATAGCAAGATATTGGTCGCCAATACCAATGCTTGGATGCGTCATAGAAAATTGGAACTGCAGAATGGACCTTGTTAACCGCAGTTACGGACAACATTTGAAAGAAATAATCTAAAAACATAAATGTGAAGAATTCTTCTTAGTGTACTCATAACTAGATTTAGCGACGGTCAAAATGCTAAAATTTAACAATCAACAAAAGCATCACAATAGCGATTGCAAAAACGTCAAAAATGTGTGGGATTGTCAAGCGCTATCGATATGTCACGTGATCACTCCCTTGTAGTATTTGACAGTCGCCATCACTGATAGATCGACGCTTAGTCTAGAGGATTGTCTGTTTGTTAGAAACTTTATACAACGTTATTTTCCTTCAAGGCCAGCTCAAATATAATATCTGACTCTACGTCTGCCATTAATAAGTACCTTAGTATCTACACACTGCACGTGTAAACATTTCACAGTTTCATCCACAAAGTTTGTCACGTGGCTCATACTCGAGCCGAGTAGTCGACACGGTAAACATGCAGTAATGACTAATTTAAGTTTCGTGTTGACTCGTGCTCGTGCCTTGTAAACTGACGACACGACTAAACGACTCAAGAGCGAATGTGTACGAGATTAGAATAGATGATGACTCCTAATGTTTGAGTTTTACTGAGTTCTGTACACAAAGACGATGATTATAATAAACGTAATGGTTTAGTTTCAGTTACAAAGATTTAAATAGACAGAAATTCTGATAGAAATCTCACCTTCACTTTTTAAATTATTAAGATACAAAAACTTTATTTCAAAACACTGCCTCACATTAGATTACGAGGCTAATCGATCAACGGATGAACGATGTGAAGAACAAAATCGGTCAGAAGTTAGATTTTTTATAAATATCTTTTGTGGTCTTAATTTTATTTAGTGTTTATCCATTTTATTCAGTTGGAAAACAAGCCGGCGTGGCGCCATATATAAAGAATCAACGCCATCTTTAAATTGACAAGCGAGCTTACGTCGCCAACTTAATTACAAAAATGAATGTTTATTAACAGCCCGTAAGTTCGGACACTATGGCCCTTATGTACGAGCGCTATGGACCGTAGGTACGGATGCTACGGCCCATAGTTTCGTATTATCGCCAAATTGCAAAGGTTTAATCATTGTGGGTCATTTTAATACGTTCATCGGTGCTCGGTAAACTATGGCTCTAATTAACATTTTAATTATATGTGTACTTTTATCTTTGTAACTATCATCTGCCGTGTATTTGAAGCCGGATTTTAATTTAGCAATCTACTGGTAGGTATTGTGAAAACAATTTCAAAAACTCATTATTGATCTATCTATATGTAAACTAACTATATCTGAATGAATTGGACATTTACTTTATGTATTTAGTATTATATAATAACGTATTCCCAGTAGGGTTAGGCAAAGTTGCACCCAAATCTCGCAATAGCTTGAGCCTTTTGCCATTCATCGGGTACAAGTCCAGACTCCGGTCTGCTACTAGATTGACTGAGATTTATTAAATTATTTTAGTAAATGCGAATATCCCAGTATTGCTAGTTTCTCAGATAATATTTATATTTATATTTTCAACTTGTAACGTATCGCAGTCTAAAGCTGCTGTTCAACCTTTAGAACCCAGTTTCGTTATTCAAAGTATTTTTCCAATTAGTTAGTTAGCTTTCTCTTTAGTTGAATATATCCCCTTCACTCTAAGATTGTTTTGAAAATATTTTTATTTGATAAATTAATAATTTATACTAAAACTGTTTTTTTTCGGTTGTGATAAATAAATTTGGTACATCATTTCAATTCAATTTACAGTAATGGCAAGCAAAATTTGTAAATTTCTTGAAACTGAATTCAAGAAAATTACAAATAATAATATTAACAAAAACAAACAAAACAATGAGTACTCAACTTGCGGAAGGCTCAACGCGGCTCAAGGCTGGCACACATGACAAGCTTGAATAGGGCTGGGACAAATCCTGTGCCAAAAATATCGGTTACAATTCATTGAAGTCTAACATTTCGCTGCCGATGGAAATAGACGACGAATTGATACAGAATGCGGGCAGATACTTTAACCGTATTTTAAGTTTACAACAACATTTCAGGCCTGTATTCCCCGAAGAGTTAGGAAGAGATGTTTTAATACACCCACATATTTTCGGTTGTGCTTCAGTCCCATTTAATCGAGGGAGCCTTTTTGTCAGTGTTATATACAAAGACGTATGTTAAAAATTCGTGTATTTTTAACCGGTATTTATTAAAACATTTATAGATATCTGACAAAATGCTCTGTATCAGAATAATATGGCTCAACTCACGAAAAGCCATAGAACAGACGGAAAACGTCGAGTGGCTTATCTTTTCAGTTGTGCATGATGCTACACATATAGCAATTTGATTTTCCTTATCCTGGAGTTCATGACAGGATTATTTTATCATTCGATCATCATTTAAACTTACTTAAATGTTTTAATCATGCGTATTGCGCATGCGTAATTTAAGATCAATCTAGGACCGCAGAAGGTGATGAATGAATTTTTGCGGTTTTAGAAAATTTCATGCCATTATTGTGCATGCCTTTAACCATTGTTTTAAGTTACCTAGGTGCTCATTTTAATGCAGTAAACAAGATCGGGATGGCTCTCGAGTTATACACAACAAACACTCTTGTGCAAGCTTGCAAAAAGTTGTGCCCCACACCAATTGCCACAGTTTTATGAAAAACTGCCAAAATGTTGCGCCGCGTCTAAACAAACATGTTTTAAGATTATCATTTTAGGTTTTCATTCACAAAACAAACATAATACAGGACTATATTACCCAAAAGATTTTATTCTTGAAATTTTGCCATGTTTGTTTGAGTTCAATGCAGTATGTGACAGAATTAAATAGCCATATTAAAAAACAAAACTGCTTCTGTTGCTTTGGTTTAAGATAAAACTTAAATCCAAAAGCTTAACGTTTTCGATCTGTTCGATCATTAAAATCTTACATGATCTGATAAATTTTGTCGAGAAAGCCAAAGTGAACACTCAAGATCAAACTGATAATGACTTTCCATAGAAAGTTATCGTCAGCTGGTCAAAATGAGTGTATAAAATATGAGTACTTATTTCCAATACACCTTGTATAAAAGTGGGCGAGCTGATTGGCACACTCGTCATTTCGTCATTTGATCAGTGTCATCGACATCGTCATCGTAGCTGCATGTGTAATGCGAGGCGTGTTGCAGGCGTGAGACGCGTGAACGTGAGCCGGTCAGTCGCGCGCGCAGAGCCGGGCAGCGGCACGGAGCGCCCGAGCGTGGTGCGCGCGCAGCTGGACCGCGCACCAGACCGTGACGCCGCGCACCACGTGTACCGCCCACCTCACCCGCAGCACGTCTCAGGTAATGCAACCAAAAAGAGCATCGTATGCCGAAGCAATCATCATCCTCTTGCCCTCATTATCATCGCCCTCATTATCATCACCATTTCAGCGGAAAGATGTCCACTGCTCGACATATGCTTTCCCGAGTTTCACCACATAGATAATCATAGGTCGTGTGAGCATTCAGCTGCAGCCTTAACCAGGACATCGGTTCACCTAATGTGAGGCCTTCCAGTGTTGCGTCTTCCGGTACACGGTCGCCACTCCAGAACTTTACGGCCCATTGACCATCCGATCTGCGAGCAATGTGCCCCACTCACTGGTGAGGTTGCCGATTTATCGGGCTGCGTCGGTAACCTTGGCCCTCCTGTAGATGTTTTCATTTCCGATTCGATCATACAAGGAAACTTCCTGCCCTTTCCATTGCACTTTATGTGACTTTAAGGCATCTGATGGGTTCCATTGTGATCAACTAAGTTTCAGTTCATCATCAGCTTAGTCTTTTCCAGCCACGAATAATCTTTCAAACAAGGCAAGCGTTCCTTTGGTTTTCTCATACCCTTCACACAAATATTTGTCCTCACGACGTGTTCCTCATTCCTTCTTATAGCGTACAAGTAATATGCTTAAAATATTGATTATGATTTGTTCTTCGTTAGTTGCATCCACTGTTGTAACATTTCAACAAACAAGACTGAGTGACCATGTCGAGAACGTGTGATTGATAAAAGGCAACCTCAAGACATCCATATTTATTCATACCTGTACCGTCACTTTGTACAGTGTTTTATTCGTTGGAATGTTATAAATGTCTAACTTTATTTTTGCTTAATGCAGCCATTTAACATCGCTTTTCGACATCGCATCGACTGTGCCAACCTATTTTTACGTTTTGTAGGTATCGTGATCTATGATCACGCAGGCGATGTGTGTTCTTTATGTAGGACTATTTTTGGGACAATCCCACCACACCATTCCCAAACCACTGCCACTCCTAAAAGCCAGAATCAACAGTGCATGGCGACCACTAGAAAAGCACCAAAGCAATGAAGCTCGACGGAGTCCCGGCGAATGAATTTAAACGTCTTGGATCCCGCAACGAAATTAATCAGATAATAATAAAGGAGGAATAGGAAAACAAAAAAATAATTTCCACTTCTCTCCATATCAAGCAGGAGACAGAACAAACAAGGCCAATAGGCGCAAAGGGTCGTTTACAACTGGGATAAGCTCAGTTGCCTATCACCACGGATTAAAATTATTATTAGATAATATTAATGGGTCCTAACATTGTAAGCTTTTATATTTGATTCCAATATTAGGTATGGCAAAAAAGCTTGAACGCACGAAAATTCTTTCTAGTTTCCACAATTCTGCCAAAGAATACACTCCCATTAGATATGATGTGCAGATTGTACATATTCGCCGTCAGATGTAGAAACATTGACATAAAGGCGAAGCAACAAGCTTGAAGGAAAATAATTTACTATTAAAGTTATCATGTTTTGTAAGAAATCGGCCAGGACGTGGCTGGATGTGGCTCACTGCACCTCCAGCCACGTCCTGGCCATTCGCTCACGAACGGATGGAAAGAATTGGTGGAGATGTCGGCCCTTGATGGAAGTATACCACCTACATTGCCATTCGGATAAAATTTCCTTCCAGACGTCAGTATTTATGACTATACTAGCGGCGATCACAATTCCATTACCATGAAATTATGAGAATAGTAATCCTTAAAACGACTATCGGAACAGTTCGTATAACCACCCTTACGCACATCGTAATTTTACGCAAGGTAAAGATATTGAAAGAAAGTCCCATACTGAACCCTGGTGAACCCCATAGCGACACATCAACTCAGTTTATTAACCTCTCGGCGAGCTAACGATTAAACCCCAACTTTACGCACTGTTGCTTCCGCAACTTATGTCGCAACGTACGCACCATTTTACGCATCATTGTACATTGTTATGTTTATTTTATCGCAAACTTGGAACAGGAAAATCATATTACTTACACAGATTTCGGATAGATGCCTTTTGGCTTACTTGAGGGGCTTTCCTATCACTACTGTCCTGTTTATAAAGTTCATAAAATTGCATTGACTTTGTGCTCCGTAATTATAACTGTTGTTTTAAATAACATGTTCGTTCCTCTTTAGCTGGATGAGCCATGTTGCCAATCTGTCTACGTGCGCTCTTCTTCAACTTTTTTCCTGTAAATTAATTATTTAGTAGTGTAAAATAGATTTTATCCTTACCTGTAACACTCAGTTACTGTTTTTTCTTATTTCATAGATCTCTTTGTTTGTCTTACCTATCAATATGCTTTTTGTAACAGTTCCACTCTCGTATAATAGAGCTATCAGTATCAAACCATCAAACAACCAAAACTTAGTACATTAAGCCTTTAATATAATAGCGTGTACAAAGAGAGTCGAGCCACAGGAGGCTTTACTTACCTCTTTGTATTCTTTCTTAGAATATACTGCATTATTAAAAACGTCTCTTTCCGTGTCATGGTAAAAAATAAATGTGGCCGGAGTTGGCGGGTGGGTTGAGGAATATGTTACGAGCCCTGAACGACGCTATTGTTTGAATGACTCCAAATGCTCTTAGTATTTCGTGCTTTTATCTTTGCAGGAAGAATTCTGGATTCAGTCGCATTACCGTGTGAGCGCATACGTCTTTATATGTTTATAGCTACAGGCTATTGGATGGTTCTGTCGTTTTAGTTTCATATTAAGTTCCTACCTACAACTTAGTGATACTTATTATATAGATGTTTCCTTTATATTGTAGTTTTTTTTTCTTTTTTTATCAAGAGGTAAATAATTATTTGATTCAGCTGGAAAGTTTGTCATTGACACGCTAAGAGGAAGGAGCGGTAAATAATTGGTTTAGTCAAATTTGTAGGTTTTGTATACCGAGTAAATTACACGTTAATCCAAGTAAAATTTACACAACAACTACTGCTCAACCGAACGTTATTGACACCTCGCCAATTTTCTCAACTGACAACTAAGTTTTGGCAGACATATTTTTTATCGCACTACGGTTTGTACAGAGCCAGGAACATTTCAGAATACATTAATTATTATTGTTAGTCCAAGGCAGGCGTTGTGGTTAACGCACACGAGCGTATGTGATAAATAAGTGCGCAGTATACATGTTAGGTAGGTATAGATACATATGAGCCCCGCCGTCCGTTGTCTGTGTCCCTCTACCCTATCGCAGTCTTGACTACTGCGGTTGAGATCCACCCGGGTCGCTTTCCCGTACACCCAAATAGAGATTAAACATTCAACGAGTTCGCATACACACTTAACCCTCATAAATATTCAGTACAGACCGCGTACAATCAATTCTTGCAGCTCTCGCCCTCAACGAAAAAGTGTTTGAACAACCGAATAATATGATATCAAATAGAGACGCCTAACGTTTGAATAAATATTGGGGATATGAAACTTGAATATCTTTATCTTGAATTTGGGTTTATTTTACTCCTGCACGCTTTGTTGTGTGAGAATATTGCCGATTGATTTATAGTCGGCTGAAGCCTCACGTTCCTTGGAGGAAGTATAATAAAGGCTGCGGTGTTCACCGCTGAAAATTACATTCTTCCCATACCGAGCTAACCTATCTTGGACAAAAAATAAAGAAACGTTTTGCAAGGTTCTTAGTGAAAATTATACTCTGTAAGTTATCCCTGCATTACTAAGAAATCGTTTGTCTATGTAATATTAATATAAAATAAATTACGCATGAATTCAAACACATCAGTGTTGTAAACAAAACAAATCCCATTGTTTGCGAAGCTTGGAAAGTAGACCGTAAGCTGTTGAAACGCTCTTATCGCAAACAAAAATAGAGACAATGCTCTCACCAGCGAATGTATTTAGAATGAAGAAAACGTTCGGTATCGCCTACCTGTGAACAATCCACTGCTTTTTGTGGCTTTCCACTGATATTTATAAACGTTTCATAAACTTTTCCGTTCTTTATTGGTTTTAAATTGTTGTATTTATATTTCGAATGGAACTATTTTTTTTGTTATCTAATTTTTTTTCAACCTTTGTCTTTTCTAATCGAATTCTTAAATAAGTACCGTACTCTTCAATTGATATTTTTAAATGTCTCCAAAGATAGATAAGTTTGGAACTTTATACAGGTTTTCATTTTGTGTACGGCGAGAGATTTAAACTCAACTTTAATTTGTTTCAGGATCAAAACGAATCCACTGTTGGCGGCAATCATTCCTGGCGATCATTGTTCTAGTACAAGTGGACCTCATCGTGTAATTAATTATCTTTGTTTACATTTTACGTACTTCCCTTTGATCTGTTTGATTTCTATTCCAATAGAAATCGAGACCAAAACATTGTTCTTTTAAAACGGTTTAGATTCGTCTACCTATGAATGTGATTGATGTTTATTTGAATAATTATGATAAATTATTACCTTTATATAAAACTGAAACATATCATCCCGAATATTGTGATGTCATATCCCGCGAAATGAATATTTGAGAGTGAAAATTTTATAATGGTAAGAGCGATATTCAGTTCAAGACCCAAAATAAGATGTAGGATTAAGATTCCAACTTATTATGGAATGGATAATATTATGCAGTTAGTAACTGATGTAGTTAATCAACTTTCAAAATGGCTTCAAATTCTATATGACGTGTCATTTCTTTAAAAAAAACATAAATATATAGCGGGTTTGTTCTATTTGATAACTAAAAGGTTGAACGCAAAGAGGTTTAAAGAATTGAATTTACGAAACCGACAGTTTAAGTCAGGTGTGAATGTTCAAAACCCTTTTCTTTGAACCATTTTTCATTTAATGAAAGCTATTATTTGAGAATCCTTCATCAGTACACACGTGAATCTTCACAATAGTTCCCTGTAATTATTCATGAACCTCGTTAATCTACTCGGCATTTCCTACTCCCATTTCCATTTTAAATTATACATTACGTATTATACGTGCATTGTCCTTCCGCAGGCGACTAGTCTAGCGTCATATGAATGTTTGTGATCCAGTGCTTCGCGTAGAATAATCCTCATGAAATTGTGCCAAATATAAGCATCTCCAGAGATATTTACACCATTTATATAATTCTTTTTACCATTAACGTAGTCTTTAACTTTCAATTTTGTTGTCTGATTAACAACTTTACGGTTAACGTTATAGATATTGTTTGTCTAAGTGCTAGTATAACCAAGCTTGCTATTCACGCTTGTCAAATTGTAAATATAAAAATTAATGCACAGTAAAAAATAATGAAAATTTTAAACGTATGTCTTCGTATCTGAATATTATTTGTTAATTCGACCTAATATAGATATAATATGTTAATGTATAAATTATATATATCTTTTATTAAAAATAAGAGATATATCACTAGGCTAAATGCATACATTTATTGTACAGATTGTGTGATTTTGAAAATGTAAATAAATACCGATTATAATAAATTAGTATAAAATGATGTGGAGAGATTTATTTCTATTATATCCAAGCGCAAAAGTCTAGAAAACTGTTAAGCTCACAGAGACTGAGCGGCTTCATTGAGATGGTATCAAATTCTATTTAAAAACCGAAGTAAAAAGTGCGGCACACAGCGAGCAGGAGCACTGCAGCGGCCATTATACGCCGACACGTGATAGCGATAAACGTTTGAAATAATTAAAAGTGCGCGGGCGGGGCCGGGTCGCAGACAATCTTATCGGCGCGCTCACTCACTGACAGACGTTATCGCCGCTCCAGAATCTATGGCTCGCTTTAATTGATTCCCCATTTTCAATAGCTCTACAATCGGCTCTTTGTCTTTTTCTAATCGAAATTCAGCCGAAGTAGGAAGGGGACTAACGAATTTTTCTTGAAACAACCGACCGATGGGAAGCAGAAAATAAATACTGTTTGTTAAAGTGGCTCGTGGCAGTTGGAAAAACAAGTGGCGTTAAAATAGAAGCCTTAATGGTTGGAGGGGCTGAAGCCCGCGGAGCTAACGATACAAATATATCGCTAATGTTGATAGAAATACTCGGAGCGTATCGGGCTTGTAATGTGTTGGTCTATTTATCGCTTTTGTGTTGATGGCGAGCCAAATGAAATGTTTATGAAGAATCTATAACATCGCTTACGTTTGTTTGTTTATTTGGAAAACACAACAAACTATAGAACAGCTGCACCCACAAATTGAAGTTCAGGATTCTTCAAGTTTGATGATTATCCGCATTGTCATAAGAAAGTACTATGAATATGATACTATGAATACCTACTACCCATTTTATCATCCATTATCAGCCTTTTAACGTTCCTACTGCTTGGACACAAGCCTCCTCTCTTAGAAGGGGACTAATATTACATATAACAAATTACGAATAATAACAACAGTAACTATACGAAACTACCGCATTTAAATGTTCAGATATCAATACTGACCGTTATTAAAGACCAGTGACTCAATTTCTTACCATAGTTATGTAAGTCCATGGGAGTGACTGTGAAACTTTTTAAATTTGAGTCACTGGCAGTGTGTGTGCAGTAGTTTAACAAATATTTAACTGCCAAGCCGTACTTTTTACCAAGATGAACCGCCAAATGAATATTTGTAGAGTAAGAGCAGCGGCAGTGGGTCGAAGCGTAACTAGAAGAAAGATACTAAATGTAATACTACTTTTCAATAAACATCCAATGAGCCGAATCGCGATAGTGCTATATTATCTGGTTAAGTAGCAGCAGTTTCAGATTACCATAGTATTTTAATGTTTCCAAAGTTACATAAATACGCCAAGTTTCAGCTTAATCGAATGCCAGAAAGTTGCTTGAAAAATTGATTACTAGTGGTCGGACATACGGTATGTATGTCAAAGCAAAGTAATATAAAACTTGTTAAAATAATATTTATAATCGAGAGACGCTACTGCTGAATAATCTCCAATCTTAACCTAACAACAGTCCGGTCATTAGAATTAGCTGGCAAGCTGAAACACTAGTCGATAGTCAAAGTGTAGAGAGTGTAGTCGGCTGCGGTGCCAGTGTCAATTAAAGTTACTCCTTGGCGCGGCGCGGGCGGGCGGCTGCGACGCTGAATTTACTGCGGAAGCCAAGTTATCGGCTGACGCTGAAACATGTAACTTGAATTTATCGTTTTGGTAAATTATGTTAAAGGAAGTTTTGTTCACGATAATTTTGATGTAGTTCAGCTAGTTTTTTGGTTGGTACTCCTGAATTTGTCTAAACAAGGAGGGTCTCGCCTTACTAAGTTATTGAGTTGTGAAGGTCATATATTATAGGCAGCTACTCCCTGTAACGTAATAAGAAACCGACGGATAGCTACAACCTAAGGGTCTTTAAGTCAAGAGTGTTAGGTTACTTCCAGGCAAGCGTAATTCACGGTCGACCACTCATCGCTTACCATCAGGTGAGATAGTGGTCAAGCGCAAACCTACCAATAATAAAAAAAAGAAAAAAAATTACAACCGACTTCCAAACAAAAACACTACAAAGTAAAAAAATAACTTCAATTTCGGAAGTCGGTGTTTCTGTTTTCGTTTCTTCGTTTTTGACACCGACTTCCGAAATTGAAGTTATTTTTTTACTTTGTAGTGTTTTTGTTTGGAAGTCGGTTGTAATTTTTGTATTTTATTTTTCACTTTTTAGTTGTGGTACATAATGGACCAGTTTTATAGGCTAGGTACCTACGCGTATAGTGCCCAAAGTGAAGCTAGAATAGATTAACCCAATAACATGAAACTTAAACGAAACCGGTGCAATGAGAGTATACCAGGGAGAACTGTTCACACCTGCGTACCCCTTAAGAGCGTACCAGTGTGACATTATGTTATGAAATGGTGTAAACAATAAAAAGACATGCGATTGGATCTATCCAGAGTGATTTGCCGTCATTTATTGAAGAGTTCTGATGTATTTCTCCGAAGTTCTTCATCAGATCTTGATGAAAATTAAATGAGACCACATGACAAGCACCCGCTTTCAAATGGAAAAAGAATCATCAAAATCGGTTCACCAAATAAAAAGCTCTGAGGTAACAAACATAAAAAAAAAAAAGCAGTCGAATTGATAACCTCCTTCTTTTTGCGAAGTCGGTTAAAAATAAGTATCAATTTCGGTCAAAAAAACTGGTTTTATAAGGCAAATATTCGGCTCAACCGAAACTAGCGTTTTTGAGCTGATAGATGTTATTCAAGAACTGATTGCATCGTTCATCTATAAGAGTAATTTCACAAAACAAAATATTTTCTTTCTATCTTTATAATCAATCATATTTTGTAGATTCGAATCCCTCAGAATGTGCGGTTGCGCCTATTTTGGGGGCGTCAACATATTATCCGGTCAAATCTGGGTGCACTATGCACCTAGGCCTATCTCTTCTGGGAATAGTTATGTTACGTTAGAGACTTCAAATTAATAAAGTTTTAGTTTTATAGAATTCGTTGTTTTTTTCTTTATAATTTGGCCATCATCGCCCTCCAAAAATAAAATTATTGTTCACTTTGTAGTCACTTTTTTACAACCTTTATACGTCTTATTTTTTATATAGGTACGAAAAGTATCGTATAGTGTCGCACGTAAAAAATTTCACCATTCCATGTCTTCCCGTGGGTGTCGTAAGAGACAACTAAGGGACAAACCAGAGAATGGACAGCAGCGCTCTCTGTCCATTTATAACAACCGTACTGCGATCACCAACCCGCCTGCCAAGCGTGTCGATTATGGAAAAATGGCCCCATAGATAGTACAAGTAAAAAATGGCCCCTAGTGCCCGGCAGCCTGCCTACCCTCGTTATCCTGCAAAGGGTGCTAAAATTCTTCGAACGAGATCCGGCTACCCCAACAAACACCGATGACTGGACCTGGCAACGTACAACACGCGCACACTCCGGACCGACAAGAAGATCACCGAACTCGAAGAGGAATTGAGCAGATTACAATGGAGTGTTATAGGGTTAGAAGTCTGGAGAGAGGGGGAGGACTCGATGATCCTCAAATCCGGTAACTTGCTCTATTTCCGAGAGGGTGACCGGCAGTCCCAGGATGGTGACGGATTTATCGTCCACAAGTCTCTTGTGTATAACTTGGTGAAGATCGAGAGTATGTCGACCAGGGTGGCGTACCTTATACTCAGAATATCTTAGAAATATTCGCTGAAGGTCGTACAGATCTACGCCCTGACCTCGGCACATCCCGACGACGAGGTGGAAACCATGACCATGTATTATATTATAAGGATATTTCAAGAGCCATGCATGGTTTCAAAACTCTTTTCACCGTTGTCATGCGGGAATGGGAAAACGAGACGATGATGAGTTGCAATTGGGACAATTTGGAGTCGGACGACGAAACCACTGGTGTCACCTACTGGCCAGTTTAATGGAGAAGGAGGGCCTCTATGATGATGAATTCCTTCTTCAGAAAGCATGAACACAGGAAGTGGACCTCTCAGAGCCCCGATGGTGCCACAAAAAATGAGATCGACTCAAATGTTCAATGAAGTCTTTGTGATCAATTCGGTGAAAACCGGGAGCGATCACCGCATGGTAAGAGGCACATTGAACATTAATATTAAGTCTCTCGACTGATGAGGGCCACGCAGTCCGTCCGTCCAGCACAAATCCAGGTCCAAAACCCCGAGAGCTTTCAGCTCGAAGTCCAGAATTGTTTTGAGTGCCTAGGGAGCTCCGTGGACGAATACCGCGATGGGTTCCTGAAAGCTGTACAGTAAGGGGTCAAAATTGCAGTCAGATCTCTATGTTTATAGTCACCTGTACGGTTCTGTGCATATAAAAGTGTGCGTGATATTTCTACGCAAACAATAAGTCATCAAACAGTCCAACTAGGAGGTGAATGGGCGTGGTCAACGCCACAGAAAGATAAAAATATATACTCACTCGATACACTTAGATATAACTACAAAAATCCGTGTCGAGCCGGTTCAAAACTAAGTCTAATTTTCGTCATAGTAGTTATCGTAACTCGTGGCAGATTCGTGAGAGAGTGCCACTCCAAAGCGGGATCGTAGTAGACCAGAGTTCAAATCTCGGCTGCACAAAGTTTCTTTTTGTATTTTTGGTAACCTATACTCATGTTAACAAATAATGACTAATAAGTTACGCGACAGGAATGCATCTTAGAAAAGGCATAAAATAAAAACAAAAGATTTTTTATGCCAAAAAGAAAACAAGTTGAAAATAAAGTAATTTATTGATTCAATAATATTATTACAACATTTAAGTAGTAGGCAGATAAAAAAAAGAAAATGAATTTTAATTTTTGAATAATAATATATGATAACTATTATTATTGAGGCTATAGCTTAATTATTGCATTTTCTCAAGGAAAAGAGGTTTGAAACTTAACCTCAATGATACAATGATGTTAACACAGAATACCGTTAATAGTTAAAACAATAAATTTAATAGTAATGAGTAATAATATTGTAATAAAATTAAAACTTTTTATACATAATAAATTGGTTCTTAGATCAGTTTAACTATCTTTATTCTTGTTAAGACAAATTGTCACTTACATTACAACAATATGCAAACATTATAGAAGAATTATCCCAGTGAGAGTAGAAGAAAATCAAATGATTCGTTGTCGACATTCAACACATGCCCAAGATAAGGCGGTGGTCCAAGTTAAAAGATTTCAAATATTGATTTAAAATACAAAATTAAGTCACTTCATTCCATCGGCATGGAGTGCGCGGCGAACAGTGCGGAATGACGTATCGAATTCACTAGCAAAACACCTAGTTGGTATATAAACATTGTTTTCATATTCATTCACCATAAAACTTCATTGAGACTGACTTATAAGCGGTGGTCTGCCACTTAATGTACGACCCTTGAGACTTCCGTCTTCATCAAACTTCGTTATCCAACGAACCACAGTTCTCCTCTAAAAAATAATAGACAGATATTAAACATTAAAAAAAAGTGATTTATTTACTTACTTGACACCAAAATATCATGCACCGTATTTTAAAAATTATCACATTATTTTTATAATATAACTTTCACATAATCCGGTTTCATCAGAAATTTCTGATTGCATTTAGCCTATTCTTATGGAAGGCAAAAATATTTGCCCTATTTTCTAAACTTATTTGTGCTTGCATTATGATATTCAAATAAACACCGCTATTACAATACCTCGAACGCTTTGATTAAAGTTCACCAATCTACAACGCCGTACTAAGTATTTCTTCAAGCAATTCATATTGTTTCAATATATGTAGGTACCCTCATCTTCAGTGATTTTACCGAATAAAATAAAAAGTTCTACCCTCATCCAAATGCAATGCTCAAGATCCAATTCCTGACAATTGAATATATAAAGTAATTAATGCAGACGAAGATAATATTATTACAAGGATAACAAAATTATTATGCTACAGTATTTAATACTTTTCTATCATTTATGAGATTACATTAAAAAGATAGTTAAGATTTAAATCTTTATTAATATTTATGCTTTCAATTTAAATGAAGAAATAGATATTCATATTCATAAATTAAGTGTATTAAATAATAATAATAATAATTTGATCATTATTTAAAAATAATATTTAAAAATGTATAAAATGTGTACAGAATGATAAATGAAGAAAAATAAAATAATAGGTATTATTTTGACGTGTTATGGGATTCGAACCAAGCTTATCGTGGTTCATCTAGCAGTGTTAACCGCTAGGCCAGACGGACACCTATGTATAGCAATGAAATTAAATACCTTATTCCGATCAAACTAAGTTAAAGGTAAATGATTATCTAACGCGCTCTCTAGGATTCTTGATGATTAGCAATATACGGGAGTAAGTGCGATCGATGTTGGCGACAAAACGTATGGGTATTGTATTTGAAAGCTACCCACAATGTTATAAAGTTAAGGTGAACATTTATATTATATCATCTATAGATGAGGATGGATTTGAAACACCACCACCACATGTTTTGAGATTTTAACAAATAGTATAACTTTGTGGCCATGTCGCGTTCTTATTGGTTCATTATGAAAGAGTTCAATATACAGGTGTGTGTATGAGTGTTATGTGTTAATAGAAGAAGGACGTAAGTGGGACTGATGGGATATGCTATTTTTTCGTGAATTTATGACTGCAATTTTGACCGTGATAGTACATATGGTCGGGTCTAAGTTTTTGAAGACCCGTCGTAAAGATAGAAACAAAAAGCTCTCTGATACTACTCTCAAGCTTATGAAGGAGATGCGTGAGATGATCCTGCAGTCTTCAAATGAGGCGTGCAAATACTAGCAGCTCAATAGACGGAACTCTAAATCCTTTAAAAAAGACGTCCGCCGCTTTAATATCAAGCGTATTAGGGACGCGATTGAGCGAAATAAAGGCTCCAATGCGATTGTTGTGTGAGATTTCAAAGGATCTGGCTATCGGGCAGAGCCAGCTCACGAAACTGAACCGACAATGGCAGGATCGTATCCGCCAAACTGGAGCTTCTGAGGGTGATCGAGATATTCTATGTGCAGTTGTTCACATCAATAAGCAAGCCGACGACCCAAGAGCTAGATTGACCCAACACTATACCGAAGATATCCCGGACGTCAGCCAAAACGAGATAAAGAGGACTCTGAAACAGTTTGAAAACAACAAGGCGCCGGGTGATGACGGAATCACGGCCGAATTCCTGAAGGTGGGTAGGAAACCGGTCCTTAAAGCTCTTCAGAATCTGTTTGATTCCGTCATAATCGAGGGCAAAACGCCACAGGCATGGTGCAGGGATGTCGAGGTACTCTTATTCAAGAAGGGCGACAATGCCCAGCTGAAGAACAATAGGCCCGTCTCACTGCTAAGCCATGTTTACAATTTGTTTTCAAGAGTCATCACGAATCATCTCGCGCGCAGGTTTGACGATTTCCAGCCTCCCGAATAATTCGGATTCCGAAAAGGCTTTAGCACCCTAGACCACATACAACCGCTGCTGCAGGTTATACTGTAGACCGAAGAGTATAACCTGCCTCTCTGTTTAGAGTTTGTGGATTACAAGAAAGCCTCAAATTCGATCGAGACTTGGACTGTACTGCAGTCTCTCCAAGGGTGCCAGATCGACTGCAGGCACATTGAAGTGTTGAAGTGTTTATACGAGATTTACTTTGGCTATATGTGATGTTTTATGGCAATTGGAGGTACCTAAACTCCATTTGAAATAACATTAGACATGTTTCCAAATCTTATTACAGTCCGTTCAACCGATTTTGAGTTCTATCCCGTAAACATAAGGATGACATAATAAGCATAAACCTGCTACCAAAACCAACTGTTTACTACAGCTACCATTTGTCGTATCACCAATGCAATAGAAGTCAAAATCGGTTGAACGGGCTATAAAATAGGCTAATTTAAACGTCTAATGTTATCGCAAATGGAGTATCACAAAAATAAAAAGAGATAAATAAAAAACTTTTTAACATAAAAACAAACCGACTTCCAAAAAAAACACTGCAAAGCGAAAAATAACTTTCTTTTCCGAAGTCGGTGTCTTTGGTACCTATTGTTTTCCGTCACACCAACTTCTAACCAGGGTTAATAATATTTGAGGAGTTCCCTCCATATCTCCAAGATCTCATCATCAGATCCTGACTTTATGACTATGGGACCAACTAGGTAGTATACGCTTTTAAACAAAAGAAGAATTTTCCAAATCTTTGAGTAATCGGGGAATCCTCCTTTTTTGAAGTCGGTAAAAAGCGCCACCATGTTAAAGTCAAAAATATTTATTTCAACTAGGCCATCAAGCGCCACTTTTGAACGTCAACAATTTAAATTTACAAGTCATAATAATGGGTGATTAAACGAACTTACCTGTAAGTGAAGTTTTATATGTATGTTATAACATCGCCTTGGATGTTTCTGTAAAGGTGTTATAATAATTAATGAATTAAATAAATAAATAATAATAAATTAAAACTTCGTTTACCTAAAGTTGCTCCAGTAATGGATTCTCGTGCCAAACTTCCGTGTCTTGTGGCTTACCCCACTAATGAGCGATCAACTGATTTCGCAACTTCTTCCGCTACTAAACAAGCGCTCATGAGAGCTATAAATCATAGTGACGGCTTTCAAATTATATGTGTCAAGAAAACTGCTAAGTCTAGCATCGTGAAACGTGTCGCTAACGATTTTCAAATCAAAAAATTGCAATCGGTCGATGCCATTAGGTCCGCTGGCTTGCGACTTGAAAAAACCAAAAGGCCGTAGGCCTCGTATTTTAGTTAAAGACGTCCCATCCTCAATGGAGGACACTGCCTTTTTGCATGCGTTGTTTTGTCAAAAAATTAAAGACGAGTTGCCATAAAATGAAGATGACTTAATTTAATCAACAAAAATTATACGTGGGCGTTCTTAAGGCAATGGTTGGAAATGGATAGGCATTGAATTCGAGTCCGCGGTCCGGAAACATTTAGTCTCGATTAAGGATAAACAATTTATTGATTCGGCGACTTGCCGTTTCATTGATGATGTCGACGTAGTACGTTGTGCACATTGTCAAAAGTTCGGTCATATTAAGAAACACAGCACTAATTACTCTGAGGTACATGAAACCAAAGACTACACGCATAAGGACAATTTAAATTATAAACCGTCTTGCGTGGCGTGCAAACGTTCTATGAAACCGTCTGACCATTGCTACGGGTCAAATGAGTGTACAACTTATAAACTTAAGCTCTAAAAACTTATCCTTAACACCAACTACTAAGATAATGGATAGATTCATCTAGTAATAGTAATCATGGGTCTCATTCGGTTATATTTGCACATGGTATTATAAGGTTTAGGTAAATTATTAAACAGCAATCAGAGTTACTCGAGACTTTAATTTATTGTATGCCTGGGTCATCTTTCAAATATATCGTGGCATCTGTAACAAAGAGTGTATATAAATCAGATACCAATGTATCTGTCTTTATAGGTTGTAAAAAAGGTGACATCACTGAGTGTGTAACGGAGTTGATAAAGTTGAAATGCAATAAAATCATATTGTGTGCTTTTCCATATTTAGAAGAATTGACTAGTAGACAAAATAATTATATTCATAAGCTGAATAAACATGTTCATTTCCTTGTCAGCCATAAAATTGAAAGATTTGTTTTTTTTTACATCAACATTTTTGTTGATAAATAAAAGTCGACAGGCAAAACAGTGTATCTGCCTATTAGGGTAAGACATCAAATAGCGAGGCTATTATCTTTTACTTTAAACACAGACATAAATAGTGCGTCGAAGTCATGTACTGTATTTGATATTAGTAGTAATACTAATATCTTATCTTTTAGACTTTGTTAATAACTTGGTGGATACACTGGATAACCGCTTTAAATGCTACGGAATCTTTCTGGACCTCACTAAGGCCTTCGATACCGTCTCAATCCCTAAACTTTTGGCCAAAATGGAGCATATAGGAATACGTGGTTTGGCTCTGGATATTTATAAAAGTTACCTGAGTGGCCGTAGTCAATGCGTAAAAATTGAAGACCTTATCTGTAAAGAGGAACCGGTTTGCTACGGCGTACCACAGGGCAGTATTTTGGGGCCCACCCTCTTCCAAATTTACATTAATGACCTCTGCCAATTACCTATCATCAATTGTGATATATTCACCTACGCTGATGATACGGCACTCCTTATTTATGACAGAGACTGGACCAAGGTGACTGATACAGTTGAATCTTCATTGCGTAGTATAATGGACTGGCTAAGCAACAACATGCTGGCACTGAATATTGCTAAAACAAAAATCATACAGTTCTCTCCAACAAACTGCCCTAAGCCTCCAACTACTACAGATATAATCCAACATGTATGCACAGATCCTACTCAATGTAAATGTATTATCCTCACCTTGGTACCTCACATCAAATATCTAGGAGTCCATGTAGACGAAAAGCTTGACTGGCGAACACACATAAATGCTTTATGTTCCAGGCTCCGTAAGCTTATTTATTTGTTTAAAGGACTTCGACATTCTGCGGACAAGGAGACGGCAACAATAGTATACCGCACGTTATGTGAGTCTTTAATTACCTACGGTATTCCAGTATGGGGAGGGACATTTAAGACAGCTACGCTTAGAGCGGAACGGGCACGGCGGGCAGTACAAAAAGCAAATCTATTCTACTAGAAAGTTGTACTCGGAAGCCCATGTCCTGACGGTTCGACAATTATATATCCTCCGTACTGTCCTACGTAGATACATGTTACCAATAAGTTTGGATGCAATAAATAGACGCATTGGTTTTCCAGTCTGCAAAGTTACCAAATGTCGCACTGCACTCGCGTCCAGACACTTTTGTGCGTTAAGTTCAAAGATCTACAACCGGGTTTGCAAATCTATCTCAAATTATAAGCTCACGTTATATAAAGTGAAACAAATTTTAAAACCATGGCTTCAGTCATTAAGTTATGACGACACTGAAAAGTTAATTTTATCAGGACCATAAAAGACGCGTATCATTTTTAAAACTAAAGTTCATCAAGATTACATAAGATATCCTCACGCTCACTCATGCGTCCACTCCTCCATCACATACACACACACACTCACACAAACACAATCACACACACACTCGCAATCACACGCTCGCATGTTCGCTTTGCTTCTTTTTATTGTTTAGTTTTACTGTTTCAATAGCTACTACTCGTAGTGTTACTTATTCCTTGTGTTCTATTACATAAAAATTGAAATGTGCATTGATTTATATCAGCGGAGGACACTAATTCCCGTAACACAGGTTCGCCTAGCACGGGAGTCAGGGGCTTCACATGTATGTTTGTAATATTTTTATGTCAATAAAGTTATTTATTTTTATGATTAAGTTTACAGGTAGTTAATAACTTTAATAACGTTAGCATTTCTGCTATTAATATTTATAATTTAAACTAGTTTGTAGGACAAGGGAGGGCACCAATAACAAAATACTCCTCGTACATCCAACAACAAGAAGCTTGTTCTCAATTAATTTATTTAAAAAAGGGGCTAAGCAGAATTCTTTGAAATTATTCCATCAAAATATTCAAGGTTCTTCTGCAAAGCAATTGGAAATAGAACTGTGTTTAGAAAAGACAATGTTTGAAACTATTTGTTTTACTGAGCATTGGCTGAAAGATTATTCAATGCTTATTAATTATGAAAATTATACTGTGGGCAGTTGTTTTAACAGAAATGATATGTTGCGTGGAGGTTCACTTATATTAATTAAAAATGGTATTAAATCCAAACCTCGTAAAGATATTGTAGATCTATCTATATTGAAGATAGTGTTGAACTGTCCTGTGTTGAGCTGGATAAGCATGTTATGGTTTGCGTTTACAGACCGCCCAATTATAAAAACTACTGTATATTTGAGTCAGTGGTAATAAACTAGTCATAATCTGTGGTGACTTCAATATAAATGTTTTAAAATAATTCAGATAGCAGTAGACTATTAAATCTCTTCAAATCATTTAATTTGTCACATGTGTTTGAAGAACCAACCCGAACAACTGTGAATACTGCTGAATGTATTGGTAATGTTTTTTGTTGCTGCGAATACTTAAACAAGGCCATTATGAATTGTCTGCCTTTGGATCATAGTGGGCTGCTGGTAACATTGGAGTCCAAAATACCAAAACAACAAGTGGAGATTCAATCCAGACCAATAACATCTGGTAAATTAAATAAATTTAACAGCACTTTAATCATAAAGTTGAGTTATCAGGACCTCACAGGTAATAGTTTTCTCAGTGGTTCAAAACAGAATTCAATAATACTTTTAAGCAGAAAACTAAAACTGTATGCCCTAACTTTTTATTCAGTGACTGGGCGACCAAAGGAATCAGGAAAAGTAGGGTGAGGCTTTACGAGCTGTATGGCCTTAAGTCTTATACTATTAACACTGAAACGTTTAATAAGTATGTTACTACTTACTCAAGATTTTTTTTAAATACTTGTAAACTAGCTAAGGCTTTATACATTAGCAATAAGGTTAAATTCGCAGAAAATAAAATTAAGACGGTTTGGAAAATTATAAACAATGAAACGAACGGGAACAAAAGAAATAATACTGATTACACGCTTGGAACTACACATGGACTTATTAGAGATAACAAAGAAGTTGGTCTAGAATTTGTAAATTTCATTACCAGCATCACAATTAAAACTACTGAAAAATTAAATTCTTCGCAGTCGCTCGCTTCCGGTTTATTACACGCTAACGTTTCAGCCTTCCCGACTGAATTTAACTTTTCACATATAAACCCAATAACAATAATAAAAGCTTTTAAGCAAATCAAGATCAAACTGACCGAACATCTATGGGGAATGTCCATCAAAGTTTGTATCTCTATTATTCAGACTATAGCGCCGTACTTAGCTTTAATTTTTAATTTGTGTGTAGATCAAGAAGTCTTTCCGGATATAATGAAACATAGTAAGGTTATACCACTTTTTAAATCGGTTTTCCTGGGGATCACGCTAGACTCAAAGTTACAATGAGGTCCTCATTTAATATCACTTGCGGGGCGGTTAAGTTCAGCAGCTTATGCTGTAAGAAAAATCTTCAGTTTACTGATGTAGATACCGCGAGGCTGGTCTATTTTAGTTACTTTCATAGTATAACGTCTTACGGTATATTACTATGGGGAAGGGCTGCAGACATTCAGTAAATTTTTATTCTGCAAATACGAGCCATCAGAGCGATATACAATCTTCGCCGGCGCGATTCTCTAAGGGAACTGTTTAAGGACATTAACATCATGACGGTACCTTGTCAATATATTTACGAAAACATCATGTACGTTAAAAATAATTTACATATTTTTAGTAAAAACAGCGATAGAATTATGTTACTAGAAATAGGGATCAATTAATTCAACCAGGTTTCAGGCTGGCTAAAGTAGCGTCATCTTTTCTGCGGTACTGTATAAAATGTTACAATAAATTATATCCCCACATTCTAGAACTGAATGAGGTGAAATTCAAAACTTGTATAAAACGCACACTATGCAGGCAGGCATATTATAAGTTGGGATTACATCGCTGATAAAAATGCTTGGCTCAGGCAATGCACTAGGGACACTAGGACCTACTGAAGACTGTATGAATATTTATGTGTTGTATAAACTCAATTTATTTAATTATTATATAACTGCACAGCACCTATGTGAGTACTATGAGGATGAGATGGCGCTAGTGTCAATGTTAACTTCGGCTCCGTATTTAAAATTGTTTTTAAATTATCTAAATCGTTTTCAAGTGTGAATAAATAGTGAAATAGCATCAGTGTATTCCGATAAATAAGTGACAGTGTTAGCAAACAATCCTGTCAGCGAATACTAGTGATATAAGTTAAATTTTAAAACAAGTGTGAACATAGTGTGTGCACAAAAAAAAACATATAATCTTTGTATAAACAAGGATTTAAAACAAACATTGCTAAAAACTGGTGACTATTTGATCGTTTTACATTAAAAATCTTAAAAAAGCAACGAAAACAACTTTTTTCAAATCGCGGTCACTTTTACAACAACAAGATAAAAAACAGTCAAATCAAAATTCAAATATATCAAAAATAAAAACAGAACACTATTTTCGTCATCGAATTTAATGAAAGTTTGGCTAAGCTGGCATAAGGTGGGTCTCTTTTTAAGAGCCGTGTTGTACACTCGAGGCCCGAGTTCAAACCCAGCCGAAGCAAAGTTCCTTTTTATATTATTTCTCGAGCTTTATCAACAACGAAAATTGAATTTTTAGAAAACATTATTATATATTTGTTTCGGTTGAGAAAACGTGCCACATCACTTTCAAACGACACAATAAACGAAAGTACTCTTAATAATTCTGCGAATTCGCCGCTAGATGGCACATCTACTAGCCTACCTCCTGATATATCCGATGATGAAAGCGACGATGAAATCTTGCAGCTTAAAAATGAACTACAAAAAGTTAATTTACAACTAAGCGCAGCTCACGAAGAAATTAATAACTTATCATTAGAAAACACGAAGTTAAAACAAGAAATTAAAAATTTAGATGTAAAGCACAAGATAATGAAACAAGTCACAAGTAAATTAACATCTGAGATAATCGTTACCCCAAAGAAAAAAGCAAAAAATGTACTGGCAAAGTCATGTGCAAATGTACCTACTACTCCTCCAGAAATTGATATTCCTTCACAGTCACCAGCAACCAAGGAAAAGCTCTCAGTACAATATGGACACACTGAGGCACTTCAATCCCAAGAGAGAGAACTGCCTATCACGCCTAAAAACAACAAAAATAAGCTATGTATTGTGAGTGCAAATAAAAGTAACAAGATGTTGTCTATAGCCGAGAATTCGTTTCAAAACTGTGAAATTTGTCATTATGTTTCTCCAAATTGTGGCACGGAGCAGCTTATCAACAACTTGGAGAAGAAATTAATAGAATATACTATGAATGGTTTCTGCATTATTTTAATTGGAGAAAAAGACTTTCATAAAACAGAAAACTATGTGGATATAATAATAAAACTGAGAGAAAAATTGCAGAAAATACATCACACGAATATCATAATATGTGTTCCTACCTTCAAATTAAGTCATAATTCAATATTGTTTAACTGGCGCATAGAAACCTTTAATAATCTACTTCATTTAGACTTGCAGACGTACAACTATGCAACGGCGTTTGACTCAAATTTAGACTTGTGTTACGATTTTACAATGTTCTCTAAGTTCAGTAGGAAAATAAACGATCGTGGTATGCGAAATGTGTTTTATAATCTGTCGTTAACTATAGCTGATTATAATTCATTTTCTCAACAAGAAAATATAGCTGACAACCAAACAAGCATGTCGTCTCCACGCTGCGATTTTTTTCTCTAATCATATGAATACAGGGTGTTTGGAAGGGAGCTGTACATACGCCTAGGGTAGAAACTAGGGATAGTCTGCTACCTACCCCCGCCCATTATATTGACCTTGGCCTCAAGGTTTTTTTTTAATTTATTTTTATTTTTTATTTGACTTTTTTGTGATTTTTTGACTAAAACTACCTGTAGCTCAAAATCTATCCATGGGACCGGTCGGCTAATGGTCTTGTTTTAATCGTTAGAGTCTTAGGGTCCTGCAAAAAATTATTTTACACCAGAAAATTGTGGAGAAGAAAAGTTATGGGGCCTGAAGTACCGTAGTAAGGTAAAGAAATAATTTTAAGGGCAACTTTCTATGGGGTTTGTTGGCGCATCACATATGCGCGGGCGTCCGAGAGGCAGGCGCGGGGTGTCGGGGGACCGAACCCACGACGCGACGGCCGGCTGCGCGCCCGCCGCTCCACTCAGCTCACAGACACCAGCCATTACGGGCATTTCTTTGTACCTATTTCTATCTGAGTTGATAGCGTAATAACAGTAATATACCTATTTTAATACAGTCCACTCTTTTATTATAAAGTCCCGATTGAGCCTATTCATTGGTCCTTCGATTGCTCAAAAATAAACACCGGTTTTGCTGTAATTAACGCCGTCAACAACATCGGTCGTCGTGTTCACCTGTGCGGACTTGGACCGTTCGCGAGCACCACGCGGTACGACCACGAAGAAAAGAACAAAGAAGTCGTTCCCGAGGCAGCCTGCATAGTCAACGTGGGAGCTGACGTCATTCTTTGGGAGTATAATACTGTATTTGAGTGAGTCCGTTCCAATTAGTTATTTTTCTGCTTTCATCTTCTTGCCGAAAAACGTTGTTCATCTTCCTATCTTTCAGTGTTCATACAGTGTCTCAACATTAGTGCTTTCATAGTGTTTCCTACGCACTGCTTGTAAAATTACGCATATTTTGTATCGAAAACGCTCGGTAATTAGCTACTTCGCACCGCGATAACACGTGTTGAGTTGTTGACCTTGAAATTTTTTCTCGATCCCTTTCACTAACGCACAGCTGTTTGTGGTTGTCTTATCTATTGAGTACATTAGCATCAGTGCGTCCAGCTGTTATTTAACTTTACAATGGCAGATAACTTAAAAACATTGATAAAAAAACGTAGTTCAATTAAATCAAAGCTTACTATTTACAGTAACTATTTAAATTTAGTAAAAAGTAGTTCCGCAATATCAGAGTTGCAACGTTTAGATTTAGAGGAGCGTTTTAATAGATTTGAAACCTTACATACCGAATTTGACGCCTTACAGACACACATCGAAGTGATATCCGACGACAACGAGGCAGCATTGACTGAACGTGAGGACTTTGACCGCCAGTTTTTCAACTTGGTGGCACTCACGCGCAGCCTGCTCGGTGTCTCGACCAACGGTGCTGCGTCGGAGGCGGGCTTCAAAGATGCTGACTCAGGTGCACATGTTTCATTTAGGAATTCTTTTGTTCGTTTGCCTAAAATAGATTTGCCACATTTCGATGGGAACTACCAATGCTGGCTTGAGTTTAGGGACACTTTTGGGTCATTGATTCACGACAATTCTAGCATAAGTGATATCAACAAGTTTCACTATTTGCGAGCTTCACTCCAGGGGAATGCAGCTTCAATTATAAAAAACATTGACTTTAAAGCTGACCATTATAATTTAGCGTGGGACCTGTTGTGCGAACGTTACAATAACAACCGACTTTTAGTGAAAAATCATTTACAAGCTTTATTTGACGTTGAACCTCTTACAAAAGAATCAAGTGTTTACATTAGAAACCTTGTTGATGTTATTAATAAAAATATTAGGGCACTAACTTCATTAAAAAGGCCCACTCAATATTGGGATGATATTATTATTTATTTTATGATTAAAAAATTAGATTTAACAACAAGTCGTGACTGGGAAGAGCATAGAAACAATACTTTTAAAGATGATCCTACTTTAACACAATTTTGTTCTTTTTTAAGCAGAAAAGCGGACTGGTTAGAATCAGTGGAGACAAATCTTAGTTCTTCCGAAACGAATGCTATAATTGCCTTAAATAATAGTCATTCAAATAAAACCGATTCTAAGCATACAACAAATAAAAAAATTGAAAATATAAATAAAAACAGTAAATGTCCACTTTGCTCCCAAGCACATACGTTATTTAAATGTGAATCTTTTAGAAACTTGTCAATAGAAAATCGTATACAAAAGGCAACTCAATTTAATGTTTGCATTAATTGCTTACGCTTTGGACATAATTCTACAAAATGTAGATTTTCACATTGCAAATATTGCAAAACAAAGCACAATACGCTTTTGCATTTGGAAAGTAACGAGCCCAAACTTGCTTCCAATCCAATGCCTTCTATCACGCCTTTTGCACTGTCTTCTGCTTCTCCTTCTTCAAATGTTGTGCTTTCAGCCAATTCCATGCAGCTTGCTACTTCTGCGCATGTTTTACTGTCCACAGCTATGGTGAACGTGACTGGCGTGACGGGTAAGAAGTACACTGCGCGCCTACTGCTGGACAATGGCAGTTCGGCGAACTTTGTTACGCAGAGCTTATCAGAGAAGCTGGGTTTGTTACGACGCGGTACGAGCACCAAGGTAACGGGTATTAATAACCACATATCCACCAGTACACAGTCTTGTCACCTCTCAATAGAGTCTTTATGCTGTGCCTTTAATGTAGATATCGAGTGTCACATTTTGCCTGAAATCACAAAATTTCTACCGTCTTCATTCATACACATCAATCACGTCCCTATTCCTTCAGGTATTAAACTAGCAGACCCGAACTTTAATGTTCCGTCGGTCGTAGACATCCTGGTAGGGGCTGAAGTTTTCTGGAATGTCTTAGGCAGCAAAACAATTGACTTAGGGAAAAACCTACCTAAATTATGCGAGACCAAGTTAGGATGGTTAGTTTCAGGTAGTATTTCGCGCCACTCATGTTTTTCCGTCAATCATTTTTGCCATCATTCCAATGTCACTCCCGACCTAACTCAATTTTGGGAGCTTGACCATATTGCTTCAAAACATTCACTCTCGCTTGAGGAGAGAATGTGTGAGCAGTCTTTTGCTCAAACCACCGTCCGTAATGATGGTGGGGGATTCGTAGTATCAATGCCTTTAAGAGGGGATCCTAGTACATTAGGTCATTCATTTACCAATGCTAGAAATCGTTTTCTTTCCCTTGAACGGCGATTTAAACGCGATCCATCATTTTATAAAAAATACAATGAGTACATGAGAGAATATGAGCGCCTTGGTCATATGACGTTAGACTCAGACTGTACTCCTTCACCAGAAAACTCCATGAAAAATTATTACATTCCACATCATGGAGTTATTCGCAGTTCTAGCACCACTACACAGCTACGCGTAGTATTCGACGCATCAGCTCCTACCAGTTCGGGGGCGTCGCTTAACGACATCCAGATGGTCGGTCCCGTAGTACAAGACGATCTGTTTTCCATTTTAACACGTTTTCGTCAGCATAAGTACGTGGTCTCAGGTGACGTGGAAAAAATGTACAGAGCCATAGAGTTAAATCCAGTCCAACGACCTCTTCAAAAAATAGTTTACAGATTTGAACCTTCAGAACCTCTTAGAACCTACACTTTAAATACGGTTACCTATGGTACCGCTTCTGCGCCCTATTTAGCCACTAAGTGTCTTGTAAGTCTGGCTGATGACATTGAGGACAGTCGTGCCAAATGCGCTATACGACGAGATTTTTACGTCGACGACTTTCTTAGTGGAGGGGATACGATAGCTGAAACGGTAGATATTTCAAAAAAGGTACATTCTGTTCTATCATCTGCAAAATTCAATTTAAGAAAATGGCGATCAAACAATCCAAAAATTCTAAAAGAAATTACACATAGCAACGAGTTACATAACACTTTAAATTTTTCTGAGCATAGTCCAAACTCTCAATCTAAGACTTTAGGTCTTAACTGGATTTGTGACTCTGATTCACTCACTTATGCTATAAATATCACCTCCACTACTAAAGTCACAAAACGTCATGTCCTTTCCGTTATCAGTCAAATCTTTGACCCATTAGGCCTCGTAGGTCCATGCGTCGTCGAAGCAAAGCTGATTATGCAGCGTCTATGGCAAGACAAGTATGACTGGGATGACGAAGTATCGCACGAAGTCAAAAATCTTTGGTATACATTTGAAGGCACAATAACAGCATTAAATAAATTAAATATTCCTCGTTGGGTTTTGCGTGAAGACTCTATTACGCATGAAGTACACGTCTTTACCGACGCGTCCGAGAGGGCGTACGGCGCTTGTGTGTACATTCGGTCTTGTAATGGCAGTGGGTCCATAGGCGTACAACTTCTAGTCTCTAGAAATCGTGTAGCGCCGATCAAACCAACGACGATACCGAGGCTTGAACTTTGTGGAGCTTTGTTGGGTGCAAGGCTGTGTACTAAGGTTCAGGAATCGCTTACCATGCCCATTCATAAATGTAGATTCTGGTGCGACTCAACCATAGTCCTGGGTTGGCTCTCTACTCCTTCTAATCAATTAAAACCTTTTGTCAGAAACAGAGTCAATGAAATACAGGAAAGTACTTGTGGTCATACCTGGAGCTACGTACCGTCGAAGGACAACCCGGCGGATCTTGTTTCCCGTGGTCTCAGTGCCGACGTTATCATGCACACACCTCTGTGGTGGTCTGGACCCTCATTTTTACAGCATAGTGAAAATGAGTGGCCTAGCATGCCAAACAACGGGAAAGATAGTCTGCCGGAAGTAGTGACTCATTACATTGGTAGTAATAGTGACAATCATATTTCGTTACGTAGTGATCATTTAGACGTAACTATTCATTCATCAATCATTTCTAATTTATTAGTAAAGTATTCTAGTTTATTAAAAATACAAAATATAATTACATATATACAACGCTTTGTTTACAACATAAAAAATAAAAATAAATTGCATGGTAATTTTTCAACAACAGAACTAGAAAACTCATTAAATATAATTATACATTATTCACAGCTTGAAATGTTTCCAGAAGAGTATAATTTGTTAAAGTCTGGACAAAAATTACCGCGCAAAAGTAGATTGCTTCCTCTGACACCGTTCATTGACAATCATAACCTCATTCGCGTGGGCGGAAGGCTCGATAACTCCCCCTACGATTTTAGCGTGAAACATCCTATTGTTTTATGCAGTAAGCATATACTTACAAAACTTATATTTCAAATGCAACATTTAAAACTTGTACATGCAGGTCCACAGTTGTTATTGTCACATATACGGCAAACATATTGGCCTCTAGGCGGCAGAAACTTGTCTAGATTTGTCGTGAATAAATGTCTTAAATGTTTTCGACATAAGGCTCAGAACGTTCAGCCTATAATGGGTCAACTACCTAGCTCAAGAACAAATCTTGAGTTTCCTTTCTTAAATAGTTATGTTGACTACGCCGGGCCAGTATTGGTGGCCAATCGTAAAGACCGAGGATGCAAACTTACAAAGTCCTATATGTGCATCTTTGTTTGCTCGGCAGTAAAAGCCGTACATTTGGAGCTCGTCACCGACCTCACCACTGAGGCCTACATGGCCGCTCTAAATCGGTTCGTGGCGCGTCGTGGCAAGCCTCGAAGCATCACGTCCGATAACGGGACTAACTTTGTAGGCGCATCAAATGAGATGTACAAGTTCTTGCAATCATCAAATGTTGCATCTGAAATGGCGCAGCAGGGTATTGAATTTATTTTCACGCCCGCATACAGCCCTCATTTCAATTCATTGGCTGAAGCTGCTGTAAAATCATGTAAGCATCATTTAAAACGATTACTGCATCTTACTCATTTCACCTTCGAAGAGATGGCTACCTGTCTCACTCATATAGAGGCGGTTCTTAACTCACGCCCTCTTACTCCTCTTTCTTCAGACCCTAACGATTTTTCGGCACTTACTCCCTTTCACTTCCTAATTGGACGGCCATTCTTATCAGTACCACATCCTCAGGTGACTGAAGCCAACATCACGCGACTGGATCGCTGGAAGAGAATTCAGCACATCAGACAGCATTTCTGGCGACGGTTTCATAACGAGTACACTTCTCTGCTGCAGGCCAAATCCAAGTGGTTTCATTCCAGAGGTGAAGTGAAGCCGGGGTCCTTAGTCCTGATAAAGGACAAAACAACGCCGCCTCTGCTCTGGTCCCTGGGCCGGGTCACGAAGACCTATCCTGGCGTAGACGGAGTCACGAGAGTGGCCGAACTGAAGACGAAGCGGGGCACCATTCGTCGTGCTTTCAACTGCATCTGCCCCCTTCCAATCGACAATTGAAGACTTCCCTTCAACCCGGGGAATATGTTGGCGCATCACATATGCGCGGGCGTCCGAGAGGCAGGCGCGGGGTGTCGGGGGACCGAACCCACGACGCGACGGCCGGCTGCGCGCCCGCCGCTCCACTCAGCTCACAGACACCAGCCATTACGGGCATTTCTTTGTACCTATTTCTATCTGAGTTGATAGCGTAATAACAGTAATATACCTATTTTAATACAGTCCACTCTTTTATTATAAAGTCCCGATTGAGCCTATTCAGGTTTAAAAAAAAACTAACAGGGTTGGAGTTCTTCTGATTTTTTTAAAACATCCTCAGTCCATGCCCTTTCTAACGATATGCTAAAAGTGTAATTATCACTTTTAGTTTTAAAGTTATTAATTAATTTCCGCAACTAGGGCACTTCAAGCAAAAATTTCAACTAATGAAAATTAAATGTGTTCGATCGTAAAAGGATGGCAAATGAAACAAAAAATTTGGTAATGACTAATGTCATTAAATTACAAATTTTAATTAATTACTAATTTTAATTAATTACAAATTTTGTTCAAATTGATGACCATTGACCTGTAAACATGCTCGGCACCTCTTCCTCATCTCCACGGTCACCGTTCTAAGCAGCAGTTCCTCGCGCATTGTATCGAATGCGGCGTGGATCCTGTTAATTAGAACCTCCCTTGTTGGTACTTCTTCTGCGTACACCAACTCTTTCGCCCTTCCCCAGACGTAGAAGTCGAGTGGGGTAAGGTCAGGCGACCTTGGGGGCCAGGGAATTGGCCCACCCCGACCAATCCAAGAATTAGGAAAGCAGTTGTCCAGAAGCTCCCTCACTGCTAGGCTCCAATGAGCAGGACAGCCGTCGTGCTGGAAGACTATGGGCCGATCTTCGTCAAACACTTCTTCCGCTAAATCAGGCAAATCGTTTTTGCAATCGTATTCTCTGGAATGACGAGTCCAAGTTTGACAAGGAAGGAATTGTAAATTACCACAATCTCCATCACTGGGCACCCAGAGATCAAAACCCGAGAGTCAAGAGGCACAGAGGTTTTCAACGAAGGTTCTCCGTGAACGTATGGGCAGGCGTCATCGGTAATCAGTTGATAGGGCCGCACTTTTTGCCAGACAACCTAAACGGGCAAAACTACTTAGATTTCCTCGAAAACGATTTGCCTGATTTAGCGGAAGAAGTGTTTGACGAAGATCGGCCCATAGTCTTCCAGCACGACGGCTGTCCTGCTCATTGGAGCCTAGCAGTGAGGGAGCTTCTGGACAACTGCTTTCCTAATTCTTGGATTGGTCGGGGTGGGCCAATTCCCTGGCCCCCAAGGTCGCCTGACCTTACCCCACTCGACTTCTACGTCTGGGGAAGGGCGAAAGAGTTGGTGTACGCAGAAGAAGTACCAACAAGGGAGGTTCTAATTAACAGGATCCACGCCGCATTCGATACAATGCGCGAGGAACTGCTGCTTAGAACGGTGACCGTGGAGATGAGGAAGAGGTGCCGAGCATGTTTACAGGTCAATGGTCATCAATTTGAACAAAATTTGTAATTAATTAAAATTAGTAATTAATTAAAATTTGTAATTTAATGACATTAGTCATTACCAAATTTTTTGTTTCATTTGCCATCCTTTTACGATCGAACACATTTAATTTTCATTAGTTGAAATTTTTGCTTGAAGTGCCCTAGTTGCGGAAATTAATTAATAACTTTAAAACTAAAAGTGATAATTACACTTTTAGCATATCGTTAGAAAGGGCATGGACTGAGGATGTTTTAAAAAAATCAGAAGAACTCCAACCCTGTTCGTTTTTTTTTAAACCCCATAGAAAGTTGCCCTTAAAATTATTTCTTTACCTTACTACGGTACTTCAGGCCCCATAACTTTTCTTCTCCACAATTTTTTGGTGTAAAATAATTTTTTGCAGGACCCTAAGACTCTAACGATTAAAACAAGACCATTAGCCGACCGGTCCCATGGATAGATTTTGAGCTACAGGTAGTTTTAGTCAAAAAAACATAAAAAAGTCAAATAAAAAATAATAATAAATTAAAAAAAAACCTTGAGGCCAAGGTCAATATAATGGGCGGGGGTAGGTAGCAGACTATCCCTAGTTTCTACCCTAGGCGTATGTACAGCTCCCTTCCAAACACCCTGTATAATGCATCAAAATATTGCCGGTCTCTTAAGCAAGGCCGACTTACTGGTTATTTATATACAGGAATTGTTATGTAAACAAATTAATTTAGATGTTATATGTATAACCGAACATTTCATAATGTCTGGCAAAGAGAAACTTTTACATGTACCAAATTATAAGCTAGCGGCATGTTATGCTAGACAAAACATTAAGCGCGGTGGAGCCTATATCCTAGTTAAAAAAGGCATCGAATTTAAAGAACTTCATGACATTATGAGATATTCAGTAACGGGAATTATAGAATGTTGTGCAATTGAATTACCTTCACAAAAACTAACAATACTTTGTTTGTATAGACCACCAAAAATCACAAATCTACACCAGTTCTATGAAAACCTAGATATAGTACTTAAAAAGATTTCTAAGCCAAACAAAAAAATTATTATGTGCGGAGATTTTAACATAGATATTCTGAAAAGGAATAGAATTAGCATGGATTTTGAATATTTTCTTATGAACTACGATTTGAAGCTAGAAATAAATAGACCGACCAGATTTCATAGTAAAACTTGCTTAGATAATTTTGCGCACAATTCAAAACAAAGCTGCCAAAGTGAAATAATAGACTTCGGATTATCCGATCATACGGCTCAAATTTTTATAATTAAAGTTAGTAAGTTTAGTCAAGTTAAAACATGGAAGACATCAAGGCGAGACATATCTGAAGAAAATTTAATTATCTTTAAAAATCATCTCCAAAATTTATGGTTTTCAGATATATATAGCACAGAGGATCCAAATGAAGCTTATAATAACTTTTTAGAAATATTTCAACTCCTGTATGAACTCTGCTTTCCCATCAAAACAGTCATATTAAGATCTGAAAAAAAGATCAAATGGGTATCTAGAGGTATTAGAATCTGCAGCAAAAAGCAACGTCAATTACTCTGGAAACAAAAATTTAATCCTACTAGTGAAAATAAAACGAAATTTAAAGAGTACTCAAAAAAATTTAAAAAAATTGTCAAACTGACACAGAAAGCACAGAACAATTTTCTAATTAAAAATTCCAAAAACAAATCTAAAACATCCTGGCAAATAATAAATAATACAAAATCTATAAATGAACCCATAGCAAGGATAAAAAAACATGATTTAATATTAACTGGCCCTAGTGAAATAGCTCAATCATTCAACGATTTCTTTATTAATCAGATCTCAGAACCACCCCTGAACACAACTAAAAATACTCTAAGAATAACGTATAACCCTCATTCTATTTTTATGGGCCCTGCTGTCCCTCAAGACATTATAAGGGTGATCAAATCATTAAAGAACAAGAAGAGTTACGGATATGACGGTATTTCAACAAACGTTATAAAATTTGTCTGTTCTACTGTAGCTAACCCTCTAAGCCACATTATTAACACAAGCATATCCGCTGGAACATTTCCCGATAGTCTAAAAACCACAATAGTTATAATAACCACTTCATAAGAAGAACAATAAAGAAGACATGGCTAACAATAGACCAATAGCTTTAATCCCCGTAATTTCCAAAATAATCGAAAAAGTAATTTATGAGTCATTTTATTCATTTCTATCAAAATACTATATATTATGTGAGGAACAAAAAAGTTTTCGTAAAAATAAAAACATAAATATGGCCATATACGATCTAATAAATAAAATAATGTTTAATATGGATAAAAAAATACCAATTTGTGCCATTTTTACCGATATGACCAAAGCCTTTGATTACGTGAACCATGAAACGCTTTTGGCCAAACTTGATGCTTACGGTATACGAGGAAATGCTCTACGTCTAATAAAATCGTATCTAAGTGGACGTCTTCAATATACAAAAATCTCCAAAATATGCGTCAAATCAAAACGTGAGGTTAAATATTTATCTGTTCCTAGGGAAATTAAACAAGGCGTTCCGCAGGGCAGCGTTCTTGGGCCATTATTATTCTTGCTGTATATAAATGATCTACCCCGACACATCCCATACCCTTGTGTGTTATTTGCCGATGATAGTACAATCCTAATAGACTGCGTCAACAAAGAGCTTTATGAAAGTGAAATAAATAATTCTCTAAAATTAATAATAAACTGGCTCAACGACAATAATCTAATCATAAATCTCAATAAAACAAACATAATGCATTTCTATCAAAAAATTCTTCCTTTAAACCTAAAAATTAATTATAAAGGACAAACTATTGATAGCGTTAACGTGGCTTAATTCTTGGGTATATTGATTGACAGTCAATTAACTTGGAAACCGCAGGCTGAAGAAGTTTGCAAAAAATTAAGCACGTCTGCGTATGCTCTCTATAATCTGTCCAAGAAGGTTGGCGTGGATACATTAATGGTTGCATATCACGGTTTGGTGGTCTCTATTCTAAGGTTTGGTGTAATATTCTGGGGTAATTGTACCGAGGGGGAGTCTATATTTAAAGCCCAAAAACTGTGCATAAGATCCATTTTTGATCTCAAGGTTACAGATAGTTGCATTCCCTTTTTCAAGAAACACAAAATACTTACTTTTCCTAGTATATACATTCTCGAAGTAGCTATATTCGTTAAAACTAACAAGCATCTATTTCCCGCTTTGAATGATACGAGGATGCGAACTACTGCTCTGAGATCGAAATATCAGAGTCTATTGTGTACTGGTAGATATAACACTGCTTTGCTTAAAAAAAAACATTATTGGTATGGCACCTGTTATATTTAACAAATTGCCAAACTGTATTAAGGATCAGCCCTTAACAAAATTCAAGAAACTCCTATCCTTGTAGCTGACGGAGAAATGTTATTACTCTGTTACCAATTTTATAAATGATGAATTGTACTAAAAGCTTCACTTTATATCTTTTATTATGTGAATTAATTATTATGTAAATCATTTTAGAATTATCTGATTCATGACCTCATTTTGAATTTAATTACCTAGTTTTTTAATTATCTGTATGTTAACCACAATATTTTTGTATGCCAACAGGCAGAATGTACTGGGAATATATCTGTAACTAACACCATTATTGTAATACCTGCATTCTATACAAATAAAGAAATTATTATTATTATATTATTATTATTATTATGTACCAACTGTAAATCTAAAATTTACTGTACCTATATGTCGTTCGTTGATTTCACTGTGCCCTGGCAGTTGATAGGGTGTCATGCTCTCTCTAATGTCTCTCTGATGGTGGCACATGTGTTGGATCATTCGGTTCCCTTCATGATGGCTGCGCTGAGTGTCATGTGTCATGTTCGTGAACGAGCGCCATCAGTTGGTATTGGTCAAAACTTAGCTGCCTCGGCCTGTTTTAATTACCTATTTATTTTATTTTTGATTGTTTGTTTTACTCCAGACGCTTTTACGTGCACGTTTTTTTTACATCGTTCTCACATATATGTATTTTTCAAACAAGAATAATGTCAAACACTTTTTTTTTTAAAGAGTAAGTGTAGAGTTTCTTGTCCGTTCATATCCATAACAAGCTACGTATCCAAATGGACGGTAAAATCAATTATCATTACTGTTAATTTTTTTGTAGTTGAATAAATAAATTTTGATTAACCAAATGACAATTAAATCTCCACAACGATAGGGTGGCGACTTCTGGACTAGACAAACTAAATATCGATTATAACTTAGATATAGTGCTTGTTCAAGAGCAATATCAAAACGCGCGTTTACGTCACATTGTAACACAGTTGGATGGCAAAGCACGAGCCGGAATTTACGTGGCGCATTCTTCTAACTTCACAGTAACGTCTTTGCGTAACCTTATGACACCCCATTGTGCCGTTGTGGAGGCCTCATCGTTTTCTTTATAGTTGACGTTGTGAGATTGGTTGGTGTGGCTGGGTTAGTCTGGAAACTGACGCCAACTATGCTACAAAAATGCTAGCTACATTAAAGGAAGAACAGTTAGAAACATTCATTTGAAGATCTTTCACTGTCGTAATCAGCGGTCCGACAAGTAAACCTTATAGCCAAAATATAGCCTTATAGAAAATATATCCTTAAGGCCTTATAGAAAAAAACGTGTTCGATTAACTATTGGTACACGACCAGAAGAGACTATAATATAGAGAACATAGCTAAGTTTAAAGCCTGTATAAAAAATATTTCTTTTTCGGGGATCTACGAGATAAATGATCCCAATATAGCCTATAATGCATTTATCGACACTTAAGTTGTTTTATGACTTCTGTTTCCCGCTTATCCGAGTCAAAGTAAACATTATAAAAAAAAAACCTAAGTGGTTGTCCAAATGTGTTTAATTATGCAGCAGAAAGAAAAGACACCTTCTGTGGCAACTTAGACTAAATCCTTGTCAGGTCAATAAAATCAAGTTTAAAAACTATTGTAAATTGTATAAAAAAATTATAAACCTGACACAAAAGGCACAAAACAATTATAAAATAGCAACACAATATTCCCAGCCAGCGTATTGATAAAATTGAATTTAGTAATAAAATTATAACAAATCCAAAGAATATATATTATATATTTCTAATGCATTTAATAACTACTTTGTTGATAAAATACAGCCCAAACTAATGAACGGCAGCCAATCTAAAGCAAGTAGGAAAATAGACACGAGCAGGGAGTCAATGTTCATGGCCCCAAGCGTACCAGATGATAATAAAATAATAATGTCACTGAAAAACACAAACAGCGTAGGCTACGATGGCCTCCGTACAAAGATTTTTAAATCCGTAGCTAGTGAGATATGTGTACATCTAAGTTACATACTTAATCTTTGTATAAGTGCTGGCATATATCCAGATGCTTTAAAAAAATCTTTTATAAAACCCATATTTAAGAGAGAAAATAGAGAGTTAATGGAAAGTTATAGGCCAATCTCACTGATTCCAATTATTTCTAAAATTTTTGAGAAGTTTATTTATAAGGAGCTACACAAATACTTAGAAAAAAACAATATTTTGTGTGAACAACAAAAAGGATTTAGACCCAGCAGAACAATAAATATGGCGATTTTTGATTGCATACAGAATGTCATTAATAATGTAGATAAACGAAACCCTGTCTGCGCCATCTTCTGTGACATGACGCAGGCTTTTGATTATGTCCACCATCCTACAATTCTGAAGAAACTTGAAGCTTATGGTATGAGGGGTAATGTACTGGACCTTTTTAGTCTTATTTACATAATAGACGACAAATATGAAATTAATAGAATTAATATAGTTAGTAAATAAAACGAGATATTTAGATCAGACGAGCGAATAGTTAGTTACGGGGTACCACAGGGGAGTGTGTTGGGTCCTCTGCTATTTATATTATATATGAATGACTTACCGGAATGCATTGAACAACCATTTACCCTATTTGCAGATGACATTATCATGGCAATACCTTCGAAAAGTGTATATACATACGAAAATGACATTAATATGTGTTTAAAATCGATTATAAAATGGATAGACAAAAACAACTTAAAAATTAATATAACTAAAACAAAGATAATGCATTTTAACCAACGCATGCCAGATAAGAGCAATCTGCATGTGCAATATAATAATGATACAGTTAACAATGTATTAAGTACTACATTTCTAGGGCTAGAAATAGATAAAAAACTAAGTTGGAAACAACACATTGAGCCACTTTGCAAAAAACTAAGCACTTCTGCTTACGCTTTACATACTTTGTCATCTATTGTAAATCTAGTCGCACTTCTCTCTGCATACTATGGTTTAGTCAAATGCCACCTACGATACGGCGTTGTTTTTTGGGGAAACTCCACTGAAAGAGAAACTGCATACAAAGTATAGAAAAGATGCATACGGTCATTTTTAAACCTACAAAAACTGATAGCTGCGTGCCATATTTTAAACAGAATAAATTGTTAACTCTTCCATGCTTATATGTTATGGCAATGGCAGTATTTTTAAAGCTGAACCCTGACCGCTTTGACCGCATAGGTAAAGTATTTCCAGGCGTGATAATAGCAGGCTATGTCTCCCTAGTGCGAGAACGACTTTAATGCGCAAAAGTGTTTGCTACATGGCGACAGTCGTTTATAATAAATTACCGAGGAGTTGGAAAGAATTAAACTTAACGTTATTTTAAAAAAAAACTTCGCAATTTTTTAGTTGACAAAGCGTACTATAGTGTGACGGATTCTTAATGGAGAAAGACATCTATTAATTGCTGTTTATAATGATTATAAATTTGAAAAATATGACATTTAATTTTTACTTAATTTACTTTTTATTTAACTCCAATACTAAATAAGTTGACGGCAGAAGAATTGTGTATTATAATTTCATAATTAAATTGTAATTATAGTTAATTGATCTTTATATTGACATTGTTTATCTTTATTATTGTGTACTTATCATCTCTACTGTATTTTGAACTTTTACATGCCTTCTGGTTAAATATGGCTGTTCCTGATTGTATTGTCTATGTCACCATGTTTTATTTTTTTGTACCCATATTTGCAAAATAAATATCTTATAAAAAATTGGTATAGATAGTTTAACTCATCTTTGTGCGTCTTTGTGTGCCCTGCCATGTGTGCGTGCGCTTATAAGTATTTTGCAGTGAAGCGGCAGTTGTCGTCTGAGCAAACAACCACCCACGCATGCTTACCCACACATAGCGCCGCGAGCAAAGATGAGTTGAACTATCTAATAAGGTACATTGAGTTCCAGTTAAACTGAACACTATAATAATCTCAACATACAAGTACTCGAGTGTAAGTGGTAAGGAAAAGTTTATTCAATAGACGCTGTGTCGTTAATAATTGCTGTGCTAAAATCTTGATCAAGGATTTGTTTAAATTTATCTTCATCACCAAAAAAGATTGAGATAAATATTCAATTCGGTTTTTCTAGTGCTTTTGGAACTAAAATAAAAATCAAGTATTTCCGATCCCGTATAATGCAGGGCGTATGAACTTATGAAGGCTTGGCACCGACCGCCCGTCCCGCCGCCGCGCCGCCGGTCCGTCGACACTTGTAAAATTTCACGCTTCGCTGACCGTCTTATCTCGCATAAGGATATACGGGGTATAAAGTATGATTCTAGTAAAATACATATTTTATGAAATACAATTTTTCGTGAGAATGAACTTAAATGGAAAGAAAGTGGTGTGTTTGCTGGGCCACGGTGCGTTGTTTTATCTGGATTTGTGATTGTGTTTCTTATTTTTTGTATGTTGGTTGGAAAAAGTAAAATAATGTATCATATGATAAATGATAATGATAAATTATAATTTATCCGGCGCTCTATATATTTACAGCTTACGATGATCGTCGTGTCGTCAGAAGCTTTACCGAGCTGCGACTGGATATGAACTCATCATCATCGTTATTTCAGCCGAAAGTCCTCCACTGCTGAACTTCGGCCACCCCCAAGCGTCGCCACATTGACCGTTACTGTGCGTCTCGCACCCAGCAGATTCCTGAGCCTTAACCAGGTCATCGTTCCACCTTGAAGGATGCCTTCCAACGCTGCGTCTGCCGGTATACTGTTTCGAAACCAGAACTTTTGGCCCCCATCCATCCATTCTGTGAGCAAAGGGAATAGCCTACTGTCACTTAAGCTTGGCCTTGTTTTTTGGTCTTCACCCCGTCGGGATTCCGTATTTTCAAGGCGGGGGAAATCAGTAGCGAAGCGAAGAGGAACTCGAAGAGGGGCCGCTCGTCAGGGCTTTTGCAGAAAGCTGACGACGTAGCGGCCAACAAGTGGGTCGGGTTCCGCTTGAGCGACATTGCAACTGAGGCGGGCCATGATGTCGTGTATCTGAGGCATCGCGGCTGAGAGTTGAAGACCGCGGCGGAAGAGCGAGAGGAGTGCACGTATTGCTGTGCTCTCCCTACCTCCCGCGGCCTGAACGGGGTCGGCTTCGTCTGATGGGCCGCAAGAGAAGAAGAATGTTGGTATAGCGTTGGCCGCTCTCCTTATCCCCTGCGGCAGAAAAGTGGTAGGTGGCGGGGCCACTGCCTCCACCCGTCACAAGGGGACCAAGAGTTCTGGTTGTGTTCTGGTGAGCCGCTGATGGGGGTACTCCCCAAAGGTGGGTCCGGTGACGGACAGCCGCGGCGGGTACGCGGTGAGTGCTAACGCGTGCCTGTGTTCCTGCCATAAGCGGCATAGGAGGACACCGTGGAGTTTTAGTGGGTTGTAGTCCCACATAACTGCGCTATCTCCCCGTGGTAGCGCAGTATGCATGAAAATTACTCCAAGCAAAAAAATAAAATAAAATGATCCTTAGTCCTATTTTTTACAGATTGTCTAACCAACGACTTCAGTAAGACTCAAGGATAATAATGTAGACAGAATATATAATTAAATATCAATACTTTCCAATACTACAGTTTTATTTTATAAACTTGTTACTGTGTCGTGTCGTAATCGTTTCATGTAAATGGTACTAATATATCTGTTATGTTTAGGTGTCGAATGACCGCCTAGCAGTGGTTGGACTCTGCTGTTAATTTATCATTGATTTGTAGGAGTTTACAATTCGCGTGCTGTTTTACTTGACAAATACGTTCAGTATAGTTCTGAACGTTTTTGTAATATGGAATCTGAAGCTAACAATAGCACCTAGTACTTATTTATATATTTGTAGTATCCGGGCAGTGTCGCAAATGATGATCAATGATTTCTTGAATATTCTGTTATTCTCAGAAAGTAATAATACAAGTTATAGGTACTTAAGTATTACTAGGAACGTCAGGTTAGCGTACCTCAGCGGCCATTACATGGGAATGAGCGAGAGCAAAAAACCACAGATAACATAGTCAAAAAGTCAAAAATGAACACAGAATATAACAGTATCTTCCCTTTTGAAACAAAGTTCCCTTACGTATCTGGACATTAAATTACAGTTTAAAATTTTCCTTTATAAATCTAACCTATCCACCTTCTTCCTAACTCTCTCGCTTCTTCTCAATAGCAAAGAAAAATGTGAAGAAGTTGTATTTCTATCATTTACTAATGGAGTGCTCTGCTTAATAATCACACAATCATCTTCCTGGTTGTAGACTAAATCGTCCTTGTTGGTCACCAACTTTTTTTTGGCATCTTATCGCCTGACAAATCCTCAAACGAGTGTTCCAACTGCTGTGGTATCCGACTGCCAACTTGTTTTAATTTATTTAAATGTCTGCGTCATTTCTCTCCTGTATCCATTTGAATTTCGTAATGAATTTCTCACAATTTTATACCAATAGAGCCAAATTGCCATATTTTTCATCAGTATAGTTCATAGCACTACTACTGCCTACTTGCAACTCCTTGCAGAGTTTATGATTATATTCCTGGACTTTATTGTCTGATTTAATGTTTGGTATCATCAGGTAAAATTTCTGTCTTAAACGATAAGAGAGCATCAGTTGAGCAAGAGATTTACCTGTCGTAGAGTGTGGAGTGATTCTATAATGTTGCAACAATAATTTAAAATTTTCTTCTATATTCATCCAATCGCACCTCAATGTTTTTAACTTATTTTTCAGTACTTGTAAAAGCCATTCCACTTGGCCATTTGTTGTGGATGGTAAGGAGCTGATCGTTTATAAATAAGTAGCTTTGCCCGTGGCTTCGCTCCCGTCAACCATCTACCCTACCCTACCTACCCTACCCTACCTACCCTACCTACCCTACCCTACCTACCCTACCCTACCTACCCTACCCTACATACCCTACCCTACCTACCCTACCCTACCTACACTACCCTACCTACCCTACCCTACCTATACTACCCTACCTACCCTACCCTACCTACCCTACCCTACCTACCCTACCCTACCTACCCTACCCTACCTACCCTACCCTACCTACCCTACCCTACCTACCCTACCCTACCTACCCTACCCTACCTACCCTACCCTACCCGTAATAACGTATGCGGCCGCAGCCTGGGCTCCCGCTACAAAGAAGCTGGGAATACGGAAGAAGCTAGGCTCGGTCCAACGAGGATTCGTCCAGAAGATCTGTAAATCTTACCGTACCGTCTCCCTGAACTCGGCACTGGTACTGTCCGGAATACTACCTCTAGATCTGCGCATACAGGAGGCAGCCGCCCTGTATGAAGCGAGAAGAGGGTCATCCCGGTTTGTGCCAGGAGATAGGGAGATCGAAGGTGCGGTAAGGTTTGCAGAAGCTCCTCATCCAGCTACACAAATGCCCCTGGAGTTCATGTGCCTGGCAGACCAACAGTTGCTAGACAGCAACAATGTGCAGGCGGTGCGAATCTTCACCGACGGCAGCAAGATTGAGGGGAAGGTCGGAGCCGCATTATCCATATGGGATAGTGAAGGCGAAGTCCGGAACCTCAAACTTAGCTTAGCCGCGTACTGCACAGTCTACCAGGCGGAACTCCTGGCCATCTGCAAAGCGACGGACATGATCCTCACGCGGCAAGAGACGAGCTATGGTTTGTACAGTGACTCAATGTCAGCATTGCAGACGCTTGCAAGCCCTGGCTCTCTCCATCCCCTGGCAGTTCGCGCGCGCGCCAATTTGGCTCAAGCCCTGGGCCAGAGCAAAGCTGTGTCTTTGTTCTGGATCAAGGCCCACGCGGGCCTGCCGGGGAATGAGCGAGCGGACGAGTTGGCAAAGAAGGCAGCATTGTCGTTACGGAGGAAGCCGGACTACGACCGATGTCCGGTGTCATTTATCAAGCGACAGATCCGTTTGGAATCGCTTGATGAATGGAACCGAAGATATGTGTCGGGCGAGACGGCCTCTGTGACGAAAATGTTTCTTCCGGATGCCATGGCTGCTTACCGTATTATAAAACAGGTGCGGCCCACAGGCGTTCTCACGCAGGTTTTGACGGGGCACGGTGGGTTCTCTGAATACTTGAATCGCTTCAAGTGTAAGGAGAGCCCATCGTGCGTCTGCGATCCAGGCGTGGCGGAGACTGTTCAGCACATTCTTGTAGATTGCCCGTTATTTATCAGGGAGCGCTACCAACTCGAATGTGAGCTGGACAGGATATTGACGAAGGAGAGCCTGCATGGGCTCATGAGTAAGCAACACAGGGAAAAGTTCCTGGTGTACTGTGTTAATGTGGCTTCCACCGTCATTGCACGAAACCGAAATTGAAGCGGCACTATGCTTCACTAGTATTATAAGAACATTTGTAAGAAGCATAGAATAGCACGCACAAAACTGCAATGACGAGCGATGCACTGGGGTAGTACCTAGCAACACCGGATTGTATGTATGATGAAAAGCACTATTGTGCTTCTCATCCCAAAGTTTAAGGCATTATTTATATTGTGATTTTTTCCTGTGATAAACAGAAATTCTGTACCTTATCTGTGATCTGCAGCACCTTTTGCAATATTTACTGTGATTAACAGCGTTAATGTTTTTGAAATCTTGTATACTTAGCACTTTTTGTCTTTTGACCTCACACTAAATAAATAAAGTTGCCTTTAAAGTATTTAAACAAAGTGGGATTCCCACCCACTGTATACAAGATGAAGTATGCAAGAAGAACCATGGTATGAAGAATGAAAGTACGAGAAGCATGAAAGAGGAATGGAATGAAAGAATTTGCACAGATTAGGCGCTAACGTTGTTAGCGGGATTAGTATTAAAAAAAAAAAAAAAAAAAAAAAAAAAAAAATACCCTACCCTACCTACCCTACCCTACCTACCCCACCCTACCTACGCTACCCTACCTACCCTACCCTACCTACCCTACCCTACCTACCCTACCCTACCTACCCTACCCTACCTACCCTATCCTACCTACCCTACCCTACCTACCCTACCCTACCTACCCTACCCTACCTACCCTACCCTACCTAGCCTACCCTACCTACACTACCCTACCTACCCTACCCTACCTACCCTACCCTACCTACCCTACCCTACCTACCCTACCCTACCTACCCTACCCTACCTACCCTACCCTACCTACCCTACCCTACCTACCCTACCCTACCTACCCTACCCTACCTACCCTATCCTACCTACCCTACCCTACCTACCCTAACCTAATTAATAATGGAAAAGTAATAAAGAGATCCGGCCGACCGTAATAACGAACATATGAAAAAAAGTAAAAAAAAAATAAAAGGATGAAAAGTATCCTATGTCCGTCTCCTGGTTCTAAGCTACCTCCCCACAAATTTTTAGCCAAATCGGTTCAGGCGTTCTTGAGTTATAAATAGTGTAACTAACACGACTTTCTTTTATATATATAGATGTGTCGCTGTTTGAGGAAATTTGCAAATTTTGAATTTGTAAACTGACCACCATTATCACTTGCCAAGACTGTAGGATACCCATACCGAGCAAAAATGTCATCCATAATTTCAATCGTGCTTATCATTGTCGTATCGGCAATTTTCTCTAATTTATAGATTTCTGGCCATTTCGAAAATGCATTTATCAAAAGGAAAAAATATGTACCTAAAAACTTGCCAGCAAAATCAATATGTACTCTTTTAAAAGCATGAGTCGGATACAGCCAATGATGCTTTGGTACTTCAGGCGGATTATTCTTTTGTTCACAGCATTGTTCACAATTATTCACCCAGTTCTTGATATCTAAATCTATATTTGGCCACCAACAAAAACTGTGAGCTAACAGGTCATTTTAGTTATACCAAAGTGGGCCTCATGTTAATCTCTTAAAACTTTATTTGTAAGTATTGTAGGAACTGCAACCCTCATGCCTCATACTATGCAACCACTTGAAATAGATAACTCATTTTGATCAATACGGGATCCCTTCTTTTCGCATAATGTTCTTTAGCCTAATATACTTCGGCATAACGATTTTGGCACAATTTGTTTTGGCATAATAATACTTTGGCATAATTTTTTTAGGCATACATTTTATGTTGGCATAATCATCTTAAAGACTAATTTGTTTTGGCATAAATTTGATTCGCATAACGTTAGTAGGCCTAATGACTCTTAGCATAATAATATTTAGGCATACAATTAATATAAATAACAAAAACAATTTTCATGCAAATGATTTATTATACATAACATTATGTAACTTAAACGATTTTTCAATCGCAAGATAACTTTTATCTGAAGAATATTTTAGATGTTTTGACAGTTTTTGTATAAAAAAATATGTCAATCAGTTAACTTCTATTATGAGAAATAAATATGGAGGTTATTCCTCAGATAGAAGTTAACTGATTGAAACAGTGGTCCTTAATTATGTATAATTATTTATTTTAGGTGTATATTTTTAGCAATTGCTTGTAAATATGCTAGTTTAGAAGTATACTCATCTTTTTTACTAATATTTTTTTCAATTCTTTTGGTTTTGTCCGTGTATTTTTCCTTTTTTTTGGTATAAGTGATGTTCCGACATCCAGTTTATCTATTTCAATGGTTTGATGTTTTATTTCTTGAACGATCTTTTTTGCCAAACAATAAAATCCAGGATGGTGTTTTCCCACAAAATGTGCAAATCTATTGTGCCATGCCTCTGCATGATTTTGTGTCATAGGTCTATTTTCCTTTTCTAGTAGATACGTACTCCAGACTTTGGGTGGAAATGGTGGTGGTAAACTTGTCGTGCCCCATACATAATTCTGATCAAACCAATTTGCTATAGTTTCTGTAACAATTAAATAATATTGTTGGTTAAAAATTTAATATGATGTGCAACAAAAGTTAGTGACAGAACCGAATTGCTGCAAAACCGACTCTACGTAGTCTTGTTTGTCCTACCCCTAGAGTGTAATTTAAAATCGCGTAGGCGCGTAGGGTCGAGGCGGCCCACGGGCTGAGGAGCAGGCGGCTGCGAGCGAGGCGCCGCGGCTGAGGCTGGCCGGCGAAGCCGGCCAACAAGCCGAAGCTGCGGTGGTGAGCGAAAGCCGTCTGCGACGATTAGCACGCGTGGGGCCGCCGGAAGCCCGCAGCGCCGGAGCCGAGACAGAAACCCTGCCTGCTGCATGTTGTCTGCTCGCTTGAATGCTGCATGCTTGCTTGCATGCTGCATGCTTGCTTGCATGCTGCATGCTTGTTTGCTGCATGCTTGCTTGCATGCTTGCTTGCATGCTGTATGCTTGCTTGCATGCTGTATGTGTAAATAAATTTATGCTTTAGGATATTATGCTTAAAAAAGTTATGCTTTAGAACTTTATGCTAAATAAATTTATGCTTTAGAATATTCTGCTTAATCATTATTATGGTTAGAGAAATTATGCTTAAAAAAATTATGCGTAAGCTGTTATGCGTAATTATATTATGCGTAAATATAATTATGCCAAACAAAATTATGCTAAGATATATTAGGTCTTAAAATTTTATGCAAATGGATAGGGAACCGATCAATACCATAGCGTATAACTTGTGACAAAGTAATACCGGTCTGCAACCCATGTAATAATTGTATAATTTCTTTATCTTGCAATGTGGATTCCGCTAGTTCTTCAACTGTAACTGGCAACCTTGCAATCTGATTTATTTCGATAATGTCAGCTGATTCAAACATTATTTCTTCACAGTATAATGGTAATCTTGATAAAGTATCCGCATTACTGTTGTCTTTTGATTCGATATTTCACCACCGACTAACTTTATGTGAAAATGCAAACCATTACTTGTCAAAGACAATGAGTAGTTCACCTTATATTAAACAGGCGGCGTTAGACGCCTAATTTTAATATCGGTTGACTCCCACTATATCAAAATTAAAAAAAAAGAAACATAATTAACAGATCTACAGTTTGTTTCTTTTACAGTAACAAACATTTTTTTTAACAACACATATAAATATTTATTGTAACAAAAACATAATACAATTTTTGGTTACGTTAATACTGCGTTTGTTTAGTAGGTAACTGTGTCGCAGTTATTAGCGCCCACCCCAGGACCGAAAATACAACTAAGTTCCAAGACAAAATTTTGGTTATACTAAAGGTAGAAACTAGACCAACATTTATAATAACAATAAAACTATAACTAGACATAGGTATATTAATAATAGATTGCAGCAGTATAAGTGGGTGTGTGTGTGAGTGTATGTGTGTGCGTGTGTGTGTGAGGGAGAGTGTGGAGGTGCATGCGACTGACATTATGTGCGTGTAGGAATGGTGCGTGTATATGTATGTGAATGATGTGCTAAGAATACAATTTAAGTTGGTATGAGGCATGCTGTTTCCTCATAAGCCAGGTTTTGAAGCCATTTTTCAATTTTCTTTAACCAGCTGGATCAAGAAAAGCGCAAGCAAAAGCTTACGCATCTCCCGTCCAGCATGGTCAGTGCACTGGTATGGGAAGAACCACTCCTGGTGGTGGACATTAAAGTCCCCCAGTAACACTATTATTTACCATGTGAGCCTAGTTGTCTTATCTCTGCTGTGCGAGCGGTAGACACAGACTTAGATAATTTTATCCAGACCTGTGTCCACTAGAGCCCACAGTGTTGAAAATCTTGAGTCCTCAAGGTTATGGAGACGCCGATAGCAAATGTCGTCACGGGCGTACATACACACACCCGCGCGCGGTTTATTATCGTGCTCCAGTGTAAACCCTGGGTAAGATAAGTACGACACGTCCGACGGACTCGCTATCTGCGTCTCCGTAAGGAAAAACAGCGCTGGTTTTTTAAGTCTCCAGGTGGTAGTGGACTGCAGAGAGATTTGAGTGCAGACTTCTAATGTTGGTGAGGTGCACTTTGTGGGAGACGGGGTGCAGCCGCTGTTAAAATCTTGTATTCTTTTTCTGCGGTCGGCCAGCGGCGCACCGTGCCTCGGATCCCGCTACCCTCCACGACTAGTCTCCCGATACACCCATAACAGCGCGTGTCAGGCTGGTCTGCCTGCAGTGGAACAGCTGTCTCGACCCAACTCCTCTAGATGGCTACACCGAGCATCGTAACCGGAACACGGCTAGGCCGCTTGGCGGTACGTCTTTGCCCAGTGGGTGGTCACAAGCCTTCGGCCGAAGCCTACCACCAGTTAGTGTCACCTGATTTGCACCTACGGACGTGGTTGACTCGGCCCCGATGCTATTCTTATTACGCAAAGTTGTCAACAATGGCGGATGTTATAATTTCAATGCCAATTAACTAGATTTAATAATTGAATACGAGATTTAAACGAATAATAGTATTTTATTAAATAATATAAAATCATAAGACTATTTTACACAGCTATGTAATCATGAGAAACCTTCTGATTAGTAAGATATTCAGATCACCGGAAACTCTGATAGTTTTGTGTGGGTGACTATTTTAGTAATAATCTACGTACAACTTTGTATAATTATGTGAGTATTGGGATTGTTTAATGTTAAGATAATTAACTGAACAGCATTTTAGTATTGTTTGCTAGCTTTATTCAACTATTAAAGTAATATATCTTAAGGAAAACAATATGGAAGTTCCGCCCACTTAGAACGCGCATCGAGCGTACTGTGTGTGTAAAATAATAAACTGACAAAAAATCTAATTGATTAGATGTTTGAAAAACTAATTAACATGTAACGCTAATTGTCATAAAGTGATTGTGTAACCTATAAAAAGATTTAAAAGAGTATCCTTGAGTTTCTTGCTAGATCTTCTCCAGAGATCAACGAGGCCCTTGCGATCTAGCGAACCACACAATGTGGTTTTAGCTTCAAGTTAGTCTGAAAACTCAAAGTGCCTGTAACTAAGTCAAATAAATACTTTGAGACACTTTTATATAAAACGTGTACTGCTTAATGCGACTAACTTAAATTAACATAACATGATAACAAACACAAAAATTAACATGACTTGGCAAATGGTATGTAATGTCTGTAGTATGTGTATTAATAAACCAAAGTCCCTATGGATACCCATGAAATATGGGTTGGTAATAAAAGATAAGTGCGCCAAGTAGGTACAATGAAATAACGATGTGGGCAATATCAATTCATTGTTTGTACAATAGAGACACATAGCGGCGGAGCGCCGGCACCGGGCGCGGCCGTTACGTCTCCAACCCTTTTTCTTCATAATACAAGAACACTTTGGGCGTAATATTTCATATTTAAAAGCAATATCATATTTTTTCCTTCGGGTGCGGGGTTGTTACTTTTACGACTATCTGTTTTTGTTTTGTGGTGTTCTCCGACGTGCTATGTCTCAATCTTTTTGTGAATAAGATGTTTAAATTGGGGTCATTTAATTGAATATCTCTGTCGTTAGTTCTTAAGCTACGTCTACGCCGAACGAGCCGAGCAACCCAACGATTGGAACCCACAACGATCAGTATCCTTGCGGTGTGCTCGTGGCGAGCTTGGCCAGCTGCAGCGATTATAATAGCCGAAGTCAGTTAAAAAGCTAAAAGTGCAAGATGGAGATCTACAAAATTAGATGAAGATATACTTTGTCACCAAAATCTAAATTTTGTTAACAATTTTGATATGAGTTGCTCAAGCAATGGGCATACATCTATGTCTTTCAATAAAAACTTCCACGAATCGACTGCCAGCGCGACACAAATCTCTTTGTATTCGTCAAAAAACCAACAAATGAGCACAGCCGAGCACAAGGCAAACGCTTGAGACGCGCTCGTTCGAGACTTATAATTGGTTCCAAACTACCAGAATTCGTGATTGTCACTTGTGCTCTGCTTGTGCTCGGCTCACCTAGCGTAGACGCAGCTTTAGAAATCTAGAAGAAGTCTTAAAACTGTAGAAGTTTTTTACTCTCTGTTTACCAAATTGTAACTTTGTCTTTTAATATTGCAATTGGTCCTGCCCTCGCATCCTGACGTGCCAAAACTATCATAGTTCGACCGTAAAAAGGGACAGATGTATACAAGTCATAAACATCAGTCTCTTACACACACTCAAAATAACCTTGCTCTAAGAGCTTATGGTCATCCTCCTGTAGACCAAGTGTCATTCTATCAGCTATAGCGATAGTGCTTCGCAATGCCTACATATTTGGCATTATACCTGTCGCTAACGCGACGCTTTCGTCGATGGAACTTCTAGAGCGTCAGGGCTGTTAACTTAGTCGTTATTTTTAATTATAATTGCAATTATTATTAAATCACGACAAAGTTACTACGGCGTCCACAGCAAGAACTCCTCCGTTGTGCTTTCCTTCTTGTGACTTTTCCTTGTTGTCCAAACATATTGGTTGCATTTAGCCTTATCGCCGCATATCTCGAACTGTTCTCCTGAGAAATCTCCCCCTGCAGGAATGAAGCCCCCGGGAAAGGGCGGCATGGTGCTCGTAGTGGTCCTATCTATAGGCTGTTGATTAGGCTGCTGTTTGGGGTCAGATGGAACGGGCAAGTTCATGTTAAATATCGGTGCTGCCGTGCTGGTTGAATAAGCTTTTGGGTACACTTGCTGGTCATCTGCAGCATCAAAATTAACTGCTCCTTGGAGTTGTAAGAATGGATGCTGATTTCTATCGTTCGAAAAAACAGCTAATGGTAAGGATTTGTATTCTTGTTGATCTATATTTCCATTATCTGTAGGGGCAGCTTGTGGGAAAAACTGGTATTCTTGCTTATCTCTGTTATCATCGAATGGATTAGCCGCTTGTGGGGGGTTTTCTTGGTAATCTCTATTTCCTTCGTTTACATTATAAACTTCTTGTCGTATTCCATCTTTAGGTGGGCGCTGTACTGGTCGTAGACTCACCCGGAACTGTTGTGGCACATTGAATGGTCTGGGTGACCTTGCTTCATTTTGATATCTTAAGTTATTGCGTACCGATTGTTTCGGGAGCATTATTTGGGGCTTCACCATGCCTGGTCGCTCATACCGCAGTTGTTTGCGTGGCATTTGAGTTGGGTTTCGGGAATATAATAACAGTCGAGTAGTTAGTCTCACTTGACGTCTGGTTTCTGGTCGTCGTTGAATCGTGTTGCAAACTCTCTCTTGATGTTTATATGTCCCCCCTTCAAATCTGCCTGGAATATCTATACAAGTAGTTGCTATAAAATTCGATGAGAGTGGCGGCTCTGGCGGTAGTATCGGTGGCATCATTTTAGTTCTATGAATATTAGTCATATCTGCCACTGAACGGACGTGGAACATGTTTGCAGACACTGGAAACTTAAAAATTACATTGAAGTAGAGTATTATGTACAACATCACTTACATAAATGCCAATGATCATTATTTATTAAGAAAATGCGGCAATACGACCAGCGAATGTGCAATATGTAAACATTTCAGATTATAATTATTCAGACTGGCTTTTATTTTGTTTTGGTATGGAAATAATTAAATATCGAACGTGATTTGACCAAATAAGGTTTATCTTCTCTGTTTAAAACAGAACATTTTTTTTCGTAATATAACGATGTTAATGCTTCTCAAAACCAACACTACCGATTAATGAGGGAACACTTAGAGGGAGGCTATGATCAGCAATGGACGTCTTTCGGCTGAAATGATGATGATGATGCTACCCAAAATAAAGGAGACGATTCAAAGGATCCCAACTCCGGTGCTGATTTGTATCTCAGACTAGCGACTAGATAATAAAAGTAGTGACTAGATATACTTATATAATATCAGTCTAGCTCTGCATGATTTTTTACCCAGAGCATTACAAAACTTGCATTCATATACTCGTTATTTGTTATATGTAAACCTTGAAAAGAATATTTGGATAGAACGCGGCTTCAAATGTAACAACTTTGAAAACAATCGACGAACTAAAAAAAAAATTATAATTGAATTGATTCAGAAGATACGAAGCAAATTGGTTGTAACGGACAGATAGATACAAGTAGTGTGTGTCTGAATAACGGCGCGCGGTGCGTGGTAAGACCTGCCATGAGGTAATGGCTTGAGAGCCGGCATGGCGTCCTTACTTTCCACCTAACACAGGTGCTCTCCGGACATGGGTGTTTTGTAAAAGTATCTGTGCTGCATAGACCGGGCACCAATGCAACCGTTGCAATTACTGTCTCGATGACACAATGCGCCCTTGAAGGACTCGCTTAGGCGAGAGGTTATCTGCAGCACAGCGGTTGGTGCTGCATATAACCTCTCGCTTTCGAATTGCGGCTTCATAGGGCCCGCATGTTTTCAAGCGGGTCATTACCTGGCTGGGAGATCGTGACAAAACGTACAAGCACTTTATTACAATTTAATAGTTAGTAGTAAGAGTTTCGAGCAATGAAACCGCTTGATTAGTAGCCGCATAGCTTATACTGTTGAACCGGGAGCAAATACCAATAGATCCATACTAATCTTACTAATATTATAAATGCGAAAGTTTGGATGGATGTATATATGTTACTCAGTCAAGCCAAAGCTGCTGAACGGATCTAGATGAAATTTGGCGCAGAGGTAGATTATAGTCTGGAATAGCACATAGGCTACTTTTCATCATGGTATAATTTTCCCTTAGGATAATTGTTTTCTCATCCCAATTTTCACGCGGGCGAAGGCGCTAGTATAAATGCGAAAGTATTTTTTTGTTTGTTACCTTTTCAAGACTAAACAGCTGAACCGGTTTAGATAAAATTTAGTATGGGATAGTTTGAGACCTTGGAAAGGACATGGGGTTGTTTTCCCTAGGGATGATAAAACACTCGCTAGTTTGGTAATAAATGTGTAATTTATCAATCAATCTGCCTAGTCTTTATACAGCTATGGAGGTTCGGCTTCCAGTATAACTGGATGCGTCTGAGTACTAGTATTATACATGGAGCGACTGCCTATTTGACCTCCACAACCCAGTAACTAGGTAATGGGTACCGTATTACCCGGCGGTGGCGTCGGCGGTGGTTTGTCAGATTGTCTGGTTTCTGCCTCTCCGTAACGACTGAATCTCATAACATAAAACATAACTCTAATATCACACCTAAATGTACCTTTTTGTCTCCAAATGGTATAGCTGAGGTCACTTATAGCAAGATGGTCACCCATCCACGAACTGACATCGGCAAGCGTTATTTAACCTTAAAAACCGGCCACGTACGTAACGGATTTCGCACATTTAGGGTTCCGTACCAAACCGCAAATACAAGTTCATTGTAATAGGACAAAAACCAGTGCAAATCTGACTCGTGCACAGAGGGTTCCGTATAAACAGCTACATTCACCAAAATAAACAAGTAGAATTAGTATATGTCGGGTTTAGTCAATAGTACGGACGTCAAAGCGAGTCACGAGCACGCCACCTCTCGGCAAATCAAGAACAACTACGCTGTGGCGCGCTTTCTCTAACGACCTGCGTGGTGGGGACACGGAATATAAGAGTTGAGCATTGACCGCCTTGGAGCGAAAACGTGGTAGAATGAGTATCGATCAGTAATATTAGTGAGCAAGATTGTAACTGTGAACTATTTAAATAAACCCAGTGTATCGAATAATTTATGTTATTTCATTTGCACGACTGTACCCACCGACCTGCCCATACACGATGTCTTAACCTAAGGGAATACATCCTGACTTCCCGATGGTTTGCATCTATCGGCCAGCCCTTGGTGCTACATATACAATGAAAACGCCAAACATTGCTCTAACGAAGGGACCAAATTTACTTTGCCGTTAGAAAACTGTTGTCTCCATACATCAATATACATTTATTTTTTACTTTTCAAGTACATTTTATAAGTTGGTCAATTATTACTCGTAAACTAGAAAAGTCTACTTAGTTGTGATAGTTTTCCTTTTAATTTCGTAACTATTGCCGTTTTTTTTCATATTTCCAAAATCAACCATTAAGTTGGTAGGAAGGAGGGCCACTTGATTCTAACAAAAATTAGTCATTTAAAGCTTAATTTTACGCCAACGGATCCCTGAATCGAAAAATTGCTGTCACATACCGTAATATTTTTGAATAGCCTATCCAACGATACCCCCACCATAGGACAGACGAGAAAAAAAAACATCGCCACTTTAGGTATACAGGAGATACACTAAAAAATATGGTTCTTGGTTTTATTTAACAACTTTGTCGGCGTGATTAATTTGTATATCAATGCCAAATTATAGCTTTCTAGTACTAAGAGTGTTCTGAGCTAAGCTGCGGATGGGCGGACGGACGGATAGACGGGCATGGTGACATTATAAGGGTTCCATGTTGCCTACGGTACCCTAAAATTGAGGAAATTCAAAAAAATCTGATTTATCAGCATAGTAAAATATACGTTATAATAAAAAATATCATTTTTTACATTTTTACGTTCTGTGGTTTCTGCCTACCCCCATGGGAAAAATGTCAATGGGAAGTTAAAAAATTCTTCGGAACAAAATTTTGGAAAAATCTGTCTTTGGTGGCGTGTCATACCTTTGTTTTCCAATATTTTTTAAACAAAAAATATGTACTAAATAAGCTCTAAACAACAACATTCCACTCGTTGGGGTAGGTGAAATAATTTTCGCGCCTCTCGTTTGCTTTATGGGAGCTCCCCAAATTCAAAAAATCTTTTTTGACAATTTGAATCAACACGATGCTTATACTGTGTAAATTTGAGAACTGTAGCTCTAACCGTTTGGCTGTAAAACCTGTATGATAGACGACAAACTGACTGGCGAAAGAAAAATTGCAAATATTAAGCACATAATTGGATAATATACACATTTTAGGAAAAATATGATACAACGTTAAGGCATGTTAACAACTGGAAAATGATACGAATTGTTTGGGACTTTAGAAATTTTGAAAATCTATTCTAACATTTGAGATACTTAAACGTTTGTGGAAATTTCAATATGCTTTTTCAATACTTACAGTATAAATTTGGACCCTGTTGTTGGCAATAGACCAATCTTCTATTACAAGAGAAAATAACTAGCAAAGTAAAGGTGTATTGTACTCATAACCTTTCAGGGGATTATACAAACGTGATGTAATGTAATGATTGCATCCTCGCAAGGTGTTAGCGCTAGATGCCCCGTATCCCTCAGCATCAGCATTGTATCAAGAGACTTTGTTATTGAGTTCTCTTTATCTGGGTTGCTCACGGTTATTACCGCTGCCGTCTCTCCGTTGAAAAGGGTAAATCCCCTTTCTTCATATTCCCGCGCACGTTTCGTACGCCTGACGGTTTTTATGTCCGTCCGTTACAATAAATATAATAAAACGCAGTGCATGTCGAATATGGACAATGAATACAGGTTTTGAATAGAAATAAGATTTCTTTGCTGTTTTACACGGCTTTAGGCAAAATTCAGCAAGTCATTGATGCATACTAATGCTGGGGAGTTTCGCTAATAACTGGTTCACAGTCATTATCATTACAGCCGAAAGACGTCCACTGCTAGACATAGGCCTCCCCAAAGCAGTTGTGGTTCACAGTGCTTAATATGAAATATTTCATACAAGAATCGATTTTTATTAAAAACACACTGAATACAAGGTACGAAAGTGCGGTAAATAGTGCAAGGAGCCCGCCTACCGTGGTATTGCGCTGTTTTAGTGGATAAAGATCTTATTCTTAGCTGTGGTGAAGCGCAGCCGAACAGATCGAAATCTTAAAATGGCACGACGACAACACACCTATGCACTTCGGCTTGCCATGATGCCAGATATTATTGTTAGCGTATCCGTGGAAAACGGGAAATTAAGGGTTCATTTGGGCTTGCATTTGCCATCATGGTGAAAGGATTAGCGAATCGACGGCAGGCGATTGCAAAGAGAGCGCCGGACGTAACAAAAGTTAGAAAGAGCATCACTTTGGAGGCTCCTTATATTGTGTAGGACCCAAGTGTAGGTGAGACGAGTCTTACTTGACAAAGCAAATCAAGACTCGTTTCACCTACAGTTGGGTAAAGATCTTAACAAAACACCAATACCACAGCAGGCGGAGTCGCCACATTCCGTGTTCTATTCATCTAAACATATTGCTCTGGGAATATAAATTCATCATCATAATCAGAGGCTTTCGTTATTGTTGCTACTTGTAACTTTGTTGTTCTTTTAGCTTGAGATTGCGGCCTATGTTGGCTCAGTTGCTGGACACGAAATCGTTTTTTTTCTCCACTGTTTTGAATAATTTCTGGGCCTTTCTCTTGATCTTTCTTATCCACCCAAGAAAACTCAAGGCAATTAGCAAAATCACTACATATATCCAATAGTTTTCCTGGCATTGCCGATGTAGGCTCATTTCCTGGCTTGTAGAAAGCGAAAGTACTTTTCGTATGAGATGGTGGCACATGTTGCGATTCTTCTCTCGCAATATTTCTATTTCTTATTGGAAACCGTCTGGCGTGACTCTTAGGCTTTTTAGTGCTTTCTATAATTTTAACTGATGAATCTTTAGATGAATTTCGTAAAGTTCTTTCTTGAGACTTCATGTCTGGTGACGTACTACTAAGCATCTCTTGATGCATCGCTGAATTTTGTGATAATCCATCACGAAAAATTACATTTACAGATTTAATAGTCGGAGATGATTCACCGTGAGACAAATTATTTTTAGAGACCATGTCCTGATTTTTGATAGTCTGAGTTAAAAGGATCATGTCCGGGTACTGACGAGACGTCGAGCTTCGTTCCGTTATATTTTGAACTAGCTTAGTAGATTTGAAAATATGAGTTTTATTCTTATAATGTTCATCACTAATCTGAGTCGTCATTTGAGATGTTGGCACTCTTTCAGACACACTCACGGGCACTTCCCCAGTATTGAACTCGTCGTGTCTAATTTCCTGTGTAATTTTATCCTGAACCGTATCAGCTTTACTAGATTTCGATGGACGTTGTAACAATAGGTCACTCGCTGGTCCAGCAACAGTTTCTTTGAACAGCATTTGCTGGCTATTATTGGAAGAGGCTCCTACACCAAATATAGGTTTCTCGACAATGTCAGATTGGGAATCAGGTGGTCCGGTATGCAGCGGGTTTGTCACGCCAAGGTCCGATATCCGATCTGCCTGAAATCGGAAGGAAGCCAACTTCACCGAGGGTAAATCTATGGCAACTACGACGTAAAATAAAATAAGAAACATTTTAATAAAATCGTGAGGATGTAACTAACGAATATTGAACATGTAGGTAGTAAAATATGTAATCATTTTGATTTGATTCGGTGTGGTTTTAATTTAAAGCGTTATATTATTTTTAACGATTTCTTCAGTTATTCATTTTCTATACTTGTTATATATTTTTTTTTTTACTTTTCCGTAACAAACACACCAATAATATAAAAAAAAAACTAACTTCTGCCATCGGTTCTGCCCGCGTGAAAGTTGGAAATTATACCAATCAATCTGCCTAGCCTTTCCCAAACTATGTTGGGGTCGGCTTCCAGTCATACAGGATTCAGCTGAGCACTAGTGTTTTACGTGGAGCGACTGCCTATCTGACCTCCACAACCCAGTAACTGGGTAACACGGTACCCCTTGGCAAGACTGGTGTCAGATCTCAAGCTTCTGACTACCCTTAACGACTGTCAAAGATCTTCAAATGACAGCCGGGACTAACGGCTTAACGTACTTTCCGAGGCACGGAGGAAACTCGGTATGTTGAAATGGTCACCCATCCACGGACCGACCTCGTCATGTGTTGCTTACCCTTGATGATCGATCAGTGTGGCTGTTATTATTTAGCCACGAGCTCCTCCTAATTATACCAACATGTTTTTATGTGTTCACATAAAACTTTTTATCAAAAATATCAAACCGACTTCCAAAACAAAACACTACAAAGGAAAAATAACTTTCTTTTCCGAAGTCGGTTTCTTTGGTATTCTTTTCCGTTTTTCGACACCGACTTCGGAAAAGAAAGTTATTTTTCGCTTTGTAGTGTTTTGTTTTGGAAGTCGGTTTGATATTTTTGTTAAAAAGTTTTTTATTTAACTCTTTTTAGTTTTGGTAGGTACCTCCTGGTAAATCTCATGACGATTCCAATAAGCGTAAAAAGGAGTAGGATCCATTGTTTTATTTCGGATTTCCAGTGCCTACCTTCCGACTTCATCATCTGATCAGTTCTATGGTACAATTTTAATCAGTACCATTTATTTATAAGTATTTGCTTCATCATAGTCGGTTAGCTATTCGATATATCTTATACCCGTGACAATCTTATCATAAAGGATTTTCAGTGGCCATCTGTGTTCTTCTTCATCAGTTCCATATCACCGAACGACACTTTCTGAGTGTGATTGCACTGTTGATAAAAATATATAAATTGCTATATGTATGCCTATAATATATTTTTAGGAGTTCCCTCGATTTCTCTGGGATGCCACCATTAGATCCTGGATTCCTTATCACGGTACCACGCTAGAAATATCTCCTTTCTAATAAAAAAAATAATCAAAATCGGTTCATAAGCGACGAAGTTATCCGCGAACACAAATAAAAAAAAAATATATAAATACGGTCGAATTGAGAAAACTCCTCCTTTTTTGAAGTCGGTTAAAAAGCATCACATTTCTTTCTGCCTTCACGTGATCCCCGGGTGGTGCAAATCAGTTGACAACTGGTCGTAAGCTTCAGCCGAAGGCGTGCGACCACCCCTCGGGGAAAGACGTACCGCCAAGCGGCCTAGCCGTGTTCCGGTACGATGCTCGGTGTAGCCAAATAGAGGAGTTGGGTCGAGACAGCTGTTCCACTGCAGGTAGACAAGCCTAGTATTAAAACGAATTGACTTTATTCACAGTTTAATCAAGTTTTAAGACATTCACAACTTAAATACAAAACGACTCGCGCGCGAAGCAACTGTCAAAAGTCGAGAAAAAAGTTAGTGCTGTCCCATTTGGCGGGCAACACAGTGATGTCCCATCTCGATCGATTTTCTCAGTGTAACAGTTCGGCCTTCCTGAAATCCTTCGGCCCCCCGAAGCAGATAATGAACGACACGATGTGGAAGACCTCCTGCATTCAGGCCCGTACGCTGGTGTTCTTGATACCGCCACACACCCCCATCGGTTAGAGATATTATCACACATTAAGGCTCCGGAAGCAAGTGTGAGTATTGAGGAGAAAATAGTAGTACAAGGCTCCGAAAGCAGGTACTACACGAGACACTGCGTAGGCCCCGTAGGCAAGTGCCGTCAACACTGGTAATTAGATACCACTTGGTAATGCGTACACACTGTGTAGGCCCCGTAGGCAAGTGTGGATAAGGGTTTAAGTGCTAAGAGACTGAAAGTAGACACTTAACAAACCCTATGAAGGCCCCGAAGGCAAGTGTTATAAGACTATAAGCGAGCGCTGTCACACACTATACAGGCCCCAGAGGCAATTGTTTAATAGGCTCCTAAGCAAGCGCTGAATAACCACTATGTAGGCCCCGAAGGTAAGTGTTTAATAGGCTCCGTAAGCAAGCGCTGAATAACCACTGTGTAGGCCCCGAAGGCAAGTGTTTAATAGGCTCCGTAAGCAAGCGCTGAATAACCACTGTGTAGGCCCCGAAGGCAAGTGTTTAATAGGCTCCGTAAGCAAGCGCTGAATAACCACTGTGTAGGCCCCGAAGGCAAGTGTTTAATAGGCTCCGTAAGCAAGCGCTGAATAACCACTATGTAGGCCCCGAAGGCAAGTGTTTAAGAGGCTCCGTAAGCAAGCGCTGAACAACCACTGTGTAAGCCCCGAAGGCAAGTGTTTAATAGGCTCCGTAAGCAAGCGCTGAATAACCACTATGTAGGCCCCGTAGGCAAGTGTTAATATATATATTTTTTTTTTTTTTCAATTTAATACGTAAGAAATAACATCAAACTTCTATTCCTCAGCTGATGAGGAGCTTTCGGATCTAGAGCGCCATATTTTAATTTTGTCTCGGGCAATAATATTTTTATAAACCCGCTTCCCTTTTACCACTGAAGTCACTTCATAGCGATCGTTGGGTAAAATAGCGGTTACTTTGTAGGGTCCCGCATACTTGGGCACTAACTTCCCACTTGAAAGACCAGGACGCAAGATTTTTCGCTCTACCATTACTAACTGGCCAACTCTAACAGGCGCTCCCAGACGCCGGGTGCGATCATATCGAGTCTTCATTTTATGAGCTTTCTTGTCTATTACTTGAGCAGCTTCTTTTCGAAGTGCATCTACATTGTCCACTAGGACTCCCCCTACTATATCCTTTGCTAATCGGGGTCTCAAAGAGCAGAGTAACTCCAGAGGAGATTTATCCGTCCTTTGACTAACCGTTGAGTTAATTCCTAGCTGAACTTTGGACAAGTATGCATCCCAACCTTTCTGCTCCTCACCCATATGTGCAGTAAGCGAATTTAAGATAGTGCGGTTTAGCCTTTCAACTTGGCCATTTGCTTTTGGTGAGGCCACAGCATTCAGTATGTGCTTTATACCCTTATTGTTGCAATAGTCCTCAAATTCTCGGCATGTAAATGCGGTTCCCCTATCACTTATTATTCTCACAGGGTAACCAAAAACGCTACTAAATTTATTTAATGTCGCTACCGCTCCCTTGGCATTAGCACTAGCCACTGCTTCCAGCCACACAAATTTGGTGAAACCATCTATAATTGCGAAGACATAAGATTTACCATTGCTCTTGCAGAATGGACCCAAGTGATCCACATGTAGGGTGTGGAATGGAACTGCTACTCTTGGAATTGGATGTAGTAATCCCGGTTGCTTCCCTGTCGGTTTCTTTGTGAACTGGCACCCAATGCAACTAGCCACATATTTGTCAACACATTTTCTCATCTTAGGGAACCAATACTTTGCTTGAATAGCTTCCAAGCATTTTTCTGAACCTAGATGTCCATGTTCATCATGATATATTTTTAGAATATGAAACCTCGCGCCTCTGGGTAACACTGGCTTATAATCACTGTTCACTAATCGACACAATTTCCCATTCACAATCTTATAATCCTTAGCCAGTCCATTTTTCTTCTTCTTATTAGCATCTTGTTCTAGTTTCAAGTTTAAAATTAATTTTTGAATTTCTTCATCTCCTTCTTGCAGCGCATCTATCAAATCCTTCTCTTCTATGTGTTGTACTAAAAGAGGATTACGGCTAAGGGCGTCTACGTGCGCCATAGTACAACCCGGTCTATGATCGACTTCGAAGTCGTACTCCTGTAGGTCGAGACACCAGCGAGCAATGCGCGGAGATATATCTCTTTTCAGCCAAGCCTGGCGTAAAGCAGAACAGTCCGTTACAATACGAAACTTAATGCCTGAAAGATATACTCTATACCGTTGAATAGCAAACACAACAGCCAAAGCTTCTAGCTCGAAGCTGTGATATTTTTCTTCAGTAGCTGTGGTCTGCCTGCTTGCATATGCCACAACCTTCATTTCTCCTTTAGATTGACGTTGAAGCAATATAGCACCAAGGCCCACTTTTGATGCATCTGTGTGAACTTGGGTTTCTCTTCCAGGGTGATAAATGGCGAGAACTGGGTCTGAGGTAAGTATATCCTTTAACTTTTGTGCAGCATCTTCCTGATCTGGCCCCCAATGCCAGTCAGCAGTCTTCTTGGTGAGCATCGTAAGTGGTCGTGCAATGGTTGCGAATCCTTGGATGAACTTGCGAAAATAACTCGCAAGACCAAGAAACTGACGCAACTCGTGAATATTGGTAGGAGTCTTGAAGTTGGTCACAGCAGTTATTTTGTGAGATGATGGTCGAATCTCACCGCTTGATATTTCATGCCCTAAATACTCCACACACTCAGTAAGAAAGGTACATTTATTCTTTTTCAATTTTTCACCTGACTGTTCGATCAACTCAAGCACCTTCTCCAAATTAGTCAAACATTCTTCATTATCCTTACCCCAAACTATGACATCGTCAATGTATACTTCTGCACAAGAATGAATGACTGGCTCTAGTATTTCATTCATTGCCCTCTGAAATACTGCTGGAGCGTTACATAGGCCAAAACTCATCATTCTATACTGATAGTGCCCATCAGTCGTAACAAATCCTGTCAGTGGTCTAGACTTTGCCGCAATTCTAATCTGGTGATACCCATTCGCCAAATCTAAACAGCAGAATACAGACTGATCCACAAGTCTGTCCAGCAAATCCTGTATGACTGGCAAAGGATACCGTTCCTTCTCGGTGATTTTATTAAGTGCTCTGTAGTCAACGCATAAACGGTGACCACCATCCCTTTTTTTTACTAGTATGACTGGACTAGCATAAGGAGATTTGGAGATTTCAATGATTCTGGCTCTTAAAAGTTCTCCTATAATATCTCTGACAATATCCCTCTCATGAAATGACATCCTGTAGGGTTTGTAATTTATTATTTTTTCTTCCGTTAATTTGATACTCATTTCCACACTGCAGTTTCCCAATTCCATTCCGTTTCCAGAGAAACAGTGGTTATATCTGTTCAATAAGTCGGTTAGACTAGCCCTTTCCTTTTCAGTCAATTGTTTTCCAATCTTGAGTTCGTCAATTACTTCCAGATTTCGTTCAGTCACTTCAGCTCTTGCAATGCATTCTTTTTTCTGTAATGCTATAAATGTGCTTGTCTTGTTAATTACTTTAATTACTAAATGACCATCAGTTGCAGATACATTGTCACTCAACACATCAATCTCATTCAATGGTTTTCTCTGTTCATTGTGTTTTATATCCAATGTACCAGTAACAACAGGATCTAGTCGTACTAGAACTTTATTTATTCCAGGAGTAAGTTGAACACCGGTTTCTGGATACAAGCAAACCTTTTTAAGCGACTCGCATAATTCGGTCACCTGAAACGCTATCTCATTTTCATAAATATTTAATTCAGTTGGAGTTTTAATAATAACCAAGTCCGGCGATTCTGTGAATGTCTGTCCAATGAGCACGTCAACTTCTTGAACATGATCAGGTACAACATAAAATTGGTTTTGTTTTTCTACACCATCAATAATGAGGGAAGCTAATACTGACCCCATTGGTGTGATCATTGCATCTCCATAGCCCTTAATAACAATTGTGTCATTAGGTGTCATTTGCAGATTAAGTCTCTTACAGAAGCTCTGTCTCATAGTGTTACACAAGCTTCCAAAATCTAAATATGCTTTTGCAGTAGTCCTGTTAACCAGTACATCTTTAAAGTATTTCCTGTCTGAAGAATCACAACCAACAGTTTGAACTTTTCGGACTACCCTGTTTTGTGATCCAGTCTTAGATTGCTTTCTACATTCTTCGAGAGTATGTCCATTCATTTTACAAAAAGAACAATGCTTATTTGAGTTCTTTTTCCTATAACACTCTGATTCTATGTGGCCAGAACGATCACAAAAAGAGCATTTCTTTAATTCCTTATTTTTGTTTATTTTTCTATTTTCTTTATTTATGCGGCATCTATTTGCCTTGTGGCCTTGTTTCCCACAAGAATAGCATTTCAAGTTCTGGCTGTGTCCTTCCTTTTTTTGTGTTGATCCTGATTTTTCTAGTTCTTCATTATTTGAAGTATTAATGCTAGCCAAATAACGCAGTAGCGAATTTGTGTCATGACATCCAGCAGACTTTGCACCAACTTCCATTAGTTTGTCACCCAGTGTACCAATTACAGCTTCGGTGATAACGTCGTCGCTTAGCTGGCATGACATTCCTAACCCTAATTTACTATAATAAAATGATATTGGGTCTTCACTTGGGAGTCTGACTCGATTCACAAGGTCTCTAATTTGAGACAATTTATTTTTAGTGAATGGAAATGCCTTTATCAACTTATCCTTCCACTCACTCCAGCTTATTTCGTAGGATGCTTGTTGTTCATACCACCCCTTTGCATATCCAGCCAGCTTAGAAGTACAGTTACAAATTAATGTCCGTTCATCCCATCCATGCATTTTTGCCGTACTTTCTAAATTACGTATCCAATGTTCTACTGGTACTGATGTAGTTTGTGGGTTAACTCTGATATAAAATCACTACGACCAACATAGCGAACTATAGGCTGCACAGTAACATTATTACTTGAAGCTTCCTTTGATACCACTTCAACGACTGAGCTCGGCGATCGGGCTGATGGAGATTGAGATCTACCATAATTCTTTGACTTCCGCAGCTCCCTGATCAAGCCCTCAAGAGCTTCTATTCGCCTCTTCTTATGTTTTAATCTTTTCTAATTTTTTTCTTGTCACTATCAGAGGAGGAAGAACTTGAACTACTCCTAGAGCGTCTCTTATACTTATGTCGACCCATATTAAACACACAAAATGGAATTAAAGTAACAAAATATACACAAGGTACAACAATTCACAGTTCAATAAAATACAATCAAATGTTTCAGTGAGATGAGTCCAAATTGAAAATTAAAAATAGAATTAAGTTGTAAATCCTGACAATTATTATAAAAGTTTATGTCAAAATATTTTTTGTTCTTGGTAATTGGTACCATGCACAGTAAAATGTAAGGTTAAAGTCTATCTAAATTAGCACTCAACCAGATTATAAAATAGTTCACAATAAAATATCAGTCTATGTTCACTCATCAATTGACATTTATGTAAGTAACTCCTTTGAACTTAATTTCAAATGTTCCACTAACAAAACACAATAAGGCCAATGTAACCACTATAAAACAGACATGAGATTCAGGATACAGGATACAGCTTACCAACTGGTAGGCACTAACGAGGAACGGTGCGGCGTCGATGATTCCTGTGTCAACATATCGGGACGTGTTTCCCACAAAGTAATGTTTTCAAACTTATGAAACACGTAAATCCTAAACTAGAAATGGTACTAATAGTATATATTTGAGCTATTTACACTAATCACACATCCATTTGTTAAGTTATTGTTGGGAGAAAACTAGCAAATTGTCACTTTCAATCGGCACTTTGTTCTATGTACAAAATCAGTTTTTATAACTTTTTACGAGCGTACTCCACTATGTAAGCATGAAATGAATGCCACTTCTGAAATTTATTAAAACGAATTGACTTTATTCACAGTTTAATCAAGTTTTAAGACATTCACAATTTAAATACAAAACGACTCGCGCGCGAAGCAACTGTCAAAAGTCGAGAAAAAAGTTAGTGCTGTCCCATTTGGCGGGCAACACAGTGATGTCCCATCTCGATCGATTTTCTCAGTGTAACACTAGCTAGGAAGTTGGGTGCCCAAGTAGTGTGCCAGCCACATACGAAAGGCTGCCCAGCTAATTGTCGAAAAATCCTGAAATGCACCATCGTGCTGGTTGGCGACCAGATGGGCGGGCCCGAAGGACATTTCGAGGGGGCTCGGGCGTCTCCGCAGTCTTCAGACTAGAGCCCCAATGACGGCGTCCTTTCAGTGCGTGTCTATAGGTTAATAGCGTGGAACCTCTTCTGACTTCCTTCTCCTCACCTCACCCTTCACTCTTATACATACATGACAAGGAAAAAGCATACTAGAGTTCAACAGCGGCTGCACCCCCTCAAAGTACACCTCACAAATATCAGTGGTCTGCACTCCAATCTAGTAGCATTCCATCATCACCTTGAGACTGATAAGCCAGGTCTCTTTTTCCTCTCAGAGATGCAAATCAGATTTCCGTCAGACATTTATCGTACCTTACGTATCCAGGTTTTTTACCCTGGAGCACAATTTTAAGTCACGCTCTGGTGTATGCATGTACGCCCGAGACGACATCTGTTATCGGCGTCTTCGAAACCTTGAGGATCTAGGTTTTCTGTGCTGTGGGCTTTGGTGGACAAAGGCCAGGATAAAATTATCTACGCCTGTGTCTACCATTCGCACTGTGGAGATCAGGGGACAAATAGGCTTACAGAGTACCTTATTGAGGCAGCTGATACGGCGCAGCAGCGGTACCCTTCGGCCCAATTAGTGGACGTTGAATATCATAGAAAAGCAGGCAAGCTTGGCCACACACATATCGCGATTGAAATATTAAGTGGTATGACAATGAAGTGCCATCAAAAACATTTTGACTTTGTCTTAGTTGACAAAAAATAAAACTCTAAATGCTATGAATCATCAATTCTTTATTTGCACCCAGAAATCCTTACAGCATTGGGGACTTCAATGCCCACCACCAGGAGTGGCTCTTCCCGTCTCAGTGCACTGATCATGCTGGGCGGGAGATAAGAAAGCTTGCACTTGCTTTAAATCTCGACCAGCTAGTCCAGGGGGCAACGAGGGTGCCGGATGTTGATTCGCACACAGCCAATTGTTTGGACCTTCTGCTGACAACAGATCCAGACCGCTGCTCGGTGTCGGTATCTTCACCTTTGGGTAGTTCCAACTATTGTCTGGTGAAGTCTGTATCGGTCCACTCCCCACCCGATCCCACCCCAAGAGGCGTTCGGCGGGTTTGGCAGGTGGTACAAGTCAGCAGATTGGAATGGGATGCGTTCTTTCTTCGCTTCTTATCCTTGGCAGCCTACTTGCTTCACTTCGGCTGATGCTTCGTCGCGCGCGGACGCCGTGACCGATGTGTTGCGTCAGGAAATAGAGTACTACATTCCGTTATCTGACGTAGCAATGTTTAGCATTGACCGGCCATGGTTTGACGCCGAGTGCAAACGCAACGACTCGCTTAAACATGAGGCGTACCTGGCATGGGTCGATACTTGGACGCACAAAGCAAGCGACGTGAGTCAGCGGAAGAGAGCCTTCAATAAGGCTGCAAAGTCCTGCAAGAAGGTGATGCAAAGGGCTCGGTTTGACCACACAACCCATATTGGGACCAAACTTGCTTCATACCCAGCTGTTAGTAGTAGTATATATTTGGGGCATCTGGATCAAATGAGATCCAGACACTCCAATTATATCTATACAAATAGATGAAAATGTCTATTCAAATAGAAGAAATATTGTTTTTTGTTCTTGAATAGATTGTCTAATCTAAATGGACTACCTATTGAAATTACATTGTTCTATTCAAATAGGTTAATGTTTATTGAATAGTTCTTCTTATTTTTCTTGATTTGAAATGATGGAGGGCTATCAAATATAAATAGATTTTAATTAGGTAGCTATTATAACTGGTGGAATCTGATCTAGAAGCCGCCAATTGACATTGTTCGCGCTAACGTGTCGTCAAAGACGAGTTTAATTATTGGATCACTTTATGAACTAGAACATTGTATTAATTCATCATGGTAGTAAAAAAGGGTCTGACTTGGTAAAAAAACATCAATTTAGTTACAAATACCTTTATTCACAATCTACAGTTTTAAACATTTAACAATTTTTAATAAATAAATGCTACTACTCCACACATGACTTTATGGAAGACAAACACTGACATAACTTTTTGTTTATTTGACTTTAGTATTAGACATCTATGTTATTGACTAATTACAATCTTATTTAATGTTCTCTTTATTTTTTCCTTGACATCTACTGCTATACACATTCCCCCTTATTAACAAACGCGGAGTAAAGTTACGCCAAACTTAAACCTAGAAAAATGTATGGTTAATACTTAGATGGTCCAAGGTGTAACTTTACTCCGCGTTTATTAATAAGGGGGTTTAAGTTTTGTTATTATTTTGTAGTATTAAGAATGGTTTATAGTATAAAATTTATTGTTATATTTTAAATTTATTCAAATTATTGGTACTTAATCAAAATTTTTAATTTTTGAATGCCTATTAATTTTAATCTTTTTTTAATTTTAATTGTTTTGTGTAATTTTTGTATGCCATTAACGGCTGGTTGTAGCGAACTTAAAATTGTACCATTTTACATCCACTGTAACTATGACTCACAAATAAAGATTTCAGATTCTGATTCTGTATTGAATGTATTTGTTATGAAATAAAACAACAAAACATTTACTGAAAACCTTTATTCTGAATATATTGTTATAATATAAACAGCTATACAAATTACTGTCTAACTTATAGTTTTTCAAAGCAGTCCTTATGTTATAAATTACTGTTAAAATACGTTTTATTATCAATCCACTTTTTTAAACAAGTAGCATTTTTTAAAGCACATACATTCGAATGATACACACAGCTAAATATATAACTTGACATTTTATTTTTTATTTATTTTATTTAACCATTAATGTACACACACATAATAAGAAGAAGGAACAGAAAATAGATACAAAGGTATGCTTATTTCTAACGAAATCTCTTCCAGCATACCTGCGAGAGGAGAGTTGCAAAAAAAGATATGTAGACACCGTTTGTAGAGGGGAAATAAAAGAAAAATATATTAAACAATTCACAAAAAAGAAGAATACAGTAAAAATAATTAATATATAATCTTATATACATGCATAATGATAAAATAAATATTACAATAATAAATATTAACTAATGTCATAAATACTTAAATAATAATACATAATTATATGCAACTAAGATGGAACGCTCTTTCACTCTCTTTTTAAAAACTGTAAGTGTTTGGCAGTCCCCAGTATGCGAAAGCTTGAAACATGATCATACTTTTTGAGATTGAAAACAAAACGAATACATATATTTTGCAAACGCTCAAGTTTACTTAAAAGCTCCTCGGTGGCATCCAAATAACAGGCGTCGGCGTAGTCGATGATGGGCTAAATAAGAGTTTGGGCAAGGGAAATTTTGGTGTTCAAGGGCAAAAAGCTCCGGAGGCACTTCAGCGAGTGCAAAGTGTAGTGCACCTTGCGACTGACTTCACCGACATGGGCAGTCCATGATAAATAAGCATAATACTATAATACCCGCAGTGAGAGAGCACCAATCCGAAGAAGTCTCGTCGTGGTGTAACCGCTGCGAGCGGCCTAGATAGAAATTGAACCAATCAATAGTGGAAGAGGAGAAATTGAAAGATTTAAGGATCCCAAGAACGATATCGAAGTCAACAGAGTTGAAAGCGCTGCTGAAATCGAGAAGTACAAGTAAAGTAAGAAACTTGTGGTCCATAGCCCGATGGATATCATCAGTAACCTTTAAAAGAGCTGTAACAGTACTGTGACCGGGCCGGAAACCAGATTGAAAAGGACTAAGAAGATCATTGCTAGAGAGATACAGAGACAATTGCTGAAGGACAATGTGCTCAAGAACTTTGAAAGGATAAGGAAGGATGGAAACGGGTCTGAAATCGGTCAATGTGAGCGGGTTAGGGATTTTGGGTAGTGGAATAATATGGGCTAGCTTCCAAGCATCGGGAACAATGCAACAAAACAAGGAGAAGTTAAAAATGTGGGTCAAAACGGGAAGTAATGTGAATAGGATAGGAGAAATCATTCTTGAGCAAAGGCCGTCATTACCAACAGCGGAGGAGGAGATTGCACAAATAGATTTTTTGACATCACTTTCACTCACAGGACTGAAATCGAAAGACGAACACCGTGGCACTGGCAAAACGAAAAGTTTATTTAATGTAGATAATTTGACGTGTGAATCCAGCGTAACGGGTGGAAGTGAAAAATGTTCGTTTGGAGTACACACGTTATTACGTGCACGCACACGTATTAAAAGCGACAGGGGACTTACCATTGCCGACAGTTTTCAAAAACTTCCAGACTTCAGAGGAGTTCCGGTTGTCAAGAGAATTTTGAAAGTAGCATCTCTTTGCATCTCTACAGTTACGACTGCAGCGATTACGCATATCTCTATACGAATTCAGGTTGTGCTCGGAAAGACGGCGCTTTAACCTCCTTTTGGCTCGGTCTCTAATTGCCATTGCATCTGTGACTACCGTGTCATTTATCCTAAATTAATTATCAGATATAATATTTATAGTTAAATATCCACGTGCAGGCATAGCAAGAAAGACATTCATTAAAAAACACCTTGTCAGACACCTTGTTGACAGGTGTTTTGTCGTTGGACTGATCGTCTCCGGGCGCGCAGACAACAGGACAAAGAAATTGACCATTTTACGATAGCACGTGTTGAGTGTTGAATAGAGGAGGGTCGCTTAATGGCCAACACAAAAACAATTGCACAAATGTACAAAAAACCTGCAAGCCGTGAACAGAATATCGTAGTAATTTTTAGAAATCGCAGGCGCCCGGGGGGCGAGGGTAGGAGGGGCGGAGACCAGGTAGTGAACCCAAGGAGGTTGAGAGGCAGACGAGGGGACGGACACTTAGCTTTAGGCAGGGAAACAGGACGGACTGATTTTGAGAGATGAAGAGAAGTCGGGTACTGGTCGTGATACGAGAGTGTTAGGACGTCATAGAGTATAGTTTTGGAACCAATAATTGAAAGCTGTGTCGTTATAACTATCGTGGTAACGAGTTTAATTATTAAGTTAATTTTAATGTCGTCTTATTTCGTAATAGTATTGTGTGAGTGAGTGCCGGAATGATTGGATAAGTTTTAATCTTTGTATAACGTAGGTAGGGACAAATCACTAATGCACGCTTTATTCTAGCATAGCGAGAACTTGAATTTATCTCCTAATCCACACCTTGACAGATATTTGTCACCAGCATTTGGTTTAGGTAAGCGGTGAAGTCTTCTGTCACACTTACACGCGCTTATTGCATCGATTATATACTCTACAATTACCAATTTGATTATGGGTTATTATTGAGAGTTAACAGACATAACACACATGGAAGACGGAACCGCTAATATTCACTACTTGTATAAAATAGGCTAATGGTGACGTTTAAAACATGACCTACATACAAAATTAGATTTACACTGTTTGACCCCATGATTGGGACTCAAATAATTGTAACACACATTTTGAGTTGTAACTAAACGATGTCTCTCTTCTGGGGACAAGTTAAGAAACTTCGAACATTTTACTAACGAATGTAAGGCATCACAACACAAACAATTTTTAACCTTATTTCCTTCACCTTTAGAACGAGAATTGCCCGGAACTGAATCGGACTGCAGCGTTATGTTGGTAGCGTAAGCTTGCCATGCGCCGCCGCCACCGCCAGGGGGCGCGCGCGCGCCGCGTTTTTGGCGTGAGTTAGTTATTTTACCGCTACCCACAACTGCCTGTTTATTCGACCCTACATTTGATTGGGATAATTCCAACGGAAAGTTCTCACTCTAAGAAAGAAATAAGATAATGAGTCGAAGGAATGACTGATGGATTTTTTAAGATTATTCGAATCGTCTACGAGTGGAATTTGGTATTTTACGTAAAAGAATGATAAGCGTCAAAAAACTCCATTCTTGCCCTGGAAAACTAGACAAAGCTTGAATGTTTTCATGATAGACATTTAATAAATTTCGCAATGATTGAATTGAGTCTTCTGCACACGGCTCAATACCTAAAATTCTGTCAACATGTGTGGTTGAGATGGCACGAGTATTCTCATAACGATGTTTTAATAAGTTAAGAGCAACATTATAATTAGTCTCAATAATAGGCAGAGATTTAATTAAAAGGTTCCCCTTTTAGGGTTAGCAACAAATACCTAAACTTTTCCACATCCGTGTAGGCATGATTGCCGTGTACTATTGAAATAAATAAATCAAAATAAGATGGCCACTCAGTGCTTTCACTCGAAAATGTTGGTAATGGCTACGTTGGTAATTTGTGTAATGTTAAAGAATTTTGAGCTTCATGGAAACTAACGTCCCCACTACTATTAAGAGCACAACTTTGTCTACGTTTTAATTCGTCAGACCGTTTAGTGTTATTTAATTCTGTAAGAATCCAATAGTAGCAAGTATCCACTTCCTTTCGTAATTGCATATACTCGTCTCGATTAAACGATTCCCTTTTAATGAAATATTTTTCTATTTTCGTTTGAATTTTACCTAATTTCCTATGTTGTAAATTTAGGTCTTGGCATTTAACACGAAAAAAATCTAGATTTGAAGAAGCTAATTCAAGTGCATGTTTGAGATCTTGCACAATAAAATCACGTTCGAAAATATCTTGTTCGATTTGAGCCGCCATTTTGCGTAACAAAGAAGTCGACAAACCGCAACAAGACCACAAGAAAAAATTACTATCGTACGTACTCGAAATAACAAGACAACTATAATTAATCCGGTTCGGAGGTCCAAAAATATGTTACTGAGGGTGCCTAGAACTCACCAGAAATCTCCCGTCGTACTCCCACGCTCCGATGAGGATGCCGGCCGGCAGAAGTCCAGTGAATCAGGCAAAGCCCCAGAGATCTCAATCCACAGGCACTGATTTCGCTTAATTAGCTGAAGGTTGAATTGTCCACAAGTACTTGAATTAGCACACCGTAACGTCCAGAGGTCTTCGGAAAGAAAAGCCTCAGTGTCCCTTTTTTTAACAGAAACGTTGCACACACGACGGATCACTCACTTTGCTCCCAAAAACGGTTATGACGTAGGAGCATGCGTTGAGAACGCTCCAATCAGATTGCAAGATGTACTTCGTTTGAAAACCAATTTGTTCCAGGCACAAATATGAAGAAAAACAATTTTGAAATAGTTGTGTTGTCATTTTCCTAAATAAAGCCAGACAAAATACACCAAATCCAAATTGAAAAAGAATTGATTTTATTAGAGCGGACTGTAGCGCCATCTATCCCAGGGATTAATAAACTGATAGCTATTGATACTGCCTTAATTTGATAGATGTCGTTTATTTTAATGTACATGTTGTTTTTATATATTAAAAGAAGAATTGCGGTACGCAACACAACCAATAGCGTGAATCTAAAATTTAATGTGTCAAATTTACAAACTGTAAAAAATTCATACAAAAACCATTAAATACATAAATTCTTTTTATTATAAAATAGCGTAAATCTAAAATTTCACGTGTCCAACATTCAATCTGTAGAAATGTCATACAAACTTTCAACCCCTTTTTTACCCCCTTACGGGTTGAATTTTCAAAAACCAATAATTACATGAATTCTTTTTATCAACCAAGAGCGTAAATCTAAAATGTTATGTGTCCAATTAACAAACTGTAGAAATTTCATACAAACTGTCAACCCTTTTTTACCCCTTACGAGTGGAATATCCTAAAAACCAATAAATACATAAATTCTTTTATACCATTCCCCCTCTAAAAAGCTTATTTTATTCACTGAAAACAGTGAATAAAAAGCACTTTTAATCACTGTTTTGGTGTTTGAATTTAGAACACACCAATATATATTTGACCTCCATCTCTCAATGCAATACAACCTACTTGCGCATAAAATACTCGATACAAACTTCTTGTGCAAAGAATATTCGAATTTCAAACTCCTTCGTCGATTTAATTTTGAGTTTGTTTATATTTAGGATTTTGATAAAGATTATGTTTTTGATCTAGGATGTTTAGTGAATACTTATTTGGATTGTAATTCTAATATTTATTGCATTGGAGTTTAATTAATTATAATTATGTAACGTAATGCAGGTGGTCATTGGCCCCTGAAACACAGGTGCTGTTACCTAGCTCAGCTTCAATTTACAAAATATGTGAAGCCCTGAGGTTTCTATTTTTTTTGCAAATTTTTAAGGTAATAAACCATTTATTTATTTATTATTATCCCTTGTGCTTTTGGCTTAAATCCTTCTTTTTCTCGTAGTCATGGTATAAAATATAGTATGCAACTCTTGAATAAAACGGATTTATATCGAGGGCCATGAATCACTCGCGTCGCTCAGGATTCTAACACTTGAATCACTCGCTATGCTCGTGATTCAATCATCATGAATCACTCCCTACGGTCGTGATTCAGTTGTTAGAATCCTTCACTTGTTCGTGATTCATCTATGGCCCTCGCTTTAAAACCGTCCTTTATTCACTAGTTGCATAATATACTATTTATCAACCAACAGCGTAAATCTAAAATTTCACTTGTCCGACTTACAAAATGCAGAAATTTTGATGCAAATTTTCAACCCCCGTTTTTACCCCTTTAGGGGTGGGATTTCCAAAAATCCTTTCTTAGTGCGCATTTACCACACTTGAGGAACCTTCCCGCCAAATTTCATATTTATACGTCAAACGGTTTTTGATATTTCGTGATGAGTGAGTGTGTGACCTTTCGCTTTTATATAATGTAGATAGATTATTCTAAAATTGTACACTGAACTACATCTCTGCTTTCTTTTGTAAACTCTCTCTTTCACTTTAAGGTTTGCTGGTAGAAAACTCTACTTTGAGTTAAGCTCGCCTTTGTACATCAACTTTATAATCACTCTATGTTATATGTCATTTTTGTGTACAATTAAAAATTAAGAAGGAATATAAGGGTCGATATGAAGTAGATTAGGTATACCCTTTTCGTATATGCAGCAAGTGGTCAGAAAGTGCGACAGTAATCGTGTAAGGTCCTGGGTTCACCGGACGGCCAAGTGTTCAGGGTTTTTTTTTTCCATAGGGATTTCTCAGTAGCAGCCCGAAGTTTGAAAGTCGGTGGTGTGAGAGACGGTCAGTCAGATTTAATATGAATAAATCATTGTTTAAGTTATCTGCCTTTGTTTCACAATTGTTACTAAGGGTATATTTTATTTATTATATGTATGTATACTCCTTTGTAAACACCTAAGATAACCTGCAGTTTTGTATATCCTTCTTTTAAACTACCCAAAGGTCATCTTAGCTTTTAAAAGGTTGTAGTATCACCCTCTTTAATGTTTCCTACATCTACTTTTTTGTAACTTACTCATACAGTGTATATCTTTATTATCCAATAAATAGTATTAACATATCCATGTATTGTCATTTCTGTATTTTATTTACTGGTTACAGTTAAGGTAATAGTTCAATAAAATTTAGTCGCCTTGACCTTATGTAGCTCTAGCCTAGCTCTAGCATTGTCAAGGAATACTCGATTCTATCGCTTGACTTGTACTCCCTACTATATACTATATTTTAATAATATACTATCCACACCATTCACATTAAAATTATAAATGGGAAAATAACTCTGTCCGTCTGTATATCTGATACTTTTTCAACTTAAGCCTCAGGATCGATTCAGATGAAATTTGGTATGGAGATAGTTTGAAACCCTGGAAAGGAATAGGTAGGTAGTTTTCATCCCAGAAATCATCCTTAACAGGGTGAAAAGGGGGTTGAAGTTTCTCGAGTAAGACTATTCGAAGTAATAAAATTAACGATACGCAGATGAAGTGGCGGGCTTAAGCTCGTTCACTATAATAATGAATATTTACATATCCATGACAGATATAATTTATGTCACAAAACCAAAGGGCACCATGGAAATTAGCTAAAAAGATCTTCAAAACTTTCACAAAAATAATATACTACATGTCTATATTATATGTCACCAATTAATGTATGAACTTTTTTCATGCGTACTACATTATTTCTCCTATTTGCTCTTTTTGTTTTTGTTTTCGTCCAATCGTGTTTTTGACAAACAGCAGTTCCGTCACACATAATATAAATAGACTTGTCCTCTTCATCCCTTGGTTTTATTCCTTTGGGATAAGGTGGTCTGGTACTAGATGATACTCTAAACGTATGTCCTCGATGCTTCTTCTTTCTACCCCGATAAAAATTCCTTTGGGTGGTCGGCTCATATCGTAAATTCGACATTGCCGGTTGATTCGAAGAGTATTGAATTTGCTGTTGAAACGGCTCTTGGATTGGTTGTTGAAATGGAATATGTATTGGATATCCTAAGGGTTTTTGAATTGGTTGACTAAATGGTTTATGAAGTGATTGTTGAAACGGGTCTTGAATTGGTTGTCGAAACGCCTGTTGATTTGGCTGTTGATATGGCTGTTGATTTGGCTGTTGATCTGGCTGTTGATTTGGCCGCTGATATTGCACCTGAATAGGTCGTTGAAAAGGGTTTTGGATCGGTAATGGTACATTGTGCTGTCGTAATATTAGATCTGGCTGTTCAGTTTGTATCCCCTTGAATATACCACATGCCATCTTATGTAAAATCCCGGATCCTGAATGTTGATCGTTACCTGTACAAGTAGTTAACTTTGGAATCGACCACTCTTCACCGAGTGGTTCCTGCGGCTCTTGCATTTGAAGAGGACTGATTGTCACAATTGGTTTGTGAAAGTTTGATATTCTCAACGTCGGTCGGAAGTGAGGTGCTGATGATGTCACACAGTGCTTGGTGATTATGAAGAAGTAAAATATTACGTTTCTCATCACTTAAATTTCAGTAAAAATATTTATAAAAAAGAATGGAAAGCCTACCAACTAGTGGAGAGCAAGTTTAAATAATAAATCAAGTTGATATTGGATTGTTATGTTTTGGTACTCAATCAATTAAAAAATGTTGTTTAACGCTATGCCCCATGTATTGGTCATTCCAAATTTTTCTGCTTTATAGAAATAAACATCGGAGCCAGTCAAAATAAGCTTATTTTTTACCGATATCATAATATGAACATTACCGATATCATAATAGGAGCTCGTGGCTAAATAATAACAGCCACACGGGTCGATCTTCAAGGTTAAGCAACGCTTGACGAGGTCGGTCCGTGGATGGGTGACCATTTCAACATACCGAGTTTCCTCCGTGCCTCGGAAAGCACCTTAAGCCGTTGGCCCCGGCTGTCATTTGAAGATCTTTGACAGTCGTTAAGGGTAGTCAGAAGCCTGATATCTGACACCAGTCTTGCCAAGGGGTATCGTGTTACCCAGTTACTAGGTTGTGGAGGTTAGATAGGCAGTCGCTCCATGTAAAAACTGATACTCAGCTGAATTCGGTAAGACTGGAAGCCGACCCCAACAATAATTGGGAAAAAGGCTAGGATGATAATCATAATATGAACACGTAAAGATACCGTCGAATTAAGATATAACTCCTTATTTTGAAAACTTGTTATTCTTTATTTATTTACATTTAAATGTACTGTTTTTAATGAGTGAATAGAAGCAGAAAGTACCATTGAAATCTCAAAGGCGTTTAATTTCGATGAACACAAGTAACTAACATGTTAGAGGAGTAGGAATATAGCTGTTGATATATCTACATCATACGAATAACTACTTAAAAGTTTAAGAAGACTAATTTTATATTTTATTCAAATATATGTTTAAAATGTATGTCACATATCCTATAATTTGTACATATATCTCATCCATCTGGTTAAATAAGACATCTATTTGGACGCAGTTAAATAACGATAATTTAACCAGATAGCTGTGGCGTAATTATATATAATAAGGTTTTAAAAAATAATAAAAAAGTCGTGAAGATACTAGGTATCGATAAAAAAATGATTAAAAACAAAAAAAAACGGTTTTAATACTTCATAAAAATAACCTACCTCTTAACACCACCTACGTATTCCAGTACCTACTGCTCTCTGAGGCGCACGTCGCTGGCCGCCAGACCAGCTGACTGCCTGGGCGTTGTATGTTGCGCAAATTCAATCATATACGCGTAGTACAAATAATTGCATGTATTTGGAACGGTTGCTTTTTAAACTTTTTCGTCGTGATCATTTTTAAATATTAGACAACTCCTTTAGAGTTAATTTATTAACACCATAGAATAAAAAAGTGTTAATAAATTAACTTCTACTGTAAAAGCCTGAACCGTAGTAAAATTTAGGATTTACTGGTTAAACCTATGATTAACCAAGTCTTACTGGTAAGGCGCTATCCTAATATAACACGATTATCGCTCGAACACGCGACCGTCGTGTTCATTTGTATGTGTTAGGTTTTCTTTCTATCTTTTATTTGTAAAGAATAAAATTATTTACTAGCTCTGTTGTCCATCTATTGTTTTATTACATATGGCAAATGGCAATCGCGTCGTCGCGCTGACAGAGGACGCTTTTCGATTTCACCATACAAATGAACAAGACGGTTGCGTGTATACATACATACATAGAAAATTATTCCGCGTCTGTCGCTGCATTGATAGAAATATAAATACCCGACCTATTAGAATTTGTATTATTGCATTGCGGTTTGAGGAAACTTGATTCCCAAACACTATAGCAATTCGAGAATATCGTCAGTTGGAAAGAATTACCTTCTTATAAGGAATTTATCTCCTTTATTCAAGATTAGCTGTCCCACGCGGCTTCGCTCCCGTCAACTGGCTACCTACCTACCCATTTACCCTACCTACCTATACTACATGTGATTGTTGCGTAACTTTAACCGCTTTCGCAGTGCACGCAACGGAAGCTCTCAAAAAGGAATAATTTTTGCCCGTTTTTGCAACATTTTTCATTTATGCTCCGCTCCTATTGGTCGTAGCGTGATGTTATAATTATAGCCTATAACCTTGCTCGATGAATGGTTTATCCAACAACCACCGCAAATAATTTTTCAATTCCAACCAGTAGTTTCTGAGATTAGTGCATTCAAGTAAACAAACAAACTGTTCAGCGTTATAATATTAGTATAGATAATGTCAAAGTACTCAAAAAATCACATAAAAATAATTCACAGGCCGAGCTGCAGACAAAGTATAGTATAAGAAATTCATGTAAACAAGACGCGCAAGGCACTTCTAAGACCTTCTTATCTAGTAATGAACCGGTTTCGAAAACAAACTTCCCGCTTTGTAAGAAAAATAAACATCAGCTGTTTCATTGTCAACAACTTAATAATATGGATTCACCGCAAGTTTGTTTCGCATTTATTAAATCGAAGCGTGGCTGTGTAAATTGTTTAAGTTTGTCTCAATCATTTACTACATGCAAATCAGGTAATGTTTGTAAAACTTGTAAAAAACAACACCACTCTTTATTGCACTTTTCTGACTATAAAAATGATAATACGACGGAGCCCGAGCACTCTGTCTCGCTTAGCATAGGCGCTCGTTTGACCGGCTCAAGTATTTTGTTGTCTACCGCACAAATCCATGCGCATTGTAACGGAAAAGCTAATGGTTAGGTGTTTGACATAAAACGGGTCTCAAAATAATTTAATAACGATAGGTTGTAAACTATTAATTATTATTAATTATTGTAAACTTTTAAACTTACCCATAACAAAATTACGTAATTCATCTTTACAAGGTGTTGGTATGACCTCACCTCTCGTACATGGTTTTATTTATTTGACGATAGAATCACGCATTAATCTTAATAATAAATATTATATTCACGCATTAGTAGTCGATTGCATTACGGACAGACTTCCCGCCAATCTTATTGAATTAAATGATATACCGGGGGAAATAGATATTGTTCTTGGTGTTCAACTATTTCCGAACATATATTTGGGAAATTGGGTCGATTCATGCTCTCGCGGACCACCCGCTATTTGGACTAGCTTTGGATACGTACTTATGGGAGACATTTCATGTCATTGTGACACAATACCTACTACTACGTCTACCTACGTCTTCATTCACCGCCCTTGCCAACATTGACATTGAGTCAAGTTTGCAGAGGTTTTTCGAGCTAGAGGAAATTCCATCTCAACATTTAATTAGTCCGGCCGAATTAGATTGTGAAAATAATTTTAATTCTTCAGTTTTATTTAAGGATGGTAGATATTTTGTCGATTTGCCTTTCTCTCGAAACCCTTCTTTGTTAGGCAATTCTCGTGGCTCATCGTAGACTGCTTTCACTTGAACGCAAATTTGAGCACGCGCAAACCCAAGGCAAGAGCTATAACAAAACCATCATTGATTATATATCAGAAGGTTATTTATCAGAGGTACCGGACTCTGAATTGTAAGAAGAAGGTTACTATATACCGCATCACGCTGTTATCAAACCGGACAAAGATAGCCTTCAAATTGTATTGGACGCTAGTGCCAAAACTCATTACGACATTTTGCACGTCGGACCTAACTTGCAGGCCGATTTGTTTTTGTTGTTGCTTGATTTCCGTACGTTTCTTGTAGCTATTACCGCAGATATTTAGCAGATGTTTTTACGTATCGGTGTAAATGTGTAGGTATATTTTCAACATAATATAAGTTATTTTATGAATAAATGAAATAAAATGAAATGAAAAATGAGCACCACCGCAAATATTTAAGTATTTTATATCGTTTCAACAAAAATTAACCCACACGCAATTTTAATTTTAACCGCGTTCCTTTCGGACTAAAGCCTAGTCGTTTATTAGCCATGCGCACACTGCGCCATCTAGCGCGTGAGCATTGTGACCGTTTTCCTGAAGCTTCTAAATTGGTAAAAACTCAGTTTTATATGGACGACTTTGTCTACTCTATTCCTGACGAACAAGTCGCAATAAGATTAGCACGATAATATTACGAGGTGTTTTTAATTGATAACAATTACTCACACTAGTATTTGCATCGTAATGTAAAATTAATTTATTTATTAATTAATAACAACGAAATACTAATAAAGACTATCAATGATTGTCAGAACCGAATTCTAAAAACATAATTTGTACAGTGTACCAGAGTTAATGCCAAATGAATATTACTAATAATTTAATACTTATCTACTCATTAACTCTACACATTCTCTTTATTAGTACAAAACTCTGGTACACTGTAATTATTTTTTTTTAATTGGCTTCTTTCAATCATTGATAGTCCCTAAAAAACTCAAGCTCCTCAACTTATGCGTTTCACTTCAGTGTGTGGCATGGATCTCTCTCTCCGGTACTGGGCTCGTTCAGCCCATACCTTCACCCGGCAGGTAGCCCACATGGCGCACTTGATTGCTATGTCATCTTTCTCCTGCTCCGGTACCGGAAACCAAGTACTCGATGATACCTTATCCTTTTCTACTTCTAACAATGGCTGCGGCCTGCTCTGACCCAAATCATACATGTTCAACCAATCTACCATCTGTGGACTCAACTTAGGCTCCTGTGTGGTAACAAACCCTGCTGATTCGAAGTCAAAACTATGGTATGAAGGCGATGACATCTTGGGGTCAAATAAATCGGCGTAGTCATCACGAGATTTGAGCTTCGAAACATCCTTAGGGAACACTGGCCGTGGTGTTGGTAATTTATTTTTGGTATTCGCCGTGTTATTTATAGCTTGTATGGGTACAACATTGCGCAGTTTGAACTCTGCAGTACTCACGGAGTATAAAATATCGCGCAGAACCGCGGTGAGCACCAAAATGTTCCGCATTACGTTTACGGAAACCTCAAAGTTGAGTATATTTTCTAAACTTAGTAACTATCGAGTGTGATCAGAATGTTGTGTTTTGGTACGAATGTTTCTGAACAAGCATGTTGATATAACACTTTATCGTCGGTTTCACATGGAGACAAGCGATTAAGCAACGCCATGATTATGAAGTGCGAGTACTTTTATGAATCTAACTCATTACATTTTGCTGAAATTATATTATTCCAATATTTTATTTATTTATTTATAATAAGCACACCAATAGCACTGTCACTTACAATTCATATAAAATAACATCCAAAATCGGCATTTCAGTAACCATGCAAATAACAGGTATGCATGACATTGATGCAATGAATATTAGAGACAAAGTAAAATAAAAAGTGTGACCAATAGACCTAAATCAAGAACACTACAAAATTAAAACAAATTGAGTTATATAGGCGAACATTGTTCGTACTGTTTATATAGGGAACATCTGAATGAAGCAAAACTCATAGAGAAAACATCAATAGGGTAATCCGTCAAGTGGGACCTTTCATTATATAGCCTTGCCATACGTGTTAGGGGGCTATTAAAGGTAACATTTAAAGTAGATGTAGGCAATTGAAAAATGCGATGATGTCGCTTGCTACGTTGGCTAGTCCTAAAGCTTAAATAGACAGACATACATTAAAAATATACCTAATGCAGCATAATATTGTTAGTATTTTAGTTATTGTGTTATTTCTAGCTGCCAACTGCGCAATACTTTAACAAAATGTACCAACTGTTATCTAATAGAATTAGATAAAAAAACTTTTGTACAAAAAAGTACTATCGACTTTCAAAGAAAAATACTACAAAGTGAAAAATAACTTTCTTTTTGGCAGTCGGAGTCCATAACGTAAAAAAATATGGTACCTACCAAAGACACCGACTAGTATTTTTTTTACAAAAGTTTTTTTTGTATTTTACTTTTTAGTTGTACCTAATACGCAAGTTCTTTATTAAGCTACCTACAATTCCAGAATAGATTACCCGAATATCATGAAACTTGAACATAACCAGCGAAATGAGTGTGTACCAAGGTGAACTTTACACATCTGCGTACCCCTTCAGAGCTTACTGGCGTGATGTTATGTAATGAAATGGTATAAACAATAAACAGACATGCAATTGCAGCAATCCCGAGAGATTTGCCGTCATATATTGAAGAATTTTGTTTACTATAGGGAAGAAACACTCCAAGCTACAGTTTGACTCTAAGCTAACAAAAAACAAGCGGCGTAAAGGTTTTTTCTTGATAAACCTACTTCAGGCACCAGTCTCTTGCAATGGTGTATTATAGTTTAAGCATTGATTGTAATGTTAACTTTAAGGCAACCATTGTAAAGAGAAAATAAATGAAATATTGAAATATATTGAATGAAAATACCTCCGAAGAACTTCATCAGATCTCTCTCTTAAAAAAAAAAGGTCAAGAATTGACGGAGAAATCGGTGAACATACACAAAAAATTAAACATAAAGTCGAACATAGAACTTTCTCCTTTTTGGAAGTTCGGTTAAAAACTAACATCTGTTAAGATATAGCAACTCTGAAAAAGTGATAACCTTTGCTAGTATCGGATTGCACACAGTTGAGAAATTAAGTTGAGTTTAAGAAAAAGGATGCCAATACCGAACTGACAATACCGTAGAAAAAGGATGACAATACCGAACTGGATAAAAGGATACAGTTCTGTCACAGAACTGTATCCTTTTATCCAGTTCCCATTTGACCACTGAATCCGTATTTCATTATCAATCATGGCAAGATAAAGGAACAATAAAAATATAAAAAAGCGGCAAACATTGTTTGTACTATAATAAACACAAAATATTAAAATTGTAGAACTCTTTCATTCAGATTATTTAAAACGGGTTCCCTCTATCGGGCAGAATCTTGATGCGCCGAATTTATTATTAAAATATATATTAGAAATATTTGGCATAACACACTTGGCATAATCTTCTTTAAACGAATATTTTTAAGGCATAAAAATAGTTAATATAATTATTGTTTGGCCGAATGTTAATATGTCCGAATTTAAGATGGCATACTTTTATGTTGGTAGAATTTTATTTGGCATAATTTCGTTTAGTAAAACGTTTATTTAGAGCGACGATTATTTGTAAAAAATTCACTTGGCATACTATGACCATGGCAGAATTTCATTTGTAATAATTTTACGAGGCATATTGCCATTTCTATAAAAAGCATTTTTAACCTTAAATTAAACATAAAATATTTTCTGAAAATGTCAATAACATGTTGACAAAGTGGTACAAAAGTTAGTAACAGAAACGAATCGCTGCAAAACCGACTCCACGTAGTCTTGTCTGCCCTACCCCTGGAGTGTAATTTAAGTCCGCGTAGGCGCGTAGAGGCGAGGCGGCCCGCGAGCTGAGGAGCAGGTGAGCTTTAAAACCATCTGCGACGATAAGCTCGCGTGGGACCGCCGGAGCCCCGCAGCGCCGGAGCCGTGACAGAAACCATACCTGTTGCATGTTGCATGCTCGCTTTCATGCGGTATGCTTGTTTGCATACTGCTTGCTTGCTGCAGGTATGGTGTATGTTGGTTTGCATGCTTCTTACAGGTAAATAAAAACCAAAAGAAAATAGTTTATAATCAATTTATGGTACTTGTAAGAAATATAAAATTATAAATTTTCTGTAATGTGATAGATGAGTCTTTCAATTATTATGCATATGAAATGTATGCCAAAAGACAATTCTGACTGAGAACTTTCTGCGATATGATGGTTCTGCCTTTTAATGACTATCGATATGAAATTTATGCCTAAAGATGATTCTGACTTACAAAATTATGAGTTTCATAGTTTCTCGCTTCGCTCGCTCTTGGACTAATTTATTGACCATAACTTACAAATTGCACAACCGTTACGTAATAAATAAATAAGAAGATCAAATATTATATTTGCATACCAAATATTAATTGAGTACGTTTAAACATAATTATCATGTTAACTTGAACGCAGTTCATTTATAATTTATTCGTAGATCAACTAATATAGACGCAATAATTAATATATAGATTAAACATAAAAAACTACTACATTTATTTTTAAAATTACTCATTTACAATAGATCAATTAGATTCTAGAAGATCAAATAATATTGTTCCATAAAATTATTCCAAATGAATTTCTGCCATCTTCATAATATGCCAAGTGAATTATGTCAACTAAAATGCTGCCATTTTATAAGTATGCCATTGTAAATTCGGACATATAAACATTCGGCCAAACGATAATTATATTAAATAAATTTTATGCCGTAAAAATATTCGTCTAAAGAAGATTACGCTCAGTGTGTAATGCCATATAAATTTCGGAGCATCAAAATTCTGCCAGATAGAGAGAACCCGTTTGAATGTATGATAAATGAGTGTATGCCAAACGATTTTCTGCGAAATGAAGTTTATGCTATCCGTTGTTATGCAAAAACCGGTGCAATGAGAGTACACCAGGGAGAACTGTTCACACCTGTGTACCCCTCTAGAGCGTACCAGTGTGATGTTATGTTATGAAATGGTGTAAACAATAAACAGACATGTGATTGCATCTATCCCGAGTGATTCGCCGTCATTTATTGAAGAGTTCTGATGTATTTCACCGAAGTTCTTCATCAGATCTTGATGAAAATTGAATGGGACATGATAAGCACCAGTTTTTAAATAAAAAAAAAGAATCATCAAAATCGGTTCACCCAATAAAAAGTTCTGAGAAAACAAACATAAAAAAATACAATCGAATTGATAACCTCCTCCTTTTTGCAAAGTCGGGTAAAAATATCACAAAATCCACCTAACTTTGCTTTTAATCTTTCATAATCGTGATCAGACTTGAGATAGATTACTTTATCACTAATTTTCTTGTTGGGTTTCTTTCTTTAACAATGTTATAATATAGTGATGTGATGTGTAAACTAAAAACATCTCGAAGTGAGTTACATTGGAATGACTTTTGATATTTTTTTATCATTATACTTTACAGTTTGATAGTGGGACATATATGTTCAGACACTCGACAGAACTTTAGATGACGCATCATGTACCTCTGGTCGAAACAGATCATACCGAGCCATTTCACATTGGATCGCCTTAGGATACTCTTTCCACGGGTCAGTCGAGTTGATGTGGAAGTAGCCTTACTAGATGACTGTGTTTCAATAACTATGTTTTTGCTGAAACTCCTCGGGATTCCCTGCTTTCAAAATACAAACTTTGAGCAGACGATCGCCTAAAATAACAAGATGGTACTGGTGACATTCTTCTTAGAATATTTTAAGCTCTTGACTCTCTGAACCTGTCTCCTGTTCCATAAACTCATCTGCTTGGCATAAATGTAAATTAAAAACACTAAAGATAAGTGGTTGGTAATAACGAAACAATAAACACTGAGCCTCATAATGTTTAGCGTTAAATAACTATAAACACAATGAACATAATAATATAAATTGTTGAACTGCAATCAGATTGTTTTGATTTTGTGTGAATAATATTTCATGGCATGTAATTCTTGCCACACTAGAATAATCGACACTTGTATCGTCACAATACCGTACTCAATGAATGCTTGTCCTAAAGGACAGCTAGTCTGTATTAGGTAAAAAAATTGTTTGACTAACATATTTTTTTCCGTTCATAATAGAAATTAAAAGTTATAAACCAAACTGAAAGTCATTCTTAAGGTTTATCTTGAATGTCATAAAAAAGAATAACATAAGTTTTACTTCATATCCATACTATAATAATATTATAAATGCGAAACTAGCTTTGTTTGTCTGTTTGTTACATTTTCTTCTTAACGGTTGAACGGATTGATAAGAAACTTTGCACATGTGTAAACCATGTCTTAGATTAGGATATAGGAAAAGTTTCCTATGTACTACTCCCTGGAGTATGGATTCCTTGGGAAACTCGGGCGAGACCGCTTGTAATGAATATATATTCATAATTTCTTCTTATTAACCGACTTCCCAAAAAGGAGGACGTTATCAATTCGACTGTATTTTTTTTATGCGTGTTTCCTCAGAACTTTTTACTAGGTAAACTGATATTGATGATTTTTTTTTTATTTGAAAGCGTAAGCTTGTTATGTGGTCTCATATAAATGATGAATAACTTCGCAGATATACATCAGAACTCTTCAGTAAAAGACGGCAAACACTCGGTATAGCTGCAATCGCATGTCTGTTTTTTTATTAAATATTCTATAGGCTCGCGCTGACCCCTATCTCACTTGATGGTAAGCGATGATGTGGTCGACGGTGAAACACGCTTGCCTAGAAATAACCTATTCTACTATTGACTGAAAGACCCCCCGTTATACGGTTACATCTCGGAAAGTTGGAGCCGGTTGAAATTCGCTCTTTATCGCGTTTAAAAGACACGCCTGGGTTTCAACAGATGCGTTTAGCAGATCTTTAATGTGCAGAAAGAATAATGTTGCTGGGAGTCCCGACCCTGAAGGACCCCGGCATTATCTAATATCCAATTGGTCCGATGAGCAGCCATCGATAACCACTCGAATGGATCGATCTCTCAGGAAATTTGCAATCGAATCACATAGATCACCGGGCAGACCGCACGAAGGAAGCTTACCAATAAGGCTATCATGCCAGAACCGATCAAAAGGCTTCGAGATGTCGAGGGAAGCAGCAAGCGCTTCCCCGTGGCTCTCGATAGCTTCACTCCATATGTAAATGGCATACGCAAAAAGATCTCCTGTCAGTTTATTGTTTACACAATTTCATTGCATAACATCACATTGATACGCTCTAAAGGAGTACGCAGGTGTGAACAGTTTACCCTGGTATACTCTTATTCCACCGGTTTCGTTTAAGTTTCATGATATTGGGTTCATCTAATCTGGTATCACTATGGGCATTAAAGGTACCTACCATTTAAAACTGGTCCATTATGTACCACAACTAAAAAGTAACTTCAATTTCGGAAGTCTGTGTCAAGAAACGAAGAGACGATAACAGGAACACTGACTTCCGAAATTGAAGTTAGTTATTGTTTACTTTATAGTGTTTTTAATTGTAAGTCGGTTGTATTTTTTTGTATAAAATGTTTATTTATTTATACTAAAAAATATATCAACGTTGTGTACATAAAGACGTTTGTTTACAATAAAACTGATGTTCGCACGCGTACAGTTATTCTTTTTTTTTTGCTTTAGTAGTTAAATAGATGAGTGAAGGCAGGTTGTGTGTCAACGAACCCACTAGCATTCTTTGTGTTTTCCCTGTTTCAGACCACTCTTCCATCTCGCCACATTAGATTTAGTTGTTAACGTCGTTCTTCTAGGAATACCTAAAATTTTGTTTAGCTTGAAGAGGTTACTGACAGAGACAGCATTGTAGGTAGTTGCAGGATTGCGTGTATCTGCACTAGTGGCAAATATTGGCGTGGTACTACTTTTAGTACTCTTCATTCGTTTTGTAATAGTGCTTACTGCGACGATATCGTCAAACTGTTCCATTAAAGCTTTTGGAGTAAACAGGTCTGCTTGACGATCCGATGTTTTCATTGTATCATAATTTGCCATCATTACAAATGTTGCAGGTTTAGTCTCTATCAGTGCACCGGTCGACTTAGATTTGACCAATTCTTCGTACTCACCACCTTTTGCATATTGTTCCAGTTTTTCAATCTGACTTTTTGTACTGGAGCTTAGTGCGGCGACATTGTTAGACTGTTTCATTACAGCTCTCGAAGTAAACAGGCCAGCTTGACGATCCGACGTTTGCATTTTATCATAATATGCCATCATGACAACTGCTGCAGGTTTAGTCTCTATCAGCGCACCGGTTGATTTAGACTTGACAAATTCTTTGTACTGTCCACCTTCTGCATGTTGTTTCAGTTTTTCGATCTGACTATTTGTACTAGTGCTTACTGCGCTGACACAGCCAGACTGTTTCATTACAGTTCTTGGAGTAATCAGGCCAGCTTGACGATCCGATGTTTTCATTTTATCAAAATGGGCCATTACGACCACTGTTGCGGGTTTTGCCTCTAGCAGGGCACCAGTTGACCTAAAATTAGGCATTTCTTTGTACGGTCCAGTATTTGTTGTAGACATGCTTACTTGTTTTAGTTCTTCAATCTGACCAATGGTATCAGTCTTATAAATGTAATCTTCACAAGATGTACAGCAACCATAGTAGTCATCTTCGAATGAATCTATACCACATATTATAAAGTGCCCTTCTTTTGTTAACTGTATCTTTCTTCCTTTCTTAGTAAGTATTCCTTGACTATTGATGTTAGATTTTTTAGGCATTTTCCTCCTTACCGAATTTGCACTAATGGATGCTATAAGAATAGTATGCGTATGTAGTAATGTTATCACTAACACTAGATGTAAATGCATTATCACTATTTATGTGTGACGGCATGCTGGAGCGGGAGCACCGTTTTCTAAACTAAAAGTACAAGTGACGTCCTATTCTTAGAGTTTTATCAGAATGTTGCTTGTAATGCTCTAGTGGCGTGTTTCAATACTAAATGTTGAGTTATAATGTGACTTAGTTTTACTTCATGTATTTGTATGCCTGTCTGACGTAGACTAGTTTCTCATACTATAAAAGGACGGTTACGCACTACACGTCCGTGTTCGTGATCCGTATCCGTGATTTAAGTTCCGAATTCAAAACGTTCTGAATTATGACAGATTATGACGGATAGAGTTCGGATGTAGTGCGTAAGCTTCCCTACAAGAAGTAATACGACTACTTCGGAACTGAAATTTCACGGATGTAGTGCGTAACTGCCATAAAGGTCAAACGTTCCTTCGCCGTTATAAACAAATCAACCTTATCTTCAACTCTTTTACATGTTAGTATGCTGGAAGAGATTTTTCTTTACCTTTGTACCTATTCTCTGTTCCTTCTCTTTGAATGTTTACTATGTGAAAGTAAATTACCAGTTAAATAAGAAAATTTGGTAAGTAAAATAATAAAACCAAATCGAGTATATATTTTATCTATATGAATAAATAAGTAAAAACAAGTTATATATACGTTTCTTCTAGACAAGCGTGCTTCATCGTCAACTACATCATCGCTTACCATCTGGTGATGGGTGATATAGTGGTCAAGCTCGAACCTTTCAATAATAATAAAAAAACATATTATAAGATCGCGGCATATTTTCCTTAAAATACATCTTTTTATGGAAAATATGCCACGAAATTTTGGACCTCTCCTCATACGACGATAACAGTTTGTCGTTCTATCAGAAAACGTCACCCAATACGTTAATCGCAATACTAAACATAGTTTTACCGAAACAGATTACAATAAAAAAGTCCATATTGTTAAAGAAAAAATATAAATAGTAGAAAAGAAACGTTAGGGTGTAAACATCAGCTGTACAGAGCTTAACCCATGTCAGGCGCGACAGACGGACGGACGGATTATAATAACACCCGTCTCAGCTGGCCTCGCTCTCTGCCACTATATATTCTAGGAAAAAAATGGAACTTGCGCTTCTGCTCCTGATACTATCTACACCACCTACCTGAGATACTCTCGGTGTATCTCTAAGTTGTACATTTGTTCGGAAACACGCGGGGTATGTTACTTCTATGTACATTTGTAAAAGATTATAGTCACCATACAGCCACAATTGATCATGGGTCCCAATAGGGAATATGCATGAAAAAAATATTTGTTATATAACCTGTTTAACGATAAATATAAAAAAAAACAGAATTACTTACCTAAAAACAAAATAAAATTCAATTGAAAAATAAACGAGATCTCTCAAACCGCTATAATCTGTAGTAGCTGTATGGGCGCAGCAGATTTTGACGTCAGATTCCGTTTAGGACTTACTCTCTTTCTAATTATCAACTTTGGAGCTTTATTAACTTCGTCGGACAGTTGGTAAGTATGTCGGCACTTCTAAAGATTTCGTTCGGAAGAGAAATATGGTTTCAAATGACTCTGACAGATGTCAACTTGACATAACACTAAGCACTATACTTCATAAAAGATAGCTTGATCTCTGCGACATATGTCAAACTGACGTATACGTTATTGTTACAATATTGTTAGCCTGTCAAGCGCTATTGTTACTGTATTGATACCAACAGCTGTCGCAAAGATCAAGCTATCTTTTATGAAGTATAGTTTTCGGCGTGAACAAGGGACAATATGACAGGACATTGAGGAAGAAGATGGCAGTTTTGATTGAGTTGTTAATTTGTTATAAAACCTATGGAGAAATACAGTGAGAGTTACCGATTGTTCTTGTGGATCAAACTACGTGCTTGGTGGAATGTCTTCTACGTTATTCTCCAACACGTAATGTGATTGGTTACATTGTGACCCTTCATACAAGCAAAGAAGTTCGTTTGTTAACTCCTAGCGCGAAAAGGACCCGTGCAATAATGGCTTTTCCTGACAATTACAAAGTCTTCCCTACATCAAATCGTGGGATATAAGGGCTAGTTGTTGAGGAGACTAGTGAAATAACAATCGAACAACTTGTGATCACTGAAATTACCTACTGAAAGAAAGTTGGTAGCGGGCAATTTCAAATAAGTGAAGACTTAGTGTGACGCGTATTTAGTCAGAACATAATCTTATTTGTAGGAGTGACTGAAAAACATTCCTCAACGTCAATTAACGTTGGTATTTGCCCGTTCATCATCCTTATATTGGCCCGTCATATCTCACACACCAATGAAAGTAACATTCCATTTGGATCCGCTCGTACATTCCTGAAAAGCATACACTGTGATATCATACGGTGTAGACCGGGCGCACAAAATCCTTTAGATCAACCAACAACTTACATATCATATGTGGACCGGGCGCACTGTGTCCTTTCGACCAACCAACTACTCACAGCGTGGCATGGACTGGGCGTGATGGGCCCTTTCAACAACTCATAATGTCAATCCATCAACTTCCACTATAACAAATACTTCCAACAAAACTCTCACTGGCACTATCACAATATCGATTCTAATTATCCTCAGATATCAAATCAACAAATATTATGGGTGCATTCACAAACACCCCAAACTCACACTCACGAACAGTCAGAGCAAAAACAATATTTGCATCAGGCCACGCGTATAGTTTTCGGCGCGAACAAGGGACAATATGACAGGCGATCGAGGAAGAAGATGGCAGTTTTGATTGAGTTGTTAATTTGTTATAAAACCTAGGGAGAAATACAGTGAGAGTTACCGATTGTTCGTGTAGATCAAACAACGTGCTTTGTGGAATGTCGTCTACGTTATACTCCAATACGTAACGTGATTATTTACATTGTTACCTTACATACAAGCAAAGAAGTTCGTTTGTTAACTCCTAGCCAGAAAAGGGCCCATGCAATAATGGCTTTTTCTGACAATTACACAGTCTTCCCTACAAGTATTATATTTAACATGTATAAAAGGACATGTATATTCCCTATTGAGTGATAAGGGTCATTGCCATTGAAATAACTTGTCGAACACCGAAACTGGAATAAACATGGTATGTTATTTAGTCTGAAGAAGCAGTTTCAAGTTTCATTACACCACACATATTTGCAAATACAAGGAAACAGTAAAGTTAAGACTGGTAAAGGAACATCCAATGGCTACAAAATTAAACTTCATTTAAATAAGACATAAGCTGACAATTAATAAGGGTAGCCATAGACACAGGGTAACAGGCTTAGTGCTGTGAACCCCTGCTCTCATCGCAGAAACAGCACTCTTCAAATTAACTGCGGATCCTGATTGTTAACAAGTCATTTGCATAAGATTCGTCCTTGACTAATTGCCTGAATTAAAAAAAAGCCGTTTTTCTGTAAAACGATCTATTATTAAAATTAGAGAAAAATATACAGGCTTTGTGTTTTTGTGAAACAGTAGGGCGATTTGTAGATTTTTAAATTGAAGTGATTGAACATTTAATGATTTCGAAATAATTGGTATAAATAGATTCCATAAAGTTGTAAGCACCGTGTCCAGACATACACGTAATAAGAACTTTGAATTCAACCATCCATAATGAGGACCAAGTACCAAAGCTGTATTTAATAACATGAAATAGATAATAATTATATTAAATAATAATGATATATTATAATTAATAAATAATAATAATAATTAATTATGTTATTTTTATATTATTATATTTGTCGTCGCCTCTAAAGATTTTTTTTGTGGTAGTTTAAGAGGTCTCAGGGCTGACGATCTATGCGCTAATGGTGATCACAGGAGTAGTTCTGGTCAAATGATATTCAATACAATACAAGCTCCTCACAGTCATAGTATGTATGCCAAATAAAATCTGTAAAACTTCAAACATCTGCGCTGTTTTCCACAACACACGTGTCGAGAAGATTCCTTTAGTTATAATAAGATTGTATCCATCTTGTTTTTTTGAGCAAGATAAGAAAACGGTTACTTCCACCGTTATACTAAATCTTTATGGGAAGGGCGGAGTAATTCGGTCTAACTAAAAGACAATTTCGCGAGGATAATTGTATCGTCTGTGTCCATATTACTCGACGTCGCCCCGAGAGGAGATAACGCGCTGTTTGTATGATGATTACTTTCCAAGTTTTTGTGGGATTGCCGATTGAGTGGCGCGAGCGCGGGTATGTGTGCGTGCCATTTTTGAGTTCATCTACATAATTGGAACCACGCAAGGTTAAGTGAGGGTTGGTGTGTTTTAACTAAGTATATTCTAGAGCTTATCTCGTCTGAAGCTTTGTTTCTTGTTATTGTTTTTTTGTTTGTTATGTAAATGGTTGGTTTATGTAACTGAAGTCACCGGCTGTTCGCTACGTGATGTCTGTATTACCATCTACTTGAATACGAGTTCTCCGGTTAGTTATGAGTAGTGAGCAAGTTTACTTAAGTACGTAGGCACTTTATCTACGTCTATTATGTCAAAGCAATACTTACGGGCTCCAGTCACGCAGCCACCTCGTGCCGCCCACTCGCCTTGCCGTGCTGCATTTACATGCGCACGCTTGCTCCACTCTGGTGAGTTACTTGCATGAATTCAAGTATACTGAAGACATCTTCTTCTAATTCTGCCTATCCTTTTACCACTTTAGGTGGGCTCGGCTTTCCTTATCTCACGGCGTCACGACGTTTTGTCGGGGGTAGTCGGGTCAGGAAACACATGAAAAAGAAATGTGGTCATATACTAATCTTAATTAATTTCATACTGTCATAATGAAGTGACAATCAAGTAGAAATAATTATGATGACAATCGTTTCATTAAAAGTCAGTCATAATGAAATGAATGACGGTAGTCTCAATGAGGAAAAAGTAATTCATCATTTTGAAATTTCACAAATTATAAAGCAATTAATGAATAAGTAAGCAAATTAAGGGGCGTCGCTGAAAATTCAATGGTTTCGGTCTAAAAATATATAATATCACGTCGAATATCCACAAACTTTATCTAAATCAAATAAAGAGTAAAAGTCTTAAGCGGACATTTTTAGCCATAAAGCGAATTTATATTAGCGAGATTGTAATTTGAATAGAGTTAAGTAGAAAACAAAATGAAAGCATATACTCGATTTTCAAAATAAATAAACCATGTACCAATACACTTATTTAGATTTAATCGATTTAACCGTACTTTTCGAAAAGATAAACTCTTTTCAATTAGTTGAAACCCTTTCTCTTCGATGTGAGCATACACAGTCTGTTATGTCGTACCAGTTAACATTTTTTTACTTTATTATTGATAGGCCCGCGTTTGACCACTGTCTCACCAGAGGCTCTAGACAAGTGACATTCTATCAAAGAAAGCAACACGATAGCGATAAAATGTCAAAGGTATACGGGAATACCAAACGTTATTGAAATTTTACATGATAAATCCCTTACATTTTCGCATTTCAATAATCCCCAACGCTGATAGAATGACGCTTATTCTAGAACGGTTTACTAATAGATAAGCATACAAATTGTATAGTCATAATTTACTTTGGCATAACGAAATTCAGCATAAGGATCATTACGCATAAAATTATAAGGCATACATTTTTTTCATTATGATATTGCCATGATAATAATGAAGCATAATTTACTTAACTAAATAACTAATTCACTTTATAAAATTATAACACTATACTTACAACCTTATGCTTTATATTTTATAACATTATGGTTTATAAAATTAGGCTAAACGTTAACGCATAATGAAATTTATCCATAATGTTCTTTGAAAAAAAAAAAAACATGTTCGCGGCTCGAGTGTAGCCCAAGGGCTACCCCTGCTGCACCTTAAGTCAAAGTCAGATTTGTTTGTTTCAATTAGGCCATTAAGCGGCACTTTTGAAAGTCAAAAATTTAATTTTGCAAGTAATAATAATTGATTCTATCGGCCAAAGTAGCTTGTTATGAAGAAAAGTGTTTTACAATATTTAAATGCATACATTAATTCATATACGTGAGGACGATGCACCCAGACTAACACTAATTATAGATATAGAGTATTACAAAAAGTAACAGGTTGATTCATACATTTGACGTGGCACTAAATTCTATAGAAAAATGAGACATATCCTCTCCTCTCCGCTTGTTCCATTTCCGCCGAAACTTAGCGGAAAGGAGATGTGTAAATAACGAAATTTGATAGCTTATTCAAAACAAACCTCCTTTGGTCTCCTCTCCTCTCCGCTTTGGTGGAAACCGGGCCTATTACGCGGTTTTTCCCTACCTGTCTCATTATTTATAATTTATCTTATCTAACCAAATCCAATTGTTTCATGATTAATATAAATATTCCACCTTAAAAAATATTGAATTCCAAACTATGCCAGAACAAATTAGACCAAATGACAGTTATGCTAACCTTTGCATTATACCAAAGTATTATTATGCCACAATATTACTATGCTAGTAAAAGTTATACGGAAACGTTATGCCAAACAATATTACGCCTTTAAATTGTATGCCAAAAAGGGGATTCCCGTCTAGAACCTCTGGTGGTAAGCGATGATACAGTCGAAGTTGGTTGTTGCTAGTCTAGTGCTAGGAGCAAGTGCGTGTGAAAGCGGCTCCGAGCAGTAGGCACGTGCATTGCAAACGCGGAACTTACTTCTTACCGACTGCAATGTGTCTTACACAGAATGAAATTTTATTTTCATTGTTGAAAACCTTATATGCTATGCATTGGCGAATGAAACAGTCGTTAACGGAAATATTTTGGAAGTTTTGTAAACTGATGACTAAGTAATAACAGAAAGGGTTTAAAAGGATCTACATAAAGTGGCATTTTATCCGCAATTGCGATGTTCGAAATGCGAACATGGAATAACTACTGAAAAAAAGAAAATATTTTTTCATATGACATACATTGTCACCGACATTTGTCTGTACCGCTATGTTGCACAGGCGAAATTCTATAGAAGTTGATGAAAGCCACTGCAAAAGTCTGTGTAGTGTGGATGCGCAACATAAGGGATGCATTACGTGTCATTTGCAAAGCAAATTTCATTCCCATACATTTTTCATCTATCTGTCGCTATTGTGACTCTTTCATTGATAGTATTGCACTAGTCTTTTTTAAATTAATGTGAAAATAATTAGATCAGTCATTTCATTAGTTTTTCATAACCGTCAAAATTATGTTACTTTACACACCTGATAACCTTTTGCGGCCTTTGATGATGAAAATGATATGAGGCCGAAATTCTCAACGAAAGGTCAGCAACACATAACCAGAAGTGCAGAAGACTCGGGTAATGTGCAATGAGTACAAAGAGGCAGCAACGAGGAACAAGGTAACAGGGTCTAATAGGCAAATAAGTTTACGTCGGGAACAGCCATTACTTGAACGAGCGAACACTTCGCTACCTCGCTACTTCGCTACTACGATTTTGATTAACCTAATTAAATGTGTAAATGTTATTTAACAAGGTAGGTACCTAAGGAAATCTTTCAAACAAATGTTTTAGATGTGTATTTTTAGAAAACGTAGTTTTCTCTATTTTCACCCGAGCAAAGTTCGGTCGCCCAGGTATTGTATACAAATTAACCACTATAAACATTAGAATAAATTCAGCTTGCCAATTTAAAGACTGTCTTAAAAATGGTTCAAATAATACACGGCTAGTCGACTTCTGCTACGCTTCGTAGCGCCGTACTCTGCTACGCCACACGTAGTACAGCGCTACACAGATGTGCAACGCCGTAGCGCGGTATACTCCAACAGCGATGCAACTTTTATTGGAAAACTTCACCCGAATTTACATGTCCCGCACATTATTAAAAACGCTTGTAAAACTTTAAAACGCCCACTTTACTGCCATCTACAACCTTAATACCAAAGCTTTAAGAATCACTTTCGGTTGTACCGAAAGAAAAGAAAAGTTGTCAAAGGATTTGTTTCGGAGCCAAGAGTTTGAATTTTAAGTGTTGGCCCGACTCCGGCGTTTACCTGTGACGCTGAAATAGTTGTTTAATATACAATTGGCTTTTACAATGTGGAATTTATTGGCGGAACTTTACAAATAAACTTATGTATTAGTTGTTCTCGTTCAGATTTTTATTAAGATAGGTACGACTGTATTGAAACTGTACAAAGGTTTGTAGGCCAGCGATTTATACGCACAAAGAAGGTTGCTGAATTATAGACCAGTTTTTATAAAAGCTAGGCTTTTGGGTTCCGTACCCAAAGGGTAAAAACGGGACTCTATTACTAAAACTCCACTCCGTCCGTCTGTCTGTCTATATGTCTGTCTGTCTGTCAGTCACCAGGCTGTATCTCATGAACCATGATAGCTAGACAGTTGAAATTTTCACACATGATTTATTTTCATAGCCGCTATAACAAAAATACTAAAAACAGAATAAAATAAATATTAAAGTTGGTCTCCCACACAAGAAACGTGATTTTCTTGCCGTTTTTTGCGATAATGATACCCCGCCCCTTATACTTGGGCGTTAAAAATAACTGACGAAATGTGGCGTACTGCAGGTTCATCTCTGCTTATCCCTTTGGGGAATATAATTACAGGTGTGATGTGTTATGTAAAAACATTTCACCATCATCACCATCATCTGAACAAACAAACTAAACTCTAAACACTTTTTATAGATATTAATATAAGGTGTCGACATCATTAACACCATTGTACACGTAGACTAGCTGCCGCTCGCAGCTCCGCCCGCGTAGTATTAGTATTTGTCCCAAAATCTTTATAAATTACAGCCTATGTGTTATTCTGATGATCATCATCATATCAGCCGAAAGATGTCCACAGCTGGACATAGGCCTCCCCCAAGCGTCGCCACATTGACCAGGCCCATGCGTCGCCACATTGACCAGGCCCATGCGTCTCAAAATCAGCGGATCCCCGCAACCTTCACCAGGTCATCGGTCCACCAGGCGGGAGGCCTTCCAACGCAACTTCTTCCGGTTCGCGGTTGCCACTCCAGAACCTTTCTGCCCCATCGGCCATCTGTTCTGCGAGCAATGTGCCCTGCCCACTGCCACTTAAGTTTGGCAATTATTCTGAGCTATATTTCTGTAAAGTTTCATCAAAATCCGTTCAGTAGTTTTTGAGTGAAGTGATTAGTACACAAATCATACATTGCCTTCGGGAGGCAAGGACAAATGTTAAATTTTCTTAAAGTGAGTTCAGTACGCCAATATGCCTTAAAAAATAATAATTACAAATCGTTCCAAATGTTTCCCTTGTCTTATCGGAGATACATCAAGTTATTTTGACGACCGCAAATCTAAATCATCATAATAATCTGTCTGCCATAAAATAATAATTTAAATAAAAGTAGTATTTTTTCAACAAGTTTTTTAGCTTACGTATCCAAACCACCAAACGTGTAGAAAATTTCAGCTCATTCGGTTGGGTATAAAAGTTAAAAAAATGGTACAAATTGTTTTGTTTTTCTCAAAACATGAAACTAAAATATTTTGACAAAAACATCTAACTTACTAACAAGGCAAGTTAAATATAGTCTTGTAAAAAAGAGTATTTATTAAAAAAAGTTAGATAAATAGCGACCAAAATAAAATAGAAACCTTATTTACACTGACATCTCATATCAATAAAGGCATTAAATTATCTATGAATTGGGCACTTTGCTCGACTCCTATATTTACCCAATTAGGGAGGTGTGCCTTGCGACTGCGAAGTTTCCCGCACAAAGTTAGGCGTGCACACAGCGCTTTTGAGTTCATGTCCCCGCGCGCCTCGCATGCTCCTGAAGCATCGGCGTCAGGCGATCTGGTAGGCCACATGTAAGGCCAGATCAGTGATGGCCTAGTGATAACGACCCCGAGTTATATGTCGTAGGTCGTGCTTCGAATCCAGGCAGGAGCTTTACTTTGTGTATATTATTTCATCACCACTGCTCTAAAAAACAGTGAAGGATAACATAATGAGGCAACCGGCATGTCCTCGAACAAAAAAATCCAAGTCATGTAAAATCCACCAACCAGAAATGGGCCCGCGTGGTGGTTTCTAATTCTCTTTCTCACAGACAGGAGGCCTGTTTCCCAGCAGTGGCCTGAAATTATTGTCACCCAGACCGTATTTCAGCCACGGCGGGCAATCTAAGCGGACACTAGCCATTGCTGCAGAAGATATTATAGTGCTCATGTATGTGCGCAAATACAAATGGACTATCTTTTTCCTCACTCTTATAATTCGATGGGACGGGAATCCGACGAGAGAGATCCTGTGTAGATGTGCATTCCGAATCACGGGGGTTATACACTACCAACTTTGAAACGCCGGATTATCTGGGCAATTTCTAATGTAAAAAGTGAAATTTAAAAAATTTAAGAACCCCGCTGCATTTTTATTTCACGCTACATAATTTATCTAGTACGAGTACTAGATAGGTTTCGCTCGATAATATATTGAACACGTAATTATGACACTACATCTTGCGAAAACACCCCGATTCAACTAGTAAAACGCCTCTAACTTTTGAACGGCTTAACCGATTTTCGAACGAAATCAAAATCAGTTCATCAATATAGGAGCTATGACAGAGACAGATACACGTACCCACGTCAAACTCTCTCCATCGGGGTTAAAAACTAATAGCACTTTCGGCACTGGGCATCGGACCCGGCAATCTCACGCTAACCAGTCGCACTTGCGACCGTGAGACCAATGGGGCTGTTACTGGCCTGCAGACGGTAGGAAGTCCTATAGCGGATCCACGTCATACCGTCACGCCTGTGTCCCTTGAAGAGTTTTTACAATTCTGCATGAATCCATATCTCAAGTTACGGATTTATTACAAGCTTTTATTTACTTTCACTTGTCCCGGTGTCTGTAATCAAATCTTGCAAGTTAAAATGGACCCACTTTTCTGCGTCCGATTGAGCTTTAATTTTGCACACATGTTTTTGAGACAGTGCAATTTTTAAATATAAAAGTTTGTTTGGCTTTCAGATAGTAAGAGCCGCGTGCTCTCATCGCTTGCACCACTGCCTCACAAGCGCTCCTTCCCCAGAGGCAAGTTTTATTGCAAGTTGCAAGCAAGTCAACTGCGCTTTGCACATAGTGTAACGCATACGTCGCGGTGCCCGCGGTGCTACTCATTAATATGGCGCCGCAGCGTAAATAAACTCAATACACTACGTAACGCTACTTGAGAATTTTTATAAGCTTGTTGCTGGCCAAGCATTAGTTTTGTACATTGGTCAAAATTAAAGAATTAAAACTGTCTTGATGGTCTAGTAATTACAATCTACTGCTGAGCATAAGGTTCCAGGGTCTGGCAATCTCACCGCACCATTCCCAAACCCTACAACACCTGAAAGCCAGAATCAACAGTGGCGACCACCAGAAAAGCGCCGAGGCAATGAAGCTCGACGAAGTCCCGGAGAATTAATTTAACTGTCTTGGAAACCGCAACGAGGAGCTTGTGGCTAAATAATAACAGCCGCACGGGTCGATCTTCAAAGTAAAGCAACGCTTGACGAGGTCGGTCCGTGGATGGGTAGCCATTTCAACATACCGAGTTTCCTCCGTGTCTCGGAAAGCACGTTAAGCCGTTGGTCCCGGATGTCATTTGAAGATCTATGACATGATCATGGACGCGGACTTTTTAACGCGGAGTGACCGTGAGAAAATCTCTAGATTGTTTAAACCAGCTATTGACGTCTGGGAGGATCTTTATCTTTATCTAAATGGCAATGTAGGTGGGATAATTTCATCAAGGGCCGACACCTCCACCAATTCTTTCCATTCGTTCGCGTGCGGCTGGCCAGGACGTGGCTGGAGGTGGATCACTGTGTTGCCCAATTTCTCACAGGGCATGGTAACTTTAAAAGTAAATTATTTGCCTTCAAGCTTGTTACCTCGCCTTTATGTCAGTGTTCTACATCTGTCTGTCACAATGTTAGGACCCATTAATATTAATGTTAATTTTTATCCGTGGTGCTAGGCAACTGGGCTTATCCCAGTTGTAATCGACCCTTTGTGCCTATTGGTCTTGTTTGTTCTGTCTCCTGCTTGATATGGAGTGAAGTGGAAATTTGAATTTTTCCTACTCCTCCATTACTCTTTCATTTTTTTTAATTATGTCATTGTAATTTGACTAAGTCAACTGCAAAATACTATATAATACCCAATTATAATACCCAATTATAATAATACCCAATTATATGCCGTTGCATACACTATTTTATCTTCACTCATACATTTGGAATAAAACAAAAAGTGGAAACGGAAAAAATATGTGATATGGCGGGCAATTCAAATTCTCATCACCGCGCGCCTCCATAGACATGACACTACTTTTCGACAGTAAATCATGGAGCCCATAAGCGCCAATAAATTAAAAAGTAAAAGTGTGCTATAAAAATTAAAAAGTTATTTTATGATGCAATTGTTTGAAAATCGAAGGAAAATGCTGCACTGTAATGGTTGTTTTTTTTTAATTTTACCTATCCACGGATGTAAAGTACGTGTTTATAGAATATTTTTTGAATTCATAATTGGAACATTACGTTGTGAGTGTAGATAAAATATTTTTCGTACTATTTCTTACTCGGAAACGACAATATTAAATACCACATTGGGTTCATAATTACTTTCATATTAGGTACTCAAGTCCAAAATAGTTCAAAGAAGCCCACTATACAGTCACCTGTCTGGACTATATTTTAATAGTCAAAGAGCTGCGAGCTATCCGCGACTCTAATTGTCGGCCAGTGTACGTTAATCTGTCCGTCTGTCTGTCCACTGTAACATGGGTACGAGATCCCCAGGATACACTATGATACGCATTTTTTGCAACGACAGTATTTCTTGGCTCGTCTCTATTTAGTTAAGCCCACGTTATTATTTACATTATATTGTTTTGGAGAGAGTAGGCTTACTTGAGACGGGTTGGTTTAACTCATCAACAGGCTTTGTCTGAATTGTAATAATGTTTTACTGTATCGTGTTTCTGGTTTTTTATGATTTAGTGACCGTGGTTAGGTAAGTGATTCACTTTCTAAACAGGAGATTGCTTTACGTAAGCTTCGGGTCCTTCGTTAAAGAAGATGAATGTGCAGTACAGTATAGTACAGAACAGTATATTTAACTACAGTAGATATACTGTATTTAAATATAAAGCCTAGTAAAATAATTGTGAAGCCTAATAAGAAGTTATACATTCTATTTTTACCGCCACGAAAAACCGTTCATATTTATATTTTCGGCGTTCCATATTAGTAACACATCAAAGAATACAATATTGCTACAAGATGTATCTCGTATAAAATATAGTAGGCCACAATACAAGAAGATTCCACAACCTTATTTTCGCGTGTCTGTTATTACGTTATCTCCAAAACGACTGGTATATAAGTATTTATGTAAAAGCGGGCATTTTGTCCGTCCGTTCGCCCCGACAACTCTGATTACGCAATTTCAGAAATTGTCTCACTATTTTCTTGGGTTACAAGCAGAACGAATTGTATAAAAGGAAATTGCATTTTAAGTTTTTGCTTTATATAACTTTGAAAATTATTAACGCGTGGAATGCATTCATCACATTTACATGATGGTCTCGCGGATAGCTGCAGTTTAACTGTAGTTTTAGTTTTGCTTTATAAGTTTCACACATTGCAATACGGAGGATTCATTTATGAATTGCTAATTATAACTTTTTATTTAAGTAAGGAATATTGAACATTCTGAAAAGTTTTAATTAATTAAAGCTATATATATAGGAGGTTATTCTATAACTTAATAATAAATTACAATAAAAGGCAAGCTCTTTAATTTTTTTTTCTGTATTGTTTCTATTCAACGAAGAAATTAACATTGTTGTAAGTCTCAGAAAAACCTTGCCGTTTACTTGTGAACACCTTATATTATGAAGTACCTGTTTTATTACACAGTACCTACCTATTGAAAAAAATCTATTATTTTTGGATAAAGGTTGGTCTGCTTGTTTATCCTTTAACGTTAAGATTCTTCAACTGTAAAGTATCCGATGATATCATCAAACCATGTCATGACAGATTCAATTTCAAAAAACCGACCCAGTGCGAGTAACCTCGCGCACGAAGGGTTCCGTACCATTATCGCAAAAACGGCAATAAAATCACGTTTGTTGTATGGGAGCTCTACTTAAATATTTATTTTATTCTAGTTTTCGTATTTTTTGTTATAGCGGCAACAGAAATACATCATCTGTGAAAATGACAACTGTCTAGCTATCACGGTTCATGAGATACAGCCTGGTGACAGACGGAAAGACAGGCAGACAGACAGACGGACCGCGGAGTCTTATTAATAGGATCCCGTTTTTAGGGTACGGAACTCTAAAAACCGGCCAAGTGTGTGTCGGGCCACGCGCAATAATAGGGTTCCGAAATTGCATAATAATGCGGACTAAGAAGAGGGTTTTTTTCTGTTACATGAACATTAAAACGGTTTCAGCGGCTCACAACGTCTAAAAATGGGCCCACATAGGACGTTGGTAACTGAAGAAGGAATTATAAAATCCAGCTTCACAAGTGAAGTTAGAAAACATATTATCTATTTGTGTACCACCGCGGATAGAGGCAAGCGTTTGTAACAAAGATTTATAACCAGCGTCACTTAATCATTTGAATACTGCAGTATTGCCATTACGGAGATAATCTTCGTAATCTCCAAATATTTACAAACCGAAAACAAATATTTTAGTGTGAGTATTTTCAAACGAGTTCCCTCTATCTGGCAGAATCTTGATCTTGATGCTCTGAAATTTATTTGGCATAACACACCTGGCATAGTCTTCTTTAAACGAATATTTTTAAGGCATAAAAATTATATAATATAATTATTGTTTGGCCGAATGTTTATATGTCCGAATTTACAATGGCAGAATTTTATTTGGCATACTTTCACTTGACATATTATGAAGATTGCAGAAATTCATTTGGAAAAATTTTATGGGTCAATATTATTTGATCTTCTAAAATCTAATTGATCTGTTGTAAATTTGCATGTTTTATAATAAATGATGTATTTTTTATGTTTAATCTTTATATTAATTATTGCGTCTATATTATATTAGCTGATCTACATCTAAATCTAAATGAACTGCATTCAAGGTAACATGATAATTATCTTTAAACACTATTTAGTATACAAAATAATATTTTTGATACTCTTTTTTATTTATTACGTAGCGGCTGGGCAATTAGATAATTATGATAAATGAACCATTCCAAGAGCGAGCGAAGCGAGGTTACTTTAGATCCTGCAGATAGAAATATGAGCCCCGCTTCGAATCGTACTTACATATTCCTAGGTCCTGCTCCGCAGCCATTAGGGCGCAAGAACAATTAGTGATGGGCAGAAAAGTTTTAAAGTATTGTTGGACCTGCTGAAGACTGTATGAATATATTTGTATTGTATAAACTCAATTTCTTTTAGTATTATATAACTGTACAGCACATGTGTGAGTACTATGTTCCGACTGTAAATCTACCATTCACTGTACCTATGTGTCATTCGTTGACTTCTGTGTGCCCTGGCATTTGAGTGTGTCATGCTCTCTATAATTTCTCTCTGATGGTGGCACATGTGTTGGATCATTCGGTTCCCTTCATGATGGTTGAGCTGAGTGGCGCCGATCCATGTGTCATGTTCGTGAACGGGCGCCATCAGTTGGGATTGGTCATAACTTAGCTGCATCGGCCTGTTATTGCATTTTTATGTTGAAATTGTTTGTTACTCTAGACGCTTTTACATGCACGTCTTTTTGCATCGTTCGCACATATGCATAAATTCTAAGCGGACGTATCGACTGCCCTGAGCTACATGACCTTTTCTGCCGACTTTTTGTGCCCAGCAAATACGTTGGGCACCGTCAGAATCGCCGTCACGACCTGTTCGCACCACCGTCAGCCAGAACGGTCGCTAGAGCTGAATCCCCAGTGTGTCGTGCTTTGAAGATGCTAAATGCCCTCTTGACTGCCAATCCTGAATGTGATGTGTTTGCGGACGAATGGCATAAATTAATGCGTGCATGTCTGGTGTTCTGTGAGAGAAAGTATGCGAGGGTGTCCACTGTTCCATGCTAATTGTATTGTTATTTTTGAATTATGAATTATTGATTGCATTATATCTTTATATAATTATTGATACATGTCCACTCCACTGTGCTATGTTAATTGTACATGTGAATTATTTAATTATCTTATGTGACATAGTTGTCAACATTGTTATGTTTCACGATTTTTAAGTTAATTAATGTAATTGGTATCTGTATCGTTTTAATTAACTATAAATAAATAAATAAAATGCATTTTTTTTTCAACAAGAATGATGTAACCAAAAACTTGTAACTGAAACTGATGGAAGAGTGTCCGTGGAGTTTCTTGCAAATTCTTCTCCATTGAGATCTACTGATGCTTGCGAATTTGCAACTAGAGTCATATTTTTTTTTGTTTGTCAAATCAAAAGTACCTTTAAGGTTTATTTGAAATACACTATTTTGATTCTATATTAAAACCAAAGTCAACATTTAAATAATTTAAAAAAATATATATGCATATATTTGTAATGAATTAGTTACATAGATAAAAGTATATACAGTGTATAAAATACTTAATTATCTAAGACTACGAACATATACACTTAAACCAAAAACTACCCACTAACTAAACCTCAAAATATACTAAACTAAAATGTGGCATCGAAAAACTCCTCGACATCGTTCTCCACTAGTAATGTGCCCAAAAGACTGTCAGCTTTGCCACGTTGTATGGCAATGCTTATTCTCTGACCAAGGTAAAAGCCAGCCCTTGTGTGACGCGAAGTGTCAACAAGGCGTTTGGAAAGATCTTTAAACAAAGCGTGAGCACTCGGACCCCACGGACCAAGAGTTTCAACCCCGAACGGCTCAAAAATATAACTACCGATGAGGTTCTTACATTTCTGCCGCTTGAGGTTCTCTGCAGCCGCAGCGGCAGCGCCAGCACAGCACGACGAGCTAGGAAGATGGGATGGCGCAAGAGTATCGACACAAGTAGCGTCCTACACTAAAGGCCTACCCGTATTCCATGGAAACAAAGACATCCCGTTCGGTTTTTGCCATCGTCACGTACCAGGCCATGGGGTTCCAATAAGTCCGGAACGCCGACGGTGACGAGAGAATGTCGGATGATGTCGTTTATGTTTCCGTGACGCGCTATGCGACCCGCACTTCGGCTGCATGAAAGACCGTGGTGACCGAGACCGTTGACAACTTCGCCACAGTGACAACGATGAGGAGTACAACAGGGAGCGCCAAGACGTAGGCAAGCAGCGAGGCGGAAATTAGTGTCGTCAAATAAGATGCCTATGTTATGTTACACATCTTTTTATTACCCGGCCCAATAAATCATGGGCGTTATTCAGAAAGCCTGGTAAATTTAATTATTTCAATAGTTTTTGCCTACTCATATTGATGAAAACACAAAAATATAAATAGACAAAAAGTAATTTAGATAAATCGAATTTTCTGCGATATGAAATTTATGCCTAAAGATGATTCTGACTAACAAAATTATGAGTTTGAACTTATGATAAATGAGTGTATGCCAATTTATTTTATTCGATTTTCTGCGAAATAAAGTTTATGCTATCCGTTGTTATGCATAACAATATTATGGCATAAAAAGTTCTGCTAAAAAAGGTAGACCCGCTTAAAATTGGCTAATCGCCAAGACTACACAAGGAAGCTAAGAATTTCAAATTAACGTCAGACAGAAGTTGCTACTTGTAATTTAAAGTGACCGTTGGAAATGCGGTCAGTCAGCTTCTGCAATCTAAATTCGATATTAAATTAGATGTTGTACAATCCCGTACTGTACACAAATAGAAACAGTAACTCCAGCACCATTGTTGACGGGTGAAGCACGCTGAAATTTCAAATCTCTAATTTATTAAACTATTTTGATGACCCCAATTCTAATTGAAAAAATCTATTCAGTTAGCTTTTGACTGGATCTAATTAACCTGCCGGCTATTATGAACGTTAATTGTGATATCTCTATTTACTATTATATACCTTCAAGTATATTTCGAGATGAGCAGACGACATTATTGTAATCAAGGGTAGAATCTGGATGAGTTTGGTTTCAGAGTGTGAGGATTGGCACAATGAAAAAACCTTTTGCACAGCAGTAAGTGATGTCATAATTATATACTTTTTATTTTTTTCTTAACTTTTATGCAGAAATTCAAAAGCTAGAATGATGAAGTCAGCACAGCAAAGAGGAACAGAGTCAGGAAGGCAGGGGCGGCCAGACCCAGGGCCAGGGCTCGCGGCTGTGCGCCTCAGCAAGCCGGCTGTCGCCCGCGAAGGGACCGCGGATGACCTTTACGTGGCCACGCTCCACGAGGCGAAGCAGGCTACAGGAAATACTTACTGGTAACTCAACGGATTCAAGAAGCAAAATAAACCAGTAGGTACCGTTTCTCTCTGCACTGTTTTGCAATTGATTAGCAGTTTCTAAATTAGTATTTTCTATGGTGAATTTGAATTTAGATTTTTATGCAAAGTGCAGAGATTTTTATAAACATTTTAAACAAACTGTAACAAAAGTATGAAACAGATGACATTCTACAAAGCCAAATCTTTCTCAATCTCGCTGCGTCGTATAAACGACCTCACACTATTTATACTTCCCTGATCCAAAAACGAACCGAGTATTACCAGTAAGTAGATAAATACAAACATATTAACGTACACCTTTGTTATCTTAGCCTGTAATCCCGAGAGGTTCGTCCGAATGTTTTGTTATTTACCCTCAGCAGTGATGGTATTGTTGCACGAGATGGATCGGGCTTGTCACCATAGATCGGGTACAATTATTCTATCGTAGAATGAATACGGATTTATGTAATTATAGCCAGAGTGCAGCCGAGATCTTGGGACTTTATTTTATTCACTCAAACTTATTTATAGCCCTTATCACACGCCATTTTCCTAGCCTATGCGTCCAAAGCTTTATTTAGGGGTGACAGATGTTCAGAGACGAAGACGGGTTGTCTGGCGCCACCATAGCTTAAGTGATTCGAATTGATTTTATCAGAAACATGAGCTCTGTAAAATTTTGTTACTGATGCTAAGAATTCATCGCGTTTCCTTATGTTTTTTAGTTTCACGATAACTGATCGCGGGCGGCTACTCTGTGGTTCGAGTTTTTTAACACGAGATACTGATGAATATAGTTTCACCTCCGTGTTTGGGTCACAGATATTCATGCATGTACAAAATTTCAAGTCAATCGGCCCAGTATATTCAGAGCAAATTGACTGTGGCTGGTTTCTATTAGTATGTACGGAACCATAAAAAAGAACCCGCTTATATCGCGCATCACACAATCACATCAAAATACACAAATCGACACGTGTCCCATTCCTAGCAGCCGCTCGGCACGTCACTAATCCAGCCAGTGATACGTCGCAAGTTGTGGTAAGCGCCTAACTTTGGCCCTTCTCAATTGCTATAATCTCTTCGCGATTGCCATTCATTTATTGTCTCGGGTAAGGGTGTTAGCTGGGTAATGGCAGGTAGCGTGGATGGAGAATTTATTGATTTCGGATATCAGAAATATTGTTTGACATTCAAATATGCTTTTGGCCTAATATGGGCTTAGTAGTTCCATAGTTTCATTTCTGTGACGATTTCCTATGGAATATAAAAGTTATCAGGTGTGTTCTGCGTACAACCAAGGAGTGAAATTCCCTGTCGGGGTCTGTATTTCCAGATAATAGTCCCCCAACAATAGGTAGACCCCAGGTTATAGTTCGTGTCCGTAACGCAAAAAAATGGTACCTACGAAAGACACCGACTTCCAAAAAAAAAGTTATTTATCACTTTGTAGTTTTCTTATTTGGAAGTCGGTAGTATTTTTTTGTAAAAAAGTTTTTTTACAATAATGTACAGGCTCAAATCAAGTAAAGCAAAAAAACCTTTTTTACAAAAAAATACAAGCGATTTCTGAATAAATACTACAAACTTAAAAATAACTTAAATTTCAGAAGTTGTTGTCATTCATACACGAGCACAGAGCGAATACGGAATATTTGTCAATAAAAAAATATTCGAAAAAGACAAGTGGGCAACGAACTCGTGCACTTTCCGGTCCGGTCCTTCAACCAAATCGCTCCCACTATCAATGCAACCTCACCCGAACGGGTCTCACATGGGAATAGTTGCGTTCCGCAGTTTAGATGGGTGAAGTATCCGCCGGCGAGCATTAGAGGCGCGGCCTCACTGATGTGTCCGTCTATTGAGTGCGAGCCGTTTGTGTGATGTATCGCGCTCGCTTTGATTGTGGGCTCAACTTTGTGGCGCCAACTTTTTAGGGTTCGATTTGTGATTTTTTGATAGACGTTAAAGTTACATCTTGGGCATGGTATGTTCTTGTTCAATGCATAACTTTTTTGTCAAGTTCAATGGTTCATTTATGATTGTTTGATACGTAGGTAGTAGTACAAGGACGAGACTTTAAGGGAAATGAAACATTGCAACGCTGAGTAAACACTGAGTATATTTGGTGCATTGAGACATCTTATATGCACTCACACAAGCAGAATATAGTATAATTACACACTATATCACAAGAGGTACCTATTTTCATTTTTCAAAATTCTTAATCGCGTTTAAACCTCATGCTTTCCTGATTATTTTTTAATGATGACAGGCTCTTATTTGATCACTATATCAACCGATGGCAAGTGATGACGTGATCGAGGGTGAAACACGCTTGCCAACAAGTATCTACCTATTCACTCTTGACTTAAAGACCCCTAGGTTGTAGGTATCAGGAAAAACAACAGACTCCGGCCACAGGGAATTCGAGTCCTTAGCTGTACTCACCATGAAAGTATTTCCAAAACATTAAGTGCGTATAGGTAGGGTGTCCACCATGTACCATCGCCGTACGGCTCGTAGTCCAATGATGGAACTGAAAGGGCTAGGTGGAATCAAAATGGTGCAATTCCGCCGCACGATTGTGTCGTTAGTATCAAGTTACGTATAAACGGTTCTAGTTGTGTACTAATAAACACAACCTTATCTCTACCTAAATCTTGGCTCTACATAACAACCCGTGAGAAAACAGACAATCACATTACACAACTCGCATAACACACAGCCTCCAAATGAACTAATATAGAATAATTACATGAATGGCACACCTCAGTCATACCTCCTTTGTTTCACACACACACTCCTTGATTAATCATGTCTGTGACGAACTGGAACACTTTGTAAACTTCCTCGTTATGAACAGGGATAAAATAACGAACTAGTGTCGTTTCAAATGAACATGAAGTTTGACAAATTGAAGAAGGACTTGGATATGAGTTAGTTTGATGTGTGGCTTAGATATTACATATATATACCTACGCTTTGAGAACTCGCTTATAGACATAAATCTAACTAGATGACACAAATGTATTGTAATTTCCGTATCAAAAAGGGGTTTAAAAGTGAGAACCTCCTAGAGAGAACTCCTCCTAGCCCGCTCCATCATCGGACTACAAGACGAACGGCGATGCGTCTACGGCACACGGTGGACATCCCACCCATACGCACCAAACGTTTTGGGAATACTTTTATTATGCGTATAGCTAAGGAGTGGAATTCCCTGCCAGAGTCTATATTTCCTGATAGCTGTAACTAGGAGTCTTTAAGTCAAGAGTGAATAGGCTTCTTCTAGGTAAGCGAGCTACATCGTCGACCACATCATCCGCTGGTTTTCGCTTACCCTCAGGTGAGATAGTGGTAAAGCGCGAGCCTATAAATATTAAAAAAAAAACATTACTTTTCAAAATGAATGACGAACAACAATATTTTTTCCTACTTTAAAGTCTTCATTTGTTTTTTTTTTTCAATAAACAGCTTTCTATTAGCAAGCCAGTTAGAAATTTAAAAATAACCTTTGATAAGTTACCTCCTCGGTTGCCGTGTTTCGGAGTAAAAGATCGTTCCATTTTTAAATTACACGACAGATATGAGTTAACTATGAAATTTATTTGTACCGCTAAACCACGACAGATATGGATTTTCATACAACTTTTGCCGGCCGCTGCTCGCATGTATTTGGCCACTACAACAATTTCGATTTATTTCGAAGAAGGTTGTCAAAATGATGCTCAAATTTCCAAGCATTTTTGAGAAATATACAATAAATGTAAACAAAGATTCTTTAATCGGTATGTTTTGTTATAAAATTTTCTGTAAAAAAGTGGCACGTTTGCTATACATACTATCTCACTTGCGTTATCTAGGTAGATTTATATCTGTAAACTTACTAGACTAACTTTAGACTGCGGTTAAACTGGTAAATGTTAGTTAATCCTGCTCTTGCTGTTTCAAGGTATATTACACCTGAAAATTAAGTGGTTACGCAGGAAACACCTTGATGACAGACGCTCATAGAGCAAGTATGACGAAAAATATCATCATCATCATTTCAGCCGAAAGATGTCCACTGCTGGACATAGGCGTCCGCCAGGCGTCGCCACATTGACCGATCCCGTGCGTATGGCGGAATAGATTGGAGTCCTTTATCCAATAGTAGGTGAGCTCGTAATGATATCAAGGTTAAGTTATCTCACTGGTTAACGGCTTTACGGAAGGACATATGTCTTAAGAATCTTAACCGAAGTGTTGTAGATAGAAATGATAATACTCTCTGACGCAAATTGGAGTTAAAAGAACGCATATTCAGAACAACGTACCCACGTAACCACCAACGTAACAACGTACCTGCAACGTGTGTTTGTCCTAGAACCTCTTTTTCTGCCAATAAAAATAACAATTGATGCAATATAAGCAAAAAGTTCGAGTAAATATTTAATTAACATGATATATTGTAATTTAATCATTCATAAAAAGGGCTTTACATCTGGCATTTCGTCATTCATTTATTTATATTTATCTTAGTTACTCAATGCACTTACAATTTGACCCAACATGTGCGAATTCACTATTACAAAATAACATCAATATAATTTGTCAGAGGATATTAAACAACACAAATAAAACATAGTAAAATAATAAAATAATTATAATAGAATAATTTAATTACAATAATTTAAGACAAATAATCTATGTATCTATCTTCTATATAAATAAAAAGACAAGTCCTGACTGACTGACTGACTCATCAACGCCCAGCCCAAATCCTTGGACCTAGAAAGCTGAAATTTTGCGCAGAGGTTTCCTTTATAATGTAGACAAGGAATAAGGAAGGATTTTTCATGAATGAAACTTGAAAAATGCATGAAAGTTTGTATGAAACTCTGACATTTTTAATTTGAAATGAATGAAATACGATATTTAGCCTCTAAATATAAATAAAAATTACTTTTTTAAGGACTTTTGAATTTCATCCCTTAAAGTGGTAAAAGGGGGTTTTAAAGTTTGTAAGAAAAATAAATAGTTTATCATCAAAATTCCTTGAAACTTAATAGTTCTGTTCTTAAATACAATTAAAGAAACAGGTTTTGAAGGTTTCTGAATTTCATCCCTTAAAGGGTTAAAAAGGTGTGTTAAAGTTTGTAAGAAAAATAAATAGTTTATCATCAAAATAACTTAAACTTAGTATTACTGCTCTTCAATACAATTAAAGAAAATCATATTTAGGGATTTTTTGAATTACATCCCTTAAAGGGGTAAAAGAGGGGAGTTAAAGTTTGTATGAATGATTACCTACTGGATGTGCTCGGGGGGAATCAGTTTTCATAACTCGAAAATCACTGATACCCTCTGTCTGTCTTTGAGTTTAAACGATAACAATTCCCCCTTAAGATCTGCTTTGCAATGACCATAAATAAATATCAGGGTCAGTCATTAAGGTAAGTCAGTTGGCAGGCACAGATTAAAGAAAAGATTGCATCGCAAACGGGCAATTCTACGTTTCTTGTTCCAGAGCCAGTACTAGCAGCTCGGTCATTTTGCTACCAGACAGAAAAACTACCAATGAGGAATACAAAGAAATGCATAATTAAATTCTACCTTCCTGATGACGACTTTGTTTGCGTAAACTAATTGGAGTACCCATATCTAAACTGTACAAAATGGCGCAAAACTCATCACTCTATCGGAAGATGCTATAATTTTTTCTTCGGCAATTCTGCTTCGAGATTTGTATAGTAAACAGATACAAAATATAGCTGGTAACCTCTAAGCGCATGTAACCTACGCTACATCAAGCCATCCTAAATCACGACCATGAGTTAGACAACTTTTCATCGAAAATCATCATGAGCAAGTTCTGAATAAGCAAAATTATCATCTGTGCCTCAAAGTTACTGCATGGTGTGATTTTGTTTCATGAATGAGTGCTAATGCGTGCCCGTATCCCCACCATTAGCGGCTCAGGAGAACACCGTGGAGTTTTAGTGGGTTGGAGTCCCACATAACTGCGCTATCTCCCCGTGTTAACGCAGTATGCATGAGCATATCCCCAGTTAAAAAAAAAGTGGTGTGTTTTACGCTAGAAGCGTCATCGGGCCAACGGTCGACTACTGTAGTCGACGAGGTTCCAGAGCCATGATCAACGACTTTCTCTGGCCTTAAATAGAATAAATATAGTATTATTACCACTATCCCACCATCAGGTGAGATTGTGATAAGTAGTAGCATAACGCGAACCTATAAATAATAAAAAACTGGAACTGGAGAACATGTCATTTCAACAGGATAGAGCAACGGCGCTTACTGCACGAGGCACAACCGAAATTCTGAGGGCTGCATTATCCGGACATGCTCTGGCCGGTAAGATCGCCTGATTTAACTGTTCCAGGCTTCTTTCAGTGGGTTTTTTTAAGTCATGCGTGTATGTCAACAAACCTTGACTCTTGAAGCCCTCATAATATTCGCCGGAAGTTCTGGCAAGAATTATGGAAAACGCCATAAATCGGGCAGGAATGTTTATCAATTCTGGTGACGGCACAGTCGTATCATTTTTTCGTCTAAATGGGACACTAAATTAAGACACCAAATAAATATTATCCAAAAGCAGGACCAAAGTATTTCATTTATAAAAAAAATTACAGCCAATGACCGTCGGGTGATAACTTTTGCGCCAACCTGTATTAATTTTCTATCGTGTCTGTAGTAGGATTTAGAAATTAAAAGCAAAGTGGTCTTTCACTATTTGTACCTTCCCGTGGAAATCGATCCCACGTGACCAGACCAGAATGAAAATCCAACGCTTTAGCTATTAGAACACGACGGCAGTTCAGTTTATGCTCATTTTATATCAATTTGACATGTAATTTTTATAATTCGATAAAATAATAAAGTTCAGCAAATTTTGTAGTCTACGCGTACAAAGCCGCGGGCGGAAAGCTATGTTTGGATAATAATTTGCAATATCCCACCAGTACTGCAAAAACGAAACAGCCAAAATCGTGTAGTCCACGCAGGCGAAGCTGCGGGCGGAAAGCTAGTTTAATAATAAACATAATTCAATATTTTAATAGCAACCTCTCTGGACTACTTGTAAACGGTTGATAGGAAATGGCTCGCCCTCTCTTACATAGACTTAAACATATGTTGCACATTGTGAATGTATTATAGGCGCATTTCTGCCTAGTTACGAAGAATTCTTCAGGGAATGCAGACGCAATGTTATGTAAAACATTTCTCAAAGTACGCCCGTTTTCTTCAATTAATTAACTAACACATATAAAACTGAATTTCTTCCAACATCGCCATTCTGAGACAAACGAAACAAAATTACTAACTTCTCTTTTTACTAACTAAATGAATATAACTAATAAAGTACGCGTGCATACGCGATATGATTACGTGCATTAAAACCCGCGCTCCACCGGGAGATACACTGCGTCGCATTCAGTCGGCAATGTATGCAAAGCGAGCGATTTATGCCGCAGCCCATGTATGTGTAATGCGCTAGTTGAATACGAACACACTAGTAAACGGGCTGCCTTTACACCGAACTATAAATTGCTGTGATTTTAAGTCAACTTCATGTACTCACTACTCGCAACAGTCAACCATATGTCCACATCATAAGTTAAATGCAGTCTACCATTTATATCCAAAGTTATTTATATATCTTTAAATCACAAGTTTAATTTTTTTTTTTAAAAGATATTTATCTGGCCTTTTCGTCAAGATGTTATTCCTGGAAATGAAGTTACTACATATTTATAAATATAATAAAATAGTAATTTAAAAAATCTTTATTAAGAATGTTTGTATTTCTTTTAGTAAACCCTTTTACAATACCCATATCATTGGGGTGCATACAAGTAATTTCGATTCACCATTTTTGGGAGTCCACGATTTTGGATTTTGAATTCTAATACTAAGCTAACCATGCATTGTCATGATAACGTAGATGCGAAATTCTAGCTCAATCAGTTGTGGATAACTACTTTGGAATTCAGTTGCAAGATTTTACCCATACCTACATACTATCTAAGACACATCATCATCATTTCAGCCGAAAGATATCCACTGCTTCATAGGCCAAATTGACTGAACCCGTGCGTCTCGCATCCAGCGCATTTCCGCAACCTTAACCAGGTCAATGGTCCACCTACTTGGAAGCCTTCCAACGCATCATCTACTGGTTCGCGGTCGCCATTCCAGAACTTTTCGGCCCCATCTGCCATCCGTTCTGCGAGCAATGTGCCCTGCCCACTGCCACTTCAGTTTTGCAGTTCTTCAGGCTATGTCGGTAACTTTTTTCACCTGCGGATATCCTCATTTAATTAATACTACTGAGTGTGTACTGATATTGTTAAATAACGAAATTATTTTATATTATTACAATTATGACTAAGGGAGAAAAGTTTCTTAAAGTTGGACTTCTTAATGCTGGTTCATTGGATACAGGTCATGAGGACTTGATTGGTGCACTCGACAGGCATTGTTTTGACGTTATGGCCATTAATGAGACTTGGTTACGATCGGGCGATGACGGGCGCGCTCCGGTGGTGCCGGGCTACCGTCTGCGCCACACGCCGCGGCCAGCGTGTGTGCGTTCGGGTCGTGGTGGGGGCGTTGGTTTTTATCTGCGGCGAGGTTTGAACGCGCGTGCACAGACTGGTGCGATCGAGCCACGGTTCGAATCAGTCGAACAAATGGGGTTAACGATCTCAATGAACGGCAAAAAAATTGCTATAGGTATAGCCTAGACCACCATGGCAGGACCTGATCCTATTCCTAGATGCTATAACGGATTCCATTAGTTCACTGGGAAATTGCAACCACTACATTTTACTTGGCGGCTTCAATGTTAACTTGCTAGATACTAATGGGATATAAACTAAGAATATAAATCAATTTCTGAATTGCCTCAGTCTTTCACAATTGGTCACAACTTTTACCCACATTACATCGTCCAGTAAAACCCTCATCAATCTCATATGTACTGACCTACCAGCAAGAAATACAACGGTAGTACCTGTCTGTTCAACCAACGGCCATTTGGTTGTGTCTGGTGAATTTCACATTAAGCATGACAAGTTCAAACCATACTTGGTAAAATTTCGGCCTCTTATAATTTGTACGCGAAAAACTTTAATTTAGACTTATCATTTTTAGACTTTGGAATAATTTCAACGCTTGACAACGTTAATTATATGGTGCATGTCTTTAACACCCATATAACTTTCCTGTTTGATGTTCACGCACCGATCAAGACGTGTACTGTAAAGGAAAATTCATATCCGTGGATTACAGTTACAATCAATGTAATGATGCGTTTACGTGACGATGTGATGTACTGGTTATAGGAAAACGAAAGCCGATTCTTAAAAGAAATATTACAAAGAGCTAAAACACTTAGTGATTAGTTTGTTATACAGCAAACAAGTTGCGTAGTTTAAGCACAACATAAATGATAAAATAAAAGACCAGTATAAGCCCAGATAAGACCTTCCGTCGCACTTTATAGATCCAGAACTAATTAATAAAAAAAAATAACTGTAATCCCGCGGCAAGCATATCGCTTATAAACTACTATGAAAATCATAGACATGGAAGAAATTTTTGCAATCACTCCAGTTGAAGAGAAAAACACGTCTCCAACCTTAAAAGTAACGCAGAACGTTACGATAACATTACCCTGGATATAATTAACATAACCCTGCCGCATACGTTAATTATTGTAACGGACATATTAAACCGCTCCATACTGACTTCTACGTTCCCCGACCTTTGGAAATCTGCCCCCGTTAGGCCCTTGCCAAAAAATTCTAATCCATCCACTTTAAAAGACCTATGCCTAATAAGTACATTGCCATGTCTATCCAAAGTATTAAAAAAAGTCTTTAGTCGCCAATTGAACACTATTTTTGGAATAACATAACGTCCTTCCTGATTTACAATCTGGTTTCAGAAAGCAGCGTAGTACATCTACTGATTTACTGGATGTAACGGATAATATATTATCTGCCCAAGATATGAGATAAGATATATATATAATATATTATGTGCATTTGACGCAATAAATAGCCCGCTATTACTATCCAAGTTAAATTATTATGGTTTCGACGCCGGTGCTGTGCAATGGTTCCGCAGCTATCTAATTAATAGGGAACAACTTGTTGACTTGCGTTTTAGTGACGGCACTTCCCTTAGATCGACACGCATTTCTGTAGAGAGAGGAGTCCTAAAAGGCTCCATATTGGGTCCAATTCTTTTTATTTTGTACTGTGCGGATATTTTAAAGTGCCTCCAGAGATGCAAGTACCATATAGACGCCGACGATGTTCAGCTTTATATATCTTTTAGAACTGAAGAGTACATCAGTGCCATTAAGGAATTTAACGATGATCTTCAAAGAATCGCCGCCTTGTCAGAGGAGAACTGCCTTTCGTTAAATCCAATTAAAAATAAAATAAAATAAGTTTAAAATAAGTTTATTTCAGTTCATTTTGGCTTAAATGCATGTCGAGGAGTCTCCATTTAGGCATAAAAAATGCCTGTAGTTGGAGGCTCCGCTCTTCCCTTACATTATAAACTTATAAATAGGTAACAAAGAGAAAAAAAATAAAAAAAAATTAGGGTAGGTACCATCAATAAAACTGTATATGTGTGTGTGTTTATGTGTGTGCGTATGTGTGTGTGTGGGAGTGTGTGTATGTATGTGTGAAAGGTTGAGAGACAGATTTTGAGTGTAAATGTGTGACTTAAATAAGCGAGTCACAGAATTCTATATTAGTTTATTGTTAGATCACACGTTGCAAAAGTAGCTCGGTATCATCATAATTTAAATTGTGTAGCCATATAATTAGTTTCTTTTTGCAATCATGTTTTTTTTTATCATAAATATATATTTGTTTATTAATTTTATCATACAAATAAGCTGATCGTTTTTTAAATTGTCTGGTGGCAAATTCTGTTTTGGTTGTGGGAACTTTTACTATGTGGTGTTTATTTCTCTTTTCTAATATTTTAGGATCATAAGGTATCTCTTTGTGCGTTTTAAGGATAATATGAAGGATGTACAATTGTCTCACTGACAGCAGATTAGATAATTCGTAAAGCTTTTCAGTGGAGAATCTTCTTTTTTTGAAGTACATCACCTTAATCATCGCTCTTTGAGCGCGTTCCAACTCTAAAAAACTAGATTTCGTTGCTCCACCCCATACAACTATTCAATATATTAAAACAGACTGGACTAAAGATATATAAATTTCATTTAATATATTTCTGTTATTTTCACTATTTTTATTTACATTTATTCTCCTTGGCACAACATATCTCAGCTCTTTGAATATCCACATAAGTTTTCGTACTCTACTCATAACCTGTTCCAGTTGAGGATACCAGGAAAGGCGCTGATCAATAATCACTCCCAGATATTTTGTTTGGGTAACTTGTTGGATAGTATGGCAATTGCAGCAAATTACATCCGAAGTAAAGTCGCACGTGTGGATTCTTAAATTGAATTCTTTATCTGGTTGAAACTGATTATAGATATTAAAACAAATGAAGTTGGTTTTGCTAGTGTTCAGGGTGAGCAGATTTTTGTTCAGCCACGTTGCCACAAGAGCTAGCCCCACTTCTGCACTATTTTTCACATCATCCCATGTTTTCCCCGAGAAGACGACAGCTGTATCATCGGCGTATGAGAATACTTTGGCATTGCTAATCCTCATGTTGCATAGGTCATTTATATTAATTAAAAATAGAGTAGGTCCTAGTACACTACCTTGAGGAACGCCGTATAATACATCCGCGTCCTCCCCAACAACTTGTCCAAGTTTCACTTTTTGTGTCCTACCAGAAAGATAGTCTTTAAAAAGTGCTAGTGGTATTCCACGAACTCCAATAGCTTCGAGCTTGTCTAAAAGAATGGGGGCAGAGACGGTATCAAAGGCTTTTCTAAGATCCAGAAAGGCTGCCATACATTTATTTCCTTTGTCGAGTTGCTCGGTTACTAAAGAACTTAGTGCTATTACAGCATCTTCAGTAGACTAAAACTAAATATATTGTATTTGGCACAAGACAGCAGGTGGCTCGACTACCTGTGACATTTGACTTGAAAATTATGGGCGAACCAATTGAGCGAGTGTATGAAGCGAGAAATCTGGGTGTCATTATGAATAAAGCCCGCATTTTTGAGAAACACGTGGCAGACTCGCATATAAACTGTTTTTATCGCCTTAAGGTTTTATACAATATTAGGCCTCATTTATCTGAAAGACTACGGGAACAGCCGGTGGAAACCCTGGTTCTGTCCACATTGAACTACGCTGACATGGTTTACGAGCCGCACCTATTGGCTCGTACAGACCGCCTAATCCAAAGAGTACAACACGCTTGTGATCGGTTTTGTTATAATATTCCTTACAGAAGTCATGTAAACACCTTTTCTGAACAGGCACTTCATACTGAAGATGAAGTCCAGATGCAAACTACACTTGGCTTGCCTTCTGTTCGGTGTGGTAAAATATCAAAAGCCGGATTACCTTTATGACGAGCTAAGTTGGGTCGAGAATAGACGGGAATGCTGTAGAAGACAACGCTCAAAACAACTCTTGACTCAGTCTCAGGGTACATCCGCTTTTAGAGGCAACTTTCGTTATGCGGCTTCCAAAATATGGTACAACTTGCCACCACCGATTAGAGTAATTAACACAATACACGTTTATAGACGACGCTTACGGCAGAATCTCGTAGAAGCACAAAGGAAGCTAGATATGGTCGCACTAAATGTCTCAATTATGTGATATATTTATCGACCCACATTATCAGTAGATTTTATTCTTGCAAAATGTTACCTACTCATTTTCACACTAATTATGTACATATTCCCATATTCCTCACTATGTTTATCGGACACTATTTCAGAAAGTATGCATACACACGTCACCTTGCAGTATATAACTGATTTACATCCGTCACCTCAGACATCAGGTCCAGTTCAAAACCAGCGTCAGGCAATAGTTGTCTGGCATTTTTGCTGAACTGTGACTTTTTGGCGCAGCCTTGAGGCACACTTTCCTGCTAATTTCTTTCGTCAGACTTTACACTTTATTAAATTTGTTTATATTTTACCTGATGTATAATATCATGTTGCGTGTCTTTTAGTCTGTGCTAAGTAAATGTATTTTTTTCTCTCATTTCTGATACGATCATGCAAGGAGACTCAGAGCATAGCCCTCTGCATTTCCCTTTGGATGACTTTAAGCTTTCAGATAAGGCCCATTGTGAACGACCACGTCTCGGTCCCATAGGTAATTACTGGCAAAATACACTAGGCATAGACTTTTGTCTTGAGACTGCGATAAATTGGGTTAAAAGGGTCTGTTCTGACGCTTTCCGAATTCCTCACTAAGCCCAGACACGAAATTTTTATGAATGCTCGGAAATACTAAGGGATACATAGGTTCTGGAAGTCTGAGGGAGGGATTTTTATCCAGGTGTCCGATAAATCACGACGGAAGATTGAGTCTGCAATGGAATATCGAGAACTTGTTGCTCAGTTCCCCGTTGCAGAATCCTCGGGCCGTTGTTACATCGAAGCCGGCGCTCGAGAAGAACTCGCAAGCCAACAAAATGATGGTACTATGTCACCGTCCTTCTACTCCCTGTTTAAGCAGTATAGGTACTTATAAACATTGGTTTTCTCTTGTATGTCGGTCACTCTATATTGTTTTATTTTTATTATTTCGTGTTGTGTTTATATGATTTGACTTGATGTCATGCGACTGTCTAACTGTCAGTATCACTATTAATTGTCATTTGAGGCTTTTGTTGTTTCTCAAAGACATTCAGAGTGACTATAGGCTTTTTAGCAATTGTACATTGAATATTTTTTAATGTAACTGGCGAGTGGATCGAGGTTTGAGTACTTTAATTGTTTTTGTTTGTTTTTAATAATTATTATTTTTTGTTTAATTTATAGTATTTATATTTATTATGTCTTATGATCTAATTGATGAAAATTTCTTATCATGCTCTTCCTCTTGTGCGTCAGATGAGAGCTTAGTTTGTGCTTTTGGCGATGATAACTCTCTAAATCTTCGAGACCAACTTTCTTTTAATTTTTCTAACTGACACAAACTCTTTAATACTGCTCACATAAATGCTCAAAGCATCCCCGCTCACTACTCTGATTTGCTGTCGTCCTTCGACTCAGATCTTGTTCACGCTGTCCTTGTATCCGAAACTTTTCTCAAGCCTGCACTTCCTTCCACGCAGTATTCTCTGCCTGGATACAAGATTGTCCGCAATGACAGAACGGGCAAGGGATGTGGAGGGGTTGCCATTTATCTGCGCGGAGATATAAATTACAAGATAGTTGACCAGTCTCCGAGTGTCTACTCTAATCGGATTCGACGGTTGACCTCTTTCTCGAAGTTAGACCTACCCAACTGGACCATTTGTCCCAGGTAGACATAATTGTCTACAACTTCGAGTGTAGAGTCTCCGATCTTGATAGGAGTGGGTGTTAAATGGGCATGCCCTCCATGGTGTCAACCATGACCACTATGTCATCGGCAAACAACTACATAACACACACAATACTTAACTAACTATAACTAACAAGGAGAGTTATATAAACGCTTGTTAAATATTAAAAACGAGCTGACTCAAAAATAATCAATGACCCGTGTTACACAACGGTGTGACAGCAGCCAGCGCGCGTCGCATCAAGTGTATTCAGTGAACTAATTACGTCGGCTGCTCGGTTTGTCAATCATGCAACTGCGCCCCTCTTGCGTCTCTTGCATCTCTTGCGCCGACTAATTATTTAACTTCGTTACTACCTCGCCACTTATTATCTCGTGGTATTAGTCTGATTGCGATGTTTCAGTGTGCCAGTTTGTCTTAAATTGTATTTTTGTATGTGTCTGCTCATGAAAATAATTCTTGGTTTAGGATTTGCCTATATCAGCTTTGAGTAGTTGTTATAGCTGGGAATGGATCTCCGAAATATGCTTTTGCGATTAGGTAATCATATGGTTGAGTGTTTTTTTTTCATAATTACCACGCTTGTCAACGAGAAAGTTGTTCACAATAATCTTTATCAAGAGCAAACAAGATCATTTTAGCAAACTAGGGTAAATTACTATTGGGAATGTGGATATGAAAATATACAACAAATAAAATAAATATCTATGGAAACAATTCAATTTTAAATCCACCTCACCAACTTTAAATAGCTCTTGAAATTACCTGATAAACTAACTGAAAGCATTTAACCTACATCGAAGATGATACGTTTAGCGAAGACACGTTTAAACTTTGTAATGATGTACAAAGTAGCGATAGCTTGCTAACTACAGTTGCGCTACTCTTGCGACTGGAGCGAGAAAACACACACTAAATACACTTTACATCTCCCAACTTGCCTCGCGAATATTACGTATTTACTTTAGAGATAACATCACGCCCGTAGTCCTCGAAGGGTCAGACAGGTTCACCTATAATACACCACCAGTTATGTTTAAGCCCTATGTAAGGGCTGAGCGTTTTTTCATCAAGCGGCACAAATCCAGTATCCGGATGACTACTGAGTAATTCCTGATGGAAAACCACATGGTAACACTTTACCCGACTCGAAAATCGAGTTCAGGACCTTATGCTCAGCAGTAGCGCTTACGATCACTACACCAACGAAGCAGTAATATACTTTAGTTTAGAGAATATAGGAAATAATGATACAAAACGAAACTGAATAATGTATCTGTTTCAGTTAAAAGCAATCGAGAATATGAACGCATTGATTAACACATTAATATTTATAATTGAATATAGCCGCGCAGTGTGCAATTCGCACAAACATTGGGGACATAAATTGAAAAATTGAATTAGTGTAACTGCGACATTTTTTTCATTGTTCCTAAAGCAGTCTATCCTCTTAAGGGATGAGACGTGAGGATTTGTTTGCTTACGAATTTCAAAACTGAATTACAGATCATTTGGGGGAATAAAGGCACAGCTGTCACTTGTGTCGGTGTAGGCCGGGCGACGGTGCTGCGGTAATCCCGGCGGGTGGCGCCTCAACGGCGCAAACAGAAATATAATTTGTCGCTTACATTGTCTTGTTAGAATAATTGTAATGCAATCTGGCGCTTTGTTATGTGTTGGCACTAATTGTTAATGGGTCATGCAGGCTTTTTAAAGTATATAAATTTGGTAAAAGAATGTTACAATTTTATGCCAATTTACTTAAAGAAAGCAATAGATTTAAAAAAATCTTATTTATATATTGCCAGTAATTAATTATTATAAAAAAATAAGTATTTTACCTGTTCATCAGTATTTTATTAATTTAGACAACGGCATTTCTAGTTTACCACGATAGATAATTCAAAGTTTAAATATGCATACAGTTCAACGTGTTCATTGGACCCAGAGATTGCTCGAAAACATTTTATATCGTTAACGGAATTTCAAAAGCTTAATCCACTTTGTTATCACGCAAACATTGCCGCGTAACTCGAATTACAATTAAGTATTCATACCGCGTGTGCCAAATGTTACTTACACCTGCTTTTATAAGCTTTCCCTCCAATTCGGCTAGCTCCACTCACAAGGCAATCCTATACGCCGTGTAAGTACAATTACACAAACACGGCTTAACAAAACGTTTGCCAGAATTTAAAGTTGCTCGGCCAATTTTAAAACTTATTTTTCAGACCATATTTTTTTAGTTGCAAAATATTTCTCAGGGGAAATTAGAAGTATTTCTGTAAGTAATCAAATTAGAAATACATCTCGAAATTACTCCAGAAAAAGTAAGTGGTTTACTTTTGAATATTAGTGACTGTGACAGCTTTCTTAAACATTGGCTGCTGGAAAATATATTTCTTAATATTTGCAAAAATAGCAGGAACACAGGTCATCACTCTAACCTCCTGGACCCAGTACGGGTTGTTGAATTTCACATGCCTTTGAATTTTGGTGGCAGGACATCGGCTTCCTTACAATGTATTCCTTCACAGTTTTTAGAACACTGGTGATTAAACAATTTTAAACAAATTAAAGTGCCCACTACTACAACCCTCAATAATTCAGAAAAATATCGTAAAATATTCTGTTTTCTCCTTTAATATAATTACTAAGTCTTGTAGATAAAACAATTTAATAATAAGTTTAAACCGCCACTTATCTAATTACACGATATCAGCGGGCGTCAAGGCGACACCTCGCCCACCAGTCGCCATTCGCCACACTGGTCGCTCAGCCCCTAACACCTGATATTAATTTCCCAGCGGAGGTATAAATTTTGTCGTGAGATCGAGACGCGCGCCGCACTGTGCGCTGCCGCGCCGTGCGGTCGCCGGTCAACTTTCGTTCGCACCTCCACGCTAGTTTGTTTAGTGGCTTTGTGCCGACTTTAATGTACAATATTTTTACTAGTGGTAGCATTGAGGAGTTGTTTAGTGCAGTGTTAAATAAAGCGGTCGTTTTAGTCGCAAAGTGGTTTATTTATCTGTCTTGTACAAGACAGATATTAATAAAGACAAATAAGTTTTGCTTATGTTACAATGTAACTTGTTGACGGATCAATTCTTGTAACAGTACGTACTGCGACAATACAATCAAATACGGATCTGAAACCCATTTCTCAGCCAGAATTCCATATCGACGTAGTCATTGGCAACAAAGCTGGCACCGGCGGCTCGGGCATACAATATTCCTAGATCAATGTGTCACGCACGTGACCAGCCGAACAAATTCCTCTATTATTTCCCGCTATTTTTTCTCAGTTACGTGTGTAATCTTCAAGTGTTGATTGTCTTCAGTCTTCAGACAACTCTACAGCCTCACAGAATTGAGTTATAGCTACCTACACTTTGAATGTACAACTTTTTATTCTTATAATTTTATTAGTCCCAAATGTCTCGTAGCAACTTGCTTTCTGTACTTTGTATACGTTTCCCGTATACAGCCAGCTTTAAAAGAGGGATCCGTCTCGGTTGTAAAATTATTTTTCTTAAAGTTTTCTTAAATACCGACAGAATATTGCGAAATTCTAGAAGCGTGAAAAATATTTCTGCGCGATGGAAGTTTTAATTTTATTTCTTGTTACATAACGCAGCGCTTTTTGAAGAGTGAAATAAAAGGTTAATTATTAATTATTTACTGTGCGCTGGGTACAGAGTCGAGGCAATAAGTTCACGCGCCGCTGATAGACCCTATTTTCTCGGCACATTTTGATACAAAGGCAAAATTTCATAAGGCGTCACCTATCCAGAGCGTCGGCGTCGCGCTCCGTCCAACCCTTTCGGGAGTCGCTTCTCGTAAATATTCAAGGTTACATTCGTGCTCACAATTTTTTCTGAATTTACTTGTCCCTTAAACACTGGGGCCGCGTTACGAGCGAGCTCGCACACGTGAGCGATGTGTCTTATATACTTGTGTATATATGGAGTGTGGTCGAACACCGCGGCACACATGTTTGTTTTGAGTTTTCTTTGAGTTTACTTTACGCTTATATATTTGGCAAATAAAAACAGGGAGTATCTAGTCCCTGTTTTATAAAACTGAAAAATAAATATCTTGATTATTTCATTTTATGGAAGTTAACTTTAAGTCATGTTTCGTAATGATAAAATCCGTTAAAACCAACACTTAGATAAGAAAGAAAAATTGGCTTTAATGCAACCTCAGAAAGGCTAAAATGAAAAAAATGGAAAATGTTTTTCCTGACAGTCTGACTTTAAGTAACTTCTAAAAAAAACATAGGTTACAATCTTATTTAATTTCTATCAACAAATAAGGATCTGTGTGATACGTAAAACTAACATTACTCTGCCCATCCATCACGTTACCAAGCTTTATATTAAGGTTACATGATCGTTAAAGTCATTATTACGAGTAATAATATAAATTATTTTAACAGATCAACATTAGACTATCAAAAGGACAAATTTGTGTAATTTGCGGGGGTTCTGATCACGGTAATGGCCAATAATATTGGTTACGCGTGGAAACTGTATTACCTGGAATGGTTAATTTGTTTGCTTATTAAGACTTATCCAATGGATGTTTGATTGATGACAACTTTTGTTAAATCTCTTACATTAAGTTTTACTTTTTAGACGCTTTCATCTTTTATGTCTAAATTCTGAAAATAAAAAAAGTGTTTTTTTTTTTATAAAAAAAATCACCCGATGTCAATACATACACCAAATAGTAATCAACAAAAAAATATACAAATATAAATATTTCTTCCCACACTAGGAATTTCTTCCTGAATCGTGGGTTCATTTACAAACATTTAAACTTACATACACTACACCCAGAGCCGGAACAACTATCTGTAGGTGATACAAATATTTGTTCCTTACGGGAATCGAATCCGCGACACGTAGCGCAGCAGTGAATCGCTCAACCACTGCGCCAACCGTGCAATTCACTGTCTTTAATCACTTCGTTCCAGTAGTTCTATCTATATCTAAAAATAAGTATGAAGTTTCTTGTGCGTTCTTCTCCATAACAATCTACTTTTCCGAATGCACGGTAGAATAATTTTTTATTACTTGTTAATTTTAATTTTAACGTTCGAAAGTGTCGTTAATGGCCTAGTCGAAATAAAAACATTTGACTTTGACTTTAAGAACACACAAACTACCTTGAAACCGAACTGCAATTAAGATAAATAACAACCCGCTCGGAGTCGCACCTCGTGGCCCCAATCTAAATAAGTTTGTAATATTATCATTGTTTTCCCGCGCTCCACGGTCCCCCCCCCCCGATCTCCCCCCCGGCGACGTCCTCGGGGGGGCCTCATTTGAATACAGCCTGTTTATTGTACCACAGTTTTTCTTCCATTCGCGCCGAATTATCGAATAATATTTTTCTCAAAGGTTGAGCGTATTATCGTGGGATTCCGCGTGAGCACTCGCTGTCAGCTGGAGATTATTTGATTTAGTTTCGTCTCCACATTGATGGCGCGAAAATTCGGTTTTATTCAGTGTGTTAAGCAATTATACGTTATCTGCTGTGTGTTTCGTGAATATAATATTACTTTCCTTAAAGGCAAAACCGTATTCACATTTTGTTCTTTTTCTTCAGTAAATTTCTGCCTCGCTCTTTTATCTTGCATTGTCTTTAACAAGCTTAGATAATATTACCGTGCTTTCGTGTAATATGTGTCCGGCCGCTTGTAATCCATTTTTCAAGCACTTATTGGCATCCGATGAAACTGAAACTTGGCGTACTTATGAAGCTTCGGCAATATTTAAATAATATGATAATGTGAAGCTGCAGCCTAATTGCGTAAGTAAAATCGGCAAGGAAAAGGGTTTGACGCCATCAATCGACCAATCACATGCAAGATGAAAGACGCGATGTGGATTTCCGTCTATGTGATTGGTCGATTGATGGCGGCAATTCAGCTGCTGGTATCATGATGGAGCCGGAAAACCGGCTCAAAGAGATAAGATAGCACCATCGTGGTTGGGCTCATTGGATGTGTTGTGACAAGTGATACACATTCAGTTCATAAAACTTGTTTTATTATTATTATTATTCATTCACAAATATACCTAGCATTTTAACATGACTACAATACATTACAGTTTCCCTGTTAACGCGATTAAAAATAGTACTAAATGCGATAAACTCCACCGTGCCCCTTGCTTGGAAGTTTAACAGTTAATCCCTTGAACTAATTCGCGGGTTAATCCCCATAGTGGTAATTCAAGGATCATTGGCGGTGGTCACCAAATGGTGGAGGCTACTTTGTGCCGCAGACGAGAGATATGAGCGCTCGCTTTTGGCATTTCGGCAGTACCTATAAAGGCATCAACAGCTGCCAATGACTTTGATGTGGTAAAAAAGACACGCGTTGAGAGAGAAAGTTGTATTTTAATTTTGGGTATGAACCCAAAATTAAAATACAACTTTGGTATTATTATTCTTTGCCTTAAATAAAGCTGCAGGTATATACGAGTATATTTAGATGTTAAAATTGTCTTTCGAAATTATGAAAATTTCCTAAAAACCAAATCAAATTAAAATAATTTATTTCAACTAAACCATATATTTTACTTTTGAGTTGTCAAACAAAAAACTTTACAAGAAAAAATCAAACTGACTACCAAAAATAATGCACTACAAAGCGAAAAATAACTTTCTTTGCCGAAGTCGGTTTGATTTTTTTGTTATAAAGTTTTTAATTTTTCACGTTTGTAGTTTTGGGGACCTCAAATTACCTCAAAAAACCCAAAATCAGTTATAGCCAAAGAACATCTCATGACGATTCCAATAAGCCTAACCTAGGATACATTGTTTTATTTCGGAATTCCAGTGCTAACCTTTCGACTTCATCATCAGATCAATTCGATGGTACCATTTTCATCAGAAGCATTTATTTAAACGTATTTGCTTCGTCATAGTCGGTTCACTATGTGAGATATCTTATACCCGTGACATACTTATAAATTATAATTAAGGAGTTCTAGTGGCCATCTGCGGCCTTCTTCATCAGTTCCACTTCACCAAATGATACTTTCTTAGTACATATGACTGTGTTGATTAAAATATTTTGTAAATTCGCTAGATGTATGCCTATAATATTTGAGGTATTGCCTCGATTACCATGGGATACCGTAATCAGATCCTTTATATAACTTAACCTTACCTTCAAACAAAAAAAAATCGTTCCAGGCGTCTTTGAGTAATCGGAAAACATTAATTAAAAAAGAATCACCTCCTTTTTTAGAAGTCGATTTAAACAAAAACTTTTTTACAAAAAAATACTACCGACTTCCAAATAAGAAAACTACAAAGTGAAAAAATAACTTTATTTTTGGAAGTCGTTGTCTTTCGTAGGTACCATTTTACTGCGTTATGATGATGACGCCGACTTCCAAAAATAAAGTTATTTTTTGTGTAATTTTTTTTTTATTTTAAACTTTTTAGTTGTACCTACCTAATAGGCAAGTTTTTTAGTAAGTTACCCTAACGACAGAATAGAAAACCCCAGTATCATGAAACTTGAACATAACCGGTGAAATAAGAGATCTGCGTACCCCTTAAGAGTGTACTGGCGTGATGCTATGTTATCAAATGATATAATGAATAAACAGACATGCGATTGCAGCAATCCCAAGAGGTTTGCCGTCATTTATTGAAGAGTTACTCGTATGTTGTAAATCTTCGAAGTCCTTCATCAGATCTTCACCAAATTAAAATGGGACCAATTTCGAAACATTTTCTATCAAAGAAAAAAAGTTTTTTTTTTAAATCGGTCCACAATTGACGGAGATATCGTTGAAAATACATAAAAAAAAAACGTACTAGAAGTCGAACATAGAACCTCCTCCTTTTTGGTAAGTCGGTTGAAAAGGAAGCTAGTTGCACATTCGCAAGCGTCAGTAGTTCTCTACGGAGAAGAACGTGCAAGAAACTCCACGGACATTCTTGGTGTAAAATAAACTAACCTTTAACTAGACCAAACCGCGTGTACTGACTTTTTAACATGTTTTTTAGTCAAAACTCGAAGGACCCAATTCACAGTTTAATTTACGGACAGATGAACGTAAACCATGTTTTTATATGAACCGGTTTTGTAAACTTTGGCGAGCAGCTCACAGTTGATAGCAGTTTCCTTGTTTTTGTTCCACGAAATAATTTATGTGCACTCTAAATTTTCTGGGAAACCTGCATAACTAGTAATATTGATACGTGAATGGTAAGATAACACTATGAATACTAGATTCCGGGTGTTCTAGCGGTAGACAGTCTATTCCAACTCTTTGTTCATAAGTCAAGTGACAGAAGTTTATTTTTCAGCAAAAACAGACTAAAATAAATATTATGGTACGGAACCCTTCGTGCGCGAGTACGACTCGCACTTGATCGTTTTTTTTTGCTTGAAATGGCTTCTAATAACCAATATCATGCTTGTAGGTATATCTCATATGCAATGTGGTAGGCAAATTGGCAAGAAATGTTTTTTTTGCAACAAAATGTTTGGGCCGTTTTTTTTTTATTGTGTATAGGCTCGCGCTTGACCACTATCTCACCTGATAGTAAGCGATGATGTGGTCGACAGTCCAGTTAGCTTATATAATAAAAAACTTTTTTACAAAAATTACAACCGACTTCCAAAGAAAAACACTACAAAGTGAAAAATAACTTCAATTTCGGAAGTCGGTGTTCCTGTTTATGTTTCTTCATTTTTTGACACCGACTTCCGAAATTGAAGTTATTTTTCACTTTGTAGTGTTTTTCTTTGGAAGTCGGTTGTAATTTTTGTAAAAAAGTTTTTTATTTTTCACTTTTTAGTTGTGGTACATAATGGACCAGTTCTATAGGCTAGGTACCTACGCGTATAGTGCCCAAAGTGAAGCTAGAATAGATTAATCCAATAACATGAAACTTAAACGAAACCAGTGCAATGAGAGTATACCAGGGTGAACTGTTCACACCTGCGTACCCCTTAAGAACGTACCAGTGTGATGTTATGTTATGAAATGGTGTAAACAATAAACAGACATGCGATTGGATCTATCCAGATTGATTTGCCGTCATTTATTGAAGAGTTCCGATGTATTTCTCCAAAGTTCTTCATCAGATCTTGATGAAAATTAAATGGGACCACATGACAAGCACCCGCTTTCAAATTAAAAAAGAATCATCAAAATCGGTTCGTCCAATAAAAAGTTCTGAGGTAACAAACATAAAAAAAAAAAATACAGTCGAATTGAAAACCTCCTTCTTTTTGCGAAGTCGGTTAAAAAATGACTAAATCGCCCGAACAGCAAACGGTTATGTAACTATTTATTTATGATTTTTTGACATACTTCGTTTAACGAACACTAGTGCGTTTTTTTCAATCATAACTTTTTAAAACTAATATGCTAAATATAGACATATACATATTGTGATGTGTCTAGCTAACTTAGAAATGAAATTTAATATGATTAAAGATATTTTGATGTTTTACCAACCGACTTCAAAAAAGGAGGAGGTTCTCAAGTCGTCTCATTTTTTTTGTATGTTTGTTCAGAGATATCTTTGCCAATTGTTAACCAAAAATTTCTCTTCTTCTTCTTAATGATTTGTTTTTTTTGAAAGAGTATCGCCCGAATTAGTCCCACTTAAATTAAACCGAAGAAACCGATGAAGATCTGATAAAGGATTTCGACGATCTTAATGAAACTCTTCAATAAATGACGGTAACCCATACGAGATTGCTGCACTGTATATTGCTTACACCATTTCATAACATAAAATCACACCAGTAAACTCTGAAGGGGTACATAGATGTGTGCAGTTCACTCTGCTACACTCTCATTTCATCAGTTACGTTCAAATCCCCTTTTATTGAGTTTTTTTTATTTGGGCATAAGTTTTTTGTTTTTTAACAGTTTTTTTTTCCGAATTTCCGAACTCGAATTTCCAAAATCGGTTAAAAGTTGGCAAAGATATCGCTGAATAAACATACAAAAAACAGGATAATTGAGAACCTCCTCCTTTATTTGAAGTCGGTTAATAAATACCAAAATATCTTTAATTATCTAAAATTTAATTTTTAAGATAACTAGACACTTCACGTAACGTCTATTTCTATCTATAGCATTTACTGATTAAAAAAGAAAACGCACTAGATCTCGTTATACGAAGTATGCCAAAAATCATAAATAAATTGTTCTATAATAGTGTGCATGGATATGACGGTTAGTCTTGCGGTTCCGGAGATTTATGCATTTTTTATATCAGCTCCTTACATTTTTTTGCAAAAAAAAAAATATTGCTTGCCAATTATCCTACCAGATTGCAACCTATAAAATATATAAGCTATTCTATTGGCTATTAGACGCCATTTCAAACAAAAAAACCGACACTTTTAAATTTCAGTTCCTATGTCTTCGAGAGCTATTTTCGATCCACTGTGTGTCGCTCGCATTCAGTCTAACAACATACACTAAACAGTTATACTACCCAATTTGTTACCTATGTATTCTGGATCATAGTTTGTTTGATTTTATTCTAACTCAAGAAAATTCTTGCTTGAATTTTTTGAACTGAAGGAAATTATTTTGTGGTATATGATTATGACCGTTACTAATTTGCCCTAGGCTGATATGTACTTCGTGTTTTTCTAAATTATCCAACGTTGAGTGTGTCGGTGTTCTCCGTTACAGTAGATGATAGATGATATTAGTTGGTTCATTTAGGATAATATTTTTGTGTTCACCAAAAATCTAAAAGTACATCTATGTATGCATTTCTAAAATATTGATCTTAAACCCGTTTAATTGTTTTACTATAATTAAACTACTCGGCCAACAAAATATGTTACATCAAACAAATTCCAAATTAACACCAAGATATAACACTTTTTTATTGGGAAATAATTAACCGGGTGAAAAATATACTGAATGGGCGACTATTATACTAAGTAAGCAACTATTTATCCGGTTTGAGGAATACCTTATGTATGGTTTTTGTGAGCTGCAGTAATAATATTGTGACATACTATAATTGTATTTGGGGTTCTATTTTTTCTATATTAGCATATTATTCTTCATCGTAAATGAAGGCGACATCGCTGTGCAGCGCGGGAATTCGGGTATAATTGTGTTTTCAACGAATTGGTACAAGAGCAAGCGGAGCGAGTTCGGGAGCTTAGGGCACCCCGACACGGACAGGTTAGGTTCGAACGAGATGACGGGAGCTAAAGTGAGCGAGCAAAGCGAGCGAACTCAGCTCCCGTCATCCGGTTAGGTAGGAGATGACGTGAGCTGAAGTGAGCGAGCAAAGCGAGCGAACTCAGCTCCCGTCATCTCGTTCGTGTTAGGTTACTTTAGACCGTGCGGACGGAAATAGGAGCCCCGCACAGCGGGGCTCCGTCGAGTATGTTGCCAAAGTACTATACATTTTGCAGTGCATTATCTGAAGTAAAACTAAAAAAATAAATGCTTGTTTTTAAAATTAGGTGTATTACTATTTTTACAAATTTGCAACAGTTGTTAAATAGATGCTCGTTATGACATATTTTAATGAACATATTTTGGTGCACATTCAGTATATTTGGTGGAACACAGGCAAAATTAGGTAAATGAAATGGGAATAAATTGAAGTACTTTTAAATACCATCCGTTCATTTATGCCATTTTGGCAAAACTTATGAAATGCTATACGACTGGCCAGTTATCAAATGTTTGAAGGCAAATCGGACGTACTTTCACATTGTAGCTATGCAGAAAATCGGAGGAATTTCGCAATACAATTGATTTTTGAGATAGTGTACAAAAATAAGTTGTGTTACAAACTCGTGAAGAAAAAGACCTATTCTTTAAGTGTACACGAGTTTGTAACACAACTTATATTATAGAACTCTTATTGTTTCCGTGGACACCAGGTGACGGACAATGAGTATTCTAAGAGGAAGGAAACAAAAAGGTGTTTTTTTTCTGACCCAGCATTCCGCCCTCGTTGGGTCTCAGACAGTGATATCTTTAACAATAAGACTTTTCCCACACACGGGTATGTTAGCGATTACATTCACAAAATCTCGGCATCATCTTATTTTATTTAGCTGTTGCCGTATTTTTAGAATGCTTATATCTAACAAAGGTCACAGGATGATTGAAAATATTTTAGTAAAGAAAAGTGATATTTCCTAAAGGAGAATGGACACTTTTTGGGCGGTCGACGGCCATTAACAAAAGTAGTGTCAAATGAGAGTAGTGATAACTAGGAACAACTTTTACTATGAATGTTTCACGGCAAGCCATTTAGGAAACAAAATATTTACATTTACCTTAACATGATGGCATTGCCTAGAACAAAATAACAATTATTTCGTGTATATAATGCATTTTCCTAAAAATCCACAAAATCTGCCGAAAACGATACATCGACGAAAACGATAGTAATTGTAGGACTGCATGCTATATCAATAAATAACAAACTCAAGTTTGGCCGCGGATCACCATACAATTATCTATACATATTTCTAACCATACAATTTTGTCCATACAATTTTGTCCATTCTCCTTTGAACCCTAAAAGATATCAACATCGGTGGCAAAGACAGCCCACTTTGTACGGGCTGCTTTAGCGCCGAGCAATCAGCCACCTAATTCATCCTGGGTATCCGTGGCTTTTCATCGTGCTGAAATCCTAGGAACAATGATGTCGCTCCGCGAAGTCTGTGAAGCCCCTAGGAAGCTTCTGCGCTTTTGGACGGCTGGCTATGTGAGCCAGAACCCCCATGCACAATGGACCAAATGAGAGTCTTAATTCGAAAAAGACGGACCCACTATCTTATTTTATTTTATTCATTATTGTACAACAAGACATTACATTTCAACACATTCATGTACAAAGGCGAGCTTAACTCCAAATGGACTGGAATATCTTCTATACTATATCTTAAAATATTGTAAACCGTCCAAGACATCTTGAAAGTAAAATGTTGTATGCATTGCATGATAGAGCGTGTACAAAAGGCAGCGTCCATTCGGAGCATTTTTATCAAAAAGGTTCTATTTACGGAGTGCCCCTAATACGGCATCTCCTATTTACTTGAGCTGTTTACAATGCGTATGGAGCCGGACGGGATGCAATTTGCTTCGCTTCGGCTGTACCTACTATATCTAATGTTAGGCAACTTCAGTGGAATGCAGCGCGTTCGATTTCCTTTGAAAACAAACAGAATCGATGTGTTTGATGAATGAAATTATGCGTGTGTTAGGATAACTAACATGTTGACTATAGACGAATTATAGTACCTTTACCTCTATACCAATATTATAAAGAGGTAATATTTTTTTATTTGTGTGTTTGTTTGTACCGATTAGGCTCTGAAACTACTGAACCGATTTTTTTCACCTACGGAAAGCTTCATTATTCCCGAGTAACATAGGCCATAAATTATTTTCAAAAAAATTAGAGATCTTTATGTAAATTGCAACAATGTAACCCAAAGTAGAAAAAATTTGCCTATTAAATTCGTTATTTGGCGTGCGCTGAGAAAACTATTGGCGTTACATAAAAGTACTCATTATTACCTACATAAAGTCTGCGAGAGAATATGTCATAGTTAAGTCACAATGGCCGCTTTTGTGTTCTAAAATATTATTATATTGCTAGTAGAAACAAAAGTTGGTTAAATTCGTATTGTATTATTAATTCTTATTCAAATAAACAGTTTAACAAATTGGAAGGTAGGGTAGGGTAGGTATGTAGGGTAGTGTAGGTAGGTATGTAGGCTAGGGTTGGGTAGGTAGGTGGGTAATTAGGTAGGGTAGGTAAGTAGAGTACATAGGTTGGTGGTAGGTAAAGAGCCAGCTGACGGGAGCAAAGCCGCGGGGATCAGCTAGTGAATTATAAAGCGTGTTTTTATAACGAACCGACAAATTATTATTAAGCAAAATAAATGAGGTACTTGTCAGAACTTCAAGGCTCCACTTAAAACACTTCAAGAAACTCTTATTAAGCCCGACCCTAATGAAAACGAGTGGAAGTTGGAAAGTAAACTAAATAAAATTATAATACAGTTTTAGCTTAGTGAGCACCCGCAAAATATTTTTGTAGAATTTAAATTACGCATAATACTTATCGTAAAACTGAATATTTTTATAACATAGGTAGAGGAGCCGAAGAGTTATGAATATAAATGTGGATGGATGGAGAGGGAGACGAACGCCAAAGAAAAGGTGGATGGACCGTGCGAGGCGTGATATGAAAGAAAAGGGGGTCAGTGATAGTGAGATGGGGCCGACCCCCTATGGAAGAAGAAAACGTGTTGCGCCGACCCCAAGTAATATGGGACAAGGGCAGAAAGATGATGATGAGGTAGATGGAGACGAAAAGTTTAGAGGCTCTAGTAATAAGGGGGTTATTAATAAACGAGCAGAAAAGTTACGCTAAACTTAAACTTCGAAATGTATCGTTAATACTTAGATTATACTGGATATAAATTTAAACATTACCTTGGTAGGCCTCCCACAAGACGGACCAATGACCTGGTGAGTTCAACCCGCTGGATTGGGAAACAAAAGATTTGTCGTTTGGGTAATGGTTAGTGAAGGCCTATATACACCTAACTTTACGGCAGTCTGGAATCGGATCTAGACTATAAAATTAGACGTGCGTGTGTAGTTTCATGTAAAAAACATTAAATAATTCATAGAATCTATGGTAAATGTGCCTATATTAGAGATTAGGTACTCCAGATCGATCCTGAGAAACCAGGAGCTGTATACCACTGTTGAATTAACCTACTTACAAGAAACTTAAGAATTCTTGGAAGAAGTCACCAAGTATCTTACTTCTTACTAAAATTGTAAATTTGAAAGTTTGAATGGATGTGTGTGCATTTGTGGATATATATTTGTTACTCAATCACGCCAGAATGGCTGAATGAATCTGGATAAAATTTGGCACAGAGATAGTTTATAGACTGGAAAAGCAAATACGCTACTTTATCCCGGTATAATGTTCCCTTGGGATGATAAAACACTTTTCACACGGGCAAAGCCGCTGGCAGGAGCTACAATACAATCACGTCAATCAATTACAAAATAATCATGTCAAGTATGTAATACATGAAAGTTTATACCATAACAATTACAATCAGGTGGGTGAAGTTCTGCTTTCCTAGCTAGATTACAGAATAACCTGTATTAAGGAAAAACAATCCCTGTCCGTTAAAAAATGTTAATATGAAACTAGTACAAGAAAATCTCATACTACAGTAAATTTATACTACAATAATGTTTATTTTTGAGTACGTGTATGTGTGTGTGCGTGTGTGTATTATGTGCGAGTGTTTGGGTGTGTGTGAGTGTATTAAATGTGTATGGATGTGTGTGATTGTCTGTATGTGTGTGTGTGTTTATGTGTTTTCATGTTTAGTTAGATTGGTAGGTCTTGCGAGTTATTCTTCAAGCTGCCACTGTCACCTACTGAGGTAGTTTTCGTTTACATCATATGTTTTGTTTTGAAGAAATTTTCATAGAATATTTTTACAGTTAAAGTGAGATAATCCATTAATAAAACAGATCTTGTTAATTTTATTATACAGAGCCGGGCCAAGGTATTCAAAAAATCTATTTGCGAAGGATGTGCGCACTTGTGGAAGAGTACAAACTAAGACTTCCCTACGCCTTGTTAATTTTCTATGAAGGGTTTTACGGTGCTTTAGAAGAACATCGAGTATATATCTCTGGTTGCCTGGAAGAGATCGCGGAATGCGATAAGGCCGCCCATTGTATATATTTTTAGTTTTAAGTTTCCTTTGTAAATGTTACATATGGTGTACAATAAAGTATATAATAATAATAATAATAATATCGATAGTGTTTATTATTTATTTATTATAGCCTCGCGCTTGAACACCATCTCACCTGTAATGATGATAATGTAATTAAACATACACTGATGTGACCATGGTTGAGTAGTAGTAAATATCAACCTTACTTTTTAATTTCGTTATATATACCACTGCCGTGATATTTTCACATAGCCAAAAGCAAAAATTTCGCTGGCAGGGGACACTTGACTCAAACATAAATTCGCAATTTAAAGCTTAATTTTACGCTAATGGATCTCTGATTCGAAAAATGGATTTAACAGACCTTTAATATTTTTCAATGCCCTATCCAACGATAACCCACACCATGGGACAGACGAGAATAAAAGAACATCCCACTTAACGCCTATAGAGGATAAACGAATTTTTTTTTTATGATTTTATTTTACCACTTTGTCGGCATTATTAATATGTATATCCATGCCAAATTATAGCTTTCTAGTACGAAGAATCTCTGACGTAAGCTGCGGACGGACAGACGGACATAGCGAAACTATAAGGGTTCCTTGTTGTCTTCGGAACCCTAAAAATCACACTCACATCTCACAGAACTGCAGATATACTGATATGAACGTCTTATACCTGTATTTCATTCCGCGTTCAATGGATAGACGTAATGGTCTTCCCTTGACAAAATTAGCCAATTAGCTGTTTCTGGCTTATAAAAGGTTCACCAAGGATTTATAAGAATAAGGTGCTATTTATAAACCATATTTAAAACAGACTAATACACCGTTTTATACAAAACCATGAAATTATTTAGATATTAACGTATTGAGGACTACAAACAAATTATAACATTGTCGAAGTAACAAACTCATTTAATACTTCTAAAGTCAAGTAAAGTCTAGACTAGAATTCTTGGTACTTTCAACCTAAAATAATATGTAGTGTAGGTGTATGTAGTGAATATTGAGTTACAAAATATTAACTAACTTATTAAATAACTTATTACTGTTACCAAGTTAGCATATATCTCACTGTTTGCTGAAATCTCGAGCAAAATAAACTTATATTAATTAAAAACCAAGCAATTACCTCTTATTGCGTTCATACAACATTTTAATGGGTTTCAACTGTTTTAATATGTAAGTGTTATAAATTGTTTCATGAATTTTAATACTGTAATTGTAAAGGTTCCCTCCGCAGCCTTTTGTCTGAATTTAATTAACTCGATATTTTCTTAATCTAAAAACGTCTTAGTTATTAATATTCAACTATTAGTTTCATTTTGGGAATAGCAATTCTTAGCTAACTGCGTAAGTAAATGATGAAATTATCATCAGAGAGATTCAGGTTTATATTATTTACATTGAGTAATTTTATGGGTGACTAGCACTCCGCCCACGACCTTGTTCGCATGATTTCGTATTTTATTCAACTAAGTACAGATGAATTTATTATGTGCAGTTAGTGAAGGCGACTAAAAATAAGCTATTGTTAATAAGGTTAGTATTTGTGCCAAGTTTTAATTTTATTAACTCAAGAAATAATAATTTTCATACATATGTGTATACATTTACATCCCTTAAATCGACTTTTGGGGGTAATTCCGAAAAACTAATGTTACCTTTATTATTTTGTCTAAGTAATTAGACGTTGCATTCAAACAAATATCTCTCGTTTGCTCCCCTACAACATTAAAAGAAGCCTTGTACAGTAAATTTCTTCAAAAATATGTAACACCCAATAAATAGTATTTTAAGAATAGTTATGAAAAACTTGCAAAGACAACCTTTACTATATGCTGTTAGTATTTATGCCAAGTTTCAAAATTATAAGCCCAACAAATTGGCATCTTTAACCACCTTAGGTTTTGTTTTAACTGTTTTTGTGAAACCAGCTTATCGTATTTTTTGCGGAGTGCTTAATCACGCTCTAACACATTGTTTAAAAAAAAAACAAACGTTCACAGCACGTCATAGTACCAATATCTCAGCCAGTATTGTGGTCGTTTGACCACGCGTCGTCGGTGTGAGAGCGGCCAGTTTAGCAATAGGATTAGTACGGCTACCGGCGTACTAGCGGCGTACCAGCGGCGTACTCGCACCGTACCGGCGACATATCGACTAGAGCGGCGTAACACCGAGCGTAGCGTTTATTGCTCTTTTTGTACTTCGCCGTCGAACCAACACAACTTTGTTAGTTGATCGCGATCTTGTTTGGAGACGGAGGATTTGAAATCGTGGGGGATTGCGCAACTGTTTGCGTGACGAGTATTGTAAGTATTGGCTTTTTAACTGCCGTATATTTACAAATTTCAGCATTTTAAAAGCCAAAGCAAAATTCTAAAGTCGAGAGCTACAAATAGAGTTCACTTGATCTGTAAACCAGTTTCATTCAAAATACTCTAATATGACTCACGAATCACTCTTTAATTAAAGTTCCTCTTACAGGCTTGTTCGTTATAAATCTGAATTAACAATAAAATTCCGAATATGAAGGAGCGGGTTCCAACTCAAAAGATACATTCGCTCCTAATTAGTGCCTAATGGAGCAACACGGGGTACATTATTACGGCCTAAACCATAAAAAAGTCGGATCATTTTTCTCCAAAGTAAAATGTTATTGTCAAGGGAAAACCACCATTATTTTTATTAAGCTTGTGTACGTTTAGAGCGGTTTTTCTGTGCTAGCACGTCTTGTCCCGGGGGGAACAATTTCTTTCAATAATTCGCTCGTAATGACCTAAGTAAGCCAGTTAACAAGACACTCTTAGAGGCTCACTCCAACAAAAATGGATATAATTTTAACTTTTATTGAATTATTCACAAACGATGTGCTTCCTTGTGAGTTTGGTACTAAAGTGCGGAAGATGTCGCATTATAGTTACAACTAAGTATCGTTTAAGCTTTATTTCTGTATTCCCTAGAAACATTCTCTGTTAAATGTCTAAGTAATATTGCGATAAACACATCTGCAGCAATAAAGGCTACTAGGTACTTACTGAAGTACGTATGGTGAGTTATAACACAGTTAACAAAAAATATCCAAACTCACAAACAATAACATCAATGCCAGTAAAATGGTCCCTTCTCCATTACGAAAAGGTGCTAAATAAAGAATTATTTTATTCGGCTATCAATAAACATATAAAAAGATTAAAGCACCAAACATGCCATTACCTGGCGGGGGTTAAAAGGTCAAAGGGTTAAATATCCATACTGTGCCGTAATTGAGGCAATTTGTATAATCGCAACAGTTCCGCAAACTGAATTCTATAATAACATCAGGAGTACGGCCGTTTGCACAATATACGGCCCATATAGTGCTGGCCCGTTTCATGATTTTTTATGTTATTTTTATGTAAATCATACGACCAAAATCCTATGATTTTGGAGTAAACAAGATGAAATAAGATCTCTTACATCTGAAGAACTCTTTAATCTTGTTTGCTATATGCATGCAATAAGAGTTTTTTTTTATTATTATTCTACTGATAACCAAATCAGTAGATTTAACAGTTTCTTGCAGTGTCATCGACAAACATAGGAAGAACGATTTCGGTTTGATTTCGGCGAAATTCGTCATCTTCATCTTCCTGCCCTTATCCTATGTTACTTGGGGTCGGCGTAACACGCTTTCCTCTTCCATACCATCCTGTTCCCCGTCACGCTATCCCTGACTCCCTTCTCCATATAACTTGGACGTAGTTCCTGAAGTAGGTTAAAAATAATCCTCTTAAACGGACAATTATTGAAATATTGGGTATGGTTAACCACAGAAAACTAAATAAACCTTCATATCAGGACAAACGAGAAATCATCAACATAAATAACAGTACCTTCATACAACTCATGTCCTTTGCTCTCCGATCCCGGCTTTAGTCGAATTAGACTCGTCCTACCTACATGAGGTCAGATTGTGCTAATAATTTGGAGATAAGCACTCACAATGCTCTGTTTACAGAACTGAGTGAGGGAGGCAGAAATAAATGTCTCAGAACTTAATGAGAGTCTTGTCATAAGTGTGAAGAAGAATTTGGCTAATTTTGTGGAGTCAAATGTAAGACTATTTAGGTGTCTATGTTTCAGACTTTTATTTTTAGAACTATAAGTCTGAAACATAGAAACTTATTACAAGATTACACGATCCGTCTGTCTGTCTGTCTGTCACCAGGTTGTATCTCATGAACCGTGATAGCTAGACAGATGAATTTTTCGCAGTTGATGTATTTTTGTTGCCGCTATAACAACAAATACAAAAAACAGAAAAAATAAATATTTAAGTGGGGCTCCCATACAACAAACGTGATGTTTTTGCCGTTTTTTGCGATAATGTTACGGAACCCTTCGTGCGTGACTCCGACCCGCAGAGTTTTTCAAGCTACCAGTAAGTACAGTAAAATGTAAAAAATTAAACCTCAGGTTACAGCATACAGCATTTTTTTGTGTTGCCATGATTTAGGTCATGATTGTGAAGGCCTGATCCCGTAGCGTCAGCAGAATACAAGAGTTCGACGAGTGTTGACAATAGCCATTATATTACATTAGTTATTGAGAAACTTGCGGTTTTTTGTTTCACGTGATTTTTTGCTTCATTCAAAATCATACATTTTTTGCCTTTTAATTCTAATAATAATAAGAATTTAATTAGAAAATTGTACAAAGATTTGATATTGGCCCCAAACTAGGCATGCCTGTATCTTGAGTACCAATAAAGAGGATTTACCACAAAATACTGTCAGGGTATTGATCTGCATATAGTGATAACATTACTTTTTTGGCATTTGGACTCTACTTTTTCGGTCTTCTTCATTTGGACCTACAAATTATAGGCACTTTGGACTATCTGCTTCGAAAACTTGATTTATTTACTTTTCATACCAAAAACTTACAATATATCACAAACAAACAACAACAAACATCATTTCATTAATGTTAATCTTGACTTTCACTTTATAACTACCTACTTCCGTCAAGTCAGAACCTACTAATAATGTGAATCTACCCTCTGCAACACATCAAGTTTGACAGCCAGTGACTTTGATCGACAGTTAAAACGGTCTTCTATTATAGCAACGCGATCCTGTCGAACAGCAATTGCTCATATCACATTTGCGACTGCAACAGTCAAGACTTGCAAAATGTTTCTGCCAGGCATATGGTTCTGCTTATTTCTAAATGTTTCCGGTTTCAATGTGGACGTAGCGGATTTTATAACTGAATATGTTTTGTATAAAGATTTAAGATATGTCTGCTATTTTACGTGTGAAAGTCGTTATCGTGAGTATTTTTTTTTTGGAACGTTGCAAGGGTTCTATACATTATTGATTCGATCTAATTTGATAAATACAGTTGTAAGGTTCATCATCATCATCCACAACCCGATTTCGCTAACTGCTGAGCATAGGCCTCTCTCTTCTTGTACCAATCACCACTTGCCTGTGCCAGCCTCATCTAGGTTCTACTCTCAATGTCATCTGCCCATCTCGCCGCCGGACGACCGATAATTGTGCAACTCGAAACCTATACACAGCCTCCTGCGTGAGAGTCCTAGTCTCGGCACCATAAGTCATGGTAGACAGAACGCACTGGTTATAGAGGCGGGTCTTCAGACATTTTGGAAGCGGCCTATCCGAGCTGTATTCTTCTCGATACTTCCGTCTGTTGATGTTCTTTGCCAAAGGAAAGAATATGTAAGCTGTAAGGTTAGGTCTTGTATAAACATCAAGAGAGATTTACACTATGGAAACAGTCCTTAAGTTATTAAACTCAGTTTGGACTTATCCATCACCCTAACCTTGAAATGATCAAAGGATAACTGAAACAACTTTTCTTCTAGGAGACCTTCCTGGTGGCGCGACGCAATTTAAATTGCATCGATAGGCGATATCTATAGGATGTTTTTATAAAAACGAATTCATTTATCATTCAATTTGACCATAAACAAGCAATTAAGTTAATATTTTGTGATTTTCGAAAAAAAACATAAATATTTGGTTAAAAAAATGGTAAGACTTCGTCTAAGACAACCATGGCTTAAAAATGTTTCAAAATTGTCTGTACTATCTTCGCCTTAATGTTTTGTACCCAACCTTAAATCACCCTGTATAAATGGAATCGCGAAATTGAATCAGGAAGGTGGCTATTTAATCTAACGTAATACTCGAATCAGAAGCATTCGCCTTAGCTAAGCTCGGACATTCATACAAGCCCGGACCCACCCAACACCTGACACGACCCACGATTTCTATATACCACTAAACTGTTAAACCATATCCCCAGATACCACCATCCTTGCACACAAACTAACAAAAGAAGGGGTCCGCGTATCCGTTCGGCGTATAGACAAATATGTGGAGACCGATGCGGTGAATGTGGTCCGGCTTGCGTACCAGCGTACTGCGGCGGTTGGGATGCTGATCGACGGACACTGCCACTATACGCGATCGTTGCTGGACCAGGTAACTTTGTTCTGGGATCCTTCAAGCTTATTGCCCGCCTTTATTTTAATGTTCTACATGTGACTTCGAACATGTACAATCTTACAGGAATGTATTCTTTGGCAGAATAAACGCAATATTATGTAATATACAGGCTGCATCCAGAGTTATCTACACGGACCTTGTGGAAACAATAACAAATTGCCGTGCGTTCAAGCGTCCTTGCCATACCTATTCTTGGAATCAATATACACAAACACAAAGGACAACACAATGTTCTTCACAAATTCTTATTAATGATAATTTTGATAAATTCGATATTTAATACAACGGGGCTTATCCCAGTTGTAAAGAACCCTTTGTGCCCATTGGCTCTGGTTATTCTGTCTCCTGCTTGATATCGAGGGACGTGGCAATTATTCTTTTTTCCTACACCCTCCGTTATTATTTTCTGATTAATTTCGTTGCGAGATCCAAGACATTTAAATTCATTCTCCGGGACTTCGTCAAGCTTCATAGCCTCGGCGCTTTCCTGGTGGTCGCCACTGTTGATTCGGGGTTTTCAGAAGTTGCAGTGATTTTGAAATAGTGCGGTGGGTATGTTCTGGGATTAAGGCGTGGTAGGTACCCTATGGTACGCAGTACGCACAGATGTTGGTAGGGAGCGTAGGAATAAAGACTTTATTCAGTTTTGATGGATACCTGTCTCTGATAGGTAAGCCGTAAACTATGAATCAGTGTGTGAATGTTTTTCTTTATATCACATTGAATTAATTGCGAAATTGCAGTGTAGGTAAGCGAACTTATCTACAATAAATAAATAAATATTTTGTGTTGCCTCTGTCAAGTAATTGAGCAAATCATGAAAACTTCAGTGAAGCGTAAGTTCAAAATCAATGTGACCGTACTGCTAGAAGGACAAGACTAAATTTCATACAAACTGCGTACTGCTAGCAGGCCTCGCGGTAGTCTTCACGATCCCGTCCTCCTGGGTAAGCTTCCAGCAGGACACTTCCTAGGGCGATCTTTCATTAAACGTTGTATTTATTGTTGAATTTCAGAAATGCTTTTAGCTTTATCTTCCGTTTCTCAGCCTTGTGCGTCAGTCTCTTATTAAAATTCGATATGTCATTATTTACATCAGAGTGCTATGTTGCTAATTTGTTTTTCAGGCTTCAAAAAACAAGCTGTTCGATGCCATGCACCCCTGGCTTGTTCTGACTGATATTGATGATCCGCATAATTGCACCGGTTTTATTGATGATACATTTAAATGGCTTAACTTGAGTGTGGACGCTGACATTGCAGTGGTCACCAAACACGGTATAAATGATTATTTGACCAATATAAATTGATTTCTTTAAAAGATTAGCTGCTTTCGATTTAAATAATTACGTCTACTAATTTCAATAAATAAATGTTACTAACTAGGACACAAGACGTTTTTATTGACAAGTGTTTTTTCAGGTGAAAATTACACAATGACGGATGTTTACAATTTCGGTAAAATACAAGGAAATGACTTGGAGACAACACCACTCGGTTCATGGCGTCCTGACACAGGTAACACTGTTTTTTTGGTAACAACCTTTTGACTAGTTTACAGTCCAAATGTGATTGTATCAGCGATGGCGATTGTCGAAATGCAAAAATGTAAGGAATTGATCACGTGATTTTCCAATTATCATCATCATCAGCATTGTGATGTTCCCACTGCTGGGACACAGGCCTCCTCTCTGTGAGAGGGAATGGGTCGTAGGCTACCACGTGGGCCCAGTGCGGGTTGGTGGATGTCACATGTCTTTGAATTATCGGTACTACTTGCGCACCCGCTGGGGCCGATGCTTGTCTGGGTCGCAAATAAATTTGAAAGAGAGTTACCACGGCCCTGGCACAAGCAACTGAAAGAACACGGGTGGGTATTAGTCAGTCAAAGTCTGACACGCCCTCCCGCTTCACCCAGAGTGGGAGAAGTCATTGGATGATAATACACAAAAAAAGTGCATACCTGTTTCCTCACGATGTTTTCCTTCACCGGTGAGAGCGGTGGTGATGAAATAATTTCCACAAAGTAAAGTGCCTGCTTGGATTCGAACCCACAACCTACATGTTGTAAGTCGCGATCGCCAGCGGGCGCGACTGGCAAGCACATAAAAAAAGAAGTCTTTTCATAAAGAGCATTATCTATCCTCTCAATTCTGATCTTTATTTATATATGTATTTATATATTATACATAAGTATCTATATATTTTACAATTATGTATTTAATGTATATATCCACCATTACACTATTTGTGTAGGTGCGCTAATTTTTATTTTTTTTTATTTTTTATTTTCCTGTTCTCACACACTTTTGTCTACATTTCTTTTTCATTTTTCCTTTTCGCGGGTCTGCTGGCAGAAATTTCTTAAGAAATAAGCAGTTCCCTTGTATTCTATTGGTCTTTATGTATTATACTGTGTGTGTACATTAATTATTAAATAAATAAATAAATAAATTTTTCACATTTACCTTTTTTTTCGTTGATTAAAATGTCACATGTCTAGCCTCTGTTTATTCTCGGTATTTGCGATCCTTTTATTTTTTTATATGTATTTGTTTTTCACACAGGTTTAAATATAGTGCTAAAAGGCTACAAGTATTACAATCGCTGGAATTTCCACAATTTAACACTGCGAGCAATAACTGTGGTTTGTATGAATTTATGTTGTCTGGCCGTTTAAGAATACCATTATATGAATATACTTCATGATATCAAGGCATTAATCCTGTACAGATAGTGGACCAACCAGAGGTATTCTATCCAGAGATGTTATCAGAGATGTCTTACACAGCAGGAGTGGCCGCCATGACCAAGATCACTTCGCAAATTCTCAACACGCTCAAAGAACGACACAATTTCAGGTCAGGGTTAGTTTCTTAACTGCCTTGGAATTATTATGTAACAGGGATGTACCGTACTGTGCAGTGAAAAGACAAAAGTGCAATCACACAAAGTCCCTAAAATGTATTTGACAAAGAAGATCAGTGATATACAATTGATTTTATTACCAGTATAGTAGAACCCAAAGTAATTTAGCTTTGGGAAATCTCTAGGTAATTTAGCTTTGGATAATTGCAACTGCACTTTTAACCCTTGAATGAACATTGTACAATGGACCTACAGTGCACATCACTCCAAAATTTACCCTTGTAATCGGGATCTGCTTGCACCAATTTTATAGCCATATTTTGTGAAACCATTGAAAGATTAACCTGTATTACAGATTCAATTATAGCATCGCAGGTCGATGGATTGGATCTCCAGAAAGGAATACCACACTGGTAATTTGCTTTTGTTTTATAATCGACCGTTATAACGTTCAATGTTCGGTGTCGTTATTAAGAAAACCCACCTTTAATACTTATATTTGTTAGATAAAAATAATTACAGGCACGTAAAACTTACAATTACTTAGGTTTCTACAGGTACAAATTAAGCCCTAAGGTCGCGAAGACGCGAATGTCAACATTAATAAATGTGCGGACCAAGGTCTTCCGTTGATCGACTGGCGCTGGCCCGTGGTGCGAACGCACTGAAGCCGTTGGTGGCGTCCCGCGCCCGTCCGCTCCTACCCTCACGGTCCCTACGCTATATTAGGATAGGGATAAGCGCGTTATACCGTCAATTTGTTTATATATACCGTCAATATATTATATGTGTGTTTGAGAATAAAAGCTTTTTGATTTGTTACAGGCGGTGACGAATTCCTTGCTGTGGGGAGAACAGGACCTGTCCAGCACATGTGCCAGAATCTTCCCCAATTGGCTTGATTGGGTCGACATATATCACCCACCTACTACTAATCTTCAGTAAACATTTCCTCTTCTTGCTTAAGTTATTTGTTTAGGGGTTTTTTGTCTATTTAATTTAAACGCCATGTTGAACTGGAATTTCTGTCATGATACAAGGTTTTTCTAGGACCAAATTCTACTATCTAATCCCGGAAAAAGGCGTGGGTCAGTACGAGAACCGGTTCCTCACACCCATGTCTGATGGTGTCTGGGGCTGTGCCTTCCTCGCTGGTGTCGCCTGCACCATGGTCCTCGCAGTGGCAGCCAGGATGGAGAGCAGACCCAAGCCTGGCTGGTATGCCTTCTTCAGCGTGTTTGCTACTATATGCCAACAAGGTAAGATGCATACCGTACGTCAGTTAGGATATCATCATCAATCATTTAAGCTGATAGACGTCCACTGCTGAATATAGGCCTTACTTAAGTGTTGTCACATCGACTGGACTGTACCGGAAGACGTAGCGTTTGAAGGCCTCCCAATAAGTGAACCGATGACCTGGTTAAGGCTTCATAAATCTGTTGGATGCGAGACGCACACTAAAAATATTGTCCAAATAAAATGTTGAAGGTAATTTTAAGATCGGAATGTCCACTTATGATGTTCCAATTAAATCCGTTATATTAGAAAAGAAGACCGTGAAAATTGAACATTGTGATCTCTATGGAAACAACCTTAAGTTCACGTTACTTACGTTGTTTGGTAAGCTTGTTATTGAACGTGTTCGAAAATATCAACATTCCTGAAAATATCATCAATGTTGACTTCAAAGTGCGTTCATTCCTGCGTTGAAATACCAATTTGTTCTAACGATGTAAGTTAATGATGATTATTATGTATTCAGATTTTGAAGACGGAGTTCTACTGTTGGAAGAGACATTTTCCAGTCAAGGTGAGAAGGACCAACAATTTTGCTTTACGAAACTAAACCTTATGTTAATGCTTAAGTGGGTCAATTTTCCAGGTCGTAAAGCTACTCTTCTAGTAATCGGCCTGACGAGTATGCTGCTATATAACTACTACACTAGTAGTGTGGTATCTTGGCTCCTGAATGCTGCAGCACCGTCCATTGCCAACCTTGACGGCCTCATCAACAGTGACTTTGAACTGATATTTGAAGACATCGGCTATACTAGAGGATGGCTCGACGTATGTAAACAGTAGATCATTTCAGCTTTTCAGATTGTCATGAATTGCTTTGCGATGCTTTCAAAGTAGGCACATATTGATCGCAGAACCTGTGATCCTTTTCAGAATCCTGGCTTTTTTTACTACAGTGGTTTCACGAACATAAAAGAAGATGAACTGCGAGATAAGAAAGTGACCAAGGCAAAGCGGACTTCAGCTGTGTTGCAAACTGTTAAAACTGGTGTCGAAATGTTGCGGACTGGAAGTATGTACCACGTTCTCCTATATAATTGCTATTCTGTAATCTAATGGATGTTAGGACCTTGAAATGGCGTTGAGAACCAGCTTAACGTAAGACGGATATCTGGTGTCTTGTGGTTCAACGTGGGAGAAGCCTATGTCTAGCATTGGACTACAACGGGTTAAATTTATCGATATGACTAAATACTCGTAACTATGAAGCTTGCCAATTCTTAAAACAATTATTTTTGTAACATACATGTTTTATTCCTAGAATATGCGTTCCACACGGAGCCCTACACAGCAAGCCAGGTGATCTCCAAGACTTACGAAGACGCAGAGATCTGCAACCTGGGAGCTTTGCAGATGATGTTGCCAGCTCACGTGTACATTATGGCGCAGAAGAGGAGCCCTTACAAGGAGTTCTTTGATTGGAGGTCTGTGATTCAGGGTGTCAAGATCGGCCCCGTAATATACAGGAAATAAGTTGTAACCGGTTCGGCTGGACGCCGACACACATAGTTGGGAAAAGTTGTGTTTGCGAGATATTTAAATAATCTCCACGACTGTTGTTGACAAAATTTCGGCTGCTGTAGCCAGAGCTCGAGTGCGTGTCGCCGTTCCAATCGCCTCAGCCTTAGTACAGCGATTCCTAGTACACTATTGCCATTTTGGCAGAAGGCGCATGATGTGGAAAGCATGCCAGGAGTATTGTCACCTCAAAAGATACCGGTACCCATGTGCGATGCGAATAGCCATTTTTCACTGCCGGCAATTGATTTTATGCCCTCAGCGTTGGACATCAGACCGTCTGTTTGATCTCACAAGCGCCCCATAAAGAACAAGCGGCTGGTACCCTAGGCATTCAGCTTCCTGTCTACTCTGTTGACTAGCTTATACCGTGGCATTTTATGCTTTCACGGGCGTACTAAAACGAGAATAATAAAATAAAGTCCCTAAATCTCGGCTGCACTCTGGCTATAATTACATAAATCCGTATTCATTCCACGATAGAATAATTGTACGCGATCAATAGTGACAAGCCCGATCCATCTCGTGCGACAATACCGTCACTGCTGAGGGTAAATAACAAAACATTCGGACGAACCTCTCGGGATTACAGGCTAAGATAACAAAGGTGTACGTTAATATGTTTGTACTTATCTACCTACTGGTAATACTCGGTTCGTTTTTGGATCAGGGAAGTATGAACAGTGCGAGGTAGTTAATACGACGCAGCGAGATTGAGAAAGATTTTGCTTTGTAGAATGTCATCTCTTTCATACTTTTGTTACAGTTTGTTTAAAATGTTACACCTTCATTTATAAAAATCTCTGCACTTTGCATAAAAATTCAAATTCTCCATAGAAAAAACTAATTTAGAAACTGCTAATCAATTGCAAAACAGTGCAGAGAGAAACGGTACCTACTGGTTTATTTTGCTTTTTGAATCCGTTGAGTTACCAGTAAGTCTTTCCTGTAGCCTGCTTCGCCTCGCAGAGCGTGGCCACGTGAAGGCCATCCGCGCTCGCTTCGCGGGCGACATGCCGGCTTGCTCGGGCGCACAGCCGCGAGCCCTGGCCCTGGGTCAGGCCGCTCCTGCCTTCCTGACTCTGTTCCTCTTTGCTGTGCTGGCCTACATCATTCTAGCTTTTGAATTTCTGCATAAAAGGTAAGAAAAAAATAAAAAGGTATATAATTATGACATCAATTACTGCTGTGCAAAAGGAATTTTTATTGTGCCAATCCTCACCCTCTGAAACTAAACTCATCTAGATTCTACCCGTGATGGCAATAATGTCGTCTGCTCATCTCGAAGTATAGTTGAAGGTAAATAATAGTAAATAGAGATATCAAAACCAACGTTCATAATAGCCGGCAGGTTAATTAGAACCAGTCAAAAGCTAACTGAATAGATTTTTTTCATATAGAATTGGGGTCATCAAAATAGTTTAATACTCGTACATTAGAGATTTGAAATTTCAGCGTGCTTCACCCGTTAACATTGGTGCTGGTGTTACTGTTTCTTCCTTCACTATAATTATCAAATTGCCCAACCGTTATTATTAAGAAATATGAATTGAGTATTTATAAACATAATTATCATGTTACCTTGAATGCAGTTCATTTATATTTTATTTGTAAATCAACTTATAAAGACGCAATAATTAATATAAAGATTAAACATAAAAACAAACAAAATTTATTTTTAAAAGTGTTCATTTACAATAGATCAATTAGATTTTGGAATATCAAATAATTAATATTGACCCGTATAATTATTCCAAATGAATTTCTGCCATCTTCATAATATGCCAAGTGAATTCAGGCCCAATAAAATTCTACCACCATCTTAAAAGTATGCCATTGTAAATTCGGACATAAACATTCGGCCAAACAATAATTAATTATTAAACAATACAAGTTAATGCCAAAAAATATATATTACATTAAATAATTTTTATGCCTTAAAATATTTTTTTAAAAAAGATTATGCCAAGTGTATTATGCCGAATTGATTTCGGAGCATCAAGATTCTGCAAGATAGAGAGAACCCATTTAAAACAATGTTCTTTTTCAATATCTAGCTACATTTTATGTACAGGATCATTTACTCCAAAGTAGTGTCTAAAGAAAGTGGTTAAATTTATCGTGACGCCGCAGAATCTCTTCAAATCACATCATTTATTTCAGAGTCCAGCTGAAAAAGCGGGCAGCGAGTGAGGCACAAAAAGTGACGTCACCAGTGACCGGGCTATGATCGCGGCACATCAAGAGACCTACACTATAGATAAATGAAAAAAAAACAATTGAGGGAAGACGTTTGACGCGGCGTTAAGGAGATCTGCACTAGGACATTTTTCACAGTAGTTCAAGTACACGTAGTCATCAATATTTTAGCGTGTCTTTTGTCAGTTAATATTGGTTTGATTTAGTGTATTAAAAAAGTAGTGTGTGCTTAGATGTTCTACACCGTGAAATTTAAATGGTTGTTTTCCAGCAGCGAAATGGTTTTGTCTATGTAATACAATCGTTTCGTAGTTATATAAAATATTAGAAACAAAAACTGGCATATTTAACATTGTGAAAAACTAAACTCGAAAGCGATCACGAACCAATAGTATACCTCCCGATATCTACGGCCGAACGACAGCAGGCCGTTGACCCGGGTGCTAGGTCACCGTCGAAAGGATTAGGTTCGAAGGCGGCTCCGTTTGATCATGTTACGCGCGGGCTAGATTATGCCGTATAATTACACGCGAGAGCTTATTTTACTTTAAACATTTAATAAATCGGTCTTTGCTTTGTCGGCTTGTGGCTCGCTCGTTTGTTTTGCGTGCAAACTTTTATGCCGTATCACCACGTGCGAGAGTTTATTCTGGTTTGACATCATTTTGTGCATCGGTTTTCTTTGTAGGTGGTGACACGAGTAGTACCTAGTACCTACAAGTTACGTCCAGAGTTACTATGGTTACTCACTTTTTCGAGTTGATGAATATTTTTTTAATTATTTTAAAACAGAAACATCGTTTTTTATTTACTTTAACTCTATACTTCGAAAGTACTCCTTAAGGCAAGTCGTTCTGCCGCGGGAAAACAACCAATTAAATTTCAGGGTGTATAGTAGCGAATAAAATCTTAGCGAAAAATACAGATGTCTTTATTTATCAGTATCGGGAGCCTTTGCAACCAGACAACACAAAACTTAAATAATTTATGATTATCGCGGTAAGCGATAAGGCCGCCCGTTGCATGTATTTTAGTTTTAAGTTTCCTTTTCTATGTTCTAATTTATAAATAAATAAAGCATATATAAATAAATAAAGCATATATAAATAAATAAATAACCAAATTTCAAACGAATCGGACTGTGAAATTCTGAAATTTCCATTTTAACTTAATGAACCTTTGAGCAAGCATGGCCACCAATGCTCGTGCTTTTCTAATTTCGAAGGAAACTTTTTCCCTGTGGTGAGACCTACGCATAACTCTATAAAAAAACCGGCCAAGTGCCAGTCGGACTCGCGCACCGAGGGTTCGGTACAAACAGATACATTAACCAAAATAATTTGGTTATCTTACTGAAGTTCATAAAAAATTAAAGCAAAGAAAGATTGAGGAACAAAATTTATTTTGGCGTTGGAAAACTGTTATCCCCATACATCAACATCTGTCGCGGTCAGTTTGCCATCTGCAAATAATTTATTAATAGTTTTATTATATAAGTTTTTAAGCAGACATGTTTACAATCATTAGAATTAATATTTGTTTCGGGATATTTGCCATGTATATTTAGATTTGGAAAAGCCTGGAGTTTATAAGATTATCTGTAGCTGTGGGCAATGATGTATTGGACAGACGAAGCGAACCGTTGCTTGCCGAATCAAGGAACACATTAGGGCAGTGAAAAACAACGATACCCAAAAATCGGCCATAGCAGAACATCTTCTAGAATCATGGCCAAACTACTGGATCGAGTTACATGACCCACAGGTCTCACTCTGTTTATCTCGACTGAACCCCATTACATTCCTAGAATGGTTCGGGAATTAATTAAAATAATCAAGTGCAAAAATTTCAATAGGGATGACGGGTTTCGATTGTCAAGATTCTGGAATCCAGTGGTTCAACTATGTAAAGGTCGTAAAACTACTACACAAGTGTCAAAATTGGATACAGTGAGCATCGTCTGTCGTGAACAATGTCGATTAACTAGTGAGACGAGTTCTTGTAGTAGTGCCGTTGTGCGCGAAAAACGAGTGAGGAAGAGGGTAGACAGATATGTCAGCTCGTAAACAACACCCACCCGCAAAGACTTTAGTTCTCGTGATCATGGCGCTTGTAATGGTGCCGAAATATCGAGCTCTCAACCAAAACCTAAATATACATGGTAAATATCCCGAAACAAATTTTAATTCTACGCATAATATTATTAGGCATTAATGATTTACCATAGTATTTATGCCATAAATACTGTTGGCATAATTATAATGAAGCATAATATTATAAACGCATAATTATAATTATACATAATGTTCTTTGGAATAAAACAAACATGTTTGCGGCTCAAGGGTGGCCCAAGCGCCTACCCCGCCGTATTTTAACCTAATCCAATTGCGTCAAAAACTTCTTTTGCTTGGAGAAATGCTCATGCAAATTGCACTACCACGGAGAGATAGTGCAGCTATGTGGGACTCCAATTCACTAAAACTCCACGGTGTCCTCCTGTGCCACTTTTTACGGGAAAGCGTATGCAGTCATCCGCGAATCCGCCGCGGCTGCCGTCACCGGACCCTCCTCTGGGGAGTACCCCACACCACCGGCGCCCCAGAAAACTTTGCACTGGTGACTTCCTGAAGAACCAAATCAGCACCTGGGGTAACAGGTGACACCGTGTATGGCACCCGTGGTCCCCCTGTGACGGTTCAGGACAGTGGCCCGGCCGCCTACCACTTTTCGGCCGCAGGATATAGGGAGAGCGGCCAACGCTATACCGACACTCCTCCTCCCTTGCAGCTATACCGCGTCATTCATCAGAAGGTGGCGAGGCCTTCCAGGCCGCGGAACGCAGGGAGAGTGGCGCACCGCCATGCCGGCACTTCTCTCCCGCCACGGCCTCCAACCCTCAGCCGCGACCCTCCCCCCGCCTCGACAATGCGGGAACCCACTTGGTGGGAATTGATTTAGGAGTCATTTGTTACGTGGTCGTTGATGAGAACATTCTCATCAACATAAAATCATAATGACGAATAAACATTTTGCCCTAAAAATTTGTGCAACTGTAAATTATGCCAAAATAAATTATACCAAAGACAGTTATGAAAACTTTTGCATTATGCTAAAGTATTTTTATGTCACAGTGTTATTATGCCAATAAAATTTATGCGAAAATGTTATGCTGAAAAACATAATTCCTAATAAAATAAGCCAAGAGTGGGATTCCCACCTGCGAGTAGGTAGGAAGGAGAACATTTTGGTTATGAAACTTGAATCGTTATTAAATTTTCATCAGCAAAGCCTTTATTCGTGGAATATTGCAGATTTAGGTCAGCGCTATCTCTTGACCGGAGATACGAGTAAGTTATTTTTCGCTTTGTAGTGTTTTGTTTTGATTTGATTTTTTATTAAAAAGTTTACCATTTTGATTTGGAACCCTAACACCAACATCTTTTTGGCAGCTTGTAAATTCTTGCAGCAATTCCTACAATTGTCTTACTGTGTCCACGTGTACTGGGTATTGAGTAATGGTGGCGCGTCGCTCGGCTATCTAAATCGCGCGTTATAAATGATGCGATCAATTCTTGTTTACTCCCGAGTCCCGGAGTCCCAGGGTGTCGGGGTCTCGGGTTGCGGGATTCAATTCACGCTGCACCCGTATCTGCTATCATATTTTTGTTTATTATGTGTAGTGGGAGATCATTTTTAACCGACTTCAAAAAAGGAGCAGGTTTCTAAATTCGACCATATTTATATATTTTAAGTGTGTTCGCGGATTACTTCTTCGTTTATGAACCGACTTTGATGATTCTTTTTTTTGTTAGAAAGGAGACATCACAAGGGTGGTACCATGCTAAGGCAACTAGGATCTGGTGATGGCATCCCAGAGAAATCGAGAGAACTTCTCAAATATTATAGGCATACATATATCGATTTTGATATTTTTATCAACAATGCAATCAATCAAAGTGTCATTTGGTGAAATGGAACTGATGAAGAAGACCACAGATGTGTTTTCGACGGTGAAGCACACTTGCCTAGAGGTAACCTATTCATTCTTGCCTTAAAGACCCCGAGCTTGTTGCTATCGGGCAACACAGACTCCGGCAGGGAATTCCACTCCTTAGCTGTACGCATAATTAAAGTATTTCAAAAACGTTAAGTGCGTATGGATGGGGTGTCCACCATGTACCGATAGCGCATCGCCGTTCGTCTTGTAGTCCGATGTTGAAACGGGCAATTCCTTCGCACACTCCCCGAAATGCAACCGATAAAAAACCGACAAGCTGGCAACTCGGCGACGATGTTCAAAGCTCTGGGCTTTGACTCAACCAGTGCCTCATTGCCGATGAGCCTCTTGGCCTGATTTTCGAGCGACTCTGGTGCATCAAGCTGATATTTGGCATTTCCGTCACAGAGATGAGAACAGTAACTCCATGCAAGATTGAACTTGCGCTTGATACAACCTCCGAAAGGATCCTCAACTTTTTGGCAGCCAGTTGAGCTTTTGCCTCAATATATGGACCAAAATTGAGTGTCGATGTCAACGTTACGCCAAGAAGCTCAAGATGGTCCGTTGTCGGCACGGTTACACCTCGGAAAGATGGAGCCGGGCGAAATTGGCTCTTATTAGCGGAGAAAAGGCACGCCTATATTTTGGCGGGATTGAATTTGACCAGATTGGCATCGCACTATTCGCCTGCCTTCAAGTACAAGCTCAAACCCTCCACCATGCCTTCACGCAGAGGCCGGACTCCTGAGGGTGAAATAAAAAAAAGATAGTTGTTCCGGTTCTGGGTGTTGTGTTTATGAATTTATATGTTTGTAAACGTACCCACGATACAGGAAGAAATTCCTAGTGTGGGGCAACGTTTTTTTAAAAACAAAGAAAGAAATAAACAAAGAATGGCCGATCCCTCAGGACGTCTATAATCTAATCACACAGACCACTATGTAGACAGAATGAAGGAAGCTTAAAAATAAGGCTTTCGTGCCAGACCCTATCAAAAGCCTTTGAGATGTCGAGGGAGACGGCAAGCGCTTCCACATGCCTCTCGATGGCCACACTCCATATGTGAATGGCATACGCTATCCTCAGTAGACCGATTTCGGCGGAAGCCGTATTGGCGATCCCTAAGAATGTCGTTAGCTTCTAGGTAAGCCAGGAGCTTGCTATTAAGTACGCGTTCCATACTCTATAAGAGACGTCTCGATGACTGCCCTTCTTGGGCACGGACTGTACTTTGGCTTGCTTCCAAGCATTCGAAATTTTTCCAGCCTCATACGAAAGGCGAAACAGGCGTGTCATGATTGGAAACAATTCAGGCCCACAAGTTCTAAGAAAAATTGCTGGTATACCGTCGGGGCCGCTAGCTTTATTCACGTCGAGGATGCGCAGCACCCGACGTACGTCTTTTTAATGGATGCAAATGTCCGACATACTAATCTCGCATACATCAGAAAAAGGAGAGGGGCGCGCGCCAGCAGGATTCAGACGAAAATTCCGCAAAAAGAGAGGCAAACAAGTTTGTTTTGTCCTCAGCAGAGTGGGCCAGCGACCCGTTGGGTTTCAGGAGTGGTGGTAATAAGGAACGGCAGAAGTTCGGTTCAACCAATTTAGCCAGGGACCAAAACGCTTTACTACTGCTGCTGGGTAGGAAGCAAGTTTGATCCCTATTGGCCGAACCGAGCCCTTCGCAACACCTTTCAGGACTTGGCAGCTCTTTTGTAGGCTTTCTTCATCTGACCCACGTCACTCGCCTTGCGCGTTTGAGCGTCGACCTAAGCGTGGTACGCCTCATGTTCTAGTGCATCGGCGCGATTACACTCGGCGCCAAACCAAGGTCGTTCTTCGCTTGACATTGGTACGTCAGAGAACAAAATGTAGTACTCCATTCCCCGACGCAACACATCCATCACTGCGACCGCGCAGGATGTAGGATCAGCTGAAGAAAAGCAAGTAGGCTGCCAAGGATAGCATGAGAAGATCCCAATTTGCTGGCTTGTACCGCCATACCCGCCGGGTGGCTCTTGGACTGGGATTGGGCGGAGAGTAGACGGATACAGACAGTGGTCGAAAGTTCCCAAATGTAGAGATACAGACAGCGATTAACGGTCTGGATCCGTGTCAGCGGAAGGTCCAAGCAATTAGCCGTATGCGAATGAACATCCGGTACCCTGGTTTTTTTTTTTTTTTTTTTGGTTTGGCAGGAATGGAAAATCCTCCTAGGACGCCCCAGACTGCCTCGCCCAGAACAAGCCAGCCTGGGCAGTGTCGGACTCACAGAAGGTGCCTACCGACCAAAAACCACTCCTGCCTCTTAGTTATATTGCCGATGTTAAATTCAGCACTTGTTCTTTAAATATAATAAACAATAATTAGGGCCCACTTATCAGGGAAGGCTCACCTCGACTTTTTTTTTTTTTTTTTGTGTCTCTTAAATCTTTAACTTAGTAGTTCTATAAAACCAACCTTAATATACTATATAACAAACCAATAGTTCTATATAAACAACAGTAAACACCATGCAACCTAAGCATTGGCAGATTAACTTAAGATTGATTGTTTTTTTTTCTTTTATATAACAACAGCAAAAGTTATGAACTAGTTGCAGGGCATAATCTAGCTTGAAACGCTGTGCATCAGCGAAGACCAAGAAACAAAATTACTTATGGGTTGACCCATTCGCTTTCGCAGCCTTGGCCAGGACCCCCTCCGCGAATGCCAGGAAATGGGACCGGCTTATGTCGTCATACATCAGTTCCTGAATGCTGCCCAACGAGCGACCCAGCCCCTGTTCACAGTCAAACCTGGCCCGCAAAAATCTGGGGCAGTCCAATATTATATGACTGATTGACTCAATAACCTCATCATTGCAAACACAGGATGGGTCACCCGCCAACTTAAATCTGTAGAGGTACTCACGTATACCACCGTGCCCCGTGAACAGTTGGGCCTTGAGGTTATTGGGAGTACCTATTTTCCCCAAAATCCTATAAGCACTCACAACGTCAACAAAGAACAGACGTATGCCTCTGTCTTAATGGGTGCCCGCCATGAACCGTTCTTGCCATTTGTCCAGCGTTGCGTCCCTAATCGATCGCTTTGCGAAGGACAAGGGGAAGTCGTCAAAGACTGGGCTGGTCTTTCGATGTAGTGCCGCATGCTTAGCGAGTTCATCTGCCTGCTCGTTGCCAGGTATTCCAGCATGGGCCCTCACCCAGAAAAGTTGTATATTCCTGCCCTGGTGCACAGCCTCAGCAATCCTCAGCTGAATCCTGATGGCGATGCTGTTAGAGGTATTGGGATCCACAATGGAGTCCAGCGCTAACCTAGAATCAGAGATGACATTGGCAGAAATAGGTGGTTTTCTGTCATTAGCGTATTTTAGCGCTCTACTAATTGCAACCATTTCCGCCTGGTAGACGGAGCAGTGGTTGCCTAGTTTGAGGCCCATCCTAGCAACCTCCCCATCCGGCCCCCAGCATGAGACAGCAGCTCCGACTTTTCCCTCGATTTTACTCCCGTCCGTGTATAGTCGGAGGCAGTCATTTCCAATTGTGGCGAGGTCATCGGGAGAGTCGATATGCCGGAACCCCAGCCTCACCCGGAGAGCAGGGGTTCCGGGCTGGGTTTTCTGGGGTGCAAATTTCATTTTGCGCCTTTTTCCCCATTCCGCAACAACTGTAAGAGCCTCATTGACTATGTCTTCAAGCTCCACCGCCGTACCAGCTTGCGCTAAGATGACAATGTCGTCCGCGTATGCCTGGACATGCGCTCTAAGATTTTCCGCATCCACCATAAGGGGGTCCAATTGGATATTCCATAATATGGGGCCATTTATGGATCCCTGAATACAGCCTTTATTCGTGGGCCTAGTAATTGTGTTACCCAGATATTCCAGGGTAATGCTCCTATCCGATAAATAACTATTTATGAGTCGCAGTGTAGGTCGATCTATTTGCTTGTTATGCAGTTGCTGCAGGATCGCCGGCCACCAGGCATTGTCGAAAGCGCCTTCAATGTCCAGCGACACCACAGCAACAATTTTCTTTCTCTGAACTCCCCCCCGGATGAACTCTACGGTGTCATATAACGCATCCTCTGTACCGCAACGCGGTCGAAATCCATACTGTCTACGGCTTAATAGATTCTTACTCTCGATTGTCCACGAAAGCCTCCTCGCGACCAGCTTTTCCAGCACCTTGCCAAGAACCGGGAGGAGTCCTATGGGGCGATATGATTTTGCGGCCATGTAGTCCGACTTACCTGGCTTTGGGATTATTCTTATCCAGGCTTCCTTCCACACAGTGGGGAAGTAGCCTGTTTCGAGGCATTTGTTAAAAAGTGCCAACTGGAATTCGCGGTTGCAGTTATAAGCCTCGCGGCAAATGTCAGCGGTGAAGCCATCGGCACCAGGTGCTTTTTTGGGATGGGTTCCCGCGTATACGTCCTGCAGTTCCACATGAGTGAATGGCGGAGTTAGTTCTTCTGAGGAGAGTAGCGATCGGTCAAGGTCCGCCGCGGCGAGCAGCATACTCTCCCTGGTATTCTTCTGACTTGGAGAGTCTGTACCAGGGTCATCATTAGGAAAGAACGTTTTGGCGAGGAGTTTCGCTGAAGCCTCAGCTGACAGGGTTTCATTGGTCTGAGGGTCCCTTAGCAGAGCCTCAATGCGGTTTGTGTTCGTGCAGCGGGTTATAATTCGCTGCGCACAGGTCCAAACATCCTCTTCCTTCTGCCTGGTGCAGAAGTCTTTCCAGCTTGCGTTGAGAGTCTGTTCGATGAGCTTTTTGAACTCGACCCTGGACCCTGTATTCTGCTACGCAGAATGGTCTTCTCAAGGGATTTGCGCCGTGGATTCTCCTGCGAAGTGTTCTCACCAATTTCTTATTCAGTTCGAGTTCCTCCGTCCACCATTGAGGTATTGAGCTTTTTCTCTGAGAGAGTTTTGGGATAGCTTCCTCACAGGCTTTAGAGATCGCCTTGTGGTACCTGCTTACGAAAAACTCCAAAGATTGTGGGTCCCCGCTTCTGTTGATCTTCTCCGTGGTTAACTCCAGATCTGTCATTTCCTTGGACAGGGTCGCGGCAAAGAGCGTCCACTTCGCCTTTATGGTATTATAAATTTTGGTGGTGGCGGGCTTGACGGGAAGATCCCGACCGTCCACCGAGAGCTCAAACCGGATCGTACGATGGTCAGTTAGGACGGCGGTATCGGTGTCAACCCTCCAGTTTGAAATCCTTGCAAGCATCGAATCAGTACTGGCAGTAATGTCCACAATGCTTGAGTACAACTTTCCACCCCTGAAAGTGTGGAATGTTGGTGTAGAGCCTAAGTTAAGGACATTCATATTATTCTGAGCCAACAAGTACATGACTGCTTTTCCACGAACATCCTCCGCCTCACAGCCCCACCAGGGGCTAGCAGCATTAACGTCGCCAGCGAGAATTACATCTTGCGTGCCGATCCTTTCGATCGCTTCTTGTACTCTGTTGAGATAGTCGCCCACGTCTTTATTGCCCTCGAAATACAAGCTAATTAAGCCTATCTTTAAGTGACCAGCAAGCAGGACCACAGAGCTTACATTTTTACTGGTTATCGTTGGGTTAACTATCGTTCTTAGGTTGGGGTTGATGACGACAATTGCTGACTTTACGGGAGCTTCTCTAGATCCGCAAGGATCCTGGACAATTAGATGGGGGGCAGATAAAATGCCCTTCGCGCCCACGTAGGGTTCCTGAAACAATGGGCAATCCGGTCCCACTTCGACCATTCTGGGCAATCACTGGAATAGGCCGCGTGACCCGAGCCAGTTGTTCTTTTTGCCTTGTGGCAGTTGATACACGGTACCCGGTACCCTTGTTGCCCCCTGGACCAGCTGAGTTAAATTTAACTCTAGCGCAAAATTTTGCGTCTCTTGCCCAGCACTGTGCATCACAGCTGGGCGGAAGGATACCGTTGATGAGCCTCATCAGCCGCCTCACTTAGGTATTGTGTAAGTCCGGATGCCTCCTGAGCTCCACTGTGCGACTGGTAGACACGAGCATAGATAATCTTATCCAGACCTGTGTCCACCAGGGCCCAGAGCGCTGAGTATCGAGAGTCTTCAAGGTTTCGAAGAAGCCTATAACAGATGTCGTCACGGGCGTACTTGCATACACCCGCGCGTGGCTCAAACTTGTGCTCCAGGGTAAACCCTGGGTAAGAAAGATACGCCACATCTGAAGGGCATCTGATCTGCGTCTCCGAAAAAACTAAAACGCTGGATTAGTCTCTAGATGATGGTGGACTGGATCAATGTTTGAGTGTAGTACTCTGATGTTACAGAGGTGCACCTTATGAGTGTGGTGGGAGTGAGTGCTGCCATCAACTTATAAGTAAAGGCTTACAGAAAACAAATAATAGTACATTCAAAGTCTAGCACCCAGCTTGAGCCCCCAGCAAAAACAAACAAATATGAATACGAACAATTTTAATAAAGACATTACTTAAGACGTATCCATTTCGCGGTGTTGTCGCGGCGTGGCCGTCGCGTCGTCGTCGCTATGTCGCGCGCTCGTCGCCTCCGCCTGCATTTGCATACAAATGGAAAACGTCACTCGGATATTATATTACTTAACTGGCGAGACGGCTACAAAAAATAATCTAATACACCCGTAACACCCTTATTACGGCAGCAAAGAGTTCAATTTAACGCGAGTTTGTTTCCAAATGAAATTACACTGGTTCACGTGCGGTACAAACAGACCGCTGTTTTTATTGTTCGTTCATACGTTGTTAGTATTCAGACAGAGCAATTTAGCACTAAGTCAAAATTGTATTACTTGTATTACTCGTACTGGATTCTTTCTTGCGAGTTTAATTAAATAAAATAAATGTATTTAGATATATTTCTGCTACGTTTACTTGATATTAATTTGTAACTCTTACAACTACAACTAAAATACTATGAGTAGCCCCAGCACGCTGAGCATAAGTTCTTTACTCAGATCGGGAAGTGTTATTGATTTTTTCATTTGGAATCCGTCAACCATATAAAGTAGTATCATATATTTATCATAGTCTGCATTTGTGCCCAGTCGATGACAAGTATAAAATAAAAATTTTAAAAACCTACATGGCTTATTAACTCATGCTTTTTAAACTACATAATTTATCTAGTAGTAGACTCGCTTCGATCGACAATTCATCGAAATACGTAATAATAACACGATATCTTGCAAAAACATCCCTATACGACGTGTAAAATGCGCATAACTTTTGAACAACTGTTCTCATTTTCACCAAACATAGCTAAGAACATTCTCATCAAAGTCATCTTTCAAACAAAAACATTGTCAAAATTGGTTCGGTAGTTTAAGAGCTATGATGCTCCAGATAGATACACAAACACTCAAATACCGACTTCAAACTTGTAACATCCCTTTTTTTCATCGGGGTTAAAATTGCTTGCCTAAATATGGGATATTAGAGACATAACAATATGCACAACTGGCGAAAAATGAATATACAATATATACCTGTGCCAAACTTATCGGGAAAACAGGAGTTTTTCAAATGTTGTCTTAAAAGTAACAATCTTGTTACATTAACTGCTAGAGGTAACTGTCAGACGCTAAACAATAATTCTGTCGTCGCAGTGGCTCAACTTCATTCGTGATAGTCAGCTAATTGTTGGTCCTGTGTGAGTCCGAAGCGCTCACTTTCGTGCAAAATGTCGGAGCTCAGTAATAGTAGTTGTAAAGGGACTTCATAATAACGCTTCGCTTTGAAAGTGACTAATTTAAACGGACTTGTATTAACTGTCTCTATTTCATTATTTGGTTGGCTATTGAATTGTTATAAAAGAGACATTGTAAACCTATTATAACTATCATTAGGTATTAGTTCTATTTTGGCAGAACTTGGATGGGCAGGGTGATTTATATTCACTACTCAAAATAAACTTTTTAACAAGGCCTTTGGTACCTATTGTTTTTTTTTGGTTTTTGACACCGACTTCTGAAAATGAAGTTATTTTTCACTCTTTAGAGTTTTGTTTTGGAAGTCGATTTAGCTTTTTTGTTAAAAAGTATTTTATGTTTTATCTTTTTAGTTTTGTTACCTTATATTACAATGAAAATATTTTATAGCCAGAGGGCTTCTAATAACAATTCCATCAAGCCTAAACACGACTGGGATACATTCTTTTATAACGGAGTGCCGGTGCCTTCCTTCCGGCTTCATCACCACAGCAGTGTGATGGTACTATTTTCATTAGAAACATTTATTTAAATTTGCTTCATCACAGTCATTTAAAAACATACTTAACATGGAGAAATTCCAGTGGCCACCTGTGGTCTTCTTCATCAGTTCCACTTCACTAAATGATATTTTCTGAATGAAAATGCCATATTGATGAAAATACAAGACAATGGGACTATTTCGATATATACCATTTCAAACAAAAAAATTTCGGTTCATAATTGACGGAGTAATTGGTGAATCGACCTTTAAGGGTAAGCAACGCTTGCCGAGGTTGATCTGTGGATGGGGTCTTTACATAGCGAGATTCCTCCGTATCTCGGTAAGCACGTTAAGCCGTTGATCAGTTGTAAATATTTGATAATCGTTACGGTTAGTTAGAAGCCATAAATCTGACATCAGTCTTGCCAAAGGGGTATCTTATTTCCAAACTACTGGGTTGTGGATGTCAGGTAAGTAGTAGCTCCATGTAAAGCCAAAAAAATTGGCAAAAAGCTGGCCGATTGATTTTTGCAAAAATGAAAATATCGATAATTGCTTACCTTAGCAACGTGATAAGCAATCAAGATAATTTTCTAAATATTGTTAATTGACCACCAAAACGAGACAAGTTTTGATTGCCTGAAAGCCTTGATTTTTTAAGGAGAATGTCTACACGAACAAACAAACACCAAGAAATGGTCCTTCATCCAAGCTTCTCAATCTCGTTTCTATTAAAATTTCACATTGTTATAATCAAACGACGTTCGTAATTAGAAAGATTCGCGGCGGGGGTACCAGACGCGCAGACTGGTAGCGGAGGTACCAGGCTCGCAGTTTTGATAGGCGGTAATTGAAACGCTTCTCCGCCAGATATTTGTGCACATATTGAAATGTGCCCGATGTTGATCCAGGGGTAATTGGAAATGGATCGGCAGCTCATTATTACGAGCGTGTTTTTGCTTCATTTGTAACAATTTTCATTGTTATATTTCGTTTAATTTGGTTTTTGAATTTAATTAGCTGTGTGAAGGGTTTCTTTGCTGACTTGATATGAATTTGGTTTTTATTTAACACATAACATCACGCATGTGTTACCCAAAGGATTAGACAGACGTGTGACCACATTCCGACAGTTTTTATTACTACCACGCTTTTATTAGCTTGGTATGTATACAACTATATATCTATGAATCTATGTAATGGTATCTTTGAACGTGATTTTCACCCCCTTCAAAACGTCGGATTAATTTGAATCTTTGCTCACTTATCAAAGACCGATGACAATGCAATAATTTAAATAGCTTGTCCCATTATTCTAACCAGGATCTGCAGGATTAGCGATTGAAATAAAAAGTAAAAAATAAATTACAGTTTAAAAAAATATATAAAACACGCTTTAATAGAAAACCAAACTAAAAAGTAGAAAATCATTTTCAATAAATTTAAATTAGGAATAGTTTGATTTACAAAAAAAAATATTATGAAAAAGCTTGGCGTATTTGATGTATTCATATATTACTTTATTGACAGATACTGGTAAAAGTAAAGTCATTTTGAAAATATCTTAAAAAGGACCTCACGCTTTTTTTAATGTTTCTTTTTATTTTGTTAATCACACCATTCTTAATTTAAATTGATTGAAAATTATTTTCTACTTTTTAGTTTGGTTTTCTATTAAAGCGTGTTTTTTACTTTTTTTTTAAGTATTATTTAATTTTGACTTTTTAGTTCATTCGCTAATCCTGAAGATCCTGGTAAGGAAAATGCGACAAACTATTTAAATTATTGCATTGTCCTCGGTGCTTGATAAGTGTGAAAACCACGTTCAGAGATTCCGTTACATAGATTCAGAGATACATACAAACCAAGCTAATAAAAGTGTGTTAAAAAAAAGAGGTTAATCAACAGAGCAAAAGCTCATTGATTTGTTTTTGGACTATGTCTGTTGATGACAAACACAATACTCATTCTTATATAATTTATACATAAACTCACGTCTTCTTGCCATGGGAGTAGGCAGACGCCATCTGCTACGATCCTTACATACTACTTGTTCATACATCTAGTCATACAGTTACGCTGGTTATGAGTACTACGCAACTGGCTTTTCTGAAGAAAATCACCAATAAATTCCGTCCCCTCCCAGCATTTCTACTCACATCTGCCTTGTAACTTGTAAATATTTTTTGTTAGTCACTTTCCATTCATCCTGGCAACATTGCCAAACCTTCTTAGCATAATTAAACTTTTCAGTTCACGTTTGCTTTATACGAGTATTCACGTATCATTTAACACTAAACCTGTTGTAGCTAGGCCTGCTACTACTGCAACTTGGCCAGAACAGTGACATCAATAGTGCATTAAATATAACTGTTATAGCATTACGTCGCTTCCGTTGAGAGAGCGCGCCATTTTGTACAATGTCTTGTTCGCTTGTTGCTACGACGAACGAATCTGGGTCAGACAGCAAGCGAATAGCGGAGCAGAGAGCAGAACTGCGCACAAGTGGATTCATAAATTGGACGTGAAAGATCCGAATAATAATATTAATAGAAAATATGCAGGTATGTCATCTGAGAGGAGATATTGCTCAGTAAAAGTAATCTTTATCAATGCAATATTGAGAAAACTACGCTTTGGATGCTTATACAATGCCATGATGACTTAGAAATGTTCAAAAATGGTGATTGAAAAGGCAACCCAGAAAGAATATTAACAAGTGAAGCCACACTACCAGAGGCCAAGGGTATTAAATGGTGAAAGAAAATGATGGCATTACATTATTGAAAGCGTTCAAAGTATGTAGCACGAGGAGTTCCGTCACCGCGATGCTTGTAGTATGACATGGCTGAAACTAACAGCTACACGCAAAACCCGCGGGTTCTCCGCTCCCGCCCAAGTAAGGAATCGTCATTCGCTCGGAGCCTTCGAGGCAGTATGCTAGCGCTGTAGTCTCCCACTGCAGACTAGCTACTACATTATGCTAACTACGGTACACACTCCCCGCTTTATGCCTCCGACGAAATAAACTCAATTTGCCTTCAAATAACGCTATTTAGAATATAACGTTGGCTGCTTGAATTTTTCTAGATTTTTTAACTCAACAATTTATTGCAATACTGTAGAAATATCAGTTAAAATTGTTGATGCGAATAAAATAACGAGCAGCCTATAAAAACTCAAAGCACTTTTAAAAAATAAAAGTGCCTCTGCGAGCTGAATCGTAAAACTAAGCCGGTATGTTTGTATGAAACGGAGCAAAACGTATCGGAACATGTCAATATTACATGTCCTAACACTGCGCTCTATCCTGGCCACTCACTAGTCACTAGTCTGCTCAACAAACAAAAGCCGACTGCAAAGCCATAAAAAGAAAAACGGGATTTATACCAGCTAAAGTTCGGATTGACGAGAGGTGCCGATAAATCGTCGCATTCCGGGCCGGCCGGGCACCAGACACCGGACACCGGACTCAATATTGACTATCGCTTTATGACGTCAATAACATTTTTTATGCCGTGCCGTTATAAAATGCATGTCCGTGAGTAATGGATATTTAAAGCGATTTACCGGCCGCCGCGCCGGTTCGAGAGCCGTGCCGGGGCGGCGGGGACGATGAGTTTCATGGGTATTTACCCGCTATTGGAATGTTATATACCTAGCGAGGGGAAAGGGCTCTGTTCTGTGAGATGATCTCGATATGGAAAGTGGGATGGTGTCGTAAATTTTTGTTTGTGAATTCTGTAGGTTAAAGTTCGGAGCCTCATACATCGTACTAAATTTAGTTTCAACTGACCCTATAAAATTTGGCTGCCACTTGCGTACGATTAATATCTCAATGGGGCGATCGATACCGTCTTTGCTCCGCACAAAACTTATCAATTCATTTTGAAAGATAATCTTAAATCGTGTCCTACTATTAAATTTAATAATATGCCCGTAAAAAGGAAGCAGTCCGTGTGCTATGTTGGTCTAGTTTTTGTGAGGAATTTTGCATTTAATATAAATCATGTTAAAATAGTCGGTGAAAAATCAAAAAAGAACTTCTATGCCTTAACGAGAATATCTAAATCTACGTGGGGTCTGTCTTTTTTAACTTTAAAGATTATTTATGCTGCTACTTACTTGGGTTGTACGTGCTATGGGCGCGTGTTTGGGCTGATAGGGCTACAATAAGGGCGGTGCATTTCTTCAAAGTCAGCGTTTAGCTTTAATATTCTTATGCTAAGCATACAAGAGGCCTTACCATTACTTGCTGGCTTACTTCCGGTCGACCTTGAAGTGCAGCGACGTGCTGCAATGTACTATTCCGCATGAGAGACCATGGATGCGGACTTTTTAACGCGGAGTGACCGTGAGAAAATCTCTAGGTAATGTAAACCACATATTGACGTCTGGGAGGAACTTCTATCCGAATTGCAATATATGTGGGATAATTCCAATTTTTTCCATCCGTTCGCATGCGACTGGCCAGGACGTAGCTGGAGGTGGATCACTGTGTTGCCCAATTTCTCACAGGGCATGGTAACTTTAAAAGTAAATTATTTTTCTTCAAGCTTGTTGCCTCGCCTTTATATCCGTGTCCTACATCTGACTGCGAATATGTACAAGCTGCACATCATATCTTATGGGAGTGTATTCCTTGGCAGAATAAACATGTTGAATAATGTACAGGCTGCATCAGGAGTTGTTTACTATACGGACCTTGTGGTTAAAAAGAACAAATTACCGTGCGTTCAAGCGTTTTTGCCATACCTATTATTGGAATCAAATATAACAGCTCACAATGTTAGGACCCTTGAATGTTAATGCTAATTTTTATCCGCGGTGCCAGGCAACTCGGCTTATCCCAATTATAAACGACCATTTGTGCCTATTGGCATTGTTTGTTCTGTCTCCTGCTTGATATGGAAGGAAGTGGAAATTTGTATTTTTTTCTACTCTACCGTTATTCTTTTCTGATTGATTTCGTTGCGGGATTGAAGACAGTTAAATTCATTCTCCGGGAGTTCGTCAAGCTTCATTGCCTCGGCGCTTTTCTGGTGGTAGCCACTGTTGATTCTGACTTTCAGGAGTTGCAGTGGTTTGGGAATAACGTGGTGGGATTGACCCCACAAAAGTTGTGATGTCAGCCGTTCTTTTATTTTATATTACAGGTAGGTGCGGTATTTTTCAGCTCAAGTTATATGGGTTTAGTAGGAGAGTGTGGGGCACATATTGTGGGCCAAATATAGTTAAGTACTGTGACCAAATAAACATAGTTTAGTGTTTCAGGCCACATAAAGAACATCACTCATGTCACATGCCATACTTGTAACCACAATGCTTTTAGTCATGATGTAGCCAAAAAACAGTATTTGTGTAAATGAAACGGAGCTCCCAAATATATTCATTCGGAGAAACAGTTGAGAACAAAGTTTGTGAACAAATTAGTAGCGCTCACATTCCAAGCGCAATGGTTTTTAGTTGCGTACTGTTCGCTCATATTTGTGATGACTCACTTTGAGAGTGACGTTCTATCATTATTTTACTAGCTGAATAATTATCTACAAAGGTTTATTTGTAGTAGATATTTCGTGTTTATTAACGAATAAAAGTCGGTTAAAAATTAGAAAAGCAAACTTCGATAGTTTTGATCAAAGCTGTAATTTATTTATTAATTAAACTGCATCAGCATATGAATATTAATAGCCTGGTGAGGCCAATAAAGTCATCATCATCAATTCAGCCGACAGAAATGCACTGCTGAACATAGACCTCCCCCAAGTGTCGCCACATTGACCGGTCCTGTGCGTCTCGCATCCTCTGGATTCCCGCAACCTTAACCAGGCCATCGGCCCAACTAGTGGGAGGCCTTCCAATGCAACGCTTCATCACGAGACAGTAAAAAATAAACTGCAATAATAGCAATTTTCGACCCAGAAACAAAGCACTAACACCCAACTCAAATGGCCACAAAGTAAAGCAGATGGCGCACAGCGCGCCCGCGCCGGCCTCAGCAACAGCCCGCTATCCGACCCGGCATGGTATGGCGACGACTTATGATAATAGAACAAAGTGTATACACCCTTATGGGGTTATAAATCAAACGCGCCGCGGTCGGAGAGCGCAACATTAAAAGTTGTTGCTCGCCGCGGATTTTCACTTTGTCAGAGTTTTATTTGAGACTGCCATATCTGATGCCTGTCGCGCTTGTTGCAAGGGTAAAACGGTGAGCGGGTATGAGGAAGGGTTTGATAGGCAAAATATGTTATGGAAATTTGATATGTTATGGAAAAATCACCCGAATCTCCCTCCATCTATCCCCCATCACGATCATCGATCGACCATCATAGTGAGGCATCTATCAGGTAAACAAATACAGATTCTAAAGCTATATGAATGATTAAACTAAGTATATATCAGGGATAATCTACGCCAATATGCTTGGTATTAAAATAATGAGGCTCTTTCGAAAACTGGTTCAACGATTCCGGTTTTACTCTAAGCATCGCTGTGATCCTATTGATATTTACAAATACGTATCTTTTCACTTGCGATGCTGCGAACGTGCACATAGCGTCCAAGCTATAATATGCGGTCTCTTTTACCTTGCGCCACCGTCGTGTGCGCATTGATCTCCTTCCTGAAAGGGTTCTCGTCTAAGCCGTCCATAGGAGCCCAAAGGGGCTTTGTCAGATAAGACTTGTTTGGGCCAATCTCTTCACAAAAACACCACGTTATCAATTTAATCATCGGATACTTTTATAAAGATTTCTTCTCAATACTTTTCGGTCAAACATTAATCTCAAAGATACTATTCTGAAAGGGACTGTTATGCTTGATAGGATAAAGAATTAATAATGTTAAGTACTATAGAGCCATAAAGAGTGACTCGGTCGAATAATGTTGTGGCTCCATTAAAGTATTATTGCGATGAATGGCCTCTTCAGGGAAAATAATAAATATATTGGACTACAATTAATTATTTCAGAATTTTTACTAGAATTTTGCTCAGAAAATGAGCATGAGCTTTTTCCAGATTGAAATTAATATTATTGTAAAAGAACTTGTTTGCCCGAGTTAGTATTACTATTTGATCAGTACTTATCATGATTGCCTAAAGTCAATCTATTCATCTATCTGTGTGCTAACAGTTTTGGCCAATAATTTTCATTTTACCAATTACAAAATATCAAAAGGGAATTTTGCAATGTAAATGATGTGAAATATCGGGACGTGTACGTGTCCGTGTCCTCGGAATTTAATCAAGCAATTTTGTGCTCGTGTGTACGTCGCGGGACGATCGAGCGGCCAGTGTTTTTGCACCGCTGTGCTTGACGGTAGCCACTAATGTAGCCGCTAACTGCTTCACGGTATCGGTGGGCACTCTCGACAAACCGCAACTGTTGTGTGCCATTCGTTGCAATTAGGAGCTGATTTGCGGAAATGTGTTTAGGTACTAACTTTTTTATTGTTGCGGAACCAAAGAGACCTTAACATGATCTTAATGGCTTAAGTCTATGTCATGTTCACACATGTTATGTGCTTGAACTAGGAAATCCTGTGTTTCAGGCGAGAGAATTCCTATTGTGTGGTTATACTTGTCAAGTTTCTGTGCTAGATAGTCAGTCAGATGATGTACTATCGCATGCATAAATCCATTAGCAGTTTTACAAATTTATTGCATCAAAGCAAGTCGCACTTACGACCTTTCAATATAACAAACCTTTTGCACACATACACGTCTCGTATATCGCACTCTTTCATCATTATTTATTAAGAAAGAGTACGGTAGAATGATCATTTGTATAATACTATCTAGTCTGTCATATCGTGGCGGCGTATTAAGATAGTTGTATTTAATTTCGGTACTATTGCCATATAGCTATCTGGCTGAGTGGTTAACGCATTGGTTGTTTCACACGTTGAGACCTGCTTTCGAACCCCAGCTAAGTCGATCTTTTTGTGTTTTTATCGAGAATTTTAAAATAATATCTATCTTTGATATTACTCGATGAGAATAATGTTTCTTATTAGTTGAACTTGTAACAAAATTAAATAAATGTGGGTGAGTGTAAAATAAAATAAACTTACTGGATTGAAGAAGTAATTACCTACGATGTTGTTAGTTGGCGAACTTTATTAAGAGTACTTGTGTTATTATTGCGATTATTGTGTTGTTTGAATATCTGATTCGAGATGCAAGCTAATATTCTTATTAATGCCAGGGCAAATATTGTCGCTTTGCATAGAAATGGGCTTAATATTTCTCAAATTTCTTCCGAAACCGGTTTAAGTGTAAGTTATTTTTAAGGATTATTTTAGGTATGATGATAGTTGCGGCGTATGATACCTATTCATAAATCGCTAGTTGCAAGTGTGTAATAAAATATTTTTGTTTTTTTAGAGAAATACTGTGAGCCGTTGGGTAAAGAGGTTCTAGGAAGAAGGTAGTTTGAAGAGTCGTGTGAGAAATGGAAGACCGCGGCTTATTAACCCGACTCAGCGACGTTCAATGGTGGAAGAATATGAAGCAAATGGTTTCATTCCAACTAAACTGTTTGCAAATCGATTTGATACGTCTTTGGAAACTGTTCGCCGTGCACTCCATGCTGAAGGTATACATCATCGGAAACCAGCTAAAAAACCATTTCTGACACAAAAACACAAGGAAGAGCGATTACGTTTTGCTCGAGAATATTTAGATTTCAACTGGGAGACTACTATATTTTCCGATGAGAAGACTTTCAAATCTTGTCAAACAGGACGACTTCATTTATGGCGAAAAAATAATACTCGCTGGTCAGAACAAAACATTATTCTGAGTACCGAATCAGGTAGAATAAGTGTGAATATGTGGGGGTGGATTAGTGCTCAGGGGCCGGGCGAGTTGGAATTCATACCTACGCGTGCCAATAGTTATAATTACGTCGAAGTTTTAAATGACATAATGCTACCAACTGTGCGTAATGTTTATCCAACTGAAGACTTTGGTGAACTAAGTTTTGTTCAAGATAATTGTCCGATACATCGTGCCAGTGTTGTAAAAGAGTGGTTTAGTCAGCATACTGATATTAAAGTTATTCCATGGCCAGCTCGATCCCCTGATCTTAACCCCATTGAAAATATATGGGGTTTAATGGTTCAAAGGTGGAAAGCACGAGATGAGAGAACTCCTGAGCAGCTTAAATCCCATTGCACTCAAATATGGGAGGATTTACGTGGCACAGAATATGTGCAAACATTGTCGCCTCCATGCGTCGACGTCTACTTAGTTGCATTGACAATAATGGAGGTGTAACTAAATATTAATGAATAGGATGTTTATTACAGGAAATATACTGGTCATAATATCTATAGTTATACACGTAAGTTAGGTTATGTTTGTAAAATTGGGATTAAACTTCAATCTTCTTTTCTCCATGAGAAAATGAAAAATTAAGCTATAATCTCAATAAAGTTAAGACATAGAAACAATTTTTCATAGCCTAATTTAATTATATATGTTTGAAATTACCCACTATTATTTTATTTTAACCTACAATATGATTCCTTTTTGTAATTTTCGGATCAAAAGTATTATATACCAATATTTATATATAAAGCATTTAAATTTATATATTACTTATAACATAACATTAATTTAAACATAAAAAATATATAATAAAAAAAGTAACGAAAATACAAAATCGATCTCAATAAATCATATGGGAAACGAACCCACAGTCTCTTGCTTACAAGTCATATATTTCTGATCTTAGCTAAATGAACTGATGACAAAGAGTTCGAATTTTAGCTTTAGGTTTGGATTGACTAAGTGCGAATACTAATTAGAAGAAAATAAAACTATATCTTTATCTTTGTCTAGTATTGACCTCACAGCCACCTTTTCGTATTTATACCGTATGACGAATAAATGTTTGCGTTGAATTCACTCACACATGAATGAATACACGCTACTGTGCACGCGATAATGATTATTGACGTGCTAAAGGATTTTTGTGGCCTGACTGTACGGCGTCAGCGGTTGAGGCCTGAATCCAAACTACCATTCGGATAAAATTGACTTATCCTTCAGATAATTATATCTTTTATTGATAATTTTCTACGATATTTTGGACATACAAGGCAAAAATAGGTTTATAATTTTCCATTTGTTCTTTACTGCCTGATTTATAGATAGGGAGAGCAGCTGCTTTTTTTAGATGTTCTGGAAAAATACCTGTAAATAAACAAATGCGGAAAATATATGTCAGCGGTGGTACTAAAATATGCCTGAATTGCTTAATTATTTTATTGGATATGTTATCCCAACCAACTGCACAGTCGTCTTTTAAAGTCGTAATTATACTTTCTACCTCAGTACCCTAGCACTTTCTGAAATAATATTGATATTAATATCACCAATTAAAATAATATTTTTGAAAGATGACAGGCTTTGCAAGGTGTAATTCAAAGAGTCAGTAAAACTTCTCGTATTTTTAAAAGATGGTCGATGTAACGCCAGTGTAGCAAATACTGATTCAATTTTGATTAATAATCTGTTACAGTATACTTGGTTCCTCAACAGAGACATTTAGATGATTTCTTACATAAGCATCGTATGTTGTACGTATCACTCCATCGTTTTGATTGTAATTTATATTACTTCTATACTGAATATACTATAATACTGTCAGTATAGAATATATAATACTGTCAGTATAGAAGTAATATAGTCAAAATAAAAGTAAAAGTAATTCAGTCAAAACAATGATGTCACAATTTATGTTTAGCCGTTGTAAAAATGTACTGAAGCTATCAAAATTCTTTAAAATACTGCGAATATTTTATGTTAGTATGGTTAACGGAATTTTGCAGCTAGATGCTATTTGCAGTTTTCAATATCACAAACCTTGGATTCGGACACAGAGACAGATATTTATGACAGCAAAAAATAATAATTTAGTAATAATATAAAATTAAGAAAATAAATAAAAACAGTATCAAAGAAAGAAAAGAAAAAATAAAACTAAATAGGGCAGAAAACAACCAATTTACGGCGCACTTAGGCGCCTCCATAATAAATGGAATTGATGTACCTTTTTTCAGCCATTATTTTCGTGGGGCAGTCAGCAGAACCTGGGTTGTGCTTGTCGGGCTTTTTGAAATGCAAGCAATTAGCGCATTTTGGTTCATTTGCCTTCTTTGAACATTCTTTTATAGAGTGCCCTTGATCGCCACAGTGACCACAGGTGTTGGATGCCTGCCGACATGACTTGGCAGCATTTCCATACTGCTGGCACTTGTAGCATCGTGTGACCAGAGTGAAATCCCTTACAGGGCATGATGGCCAATTCACAAACATGTGGTCTTTTGACATCAGGGCTTTGCGTATGACTGGTGACACATACTCGTAGTTACAGGTCTCAGCATTCTTCTTACCTGACTTGTGGCTTAATTGAGCTCAAAAATGTATCAAGGCTGCAGTCCTGAAGTTTCTCGGCCAGATTTTGATGGAATAGACAAGATAAAACCTCTTTTATTCAATCTCTTTAAAATGATATATACCACGTTTTACTACATTTCTTAATTGGAAGTGCTGAGCTTGTGGTCTTGGGTTCAATTTCCTGGACGGGCAAAGTAACTCTGGGTTTTCCCAATAGGAATTTCTTAAAAAGGGCTGCTACAGCCCTTTTTTTTCATGGATAAATGCTTATGCATACTGCGCTACCACGGGGAGATAGCGTAGTTATGAAGAACTCCACTGTGTCCTCCTGTGCTGCTTATGGCGGAAACACGGGCACGCGTTAGCACTCACCGCGAACCCGCCGCGGCTATCCGACACCGGTCCCTGCTCGGGGGAGTACCTCCCATCACCGACGCTCCAGAACAAATTGCACGTCGTGACCACCCCTGGAACCAAACTAGCACATGGGTGCCAGACGAACCCGTGTATGGCACCCTTGGTCCCCCTGTGACGGGTCAGGTGGCCCCACAACCTACTTGTTGGCCGCTACGTCAACGGCTTAATATGCAACAGCCCTGACGAGCGGCTTCTCCTCGGATTCTTCTTCACTTTACAATGGGTGACCAAGCCAAGGCTACTGAGCCCCCCCCTCTCTCCCCGCCTTGACAATGCAAGAACCCACCGCGGGGGGTATTAGCAGCCCTGAGTTCGGAACGCAACTGCCGAACTCAGGGCAAGTTCGGCAGTCAGCGGTGTGAAACTCCCCTGCCTCAAAAGACACGCTAAGCCGTTGATCCTACGCTTGATCTCTTTCGGGTCGTGACGGATCGCCGCCTAATCGGACGGATAATTAACAGACAGGTTTAGGTAACCAAAATTAATATATTTTTTCAAGTAAAATTAAGAAAAATCACAGCTCAGCATAACTCAACCTTAGCTCATATCTTCTAAAACGCTCGAATGCATTATGGTGATCTCTAATTTATCTCCCATTGCTTCTATCTACTATAAAGCAGTAAAGACACAGGTATAATGTTATCATCGTCACATTTAATTGTGCGCTTGATCACAAAGAACGCGTTTGTTTGGGACATAATAAAGTGCGGGCATAATTTCGCGATAACGGTTCTGTATAAATTCGAGACGGAGTGAAAAACGGCGCGCTAAGATTGAGCAAATGCGTGTAGGGTTACCAGGACTCTGTTTTTGTTTTAGTAAATGATTTATGGCAATCTTGTCATATTAGGTCATATAAATTCACGCCTGTAGTCCTCCACGGGTTGTGCAGAGGTGCACCTGTAGTGGCATATAAATTCACGACTGTAGTCCTCGACGGGTTCTGCAGAGGTGCACCTGTAGTAACATATAAATTCACGCCTGTAGTCCTCGATGGGTTTTGTAGAGATGCACCTGTAGTAACATATAAATTCACGCCTGTAGTCCTCGACGGGTAGCCTTTGGCTGGGGAATCATACACAGCCATTAGCCCGGCCCCTGGGGCGGCAGAGCCACTTGTCTGTCGCCCACTTGGGTGATTCCTGTTCAGCGCGTCCTAGTCGCGGGGGTGGGCACCCTTCAATTCAGTAGGCCAAGTTGAAGTGGTGGCGAAGTTTGGACAGGGACCCAGGGCTGCGGGGTATAACGCAGTCCCGAGCCCAGGGTAACGGGTGAAGACTTCAACGGCTGCGAAGGCGGAGATATTATTTATCGGAAACAGGCGGAGGGAGCACAAGCCCAGTGGATAGCTGCCCTTACGTATTGAGGTCACAGGTTACACTGGGGCTACACTACCAGGCAGGGTGGTGTAGTAGGGAAGGCGGCGGAAGAGACTTTGGTCCAATGGCGTTTCCCAAGTTCTTCAGAAGAACTACTGCCTTGGCGTCAGGTGGCAACCGGCCGTAAAACAAACAGCCAACACACCTCATCTCCTCACATGAATGTACAACAATAAGAAAGAGGGCTATTATACTAGGGCGTACCCCCGAAGTATAATACTTAAGCGACGCAAATGCGAAGATGGATACGAATACAGCTAGAGCGTACCCCCGAAGCGACGGTCTTGACAAGAACAAAAATTCGCATTTGAATATTAGCAAAATAAGACTTGCAACATGGAACTTGGGGTCTCTTACAGGAAAAAGCCAAGAACTGAGCAAAATCCTAAAAGAAAGGTACATTAACATCTGTTGCCTACAGGAAACAAAATGGAAGGGCTCAAAATCAAAGGACATAGGAAACGACTACCAGGTCGTCTACTACGGCACAGATACTAAAAGAAACGGAGTGACAATAGTCTTAGACAATCACTTTAAGACGCGCATAATAAGCATCACTAGGAAAAGCGACCGTCTAATTGCTGTCAAACTGGCTTTAGATGACCAACGAATAAACAACTTCATATCAGCCTATGCCCCACAAATCGGTTGCACAGATGTTGAAAAAGTTCAATTCTGGGATGCTATGGACGACTTCAACCAATATATACCTTCAAATGAGTATAGGATAATCGGAGGGGATCTAAATGGACATGTGGGGCCCAAAATCATTACGGGACAGACCGCGCAAGGAGGCTTTGGATATGGTGAGATGAACAAACAAGGCGAAGAAATCCTGGACTTTGCAATGAGACACTCGCTAACCTTGTTAAACACAAACTTTCAAAAGAAACAAGAGCACCTAATCACCTTTAAGAATGCGGGCCGAGCCTCAAAGATAGACTACATCATCTCAGACCTTGCTGTCAAGCAAAAGTTAAGGACTCAAGTAATACCAGGCGAGTCACTGACTTTACAACATCGCATACTTGTCGCCGTCTACATTTTGCCAAAGCCAATAAAAGCCGTATTCGATAGAACACCTAGGACTAAGTGGAAAGATCTGGATAGCCCCAGAGGCGAAACGCTACTGGCTGTAGTTAAAGAATATCTCCAAAGCAATATTGGAGTGAAGTATGAACAAGCTGAAAAAATGTGATCTGACTTCGAAGTTGAGTGTAGAGTAAAGGCATCAGACATCTTGGGAGTCACCAAAGGACCTTTTGGAAAAGGTAAAGACCCTAAATGGTGGAACGAAAGGGTTAAAGAGACTTTGGCAAATAAAAAGCCAAAGCGTAGCACAGGAGCGAGCAATCAGTAACCAAACCTTTTATAATGATTTAGAAACCGCTAAAACTGCAGAAGATATAATAAAAATTGCTAAATTTAGACACAAGGCCTCCATGGACATTAAAGTTAATAAGTACATAAAGAGTAAAAACCAAAAATTGCTAAAATACAAAAATGAAAATATTAGAGAAATATGGTTTGAATACTATGAAGAACTCCTGAATGAGGAATTCCCAAATGAAGACCCAGTAAGCTACGAGCCCACAAATGGACCAATACCTGAAGTAGATATAGCAGAAGTCATACATGCGGTGGCTAAAATGAAAAGCCGAAAAGCTACGGGCCCTGACGAGATCCCAGTGGAGATATGGAAACGTCTTGGCCCGATAGCAGTAGCCTGGCTATCTAAATTATTCAATATCATCCTGGCCACCAAATGCATTCCCCAGTCATGGCGTCTAAACTATCTGCTACCTTTTTATAAAAACAAGGGTGATGTGGCTCAGTGTGAAAACTACAGAGGAATAAAACTGACTTCGCACACTCTTAAAATATGAATCATAAATAAACGTCTCACCGAAATCTCTTCAATATCTCCAAATCAGTTTGGTTTTACTACATCCAGATCGACCACTGACGCTATCCAGACAATCAGAATACTGATGGAAAAATATAGGACCAACAAAAAAGACCTACACCTAACATTCATCGATCTAGAAAAAGCTTTCGCTCGAGTACCGTGTAAGATATTGTGGCAGGCTCTTCGTGCTCAGAACATACCGCAGAGTATTACATTGACCTAGTCAGGGATATGTACAACGGGGCTACCACAAGAATTCGAAACCACTGTTTGACCCACGTATTCCCATTAAAACAAAAGGCAAAGTGTACAAAACGGCAGTCCGTCCAGCGTTATTGTACGGGTCCGAATGTTGGACGACAAAGAAGACTCATGAACAAAAGGTCCATACCAACGAAATGAAGATGCTTAGATGGGTGGGAGGTGTGACTCGGCTTGACAGAGTGCGAAATGAACACATAAGAGGAAGCTTCAAAGTGGCACCCGTCACCGACAAAATGACCGAAAACCGCCTTCGTTGGTATGGGCACGTCAAGAGACGTAATGAGGACCATGTGGTGCAAATAGCTCTACGCCTACCGGAACAAAAAAGAGGTAGAGGCCGCTCGCCATTGACCTGGTGGTCCACTATAGAAAGAGACCTCAAGCAAGCCCAATTGCCCGAAAAGACAACCCAAGACAGAATAACTTGGCGCAGGAAAATGAGGAGACCCGACCCCAAATAATGGGAGAAGGGAAGGAAGCAGAAGAAGTCCTCGACGGGTAGTGCAGAGGTGCACCTGTAGTAACACCCACATTTTGCCAGTTATGTAATAGGGGGCGGTCCTATTACCACTAACTGGGCACAAATCAGTTGCCTGGTTAGTGGCAACAGACTTAGTAGCAGCACAGAGTCCTGACTCCTTCCAGACTACTGACAAATTCTAGATTGGTTATCCCAATAACACTTAGCCCTACACGGGAATCAAACCATCATATCTCGAACTTTATCCGTTCTGTCATGGTTCTTAATATTGTATGCCTCGGCCTTATAAAAAAAACGTTTTAGTCATAAAGTCATAAAGAACTATTTAAAAAACCGACCAAATGCGAGTCGGACTCGCGCATCGAGGGTTCTATACAAGCTACATTCACCAAAATAGTTAGGTAACATAACTGAAGTTCATAAAAAAATGAAAGCTCTGAATATTGCTCTAAAGAAAATGTAAAGTGGATCGAGGAACAAAAAAAGCTTTGCCGTTGGAAAACTGTTGTCGCCTTACATCGACAGTCAGTCAGTATACCAACTGTACAAATTTTCGATTTTCGGATTTTTTCCTTTACAAGAAGAATTTACAAAGAAGCAACATCTTATAGCACAACTTTGCTTCTTGCCAAATTGCATGTTTCTAGGTCTACAGTAAGTACTCTATAGATTTTGTTTCCCTTGCGATTCGTTAAATTTACGACACAAACGGCGATATCTTTTGATTCCGTTCATTCACAGTTGCAAGGGGTTGCAGACCTTAGTATAAGATATAAATTTCAAATTGAAACCTCCAGGTGTTCCAGGGTAAAAGATATTGATACTCGGACAGACATACAGTCAGACAGACAACGAAGTGATCCTATGAGTGTTCCTTTTTTCCTTTGGAGAAGGGAACCCTAAAATGAATAAAATTTCGAGTGTTTTCGTATTAAAGCGTCATAAACCAAGTCGTAACCAGTTGCTAGCCCTCGTCGCCTGGCCGGCATTGCCGCTACTCTCCACTTCTAACTGACACCGAGATGCCAGAATTTAATTTAGACACCTGAGCCTGTTGCATAAAACATGCCTCACTTTTTTGCCATTCATTGAGGCGCAGACTGCCTACCTTTTGTATTTTAATGAACTGAGAAAACATATCTTTTTGGGACACTTGAACATCTTCATATTTTGAGCTTCAGATTTCACTAAAATATGTACCGACAGGCCCTAAGCTGTATTTTTCTGTTTACACATTATGTTTGTACTATTTTCTTCGTATTTTAGTTAAAAGTACCTAATTTGCAGCGTCATAGTTTGTCATTTAGTGTTGCAAAATGTACTTATTTAAACTACCTAGGTATTATTTATTTTTATTGTACTTATCTATATGTTTTATACAAGTTTTAGTTGGATGTAAATCTGGTAATAAACTATTTCATTTCATTTCCAACATTCCAATATTATAAATACGAAACTATGTCTGTTGCCTTTTCGTCCGAACGACTCAATGGATTTAGATGAAACTTGGCACACAGGTTAACCATGTATCATGCGAGCGAAGCTGCTGGCAGAATAACATATATTTGGAGGATTTTGTCAGTAATTGTACCCACTGTTACGAGAACTTCTTGTTACTTTGAAACTTTCTTGCTCTAACGTAAAAAAACATCAAGTGGGCACGTTAAATATACCTACGGAGTAATTATTATCTAATATTGACGATGTATCTCATTCCTTAGTATTTAGCGTATAGGACTCTGTAGATACCTTAACTTTAATAATATAATTCTAAGAACCCATTTCAATATTCTATTTGTATTCATGATAGCTACATTATTACAGTTGAACTTTCCGTCACTACGCCACCCCTTATATGAAAGTTTTCATTTACCTTCTCACGAATAATTTACCGTGCAAGATAATATTCATTAACAAACAAACACACACAAATTAATCCTAAGTCAAACAATATTCAAATATAAACAAAACACTCTCACACAACTTGCCAACAATAAAATGATGCTTTAGAAAAAAACACTTTGTAGCAACGATTCAAGCGTAAGCAGGACAATGTCGTATTTTCAATTTTGTGGGATTACACAAAACGGAATTCACGCCAGCTTTGCCCCGTCATGGCGTGACACGCCGGTAATCCACCGCGCGCTATGTTATAATATCGTGAGGGTACACGGGTAAATAAACAGTCCCACGATATATTTTTTGAGTATTAGAGATGCTTCTATAAACATGTTATCTTATATGAAACATGAGAGGTTATGGAGGGCTTTTTAGATAAATGGGTTTCGAATTATAAAAAATAAGTACCTACGTTTGTTTCAATTTTTCTTTTTTTTTTAAACTTTGGCCCACCCTTGGATTTTCTCCTGTAGAGTGGGTGCGTTTACAAATATTTAAACTCACTTGCACAAACGCCTGGATCTGGAACAAAAAAGAACTGTACTGTATATTGAACGTAACTGTAGGCCACACAAGTATTTGTTCGAACGCGCGACACTCATTGTACTCGTAAGAGCCTGTTTGGTTTTGCGCGCGCCGCTCGCGCGCTAAAGAGAACAATAGAGGAAACGCGCGGGAGCACCTGGACGGGATGTTAGTAGCCTAGTATCACGGGAACGCGCGTAAGTATACGCGCGAGTCCGCTCGCGCGTAAAATGCCTTCGGACAGGCTCTAACTCCTATTCGCCGAAGATTAGGTGAACCTATAGTACATTCATATTTCAGCAGGTATGTTACAGTCCCATGGAGGCCAAGCTTATTGCCAAATATTGTCCCGCAGGAATCATGCATTTACAGGAACTAGCCTACAATACTCCACAATAGTTTAGCTAGGAGCTTCCTACCAGTGGTCGAATTTTTAAGCCAATTAGCACTTTCAAAGATTACCGTTTACAAACAATATGAACCTACGTACGAAAAGATTTTTGGTAGATTGTTGTTCATAAAAGACGCCGCAGATTCTTTGCCTACTGAACCAAAGAATCTAGAGATTCAACTTATAGTCAGCAACTTAAAAAAGGCGAAAATTATATAATAATACCTCTAGCACAGCCTTAGCTTTATCAATACCAGGAACCTACGACGAATTTTTCATATTGCTTTGTAAAGAAGCTAAATTGAAATACAATTTCTCATAATTCCAGCTCAGATTGCCTTACTTAGGTAGGTACAAAAGAAGTGTCAGGTCAGGATCCAATTTGTGGCGTCTAGCGTATTAGCGGCTGTAAATAAATGATGACGCGTCAGGCGCGTCACGTCGCGTCAAGTTGCGTGACGATCCAACGCAACATTCTCTAATCGCGACGATTTATTAAACACGCTGTAAATATAGATACGTTTATGTAAGGCTATAATTAAGTTCCGACTTGAGTTTATCTTTGATATAATTTTATGGGTCAGATAAAATAAAATTAAAACTAAGGTGTCTACGAGTAACAGTATTCTCACGAGTCACAATTTCAATAAAGCAACAAAAACAGAAGTTTACCAAACCATTTTTGCAGTCTCTATCGCCAAAATATTATATTATTCTGTGCTCTATTTATTTGGGTACGATATCTAGTGCACATTTCTAGAGCATATCTTTCTCATTAAGGAAGCAATCTTAGCATCACCAAACAATTTGCTGCTGCAAGTGGTAAAAGGTGGCTGAGACAAACATCAAGGCAGTTGCTGGTTGCAGCCGCGGTTTACACGCTATGCCGTAAGACTGTTCTTACGGCGTGGTAACGTGTTATCCAGTAACTGACTTGTGGAGTTCAGAATATGGTATAAATTAGTAAAACATTTAAATGTAGTAGAACTGTTTTTATGAGGAAAAAAATTCTCACTAGTTCGACGGTCGAACAACTGAGAAAAAAAAATCTCACTAGTTCCACGATCGAACTAATGAATCGAAGTAATGGGAATGAACGTTTGCATCTGCTTAGGCTGGAAGCCGATTATAACAGTTAGGAAAAGACTAGGCTAGCATAGTTATTGTAGCGGTCACACGTACAAGAACTTAACGGTTTTAACGATTCGCTCATTAATAAATTAAAAAAAGTACGCTGATGTTGGCAGTTCCAGCGGTGCGATGTCGGTCGGTGTCATCGGTGACAGTGGTGTCGGTACCATGTGACACTGTGTTGTGACACCGCGGCTGCGGTTGTGGGCGACACCACTGACACTTTTTGTTTAACAAACTTTATAATTATCTGCAAAAAAGTAATAATATTTACGAATTAAGTTTGTAGGCGTTAAAGAGGTGTGATACTTTGGTCTGACATTTCGATTGCGGTGGTGGGCGGGCCTTTATAACCGACTTACCAAAAAGGAGTAGGTTCTATGATCGACTTCGTTTGTTTTTTTTTTGTGTATGTTCACCTATATCTCCGTCAATTGTAGACCGAGTTTGAAAATTCTGTTTTGGTTTGAAAGAGTATGTTTCAAAATTAGTCCCATTTTAATTTGGTGAAGATCTGATGAAGGACTTCGAAGATATACGACAGAACTGTTCAATAAATAACGGCGCATCACTCAGGATTGCTGCAATCCCATGCCTGTTTATTGATTGTACCATTTCATAACATAACATCACGCCAGTGCGCACTATGGTCAAGTTTCATGACATTAGGGTTATCTATTCTGGCGTTATGGTTACTTACTAAGCAACTTGCTTATTAGATAGGTACTGCTAAAAAGTGAAAAATAAAAAGCTTTTTTATAAAAAAAATATTACCGACTTCCAAATAGCAAAACTACAAAGTGAAAAATAAATTTATTTTTGGAAGTCGGTGTCTTTCGTAGGTACCATTTTTTTTTGCTTTATGGACACCGACTTCCAAAAATAAATTTATTTTTCACTTTGTAGTTTTGCTATTTGGAAGTCGGTAATATTTTTTTGTATAAAAGTTTTTTTTCGCCTTACATTTTGGTGGTACCTGACGCTAATCCACAACACTATGTATCTTAGCGAGGTATTCGGTTGTATATTTATTATTTAGAAAACATTATCCTATTTCTCATCGAGTAGGTACCTAGGTACTCGTAACACGTTCCACGTTAGAAAACTGAAAACATTGTTATTTAAAATAAAAGAACATGGCAAAACGGTCTTTCTTTTAATACTGTTGTGTTTAGTTTAAGAGTACCTATTGAGACGATTGCATGTTTGTGTCACTTGATATAATTGTTAAAAAACTGTTTGTTCATTCGCAATAAACCATCATTTGCATCATACGCTTTTTCATTCCTGAACAACCTGCAGACCAAAGTAAACCTTATCTCTTAACCAAATACTCAATGAAAAGTAAAGTTAAAAAAATCTAAAAGATGAGACAGAAATAAAACATTAGAACGGGTATATTCCCGACAAAAATCAGAATAAAGCAATGATCACATCGTTCGAATCTAACAGAACCGATTCAAAACAAATTAGGTATTCAATCGATTCATGATGGCGGCTTATATTTAATTTGGGCGTCCGTCCGACAATGGGTGGATGTTGAATAAACGTCCGTGCGGCTGTCACAACAGACCCCCGATACCGACCTGCGGTCAACAAACACACTAGGCTACTGGAGAAAGGGTTCGGCAGGTTTTACATCATATTTGGCATGTTTAACTTTCAAGCAAAAGTAATTATGAATATCATCAACAATTTTTTTTTCCTCATCTTCGCTTACATTGACTATCCCTCGGGCAAAAATTGCAGTAGTAAGGTCAGTAGTTCCAGAGATTACCTTTAACAAACATATAAAAGCAGTGTAGGCGCGTAGTTGCATCGAAAACAATAAACCTGGTTTCTTTTTAAAACAATTGTGGTCTTTGTTCGAAGATATGTGACATCCACCAACCCACACTGGGCCCGCCTGGTGGATTAAGGCCCATTCCCTCTCACCGAGGGGATGCCTGACACAGGCACCAACAGTGGGAACATTAAAAGGCTGATGATGATAGTGGTGTTTAGTAGCTACTTACTTTAGAGGAGCCATCATTGACACACATAATTATGAGTCAGTAATTGTAGAACTTCATCGGAGAATAGGACAACATCGTATTATGGAGTTAAATGGCAAGAATTCCTATAAAATTACAGATTTAAATATCCATCATGCATTACTACAGTCATGGTAATATTTTTTTAAAATATGGAACTCCCCTAGCAATAAAACAAAAGATAAGTACAAATCCATGTCTACTACGCACAGGCGAGAGAGGGGCGGGGCAGTGCGGGGGTCAAAACTGCACATTGCGTACTTTCTCAAATCCCTGAACCAACATCCCTCAGCAGCGACCCCCGATAAGGGATATCTACCTGTTTCGACTGAAAAAATACCTTTTATCTATTGAAGTATCGAATAATGTAGGTCTACGGTGAGCCCGAACTGAAATTAAGTTATAAAAATCCTTACTACAGATATTTCTAATACCCAACAGCGCTGTAATACCGAACATATAACATATTCTTGGAAAAAAATATTTTTGGCTAACTTTTCGTTTCAGAAAAATGGAAAGAAACTAGGTATTTATAAGATAATAAATCTATTTGCTGAGAACTAAAATACTTCTCACTAGCTGTTGCTCGCGACTTTGCTGCGTAGCATTAGTACTTCAGATAGCCTACTTTTTTATGTCGAGTAATAATATTGTAGGTGCGTGGGCCGCCTTACTTGAGAAATTATTGGTTCACCATACACACTTCCATACCCCATTCCATCTCCTTAAGGATGATTTCCGGGGTAAAACTATCCTATGACCTTCCCAGGTTCTCCTTTAAATCAAGTTTCATCTAAATCAGTTCAGCGGTTTAAGCGTGAAATGCAAACAGACAGATTTTCGTATTAATAATATTAGTATGGATAATCGTGGGTATCTTTTACGTAAGGAATTTATCAGATTGACCTTATCCTAGGGCAAAAAGGACTGAAGACTTTTAAAAATTCTGGAGATATTGCGCAAAGAGTTAGATAGATAGCTGTTAAAGAACACACTCCTTAGAAATAAGGAGATATGTTACAAACATGATGTGCTCCCATGTATTTATTTAATGCTCTAAATACTTTTATTTTGTTCTGGCATAGCTTCGACTGAGGGCGGGGGGCGGGTGGGTCGGACATAACATCTTTCCAGCCCCAAGTGTCATCCTCACCTGCAAGCGCTGAACGGCTGCCATCTGACAGCTGTGGTGCTCCCTGCTAGATAACGAACAAGGCTATGGCGACCGAGCTGTGGAGGGATAACCAAGAACCTACTCGGGCGACCGCGGAAGAAGCTACAGCGGCCTTCGGATCTAAATAATCTCTAAAATGTCTGACGCAGAATGCAAGGGGAAACCACAGCGGTTAAGTCCCAAGAAAGTCATATGAGAGCACAGATTAATTAGATACGATCACCCTACGAACCGATTAGCGACCGGAGACCCGGCTGCGTCCAGGGCGCGCGGTGTGAAGTTGGCTACCGGCCATGACGAGGTAGGTAATCAGGCCCTCAAAGGAAATTCTACTACTGCAAACTCCATCAAACCATGACGTCTCCAGATGATAGTACTTGGAATGTACGCGGCCTAAACCGATTTGGAAAACTTGCCGTATTGGAACGAGAAGTAATTAGAACCGGTGTGCACATCTGTGGTCTAAGCGAAACACATTGGAAGGGCAGCGGGCACTTATTGACAAATCACCACCTCGTTTTCTTTTCTGGCAACAACATCAGCAGCACCAACTGGGTGGCCTTTTTAATACCTATTCATATGAAAAATGCGTGATGGGATACGAGCCGATAAACTATCGTCTTATCAGCGTTAAGATAAAGGCTTCACCAATGAATCTTAACGTAATTCAAGTAAATGCCGTATAATACCTTTACCGCAAACCACCAACTTTTGATATCTAAACTGAACCTCAAGCCAGAAATAGTCCAGTCAGTCAGAATAATTATTAAAAACCGAGGAAGTTTGAATTAAAAGATGTTCTGATATTTCGTTCGATTGTCTGAAGCGGATCGGGCTAACAAATCACCCGATGCACTACGGGACAGAGCTAAGTCACTCATTACTACAACTGTTTCGAATACCGCACCACCAATTACAATTCACAAAATACAGCATTGGACTAATAGCACCTTCAAGCTAGTCGAAAAACTTATAAAAAAATGTAAAGATATCATGTCACTCAATAAAATGTCAGCACAAATACAGTCCAAATAGACAAGACCGTAATACCCAATAAATGCAATGAGTATCATGCAGACAGATATGAGTCCAATCGTATAAAAAAAAACCATCTCATAAACGAGCGATTGAAGGCATATTTATCCAGAGAAATTAAGCCAGAACAAGCTGGATTTGCAAAAGGAAAAGGGACCCGTGAACAAATTCTCATCGTTCGTCAAATCATTGAGGAGGCTCGAGAATTTAACAAGTGACATACATTATGCTTTATTGATTTTTCCAAAGAGAAATGTCCAATGTTGTGGAAAACACTACTGGACATGAGTATACCTCAGCACCTCGTGCATCTGCTCAGGAAGCTCTACGAAGAGTAAACAGCCTCAATGCGGACAGATGACCACTTCTCAGATAGTTTCCATCCAAGTGCGGGCGTGCAACAGGGATGCATAATATCACCATTACTATTTAACGTCTACACCGAGCTTGTAATACGAATCACTCTCGAAGATTGGACCGACGGTGTTGTGATTGGTGGATATCAAATCGTGTACTTGCAGTACGCAGATGACACCACCTTATTTGCATGTAACGCTGATCTTATGGAAGAATTAATTCTCAGGACGGAGTGCATGAGCCTTACGTTTGGGTTGAGAATGAACCGATCTAAGGCGAAAATTATGAACGTGGACCGCGTCAACGACAACTCACCCGAAGTGACTCGTATTGCAAACTGCGACGTGGTTCAGACCTATGTTTACCTTGAGGCTTTGTTCTCAAACAACGACGGCTGCCTAGATGAAGTTAAACGACGTATGGCCATGACCAAAACTGCGATGGAGCAGCTAGGGATAGTGTGGAGGAATCGCAACATTACCAAAGCCATCAAAACCAGGCTCATACGAACATTTGTATTCCCCATTTTTCTTTATGCGGCCGAGACGTGGACACTGCGTTAGTTGAAAAGGGGGAAGATAAATGCTCTGGAGATGCAGTGCTCGAGAAAGATGCTCGGAAAATCGTGGACGGGTGTCCACACTCCAGGAACTCGGCATCACTAAGCTTTTATTTATTTATTTATATATACTTTATTGTACACCAAGATAAAAAACAAACAATACATACAGAAACCTTAAAATAAACACAAACATACAACAGGCGGCCTTATCGTGTTCTGCGATCTCTTCCAGGTAACCCAGAATGGAAAGAGATAGCCTGGACATGACATGGGGTTGCACTTGGTGCAATTTTAAAATTAAATAATAATTTAAAAACATAGGAAGCACAAAATATAAAATACTAAAATATATACATATATAAATATACAGGCAAGAAAACAATACAGCTCCAACAAGAATAAGATCACAGTGACAGGTAGTGTTCCTTTACCAGTCCTTTAAAGGTCGGTAGTGATTGCGCGCGCTTAATTGTCACAGGCAATGCAATCCATAGACGAGCGGCCAGGACAGAGAAAGATTTGTCTAGGAAGGTAGTGGAATGCATTGGCATTTTAAGTTTCATATTATCCGATGACCTAAGAACTTTCGTGTGGGAGTCACATAAAAACTGAAATCGGCTTTTGAAGTAAAGAGGCGTAGACGGGAAAATAGTATTTTATACAGGACGGAAAGAATATGAGCATTCCGGCGAAGGCGAATTGGCAACCACTTGAGTTTCTTGCGGAATTCTTCTTTGCTTTTGTCGAAAGTAGCACAGTCGCGCATACTGCAATACTTTGGGCACGTCTCTAGACGGGATGGCTACTCCATAGAGTGGCTGGTCGTAAAGGGAAAATAGAAAGAACCAGATCGCGCGGCAGGTCACCAAGAGCGAAACGACGAAGAAGAAGAAAAATAGCTTCGACTGAGCTACTCTGACTACGCGTAGATCCGTCGCTCGAACTTATGTTTAATTAGACATTGAACAAATCTACCTACTTAATAAAGGTTCTACATCATTATAATTAAAATAAATCTTTTGAGGGCGATATCTTTACCAGGATTACTTAAAATTCAAAAAAACTGTTTTGATCAAAATAATAAACTCTTTCACCGAAAATTCTTGTCTGAAACAGCAATATAAAGTCTCTCACAGAAGACTGAAGCCAGTGCGAGTGAAAATGGTTACAATATTCTCGTTTTCTTCGAGGCAACGAGTTGTCGGGGCCCGCAGCGTCCTGTCGGGGCCCTGCGGCAGCCCGGCTACACGACGCGGCTTCTATGAACGACGGTGGGGGCAACAGGCAGGCGTTCTTGTTCCCATGGAAGTGAACGAGGCTCACGTATCGACTAACGATGTTATTAGAAAGTATGGCTTGTATAATTATAGTAAGATAAGCCGCGAGCCGGATAGGTTATGCCATCGGCAAAAAGGTCTAATTTGGATGCGAACTTTATTTAGAAGGGATTATGTGCAGGAACCACCCTTTTAAAAGGGGATGAATTTTCAAAAATCCTTTTTGTGTATTCAGTTGTGTTTTATAAGAGTACTAGCTGATCCGCACAACTTTGTTTTGCCATAAAAACACCAAACATTCATCTACCCAACCTAACCTACCTACCCTATCTAACCCTACCTACCCTACCTACCCTACCTACCCTACCTACCCTACCTACCCTACCTACCCTACCTACCCTACCTACCCTACCTACCCTACCTACCCTACCTACCCTACCTACCCTACCTACCCTACCTACACTACCTACCCTACCTACCCTACCTACCCTACCTACCCTACCTACCCTACCTACCCTACCTACCCTACCTACCCTACCTACCCTACCTACCCTACCTACCCTACTTACCCTACCTACCCTACCTACCCTACCTACCCTGCCTACCCTACCTACCCTACCTACCCTACCTACCCAACCTACCCTACCTACCCTACCTACCCTACCTACCCTATCTACCCTACCTACCCTACCTACCCTACCTACCCTACCTACCCTACCTACCCTACCTACCCTACCTACCCTACCTACCCTACCTACCCTACCTACCCTACCTACCCTACCTACCCTACCTACCCTACCTACCCTACATACCCTACCTACCCTACCTACCCTACCTACCCTACCTACCCTACCTACCCTACCTACCCTACCTACCCTACCTACCATACCTACCCTACCTACCCTACCTACCCTACCTACCCTACCTACCCTACCTACCCTACCTACCCTACCTACCCTACCTACCCTACCTACCCTACCTACCCTACCTACCCTACCTACCCTACCTACCCTACCTACCCTACCTACCTACAATAAGTGCCTTGAATTGGCACACTTCCCGAACATCTGGAAGGAGGTCACAGTCGTGGTCCTCAGAAAGCTGGGCAAGGACGATTACCTAAACCCCAAGGCATACAGACAAATAGGTCTACTGCCGGTTCTGGGGAAGGTCCTGGAGAGGATGGTAGTAGCGCGTATAAAATGGCAGCTTGTACCGCGGTTTAGTACTCGCCAGTTTGGCTTTATGCCTCAGAGAAGCACTGAGGACGCCCTTTATACGCTAATGGAGCACGTACAGGACAAGTTGAGGCTGAAGAAGCTAATTGTCCTGGTGTCGCTGGATATAGAGGGGGCCTTCGATAGTGTTTGGTGGCCAGCCATCAAGGTCAGACTGGCTGAGGAAAAGTGCCCGGTGAATATAAGAAGGCTGCTAGACAGCTACCTCGACAGTAGGAAAGTCAAGGTTCGTTACGCTGGGGAGGAATGCACGCGAGTGACTAGCAAGGGCTGTGTTCAAGGGTCAATAGGTGGTCCCATCCTGTGGAATCTCATTCTAGACCCACTATTGCAGGAATTGGAGCAGCGCGGTATCTTCGGGCAGGCGTTCGCTGATGATGTCGTCTTGGTTTTGGATGGAGACTCAGCGACCGAAGTTTCTACATCTGCCAATGCAGCCCTCGCCCGTGTTCAGAGTTGGGGCATCAGAGACAAGCTGAGGTTCGCACCGCACAAAACCTGTGCGATGGTCGTAACCAACAAGCGCAAGTATGATACCCCAAGGCTGAGCATGGCCGGGGTCGGCATTGGTATGGTTAAGAAGATGAAGTTGTTGGGTCTAACCATAGACGAGAAGCTCACCTTCAACGAGCACACCGCGAGCGTCTGCAGGAGGGCAGCTAACATTTATAAGCAGCTGTCCCGCGCCGCTAAAGTGAGTTGGGGATTGGACGCACAGATCATACACACAATCTACACTGCTATGATTGAGCCCATAATAACGTACGCGGCCGCAGCCTGGACTCCCGCTACAAAGAAGCTGGGAATACGGAAGAAGCTAGGCTCGGTCCAACGAGGATTCGTCCAGAAGATCTGTAAATCTTACCGTACCGTCTCCCTGAACTCGGCACTGGTACTGTCCGGAATACTACCTCTAGATCTGCGCATACAGGAGGCAGCCGCCCTGTATGAAGCGAGAAGAGGGTCATCCCGGTTTGTGCCAGGAGATAGGGAGATCGAAGGTGCGGTAAGGTTTGCAGAAGCTCCTCATCCAGCTACACAAATGCCCCTGGAGTTCATGTGCCTGGCAGACCAACAGTTGCTAGACAGCAACAATGTGCAGGCGGTGCGAATCTTCACCGACGGCAGCAAGATTGAGGGGAAGGTCGGAGCCGCATTATCCATATGGGATAGTGAAGGCGAAGTCCGGAACCTCAAACTTAGCTTAGCCGCGTACTGCACAGTCTACCAGGCGGAACTCCTGGCCATCTGCAAAGCGACGGACATGATCCTCACGCGGCAAGAGACGAGCTATGGTTTGTACAGTGACTCAATGTCAGCATTGCAGACGCTTGCAAGCCTGGCTCTCTCCATCCCCTGGCAGTTCGCGCGCGCGCCAATTTGGCTCAAGCCCTGGGCCAGAGCAAAGCTGTGTCTTTGTTCTGGATCAAGGCCCACGCGGGCCTGCCGGGGAATGAGCGAGCGGACGAGTTGGCAAACAAGGCAGCATTGTCGTTACGGAGGAAGCCGGACTACGACCGATGTCCGGTGTCATTTATCGAGGCGACAGATCCGTTTGGAATCGCTTGATGAATGGAACCGAAGATATGTGTCGGGCGAGACGGCCTCTGTGACGAAGATGTTTCTTCCGGATGCCATGGCTGCTTACCGTATTATAAAACAGGTGCGGCCCACAGGCGTTCTCACGCAGGTTTTGACGAGGCACGGTGGGTTCTCTGAATACTTGAATCGCTTCAAGTGTAAGGAGAGCCCATCGTGCGTCTGCGATCCAGGCGTGGCAGAGACTGTTCAGCACATTCTTGTAGATTGCCCGTTATTTATCAGGGAGCGCTACCAACTCGAATGTGAGCTGGACAGGAGATTGACGAAGGAGAGCCTGCATGGGCTCATGAGTAAGCAACACAGGGAAAAGTTCCTGGTGTACTGTGTTAATGTGGCTTCCACCGTCATTGCACGAAACCGAAGTTGAAGCGGCACTATGCTTCACTAGTATTATAAGAATATTTGTAAGAAGCATAGAATAGCACGCACAAAACTGCAATGACGAGCGATGCACTGGGGTAGCACCTAGCAACATCGGATTGTATGTATGATGAAAAGCACTATTGTGCTTCTCATCCCAAAGTTTAAGGCATTATTTATATTGTGATTTTTTCCTGTGATAAACAGAAATTCTGTACCTTATCTGTGATCTGCAGCACCTTTTGCATATTTTACTGTGATTAACAGCGTTTATGTTTTTGAAATCTTGTATACTTAGCACTTTTGACCTCACACTAAATAAATAAAGTTGCCTTTTAAGTATTTAAACAAAGTGGGATTCCCACCCACTGCATACAAGATGAAGTATGCAAGAAGAACCATGGTATGAAGAATGAAAGTACGAGAAGCATGAAAGAGGAATGGAATGAAAGAATTTGCACAGATTAGGCGCTAACGTTGTTAGCGGGATTAGTATTAAAAAAAAAAAAAAAAAAAAAAAATACCTACCCTACCTACCCTACCTACCCTACCTACCCTACCTACCCTACCTACCCAACCTACCCTACCTACCCTACCTACCCTACCTACCCTACCTACCCTACCTACCCTACCTACCCTACCTAGCCTACCTAGCCTACCTACCCTACCTACCCTACCTACCCTACCTACCCTACCTACCCTACCTACCCTACCTACCCTAGCTACCCTACCTACCCTACCTACCCTACCTACCCTACCTACCCTACCTACCCTACCTACCCTACCTACCCTACCTACCCTACCTACCCTACCTACCCTACCTACCCTACCTACCCTACCTACCCTACCTACCCTACCTACCCTACCTACCCTACCTACCCTACCTACCCTACCTACCCTACCTATCCTACCTACCCTACCTACCCTACCTACCCTACCTACCCTACCTACCCTACCTACCCTACCTACCCTACCTACCCTACCTACCCTACCTACCCTACCTACCCTACCTACCCTACCTACCCTACCTACCCTACCTACCCTACCTACCCTACCTACCCTACCTACCCTACCTACCCTACCTACCCTACCTACCCTACCTATCCTACCTACCCTACCTACCCTACCTACCCTACCTACCCTACCTACCCTACCTACCCTACCTACCCTACCTACCCTACCTACCCTACCTACCCTACCTACCCTACCTACCCTACCTACCCTACCTACCCTACCTACCCTACCTACCCTACCTACCCTACCTACCCTACCTACCCTACCTGTGAAGGGAGCGCTACCAACTCGAATGTGAGCTGGACAGGAGATTGACGAAGGAGAGCCTGCATGGGCTCATGAGTAAGCAACACAGGGAAAAGTTCCTGGTGTACTGTGTTAATGTGGCTTCCACCGTCATTGCACGAAACCGAAGTTGAAGCGGCACTATGCTTCACTAGTATTATAAGAATATTTGTAAGAAGCATAGAATGGCACGCACAAAACTGCAATGACGAACGATGCACTGGGGTAGTACCTAGCAACATCGGATTGTATGTATGATGAAAAGCACTATTGTGCTTCTCATCCCAAAGTTTAAGGCATTATTTATATTGTGATTTTTCCTGTGATAAACAGAAATTCTGTACCTTATCTGTGATCTGCAGCACTTTTTACATATTTTACTGTGATTAACAGCGTTTATGTTTTTGAAATCTTGTATACTTAGCACTTTTTGTCTTTTGACCTCACACTAAATAAATAAAGTTGCCTTTTAAGTATTTAAACAAAGTGGGATTCCCACCCACTGTATACAAGATGAAGTATGCAAGAAGAATGAAAGTACGAGAAGCATGAAAGAGGAATGGAATGAAAGAATTTGCACAGATTAGGCGCTAACGTTGTTAGAGGGATTAGTATTTAAAAAAAAAAAAAAAAAAAAATACCTGCCCTACCTACCCTACCTACCCTACCTAGGGTAGGTAGGGTAGGTAGCCTACCTAGCCTACCTACCCTTCCTACCCTACCTACCCTAACTACCCTACCTACCCTACCTACCCTACCTACCCTACCTACCCTACCTACCCTACCTACCCTACCTACCCTACCTACCCTACCTACCCTACCTACCCTACCTACCCTACCTACCCTACCTACCCTACCTACCCTACCTACCCTACCTACCCTACCTACCCTACCTACCCTACCTACCCTACCTACCCTACCTACCCTACCTACCCTACCTACCCTACCTACCCTACCTACCCTACCTACCCTACCTACCCTACCTACCCTACCTACCCTACCTACCCTACCTACCCTACCTACCCTACCTACCCTACCTACCCTACCTACCCTACCTACCCTACCTACCCTACCTACCCTACCTACCCTACCTACCCTACCTACCCTACCTACCCTACCTACCCTACCTACCCTACCTACCCTACCTACCCTACCTACCCTACCTACCCTACCTACCCTACCTACCCTACCTACCCTACCTACCCTACCTACCCTACCTACCCTACCTACCCTACCTACCCTACCTACCCTACCTACCCTACCTACCCTACCTACCCTACCTACCCTACCTACCCTACCTACCCTACCTACCCTACCTACCCTACCTACCCTACCTACCCTACCTACCCTACCTACCCTACCTACCCTACCTACCCTACCTACCCTACCTACCCTACCTACCCTACCTACCCTACCTACCCTACCTACCCTACCTACCCTACCTACCCTACCTACCCTACCTACCCTACCTACCCTACCTACCCTACCTACCCTACCTACCCTACCTACCCTACCTACCCTACCTACCCTACCTACCCTACCTACCCTACCTACCCTACCTACCCTACCTACCCTACCTACCCTACCTACCCTACCTACCCTACCTACCCTACCTACCCTACCTACCCTACCTACCCTACCTACCCTACCTACCCTACCTACCCTACCTACCCTACCTACCCTACCTACCCTACCTACCCTACCTACCCTACCTACCCTACCTACCCTACCTACCCTACCTACCCTACCTACCCTACCTACCCTACCTACCCTACCTACCCTACCTACCCTACCTACCCTACCTACCCTACCTACCCTACCTACCCTACCTACCCTACCTACCCTACCTACCCTACCTACCCTACCTACCCTACCTACCCTACCTACCCTACCTACCCTACCTACCCTACCTACCCTACCTACCCTACCTACCCTACCTACCCTACCTACCCTACCTACCCTACCTACCCTACCTACCCTACCTACCCTACCTACCCTACCTACCCTACCTACCCTACCTACCCTACCTACCCTACCTACCCTACCTACCCTACCTACCCTACCTACCCTACCTACCCTACCTACCCTACCTACCCTACCTACCCTACCTACCCTACCTACCCTACCTACCCTACCTACCCTACCTACCCTACCATTAATTTATTTATCTATTTATTTAAACTTCATGTACAATAGTGGTACATAGGCAGACTTAATGCCACAAGGCACTAAGTTTGGGTTAAGTAGGACAAAATTGTGAAAGGGTACAAAATAATATCTTTTATCCGAAAATGTATATATGAACTTATATATTAATAATACACATATATACAAATAATATGGACTAATAAATTCTTCAACAAATACCAATAAAAAACGAGAAACCTATTAATATATACTATGACTAGACTATAATGTGCAAAGTTTAATGCTTTTAGACCTAGCAGTTTAAGTTGTGTGTTACCTGACAGTGACAGAAAGGATTTTAAATTGTATGCTGACTACATAAATATCAGAGACAATTTTGTCAATATGCCAACAAATTCTCACCCGAGAGGAAGTTAAGTACTACCATTGCTTTCCTATAACTATAGCAATAAGACAGTTCATTTTTACCAGTTGACTAACATTTGAGTCTCAATAATACACCAACAGCTAGGTTTATCAAAGGCGGCCAACGACCAGTACATAAAGCTTACAACAAACTACTGCCGCCGAACTGCGCTAAGTCTAAAACATAGAGCGAAGTCTGCAAGCTAGAAGGAGCGGCCATCTGTGTCTGTCTGCCGGCGATCGAGACTAAGCCACAACTAATTGCTATGTTTCCATTAACTAGACTCCACCTTATATACCATCACGCCTATTTAAGGTAGAGGTATGCCTTTGTAGGTACACCCAGAATTGGCCAGTTATGTTTGAGTCCCAAAATAATGGGGACGAGCCTATTGCTATTACACACACAAAGGCAACGCACTCCGGGCTGCTACTAAGAATTTCTAGATTAAAAACCGGCTAAGTGCGTGTCGGGCCACGCGCAGTATTAGGGTTCCGTAGTTGCATAATAATGCGGACTAAGAAGATGGATTTTTGTAACATGATTATTAAAACGGTTTGAGCGGCTCACAACGTCTAACGGGCCTTCAAACGACGATGGTAACTGAAGAGTTATAAAATCCAACTTAACAAGTGAAGTTCGAAAAAATATTATCTATTTGACTACCACCGCATGTAGAGGCAAGCATTTGTAATAAAGATTTATAACCAGCGTCACTTAATAATTTGAATACTGCAGTTTTGCCGTTACGGAGATAGTCTTTGTTAAAATCTCCAAATATTTACAAACCGAAAACAAATATTTTAGTATGAGTGTTTTCAAACAACCTACTGAACTACCAAAAAGTAAAATCAAATTATTCAATGATAGGAACAAACAACCAACGTAAATAATCTGCAATTAATAATCTATTTATGAAGGACGTCAATTTCGAAAGGAGCCGATACGAGCGCGCATTAGAGCCACAGGGAATGGAATGGTTCTTTACTAGATCCACGCACGCTCCTTGTCTCGCTCTTTCGGAATTTGAAAAAATTTGAATGCATTCACTATTTCTTCCTCGAAAGTTCTTCGCTACTCAATTAGTGATGTAGTCGGGTCGGATATTGACTTTCTAGATGGATATCGAAAAACGAAAACAAGTAATTTAATATTTCTTTAAGATAATGTTATAAAGCCCGCCTCAATGAGCATAATTAAATAAGTACATAATTTCAAATTGATTTTATTTAAAAAAAATATATAAATCTTCAAATAAAAAAATAAAATTCCAGTCTTATTTTTTCGAATTAAGAAATCGGGTATCTATCGATATCAATAATGTAATTAAAAATGCAATGTGTTACACTGCACTGAAGTGATTTTGGTTAAGTAGTGATAAATATCGACAAATGACACGAATTTCAACCTTATGGCAAACGCAATTACGTTTATAATTGCGACTAATGAGAATACTGCCAATAATCTATGGTCGGGTAGCGGAATTTGCTTGGCAATCGATGCTAGTTTGACTTTAAATTACACATAATAGACTCTCCCGTTGTGGTATTCTGCTGTACAGATCCATATATTTTAGTCTATTTACCTTTTATAATACTATGCAAACCACACCTTTTTATCTTTTAAAATTGTATCAACTCATGTGATCCACTTTTATGTATTCTTTGATACTGTTAGCACCTGAAAAGCATATGTTTAGTTACCTTTTATTGTTTTAATATCCACAACGTAATTTTTACCGGTAATTTGTAAAATTTTAGAATATGTTATACTCTGACATTTTCATCTGATCTGACATCTATCTGTCCAATTTATTTTCTTAATCCATAGACATAACATACCATGGACACTTGATTTGTTGTACATTATTACAACAATCTCCCCGTGGTAGAGCAGTATGAATGAGAATTTCAAAAAGAAAATAAAAAGCTTCGGGCTTGTGATTTGTTTTGACGTCCATATTATTGACTAAACCCGACGAGTATCGTCATCATCATAGCCGATAGAGTCCACCGCTGGACATAAGGCCTATGTATATGGCCCCAAGCGTCACCACATTGACCAGTCCCGTGTGTCTCGCAACCAGCGGATTCCCGCAACCTTCACCAGGTTATCGGTCCATCTGGTGGGAGGCCTTCCAACGCAACGTCTTCCGGTACGCGGTCGCCACTCCAGAACCTTTCTGCCCCATCGGCCATCCGTTCTGCGAACAATGTGTCCTGCCCAAAGCCACTTAAGTTTGGCAATTCTTCGGGCTATGTCGGTAACCCTGGTTCTCCTTCCTTCAGAGAAATTAATTCAGGTCATGGTTCATTATCATGACAAATTACGCGAATCTGTTTAACTGAGAAAAAGTAACAAACAAACAGACAGAAAGAATTATTGCCGCCTTTATAATATAAGTTAAGATTAGGGAAAGTTTAAGTCGTTAGTATTTAAAACCGAATAACTTTCGTTTCGGGACGTAATGGGACAATTTATTAATATTCCAACTTATATGTATACCTACCTACATTATCAGCAAATAAATGATTTCTTTCTTTCTTTCGGCAACCGGTGTCTTTGGTAGTTCTTTTTTATCGTTTTTCGAGAAAAGTTTCAAGTTTCGACAGTTACTTGTCACTTTTTAGTGTTTTTTTCTTTTGAAGTCGGTTTATTTTTTTGTGAAAAGTTTTTATTTCTCTCTATTTAGTTTTAGTACACCATCACTAAAAGTGAGCAAGTTCTATAGTAAGGTACCAAAAGGATTGACAAAATACACATAATAACTAAATTTACACATTCGTGCTGTTTGTCGCTAAGGAGTTCGGATGTATGCTCCATATCTTGAAAACGATTTTGATGAAACTTGGACTATTCCCTAAGATGAGAGAGTTTAGTGTTCACGATCCTATTAGTAGTTTCAGAGAAATGCGTGGACAAACATACAAACATACACTTATGAAATTTGGCACAGGTGTTTAGAAGCCCACATAGAGTAACATATGTGAATATTGTGCAATGCCAAGAATATTATACACATAAGTGTCGAATTGATTACCTCCGTTTTTTTAGGGTTCCGTACCCAAAGGGTACAACGGGACCTTATTACTAAGACTCCGCTGTCCGTCTGTCTGTCAGTCACCAGGCTGTATTTCATGAACTGTTATAGCTAGACAGTTGAAATTCTCACAGATGATGTATTAATGTTGCCGCTATAACAACAAATACTAAAAACAGAATAAAATAAATATTTAAGTGGGGCTCCCATGCAATAAACTTAATTTATTGCCTTTTTTGCGATAATGGTACGGAGCCCTTCGTGCGAGAGTCTGACTGAGTCTCACTTGGCCTTTTTTTGAAGTCGAAAAACCATACTGCATCAAATGCTCTTCATACTCCGTACATTCTAAATATTTCGCGTGCGTATCCCGCAGCTCCGGAGTTCTTGACGCATATTTCCGACTGCCGCAAATTCGGCTAAAAATAAAGTCCACGGTATCCGACGAGAGTTTAATTAACCGTACGATAATGAAGTGGTATTTAATCAAGTGTCTGTCGACTGTGGTTCTACAGCCTTTTACCGAATATGAGGTATGGAAGTCTATTCCTTTTGTGATCCAATGTTGTTTCAACATTTTAGAATGCTTGTAATACTGAAAGCGAAATGTTCAAAGGCTGTGTGTTCTGCTTCATAAATAAAGTTAAGGTTAGGTAGACGAGTAAAAAGATTGTGCTGAATAGGTTTATTTGAAAGTCGATATTTTCATCTGAAAATAACGAATACTGGTAGAGCAGTAAGGGTCGGTGCACATCTGACGGAACAGGCGTTAAGCGTAGTCAGCTAGTACAGTAAACGCACTAACGCGTCATCGGTTGAGTGTGAAAGGTTGAATGTTTTATTATATACTAGCTGTCCCACGAGGCTTCGCTCCCGTCAACTGGCTACCTACCCTACTTACGCTGCATACAAATAATGCATAATTTAACCACTGACACAGCGCAAGCAACGAAAACTCTCAAAAAGGAATATTTTTTCCCGTTTTTGCAGCATTTTTCTTTTATGCTCCGCTCCTATTGGCCATAGCATGATGTGCTTATAACCTTTCTCGATAAATAGACTATCTAACACAAAATAATTTTTCGAATCCAACGTGTTGTTCCTGAGATTAGCGCGTTCAAACAAACAACCAAACAAACAAATTCTTCAGCTTTATAATATTAGTATAGATTTGTCTGTTCTGGCGTTATGCGACTGATGATACGCGACGCATTTTCCGTCAGATGTGCAGCGACCCTAAATCAAATTGAATTAGTCTATTGAGTCCTACAGCTGGGCAAAGGCATCTTTATACCTATTACACGGTCTGTTCTCTTCTATCGCGAGCCAGCCCTTCCGGTTAGAAAAAAGTTCACCTGAAGCATGCCTAAGGCATAAGTCCGTCATTGCACCTTTGTGCATAAAGTCTAAATAAATAAATCTAAAAAAAAGTAGATTGATTTGCAATCTGTTGTTTCATTCAATAAGTTTACTCTGGCGTCAGTGCAACAAGCATAATATAATACTATTAACCGTTTTAATAAAACTGCGCTAGAATTTCTTTAAAAAAACACAAATCTGGAAACCTCAATTCTATTTAATTCAGCTCAACACTTCGACATAATCTATTCAACCAATTGAGAGTAAGTCTAAATCGGGCGGCTCTGAAGGAACGAGGGCAGAAACGGCGCCGCCCGTCATTGGAGACGGAGGCTTTTAACGACGAGATAAAAATAGTCCCACTCTGGTGACTTTGACAGAGGGATGGTCATTGTACTCGATGTTGTAAAAGTGCTGATGGGATGCATTTTTGTACTTATAATTTTTAAGGTTCCGTACCCAAAGGGTAAAATAAATAAATAAAAACTGTTTATTTTCAGACAACTTAATAGTCCATAGAAAAGTTAGTAACAGAAATCTTATAAACAATATTGGTACATTAAAAATAATAATGGGTATAAAGTTACATCTATAGGTAATACGTTTCTTCACTAACCTGCACCTTTCACATGCAGGTCAGTGATTCGACGTATGACTGGTGAGTCCATTCTGTCCGCTATCATTCTCAGGATACCGTTTCGGCTCCCTCTCATACTGCGCACCACAGAAATGGTTTTCTTACGCATAATTGCATAGAAATCATCTATGTGAGCATCTGCAAACATGCCTGAAACACTACAGTACCGCGGAAACCGCACCCGAGTCCTGAAAATGTTATTATATTGGACTCGGAGTGCATAATAGGCCCGCTTTGTGAAACTGGCCCATAGACCACCAGTGTAGAAGCTTTGACAATACGTTTTAAATAACTTTAAATTAATAAATTTGACGTCAACTATACAACGAGCGAATCTATGCGCCAGCATATTTCCACGTACCGATAACGCCCTCCGCTCTCTTTCTATATCCTGGTCATCTGATAAAGTTTCTGTCACAACATGACCAAGGTACCTAAACTTAGCAACCTGTCTCAAGTGGACCCCATTTAGTCACAACGCAGGAACACTATTGGGTTTTCTGGTTTTACCAACAAAAACCATAAACTCGCTCTTGAGCCCATTATACTTTAAACCCTGTTGCTCCGCATAGGTCTCACAAGATTTTAATAGGTTCCTCAGTCCGCCAATTGAAGGGCTTAACAGCTCCATGTCATCTGCATAACTTATATTATTAACACAAACGTCATCTATGCAACAACAGACCCGCATGCTGCTCAGCCCCTCAATCAGCTGATTCACATACAAATTAAACAACCTTGGCGATGTTAAGCCACCTTGTCTCACACCCGAGTCTAGTTTGTATTTATCTGAATAAAAATTTGCCCATATAATTTTTTTTTTCTGATAACTGTACCAGTAGGAGAAAAGGCCTATTATTTCTGGAGAGACGCCTACTTCATCTAACTTGCTCCAGAGTATGTCATAGGATACTTGATCAAACGCCTAAGACAGATCAAGGAAACATGCATATATTGGTGTTTTTCTTTTGAGATAGTAATCAACAGTATGTTTGAGCTTCTAAATGGCACTTTCTGTTGATAATCCTGGCCCACCACACACTTCACAACCTCCAATATGGTCAGGTTGACGACAGACCCGTAGATGTAGTTCCGGTATAAGAAGGCGGCTGTCTTGGCGCTGTCGAGGAGTTTACTCTTCTTAAGGTTGTACTCGTCTTCTCGTTGGAGAGTTGTTTCGACTGCCCATAGCTGGAAAGAAAGGTGGGTTTACCCGAACTGGGCATCCTTTATCACTATACACTGGCAAAGACGTTTGTCCAGCACCCCATCAAGAACCTTAGCTACAATCTTTGCGAGTGATATGGGTCTATAGTTTGTTTTATCAGCTATATCTCCTGTATGGTTCTTAGATATCGGTACTACTACAGTGTTAATTAATTATAGTGGCAAGTATGAGTGTCTAATACATAAAGTGTACAGCATAGCTAGGAGTCTAATTATGTGAGTTCCTGCACACCTTAGGTGCTCCACACTCAGCCCATCATGGCCTGGTGACTTTCTCCGTTTCAACCTACCCATCTCCTTACTGGTAATTAATGTTAGTTGATCAATATTACAAGAATCAATCTCTCGATTTCCAGAAGTTAGCAAGGGTGACTTTACTGTAAAAACGGGACCCTATTACTAAGACTTGTTGTAAAAGTGCTGATGGGATGCATTTTTGCACTTATAATTTTTAGGGTTCCGTACCCAAAGGGTAAAAACGGGACCCTATTACTAAGACTCCAATGTCCGTCTGTCTGTCACCAGGCTGTACCTCATAAACCGTGATAGCTAGGCAGTTGAAATTTTCACCGATGATGAATTTCCGTTGCCGCTATAACAACAAATACTGAAAACAGAATAAAATAAATATTTAAGTAGGGCTCCCATACAACAAACGTGATTTTTGTGCCGTTTTTGGCGTTAATGGTACGGAACTAGGAGACTTAATTTTTTATTATTATTTGTTGGACCTTTGAAAGGCGTTCCAGGGGCCGAAACCAACTCGCAGAGTCCTTGTTAGACATGTAGGATGAAATGTGACACCCACCGGCGATTATCCCTGTATGCAATAGTCACTACGTAAGAGCAACCAAGCACAATCCCCAAGATTGTAGAATACGGAGACAAAACACATAAGATTCGTGGATCGATTACCTAAAACTATAGAAGGACAATTGGCCCCTGCCTGACCACTATTGATCTACACGGTTATAAAATAGCAGGGAATAACTTGCACACTCAATGAATGAGCCCCCATAAACAGTTGCTAGCACTTTAGTGACGAAGCGCCAAGGGAGCAAGATATACAGAGGCGCTTGAGGAATAGGTAGGTATGCCACGGCTATACGGACAATCCCGGAAGTACGGTCAAGATACCTACCAACATCTTACTGGGTTAACTTCACGAGCCAGCTTGCTCTTGCAAATCTTCACCCAAGCCAGCCAATTAAGGCAAGAGAGAGGTGGGAACTCTGTTTCCCGTCAGTGTTCACACCGATCGGCCAATAAAGGCAATTTGGAGACGAAGGACAAGACTTCTCCCTGGAGATCAGGTCCGTGGGGTCACCACTGCCCACAAACTCGCCACAAAGCTGCCCTGCGGATTATATCTCTCTTAGTCTGGCCCCTCACCTTAGGCATGTTGCAGCAAAGTAGAATCTACCGGCACCGACTTAGGGTTCATTGGAGCACGCATACTGTGGTGGGGTTATTACTATTATTATTTAGTGTCCCAAATCAAGGACTACATAATCATTCTAAGTATCAAAGTTAGCACCTTTAAAACTATATTGCTTGCTGGATGATCAATACTCAAAGATGTACGAATAATAGCCTAATACAACAGATTAGCTGCTTTTCAAGGCATGAGGGGCTCCCAGTATGTAATGAATCATCCTTCCACATCCCAACCTCAGCAAGCGTTGCTGTCAAGATACTTCGACGTTAATGATTGACTGTAGTTTATAACTAGCTTTAATATTTAGCTTTAGTTTTCAGTAACATTCAAACGCAGCCAAATACAAGTGGATACGTATCTGAAGTCCTGAAGGTGCATTTCTCGAGTAAAGGGAGTACAGGCACGCGGGAGCGCCACTAACTTCGTGTACTGACTACTGACAGACTAGTTCAGACGTACTGCATGTGACACACCGCCTTAAGGTCACAGCTCACTATAGCCACCCGGGACCCACTCGCCTCCGCCTCGCCGTGCGGCATCCAATCATTGTCGTTGTCGATGACGCCACGTCGTCAACGATTGGACGCCACGCGACGAGGCGGAGGCGAGTGGGTCCCGGGTGGCTATAGTGAGCTGTGACCTTTAAGGAGTCGCCTAGGAAGGAGTCGCTAGTCGCGCAGTATCGTTCCGCTGTGAGCATCCGACAGACCGACTTATTTATTGCAACTCTAGTAGCAGCCGCAGGGTGACACAATGCTGGCACATTTTCAACTTTACTTCTTTATCATAAAGTGTATTGTTGCATGTTTTTATTGCGGCAGTAGTTGGAGCCATATTTACATAATGCTGGCATAGTTTCAACTTTGTACTTCCAAGATAGAGTGCATTGTTGCATGCTGTTTACAACGGCGATAGATTTAGGTATATAGGTAAACAACAGGTGAGTATAAAATAACACGTATTGTTTGAACAAGGATGTCGATATGTTTGCTTGTGTGCAGTATTGACATTCACGTCTGTTGGTGAACATAAGGGTATATTCAATATTGCTAACGTCTACAAAATAGTAGAAATAGAAGAATATCATATAACGCGGTTACTGTTGAACAAGAGTTTCATGGAACAGAATAGAGATGCAATACCACACACTCAAAACCCACTCGAACAAATCGCACAAGCGCGCTCGTTTTTGTATTTTCTTTTATTATTTTGTTTTTATTTTTATTATTCTTATTTTTTATTTTTTTTATTATTATTCTGTTTACAATTGCATACACTGTATAATTTTAAGTGGAAGAGCGGAGTCACCTATCACAAGCATTATCTTGCTTAAAAGGTGATCTCCATATCACGTATGTTAATGCTTTATGTAATTGAAATAAACAATTTTTTTTTTTACCTACTCCATGCAATTTTTATTTCAAGAACTGGGATCTCAGTAAAGTTTACTAAACTGAAAAGATATTTTAAAATGTTTATTGAAAATAATTGGTAAGGTAAGTAATTCGTAAGTAAAAGTTATTAAGTTTGCTCAGATCATCCACTTACAAAATATCGAAAAATATAAAACTTTCATTGTATGAAATAACTTTGCTGCATTGTCACTCACGGGTAAACAAAAGGTGCTCAATATATTCCCTGCATTGCTCGCGTCAAAGCCGTCACCTCGCCTGATTTATACCTCACGCGGTCAGAATAATACAGAGGACGCTCCGATGACCCGAATTAATTCGCCGTAATATTTGTTATAGTACAGAAAGAGATCAGCGCCCGCTAATATCCATATCGTAACTCAATCCAGTTAGTATTTGCTTTCAGTCCGCTGATAATTGAAACTCAAATAACTCGATCCGCGGCTGTCTTCGTAGGCACGTTCCAATTCAAAAGTAATCCCACTCCAAACATTTGTACGTCTCAATCGGTACTCCAACACTGTGACATCGCTAGCTGTGTAACGATAGCGACTGTATTGTTGCGCCCATCATACATTGCGCGCTTAATATGCAGTTGCGTAGTTTACGCTTGAGTTATTGTGGCGATGAATTCCAAGCAGATAGAATTTCTCACATAATTATGTTACTCCCAGGTCGGCATAGTATTTCAGCGGTTATGAAAGGAAACAACGGGTCGTCTGTTCTATATAATTATAGGGTGGCGTCAATATTTGTTAGGCACTGTAAAATGCGAATGAAGTTCTATTATAATAGTGCTTCAAGGGTTATTTTATATTCGATGTAAATCTCGGCTATTTGATGAAAGGCTATGTTGTTTGTGTTCACTGTTAATGATGTAATATTCAATGTAGAATATTATTGGTTAATGGTAGAGCTAGATTTAAGGATAGATAGAAAATAGGCCAAGTGATTTAATTGTACTGTTACTACCCATTATCGTTTTATTTCACAAGGGTCTGGCTTTTTTTTCACTTTATCTTTTGATTCAGAACAAACTGAACAATAAAACACCTAGTTATAAAAATTGCGGATGAACCCATATAATAGTACCGAAAGCCTTAGCAAGGATAGTCGCTCGTTAAAAAAATAACATCATCTATAAAGTTACAAACACACTCTAGTGTCCTTAAATAAATAAAACTGTAAAGTCCAAAGATGAAATAATAAAAACAACAGTGCACTTGTCCGTATAAATATTAACACAAGAGTAATAAAAAAGGACGCTTCTGAAATATGAAAAGCGAAGCTCGCGCTTAATAGAGAGATGGACGTCAATTTGAGACCCACTTCAGCCGCCCAGCGCGAGACATTCGATCGCGCGGGGTGAGCGGAGCGAGCTACAAGCGAGAGCGAGAGCGGGTATTATACAGGACAACCACAAGTGTCTTAATAGAGTGATGGACGTCAATTTGAGGCCTACTTCAGCCACACAGCGTGTGACATTAGGCCGCGCCGGAGTGAGCGGAGTGAGTGACGAGTGGGAGCGGAGCGAGCTACAAGCGGGAACGAGAGCGGGTAATTTTGGTCATCTTTAGAAAAAAAATAGTAACCCGATGAAAACGGGAAGGAAATGAGGTGAGAAGAAGACAAAAGTCTGGCTGTCTGAAATATATTTTTAGTAAAGAACCTTTGTTTTATCTTTTAGCAGAACTAAGAGCGATAAGACTATATTTTTTTAAGTACTCAATTGTAATTTTCTATGATGTTAAATAGAGAGCATTCTACTTATTAGCCTATTATTCCTACCAAACACAATATCTAACAACAGATTTATCAGCACATTTGCTTCATCAACATTATCGTTTCTACACAAGCCTCTCCCAAGTATCGCCACATTGACCGGTCGTGTGCGTCTCTTTTTACCTCCTTTCACTTTTACTGGACCATCGAACCGCTTATGTCGTAGGAGGCCTTCCAACGCAGCATCTTTCGGTTCGCGGTCGCCACTCCCGAACTTTTCGACCCCATCGACGATCCGTTCTGTGAGCAATGCGACCTGCCAACTGCCACTTAAGTTTAGCAATTCTTTAAGTTTACTTATTGATTAAAAACAGAATCTTTCCCCTGTCACGACGTCGTCCACTTATGACTTGCGCCGAATAAAAATAAAAACAATATAAAAGCTAATCGGCGATGATCAGAAGTGACGCGGGTGAAGTGCACGCTGTTGCCGACATACCTACACAATAATATATATTGTGTAGGTATGTCGGCAACAGCGTATATATACGGTATATACCAGCGAACACTCTTCTTTATACAATACAAATTCTCTATAATGTAATTCCTAGTTCTGTCTGTTTCGTTATAAAGAACAGCCAGTCGGCTGCATTCCTCGCAGGGGTGAGGTATTAAGTACACCTATTATACCATGAATTGCGACAGTTATGTTCTAGTCTATTTGCATCTATCTAATAGGGGGCGAGTTTATTCGGCACAAATCTATACACTGGCGGGCCACTTCTAAGCCTCAAAGAAAAACCTAATAACACTTCGCTCTACATGGAAACTGAACCTATGGCTTTTATGCTAAAAAGGCCCACCTACATTGGACGACCCAAATAGCTGTATCTACTACAAGCATTTTAGTTATTTTCCTGTATAATATTTATATTTCTTTGAATGCATGTGAGTGAATACTTTTATCTTCATATTAATTAATATTGACTGTAAGCTGCCGAGCTTTCACTTCTTCATATCTTATGTGCTCTTAGTATGTAGTGCACATATACAGAACGCGAACTATTCCAACGGGCATCATAATATTTTACCCGACTGCCGAAGGAGGGCAATGTGTTTATCAGTCTATGTATGTATGTTTGTTCCTATGTGGCGTTCTAGAGACCAAACGCGTGGGCCGATTTTGCGAGTGTCACTGGCTACATTAAAATCATGCTTTGCAGTCGGAGGATACATCTAATTTTAGTCAGCCAGCTCTCGAATATGTTTCGAAATTGGTCCCATTTTAATTTGGTGAAGATCTGATGAAGATCTTCGGAGATATATCACAGAACTCTTCAATAAATAACGACAAATCTCTCGGGATTGCTGCAATCGCTGAAAATTGAGGATTCTCGCGAAATTGAGACGGTACTTCACGCCAGAACAGTTGTTAAACTTGTATCTTGTATAGCGCAAGTTCGATCATGCATGGAGTACTGCTCTCATCTGTGGAACGGATCTGCCAAGTAGCTTGATTCACTTGAGACGATCGAAAGATGGGCCAAGAGGCTCATCGGAAATGAAGCACTGGTCGAATCTAGGCTCCAGAACTTCGAACATCGGCGCCGAGTTGCCAGCCTGTCGGTTTTTTATCGGTTACATTTCGGGGAGTGTGCGTTGGAATTGCATGAACTAATTCCTCCTAGCCCGTTTTATTATGCGTACAGCAAAGGAGAGGAATTCCCTGCCGGAGTCTGTATTTCCTGATAGCTACAATCTGTGAGTCTTCAATTCAAGAGTGAATAAGTTTCTTCTAGGCAAGCATGCTACATATTCGACCACATCATCGCTTACCATCAGGTGGCCAAGCGCAAGCCTATCATAAAAAAAAAATCGCATGTCTGTTTATTGTTTATACCATTTCATAACATAACATCACGCCAGTACGTTCTAAAGGTGTACGCAGATGTGTACGGTTCATCTTGCTACACTCTCATTTCACCGGTTATGTTCAGTTCCATTCCATGACGTTCGGGTAATCTGTTCTAGCATTATAGGTACATTACTTATCTACTTGCCTATAAGGTAGGAGCAAAAAATTTTTTTGCAGTAAAATACTACCGAATTCCAAATAAGAAACTATAAAGTGAAAAATAACTCAATTTTTTAATGTCGGTGTCCATAACGCAAAAAATCGTACCTACCAAAGACACCGACTTCCAAAAATAAAGTTTATGACGGTAGTATTTTTTTTTATGGTCCGCTCCTTTTGGTCGTAGCGTGATGTTATATAGCCTATAGCCTTCCTCGATAAATGGACTATCCAACACAATTTCCTTTTCTTTCTTTTTCAATTTCTTTCTTCTTTCAAACAAACTCTTCAACTTTATAATATTAGTATAGACTAGCTGACCCGGCGAACTTCGTTCCGCCTTACAAATTTCTAAAAAGAAATATTTTTTCTAAAATAAACGTAGCCTTAGTTACTCCTTATTACAACAGCTACCTGCCAATAAAAGTCCCGTCATAATCGGTCCAGCCATTTCAAAGATTAGCCGGAACAAACAGACAGACAGACAAAAAAAATTAAAAAAATGTTATTTGGTGTATGTACTGTATATATATAAATATACATGTAGAAAAAAACGGTTATTTCAATATTAAAAACAGACACTCCAATTTTATTTATGAAGGGTTATGGTCGAAATAGTATACGATTGTTTGTATAAGCAGAGATTTAAAAGGTTTATTCATTGAACGACACAATACACAGCAAAAATCCAACAATGGCAAGATAGTGAAGGAAGAGTTTGCTGTCAGATTCAAATTAACGTAAGGTTGACATTCTTGGTGGACTTAACTAGTCGCATTTTCGGAGCTTGTTAAACATACATCAAAGTTTGCGTTTACAAAGACATTCCAACACCTGCCCTTAAACGAAAACATTATCAACCGAATATAAGACAAGAAACATTACTCAAAAAAAATTCTACACAATATTCCTTAAACTAAATTGGTTTAGACAGTTAACAAATTTTTCCCTTACTAGAGGTTTCGTGAGAATATCAGCCGGCATTTCATCTGTGGATAAATATTTTATATTAACAAAACGTTTATTTATAATATCTCTAATAAAATGATGCCTGATATCTATGTGCTTCGTTCGAGCGTGAAACATTGAATTCTCACACAACCTCTGTGCAGACTGGTTGTCATTATACAAAGTTAAAATACAACTCAAATTGAGACATTCCATGAAAAAAGTGCGTATAAATAATGCTTCTTTACATGCATCTGAAAGCCCCATGTATTCAGCCTCTGTGCTGGATAATGCGACCGTCTTTTGTTTGCGACTTTCCCATGAGACCACAGAGTTACCTATTTTGAACACAAAACCTGTATACGATTTGCGATCGACTTCACAGCTCGCCCAGTCAGCATCTACATAACCAGCGATATCTAATCCTGATTTTTCAAAAAACAAACGATAGTTAAGTGTGCCTTTCAGATATCTTAAAACACGCTTTGCAGCCTTCCAATGAATCTCTGAAAAACAATTATTAAATTGACTTAAGAAACTCACCGCATGGGCGATGTCAGGTCGCGTACATACTGCGATGTGCATCAGACAGCCAATTAGATTTCTGTACTCATAATTGTCAGATGACGTCTCTGCTTTGGTAAGTTTGAGACCCGGTTCCATCGGAGTCCCTATGGGGCTTACAGTCATCCATTTTAAATTTATGTAAAACATTTTTAATATAATTTGTCTGATCAAGAGTTATTGTATCTTTTTCTTTACACAGTCTCATTCCTAAAAACTCATGAACTGTACCCAAATCTCTTATTTCAAATTCTTTAATTAGCTGATCTTTAATAGCCTTTTTATCTTTATCCGAAGATGTCAATAATAAGATATCATCTACATATAAACAAATCATGGTGAGCCCGTCCTTTTGGGATTTAAAATATACACAAGGTTCTATTGAAGATCTTTGAAAAAACATCTTCTTTGTTAGAACTGTATTTATTTTATCATACCAACATTTTGCAGACTGCTTGAGACCATAGATGGATTTGTTCAATTTATATACCTTATTTTCTTTTCCTTTTATAATAAAACCCTCTGGTTGATCCATAAATACATCTTCATGGAGATCGCCATTTAAAAATGCAGTTTTAACGTCTAACTGATCTATATCTAGATTATATTCAGCAGCTATAGCGAATAGCATCCTAATTGTTGAATAACGGACAACGGGTGCAAAAGTTTCCTGATAATCAATGCCATATTTTTGCGTGAACCCCTTTGCAACTAAACGAGCCTTGTATTTAATTATTTTACCATTAAGACCACGTTTAATTTTAAAGACCCATTTACACTTTACAGGCTTTTGCCCCTTTTTCCTATCCGTTAAAGTCCAGCAATTATTTTTATTAAACGAGTTGTACTCATCTTGCATTGCGTCTCGCCATAGCTTAGTGTCCTTGCCACTCAGCGCCTCCTGTACTGTCAGTGGCTCGTCACTGCCATAGCTCTGCATGGATACCATGTTGGCATACTCCTTGAAATCCACCATGCTTTGGAAGCTAGAACTATCATCATCAGATTCCAGCGACGATTCCCCTGGTATGTAAGTTTTATCCAACGGATCATCTGTACTTAAAATTGAGGACTCTTCCGGGTCAGTCTCATTCGATGAATAAATCTCTCGTCTTCTCTGGCTAGACTCAGTTACTATGTCATCAGACAAATCCTCATTAGAAGACTCTGGACCGAGTCCACCATCATCGAATGATTCTGACTTAGGAACGAACAATTGAGATTGTTCTACAGAATCAATTCTTGGTGTTAAAGGGAGTTCAAAAAAATCATCATGTGACATATTATTTTTAAATATCTTTGAAATAAATTTTTCTTCAAAGAAAACTACATTCCTTGCTTTTATGCAGAAAGTTGGGCATTCCGGGTCTATGAGCCTATAGCCCTTAGTGTCCTCACAGTACCCAACAAAAATGTACTGTTTACTTTTGGCGTCTAATTTCTTTCTATTATGCACCAATGCATAAGCTAAACAACCAAAAATTCTAAGATGACTAACATCTACCTTTTTGCCTGACCATTTTTCTTCCGGCGTCACACCCATAACAGCTTTAGTGGGTGTTCTGTTTTTGATGTACACCGCAGTCTTGACTGCTTCTGCCCAAAACCGTTTGTCCAAGCCGGCATCTTGAAGCATGCACCGTGCCTTCTCCATAATTGTCCTGTTGGCCCTTTCGCTAACTCCATTTTGTGCCGGGCAGTAAGGAACAGTCGTTTGATGGACTATGCCGTGCTCCTTCAAGTATGCCTGTAAACGATTATTGACATATTCACAACCATTGTCACCTCTCAATATTTTAATTTTCCTATTGGACTGATTTTCTACTAATGCCTTAAAATTTTTGAAGCTTTCGAAGACTTCACTCTTAGACTTAAGAAAATAAATGAAAGTCTTCCTAGTAAAATCATCCGTGAAAGTCAAAAAATATTTTGCTCCTCCAAGTGAAGCTTGTGACATAGGCCCACATAGATCGGTGTGAACCAACCCTAATATCTCATTTGACCTGCTTGTAGAAACCTTAGGAAACGGTAATTTAGCCTGCTTTCCTTCTACACAAGCAATGCAAGACATATAATTATTTTCATTATAATCAATACCTGTGACCATACCTTTTTTCATAACATACATACTCCTAGAGTTCAGATGAGCCAGCCGCCGATGCCACAGCCCTTGTGTAGCCTTACAACCCGATGCGGCAGTTGTGGAGGTTAGAAACCCTGCCTCCTCAACAGATGTGCTCGCAGACACATTCGAAACATCTGAAGTCTCCTGTGAAAGAACTGCAGAATCCAACACAGAACACGAAAAAAGACTGGCACTTTTAGATGCTGTATTACATGTAAATGAATCTACTGTGTCTAGTTGATACACATTATTTACACGAGTAGCAGTAGCTACTATCTGATCCCCGTCTAATATCTTACACCCTTTTGAGTTGAAAGACACTTCAAAACCTTTACTGGTCATAGTGCTGACGGATAAAAGATTAGCTGTAAGTTTAGGTACAAAATATACACCACTTATTGTCTTTTCACAGTTTTTCAACTTTACTATGATGTTGCCTTGACCAACAGCGCACAGTTTATCACCATTAGCGATGTTCACCTCTATAGGCTTTATGGAGACAAAGTCACTGAAGATACTTTTATCGTTACACATATGGTTCGTTGCTCCGGAATCAATACACCAAGAGTTTGCTTTGACAACAACCGAGAGTGCTGTCAACAAAGCCTTATCCTTGACAGATGGCTTCTCGTGTCTTTTATTTTTCTGAGGACAATTCTTCATCATGTGACCAGACTTTTTACACCTGAAACACTTGAAAGTCTTCCTCGCAGCAAGAGCCGTAACCGTCTCTGTATTCTCATCCCGTCGCTGGTGCTCCTGAAGTAACTTGCTTTTAACCATTTCACTCGATAGCTTGATATTATTATTTTCTAGTGTCATGATAAGCGGATCATATTCTGGTGGCAGCCCGCTCAACATTATTACAGCTACAAAATCATCATCTAACGGAGAACCAATATCAGCCAGCTGTTGCACAATTTCAATAATATTGGATAAATATTTGTCCATGCTCTCGTACTCACACAGTTTCATGCTGAACAGACTTCTCAAAAGACTTAGCCGTCTGCACAATCCCTTATCCTCATAAGCTCTTTGCAAGTTATTCCAAGCTTCGAAAGCAGATGCCGCATTTCTAACGTGAGGATATGCTGATGTATGCACTGACAAGCATATTTTTGCTAAAGCTTTCATACTTTTCTTGTCTGCAGCTTTTCCTTCAGATACCACATATTCCCATAAATCTTCATGCATCAGAAGCATTTTCATGGCAAATTTCCAATTATGGTAATCCTGGATTCCTTTCAATTTCTCCAGTGGTATCGACATACCTGTGCTTCCATTGTTAGCGGCCATTGTGTCACGTTGACGAACAATTATTTAGTTTGAATAGATATTAAATTGTTTTACAACTTTTCTTGTAAATAAACTCATTACTACACAGGGATAACACCCTGGGCCCATAACCTGAAGGGTTATGGTCGAAATAGTATACGATTGTTTGTATAAGCAGAGATTTAAAAGGTTTATTCATTGAACGACACAATACACAGCAAAAATCCAACAATGGCAAGATAGTGAAGGAAGAGTTTGCTGTCAGATTCAAATTAACGTAAGGTTGACATTCTTGGTGGACTTAACTAGTCGCATTTTCGGAGCTTGTTAAACATACATCAAAGTTTGCGTTTACAAAGACATTCCAACAATTTATATGTATAGATGTATAGATATTTAACTACTGTACTGATACACCAACTTTTTGTTTACATCCTAAAGCAGTCATAATAGGAAATAACGTGGTGATAATATTTAGCCTTGACCTAGTTGTACCAACTCATTTCTTTTCATGTTGTAGACAAGTGAATATAGGATAGCAGATTATCGAAACAGGATTGTAGTATAACGCTGCCTGCTGATACTTACACAAACAGAAACAACTAACAAAAGTCTAAACCAAAATTAATTTATCGCTCATTTACCCAACTAATATTTTATTACAAATCTTCAAGGTAAATAAATACTTAGGAATGACCTTACACGGTACATAATTAGGAGCTGAAGAATGAGCGCCGTCGCAAGGTGAGACTGAAAGCCAACGCAGCGGGACGCCCGCCGGGCGCAATAAAACATTTTGGGAACACTTGTGACTGTCCCTCTCTGGGACGCGGGACATGTGTGGACGTGACACTGCGGTGTAACATTAAAAATAATTAACTTGCGTTTATTTTTATGTAATTTAATGCAAAGTTTAGTAACATACATAACTTACTGTCTTTTTATACAATGAACCGCTTAGACCAACTAAAATGGCGACACTTGAAGGAGGTTTATGTTTGGCAGTGTAAGTCAATTGGCTAAAATAAAAAATGATAATATAAAATAATAATATTTATTTAAAAATCATAAGGCAAAACAATCAAAACAATTTTGGCTTAAGTCTATGTCATGTTCACATGTGTTATGTGCCTGAACTAGGTAATCCTTTGTTTCAGGCGAGAAGAGGTACGTTTCTTTATTTTTTAATAATCACAATTATACAAATTTATAATGTTTATAGTAATACAAATGTAATCTTAGGTAATATTTTAAACTATTTAAATAATATAATAAAATTCTTATTTTCTAACATCCTAGATTTAATTAAAATAAATAATATACCTACAATATCTCTTTTAGCATAAGTAATAAATTCTCTGTATCTTCGTAGGACATACTTTGAAAAGCTTCTATGGGAATTTTCTTACAGTTACAATAATTCAAGGAATAAATATGTGTTGCTGCGTTTAGTCTGTTTTAATGTAGTGGTCCGAGGAACACATAAAATTTGTTTGTGAACGCATGTTTTGTGCTTTTTGTAAGGCAAACTACATCGTTCCGTCTTTTTTTAGTATGTTCTGTGTGATAGGGGAAGGCTGCGTGTTGTTTTAACACGATGCTCATTATGAATAACTGGCGAACTGTTAGTACTTCACAAGATTTATAGAGGAGGTTAGTGGAAAAAAAGGAACGGACGGAAAGTAGACACCTTGAGGATCGCTCTTTGCGTTCTCTCGATAGGTGGTAATAAAGTTTTACCCTCCCCACCCCATGAGATAATGCAGTAAGTCAAAATTGACTGACATAGAGCAAAGTAAACTTTTCTAATTATTAGTGAGTCTGCAATATATCTTAGCTTTTTGAATACGAATATTAGCTTACAAATTCTATTATTTAAGGCTTCTAAATATTGTTTAAAGGAAAGGGTTTCATAAATAATGATAACCAGATATTTTATTAGTCATTTTGATATTGGGGCACCCACACTGGGTATCATTAGTGTCTCTACAACAATGAACATACATGTTTGAGGCAATATTAAATGTCTGTTTGCGCATCATAAACCTAATGTAAGTAGAGCAGTGTCGTCAGCATATGATACAATTATGCCATGTTCTAACTTTCGTTTACAAAGGTCATTTATATATATCAAAAACAGGGTAGGCCCTAAAACACTTCCTTGGGGAACACCAAAGGACGTGTTTTTTTATCAGCGCGGAGCACATTGCCAATCTTTACGAACTGGGTACGATCTTCTAAATAACTTTTGAAGAGTTTCAGCTGGTTTCCTCTTATACCCATGGTCTCAAGTTTGCGCAACAGAATGCGGTTGGAAATTATGTCAAAAGCTTTGGCGAGGTCCAGAAAAATCCTACTGTGTGGTTATCTTTGTCAAGTTCCTGTGCTAGATAGTCAGTCAAATGAACGGCATCAGAGGTTGAGACAGTATGCCTGAATCCAAACTGCCTCTCGGATAAAAATGACTTATCCTTCAGATATTTGAACAATCTTTTATTGATAATTTTCTCCAATATTTTTAACGTACAAGGCAGTAAAGAAATAGGTCTATAAATTGTCACTTGATCTTTACTGCCTGATTTATAGACAGGGAGAATTTTAGATAATCTGGAAAAATACCTGTAAATAAATATAAGTCTGTGGTGGTACTAAAATATTCCTGAATTGTTTAAAATCAATATCAAAATAGTTTATTTCAAATAAACCTTACAGGTACTTTTGAATTGTCAAACAAAAAAAAAAAATATTACTCTAGTTGCAAATTTGCAAGCGTCAGTAGATCTCAATGGAAAAGAATTTGCAAGAAACTCCACGGACACTCTTTTCCATCAGTTTCAATTACAAGTTTTTGGTTGAATCATTCTTGTTGAAAAAAATACATGTATGTAAGAACGATGCCAAAAGACGTGCACGTAAAAGCGTAAAGTAACAAACAATTTTAACAAAAAAATGCAATAACAAGCCGAGGCAGCTAAGTTATGACCAATCCCAACTGATGACGCCGTTCACGAACATGAAGCATGGATCGGCACCACTCAGCTCAACCATCATGAAGGGAACAAATGATCCAACACATGTGCCACCATCAGAGAGAAATTAGAGAGAGCATGACACACTCAACTGTCAGGGCACACAGAAGTCAACGAACGACAAATAGGCATAGTGAATAGTAGATTTACAGACGGAACATAGTACTCACACATGTGCTGTGCAGTTATATAATACTAAAAGAAATTGAGTTTATACAATACAAATCTATTCATACAGTCTTCAGCAGGTCCAACAATACTTCAAAACTTTTCTGCCCATCACTAATTGTTCTTGCGCCCTAATGGCTGCGGAGCAGGACCAGCATTTAGCCAAGCATTTTTATCAGCGATGTAATGTATTGTAGATGTAATGTTTAATAATTTTATTGGATATGTTATCCCAACCAACAACCACAGTCGTCTTTCAAAGCGAAATTATAGTTTTTATTTCAGTCTTATCAGTATCCAGCAGCCCAAAGGATGTTTATGTGGTGCTACACATAAAAGGAGTGCCTGTTAGGAAATGTGATTGACCCCGAACTTTTTCTGCAAGACACTTTCCAACATTAACAAAAAAAATATTTGCCATATTAGTAGTTATGTCAGCTGTGACGAATGTGTATGCAATAAACCTAACGATGACTCATTTTGTTTCGACGTTACGTTCTAACTTACATTATTAATATATTTCCAGATCTTTTGACTATTTTTGCCAGCCTTTTTCAGTTCAGTTTTATCGTAGTTTCATTTAACTTTTCTCAGGAGATCATTACAAAAGTTCCTGTATCTTTAGTATGACAGTTGGAATATTGCATTATCTGGATTTTATTTTGCTTTCAAATGCAGTTTATATCTATGTTTTATACATCGAATAAGCACTGTCGTAATCCATGGTTTTAAATTGTGAATTTTATTGCTCAACTGCGATATAACTGTGTTTTTCTGAATTGCATGTCTTACAATTTCTATTACATACAACATGCAAAACTGCAGGTCAGCGGAGTTGTAGACTGGTTCAAAATAAATAACGCGTAATTATCCTCAAATTTATTTATATTTATTATTGAAATGGTCCGTGTGTATAGTTTAGGTAATTTACAATTAAGGGTTAGTAGGGCAGCATTGTAATCGGTTCTTGTAGAATCAACAAGCCCTAGTGAGGGAAAAATCGATTTAAGCATAATATGGCCCAAACAAGAGCCACTGTGATGTGTAGGAAAGCTGTGGGTGGGGAGCAGGCCATGAAAGGCACTTAAGTTGAGGTAATCCTGAGCTGGTGCCTTAGAACTTCCTAAAAGAATATTGATATTAATATGGCCAGTAAAAATAGTGTTTTTGGCTTTGCAAGGTGTCATTCAAGGAGTAAGTAAAATTGCTCGTATTTTTAAAAGAGGGCGGTTGATATAACGCTAATATGGTAAATTCTGAATCAATTTTGATCAATAATATGTTACAGTCTTGCATATTTGGTTCCTCAACAGAGACATTTAAATAATTTCTTACATAAGCAATCACTCCATCGTTTTGGTTATAATTTATATTACTTCTTTACATATTATATCCCGGAATAAGTGGTATGTTATATTGCTTGGCAAGCCAGCATTCAGTTAAAACAATGATGTCACAATTTACGTTTAGCCGTTATAAAAATGTACTGAAACTACCAAAATTCTTTGAAATACTGCGAATATTTTGTGTTAGTATGGTTAACGATTTTTTGTAGCCGGGTAGATACTATTTGCTGTTTTCAATATCACATAGTTTGGATTCGGACACAGAGAAATTATCTTTTATAAGTCATCAATTAAATTATTAATCATATTTATGACAGCAAAAAATAATAATTAAGTAATAAAATAAAATTAAAAAATAAATAAAAACAGTAGCAAAGAAAGAAAAGAAACAATAAAACTAAATAGGTCAGAAAAACCAATTTACGGCACTCTTAGGCACCTCCATAATCAATGGAATTGTTGTACCTTTTTCAGCCATTATTTTCGCGGGACAATCAGCAGAACCTGTGTTGTGCTTGTCGGGCTTTTTTGAAATGCAAGCAATTTGGTTCATTTGCCTTATTTGAACATACTTTTATAGAGTGCCCTTGATCGCCACAGTGACCACAGCTGTTGGATGCCTGCCGACATGACTTGGCAGCATTTCCATACTGCTGGCACTTGTAGCATCCTGTGACTAGAGTAAAATCCCTTACAGGGCATGATGGCCAATTCACAAACATGTGGTCTTTTGACATCAGGGCTTTGCGTATTAATGCTGATACTTCTACCACATAGTTGCAGGTCTCAGTATCCTTCTTACCTGATTTGTGGCTCAATTTAATTGAGGTCAAAAACATCTCAAGGCTGCAGTCCTGAAGTTTCTCGGCCAGATTTTGATGGAATAGACAAGAAAAACCTCTTTTTCTGGCATGGATGTCGGTACTCCTATAACAACCACCCTAGGCTTCCTTTTATGAGGCTTTCGATTGTTAGGCCTGACTTCGATAGATGCACCGATTGTCTCAGCTTCTCGATGTCGTCCATCGTTTCAGTGCTGATAATACCACCCCCGTTCCTCGTCTTGCGTAGGCCTCTTACGTGGAGCTTCATCTGTTCAGGGTGAATTATTTTTGGACAAGAGATTTTGTCTCATGGCTGGTCTTCAATTTGTCTTTTGAATAGATGGCCACAGAACTTAAGTTTATTGGCTGTATAAAATTGTTGGCACCTTTTTTCACCATGTCCGCAAAAGTAGTTCCCTGAGCAGGTATCATGAATACACCTATACTCTGCTTAAATTTCTGTAGTTGCTGTGAGAGGTCAAGTTGCTTCTCAAGGCTTTGTACAGTGTGGCGGTATTGAACAGCTCTCGCATTGATGGACTGATATTGTATGGCCATCTACGATATCTCGTTACATACTTTACGACATGAGACATTGATACGTAGTTTCTATTCCGTATTAATTTTACCGTCGGCTACAATAGTACATACCTCTTTCAGGTTCTACTCAATGGTTATCATCCAGTTCTGAATCTCTGGCGTCGAAATAATTTCAAGAGCATCTTTTGTTTATTGTTGCAGCTCCTGGGAGGCTGGAGCGGCTTCGGGTACGGCTGCGGATACAGGGGTAGTGGGCGGGGAGTCAGCATACCTGCTACTCCGGTTGAACGGTCTATCTTCTATTGTGATTGAATAATATTATTTTTATTAAATTATCGATCAAGGGTCATTTTCACAAATTACACACTTTACGCAAACCTAATAAATAACACAGTTAGCGATCTTCGTAAAACTAGGCCACAATATTTCGCAAGTAATTATTTGTTTATTTTAGTAATTTTTCGACACGTCTGTTCTCTACGCAATTCACCTAATCACTGATTAAAATGATGATAATGAGTCTCAAAAACATGAGGACTGCGCTCAATCAATCAACTTTTAGGGCCTCATGTAATAAAAAAAATACCATAATCTCGATTAGTTAAAACGTGTTATTTCCTATCTCGACACGAGAGATTGGATACACGTGTGTCCAGTTGGTGAAACTCATAATTATTTTCACTTATTTTTTTGGTCATCTGGACACGCTAAGGTTTTACAAGTGTCCATAAAGTGAAACTTAAATTAAATTAATTCTATGTTTTCGTTTTTGTAACTCATTGTAAAATTATTCACCATTTGTGAATTTCTAAAAAATATATTTTTGACACTGAGAGTACTCGAAAGTCACTTCATCACCTCTCTATCCAATGAATTGTCCGCGCGGCGCCGCTCCGAGAGCGTCTATGCCCAGCGAATTTTCCGCACAAGCACCCCGTGCCGTTTCCAAATTAAAGCTTATTGTCTAGTAAACTACTACAGCTACACCAAAATAAAAAATACGTGGGTATAGCTGAAAAATTACGGAATCTACATATGTGAAAACTAAATTACAACAACTAGTTAGCTAAGTACCGTAGAATGGGGTTACATTGTGATCTGGGGCAACTTTGATGATAACTTTATTTTTTAGGTTTTTAAAGCTAACTCAGTGAAAACAGAATGCACCTCAATTTTCTTTTTTAAATTTGCAACTCTAACAAATGTCAGCCATGTTTTGCATCAACCTCAGCGCAAGAATACGATTAATTGAAGCAGAAAAATATATTAAATTGTACAGTGTGAATTCATTAAAAATAAATTGTAAATTGGGGTTACTTTATATTGCTATGAAAAACAATGGGGTATCAAAGTAACGCCATTTTTATTTTAACGTTCATAGGCTCGTTTTTTTTTATTTTATCCCAAACTATGGAAGAAATTTATTTTTTTATTTTAGTGTATAAAATTTTTTGTAAAGTCGCCATCACTGCATTTATTTCATATTTTTCAAAATATAATAGAAGTAGTTATGTCAATTTTAATTTCAAAATTAATCAATTTAACCTCGTATTACCGGTACTTAAAAAGTTAAACTTGAGAATTTGGGTTCAATATCAGTAAAATATTAAATACGTAATTAAATTATAGCAATCATTTTGTACTTTGTGTCAATAAAACCTAATTGTAATTAAACTAGACTACATAAGGTTTTTTTGTTACCCCTAATACTTGGAATGTTTCGAGAAGCACAAGAAACAAAAAAAGACAGCCCATTCCCTCATCAATTAGTTACGCAACCATGGTAGCCATAACGTTTGACCCAGTGGAATACACATAAAATCGTTATTTTATACCGTATTAGCGTGTGTTAATACTGATAATGAACAAATTTTTATATTACGAACAATATTTTATTTTATTTTATTTTACTTTATTGGGACATAAAACAGTTACACATTGCAATATAAGTGCGACATAATAAGATTGAAGACAAGGTAAACGTGTAACCCACATCAATGTCCGCGAAATAATGGTTTACAGATACATTTTATGCGTGCTTTGATATTAAAGGAAATTAAGAAGTACTCGTACGTATTTTTATAAAAAGATAAAGATTAATATATGTATATATACAATAGCCATCATTTTGAACTTAAAGTGTGTAAGCGCGAAAATATCCAAATCAATGAAGTGGGTGTTATACGTTTCAACAAGGCGTCGTAGAGGCGCCCGTGCACCAGCGTGAGTTCTGTACCTTGCGGTATGGAAAAGCAGGGGCACACGCGCCTCTCGACGCATAACAGTTCTAGGTACAATGTAACACAAGGTATTGGTGATATCTGGACAATCGAACCTTACACAGACCATAAAGCATCATGGCCATCAGTAGGCTGCATCTTGACTCCAAGCTAATTTAATAGAATTTTAATAGATAATTAATACATCATTTTGTAAATCAATAAAACACACAAAAATATTACGAAAAAATATTGCTCAACATAGCGGCATGGCAATTTAAGCATGTTTTTCATTTCGATATTATCGTTTTCAACAGACTTTGTACCATGACATTTTTTGACAGATTTTGAATCTTGATGATTTATTTTGATATACGAGTAATACACTAATACATTGTGTTTTAAATTAAATTGTACTTACATTGTAAACATCTGTGTTTACAATGTGTACACTTAACCGTTTGCGAAAAGTTCACACTGACATTACATCGATGACTTCAAATTTTATATTTCAAATGTTTACCTGACTGTACCCTTTTTTTGCACAAAACCTGGTTGTGTCCAGTTTGCGAAAACATAAAATTGATTTAAGTTAATTTAACTATCTGGACACGCGTGAAAATTTTTGCTTGTCCAGATGGCAAAATAATAAGTGATACTAACTTTGAGTTTCACCAACTGGACATACGTATGTTCAGTCTCCCGTGTCGATTTGGTGAATATCCCGTTAAAACACTGATAAGCAGATTCTTTATTCAAATTCACCATATTTTTTAAATAATTAGGCCAATTGCAAGCACCAATGAAGACCTAATCCACAGTGTTCTCTAGTAGTCCTAAAACCAGCCGGCTTTAATAAATTCTATATTTTACAGTACATTTCTGTCCCAGTGTTAAAGGCGCTGCAGCAGTGACGTAATAAGCAAGTCGCCTCACTAATGTATGCTAAGCCGACGAGCCCCGAAGAGCAAGGCACTGTTCATGCAATCACTATTAATGAGGAGTCCACTGGCCAGCTGCAATTGTACTTTATACCTTAGCGTTACTGCAAAGAAGAAGTGAAGATCACCCTTTGTCTAGAGCTTGTGATGCCAAGAAATTAGCTAAGGTCCAATTTTTACAGATGTTGCTGAAAATATCTAATAGCCATCTTTTTGAACTTAAAGTGTGTAAGATCTACGAACATCAACATATAACATTACAAATAAATAAAGTTGAAGTGTCTGTTTGTAACATAAAAAAAAAACAGTTTTATTGAATGCATCTGAAAGATAAATATGGTACTAATAACAAATACGCAACTTTTAAGAATGTTTGCTGTCTGTCTGTTTGTTCGAGTAATCTCCGGAACGGCTGGACCGATTTTGACGGGACTTTCACTAATAGATAGCTGATGTTACTTATAACATCAGCTATCTATTAGTGAAAGTCCTAGTAGTAGGTGGGTAGTAGTGTCTTAACATAGAGATATAACATAGACTACTTTTTATCCCGGTAAAATTCACAGTTCCTGTGTTTTTTTCCCTAAGTCGCCGGCAACATCTAGTAACATGTATATTTCATTTGGAATTCGAAAGTCAGGGACCTGTTACTCTGAAGCGATTGTGTCATTTTCACTAAGGAATCTCCGTCTGTAATGAACGTGGACACTTCATTTAAACACAATAAATTGTCTCTCACAATGCAAACAATATTTTGCAAACTAAAATCGGACTAGCATGAAGTAGACCACCGTGGTTCCAGTTCATACAATCCTACATTACAATAAAATTGCAACTATCACAAAAAGCCAAGGTACGCAATCTGTGAGACTGAAGTACCTAAACTTTTTCATTTAATCAGTACCCAACTACCCACACTTAGAAGAAATAAATGCAGTAAACATTAGGTTTGACTTAAAATAAGCTCCTGCCGATTGATAACTAACTGATTGATCTGAATTGTCTTTAATTCATAATAAAAGGGCAGTGCTTTCTACCCCACATTTGCGCCAATATACTCGCGAGGTGCGTAATAACCCACGCGTATGGTACACGGGGCTTCGCGACGCAATCGAGAGGAGGCTATATAAACCGACGCGTAATGTTCGCGGGATATAAAATAACAACAATTAGGCCTAAATTTAACCGGCACGATCCCGGCTGTGACCACTACGTTGACTGTGAACTTGGATAAATTCTTTCCCGTTGAACTTGCTGATAGTTTATTTACTGACTGTAACTTACCAACATTATAATATTTAATGTTTAAATACATTACAATTATTGTTTTTTACCTTATTACCTTCTGCCAGCAACTTCGCCTGCGTGAAAGTAGAAAATTATCCGGCTAGGTTGCTATTTAACCTGGAAGTTATAAACTGTGTGGGTGCCAAGTTTCATCAAAATCAGTTCAGTAGTTTTTACGTGAGAATGTAAAAAACATTCATCCAACTTTCACATTTGTTATATTGGTAGGATGGATGTCAACCTCAAGAAAGAAAGTCCAAGTCTCTACTGGCCGTAGTCGCCCATTATCTATGTGTTGTACACAAAGTTTGCTGAGCGCAGGTATTAATTTCCCGACGGACGGGAACTCCCGACCCACCAAGAAGCAAACAGCCTGTTAACTTAGGCGCCTATGGCTCATTACGCGTTAAATTGAATCTGTCAACTGATTAGCTTCGAGAGGAGGGTGCGCGGTGAGCGCGTGATGAGGGACAGGGGCAGGTGAGGAAAGAGAGTGTTGGTGGGCGTAGCAGATGAAAGGTATGTTTGAGAATAAGATGCTTTGCTGTTTCTTTATTAATTAGGTATTACTTCAGAAAGGCAGTCTGCGTAGTTCTCACAAGTGGCGCACAGTTTCGTCTGTATGGATTTAAACAAAGCAAAAGTAGAATGTAAGTCTCGTAGCAGACGACGTTCTATTATCTCTTCCATGCGAAGGCCACAATTTATCTAAGAACGTAGCATATTTCAATAACAAAACTATTTCATTGATCCCGCAGTCAAACTGTATGTGCAGTTTTGCGGGAGTGTGTGTAGCTTATAAGTCTACTCTGTATTTTTAATAATAAAATAAATAAATATTAATAATTTAATCTTATTTGGTACTATCTGTATATCAATTTACATAGTGCGACGAAATGCAAACTGTTCACGTTGATCAATTATCAGGAGGCAGACATTTTAATGGTCCTTTATATAAAACACGCGGCGTCGCTTGGGACCGAGCAATTGATTGCGCTTGATTGCTGCCGATGTGCACGCACTGGGCAATACTTTCCTACCTACAGGTAATAATAAAAGCCTTTAATAAATCCAGGAGGATCAAATACTCGCTTTTCAAAGTATGGAACAGTACCTAGAAGCAACTGCCCTGAGAGCGTATAGTGAGACTGGGTAGCGGCTTGGTACAAAGGAGATAACGGGACGCACAAAATCATCATCGTTATTTCAGCCGAAAAAAGTCTATCGGGCTCCCCTAAGTGTCGCCAAATCTACCGATCCCACGAGTCTCACATCCACGGGAAGCCCATAACCCTGACCAAGTCATCGATCCACCTAGCTAGTGGGGGGCCTTCAAACGCAGCGTCTGGTACGCGGTCGCCACTCCAGAATTTTTCGGCCCCATCGAACTACTCGTAAATAGGTTGGAGGAATAATTGGTAGGAGGCCTGTAATCAAGAGGGTTATAGCGAAAAATAACAATACAATAAATACAGCAATTTCGTAAGCCGATACATAACAGATGCCCAATAAAATGATAGCAAGAAACGTTCCTCTCTTTATTGTGCCCATATTTATTAGGGTTGACTACCGCGTTAGAGGATGTCCCGCCAATATCGGTGGACAGCCCTGCCACTTTTTATAGCGTTTGAGGGTAGTGATCGAATGGTCATAAATCAACATTTTATTTTTGATCGTCACTTTACCTGAGTTCACGGTGTTTTAGCGAATTGCGGGTAAACATGCTCCTCATACATCAATACGTTTTGTCCCAACATTACGGAGTCAATTTGTTCACGAAAGGGATTATTTTTCAGACTCGCACGGTTAGCTTGTAGAAATATTATTTTAGTGCTGGCGTACAGACTGTATTGTATTTCGTTATTTGAATTCTCGAGTCCCTTGGTGTGCATTAAAGATTTAAATATAACATGAAAAGTTTAATATATATTATTACAATTCAATAGCATTTCGTAAGTAAATTCGGTATATTAAAATATTCTTTCAAGAAATAGTGCAAGGAGTAGAGTTTGGAGAACTCGGGTATAATAAACACGGTATTCTGGCATATTCTGAGAAACAGTCATCTGATTTTCTATTTTGGTACAATTATTTATTTTCACCCCTTCCTATTTTCAAAATAAGACTTTCTTCATAGGACTTAGCAATTCTAGAAAAATCTATTCTAAAATATCAGTGTACTCGTAGGTGTAGTAGAGGGGTAGCTGGCAGGGCTTCTAAGCAAACGTGTTCAGAGAGCGAGATAGCTGAATAGGTACGGATTGCTGAGAGAACATCTGAAACGTTTAAAAGATATTATCTAGGTCCTTTTAGAGTCCAGTCCTTAGGAGCTCTTTGGTTCACTTTCAGACTTCCAAAAAGAAAGAAACTCAGCTGTAAAGTGAACAGTAGCTGTTCTTAAATTCGAAAAATACTCTGTATTTAGACAAACATTATCATGATTACCATGGCTCCTACATCCAGCTAAACGTGTGGTTCATAGTACCGTAGTCACGAGGGTTGCTCCCGGCGGATCAAAATGATCACAACAAGTTGTTTAAGCGCGTTAAGCACACATACATAACTTCCTATGAGCTCACCGCAACGCGCACTGTTTGTTTTAGTGATGTGCTTGCAGCTGTGGGATCTATCTAAGGCAATTTTTTTTTTTTATAGGCTCGCGTTTGACCACTATCTCGCCTGATGCAACATACAAACATACATAATATTAAATGTGGATATTTATTAAATGCGTATTCGTCTGTTTTCGAAAAGTATAATAAATTAGATCGACTCTTTCAAAATAACAATCCTATGAAATCTAGTTCATCTCAGTTGAGGTATCCAAAAAAAGTAAATATATATGATGTGGTAAATGAAACACTGTGGCGAAGTAAGAAACTAAAAATAATACAAAGTTATTACAGTCACATTTTACAGAGCAAATAAAACACTCGAATCAGAAATCAGCAAGATAATATCCGCAAAATACGAGTATCATCCCCATCCCTATCAAAGTATCCGCTATACTTAACGTTATTATCTGAGTTCATACCACTTTAAATTAGGCATTGTCTGTCTTGAAAAGTTTCTGCTCTCGGCGGCGGCGTAGTACGCGGCGTAGCGGGCGTGGCGGGCGTACTGAGCTCTTTAACTTGCGCGTTACAAGTTGCTGCTAATTAGTTACGATATTATGCATTGTGAAGCGGCGTATTGTTCTGCTATGTGGCTTTAGACGTGGCCGGTGCCTTATTTAAGGTGCTACTGTGAATGGTATTGTAGATTTGAAGGGTTTTTATAAGGAGAGTTTATTCATAGAGCTGTTAGATATTGAAATCTTCTCTTTATTGATGTAAGCTTTTCCAAGATAAGTTTTTCTCACTCTTAGTCATTGTGCTTTAATGGCAAAAAGAAAAAATATCTTAACCCTCAAGCCTTTTTTGAGAAAGAAGTCTCTTACTGAGCACTACTTTTTCAAAAAAAGTTTTCAAATAAAGCACCTACACAGGCAATTTTTAACGGATGGTTTTTAAAAGTACTTCAATTTATTCCCATTTCATTTACCTAATTTTGCCTGTGTTCCACCAAATATACTAATGTGCACCAAAATATGTTCATTAAAATATGTCATAACGAGCATCTATATAACAACTGTTGCAAATTTGTAAAAATAGTAATACACCTAATTTTAAAAACAAGCATTTATTTTTTTAGTTTTACTTCAGATAATGCACTGCAAAATGTATAGTACTTTGGCAACATAGTCGACGGCGCCCCGCTGCGCGGGGCTCCTATTTCCGTCCGCAGGTTCTAAAGTAACCTAACACGAACGAGATGACGGGAGCTGAGTTCGCTCGCTTTGCTCGCTCACTTCAGCTCACGTCATCTCGTTCGAACCTAACCTGTCCGTGTCGGGGTGCCCTAAGCTCCCGAGCAGGAATATTTGGTGCACGATCAGTATTTTTCGGGGAAGAATAAAATAGTTATTGTTACAATAGAATATTTGCAGCGCACTACAATAAAAAAGTGTTATATCTTGGTGTTAATTTGGAATTTGTATGATGTAACATATTTTGTTGGCCGAGTAGTTTAATTATAGTAAAACAATTAAACGGGTTTAAGATCAATATTTTAGAAATGCATACATAGATGTACCTTTAGATTTTTGGTGAACACAAAAATATTATCCATTTTTAACTAAGACGTATCTATTTTATACTCGTAAGTAATGTATAAGAAATACAGTATATGTATAACAATAATAACAATAACAATAGCGTGTCCCCTCTGCCTGTTTTCTCTAACTTCGAGGAATGATGAGCAATATTTAGGTAATGTTTGATCCCCCACTGCGCAATTCTAAAACAAATTCTCGCCATATTTTGTTAAAAGTAATTCGCACAAAGTTTGTAGTGGTAATAAAAGTGAATTAAGTACAGAACCTTATCGAATTCAATTATAAAAGCCAAGTTTTTTTTTTAATATACGTCGAGTGAATCCTTACAGTTGTCCCTGAAGAATGAATTGTCAAAATTACTTGCGCACAACATTTATTTTTGGAATTTAATTACGTCAGAATGTCTGCGTGAAAACTTTCCTCCAACACTCTAGTCTGAGTTAGGTTTCGGGAAATTATACCTAACTATGAAAACACAGACAATAAGATAGAAATAATAATAATAGTGTTCCTTCTCACACAGGGAAGGTACTACCCATAGGAACTACCATTAATCATTACGTTTGGTCAAGGGGAGTTAGCGATTTCAAACTTTTATGGCTTTTATAAGTCGATGACATACGAGTATATATTAGAAATGAGGTATGCTTTTAACAAATACCTTAAATAGAATTGAGCAGAGACAAAGAAAATTGTCTTTTAGGACATTTTCAAAAAATAAGATCATAAAATTAATTTTATATTGTTAGAAATAAGCGTAGGTAAGCGATACCAATTACATCTGGTTAACTATAAACACAACTATATAAATCAGCTACAAACCGGCTTGTTTGTTTGTTTATAATTATCATATTTACACATTGACAACTGATGCTGCTATTTGTCTTGTGGTCTGAAAATAAATCTATGCGAATAATTAACTTTGTCAACTGTAATTTAGGGCAAATATAAGATTAGGAAAGCATGGACCATAAAGAAGGAGGTCCACACTTTGTATTGAATGGGACAAGACAGAAAATTATGAATAACTAGCTAAGCCCGCGGCTTCGCTCCCGTTAAACGCCTATCCTATCCTACCTTACTTACCTTTCTACCTACCTAGATCAAGCGATACTGCGCAGAATACTTTTTACTCTAGGGAGAAGAATATTGACGTCATAAAAAAAGTAAGGACAGATTTGCTCCGCGCTATCTAATAGCACTCCAGAACACCACACCGAAACGAAAACATAAAAAAAACTTTTTTCAAAAAAATACTACCGACTTCCAAATAAAAATACTACAAAGTAAAAAATAAATTTCTTTTTGGAAGTCGGTGTCTTTGGTAGGTACCAATTTTTGTCGTTAGGGAAACCGATTTCCAAAAAAAAAGAAAGTTATGTTTCACTATGTAGTGTTTTTATTTGGAAGTCGGTAGTAGTTTTTTTGATTTATTTTTTATTTTTCACTTTTTAGTTGTACCCACCTAATAGGCACCTATACCACAGGTACCCAGAATAGATTACCCGAAATATCATGAAAATTGACCATAACCGGTGAAATGAGGGTGTACTCGTACCAAGGTGAACATCTGCGTACCCCTTTAGAGCGTATTAGCGTGTTGTTATGTTATGAAATGGTATAAACAATAAACAGACATGAGATTGCAGCAATCCCGAGAGATTTGCCGTCATTTATTAAAGAGTTCTGTTCTCCGCAGTTCTTCATTAGATTTTCACCAAATTAAAACGGGACCAATTTGGAAACATAATCAAAAGAAAGATTTTTCAAAATCGGTCCACACTTGACGGAGATATCGGTTAATATAAATTCATTCAACAGTCCGAGTATCTGGATTGCGTATGTTGCGATATTTTACTTCTTGAGCATTTTAAATTCATCTAACTTTGTTAGAGTGAACCGATTGCGATGAAACAAAAACTAAGTAATACTTCAAGTTACGTACAATTTTTGTATGTAAAAGGTATATACATTGGTTTCGTACATTTCACGTGATGCGTGCACAAATAAACAGACAAACAGATAGACTAACAGACAAAAATTCCAAAAATATTGGAAATGAGTTCTGTTTGTTCTCCTTTAACACTCTGGCTATTTTTTTGAAATATTTTCGATGTACAAAAACGAATTTTCTACAGATTTATTATATATTTTGATGGTACGCCATATTATTTATAAAAAAAGTGCATCAAGAACATTGACAATTTAAATATTATAGGAATACTTATGTTTAACCATTCCTAACAAATAAATAAAATCGCGGTCACAATGACTAAATACATTATTATCAGCATTCAATAGTGTATATAAAACTGTAATATTACTGTAACATTTTGTACATTAAATTCTGCCACAAATATTTACACCAAACGCATAATGTTGACGAGTTCCTGTACTTCGTTTGCTCAATAAAAACATACATTAGTGCCAATGAACAACACAAAATAATAATTTCCATACAAAAACTTATTAATTAACAGACCATTTCCAATTTCGCGAATATTTGTCCGAAGTAAACGTGCACACACATAAATATAATAATAAATAAAATCGTTAATAAAGCTGTTAAAATTTATAGACAGATCAATAAAAGTGTGTGTATAAATAAATCAGGGCTGCGACAGAGCCAGCTTCAATACGTCAAAGATAACCGAACGTGAATAATCGCGGTAGTTGCGAACAATGGGCATTTGCATTTATAAATGATTCATGCGCGACGCGCCCTGTTGTAAGAGAAAACGTTCTGGCTGATCGTTGTTGGCGGAATTTTGACGATTGCCAACCCTATACTGTTAGGCTGCGGGCTTGATTATGAGCGGAGCGACATCATGTATTTCTTTCGTAGCAACATTTTTCAACTGCTTGTCATACTCGATTTCCCATATGATCTAGTAAACTCGTATTTGGTCAATTTACACACTTTCAAAATGTTTACGGTGTGAATTTTATGCAACCTTTAGTAACACTTGATTTGCATATCAAAAAGTAAATAAAAGCTCATACAGTCTGCATAAACATGCATAAAAACATCACGGGATTCGTACGTACTAAGATTGTTAGCACCAGCTACAAGGAATGAAAATCATCATCTTATTATGTTCTTTGAATCAGTAAATTACGTAGCAATTTTTCTTTTCTCATTTAGTAACACACATTTGTGAATTTTTAACCGAATTTCGAAAAACGAGGTTATATGTTTGACTTTAAATTTATTTTTGTTTTTGTGTATGTTCACCGATATCTTCGTCAATTGTAGACCGATTTTAAATATCCTGTTTGTTTTTTTTTTGTTTGAAAGAGTATGTTTCTAAATAGATTTCTTTTTAATTTGGTGAAGATCTGATGAAGAACTTCGGAGATATAAAACAGAACTCTTCAATAAATGACGGCAAATCTCTCGGGATTGATGCAATCTCATGTCTGTTTATTGTTTATACCATTTCATAACATAACATCACGCCAGTACACTCTAAAGGGGTACGCTGATGTGTACACTTCACTTTGGTACACACTCTTTTCACCGGTTATGTTCAAGTTTCAGGATTTTCGGATAATCTTATCTGGCAATATAGGTACCTTACTTAAGAACTTGCCTATTAGGGACAACTAAAAAGTGAAAATTAAAAACTTTTTACAAAAAAATGCTAACGACTTCCAAATGAAAACACTACAAAGTGAAAAATAACTTTCCTTTTGGAAATCGGTGTCCATAACGAAAAAAATGGTACCTAACAAATACACCGACTTCCAAAAAGAAAGTTATTTTTGACTTTGTAGGGTATTAGAGTGACGATAAATTTTATCAAACTTAATTTCTACTTGATTTTTAATAAAAACTAAATCTCCACCCTTATATATTAACTAATTTACATTTTATCAAAATTATTTTTTGTTAATTCCTTACTGAATAACACATTACTTCTAGCTTCAGCTTGAGCTCTCTGAAGTCTGTATTTTAGCTCCAAAGGGTAAGAATCAGGATTCTATAAAGGATCAACATGTACATTTTATGTTTCTATATTAGATGGTAATTTTTTTTTTTTTCTAATTCTAACTCAAACGGAGTGTATTTTGTCTCAGAGTGTATGGTAGTGTTAAAAGAAAAGCAACAGAATGGAAGCCAACTGATCCAATCTGTTTTGTGATTGTCACACTGAATTCTAAGATAAGCTCCTAGAACCTTATGAGTATTTTCCAAACCTCCCAGAGTTTCATGAAGATAAGCTGTTGAATGCAGTTTATTTATATGCAATAAATTGCAAATCTCAGTGAAAACTGATGACATAATCTCTGTTCCCTGGTCTGTTATTATTTCTCAGAAAAAAATTGTTTCCAAACAACCTAGCTACAGAAACAGTATCTTTCTTTTCTAAAGGATAAGTTTAGACGTATTTTGTCAAATCACACTGTAATATCAAAATATACTCGTACTTAAAGTTTAAATTATCTACATTTGAAGGACCCATTAAATATAAATTAACTCTTTGAAAAGTAGTGGATGCCGTGGATGTGATAACCATCGGTTCCTTCGTATGCCTATTAGTACGAGTATGCTTTTGTATTTGACAACTTCTACACTTCTTTACGAATTATGTTACGTCATCATTCATTCCTAGCCAATAATATTTCCTAATATTATTTAACATTCTGTTTACCCCCGTGTGGCCTCTCGTGGGTAACAGGTGGAAGTCATTCAAGATCACAATTTTCGTGTCTTTGTCAGTAACTCTTGTCACATCTTTTAAAACAAGTAGCTTAGGAATATCATTTAAATGACTCATTTCCTTTATAAAGTTGTTTACAAAAATTTCGTTGCGCTTGCTTTTAATTATTATCAGCTTGTTTAATTTGATTGCAAAAAAAAATAATTCTTTCACTAACACACGGTCGATAACTATCGAGAAATTACAAAAATTGTTGATTTTTCAGGTACGAATTTTTAGTTATCACTGTCACTAGTGAAATGTTTTGATTTTTCTATCTGATTTAACGTATTTTATTACCAATAATATCAATTCAACGCTGTCAATTGGTCGTCTGAGAATTTCCACTACCTTAGGTTGATCAGGCCTTGAGTAGACGATATCTCAATAGTCATGTCGTTGTTGTCACAGTCAGTACGCAACCTTCGAGTTAAAAGAGATACTACATGCTTGTTCATATCCTTTAAGCTGTTGGATGTAATAGTTATCCGGCTCAATGCATCTGCAGCTACATTTTGCCGTCCTCTGCTGATTTCAAAATCATACTCCTCAAGATATAATCTAAACTTTGTCAACCGGCTTGAAGGATCGGTCATAAATAAATCAATGGCTTACGGTTTGTTTTTATGTAAAACATTTTTCCATATAAATAAGGTCTAACATGTTGAACCGACCAAACAATAGCAAATAATTCTAACTCAATCACAGGGTATCGTGTTTCAGCTGCTTTCAAGTTACGGCTGGCGTACGCGACTACCTTGCTATTGCTATTAGACAGCACGGCGCCTAATCCAAGTTTTGATGCGTCAGTTTGTAACGTAAGAGTATTATTGTCGTTGAAGTCTGGATAGTCAGGTATAGTCGGACTAATAAGGACCTGTTGTAGCTTGTAAAATGCTCGCTCGCATTCATCACTCCACACGAACGCTACATCTAAGAAAGATGTAGTGTTAGCGACATAACACATTCAAAGGATTGGCTATTCCGGCAAACTTTGGAATAAAACGCATACAATAGTTAGCAAATGCAAAAAATCTCTTGACTTCGTCTACATTCTGCGGGACAGTGTATTTTTGCAGGCATACATCATACTTAAGCACACATAAGCTTGCTCCACTATCAATCAGTAAATTAAGACCAACATTATTTTTTTTTAATTAACAATTAAAAATACAATAATTACTAAAACTAAGAATTGAATGAGTGTTCGGTTTAGGTACGAAAAAATTTGCTGCGCGTTATGCTGAATACGCTGAAAACGTACCGGACATCCGCGAAAATGCTGACGCTGACCGCCTGAGCGTTTACCTCGATTTACACTGTCTGAAGTTCTTTGATATGTGCTATTTTCATAATTTCTATTATAATTATGATTATAAGTTTTATTGTTGTTATAAAACTTTCTATTTCCTCGGCCTCGAGAACATCTAAAGCTTCCTTCCACTTTTGTTGTTTTGGTAAGCCCTAAATTGCATAACCTGGTATTGTGGCTGGACAGACATGGATTGCTCATCTACCGCAGCCGTAATAGCTTCAGACAACGACGCAAACTGTCGTGAGGCAATGATGGTATTGAGCCGCTTGTCGGCCAAAGCGATGGGCCTAGCGATGGGCTAAACCGTTTAATTGCAGTCTTCTCATTGAGCGGACGCAAAACCTCATAGGCATCATGCTTATCGTTAGCCTGAGCAATCGTGAGATTCACAAACAACTCTTCGACCACTGTGCCGAATTTTTCTATGCTCCCGTGGCCATGTGTAGCCTTAAACAATTGTGTTTGTAATGCTACAAATGATTTTTTTCGGGAACAAATGGATGCGAATATCTTCTATCAAACTTTCAATATCTGCGTAAGTAGTTTTAAGACGCAATTTTTCACTAGGTGAGGCATCATTGATAAGCGAACTATAAAGCAGAATACCATCAAAAAGCTGATTTTTCACCTGTTCCTGGCCATTCATCACTGGCAACAGCGAAATTGCAGTTTTATATCGAATGCATCAAGCATTTTTGAAACACTATTTGAATGTTCTATAAAATCCTTAGAATCTATGAATGAAAGTAAACCCATTATTTTCATGAATTAATGTTTGGAAAACCTCGCAAGTTTCTTTGTCTAGCTGCTTGCGATCTTTTACTTCTTGGTTCAACTGAGTCAAAGTACAAGTATCCAGTCTTTTTCTGCTGCTAGTTTCTTAAAAGCTTAATCTTGTCTACACGTATCTGGACCTAGTTTCACTAAATATTAGATTGGAAGACGGTAGCATTTTTTTTGTAAAAGGTTTTTTTTTTCTACAATAACAATCAACTTCAAATAATTATTGTGAATTTAAATTGAATTAACACCCGCTCCCGCGCCTCTACTCAATACAAACCCCATACTCTAACGCAAACACGAAATCCGACTCTATAAATAGATATTGTGTGTGGAAAACCAAATATTTTCGCAGCGATATCGTTTTGATGAAGTTCGCTCCATGTTTTATCTGACACACGTTTGTTTTTGTCACAAACACACACACGTACAGCTGTTATAATATCGCGAACATAATACACACATACTCACACAATTTTTATGACACATAAATACACGCACACTTTTATAGTTCGTACGTCATATTTATGCGTCAGAATAGCGAAAGCAAATTCGCGAAGAGTCAAGTAACGGATAGTGAAGCGCCCGCGACTTTGACACCATATGCGATGCCGGCTCGAATTCTGCATATTTTTGTGACGTTTGCTATACGGCGGTGAAGTATTGGCAGGAAACGAATTTTCAACCAAAATTATCCTCTTTAAAAGCTGCACAGTACGTAGATCGTTGAGAAATAATCATTAGCTCTTTTTGTTAAGCAATCAGACTTCTCTTTCCATATAACTATGGATATAAAGATTTTTTTGCTGAAGTAGTCATCATTGTAGCCCATTTTGTTCAGCTGGCTTGCATCTTAAATCGCGCACGATGGTTGGAATAACGGCTAACTTACAACTTGCACTGGCAAACCACGATTAAATGAATAGCATCAGAAACTCGAGCTTACAAGGAAATATACTTCACTGTTACGTCTGTTCTCGTAACCTCTTGAAATACAAAATTGTGAAACCGAGAAATTGTTGAAACAATTTCTGATACGGATACAGCTTACTTACGTACTATTGTATTACACCAGAAAGAAAGAAAGAGTAATGAAAGAGAACCGTTTCAAGAAAAAATACATACATAAAGTAACGCACTTTTTCTATGGTGGTTCTATGTTAAGGATTTGGTTTCCGTTTCTTCAGTTGGTCGAGAAAAGTACTATACAAGCCTTGGCCACAACTAGGCATTGATGGACTTACGTATGTGTGCCTCGGCTTCGCCACGGCCCACATTTACACGTTCGTTCATCGTTCTTTTGCTGGCCGCTGCTGTAATGTACTATTTCTCAAATAATGCCCGGAAATTAAAACTAAGTAGTACCCAGACCTCATTTTGTCAAATACAATTACTTTTTAAAATCAATTACGAACAACGAACAACAATAATAATTCCCGCGTTAAAGTGTTCATTTGTTTTTTTTTCAATAAACAGCTTTCTATTTGAAAGCTAGTTCGAAATTAAATAAAATCTTTGATAAGTTACCGCCTTGGTTGCCATGTTTCGGAGTAAAAGATCATTCCATTTTTTAAATTACACGACAGATGTGAGTTTAGAATTTATTTGGCCCGTAAACCACGACAGTTATGGATTTTCATACAACTTTTTCCGGCCGCTGTTCGCAAGTATTTGGCCAGTACAGCAATTTCGATTTATCTCAAAGGAGGTTTTCAAAATAATGCCCAAATTTCCAAGCATGTTCGAGAAAAACCAATTTGTCGCCCTTTTGCTTTGGAAACTTGGCTGACACTCTGCCGTGTGTCTAGATAGAGTTGTAACGGTCTATTGTATTATTTTTACTTGTCAGTTATAGATATTTTTTAAAACGCTTTACTTCAATATCAACACATTTTAGTCTTCCATAACTGCAGCGAACACAATATTACGGCTAATCTGCCGGTATCACTCGCAGGTAAGCGACGGACTGTTGTTTGCATGCGAAATTTAATTTGAAATATTTTCGCTGCTGTTTAGCCACCGACTGTACTCGTAATGAATAAAACATTTCTTACTCATACGTCGTTCTAGCCTTTTTGATGGAGCCACTGCAGCAGCGGGGAAATGGCTACAGCGGGAAGCAGAGCAAGCGTACCAAGTGCTTGGTTGCCATTGGGTGCCGCAAAGTGAACTACTAATCCATTTACTTAGGATGGTGGTTATTAATTTTGTATTTTACAAGTTTTTAAGAGTCATTGAGAACAACACGTCCTGAGGAAAATAATTAAATAACATTTGCAGACTATCGGAAAATTGTATATTATGATGATGCATATCTTATAATAATATGAGGGCGGAATATTCAACGTCAGTTCAAAATAAAGATCCTTCACAATAGAGCCATTTCTTTTTTTCCCCTCTGCAGTCGTAGCCACAAATCGAGCGAGGCAATATAAAGCTTTGACGATTTTCTTTTCAGAATTTCAAGTGATTCTAAAGTCCTTCGGAGTTATACGACAGGTTTGCATACCGCAGTGGCGCACACAAATACACACGCACACACAGGGGCATATATAATGGGCTGATCTACATGAGGAGCACTCGGCGAGAGGAAATGAAGCTTGTTAGCATTGACCTAAACAGTCTACTCATGTGTCAACGTTATACCTTAAGTACGACTTAACAATTAGGTCAAGCAATGATAGAAAAAATATGCTAGTATGTAAAACCTTGGACAATATCTAAACGTGTATCGATTTTTAAAATATATGTGTTCTGTGGCTCAATTTCTAATAGATAGTCAAATAACGACTGTTTTCTTAGTTTCTAACCATGTGCTTACAAGATAAATATAGCTTTCAGATAGTAAAACATGACATCTACAGCTACACAGCAAATCCATAGCTCAATCTCAAAACTAATTAATCCCATCTTCAAACAAATCTAAGTCCCATTGAGAACATGATGCAAATCATACATTTTTTACGCACAATGTTCCTTGAAACGGCTCAAAGAGCTGCACAGAAGGCAGACGACTCAAACGGAGGTAATTGAATCCTCCCGGAGCCGATCCCTCGGAGACGAGACAGGCATTTGCATGCGAGATGCAGCTAAACATGCAAGCACGAATACTTTGAGCATGTGATATTATAGTGACACACTTCTTTGAGGGTTTCGTGCGAATGTATTGGTTTATGAGTTCATTATATTTAATATTTGCATATTGTTAAGCTGTTGGTATTGTAAACACATCAACACGGTCTAGGGATATTTCATACTCAATTAAATAACTCGAAAATTACTGGCCGCATTGGAATCTTCTAAACACCGATTTGTTTGTAATTTATCTCAGACTAATTCCAAATTCAAATTTTTGAAAATTCTTTTGTTTCGGTGGCATAAAAACGTCTTGATGTGTAGGAGAGGGAATTTTCATTTGTGCGAAATTTAGAAAACAATACGAATTACGTTTAGTGACAGTTTTTTTTTCATTTTTAAACGAAAGATAAAGTTAAAATTGAGGTATTGTAGCCATGCAACGCCAACATTTGACGAGGGCGGAGATGTTACGAGCTGTGGGAATGCTGGAAGCTGGGTCTGTTCAGCGTAATGTTGCTGAGGCCATAGGGACCCACCAAAATGTAATTTCAAGATTGTGGACACGCTTTCGTGCCGCAGGTGAAGTAGCGGAGAGGCACCGGGGGCCAAGTCGCATCACTACCCCCAGACAAGACCGATTTTTGCAAATTACTGCGCGAACTCAACCAAATGCAACGGCGACTCAATTGGTCCAAAGGCTGCGAGTGGAAAACCAAGTGCTTGTGAGTGACCAAACTGTAAGAAGGCGACTGCATGAAAGCAATCTACGCTCTCGTAGACCACTCCGGGTCCCACCTTTACGGAGAGGCAATCGTGGACGACGATTAGAATGGGTTCGGAACCACGTGGACTGGGGCCGTGAGCAATGGTCCAACGTGCTGTTCACGGATGAATCCAGGTTCGGCTTCCATCCAGATTCACGAAGGACGCGTGTTTGGCGAGTTCCTGGACGATGGAGCCGTCTTCAGAACCCTCAGGAAGTTCACCCATACCAAGGAGGAACAATTATGGTTTGGGCAGAAATTCGTCTTGGAGGACGGACGGATCTCGTTTGGGTGCGGGGCAATATGACGGCAGAACGATACGTCCAACAGGTGCTGGGGCCCGTAATCTTGCCCCACAGAACACAAATGGGGCAAGATTTCCTGCTCATGCACGACAATGCCAGGGCACACACGGCGAGAACGGTAGCAGCTTGGTTACATACACACTATGTTAGGGCCTTAGACTGGCCTGCTCAATCGCCAGATCTAAATCCCATTAAGCATGCGTGGGATATGCTGCAAAGAAGAGCTCTGAAGGAAGTTCCTGAAAATCTGGCTACAAAAGATCAACTTTTTGCGCACCTCAGAAGGACATGGGACAATATTCCGCAGCAAGACATTGACAACCTTGTTCTGAGCATGCCGAATCGTTGCCGATGTGTTATGAACATCATGGGCGCTTTCTCAGACTACTAACTTCAAGTTTATAAACACAAATTAAATGATTTTTCTATTTTTTTCAGTTTTTACTCATAAATTAAAAGTTAATTCATATACGGTTTCCGTCTATGCTTCATTTTTTTTCCATAAAATCCTGAAATTTTAATCGAAGTACCTTAACCATTATTAAAAAATGGTAGAATATTAAATAACGTATCTTTTAAATATACACATGTCATATAAATAATTAACACATTGATAGTAATTCGCTTTTTTAAAAATATCCCTAGACCGTGTTGATGTGTGTATTTGTGTGCTGGAGAACTAGTGTTATCTGTTGTAACTGCAAATGACATCACTAATTATGAATTCGTCTTTTTCTTTAATCTTTCCTTTATTTATTATATACTTTATTTTAAATCACAATAAAAAACATACAGGGCAAACATTTACAAAAACAAGTGTACAATGGCCGGTCTTATCGCACTAGACAATCTCTAACAGACAACCTTTGGATGGACTGAACGAGAGGAGAAGAATTTAGAGCTGTCAGTGTATAAAATATATAAATAATAATCATTAGGCATAATAACATAAAATACATACATACAAGACTACGTAATATACTGCTAAATATCAAATATTTGACAAAGAAAGGAAAGGAATAAAAAAATATAGTGAAAGGTAATGCTCCTTTACCATTTTCTTGAAATTTGCCAGTGTTTGAGCTTCCTAGTATTATGCTATCCTACTTTTCTATTATAAACGCGAAAGATTATGAGGATGGATATATGTTTATTACTCTTTCACGCAAAAACGACTTAACGGATCAGGATTGGCACACAGATATTTTATAACCTGGATTAATACTTAGAATACTTTTAATCCAGGTTCTTTTGATGTAATTTTCTACTTTCAAGCGGCGAAGTCCCTGGCAAAAACTACTCGTGGTTCATTTAATTTGGTTGTGCGGCATCACTCTATTAATTTAGAAGAGTCGTTAAGGTTAACGGCTCTTCTCCGTAGTAGTTAAATATCGTGCACCAAGTCTTGATAATTCTTGATTGAAATCTGTAATTTAATCTATTGGTTAAACATTTGACTTTGACTCTCCTTACAATGATGAACCTTTAAGACCAATTAATCTTTACTTCAACAACTATGTATTTAGGGACTCAGTCGAATCCAGTTACTAAAGCGAATATGTTAGCTAATCGTGTCATGTCTAATTAAACAAATGTACTAAATCTGCGCTATGATTATTAGGGATTTGATGCAAATAACTATGTTTTTTAAAGTCTCCTAAATGAGTAGTTTTTCCTCGCGGCGTCGCTTCTGTGGCGTGTCCTTCAGAAGCTGTGCATTTTTTCCTTATGGCGTCGCTACTGTGGCGTGTCCCTCAGAAGCTGTGCATTTTTTTCTCGTGGCGTCGCTACTGTGGCGAGTCCCTCAGAAGGTGTGGATTTTTTCCTCGCGGCGTCGCTACTGTGGCGTGTCCCTCAGAAACTGTGCATTTTTTCCTCGCGGCATCGCTACTGTGGCGTGTCCCTCAGAAGCTGTGCATTTTTTTCGTCATAAAGTAGTTTTTGGATTTCCAAAGACTGCAATGCTGAATGAATGCATGAAGCGATTGGGTAGCTTTCTACTAGTGAAAGGGTTTTGGATAAATACTCCCAGAGATTATCTGATCTCCTCAAACCAAACATCCTACAGACAAATTGACTGCCCCTCTCATAAAAATTTTAGGGGCAGCTATTTATAGAATTTAACATTTATTCCGTTATTTCGGTGAACTATTCACAACATAGTTTTCCGTAAACATAGTTCAGCTGTTGCAAAACATATTCAAACAACTGGATGTTGATGACTTGTACAAAATAAAAGGCAATTCTCACATTCCGGCTTACGAGAAGCCGCCTATGTGAATTTCATACTTTTTTAACCGACTGCCCAAAAAGGAGGAGGTTCTATGTTCGGCTTCGAGTTTGTTTTTTTTTTTTTTGTGCATGTTCACCGATATCTCCGTCAATTGTGAACCGATTTTGAAAATCGAGAGATTATGTTTCGAAATTGGTCCCATTTTAATGTGGTGAAGATCTGATGAAGAACTTCGAAGATATACAGCAGAACTCTTCAATAAATGACGGCAAATCTCTCGAGATTGCTGCAACCGCATGTCTGTTTATTGTTTATACCATTTCACGCCAGTACGCTCTAAAGGGGTACGCAGATGTGTACAGTTCACCTTGAAACACTCTCATATCACAGGTTATGATCAAGTTTCATGGTATTCAGTTAATCTATTCTGGCATTACTACCTCACTAAAGACAAGTTGCTTAATAGGTACAACTAAAAAGTGAAAAATAAAAAATCTTTTTTACCAAAAAAATACTACCAACTTCCAACTAAAAACACTACAGTGAAAAATTTTTATATAACAATTTCAACTTGTCTTGTTACTTTGTTTTATTTTTAAACCGCATAGGTATTGAAGCTTTGGTTCAATACATTAACTAAATACATAACAAAATTATACCTAGGTTTTCAAATCAATTTTTTGAAGTTTCAGTTTAGAATAGTAAGTAGTATGATGATTAAAAAGCCAGTGCAATTATTGTGAATACGAACCCTGATTCCATCATTACAGCAATGGCTTTTTGACCACCATTTAGAATGACCAAAAAAGTATAAACAGCGGATATATTATAAGTAATTATAAGTAAAAGTTAAAAGGTCACAATGACCATTAGAGAGAGTAAATTCTTAAGCTGTGAACGAGTAAGGGGCTGATTTACCGGCGCGCTAACGGTGCGGCGCCGACCGCGGCCGGCGGCGCGCTGGATAGTTTGTATAATTTATACAAATTTCACGGCAGTTATCCCGGCGTTACGGTGGATTGGGGCTGGACGCCGCGTAATGGCGTCATGTTTTAGTTCTGTTTGCTCAACTGTCCGGTGACACAGTGAGGGTGATGAAAAATTGGGGTCGTCGTAGCGTGTCTACGAAGGTGCTACGACGAAGGTGGCAACGGCATAGCAAATAAATAAATACAACTAAAAATCCTTTGACACTTAGGCGTCGAAGTACTCCTCTACATCGCTGTTACCGGAAAATTTATATTCATTGTCTGACAACAATGTTGTTGGTTTCTTAAAATTAAGCAGTAAAAATTAACAAAAAGATCATAAAATATGCAAATCACAAAATACATTTATGTAGTTACTCCTATTAGAAAATTACCAACCATTTTACAGTGATATTTTTGAGATTTCTACTGATTGATGTTTGTCTGACATGATACTGTTTTATTTCAACAAATAAATAACAGATACCCAGTTCAAAAAATAAATAACAGATACTTAGTCTAAACCCTCTCTGAGTGTCTAGGGCTAGAAGACTCTACAGATCTGATGGAGATCTGTAGAGTCTTCTAGCCTTATTTGACGGTGTGCAGTATCGGGCATTTTCATGAACACGTCCTAATAGTCGCGCTCACTTGACGATACTTTCTACGATCATCGCAATTTAAACAGTTCGATTTTACAAGGGGTCGTTCAACTACTGATGTTGAACTTTTAGGACATATTTATAACGCATGGGAAGATAAGTGCGATGCCTTGGGAATCTTTTGTGATTTATCCGAGGCATTTGATTGTACTCATCGTGAAACGCTAATCAGGAAACTCCGCCACTATGGGATCCGGAACAGCGCTCTGGATCTTCTTACTTCATACTTGATTAATAGGATTCAGAGCGTTGATTTTAATGGAAAAAGATCTCCCGGATCGATAGTAACAATGGGAGTCCCGCAGGGCTCGATTTTTGGTCCATTCTTGTTTCTTATTTATATTGATGACATGCCTTACCACATAAGGGATAACCATGATATAGTGTTGTTTGCCGATGATACTTTTTCACTTTTGTTTAAACTTAAACGTCAGCAGCCGGTAACTGACTGACATTGGTTCAATGTTAACAATTTACTTCTTAATGAAAAAAAAACAAATTCATTAAGTTTACCCTTGTGGTATTCTGCTTTGCAGATCCTTGCATCCGTTTAGTCTACTCACGTTTTATAATACATCTTCATATCTTCATACAAAACACACCTCATATCTTTTTATATCGTATCAACTCATGACTCATTTTTATGTATTCTTTATACTGTTAGCACCTGAAAATCATACTTTTAGTTATCTCTGATTGTTTTAAAATGCCTCAACTTAATTTATATTGTTAATTTGTAAAATCTTAGAATATTTTATACTCTGACATTTTCATGTGATCTGACGTCTGTCTGTCTATTTTATTTTCTTAAGCCATAGACATAACGTACCATGGACTAGACCTTCCTTAAGCTAGTTGTACAATATAGTAAGGGCAGCGGTAGACTGCCCCCTCTGTAAACCGTTTTTTATTCGTTCTGGTCATATAATTGGGAATTTGAATTTAAAATTTAGAAGATATGACAGAACGAGGAAAAAACGGGCGTCAGCTTTTTAGGGTCAGATTTGGGCAGGATACGCCGAAAGTCGGTGGACTACTGAATATTACCAAGGGTACTACAGTATCTGAAAACTCTTTAAACGGTATCTTCTGCCTATTAATGTTTCTGTGTGTGCATTAAATATTATTTATTGTGAGTGGAACTTGTGATCAATTTTCCTGACTTTATTAACCTCATCGGTCAACGCGCCATATTAAAGGGCTTGTTGAACGGCGTATGAAGCCACAGCCCGGCCTCCATATCTCTTGTGTGCCTGCCTATTCAGCTGCCTTGACCATTAAACTGTGTGCCTGCCTATCCGTCCTGCTGCCTACATAACCGTTTACCTACCTACCGGACGTGGTGCATGAGCCGCAGCAGTAAAGTGGTGCGCGCAAATACAGCGCGCCCGCCAGCAGTACACGCAGGTTGCGCACTGCTGCCTGCCTACTACCAACCTACCGGACGTGGTGCATGAGCCGCAGCAGTAAATTGGTGCGCGCAGCTATAGCGCGCCCGCACGCAGAACACGAGCGTCCACATCTCACGGTAGCACTCCATCAGCCGTCCCACCGCACCGTGTCAAGCCGGCCTTATTTTTTACCTTCTCTATTAACGTAGCGTACGTTTAGCTCGTCTGAGCTAAACGTAACGTTACACCCTACCTTACGTTAGGCAGGTGAAAACTGTTGTTGTTTTTTTTTTTGCGAAGATTATATCCTGAAAATAGCACAGTATTCTTAGGCTTAACTTTGGATGCTAAGCTTCAGTGGGGCCCACATATAGATAAATTGTCAAAAATGCAAAGCTCCGCAGCATAAGCTATTTGAAAATTTCTTAATTTAACTGACAGACAGCCCGTTTAGTATACTTTAGCTATTTTCATAGTGTAATGTCGTACGGGATTCTGTTGTGGAGAAATGCCGCCGACATCTAGACTATCTTTGTTTTGCAGAAAAGAGCTGTTCAATCAATTTATAAATTACCGAGACACTTTCTCAGAGAGAAATTTAAGGAGATTAATATAATGACTGTGCCTTCTCAGTATATTTATGAAAATCTTTCATATACCCAAAAAAATACAAAATTGTTTAAAAAATAAAGTGATATCCATAACATAAATACTAGGAACAAACACAAATTTGTAGTACCTACAACAAAGCTCAAGAAAACAGGTGGCTCGTTTAGATGTCAATGTGTACGCTTTTATAATAAGCTTCCAAGCCACGTACAAGATATCAGTCTCAATAAATTGAAATCATTCGTTAAACGTTAGTTGTGCCAGAAAGCGCTTTCTACCAGTAAAGATTATGTTGACGACTAAAAGGCTTGGGATTGAGTTGCTCCAATTAATTTTGATTTTATTATATTTTTCACCGTAAATTTTGTTATGTTTTTTTTTGGTTTTCTTGCAATGACAAGAGTATTTACTTTTTAAAGTATTATATTATTTTATTTTGATTATTGTGAATGTGAAGACTATGTGGATCATTCTACTTTTCTTATTTTTAAATTTAATTTATCTAAGTTAGATTTTAATCTTAGTCTGGCAGTTTATGCGGCATACCCGAATGTCCTTTCTTTGGTTTTGTTCGTCAAATCGTTGAGCGCCTTAAATTCTGAGTTGAGCTGCACGGTTATTGACAAATGCGGCTGGTTGGCAATCTGGCTGGTTATTGCCTTAAAAGACCATTTCAGACATCAATTTACATGGTATTCACATGATCTAACCAAGATTTTGTCTGGACTTTAAAAGAGACTGTGACTTTTGAGTTTGTTTCGGCCTTTCTTCTCAGAATAGTCAGATAGGAAAAGCCGGCCTCATCTAGTTTAAATAAATATGTCGACATGTAAAAGTGTTTGTACAAAACAACTTACAGAAATAAAATCATTTAAGCCAAGTTGGGTGAACAAATGACATAAACAACAACATTTATTAATAGGGATTTATAGGAAACATTCTTAGTGAGATGGTAGATTTTTTAAATATGTTATAGATAGTTTATTTCGGCTTAAGTGCGAGAGAAAAACTGTAAACTCCGCAAATAACAGTTTTAGATATAGTAGTGAACCATATTATTTTTGTTAGTAAACTTTACATTATGTCATTAACTAAACTAGATACTTAAAAATACAAGCCACACTAAGTAGAGGATTAAGAAAAAATCATAGCTTCCACACTTATGATAGTATTATAATGTTCCGCTAGTGCTATCAGTAGCATCATATATCAATGTTGTCTTCATTTAACTCTCTCCAACTGTCCCATGCATCGCCCCACTTCAACCCCAGTGAAAGTGGCTGCAGTTTAGGTCACACTTGTTAAAAACCTCCAAGTATGTCACCTCAATGTTACTCGCCGACACAAGTAACCCACTAAGACTTGAAGCACTTTTCCACTTAGAGCCAACCGACGTCGATTGGACGACAAATCGGCTACAAGTGGGTGGAGCGGCTAAAAGCATTGTCTTGTTCGAGCGGAGCGAGCGGAGCGGAGATATAACTTACTGCCTGTTAATGTACGTGCGGTTGAATGTTACGAGATCAGGGTAGCGTCGCAGATGACGAAAGAAAGGGGAGAATCTGGAACGCTGGAGCCTTTTTTATAAAATCGACGGACGAGAATTTTAAATGTTTGTTTCTTTTATACATTTTAGAAAAGAATAGACTTTAACAATCAATCATATATTTTGAATCATGATCCATAATTTGTTTGTGACTACGTTAGTAAATTTACATAATTTAATAATGCAAACCTAATAAAAACAAAAATCCACTCAAAATCCATCCACATAATAAAAGAAATAACAATTCAATTCATATCTATTTCCCGTTACATTACAACTGCCGCGACGCTGTGGAAGCGGGTCCAGTACAACGGCAGTCTGGTTTATCCGCAATAACCTTTAGGATACCGTTTAGCGACACCAAGGTAGTTACACAATTCATATACAACAACACTCGCAGTCCCAATGATGTATTGAAATAGTAGTTTATGCAATGGTCATATAATGGGGGTTATTAAAACACGAGCGTATACAACAACACTCGCAGTCCCAATTATGTATTGAAATAGTAGTTTATGCAATGGTCATATAATGGGGGTTATTAAAACACGAGCGTGGGTTTATCAAATGAGGCGAAGCCGAATTTGATAATAATAACACGCGAGTGTTTTAATGCCTAATTATATGCCGTTGCATACACTATTTTATCTTCACTCATACATTTGGAATAAAACAAAAAGTGGAAACGGCAAAAATATGTGATATGGCGGGCAATTCAAATTCTCATCAGCGCGCGCCTCCATAGAAATGACACTACTTTTCGCAAGTAAATCAAGGAGCCTATAAGCGCCAATAAATTGAAAAGTAAAAGTGTGCTATAAAAATTAAAAAGTTATTTTATGATGCAGTTGTTTGAAAATCGATGGAAAATGCTGCACTGTAATGGTTGTTTTTTTTTTAATTTTACCTATCCACGGATGTAAAGTACGTGTTTATAGAATACTTTTTGAATTCATAATTGGAACATTACGATGTGAGTGTAGATAAAAATATTTATGTCACTATCAGATGGCGTAGACCTGCTACTCCGTAGTCTGGCTACGGCGTAGTGGGTCTACGACTATGACTTCGAGTTAAAAAAAATATTAATTTATTGGAGTCTTCGAGTTATTTGATTAGTTTTCGGTTTTTTAAACTTTTCAGTAAACATATTAATGCAATGCCTTAGTTCCTAAATAATCTAATTATGTTTAACTCGAGATTACCAAAACAAGGTCTACGATAGCCACCTTATAACTTCGCCAGGCATTAAATATTCGCATAAATCCGAGCCTGCACGGCACACGGAGGTAAATTTGACCGGAGATCAGACAGCTAGCAATTACATGTCGGACTTTGCCCGAAAAAACTTGGATGTCGAAACAAACAAGTTATTTTGGGCAACACAAAGAGTCCATGAATTTATAATGCGAAGGGAAATTAGCTTTTTCCTCTCACTTGAGAGCGGCGAGAGAGGCGTGCGCCACGGCGTCGGCTGCGGGGTCGTGGCTTTGTACTGCCGAAATTGCTATTAAAAAAAGTGTTTCTGTTTCGTTTGTTCGTCTAGCGTAAACATTGTAACGAAATAAGTTAAGAGTGGACCGACATTTAACAGTGTTGTAGGTGCGTTTACAGAAACAAAGGCTATGGAACTCGAGACTGTGTGTGTGAAAGCAAATTGCAGAATCAAAACATGGTACTTATGCTATCATATTCTGTTTTATTCAAATATATATATAATAATATTCTTTCTTATAGCCATAGACCTGCATAGACTAGAACTTGAGCAGGAACCCACGTTATATGATCTAAAATAAAAATTAAAGGCACTTTAAAGGCACAAAAATATAAAATAAAACATTTGAAGACAACAGAGACAATTTATAAAAAGCTTCAATTCTGTTCCCACCGGCGGCAGCGTGAAAAGTCACTGAATGTTCTCTGGGAACAGCGAGCGTGCGAGAGCGTTCATATTTAACCGGTTTTTTAAGGTGAGACTCCCTCCCACCCCACTTCACCCCACACACCCGCTCATGCCCCAAGAAAAGGATTTTTTAATGAGGCTACATTTTTAATACTCCTCCAGAGATTTTATTTCCGAAAAAGACAACAATCATATTTAGGTACAGCGATCTCGTCGCCATCGTTTCAAATATTAATACAACATTCGCGTCTAATGGACTTTTTATTACCCTCCAAATGATTCTCGAACTATTGGTTCCAGTTCATTATTAGTTTATATCTGTCAATAAAGTATCAATAAATGCCGAACTATCTCCACTGTCTCACGAAATGGTATTTTAAATATGAGCAGGCTCTGAAAATATGAGCAGCGACAACAGTAAACTTTATTAGAAGAGAATGCGACCGTTTAGTAAAGACAATCAGCGACCTTGTGATCACATTGACTAATGAAAACTTTATTTTTCGCCTTGCTAAATCACTGTTTTGCTATTGTACGCTTATAAAAATTCTCGTACCTGACATTTGAAATATCTACTTTGAACGACACTATTCTCAAACATAAAAGTGCTGTCAAAAAATTGTCCTTAATTGAGAAAACGTAAAGTGCCTTCTCATTTATAAAAATCTAGACGCTGTATAGCGCCTAATTTAAATATTATATTGAGAATTCAAATGGTTGAATTTAGAATCTGCTATTCAGCTGCTAAATCGTTTAAACATTGATGCAGACAAAAAGATGCATTCAAATTATAAGCCTTTCTCAAAACGGCACCCTAAAAAACCTCAGCATCATTTACCCTCTCAAGTTTGGACATAAAGAAGCTATTTATAACGTAACAAATAAAATGAGTAAAATAAAAAGTCCCGTTTCATTGGGCCGTTCCGTTTCATTTCCGCTGTCCCAGTCTTATAGACACCTTATTTTCACGAGAAATTATAAAGCAAAGCAAAGACAGGGCATTTATTAAACCCCGGTAAGCACCCGTGTGCCGGCAGGCCATAAGAACAGCGGGAGTTAGTGTCATATAGTATAATACAAGCTTACGAGTATACTTGCCTCTTTAGTAAGTGTGTGTCAAATCTTGCAACTAGATTTTAATAGTTATCATCCTCAATCGATTGAGCTGAAATTTTTAATAAACACGTTTGGTTTTGGATGAAAATGCATGGTAGCCAAAAAGCTTGTTTATTTTTTTTATTAAGTTAAGAACTTTTGTGGTAATTCCGCTCAAGAATCAAAAATATAAACGCATCGTACTTTTCAAACACTGTCAACCACCACCTACAACATTAATTAGTAACGAATACATGAGTCCCAATCCACTCCAGGCCTCTCCCGCTTCCACCTAAGGCCCCGCTGGTCCAGAGGCCACTGCTCACTCGCGCCAGTGATAGATCACCCGCCGCCAGCAGCCGGTGGAGCTGGAGAATCTGCATCTACTTACAACAGAGCCTGGATTTGCACTACACTTTATTTACGCCCTCTTATAAATCGCCGACATCATACCCTCGCGCCACCAATTATGTGGAGCACAGGATTATTACACACTTTTTGTTACGGTCTTTAGTATGCTTGGAGCTTACTAGAGCAGAAAGGAATAGGTTTAACAGCGGTTTGAATTCTGTTCGTATTTTCTTTTTTTTGTAAGGAGTTTTGCCCATGAATTGCGGGCGATTTCTTACATTCCTCGAGTTGGAAATTATTTGAGCATGAATAAATCACCAGAACGCCAATTCTCGTACTTTAAAAAAATCAAATTGCAACATCATCTTGGTGACTGTCAATGTATAATACTCAAGATGTAGAGAAAACATATAAATGTGGTTTGCGGACAGATTGCGACCGAGATGCAAATGCGAACGTTGCTCAAAATACAGATATTTCCCCTGAATTCCCACATTGCTGTACTAAACCGTGATTCAATAGTTCTTACTAAGTTTGTGATCTGTAAGTTTCTTCTTGACAAAATTATAGTCAGCTTTGGCCTGTGTCCTCAACAGCAATCTGTGTCAACCGCTCCACAAAATTGATAAATATTCACAATAATCTGCATGGAGTACCACTAGCACTGCCTATCTATTGTGTCGCATCCATCATATTGCGCTCTCGAACTCGCCTGCTAAGCTGACGATTACACCAATACCTCGCGTGAAAATGTTTCTGTTCGACAATAAAATTGTTATTGTTCACGGCATTAAATAAATCATTGCTGTCGATGCCTGACATTACCCTCTTTTTGGCCCCACTGCAGTCGGGTAAAAGGATATTTAATTATAATAAATAATAAAATACCTTTATTTGATTCCACAATAATTAGAATTAATTAATTAATTTGATATTATTATAATTATATTACTAATTAAACATAATAAATCTACTACTCATGCAATTTAATCTCCTTCTAGTGTGGAACCCCGAAGGGTAAAAGCTTCCTCCAAAGAATTCCATTTCTCCCTATCTTTAGTAGTGGTCATCCAGTCTCTTCCTGCTTTGGATACAATCTCGTTTTGCCACCGAGCGCCCGGGCGACCTCTACTTCTCACGCCATGCGGTCCTTTCCATTTTGTGGTGTTAATTGTCCATCGATTGTCACCGTATCTCCCAACATGGCCAGCCCATCTCCATTTGAGACTTTGAGAGAAGTGTAAAGCATCCCTTACCTTGTTTATTTGCCGAATTTTTATGTTTCTTACACTATCTCTCAGCTTTATATTTAAACAGCTCCTTTCCATTGCCCTCTGAGTTGTCTGTATTTTGTGTCTTGCCTTGTGATAATAAATCCACGTTTGGCAGCCATACGTTAGACAGGGTAAAATTGTTGTATCTAAAATTATTTATTTATTTATTTAAACTTCATGTACATTGATGATACATAGGCGGACTTAATGCAGCAAAGCATTCTCTACCAGTCAACCTTTGGGTAAAAAAGGACACAACAGTGGTAAGTGTACAAAAAAAAAAAACAAAATAAAAAAAAAAACATTATGAACAACAATTGAAGTCGGATTAATAAACTACCTAACTAATAAAATACATAAATTATTTCTATAATAATAGACTAATAAATATTATAATAAATACTAAATACAACATGAAACTGAAATTTAAAAATAATAACTATGACGAAGACCGAGTTATGTATGAGAGGACAGATAATAGTGTCGGATTCTACGCTTGAAAGAAAATTTACTCTCAGCTTTTTTGATGTCAAGGGGAAGTACGTTCCAGAGTTTTATAGTTGAAACAGTGTAAGAATTAGATAGAAACCCGGTGCGGTGAGAAGGAATATAATATATTACCCTTTTCAATTTAATCGGTAGTTGCGATTTGGGAATCTCCTTTTGTGCCCAGTACGTTCTCCATGTAATAGCTACTCTCCTGTCTATTTCCTTTATGTTTCGGTCCTTTGTAAATGAAATTTGTTTTCCAAGGTAAGTGTAGCTCTCCACGTACTCGAGTGGCACTTCGTTAACCAGTACTGGCGACATCTCGCTGTTAGTCATGAGTTTTATTTTTTTCTAAATTCATTTCCAGGCCTGCATGAACACTAGCAGTCTGAAGTTCGTTAGTCATTGTGTTGAGCTTATATGGACTTTCAGAGAACACGGCGATATCGTCTGCAAAGCGTAGGTGGCTTAGATATTTCCCATTCACATTAATTCCTTGCTTTGACCAAGATAAGTCTTCCATTACATTTCGTAGGACAGCTATAAATAGTTTCGTTGATATAGGGTCACCTTGTCTGACTCCTAGATTAATGCTGATCCTGGTGCCCACTCTATCTAGCCTAACTCTACTAGTACAATTAACGTATATGTTTTTGATAATATTTATATACTTTGCGTTTATATTTTGTTTGTTTAATGCTTCCCAGATGCTATTATGAGAGATAGAGTCGAAAGCTTTCTTATAATCAACAAAAGCTATGTAGAGCGGTTTTCTATATTCTGTGTGAATATGATCTGTTGTGCTAAATCCACTTCTGAATTCCGCTTGTTCCATGGGTTGGCATGAGTCTATTTGTGGGGATATTCTATGTAGTAAACAAGATGCAAAGAGTTTGTACAAGCAATACATTAAACTTATCGGAGTGTAATTTCCTATATCTTTAGGATCGCCCTTTTTATATAATAAGATAATTTCCGATTCTTTCCATTGCTCTGGCACAATTTCTTCTTCTAATATTTTATTGAAAAGTATTGTAAGAGGTGTTAATAAAAGTATTCTACCGAGCTTGATGCACATATTACTCAAACTGTCCGGTCCTGGGCTCTTATCTGGTTTTAAGTAATTTATTTGTTTTAGGATTTTAGTTTCAGTAAAACTCTGTACAGTTAATGTGTTCTTCAGTTGATCTTGTTCTATATTTTCCACTGAGCCTGGTGTAGAGCTATAAAGGCTTGTATAGAACTTTGTGGCTATGTTTATGATTTCATTTCGTGATTTGCAAATTGTAGACCCCCGCTGAAGGGACGGGATCCATTTTTTTGACCTGTCTAGTTCTTTGTATGCCTTTTTACCTGATCTTGTGGTTTCTATTCATTTTTCCAGTATATTTAATCTGTGATTTTCGTAACATTTTCTGATTTCTTTATTTGTTTCTTTATATAACTCTTTTAGTTCATCTTTATCGTTTTTAGTGAGATGTCTTTTATTTTGTAGTTTGCTTCTTTTTCCATTAATTGAATTGCTTTTTTTGATGGAATTTTTCATTTTCGTGATTGTTTTGCTGTGATGCTACATGGGAGGGCGCCACGGTGCCACGGTGCCACGGTTCACAGCGTACTCGTATTTATATAATTAAAAAAAAAAAAAACAAGTTGTAAAAAAAGTGTATGTTTACACTTTTTTTACAACTGTGCAAGAAAATTATAAACAGTGCTTAAAATCACTAGGATCATATGAAGTATTCAGTACTCAGTCTACTCAGACTCAATAACATAAACCAGATATTCAACATTTTAGATCAGAAAAATGCTACTTTGGAGAAAAATAGAAGAACAAAGCGCAAAAAAAAGCAACCTAGAAAGACATATTAGATGCAAAACATGGTCATGTTTGGGGTGGAAGAATGCGAAGCGGAATCACAAGCTCAAGTACAGAAGGAAAAAGAAACAGGCAATACTGCTTTTATAACCCAGTGCTGGGCACGCCACCATAATGGCGGTAAGTCCCCTCTTTGAGGCGTGGCTGGAAAGACCTCACGGCGTCCTTACCTTCCGCATGATGCAGGTCCTCACCGGACATGGCAAGTTCGGGAGGTTCCTGCATCGGATCCAAGCGGAAGAGACGCCCGGGTGCCGCCACTGTGCGGAACGCCCGGAGGACACGGTGGAGCACACAGTCGAGGTGTGCCCTGCTTGGGCGGAGCACCGCCGTGCCCTCGTGGGGGCGATCGGCGGCGGAGACCTCTCGCGCCGTGCCTTGGTTCAGGCCATGGTCCGGAGCGAGGAGGAGTGGCAGGCGGTCGCCTCCTTCTGCGAAGCAGTAATGCTAGCAAAGGAGGAGGCCGACCGCATCAGGCAACGGCGCCCTCGCCGCCGCCGCCGGGATCCCAATCCCGATATCCAGCCACCGTAGACGCGGGCTCGTGGACAGCGAGCCATGGGTAGCTCGCTGTCCGATCGTCCGGTAACTACCCGGACCGAGCCAAGGCGTCGACGGCGCGCACTGTTCCCGCGCGCCTCAAGGAGTTGTCAGCAAAGAGAGGGGCCCAGCTGGGTCGAAGCCTACCGGGGTTCGGGGTTATCCGAAAGGAAGCTAGAGCCCCGGTACGAAGGCTAGAAGAAACGGCGCGGGGTTTTTAGTCAGTACAAGTCTGACACTATCTCCCGCTCCACCCAAGAGCGGGATTTGTCATAAGATGATTTTCCCCGTCGACAAAAAAAAAAAAAAAAAAAATACTGCTTTTATAATGTACGATAAACTTATAGTATTTAATAATAATAAGAGCAACTACCGCCAGCCAATAAATAAGAGGAACCTGTCTGAATCCTCGGTGATAATACCACCGCACTCCGATAGCCAAAAAGCTCAACACAACAACAAACAACCACTGAAGAAAAATAAAGCTTCCAATATGAGAGATTATATACTTCAAAAACCGAAACTGACCTACAATCAAACCGAAACCCTGCAAAAACAAACACACACATCACAGCCCAAATTAGCATAGCAACGACAGCCGGGCCCCCTACTCACCACTCACCTCCCACCTCGGCTGGTCACCGCGGGAGAGTCAGACCACAACCCTCCAAAGAATATTCGTTCAAGAGATAAAACTACAATAAATATTGTACCCTCATCATCAGATCTTTATCAACACCTGAAAAACTGCTAGAACTGAAGACAGCTCTCGGAAACAAAGGGTCTATATGGCGTAGGTTTCCTAATCAAAAGAAAATTCAAATAAAACATCATAAACTTTTCCGGTATATCTGAAAGGGTTTGCATATTGGAATTAAACCTAAGGAACTTACACTTCGCAATTATACAGGCATACGCACCAACGGAAGGTTCAACACAAGAAGACTTAGATAAATTCTACAAAGACTTAGAAGAGGCTCATGATTTGATCTCTACACAGTATATTATAGGCATGGGCGATTTCAATGCACAGATCGGTAAACCGAAGAACTATGAGAGCAGAATAGCAGGCATTTTTGGAAACAGAAGCAAGAGAGGAGAATGACAAATTCAGTACGCATACGAACATAATCTGAAAATATGAAAGTTAACCGACGATGGACCTGGATTTCGCCCGACAAAAATACAAAAAAAGAAATTTATTATATATCATCAACGAAACCTAAATTATTCACAAAATATAAGGTGCTGAATTCTTTCTCCTTTGGCACAGATCATGGACTCCTGAGAGCAACGTTAAGCTTAAGTAGGGAAAAACAGAGCAGAAGAAACTACACTAGTCCCAGAAACCCTTTAAAGACTCTGGATGAGATGGACAGTTATTTAAAAAGGATATTTAATTAGTTAGACATAATTCCAAAGTTGGTAATTTAAGACATTGTGTGAAACGAACATATAATAATATACCTTTGATCTAGTCTATCGGTTCAGCTTTCGTTGAATAAGTGTTTACTCATGCAGTCTTATACAGCTATCTTTTAGGAAAGCATAGTTAATTTTAAATTCCTATTCAGTGTCTAAAATAGACTACAGCCAGCAGTTGCTAATAAAAATAAAATGCTAAGTGTTAAATTACAAAGCGCGGATTACCGACCGACCCATTTGTTATGTCAGAAGCGTTCTCTCTTTCTACCTGACAGAGATAAGTGGAGAATATTATTATGTAGTAGTTCATAGAGTTTAATATTTTCTTGAAATACTGTAGCTACCACGATGACATGGTGAGGGGCGTGGGGTAAGTGAGAACACAGGATTGGTCGATGTTGTGAGGGCTGTAGGAGGAAGATGTTCTGCTGTAAATGTAATTTGGCTGAAATGATACACTACAGGTGCATTTAACGGCCCTTAAAAAAGTCAGTCAGCAATTCAGCATTGAAGAGAAAATAATACCTACATACTCGTACGTAGGGTGAAACCACTAAAATTGCTGACTGGCTAATCCTTGTCACTAAGTCACTAAGGCAATTCAGAAGAAGCTTGCAAAAATATCTGATGGTCTAAAAGTCTAAGGGGTAATTCTCGTAATAAACATGTTCAAAATAAAGTTGGGAACTAATCTCAATGTCACACGGTTTCCTCTACTCTAAACTAACAAACAACTTCAAACGTGAATTTTTATTGTAATGAGACTGAACGTTTAATAAAGCTAAAACGGTACTCTTTGTTGAGTGCTTACGTTTAACGGATCATTGTTACCTATTAAATGATTATAAGGATATTTCGAACGTTGAAAAGCCGCTCGCGCAGCTGATATTATTAAATTCAAACCACATAGCTGCCAAATTACCGTGCAAACCAATCATCTCCTGACTAAAGCAACATCAACGGAATGCACTCAAAACATTTCCATATCCGCTAACATTAGAGGCTCCACAGCCCACAGTGCATCGCTCACTGCTCATGGCTCACAGTAGCTCAACCGGACACCTAATTACCTCCACCTATAACAGTATAACTTGCTCAATACTCTAATCAATCATTCATAGCACCTCGTTACTTCACCGCACCTCATTAAATCCTATCAATCAATCCGTCCCTTTCTATCACCAGTCATTAGAGCGAGATGGGCAACCGAAGCGTGTATCGGGTTTTAACACGTTTAGCGGTCCAGTAGTGAATTAAACGGTGCATTTGGGAGATAAATGCCCGCCTGCATTTGTGCAGCAGTGCGACGCGTGGAGTTGCGCGGACCCACCTAGAGATGGCGCTGATTCCACTCATTAATCATTAAGCGAACGTGTGACGTCATCGGGTAATACGGAGACCACTCGCTCATGACATAAGGTGCTGCAGAAGACTAATTTCCGACAAGACTGCAAGTGAAAACCTTTTGTGCCTCAAAGATCAGAAACATTACACTAATGTTATAAAGGCGAAAGTTTGTGAAAGTGAGTGTTTGTGTGAGTTTGTATATTTGTTACAACTTCACGCACAAAGGGATGTGCGTGAAAATTAACGGGAACGCTGTATGAAATTTGGCACAGAGATAGATTATAGACAGGCATAGCACATGTGATACTTTTATCCTGGGAATATGTTCCCTTGGGATAATTTTCGACGTTCACTCACGCGAGGTAAGCCGCTGGCAGAAGCTAGTCAGTCATAATTTGTCGTTGCGACTAGGCAGAACCAAACATCTAAGAACTGATACCAAATGCAATCTGCAAGAATATCGGTATGCTAATTTCTTTGTACCCGTAGAAGTTACATATCGTGTCACTTTTTTTTGGTGTACGATAAATTCTTATTCTAAAATTCTATGCTATTCTATTCTGGAAAAGTTTACCAAAACGTTTCAAGCTTCCTTTGTAAAACCTTTAGTTTCAAAATACAGCTCATAAACTGAAGGAAGATATTATAATGGACCTCCAGCTCACTCATGATCGTTAGCACCACATCCAGCGTAAGCTCAGATATTTTTAGCAGGCCTTGATGTGGCCATCGTGAGGAAAATGTTGAATATCATAGGAAAAGACTGAAATGATGTTTAGAAAGAGCTAGTACTGGTAAGAACTCAAAGTAAACCTTCTCACATCTTCTTCACATCCAAGTGGCACGTACAATATTCTGGTATAATGCAATATACGTAACGTCATATCGAAAACACAAAATGAGATTCGATTTCAGGTCAGTGAAATGAACGAGAGGAAATTAATGACCGAAGTAATGAAGGACAAAGAATGATGCAATAACCGTCTCGTTTCCAATATTTTGCTTAACTTAATTATAATATTTAACAGCGACTGCTTTGTTGTGGGAAAAGTCATTTCATTTAATATTCTTGTGTCTCAATACGTTTCGTCGGTATTTTCTGAAATAGTTTTTTTGTTTATTCACATCTGTCAATTACGGTTTGTTTGAAACTAGAACTCATGATAACCTTAAAACTGGTTGTAATGGGCAAAGTGGACAGAATACAACCGCGCGGGTATTCACCTACACACTGGTCAGATCAAATCAAGACAATAACAGGACTCACGGTGGCCACTGCCCTGAGAAGAGCCAAAGGCAGTGAGCCCTGGAAGCAGCTCCTCAGTGAATCCGTCAATGCTTTTCAGGACGGGCACGATTTTCAGCCATGTAGAAATCCAATAAGAACAAATGACACGAGAATTAAATGCATGATCTCACTTTACCATAAAACCAATTGAAACTTTTGTAAACTAAAACATTCGACGTGTTACATCGATACTTACTCAGTTGAATCTTTTTTTTCTGTAATCTTCTTATTAAAGTGCCTATCTACTACTAGAAATCTATCTGACGTCATCAATCTCTGTCCGCATGTCTGTCCCGGAGGCATACATAAAGTCTTCTCAGGTATTTACTTACAGCCTTCCATTTCTAGGAATACTACTCTGTAGTATACCTAAAACAAACCACATTACATGATTCAATTTCTCTCAAAGAATTTAAAATTACTACGGTCGCTGAAAACGAAGAAAAATAAAGTTATAGAGTTTTATATGACCGTAAAATGTAAGTAGTCATTTATGATCGCAGTGACCAGCGTAATAAGCGGTCAGTAATGATGAATGATATTTATTTAGAAGACTATATAAATAAGGCATCTGTGGATCCCACAATTATCTTGCAATTAAACAATTAATCCAAAACATACGAAATTCAAAAGATACATACATTTTGTTTGTCAGTATATTGCCAGCACGGATTAAGTCCAGACCTGCTATCTATGGGACATTTAGAGTGAATTGTTGCCGTAAGGAGGTAGCGATCCTCCCTGAGTGCCGCCCGCTTTACGCATTAACCGACAGACGAACGGACAGAATGAATGTAGGGCTCAGCATGTAGAGAGTGGTCGGTGGCCACGGGAAATATTGTGTGATACCTTTCAATCAAAAAATCAAAATCAAAATAGTTTATTTCAAATAAACCTTAGAGGTACTTTTAAATTGTCAAGAAAAAAAAATTACTCTACCTGCAAATTCGCAAGCTTCAGTAGATCTCAATGGAGAAGAATTTGCAAGAAACTCCACGGACACTCTTTTCCATCAGTTTCAAATACAAGTTTTTGGTCACATCATTCTTGTTGAAAAAAATACATATATGTGAGAACGATGCAAAAAGACGTGTACGTAAAAGCATCTAGAGTAACAAACAATTTTAACAAAAAAAAAGCAAAAACAGGCCGAGGCAGCTAAGTTATGACCAATACCAACTGATGGTACCCGTTCACGAACATGACACATTGATCGGCACCGCTCAGCTCAACCATCATGAAAGGTATCAAATGATCCAATACATGTGCCACCATCAGAGAGAAATTAGAGAGAGCATGACACACTCAACTGCCAGGGCACACAGAAGTCAACGAACGACACATAGGCACAGTGAATGGTAGATTTACAGTCGGAACATAGTACTAACACATGTGCTGTGCAGTTATATAATACTAAAAGAAATTGAGTTTATACAATACAAATATATTCATACAGTCTTCAGCAGGTCCACCAATACTTCAAAACTTTTCTGCCCATCACTAATTGTTCTTGCGCCTTAGTGGATGCGGAGCAGGACCAGCATTTAGCCAAGCATTTTTATCAGCAATCATCCTCGAATTCGTAGGAATAGACTGTAGGTGTGTAATCTTCATAATAAATATTCCCACGCAATAATTTGGCTACTAATAAGTATGATGTTAATATTCATCATCGTTGCAACTGAAAGACGTCCATTTCTGGACCTTTCATATAAAAACGAATTTAAGTTCCCTAACTCCAGACCGTCGCAAAAGAAAGGCAAACGTAATACACACGTGATAGACTGTTATTTTATTAGCCGGAGTCTTAGCGAGGAAGTTAATCATGTCCGGTATGCGGAGTCAGATGCGTCGCAATTTGTCCGCGGATGAGGCGACTGTTCGGTGTCCAGGCGCGGGGTGGCGGACAAGATATACATACGTTGCAAGGAATTGTAGCCACACTATTGTGGCACAAACTTGCTTTTTCTTTTGTTTTGACACCGTGAGTAGAGTCGTACTTTCATTGAAATATACCTTAATAACTTTTTACTCCTAATAGTTATCGAAAGTCTCTGTTCCTAAAGATTTATCAATAAGTCTTGTTTCTTTGCAACTCTTGGGGTCTGCATACAGTCTAATTGGATGCAGCAAACTGTATGAGTTTCTTACACGGCGTGCTTTGCTTTGAATATCAAACTGTGCGGCTGACATCATGTAGCCACATTAAAAAAAAGTGTGTGTGTGTGCAAATTTCATTTTGAAGTGTTTAGTTTTGAGATTCTAGCTTTTATAAGATTAGCTAGATTGGCAATGGAATTTAAACATTAAAAACGTTTATTAGAACGAGCTTGGAAAAAAAAATAAGTCTTGAACTAAGTAGGAACATCTTCAGAGACTTTTTTATACCAATTCGATTGCAGAAATCCATTTCCTACATACCTGTTATATTTTTTTCTTAAACGTCATCCAGAGAGTTAAAAATAAAAATGGCGACTAATAAGAGAACGTAAACATTCCTCTCGCTCGCCGCCGCCGGGACACCGACAAATGTCATAATATTTAGTGACGCCGCTATTGGCAAATATACAGATATGCAACACGTACGTAAACATGACGGCAACGTTTGGACATGTTTGTTGTAGTTGAGTGGTCACAACACTGAACTGCAGTAACCTGCAACATAATCCATGACGTGCAGAACTTGACTAATAAAGTTTGTTATCAGGGAACTTCGTCATATATATTTAATCTGTGGAAACTGCCTAGCCAGCCAACAGCAGATTTTCAGAGCTCCTGTGAACAACGGAACATGAGCTTTGCGTTTGTGAGTTGTTACTGTGTTGCGGCAACTAAAAGGTTGAGAGTGAACTTCAAACCTGATATAAGTTCACTCGCAACCAGTCTTCAAACTTTATTTCACGTAAAAGCAAAGCTCAAGTTTCATTGTGCGAACTTTACATGAAATGCAGCGTCTCCGGCCACAATATATTCCCGTACATCATCAGTTCCGCGGAGGGCGCCGCGATATATGTTAAGCAATCAAGCGACGCGAGCCATCCGCGACGATCACGACACGACACAGAGCGACGGCGACACGACTCCGCCCCATTTGTAACCACACACTGCTCTATTAACTTCGCTATTTCTTCGTATTTTTGTGTTCATTACTCTGTTTTATCTCGCAGTTTTCAAACGGGGACAGGAAACTGCTCTTAAAATGATTGGTCGCCGCCTCGTCCCCGCTCCTAGTTATTTATGGCAGGAGGCCGAAGTTTGTGAGTGAGAGTACTTAGTTTTGAAGAAATCTTTAATTAGATCACGTTGGTTTGAGGATGTTTTAAATTATTCAGGCGCTGTTAGAGGTTTTAAATTGAATTATCTTGAGGACATCAACCTCATCAGTATTATAATTGGTTGAACCGCGTGCCGACTGTTATCTTCAGGAATAATGTAACTGTAATAATAATAACTGTAATCTTACTATTATGTCTTGTGAAAAGGAAGCTCATGTCAATGACACCAGATTGCGATAAACCATTGTTTTAAGGTCTCAATAAAGTTTCTCTTGTTTGTGTTTTTATAACGTTTTGTCACGAAGAGATAAAACATGAAAGCAGCTGTTAATTTTCTAACCTAGTTTTAAGATTAGTAAGTTCGTAGTTCAGTAATATGTAGCATTATTATCACCTCTCAGAGTCAGTTGAATGTTCGTTCAGAAACTAAACTATGTACTACTTCACATCGCAAGTTAGATAACAATCACGCTCGAGGAGTTCTCGGCGTGGGCCTCTGAGAGGCAGGTCTTGGTTGCCAGGATCGGTCGAGACCTGTCTCTGCCAGCAGTTGTGAGGGCCATGCTGGCAGAGACAAAAAATTGGAGGGAAAAGGCCGTCTTGGCCCATGGCCCAGAAGGAGGCCGCCGAGCGTGATCGTGATCCCGTTCAGATTGCGGACTCTATCCACCCACCGAATAACTTCAGGAAGAAAGGCAGCACAGTGATCACGTGCTGCCGTGCACAGCGTGGCTCAGGGGAGGCGATTCTTTGAGCCTCCCCGGGGATGCCCTAACAGGCGTTGCAGAGAGGGGGTTCCGGGGCGGTCTATTAAGTGGTGATAGCGCTGGATACTTCCAGATGCTGATGGTGGTCACCGGGGTTGTTTTAGTGAGGTAAAAATCCCACACACCCTGGTGTTTTCCCAAAAGTCCAGGTGCCTTTTGAAGGTTTCCACCGTCAACAAAAAAAAATATTATAGAATAATATAAAACTACACCTAAATGCCTGAAACATTCACGTTCGTACGCTCAGCGAGAAAAACTGGCGTTCACCTTACGAATACCACCTTCAAACAAATACATACATACAGTACAACTCTTAGGTCGTCGGCACAAGGTTTCTAATTGAACTGATCAGCGGTATTTAAAGTTTGCAAGTGTTTAGAGTGCATTACACATTCGCGGAGTTAAGTTGGAGTTGTGTGACGGCATCGGAATGTTAAAACATCGAGTCAGGAGCGGTACTCGAGGTAAGGACGGTAAGGAGGCGAATGTTTGTTGCAGTTGTTTGTACCTGCCAGAGATGCTATGCTGAACATATTGCATCTGAGTTACTTCAACCTTCGGGAAATAGACGGAGAACGAGGCGGAGGGGTAGCATCTCAGATATATTGTACTCTGGTGTGTATTTACCCTAAACATGACATTTGATTCATACTCGGTTAAACTGTAGCCGTGGTTGTTCGAAGCACGTTTGCTAAGCGTGAAGTATGAATTCGAGTCTCAGGTTGGATAGTGTTACTGAGATTTTCAATACGAGAAGGATTGTAAGTGTTTGCGATTAAGCGCATATGAATCTTACAAAGGAATGATCGTGAATGCCAAAAAATATAAATGTACCTCTGCCTTACCCCTCGGGGCATACAGGCGTGATATTATCTTATGAATAAGTTCCTGGAATACTTATGAAACCATCACTGAAATTATGTGGTTGAAATAGTCATTTAGACATTTTCAGTGCAGCTTTTCTACATAAAATTATCATTTCGATCAGACTGATATCAACACTTTCAAAAGATATTGAACCTGAAAACGGACGCTGTAAAATACTTTTACATTTTACACAAAACGTTTTGGAAACACTTTTAATATGCCGACAGCTAAGGAGTGGATTACCCTGCCGGTGTCTGTGTTTCCCGACAGCTACAATCTAGGAGTATTTAAGTCAAGAGTGAACTGGTTATTTCTAGAAAAGCGTGTTTCACCGTCGACCACATCATCGCTTACCAACAGGTGAGGTAGTGGTCAAGCGCGAGCCTATAACATATAAAAAAAAACGTAGTGGAAGGTCTACCAACGCTGCTTCTCTCGGTACTACTCCAGAACCTTGCGGCCCCAACGACCATTCGTTCTGTTAGCAATATGCCCCATCAACGTCACCCTCAATCTCTTAATGAAGTCGTAAACTCTTTTAAGCACATCAACAACTCTGTACTAACCCATGTAGCGAATAAAACATTATTCAAAAGACAGCTAATACGGAACAAATATGTTTTTCCGACACAATAAAGTCGGTCAGAAGTTGACATCACAACAACACCTGCGCGTAAACAATGCTGGTTAGTGCTGCGACAGCGCGCGTCAGCACCCGGGACGCGGGACAGCCCAGACCCATCGGTACCCACTGGTATATTAAATATTGAAAACTAATATCTTTCTCGGCGCCCCTGTCTGACCTGCTTGCTATAACAAACGCAACGTAATATATCGCCGGCCAGCCACATACACATTACAAAAAATGGACGAAATAAACCGATCGAGATTCGTGTCCAATCACGTGGTTTTGGATTGCTGAACAAATTGCTCGATTTATTTTTAGTAGACTTTCTCTTTTGTTTTATTGCTGAATATAAGTTGATTTGTTGGCATGAAATATAATGTACGTCTCGTTTATCAGCTATGGATTTGTTTTATGTGCTTTATTTAATCCATAGATTAAAACACATTTATATCGTTCTTCATATTATGTACCTACACTAAATTTCCCAATAACACTATAATATCCTTTTTTACCCGACTACAGCGAAACTAAAAGGAAGGGTTATGATTTAATTCTGCTTTGTGCATATTGATAAGAGACTAAACTGAGCATTTAATCCAGAAACAAGAACGAACCAACAATAAATGGCAATAACTCGTAACAAAGTATCCTCGCCGCATGCCGCAGCTACTGCTTAATAAACCACTAAATACAGTAAGAGCACAATCAGCAATTCATTGGGTGTATTGCAGCGCTGGGCGAAGCGCGCCAGGAATCCCGGGCTCCCCGGGATTGCGACGGGATCTCGATGTATTTTCCCGGCGCGTTTGCTATTGTGGAATCCGAAGCTCGCGACCGCGGATTTTGACTTGTTCCCTTTACTATGTACTATTTATTGTATCTGTGAAAAATTTTCGGTTTTTCAAATTTAGGAGCGTTTGGTTCAAAGAGTTTCAGATGGCTGTTTCTTCAAATAATCTTGCAGTTTCTATTATGGACATATAGGAGTATGATATTATTATGTGTACAGGCGCTGTGTTTGTTTTCTAAGATTATGTGAGAAATATTCAAACAACTAATTATAATATCTGTTAACTAAATCCAATCTATTGTTATGTATACTGCATACTTGTTTTAATTTAGATTATTGTTGTATTAATGAATTAGTGACATTAGTTTACATTCTACTAGCTTTTACCCATGGCTTCGCTCGCAGTGAAGCCATTAATTTTTTTTTAATAAAAAGTATCCAATGTTACTTCTAATACCTCCAAGAATATATGTACAAAGTTTCATGATGATCGGTTTAGTAGTTTTTGCGTGAAAGCGTAACAAACAAACTTACATTTATAATATTAGTATAGTAGTGACATTCTCATATTACTGAAAAATCAAATTATTTTATTAGTAATATATTTTTTATTTAATTGTGGGATATTTTATATTCCTTTTGGCGGGATACAGCTCGGATCTTATGTATTATAATACCTTCTGTATGTACCCCGTGTTCACGAAATAAATGAATTTGAATTTGAATCTATATAAAATACTAGGCTCATGGTGTCCATCTGTCCGTCTGTCTGTCTGTCCGTCTGTCCGTCTGTCCGTCGAGCCAGCCCTGCAGGACTGGACCGATCACGTCTCTCGCCGCCCGCCGCACGGCCTGCCGCTCCTCCGCGGCGGGGCGCTTCCCGAGCGCCTTACGCCGCGCCGTCCACTCTGGCTGAGGCTGAGGACATCCATCAAGATTTCCACATAATTCGATACATTGTTAGAACCTGACAATGAGGAACAAAAGAGGATGCCTTTCTCACATGATGTCGTGTTTAATCAATAGTAAGGATGGCAAAACAAATCACAAGCACGCCCCTGGCGGCAAATCAAGGACAACTGTGCATTTGCGCGCTTTTTCTAACCACTTGCTTGGTGGGGACAGCAAAATATGGCAGCTGACTATTGACCGCCTTAGAGCTAAAACGTCGCAAAAATCAGTGACGATCCGTAATATTAGTAAGCAAGAATGTAACTGTGGGTGACTATTTGAATAAATCCAGTGTATCGAATAATTTGTGTGATTACATTTTCACGATTGTACCTACCGACCTGCCCACATGCGATGTCTCAATTCTCAATGGTTCACATCTATCGGCCACCCTTGATGCGACACATATTTATTTATTTGAGAAGATTTGATGAAAAACTGCGAAAATATACGACAGAACTCTTCAATAAACAAAGGCAAATCTCTCGGGATTGCTGCAATCGCATGTCTGTTTATTGATTATACCATTTCATATCATAACATCACGCCAGTACTCTCTTAAGGGATACACAGATCTCTCATTTCACCGGTTATGTTCAAGTTTCATTATATTCGGGTTATCTATTCTGGCGTTAAAGTAACTTACTAAAAAACTTGCCTATTACGTAGGTACAACTAAAAAGTGAAAAAAAAAAAAATAAAACAAAATAATACTACCGACTTCCAAACAAGAAAACTAAAAAGTGAAAAATAACTTTATTTTTGGAAGTCGGTGTATATCACGCAAAAAAATGGTACCTACGAAAGACACCGACTTATTTGGAAGTCAGTAGTATTTTTTTTTGCAAAAAAGATTTTTTTTAATACTATCTTTGAATTGCAATAAATTTAACTTAGTATTGTGTTCCAATAAAACATACACAAAAGAGTAAAGAATAAACCTGCTTAGTACTGTCAATGAAATTAAATAACTAACCGAGTAATGTTCTAGTGACCTCATTTCTGACTAGGTTCACAATAAATTATGTTAAATAAAACTTTAAAAAAGCTAGCATCAATATAGGAGTCCAATAAATAGAAATATAAATGAATAACGAATTAGTGTTGAAATAATTTATAATAAATAATAAATAATTCGCGTCTGTCGAGCGTGTTCAGGGCGGCGGGGCTTAGAGCGCAGGGTGGCCACACGCGAGGCGTTCATTAGGACATGAGGTAATGAGATTAATGATGAATTCGTTGAACATAAATGTAATGCTGTTAACCCATTAACAACAGCTATTCAGGTGCCAGACTATGGACTGCTAGTGAAAGTTCCTTAAGAAAAAACTCATTAACAATTTATTTTACCTGGGGATCAAACTCGGAACTCTTCAGCACTCAGGCCCAACGACGCAGACCTTCATACAGGAAAACAATACAGAACTAATATCAGAGATCATCCTCAATGAAAGAATTAAATTACCCTCTACGTCGATCGTCACTAATTGTGCAGGCGCGGGCACGCCGCACGGGTCGCCGCGCGGGTAGCAGGTCGCGGGTGTGCGCGGGACCGCGCGACCGCGGCTTCGCGGCGCGAGTGGCCGCGCGAGCCTCTAATTTCCCGCGTGGCCCATAAATTACGTGCACTTTGTCCTCACTGCTCCTCGCCTCTGAACTGCGACTACCAACAGAGGATCAATTTGGGCACTGTAAAATACTATTGTTTTAAGAAAATATAAAAAATGGGTTGGAAAAATATTATTTGTTACTCCATTTGGTTGCCTATATTTTTATTCCTTAGGTCATGCTCCGTAGGTATTTTTTTACGAATTCCACATGGGTTTTCTGTCTTATTAAAACAATTGTCGTAAGAACAAAGAATCTGCTAAATATTATACTCGTATATCGTCTAAAAACATACACAAAACCATTACTACAAACATCAAGCCGTTATATTTGTTAGTAGTTAGCGTACTCGCGTTGTATTTGGCGCCCAACTAGACGCGGCAACGTTAGCTGGCGATTCGGCGAGGACCGGGACAGCGCGCTCGCGGCCGGACGTCGCACATCGCGGTGTTGGCCCGCGCGTGCACCCGCCGCGCATACGTAGGGTTAAATGTTGTGACATGAATAGTGATGGACAGAAGTATCAAATCGTGTAGTGATACTAGTCAGAGTGAAGAAAAACTTTGAAAGTTTCCATGTACACTAAGTAAACTAGATAGGTTTGCAGGGCACACCAACATAGATGTTCGTGTGTGTAAAATCAACGGGTGTATTACTTCGCCTATTTATTAATGTTGTTCGGCTGGTAAATCAAATGTCTTAAGATCGAATCTTACCGCCGGCGTCAACTTTTTGCATTTTTGGATACGCATGTTAGGAAAATGAGACGCCAATGCAGGTTGAGAACGGAATGAATGTATTTCAAAAACAGTTAAAAAAAAACAGTTCCTTATATATAAAATCAGTTACAAAATTAATACAGAGAAGGTACATATTTAAAACATTTTTATGTTCGTTCATAGTATAGGCAGGTTTCAGTCGGTCGATCGAGACTTTGGTTAATCTGCCTAGTAGTTGGAGCTTGAAGTATTTGTCACATCTTTCCAATACGGGATAGCTCTGCGTAGGTAAACATTTTCGCAGGTACGTCGGTCGAAGTGTACAAACATGTTGTTGTTGCTATGCGAGGTCTCGGCTGGTCGGTATGCGTTGATAGTGTGTCACAGCTGTTGTCACAAAAACATCTGCATCTGGGTAGTCGCAGCGATGTTCCGTAGGTATATTGTGCAGGACTAATACCTGTGTCGCTGTGGGTAGCCGGGTGTAGTCCAAATAGTACGGTTGGTAGCTCGTCAAATCACTTTTCGTTTGCACTAGCAGTGCAGCGCGCGGTAAGTGAAGCTTTGAGTGAGCGGTGCCAGCGTTCGATGATTCCATTTGATTGTGGGTGGTACGCAGTTGTTCTTGTTCTGTTTATTCATTAATTAAAAGAATAGTTTGCTCTCGAAATGACGACCTTGATCACTTGTTATCATAATTGGACAACCAAATCTTGTTATCCAGCCTTCATATATCGTTTTGACTAACGTTTCTGCAGTTATGTCGTGGAGGGGTAATGCTTCGGGCCATCGTGTGTACCGGTCGATAATAGTGAGTAGGTACTTGTGTCCATATTTAAGTCAATCATTGAGAATATCAGTTTCCCGTGCAACTGGTATGTAAAATCCTTCAAGCGTGGTACTGGATATCGGTCTGGCTTGGTTTTGGCATTTAGTCTTCTGTAGTTTCCACATACGCGTAGGTATCCATTTGGTTTGGGTACCACGTGAAGTGGACTGGCCCAGGGGCTCTTGCTTAGCCGGCATAATCCCTGATCCATCATGGTTTGAAATTCTTTCTTCGCAGCTTCGTAACGGTGAGGTGGCAGTGGACGAGCTTTGCAGTATAATGGTGGCCCTGTTGTTTCAATATGGTGCTCAATGTTGTGCTTTGGAGTATTTTTCATAGAGGAGAGTCTTGTAATATCGGGGAATTCCGCCAATATGCCATGATATTTTTGTTCCAGATCTATGGTTCTGATGGTTGGTGCTGTAGAGTTGCAGATGGATGTCTTCACTGACAAGTTGGTTATCTTGTCAGTGAATTAAACATTTGCCAGCGAGGTCGACTAGTAGGTGATGGTGCTTCAAAACATCAGCTCCGATGATGGCTTGCTGACTGCTGCTGCGACGAACTTCTATCTGAATGATCATCTCAGGTTGAATGGATTATTGTGAAGCAAACACTTATAAATAGAAGTATTACACCCGTTGATATTACGCACACTAACATTTATGTGGGTGTGCCCTGCAAACCTATTTGGTTTGCTGTGTGTACCTATTAAGGTATTTGTTTAGTATAGTTACAAGTTATGTGTAGGCACAGTAAAGAGTTTTCTATCTATCTAAGTAAGGTACAGTTGGACACGGCAACATTTATCAGTCAATAGTATAATTGGAGCCTCTACTGCAGTACCAGACAAGACTAGCAAAGCATGACGAAGAAATGCGATCCTTAAAATGGATTAAGGGTAGGCAAAAAATGAAATAGACCTGCTAGGAGGCTCCACTTTGACGTCGGGATAGCCTAGTATAGTACAAATACTACTATTTTGTTAATGTACCTCGGCAAACTTCGTGTTTCTTCAGTCGTCGGATCTCTATCAGTTCCCCTTTGCACTTGGTGCAGGTCGGACGCTCTTAATCAACTTGGAAGTACATAGAGTTGTTTATGCCCTTTCAAATTAATTTATTTTTAAAATGGGAGGAAAACAGCTAGTCGCAGGTAAAAAATCGTTTTACAGCTCATAGTTCAAATGGAAATCAAAACAAAACAACAATAAAGTACTCGTTTCTAAATTCAAGTTAATGGTTAATCTAATAATTGATGGACATGGAAATTACCATTCGTTTGTATTCGGCAATGCGATGATTGCCATTTTTGAGAATGCGATGATTGAGGGACATTAAGAACATAGTTGTACTGTACTTAGTATCAATTGCGTAAAGCCGTGCGGCCTCAGCTAGGATTGAATCTGGAGAAATGCAAACCTGCCCATATTTGAAGTGGAAAGCTTTCCGAACCAGGGACCTTTAGTTCAAGATTTTGCATCAATTAAGGTCATACAATTTAAATTCATACCCGCATACAGTCCGAATCACGGTGGTTTGTGCCGTGAAATCAGTCAAGTTTTATCTAAAAAGGATTAACGGTTCTAGAATACTAACTTACGAACAATTTCACACGGGTTTATGTTCCGTTATCTCAAGATACTTCTGACTATTCATATCTAACGCCAGGACATTTCCTCATTGGTTGTGCGCCTTGTTCCTACCCTGAAGAAGATCTGACGGAGATTCCTGCAAATAGACTGCGCCTTTGGAGATGTTGTGAGCAGATACGACAAAATTTTTGGAGAGCATGGTCAAATGAATATTCGTCATTGTTAAATAAGCGTACCAAGTGGTATAAGCAATACCCTAATATCAAAGAAGGTATGTTGGTACTCCTACGGCATCCAAACACTCCACCCTTTCAATGGCCTACAGGTAGAGTCTCAAAGGTGTTTGTAGGATTAGATAAAATGGTTCGTGTCATAGAGGTAAGAACAGCTGATGGCAAGTTACATACAAGAGCTGCGTCTAAAGTAGTTATTTAACCCATAGAAGATTAATAATAATATGGACATAAACTGTTCGTGCTATATGTACTAGGTATTACTTCAATATATCTTTATCTTATATCGATATCTTAAATTATTAATTTAGCCTTTATTATAGCCTGATACTTGTTTACATTTTTGTACACATTTCATTTTTTTTTTTATTTCATTTATAAATAACTAGCTTTTACCCGCGGCTTCGCTCGCAGTGAAGCCAATAATTTTTTATTTTTTTTAATAAAAAGTATCCAATGTTACTTCTAATACCTCCAAGAATATATGTACAAAGTTACATGATGATCGGTTTAGTAATTTTTGCGTGCAAGCGTAACAAACAAACTTACATTAACATTTATAATATTAGTATAGACTAGTATAGATAGAGTCAAAATTAATTTTCATTCATTTAGTTAAATTATAACTTTGATGTGATATTCTGTTTTTAAGAATTTAATGGCATTTTGGCCGCTCCAACTTATGTTAAGAATCATAAATTTACATTGAGCTGGCGACACTATTGTCGGCCACTCTCTTCTTTCTGCAACGTTCAGTGTGTGTGCATTGCCTTGCCTTTAATAAATTTATTATATTGAGTAAAGGAAGTTTTAATTATCTCCGAACTCAAACATAGCACAAAGTGAACCTTCTTATTTCAACTTTTTTTTGCGCCGGACTATAAACAAATGTTTTTACAAAAACTCAGTTAGTTTCAGCGCTGCTAGTTTATTTCGTTTAGCGTTTAAAGTGCACCTCGCAAATATATAGAGCAATGAATGTACATTAACAGGTTGGATGTGAAGCAAAAGTTATTTATAGCTTCGGCTAATTAAACATTTTCGTGCGAAGGTGCTTTCAAGCGACGGGAGCATAACTTAGTTCTTTTTTCATGTTTTAAATGTAACGTCCTCGCTGTTACTAAACGGAATACACTTAGTATAAGTGGGGAGGTTGTTACACATTTTGAATTGTATGCTAGCTCATAAAATATAGTGAATAGTTGCTCAGAGCTAGTCAGTTAGGACTTTTGACTCCATCAATCCCCTAACTAACTAACTTCTAACTCCCCACTATTTGTATTCTTTGCTTTTTATCATTTTCTCATGTTAACATTCATAGATATATCTCATACATAGCAGAATCGAAAGTTGTTGCGCGTACGGTACTTATCTTTTTACTTCAGCATTATTGTATGAGTACAAAAAGCTTGCTGTTGCACAAAGGCGAGCACTTCGCCGCTTCACTTAATGTACTGCTAAAGGATCTAAGTCCAAGATTTAATAAAGTGCGGCTATCTCGCTAGTATGGCTCGTGTTCCTCCCCTCCACGAGATGCCATACGGTATCCGTCTCTGTCAGGCGCTGACCGCAGCGCGTAGTGGCCGCGTGCAGCGCTGCAGCGGATTAGAGGTGTAATTGATGTCGGGAGATAACGCGGTGCAGCGTAGTATCACTCGTACGAGGTGATAATAATATCTATTTACGTGAGGCGTCTAGTTTCTTAAGTGGTGCGAGATAAAGAACTATTGTGGTAAACTCTTAACCCCACATATGCTGAACGCAGATCTACGCGAGACACAATGGCTTTTTAATTGTTTCAATTAATTACGGTTAAGGGGTTAAGAAATATTAAGTTTAATTAGTAAGGTATGCACACAGTTTTGTTAATTAACTTGTTGCCTTCTGGGCACTTTTCCTGTTGACAGCGATGTTGATGAATTTTTTGACGCCCCGTAATTTTAAATATTTTACTCTTATTTTAGTCCTAACTCTAGTCTACAAATAATGTACATATGTAAATAAATAATTATATAGTAAAAAAAAAAAAAAAAAACATATGCAGGGAAACACATCATTAGCATTGTGTGTCTATGATAATTATATCAACAATTTAAAAAGGGTTTTTTTGCGCAATTACTCTTAGTATTACGGGAAAGTGCATTCGCAATGCCTCTGAGAGTAATATTGCAACGAAGTTCAAGACATTTAATAATTGACTAATCTAAACCAAATGAAAGTACTAACTTCGTTTTCTAATAAAGTTAACACTCATAAGACGCTGTCCCAGCACTCCCTCGCCTCACCGCTATAGCATGAGTAGGTACAGTAGGTACGGTCCGGGTTAGAAGTGCATAGCGTTCTCCAAAAACTAAAGTGCAATTAGTCTATATAAGAAGGTCAATGGTTCACAAATACATCTATGTTTTAGCGTCTTATACTATAGATTAAATCAGCTTAGGACCGTTGACAGTCTCCTACTTAACTTTTGTTTTGAGAGAATGATACTACTCTTCTGCTACGAACTGTACAATCACGGGAATGCGCGGCTCGACAAAAATGAGCACACATTGAAACTTATTGGACGCCCAGTGTGACGGTGTACATTATGTGAACTTATTCAGGATTTATTAAAAAGGTCTTATTCTTATAACAACCATGTTAATTTTGTTATGAAAATATGTTAGTAATTTGTTTACGGGTATAAAAGTATATAAACAGATTTCAAAGTACAAAGACAGTAAAATTATTTTACAATGAATGAAACTAAATATACAATTCTAACTGCTCTCGTAGTTTGCACGACGTACTAAAACAGAAATAAAAATGTTCTGAATTATGGTCATACTATGCTCGATGCAAGCACAATATTTCACCAATATATAATAAAAATACAATATGTCACGTGCTCATAAAATACATTTCTCACTTTACAAAAGTTGTTTCTTATTTCTAAAAACGTCACAAGAATCAGTTATTTCTATTCGTTTCGGCTCTATTATACTTTGTATAAAGTATTTCCAAATATATATTTTGAAATATTCATATATGCACACAATAGCAACAAATGGCTCGACCCCGGATCGCGACCCCTGCCTCATAGCGCGTAGCACCGTAGCGTCGTAGCACCGTAGCTCGTAGCGGCGTAGCAACAAAACGTCGCCTCTCGCGAGACACGCCACTCACACACCTGACTTGTTTAACTGGCTAAGATATGTGGCAAAGGCTTTAAAACATAAATATTTTATCATACTTAAGGCGCAGATACCCTTGAGTAGCCGATTTTATAATGAGAATCACGTGTAAACGGCTAGTCATAATTTTTTGGAAAAAATATATGTAACATTAGAACATTTTCTTAATAATTTGATCTAAGAAAATTTTGAGTTTTATTTGTATAACATAGTGTAATTAATTGGTAAATTTATGTCTAAAACGGACAAAAACACGACAATTGCACCAAAACCGCTGGGCTTATTTTAATGAAATCGTCACCATCTTAAAGACAATTTAAATATCTACATTTTGATCTGAGGCTTTTTTATGTCATAGAATAATAACGAAAATACAAAAAACAACTAAATTTTTGGTTGCGCGGGTGTGAAACGAGTGCGCGTTTTGTTCTCTCAAGGTCGTTGGCGTTAGTCGTCGTCTTAAATTGTGAAGTCGACCTTTAAATCATCAAATGACTTTCGGCCGAAATATGATAATAAACAAAGTTTAAATGTTTTAAAAAGTCACACCGCCTTGAACAAGCGCGGCGATTAATTCTCGTGCCTTCTCTGTATTATAAGAAGCCTTTGTCCTGCAGTGAAACAGTCAAGAGCTGGTATAATCGTTGCACAAATACAAGTACGGTTAGCAAAACGTTTGTGCGTACTTAATACCTGAGGCATTCTCTACCAGTCAATCAAGGGTGGTGGAGAGATAACATGGCAGGTACATAAAAATTAAAAAAAATACTGGAGTAAAATTGAATAACAAAATATATATACATATATGTATTGTAATTAAAATAAACATACATATATATTTACCATAATAAATACCTTTACATGTATATACATATATTCATTAAAAGAAAGGTGATTGAGACGACTCTGGTAATTTTGTAGAAAATAATGTCGCAGCTTCCGCTTAAATGCATATTGACTGGTGACCGTCCTGAGATCGAGAGGAAGCGCATTAATTCAAAGTAAGAATGAATGAAATCAGAAGTATGGGAAGGACAAAGCAAGAGAAGATTGTCAGACGAACGCAGATTCCTAGCGTGTGAAGTTCACAGATATTGAAAGTGAGAGATGAGACAAGAAGGATGGGTGGGAGAGTTGAGTAGAGAGAAAACCGTGGTCAAAGCGCGCAAATTTCGCCTCTGCCGAATGGGCATCCATTTGAGCTGAGATCTACAGCTCGACACATGGTCATATTTCCTCAGGTTGAATATGAACCTGATACAGTTGTTTAGAAGCCTATCAAGCTTATCCAGGAATACCGCGTTCAGATCAAAGTAGCAAACGTCACCATAGTCGATTATAGGGAAGATAAAAGACTGCCTTCGTTTATTATCAAACTTTTGGTTTATAAATGAATTATTATATCGTTGAAAATCAAATGGCTGCTAATTATCTAAAACACCCACTCACACTCCGTTGTTTCCAATTTTGTTTTTAATTGTATTTATAATGAAAGTAACAACGATAAAGCAAATCTATTTAAATTGCGTAATTACTCGTGATTTTAAAATAAACCATTTTATTGTGCTCATAATTAATATGCGGTTTGAAATACATATCATTTAATTATAAGTACCTGGGTTACCTAGCTCTGCTATGGTGAAAATAGAGAAAATGACGTTTTCTAAAAATGAAACCTAGCTAGATCGATTTATCGCCCCCGAAACCCCCTGCATACTAAACTTAATGAAAATTTCCGAGATTCAGATTATATATGTATTTGCTCTTTTTTCAATAAAAGTTATTATTATTTATATACAAGAATTGCTCATTTAATGGTATTAGATAGATTAACATAATTGATGCTTTGTTCATGCGTGGCTCATTCATAGGCATGCAATAATGTTAATTATTTCATATTTTTAGGGATTTGATCAACTTTGATAAAGCAATAAATATCATTCGGACAGCTTTTTAGGGACCATATATGATGGCATGGTCATTTTGAATATTGAATTTTGTTTGAGGAAAAAAATAACAATATATTACAGTTAACAAAAATGCTATCTGCCTAAATTACAATGTATAGTTACCATTTCACACTCCGACATATTATTTTCAATACAAAAGATTCACGAAAGCCGCCTCCATAACGCGCGCCTTGCATAACTGAGGCATATTCAAGCGGCTCATCTCGTGAGATGCACATTTGCACCGCTCCCCTCCGCCCCCCTCACCTGTGCCCCATCCCTCCCTGCGATCCGCACACCAGCGACCTCTTTGTACAACCTTTTAGGATATCATCCTCCACGTAAATACGGCAGACATGAAATATTATTCAATTTCATAGTCAACGTGAGATATCGAGGACTTGCTCCGTGTAACCTGCAGTGCTGAATTGATAGACAGAGGGTATTGTTAACATTATTAAAGTTTAGAGACACGTCTCGGCGACGCGGCTGGCAACGAAATGAGGCAGTTGCGAAGTAATACAAACTACATGCTAAACAGTAAACAGGACAAGTTCAGTCACGCGTTAGTTCTACAGTCTACTACAGTGGAATACAATTGCAGTAAGTTTAAAAAGTAACAACATCATACGAAATCAGGAACTTTATATTTTTATTTTGGCAATACTCATACACACACAGGTCGTTTATGATCCTATGCAATAGGGGAAAAGGACAGTCTTACCTACTATTGCCATCAACCAGACATGAGTCCAGAAAATAAGCTACAAAATTATGGCCTCCAACTACTAATATATTATGACGATTTTGATGCCTACAGAAAGGACTGGTCCATACATGCCCAAAACCGTGAGGAATGGGCATATGGGAGTCATAAACATCAACAACGGCGCACGGACACTGCGAGCGCGCCACCTAATTCCTTTACATACATCGCGGCTCAGGAGGCCTGCGCACATTTCTGTTCAACGCTGCGTGCGCGCGTCCGAGCCTCACCAACTGCGGCGCGCCACTGGAAGTTACCGGAGCTCCACGCGTTAAGACGCGATCCTTCGAGAACCAGCACAGGATGACGTAGATGTGGGAGCGAGACGGACTATCATTTTCCATCCTTGTTTAACCAGTGTATATATATCGGCCGGTCGGCTAAATAAATCACTTTTTGGAAATCACGACAACTGTTTCCTTTAAACCTAAACATCCCTTGGGTACAAGCCTCCACAGGCAGAAGAAAGGGAGGTCTTTCCCCTGTAGTGGGATGTCACAGGCTTAAAATAAAGTAAAAAACAGGATTAAATCTTCACTAGCATCCAATTAAAAAAACCACAAATATCAGCGGTTATTTACAAAGAACAATAAAAATTCTCGCAAAAATAAAACAATCCAAACATTCATCAAAGTAATGTTAACAGCGATCATTTAATATAACTCGAGTGCGTGTCACAGTCTCTGCGTGACGTCACGATAGTGTTGTCCATAACGCTAGTGTGGTGCGTGGCTAGGGAGGGGACACAATCACGCTGACTACTTGTGTGTCAATCGTGCGTCGAGTTAGCAGCGATATGTCGCGCTGTTGCTTATCGTGAGCGATTGGGCCTGTTATTACAATGTTATCAGTAAAGGTTAGCGTACTCGCAAAAAATAATAGTTATGTTGTACCATTGAATGAAAAAAGATGAAAAGTGGTCGTCTGTTTCTATGGAAACTTAATATTTCAAAAATAGATATACTGACCATCATCATCATCATCTTAACCGAAAGACGTCAACTGCTGGACATAGGCTCCCCAAGTTGCCACATTAACCGGTCCCGTACGTCTCGCATCCAACTGATAAATATTAATCCTATAAGGAGAATTATTTCCCTGACAGAATGATATACAATAGCCAAGTACTTAAACTTATTCACAAAAATACACGAATAAACCCGCGAATAAAGCTACTTACAATAATAGTATCCTTTTAATGTTCTCACTGCTGGGACACAGGCCTCCTCTCTGTAAGAGGGAATGGAGTGTAGGTTGTGGATGTCACAGTTCTTTGAATTTTCAGTTCTAGAACATGCGGGTTTCCTCACAATAATAGTTACCAATTTTCATGGTTTTTTACTTTTTAAAATGATCTACAGAATTAAGCCACCAAGAAAAAATATATTTTAACACACTCACTATTTAATGTTCCAAATATGAATGGTGCTCTACCATACCTATAATTAGGTATTAAATCACTCGTGTGATACTATTATCACACTCAGCTTTGCCTTAACTTAGATTTACCCTAACTCGTGTTTTAATAACCCCTATTTTATGATCGCTGCATAAACTACTTTTAAAGCCGTTTTTTCAGAGCTGCTTCTTATCTTAACATCTTAATCGTATGCTAACCTCAAGCCTCGGCTGACCCTTTTCCCCTTTTCCTTTCGCTTTTTTTTTGACATTTTGTGTAATAGCGGTGAACAAATGAGCGTCGCGACGCGTCGTCTCCCACGCCGCCATTAGCCGAATTAAACGTCTCTGTGCGGCCAATATACTCTCACTGTCATAGCACAGGGCTGCTTACTGGTACATATATCTTACAAGAGCTTGTTTTTTTTTGCTATTAAGAGTATGAAAACTTACAACGAGAATAATAATGCCCGACTCCTCGTCACGCTCGCTAATCACTGGTGTGACAAGCGAGTATGCGCCTACTCGCACGACGAATTCGGCAAAATCAAATATGCAATAGGTTTTTGTATTATTTCTGTTTGTAAAAGCAATGCTCACTATACAGCAAAACAAGGGGACGAGCTTATTGCCATTAACCGTACACAAGTCCAGTCTACGGGTTACTCAAGAGAAAAACTCAATAACACTTTTCCCGACCCGGGAATCAAACCCAGGGCCTCGTGCTCAGCAGCTGCGCTTGGGACCACTAAAGCAATGAGACAAAATCACCATCCAGCAGAACTACAGTACATTGTTTAATCTCCTACAAGTGTCGCTTAAATTTTGGTAGCTTCAGCAGAAGAGTTTTATATCTACAAGTAAATCCTTGATAAAAGTGTAACATACTGACAAAACTGGGCAGCCCTACCTGAGTAGTGAGCAATACCCCGGTGTCATAGGTAATGTGAAGGTACGTTATTGTGCCGCGCCGAGCTCGCGGGGGCCACCATTTGTTTGTTGATTTAGCGGGACGGGCGCGGGACGAGCGCGGGTCATTACTCAAATAACCAGACAGTACACGAGAAGGGGCTTTAAATGTATTGCTACTGTGTTGTGGACTCAGTCATAGAGAGGCTAGAGGATCTTTCAAGTGAGGTAACTTATGTGTACGAACGGACTTAAAAGCCATAACAAAGTTTTAAATAAATGTATAAGAAAATTATTTTACAATTTCTCTTCATATCAATCAATCTGCCTAGACTTTACCCAACTGTATTGGAGTCGGCTTCCAGTGTTACTGGATTTAGCTGAGCACTAGTGTTTTACGTGGAGCGACTGCCTATCTCACCTCCACAACCCAGTAACTGGGTAACACGGTACCCCTTGGCAAGACTGGTGTCAGATCTCAAGCTTCTAACTACCCGTAAAGACTGTCAAAGATCTTCAAATGACAGCCGGGACCAACGGCTTAACGTGCTTTCCGAGGTACGGAGGAAACTCAGTATGTTGAAAATGGTCACCCATCCACGGACCGACCTCGTCAAGCGTTGCTTAACCTTGAAAATCAAACCGTGCGGCTGTTATTATTTAACCACGAGCTCCGCACAATTTCTCCTCATAAAATACATGTTTCTTCGTTCTGAGGTTTTCATGGCAAATTACTAAAATAAAATATTGGGAACCTATGGTGCGATGTCAGTGATATACTGTGATTGTTGACTTTTTGCAATTGCCCTTTTGTATCATCGTCATAATTTCAGCTGAAAGACGTCCACTGCTGAATATAGGTCTCCCTCAAGTATTGCCAAATTGACCGGTCCCGTGCGTCTCGCATGCGGATTCCCTCAGCCTTCACCAGGTCATCGGTTCACGTAGTGGGAGGTCTTCTAACGCAACGGTTTCCGGTTCGCGGTCGCCATTCCAGAACTTTTCGACTCCATCAACCATTCTTTCTACGAGCAATGTGCCTGCCCATTGCCACTTAAATTCTTCCCCTTTTTTTAGATGAATAAAGCAAAGCAGATGCCGACAAAAAAACTGCTTCGTCCTCGACATCCAATTTGAGGTTTGAGATGTCTTTATTGCCCAAAAGAAATTATTTCACTTGCATGAGAAATGATTAACTAATTTAAATATACATTATTGATTTACGTACAGTTTTGGAAAAAAGAAATTACAATTTAAGAATTTGATTTCATGAATCAAATCCGAATAGCGATTTCAGTTTGCTCGGTTATTCTAACAGATGGCGCGCAATTAAACAGTAAATTACCTCTAAACCCTCTTCACTCCGCTCCCCCGGCTTGCACACGTTGGACGGTATTTACGCCGCCATTACGAAGTCGCTGTGCCGAATTTACAGCCGCAAGGAAGCAGCGCACCGCTGTGCACTGCTAAAAGAAGCATCATCTTGTTTCTAGCTTCTGATTAAGGGTAACATGATTTGGTGACCTCGTAATTACTGTAACAATTTTAGATAACAACTTTCAATATATTGAAACCTTGCAGTTTTTGATTTGAAATTAATTTGATAAAGTTTGTAATTACTAGTTCGAATATTTCAACAAGAATATTTAAAAACAGTACATAATTATGATGAATCTAGCAAATAACATGTTAATTACCTTTGCTTAACAAAACTTGTTACTTAAAAAGGCATACTCAATAATTCAATGATTTTAAAAATATAATTGCACCATACGGACTGCAGTGAGAAGAATACCTAAGCAACAAATAAACAAACTCCTTCATTTTCAATGAAAACTATTCAAATCCGAAGCCATTAACTTCCTTCTGTTTACCCAATCGCCTGCCTAGACTAACAGCGCCTTCGTAGGTACAAGTAGTGGGGACTATAGCGCAGCACAGCGCGGCACGGTGGCGCCTCCTCGCGGCGGTAATTTGTAACGGATACTGGGTGTCGCATGTCGCGGCACTGCCGCCGAAGGCTTTGTGCTCAAACAAGCGACAGCCTCCATGGAAAATAGGTTTAGCGGTGATAACAAGTAAAAAATATACTGTTAATTAGATAGGTTTCGACCAAGGAGAAATGGATTACTGAGTCGTAGGATTCATTAAACATTATGCTTTTGAAAGTTGTTTCTTAAAGATATTGAAACATTACTACGTTACATAGTAATTGTCGTTTTAAGAACTACGAGTATATACGATGCTTGAAGAACTAAGTTTTAGGCATGTTCATACATTAATGCCGATTTACTTTTAAAGTGTACAAAAATATTATCTAATTTTTCATGCATTTGATAATTATATTAATTTTAAACAAATTTCACCAGTTTATTATTGGTATATTATTCATTGTTTTAACGGACAAAATTATGAAACAGTTATTACACCAGTAGGATTAATAACTACAATCTAATTTCGAATTATAAACACTCTATAAATGTTTCAACAAATAGAATAATAGGTCAACATTTATTATCACACAATAATTTAACATAGAACTAGCTGTTCCCCGCGGCTTCGCTCCCGTGCTCCACCCGACAGGACCCGTTTTCGGGATTAAAAAATAGCATATGTCACTCAAAAATAATGTAGCTTTCTATAGGTGAAACATTTTTTTAAATCGTTACAGTAGTTTTGGAGCCTATTCGGTACAAACTAACAAACAAACAAATCTTTCGTCTTTATAATATAAGTATAGATTACACAGCAAAAGGCACACTAGCATTGCCAATATTATGATATATATAGAATATGCTTTATTATACACCAGAATAGTTACACAAAAGAAAGATAGATACAGTATTGGTAAAACGAATGTGCAGTATTGATAAACTTCAACAAATGATCCCTATACGTTAAATCTCGTTGAACTCTTTTAAAGGGACGACTGTCGAGCGCTACGAGCTACGAGCTACGACGCCTACGAGCTACGAGGCCTACACCGGCTACGATACGACATTCATTGGACCGAGGGAATGAACCCGTTTTTATTTTGGCTAAAAATAGAACATAAAGCAAGCACAAGCAGGAGACCAATAACCGCCACCTACTGTACAACACGGAGCAATCAAGGGGGTGACTAAAGTGTCTGAACAGTTGCCTTAAGTCGGCTAAAACACCTTACGACAACTGTAAATCCCTAAATAGGCTGCGAAGCCAAGTGGGCCTCTGTTGGTACAATCTGGTCAGATGAGGGTACTCCGATCAGCCACAGTGCCACTGTGGAACCACAGCGCAAACGATGCCCCATCTGTTGTCCTGCTCTCTGTGCACAAACACCTGCACTATTGAGGACCTGTGCGAGGTCAGCGCTAGTGCTGTCGACGTGGCTGAGTTCCGGTCGAAGCAAAAATCTAAATAAAAAACTAAAATGCAATCATCGACAAAATGAAGAGGAAGAAGAACATAATTTAGCGTATTTTCTGGTTCTTGCGCTAAAGTAATGTAACTTATGAAGGTTGTTTATAAAAGTAAAAGGAGAAATGCCAATAATATTAATAATTATGTTCTTAAATAGTTAATCAAATATATCCAAGTTGTATCATCATATTACAGTTCAATAATAAGACGTATCTTCTCGTTTAACTTAAAACTTCATATATTTTGATATCGTAACATGGATATTAACATTTTTTTTATAATTGTGAACAAAACTAGTGTACAAACAATTTGAGTGAAGTACTACACTACGCGAAAGGTCAACAGTTGGCATAGTTTGTGAACGATTAACGACTCGTTCTCGACGCAAAGAGACAATTAATGGCAAGTAATGACAAACTTTATGACACTGTTTGTTTGTAACTTACAAACAAGTACTATTGTATATTTATGAAAATCTTTTATATAAGCAAATAGGCTCAAGAAAATAGGTGGCTCGTTTAGATATCAATGTGTACACTTTTATAATAAGCTTCCAAGCCACGTACAAGATCTAAGTGTTAATAAATTTAATACATTCATTAAACGTAAGTTGTGCCAGAAAGCGTTTTATACAATAAAAGATTACGTTGAGGACAAACAGGCTTGGGATTGAGCTGCTCCAATTAATTTTATTTTTTCAAATATATTTTGCACCGTAAATTTTGTTTTTTTTTTTGTTTTCTTGCAATGACAACAATATTTACTTTTCAATTTTTGTTTGTTTTTAATTTTAATTTATCCAAGTTAGTTTTAATCATGGTCTGGCAGTTTGAGTAGTTTATGCGGCCTACCCGAATGTCCTTTCTTTGGTATTGTTCGTCGAATCGTTGAGCTCCTTAAATTCTGAGTTGAGCTGCATGGTTATTGACAAATGCGTGCACTGACTGGACAGGTCCAATCAATCTGGCTGGTTCTTTCCTCAAAAGACCATTTCAGACTGAAGTCTGAAATGGTCTTTTGAGGAAAGAACCAGTGTGAATACCATTTAGACTGAAGTCTAAATGGTATTCACATGATCTAACAAAGATTTTGTCTGGACTTTAAAAGAGACTGTGACCTCTGAGTTTGTTTCGGCCTTTCTTCTCAGAGTAGTCAGATAGGAAACGCCGACTTCATCTACTTTTAAAAATATGATCGACATGTAAAAGTGTTTGTACAAACCTACTTACAGAAATAAAATCATTTATCATTTATTGACACTTATTAGTGGTGACTGACAGTGTGGTTTTCGTAAAGGTTATGTTTTTCAAATGGTTTTATCAGAGTACAAATGTGAGCAATGCGAATAATAATTTCTATGCCTACGAAACTCCGTAGCATCCTCGTAGCACCCTTGTGTTAGCCTCGTACCGGCCTCGTAGCAAACCCCATGCCTGCTTTGTACGTAGCTACCTCATAGCAACCTCATATGAACGTCGTAGCATCCTTGTAGTAACCTCGTAGTACCCTCATGAGTAGCACTCTTGCAGGGACTCCGTTGCAACGTCTTATGAGTTTCACGGCACCAACGAAGCGGGCTCGTAGCAATACTCGTAGCTAATGAGTCTTCATTGTAATCATGCCAGTGGACGCTTTCTTACGGCGAGGTCTGAGAAATTCGAATAAATTACTGATGACTTATATTCTTTAAAAGTAACAAATTCTCAAAGAATCAGTCACTTTAGTAAACTATGTGAATTTTAGTGTACCAGCGTTTTGTTTTAGATGTTTGGAAGAAATGTTGTCTGCGGTAGTCAAAGTCAAATCATTTATTTCAATTAGATCACTGAGAGGCAGTTTTGAATGTCAAGTTTTACACTTAAACATATAATAAGTGATATCTTTTCGCAAAGATAGATTCTTATGATGGTGGTGGTAGTACGTAATCGTACGTACAGTCTAATTGTCACTTTGACTATACGTACGATTACGTTAAGCTGGTGATTAACTTACTGGATAGTTAGCACCAATCCTGTAATAATCTGATACATACCTATTACACACAGCTTCTATATATATACTACATGTACATACGTGTGTACGTACGCGGCTTCGCTTGACGTGCAATTGTGCGTGCAGCTAATCTGCGCGAACAATGGGTAATGCGCCGGAACATTACATACTAGTTTAACCGCGCGGCCAAGCAGACGGGTGGGGAACCAAACGCGGACGACATAAAACTGGGAACATACGAGTACATGCGCTCAGTGATGTCCAATATAATCAAAACTTTCTAACTTAAATTAGAACCACTTCTCTGTATTCGATTAAACTGAAATTAAGCAAACACTTTCGTTTCTTGTGAACTAGCAATGATTCGTAAAATGTAAAAAAATACGTAAAAAAGCTTGTTAGCCACTGAAATATTGCAACATTTTTACGGTCAAAACTATAGAACTTACCACCGTCAGAGCAAAATGACGTTACATGTCAAAGACGCTCGTCTATTCAAACCAAAGACCTTATACTTCTTACTATACGTATAAGGTCTTTGATTCAAACACGCAAACAAATGCAGTGGGTGCGGGTCAGCGCGAACAGGCCACGTGGCCACACGCCGTACGTCGTCATATTCCACGCGGGTGTGAGTTAGTGCGCTTTATCCCGGCTCAGCGCACTATGACGCACGGCTCACGGCTCGTGCGTTAAGCCGCTTACTGCGCTCATGGTTAATGCGCTGCTTACTGCCTACTTACCGGACCGAGCTATTATTTTAAGCCCGTATTGTTGCGAGTCTACATAACAATCAATCTGCTTGCCTTTGCCCGACTATGTTGGGTCGGCTGCCAGTCTTTACTCGATCTGCTGAGTACCATATTTGTTTTACGCGGAGCGACTGCCTATCTGTCTTCCACAACATAGTTATTTGATACCACGATTACCCTTGGCAAGACTGTGTAAGATTATTTTGGCTTTTGACTGCCAGAGGGAACCAACGGCTCAAGGAACAGAGGTGTCTCGGTATGGGATCAATGGTCACCATCCACGGACTAACCTCGGCAAGCATTGCTTATCCCTAAATATGTGGTTGTTATTACGTAGCCGAACTCTCATTTCAGCGTCCTAATTAATACATGAACCGAGCGAGAACGGAGTGTTAATTAAATGAAACGTAAGCAAACTTATGAGGTATCAGGTTCACATCCAGAGAAGCAAACAACGGAGCAGTAATAAAAGCTTACCGAGCAGTACTAAGCCGCCAGCCACTCGCGTTGTGAGAGATGTTCAGACATTTGTATGACGGTGACGGGGTTAACACGAAGTCATTTCATCGTGAAAGAAAATAGTTGGATAATAGAAGTTACAGTCAGAATCTGTTCAGAGTTATTCATCTTAAACATTATCTATGCATTTTATAATCAAGCTTCTTTGATCTTCCTTGACCTTGATGAAGCGAAAGGATATACAGGGTGAGTTTTCAACTGGGCGTGGATGGCCAAAGCCGAAAATATGAGGAATAGCGAAAATACTCAAAGAAGTCATGAGGCCGATATTAATGAAAACTAAAACTGCTTGATTGGATTTTAAAAAAATCAATATTCCTAGCCAGGAATCGAACCCGTTGATTTTGAAAAAAAGTTTCTAGCCAGGAATCAAACCTGCTGATTTTGAAAAAAAGAAACATATACTGTATTATTGCTCCACTCGATAGCGTCTCTAATAAGGATCAAATTCTATGAAGACTTACGACATATTGAGAAAAGGAGCCATTTTTTTGTCTTGAAAAAATCGTAACGTAGGATAAATAATTACTTTGTTAAAAATAAGCCCTTTCTACAAGTTTACCGTAAGTCATTACTATACAGATCAGCAGACAAAATCAACGGGTTCGATTCCCGGCTAGGAATACTAATAAAAAAAAATCCAATGATGCAGTTTTAGTTTTCACCAAAATCAGCCTCGTGACTGCTGTTAGTGTTTTTCTCTATTCCTAATAGTATCGGATTTGGTCATCCACGCCTACTTGAAAATCTCACCCTGTATATAGTATGTGTAAGGATTGTAACAGTTGACGTTCTATAGTTTCTGCCTACCCCTATGGAAAACTGACTATGGTATTTTTTCTATGCTAAATCAGTGTCCATTGCTTATTTTCATTTACAACATCTAACCTCAGTCTAGTCCACTTACAAACATAGTCTCAAGTTCTAGCTCATATCTCAGAGACAACAGACAGACCGCATTAGTATTCCATCGAAGTTCACGAAAAAAGGGTGTTTAATATTTAGTTGTGGTTTTTGTAAAATATATTATAGAGCAACAATAAAGTAGGGTAGAGGTGCGGGTCGCGGAGGGGGGGGGGAGGTGCGGGCCGATCCAATGATAATAAAATGTGTCAGTGTCAATAAGACGCGTTCAGGGCTACCCGAAACACACGGGAAAGAGCCGGTCGGAAACTGATGTTTAAGGATGATACTAAATAAGACTTACTACTTACTTAGATAGTTATTGTTAATTAAGTATTATACATATACTATGTAAATTTTAATTGATATAATTGAATAAAAATATTTTATCAGATTTACTCCAATAGATGATTTACCAGCGTTTATGATTTATGGGATCTGATTTAAAAATGTTAAATATTTTTGTTTATTGTTGTCCTTCGTATGACTGCATGAGCAAAACTTTAAAGGCATCTCAAATCTGCGAATCCTTCTGTCTGGCATTAGAGTAGGGGCAAACGCTACCCTGATACATTTCTTCAATGCTAAAAACTCTGCCAGCGTCCATTGTAGATAGTTTAACTACCACAAACTATGAACTAAGTTTCGACCAAAACTTATCCATTAATAAATAAGTACATAACTCAAGCAACCATAACCATTCTTCAAGTACACCATAAAAACGTCCACAAACACAAACTTGGTCCACAAAAAACCTCTTGTTCAGCCCTGGAGTGTCCCGCACCGTCCCGCGTCCACCGCGGCACGGTCCTCGGCCGGCACGGTCGACCGCCGCCATATTTCATGTTCGTGACGCCGGCATGACGTCACACCGCGGCCGCGCAGATATTTATGGCAGCCACTTTATTTATATCGCTTATCGACCGCCTTAGATAAACATGTGTTTTTGTCACGCACTCGGAGCACGTGATTGAGAACCACGAGCGCGGAAAGGTGCAGATGCGCTGATTGCAGATGCTGTAAGCTAAGACGTTGATATTGTTAGTGTTAAGATGGATACTGCTTAATGGTACCAACACTTTAGGTCGTCAACAGACAGATGAACTCATAAGACATTATAGCTCTAATCGTATCTTAGAAATCAGCACATGTAAGATTATAATCTGCCTAGCCTTTTTTTATTTTGGTTCGGACTCCAGTATAATTATACGGCCGAATACCGAACTGAAGTTACATCGAAAACTTATTGAAGATTACCTATGAGAAACACTAGAGAAACTCTAAGCAAAAACCGTCATAGAGGATTGTTGTCATGTCAGAGCCAGGCCTGAGGCTGCCACAGATTATAATTACTATAATGTATTGTATTATTCTACGTACTACCACCGCTAACAGCAGTTAGCGCCCGATACAAAATTCAGAGTATTAATATGTTATTAGTATATAGCTCAACCCAACATTGTGTTACTACATTAAATTATTATTACAAGCACTTTATTGTTTTAGCGGCAGTTGTAGCCAGTTGTTGTAAAAATTACTGTGGCTTACGTTTGTTTCGCGGTGTTTCGATGGGTTCAAATAATATCTCCGGGATTAGTAATGTAAATATTTATTTTGTGAATGCAAGAACGCGTGATAAAACTTATTGTAATTTTGATTATTATTTATTTTGTTAAATAATTATTTATATTTCTTGTATTTACTACAAAAGATCTTCGTACCTCCACTAAATTTTTTCTAATCCCCCACACACACAGATCCGCACATATCTGTACATATGACCATAAAACGAAGGCTGTTATGTCATTTCAGCAATAGCTACATGAGACGAGTGTCATTCTCTGTAACGACATTAAGCATCTCTGTAGCATTTAGATATTATTATTACACTACACGTAGGTCTGATCTGCGGCGTTCTTTAATTCTCGCTTGGCTCTAACTGTAACACCATTGATACGCCGACACCGTAGTGTGTCAGCGCCGACACGCGCGACACCCGCTCTCTGTGGTGTCGGCGGTGTTGCGACTCGTGAGTCGGCGTACCCTCGTCACTCCCCCGCAACACAAATTTCTCCAGCACAAACTTTGTAACAACATTTAATGTTATGATTGTATTAAACGTATTCTGCGAAAATGTACCACAAATATTAGCTGAGAAACTTTACTTAAGAAATTTCTATGCTGCTTTGTTCTCTTTTCAGACATGCAAATCGTCTTTATTGCTAGCGAGTAAGGTTCAAAACTTTACTGTAATCATTACGGCGGACGCAGATCGCGTTGCAAAGTTTACAATGAGCTGCCGCCAGATGATTTTGTTCCCATACGTACAGTTATTTGGTGGATACTGTGTACATAAAATAATATTTTTCTTGTGGGCGCCAGTTCCGAGGAAATTCTTCTAAGGAAAGATGACATAAAATTTATAAGAGGTCGTATAAAATTGTTTGTTTTATTTAGAATATTAAGCGTTGATCCTGTTGAATGAGGAATCTTTTCAGCTGAAAATATAGAATTATCAGGACCTGTCCCTTCAGTAAATAAACAAAAACAAATTATTTATATATAATTCTGTGAACAAACAGATAACAGGTTAGTAAAGGAAGAAAGTCCGATAAGAGGATAAGAAATACCAAGACAATAGGATTCTAATCTAAGAGTAAATTTTCCTTTCTTCTAGCAGTTGAAACCCACTTCAAATATGTGCGTCCGTGTAATCAATTACTCGGCGTCCCACTCCCGAGACGCGCTGCTAACTGCTTAGCCGCCAGTTAACTCCCGGGCGGCGCGACGCGAGAACACTAGCGAATTGTCGCAGACGCACGCTCCTCGGGGCTGACAATTACTGTTGTGACGAAGACGACATTAACGACATACGTTGCATCGCACTATCATCATCATCATCATTTCAGCCGAAAGCGTCGCCACATTGACCGATCCCGTGCGTCTCGCATGCAGCGCCTTCCCGCAACCTTAACCAGGTCATCGGTCCACCTAGTGGGAGGCCTTCCAATGTTTCATCTTCCGGTTCGCGGTCGCCATTCCAGAACATTTCGGCCCCATCGGCAAAGCGTTCTGCGAGCAATGTGCCCTGCCCACTGCCACTTAAGTTGGGCAATTCTCCGGGCTATGTCGGTAACTTTGGTTCTCCTGCGGATATCCTCATTTCTGACGTGATCACGCAAGGAAATGCCGAGCATAGCCCTCTCCATTGCCCTTTGGGTGACTTTAAAATTTTTACGCACTACTTTCATCGCACTATATATACGTGTTAATATATGTGCGTTATACCAGGTTAATTTTCAATGACCGCCCAAAAAAAAACAGCTATTCTATACATTTTACCGAGTTAATGCGAGCACAAATTTACTGAACGGCTGACTCCCAAAAAGAAAAACAATTCAATCAATTGCACATTCAATTGCAACAATTCAATTGTACAAGAAAATACTTATCTAAACACTACGTGGTGTTACAACTAGGGAAAAGAGTGTTTACGATGCACTCTGGCACCCAATGTAAGATTTAACTTGCGTTTAGGGTGCCAGCGCGCAGCGTCCTCGCCTATAATATAAACATGTAGCAGTAGTTGTAAGACGAACATAGTACAAATACCATTATTCAATTTTAATATATTTACTAGCTAATGCGACTATGGATGGATGAGGATATGTGTGAGGGAGAGGTAAACATGATGAAAACTTGTGTTTATGTAAGTCTGTAGAAATTTAATAATAAACATAAAACTTTATTAACAGATTGCACACCATGTGTGCAGATGACAATAAAATCTCTAATGTGTCTGCTAATTGGCGTGTGACTAGCGATCAATATCTGTTGTAAATCTTCAGTTTTGCCACCATTTAGACATATGGCAGCAATGGAGCAGATTATTAAAACTAGTTATAGCTTTAGTCAAACTATGTTACATATTGGGGCATACTTGAACTATAAATCATTCAACGCATTTAGCACTACGCTAGTTTTAATCATCGTCCTTATAAAAAACAAAAATTAAAATCTTTTGTGCAAGTTAATACATTGTCTCGTCTGTCGGTCATTTACAAATAACAGAGACCGACCAATGTGCATTGCATGTCAGTTTCTTTGAATAAAATACATTAATAACTTCCTCATAAGACATAAGATAAAAGTAACTCATGAAAACCAGTTCATACCTACAATGCTCACAGCAGCCACATCCGTTGAGTTGAACCGTATAAAAAATAATAGTTACGAACCTGATACCTCTGTATTATCAACGAATTGCTAGCGAAACTAAATGTACTGTAAAATGTACCGCAAACTTTTCCGATGTGTAACAAACATAAATACCTATGTATTATCTCATAAAGGCTCAATGCGTGTAGTAAATTGTCAACGAAATGAGTTTGTAAGCGTTGAACAGGCAATCTTTTACCGGTTCGCGGGGCTAAACATATTCACGGTAGGCGGCTTAAACGTTTTTTTTTTAATAAATTTGATTTCCTGTGTTCTTAAAACTGAGAACATGATTATTTTAGGATTAATGCAGACAAAACCTTTATTAATGTTATCGTATAATGTAAATAAATTGTTTGTAACACAAAATAAAGGGCGAGCCCCTGTATTTCTCCGTAGGCGAATCGAACGGTGATTTGACTTCAGTTTCGTAAAATTCTAAAAAATTAAAGCATATTTCGAGCAGATCACTGACTAAACCCAATATTTATCAAATTTTTAGCACATAGTAACAAAAGAATAGATATAGTATCTGACAGTTACTTGTAACTCTAGCTGATCTATTTACAGTTTCTATAAGAAAACCTGTACCCAAAGGGATGGAAAATTCCGAGTAGAGATCCGTGTCTATTTTTTCCCCTTTGGTTATTTTTTGTTGGTTCTTTGCAATAAATGTATGAGGATTCCTGTAAATGAATAATATCTACTTATATCAAAGCAGTCAATAAGACTCTAATATTAATTCTATTTGATTTATTTTACAAGCATTTTTCTATGAACAAACTACCGAGATGTGAATTACCTAGCATCCCTATCTAATCAACCTATCTTCGTTCAAATAAGCATTGGAATCTCGATTAGATTGCGCCGCTGCGTACGAGCTGAAAGGGAAGCGGACTTGAGCATCACCAAGTAACAAATAAAGGCAAAAGGCAGACTCTATTCCAGTGCAATTGTTAACCAATGTTCATTGTTACTTTAGAATTATTGTTGTTAACGCCATTGTAGATCAAATTAAAACTTATTAAGATATTAAGCAATAACGCACAAAAAGAAAAAGAGAAAAATATTTTATTTACGACTGGCACAGGCAATACAGACAAGAAAAATAACGTTTCGTGGCTCTTCTATATTTTGTGGGAATGAGCCCTTTCTTGCCTTTCTGATGAGAGCGATGAAGGAGTGCTACAGTGGAACGAGATAAAAAACCTGAAACCTCTCGATCGAATCAGAAATGAGGATATCCACAGGAGAACCAATTTTACCGACATAGCCCGAAGAATTACCAAACTGAAGTGAGTGGTCGATGGGGTCGAGAAGTTCTGGAGTAGCGACCGCAAGGGGGAGGCCTATGTCGAGCAGAGGACGTCTTTCTGCTGAAATGATAATTACAAATCCTCGCATATACTTTATAGAAATTTATATCCAAAATCTAGTTAAAATAGGTTATTTTAGCAAATGAACCTTTAAGAATAAATGTTTACCTTCTTCACCTATCCTGCGTCTTGTCGGAAGACAAACAACGCGCTTACTTTGTTTGCGTTAGATAATTAATACGTCGGCAGTCGCTAGTCAGCGTCGGCTGAGGCATCGCTTATACCATCCAATGTTACCGGCGGGTAGCTGTGACGTCACGCCGCAAATATTAGCACCTGTTGTTTGTGTATGTAGATCTCTATCATATCCAATAACGTGACTTACTCGCAAATGAACGATCCCCTGAATTTAAAATGTTTGCGTTTAAGTTAAGTTCCCAGAATACGGATCTTTATCTGAAAACTGTTTCAGTAGATCTTCAATAGCCTTATGTATCGTACCAACACAACATCGTATCTCGTGGATTACACCCACATATATGTACAGATGTACAAACATTATACTAATTGCCACAAAATCATTTCAAACTAACACATAATTAGCGCTACAAAATTACCACTTTAAATCCTGTCAATAACAAAATCAATATGCGTATGCACATGCGTGTAATCCTACCAGTGTACCTACCAGTACTAGCAACTACTAACTACTAGCAAGCAAATGAATGAAGTGCGGCCGGAAGACCAAACATGAATGGAACACAGTTCTGATGTGTGGCGACTTCTCTAGTGCGTAGTACATTATTACCTCAATACGTAGTGCCGATTTGGAGGCGACTTATATTCTGATTACAATACGTACATGGCTCATCCGGTGGACATAGACCGCTGATCTTGCAAAGATATCTTGTTGCTAGAATGGAGCCATATAATGTACTAAGCTTAATCTTAAGCAGACGGGCGAGGTGTATCCATAACTACCTACATAATATACGACAGAAGTAAGTCAATGGAAGATGTTTTGTAATTTTCAAAAAATGATGACGGATGTCAATATGTTTTGCTCTCCTGTGGAACAAAGGATTCTCTGTCAATTTCTGATTACCCTGATTGTCATTGTACAGGGTAATAATATAATTACAGCTAACATAACTCCTGGCATACCTAGAAGCTAACGATATCCTTAGCGACCGCCAATACGGCTTCCGCCGAAATCGGTCTACTGGGAATCCTCTTTTTTTTTTTTTTGTTTGTTTTAACAAAGTTAATTACTTATAATTAATTTACAAAACTTCTGCCAAACTGCAGGACAGTTTGTCGGCAGCGTTTGTTTGCAGGGCAGTTTGCTCTAGCGTATGCCATTCACATATGGAGTGAGGCCATCAAGAGGCACGGGAAAGCGCTTGCCGTCTCCCTCGACATCTCGAAAGTTTTCGATAGGGTCTGGCACGAGAGCCTTATTGGTAAGCTTCCTTCATTCGGTCTGCCCGGTGGGTTGTGTGATTGGATCGCAGACTTCCTGAGTGATCGGTCCATTCGATTGGTTATTGATGGCTGCTCGTCGGACCAATTGGATATTAATGCCGGGGTCCCTCAGGGGTCCGTACTCTCAGCAAAATTGTTCTTGTTGCACATTAACTTTCTGCTAAAAAACCCGGCACCTTTGGGTTTGCAGACGACAGCACTGTTGCTGAGAGATATTTGTCCAACGCACGGGCTACCGGGCCACAGATCCGGTCTCTCCGTGAGGCCATGGTGGAGCGTTTGAAATTGTCCTTGCAGGCAGTCTCCGAATGGGGTGATGCCAATCTGGTCAAGTTTAATGCTGCTAAAACCCAGGCGTGTCTTTTCTCCGCTAAAAAGAGCCAATTTCACCCGGCTCCTACTTTGCGTGATGTAACCGTGCCAATAACGGACCATCTTGAGCTTCTTGGCGTTACGTTGACATCGACTCTCAATTTCGGGCCAAACATTGAGGCAAAGGCTCAGCTGGCTTCCAAAAAGTTGGGGATCCTTGCGAAGGTGAGAAGGTACTTCACGCCGGAACAGCTGCTCAACTTGTATCAAGCGCAAGTTCGATCGTGCGCGGAGTACTGTTCTCATCTCTGGGACGGATCTGCCAAATACCAGCTTGATGCACTAGAGTCGATTGAAAAGCGGGCCAAGAGACTCATCGGCAATGAAGCACTGGTCAAATCGAAACTCTAGAGCCTTGAACATCGTCGCCGAGTAGCCAGCTTGTCGGTTTTTTATTGGTTACATTTCGGGGAGTGTGCGATGGAATTACATGATTTAATTCCGCCCAGCCCGTTCCATCATCGGACAACCAGACGCACGGCGATGCGTCATCGGTATATGGTGGACATCCCACCCATATGCACAAAACGTTTTGGGGACACTTTCATTATGCGTACAGCTAAGGGGTGGAATTCTCTGCCGGAGTCTGTGTTTCCCGATAGCTACAATCTGGGGATCTTTAAGTCAAGAGAGAAAAGGTTACTTCTAGGCAAGCGTGCTTCACCGTCGACCACATCATCGCTTACCATCGGGTGAGATAGTAGTAAAGCGCAAGCCCTTTGAAAAAAAAAAAAAAAAAAAACAATTTCGGACAACAAATTCTTTAAGTAGATGGCTTCCTTACAGGCCTCCGACATTGCCATACAGTCACTTTTTGTGCTTGATAATGCTACTGTTTGCTATTTTTTTTACACTCATATGATACTACAGCACCTGACAATATAAAACAGAAACCTGTATAGGATTTCCTATCAATATTATTAGAGCCCCAGTCAGCATCTACAAAGCCTATCAAATTATTATCATCATCGGTATACATACATCCATATGATTTGGTTTTCTTTAAGTATTTTAATATACGCTTTGCATGTCTCCAATGGACTGCTGTAAAAAAATTATTGAACTGGCTTAAATAAGTGATACTAAAACTGATATATGGGCGTGTTAAAATTGACAAATACATCAGGCTTCCCAAGAGCTGCTGATAAGGAAACTGTTTCTTAACATTACCAGATTTATCCAATTTTTTTATATTCTATTGAAGTATGAATACCATAGCAATCTCACATGTTACATTTTATTACAATGTCATTAAGAAACTGTTACTGATCCAATGTATACTACCGTATATAATCTATATGTTCTTGTCCTAAATCTTTTATCTTGAAATTTGACATTAAATATTCTTTAATATTTCTGTCATAGTGCTACTATTTGAGAAAATAAAAAAAAAACATCAACAAACACTGTGACAAAAATTTTGTTCCTTATTATCCGTTTTAGTGTACAAGCATGGATCTAATTTTGACTTTACTACATATCCTAATGCTAGTAAACAATAATTAAGTCTTTGGTGCCAGGCTCTGGCTGATTGCTTTAATCTATATATAGCACGTTTAAATTTAAGAACAGTTTTGTTTTTACAATTTAAGTCAGGTGGCACTTGCGTACTACCATTTAGGAACGCAGTTGTTAAATCAAAATGGGTAACTTTATAATTCAATTTAACACTTAATGCAAACAACAACCTCAAAGTAGAGTATCTTAGAACAGGAGAATATGTTTCATTAAATTCCACTCAAATAATCATAATGTCAAAAAGAAAACTAAAATGTAAAAGAATTCATAATAATGTCGAAGTACCTATATCATTATTAAGATTTTAATTACAAAAAAAAAACACATGTCTAAGAGCCAAGCAAACACTTTACATTTAAACTTATTAAATGGTAACATTCTCAGGGCAGCTGGTAATTTATTCAAAATTTTAGTTGTCATGCAACTGGCATCTGTACTGTATAACTGCAATCTCTGCAGGCACTAGTAATTTCCCGGCATGTTTTTTGTTCAGTCTTTCGGAGACTTGTTTATTTGATGGAAATTAATGAGGGTTTTTTTTACTAATAAACAAACTTCAAAAATATTCAGACATGGGAGTGGGAGAATTTTTAAGTCCTTAAATAATGGCATGCAATGGTCCAAATACTCTGCTCCACTCATGGCTCTGATATACTTCTTTTGCACTATGTATGCTCTTTCCACATCCACTGAATTACCCCATATGACTGGGCCGTAACGCAATACCGATGAAACATACCCATGATAAGCATTAAGGACTGTTCCTCTATTAGATACTAGTCTTAACTTGCGAAAAGCATACACAAACTTATCTAGCTTACTGCAAACTCTTTCTATATGTTCCTTCCAGTTCAATTTGTTATCGATTACTATACCTAAAAATAAAGCTGATGGTTCTGGTTGCAGGATTGCATTATTATGTCTAATTGCTGTTGGTATAACTGATAATTTACATATTTGAAATTGAACTGTTTTGGTTTTTTCAATATTAACATGAAGATTATTGTACTCCAGCCATTTAATCACATTAATTAATTCATTCTTAGTATCTATTTCTATGTCAGTTTTGTTGGAACATTTTATCGTCAATATAGTATCATCAGCAAATTGGATACATTCATATTTAAACCATTTAAGGAGTTCAATAATACATAAAATAAATAGTGGCGGACCCAGTACACTTCCCTGCGGGACGCCAGAACTATTAGTCTCTAGTTCTGAGCAATATGTCGTCCTAGTATCATTTTCTATTCTAGAGATAACAGTTCTCAGTTGGCGATTAGATAACTTTTAAGCCAATCATGCGTACTTCTCATACATTTCTTTTTCAATTTTTTTTTTGCGAAGATTGGGATCAGTGTAATGGGCCTATAATTGCACATATCAGTACAGTTGCCCTTTTTGAACAGTGGTTTAAAGACTCTTTTAGTCTAGATGGGAAAACACCTTCTTCAAAAGAGAGATTTATTAGATAGCTAAGTGGGGTTGTTATAATTTCCGCACTTAATTTAATAATTTTAGTGGTTACTTCATCATATCTAGTAGAATTGTATTATTTAATTAATTAATAATTGTTCGGTTTTTGACCAACCTTTTTTAAGAAAATATTTGCTGGCGGCTTATGAACCTAAGAATGTGTATGTAAAGTATTTGTGGGTGGAAATCGTTCGTTCCTACTAATTCCAAGAAGGCAATTGAACACCACCTACCTCGTCTCAACTCCCGGGTCAGCAGAAGACCTGCGGCGTGCACGGCACTTCACAGATAGTCTAGACGAACTGTGGGTTCAAAGGTCTTGAAGATCGCACACAACACGGTAGTGAGTCCACAAACACTACAGATGCTAAAACGTTTAGCTTGAGACACGATCACAACAAGAGAGGAAGAAACGTTCATCCAGCTCAGGGCTCTAATTCGTACTGCCCGCCACGGATATATAGAACCGCGACGTAGGACGAGGGCGAGTTTAGTGATGATTTACCAACTACCCTCAATTCGATAATAAGAATTGAACATACCCCCAACCGAAATCAATATTATTGATTTCCATAAATGAATGATGAGTGTGGAATATGTTACAAAAATAAAGTTACTTAAACATAAATAAACTTATGATTATACATGCAGATGCTAAATGTAAAGTGTACACGGTACAGAAAAAAACGAAAAGAAAACAAAAAAAAACTATCTATATAATATTGTGAAGGTAATTAATTTGCATAGGGTAATGGACAAACTTTATTTGTAGGTCTTTGGATTAATACATTTTTAGTTCGCAGAGTTAAAACGCGATTTACTTTGTCGACACCACTATGCACCTTCTCAATCCGGGCTAAATTCCATTGGAGAGGCTTAGTTAAATGTAACTTCAGTAAAACTAAATCTCCAACCATTAAGTTAGGCGGAGTTGAAAACCACTTCGCACTCTGCTGAAGAGTGTGAAGATAGTCATCTGACCAACGCCTCCAAAAGGACTGTGAAGCTTTCTGAACGACTTGCCAACGTGACAATCTATTTTGAGGAACGTCCTCAAAGTCATATTCTGGCACAGCTAATAAACTCTGACCTATAAGAAAATGATCTGCGGTCAACACTTCGAACTCATTTGGATTATCCGACAAAGAACACAAAGGCCGTGAATTTAAAACGGCTTCAATCCTACAGAAAATTGTGCTTAATTCTTCAAACGTAAGTGATCTGTCACCTACTGCACGATAGAGGTGATGTTTGGCAGATTTTATTCTTGCCTCCCAGAGTCCGTCCATGCTCGCAACATAGGAGGGTTGTTACGCCATTCTACATGACGTGACGTTAATCCGTTAGAAATATGATCAGCACCAGTTTTACTACTCCAGAAGTTCGCAACTTCTTTTAAATGTTTAGCTGCTGCAATGAAATTGGTGCCGCAATCAGAATATAAACAACTGCAAAGTCCGCGGCGAGCTACAAAGCGGTCGAATGCTGCCAAAAAACAATCGCAGCTTAAATCTGTAAGAACTTCTAAGTGTACAGCCTTCGTTGAAAAGCACACGAATAAGCATAAATATGACTTATGGACCTTTGCATTGCGTCTCAAACTCTCTTTCACAAAGAAAGGGCCACCCAAGTCACAACCAACGTGGTCGAAGACTTTATCAGGCCTTAATCTAGGTGCGGGTAACGGACCCATTGCAGGCTGAATTGAACTAGGTCGACATTGAAAACAATTCTTGCATTTTGACAGAACTGATCTTATCATTCTACGAGCATTAATGATCCAATAATTTTTACACAGTATGCCTTGTAAGGTCGAGGCCCAACATGTAAATATAATTTGTGGTAATATTCAATAATTAAATTAGTCGTGTGACATTTAGGTAAAAGCACAGGGTGCTTAGTGTTATAAGGTAGATCGGAATGCACGAGTCTACCCCCCACCCTGAGGAAATTGTAAGAATCTACAAAGGGTGAAAGTTTACGAAGAGAAGCAATGTTTTAATTTTTATCTTTTAGCAACGATTCGATTTCATCATGAAAATGATTTAATTGTATCACTCGAATTATTGTATCGCGAGCTTTCTTTAGCTCTGAAGCACTCAGAGGCCCATATGTCCTAGCAGGTGCCTTAGACTTGAGGTTATTCCTATACCTGTGCCACCAGGCCATAAGACGTTGCAATTTATTAAAAGATGAAATTTTATTAAATGTTTCTTCTAGGCTATTTTTAAATGATATATTTTGATCGTCACACGTAGTTAAAACGAACGTATCACAATTAGTTTTAATATCAGGAATAGTAAATCCTTCCTTTACATAAAATGGTTTCATCAGCCATTGTTGTTGGCTTTCATAAAGCCATGTTGGACCGTAAACTCAATCCATAGCATCTTTTACGAAGCGAGCTGGCATTACTCCGCGCGAACAAACATCGGCAGCGTTAGTTTCGCTGTTCACGTGAAACCAACAATTTGGTGACACCACCGGTTAGCAATAAATGTTTTTAACTTATAAGGTGGCGTTTGCAGCCATGCTAAAACGTTGTTTTGTTGCAACGTGCAAGCTTCTGCCAGGGTCTGGCAAGACCATAGGACATCGTCAACGTAAAAGCCGTTGGCCAGTACGTAAGCCGCCCTGGATCTTGGCTCCGCATCACCATGCAGCATGCTTTGATCTAGCTCATCAGAGGCTAACTGGTGCAACGTACGCACAGCTACAAAACGTGCACTACGAAGACCGTAAGTATTCCGAGTTAACTCATAAATACAAACCTGGTCCATAGGATTATCTCGCCAGAGTATATGCTGGTACTTCCTATCAGCAGGATCTATGATCACGCCTCGGTACATTTTTGACACGTCAGCAGTAAAACAGACATCGTGAAGTCTAAAATTTAATATGATGTTTAAAATATCTTGATGTAGCTTTCTACCGGTCAAAACAAGCTCTGGTATTTCGCTTAATGGTGTATCATTGAGCGAAATACTAGAGCTTGTTTTGGAGGATCCATCAAACACTACACGCAAGGGCGTCGTAGTACTAGACGGACGCAACACACAATGGTGTGGGACAAAATAACCCGAAGGTTCAGTACCAGTGTATCGTACCATGTGTCCAAGTGACTCGTACTCTTTCATAAAGTCGACGTAGGCCTTACGAAGGTCTTGAGAACGAGCCAGACGTCGCTCAACCTGAATTAGTCGCTTAAGAGCAATATTATATGAATCACCGAGCGGTTTATGCTCAGAGTTCAATAAAATTGGGGAAACATATCTACCGATTTCATCACGATAGTGTTTTTCCATGTATATTTTTTCCGCTAATTCCTCTAACGGATTAATAGGAACTTCACACGGTAAAGATTCCACTTCCCCAAAACGTTTGAGAGTTTCATATAAATTATGTTCTTCGATAGTATACGATACTAACGATGTTGTAGACGCTACAAAATTGCAATTGCTAGAGGATTGCATCTCTAGTCTTCCCATTACGACATAACCAAATACGCTGCTTAACGCGACTGGTACATCGGGGTTTACTATCATCTTTTTTCCATCGTAAATATACGGGAAAATGTCACCAGCCAAAATAATATCAATTGGCGACTTTTTATAAAACCACGAATCGGCTAAATGTAAATCTTTAAAATCATCAACTACTTTTTGAGGTATTTTAACGGTGGGCATGTCCGAAGTCAGGTGAGGTAAAATTACTGCATTTAAATTAAAACAAGAAGTCGTACACCGTGACTTTAAAATTAATGATACCATGCCATTATTCTTGACTAATTCGCCACCGAGGACTAGAATATTATAAGGACACCTTTTAGCAGATTTTGTGTAATAAAGTTCGACTGCGCACCTGAATCTATTAAAACACGAACAGCTTGGTAGTTGTTAAATGAATCCAACACATGCACAATAGCTGTTCCCAATATGACTGCATAGTTAAGTGCGGATGCTAAATGATTATTAGTATCATTGATGACAGCGGACGCTTGCATTTCGGATGACGACGCCGGCGCGGGCACTTGTTCGACTACGGTGGGAACAGAATAACAAACCGCTTTAGGTCCAGTATCGCTCGCATCCCGATGTAATAGAACATGATGCGGCTCCTTACAAACATAACATCTAAATTCACTTTTGCAGTCTTGCGCCGTATGATTCGGTTTTAGGCAATTGTGGCATAAATTTAATTCATTAGCACGGCTAATGCGTTGTGTATTAGTGAGATAACGAAACTTATTACACCTAAAAATCATATGATTTTCTCCACAATGTAAACATAATTTTGAGCTTGAAGTTACATGCCAATAATTATTTTTACTCTGCCTAACAGGCGGTAATTGTTTACGCTGATTCGTTTGCTGTGCACTTGAACTCGATGAATAAGATGCAGAATGACTTAAAACTTTTATATGATTTTGGACAAAACTAAATACATCTGAAGGAATAGTTTTTTGATTCATATTTTGTACAAAGATTTTACGTGTATGAGGATCTAAAGCAATATGACACATTATATAACTATTCAAATTCTCAATGTTTAACGCTTCTATAGCTTTGTTTGAATGGTCAAAGGATTCTATAAATGAGTAACGAAAAGGTTAGCATTTTATCTAAGTACCTACCAGCTAACATTCTGTTATCTTGATATTTATCAAGAAGACTTTGCCAAACGAGTTCGTAGTTATTCGCAGAAATAGGCACACTCTTTACAATATTTAATGCAGAACCTTTTGTGCATGACAATAGATAGTGAAATTTATCTATTTTTGGAATACTTGTCTGATTATGAACCAAAGAACAGAATGTCTCGAAAAATGTATTAAAATTTTCAATGTCCCCATCGAATGTAAAAAGTTCTAACTTAGGAAGTCTTGGTCTAGACTGCACAGAGCTCGAAGTATCTTCAACCTTATTACCATATCCAGAAGGTTCACATTTCGATGCACATAACTTAACTTGGAAATATAAATCATCAAAACTTTTCAATTCATGATTACGAAGGAATGACTTAAGGTCATATTCAAGTTCCTTTTCAAGAATTTCAACGATAAGATTTTCAAAAGAAGTACGTAAATTATCAATATCAGCCACGTGCGTCATAAATAATTCTTTCGATGCGGGATCCGAAATTTCCTTTGACAGATCATAGGCATTTTGCATTCGCTCAAACATTCGTTGTTTTTTATTAATTAACACTGTTAATTCATTACTTTGGCACGCTTCAGCCACTTCTTTCGTTTCTTTACTTCAGGTAACCGGTCGCGCCATTTTGTTTTATCTACGACGCAGATGGCGTGGTCAAAGTAAAACGAACGAACACGGAATACTTATACGAATGTTTTTGCAAATTAATTACCAACACACCAAGTATTATGTACGATCTATAAATATACATGTGTATGAAGTGTAAAGATGAAACTATAATAGAATTAATATGACATAAACACGGTCAGAATTAAAAGGGACAAATGGACAGAACGTCTGTAATCACACTAACTACGAGTTAGGTAGAAAATTATCTAGCACGGCTAGAGTTCATATACCATTCGGCTACGAAGGACCACTCTGGTTGTTCGGTTTTTGACCAACCTTTTTTAAGAAAATATTTGCTGGGGGCTTATGAACCTAAGAATGTGAATGTAAAGTATTTGTGGGTGGAAATCGTTCGTTCCTACTATCTCCAAGAACGCAATTGAAAACCACCTACCTCGTCTCAACTCCCGGGTCAGCAGAAGACCTGCGGCGTGCACGGCACTTCACAGACAGGCAGTCTAGACGTACTCTGGATTCAAAGGTCTTGAAGATCGCACACCACATGGTTGTGAGTCCACAAACACTACAGATGCTAAAACGTTTAGCTTGAGACACGATCACAACAAGAGAGGAAGAAACGTTCATCCAGCTCAGGGCTCTAATTCGTACTGCCCGCCACGGATATATAGAACCGCGACGTAGGACGAGGGCGAGTTTAGTGATGATTTACAACTACCCTCAATTCGATAATAAGAATCGAACAATAATTTTAATAACGTCAATTTCAGTCACTGGAGTCAGAAATAAAGTCAATATTAATGTTGTTTATGTCAGGATTATTATTTTTATTTTTTTTATGTCAGATCAATGAAATAATTGCTTACATTAAGACATTAGGATTATTAATATTTTTATCAAGGATGATTAATTCATTTATATAGTTGCTATTATTAGATCTGTTTAAACTTTTTTTTATGATTGTCCATGTCGCTTTACATTTATTTTTTGAATTATTTAAGAAAATGTTGTTATTTATCTGTTGTGATTTTGATATGCATTTTTTTAAGATCTTAGTGTTATTGTGATATTTTTTCTTGTGATAACCTTTACTTATAGCATCATGTTGATATTCGTAATTATATATTACGAATATCAACATGATGCCATAAGTATATATTGTTCGTGCACAGTTAACCTAAGAGTTCTTATTTAAGAAATAAGTGGATCAAGAATATAAAACGAGCTAATTGGACACCTTCACCATAGTCTCGTTTGTGTCCACTGCATTTTAATGAATCATGCTATCGCTACCCCTTGACCCACCTACGGATACAGGTTGATGAATCATTTTTATTTTCACATTTTACTTTTAAAATTAAATTATTATTTATTTAAACCATTTTGTTATTATTTATTTTATTACTTTTATATACAAACTCGTCTGTAAACTTTATTTTCAGTCTTGCACAAAAATTAGCATACTATATATCAGTATATTGATCAGTGCCTGTTTGTTCGGCTAAAAAGCTGCAGTCAAGCTTAGCTGCGGTCAGGGACGATTCTTACAGACATTTGACCAAATTTGTAGATCGCTCCAAAACACAGATCTAGTACTGATATGTATCTATAGATAAGTGTATTTGAATTATAGTTATTTGATAACATTCTAACAGTCAGGTTGTTGCAGTCAGTATTTTCCGATTTACGAATTCAGTCTTTTCCTAAAATGCCTAATTCGGGATATTCTAGGGTTCTTCTGTAATGGACATCTTTTACTGTTGCTGCAAGGGCTGTGGCTGGACAACCCTACGTGCTACCCTCCGACACGAAGATCGACATCACCTACATTCTGGGAACTACAGGATAGTGGTTTTCTTTCGGCGGTCTTGAACCTAACACGCGCTCGATGTCGAGAACTCACACCAGTCACCTGCTGGGTTAATAAATTTTACCGTTTATGAATTACTAGCTTTTACCCGCGGCTTCGCTCGCAGTAAAGCCATTATTTTTTTTATTTTTTTTTAATAAATTGTATCCTATGTTACTTCTAATACCTCCAAGAATATATTTACAACGTTTCATGATGATCGGTTCAGTAGTTTTTGCGTGAAAGCGTAACAAACAAACTTACATTCACATTTATAATATTACTAAGGATTGTATCTACCCTCTCTTCGAGAGTTGTTTTACTTGCCAGGCCCCTTACCGTTACAAAAGACTTCAGGGCATTACGAGAGTATGCTTAAGATTTGAAACAGACCAATGAACCTCAAATCAAATAAGCGTTCCTGATGTAAACATACGCGAAAAAAGTTTGTGTTTACACTGATAATTATACATTTGCTAAATCGCACTATTCCACCTGTCTATGCACACATTTTGTCTGTTTCATTACTGTCCAAGTATTCTAGGTAATCAAGTAGTCTGAGACAAAGTTCCCTTTCAATAAACATGACTGCGCAGTCTGAATATTTTATATGCGAACACTTTGAACTGCAGCGACGGACCCGGCAGGGAGGGGGGAGCGGCAGGGGGTAGGGGGAGAGGTCAAGCGAATAAAACGTCGCCGTAAGTGCGGATAAATTCCAGTGAATTTATTCCTAGGTGATGTATGGCGCACCGCGAGACAAAGAGCAATGCGACAGGATTCTGAACAAACTGTACACATGAATTATGTTTTGTGTGCTTAGGCTGCGTGAGATATGACTGGCTGCATGCGATGATGAGTTCTGAAATAAGTTAAATATCGCAGTTCGTGCACTTTTGTTTGCCTCATGTTTGCTTTCCGTTATGAAATTCTCCCACAACGTTCCCGTGTTCCTTCCCACAGGAACCGGGCAGTTCACTGGGATACAAGCGAGCCCATAATGAGCAATAGTTTAGCTTTCTCTAGGGTTTTCATAATCGGAGCACTTCTTCCAGAGAAGATTACCGTCTACAATCATACAATTTACCTGTTCATATGCATTCATACTATAAAGAGATAAAATTATTTGTTCTTTTACACAAACTCAGGCTTATTATATTGCCAAATAAGTCGCAATTTTTTAAATCTGATGAAAACACGTCACACGTTGTAAAAGTCCATAAAATTATAATAATTGTAAAGCGGACACAAACTCTAACATGAGTGTCAAAAGCGCGAGTTTGTAACCGTAATCCTGCGGGTCCTTTGATGTCGGCCGCGAGCCGGCCGCTGTCACGTTTGTGTGTAACGTGACACGGATGTGACGGGACACACTGACACCGTCAACCGTGACGTCACACACACTATATAAAGTGGAGAAGGTCAGCAGAGTCACGGGGCTGTGTTATGAAGTGTCGTATCACTTATGGTTCCTGGAAACGACAGTAGAAACGAAAAAAATAAACAACTAAGGGTCACTTAGAATCTAGAAGTACTATGCTAGTAGGCTGGGCTAGTAGGTTTAGAAGTAGGTAGCTAGTTCAAAACTACTCTTCCGTTTGATGAAGTTTTCTATTATATTCAGAGATAGAGGAGATAAGTCGAAAAGATACGAGTATTGTTGGAAGATAGACCTTTAATGGCTTAATTGCCACTCGTATGTTCCTCAAAATCAAAATCATTTTTTTTTATTTCACATAGGCATACTTATAAAACGGGTACTTATAAAACGTCGTCAAAAGGTGCACGGTTCGGGTTGGTCGTTTCCTATGGAAAAGAACCGGCAAGAACCTCCACGGTTAGTCTTTTAAAAATTGGTTAGGTTTTAACATATTTTCATATTACAGCATTAGTACCTAGATATGGGGGGACAACGTAGGCCCGACAATAGTCGTACGAATTAAAAAAAAAACAAAATACTACTTTACTTATTTACTTATTTATGTATACACAAAACACTTGAAAGAGAAAATACATATTATAAAGATAGAAGAGCACAAAGGTGCTGCTTATTTGTAAAGAAATTTCTTCCAGCAGACCTGCGATAGGAGAATTGGATAAGAAACATAGACACAGTGTGTAGAAGTAATAGGAAAGGTAATATAGCGTAAAACTTAACTAATACAAACATAGTATATAAAAAATATTACAAAAAGTGCCAAAAGATATAATTATATATAAAAATAAAATACATAACTACTATAAAATAAATAAATACGTATTATATATAAGATCACGGGATAGATGAAAGATAGTTTTCTTTGACTTGCTTTCTAAACATAGAGATACTTTTAGCGTCACGGATCTTAGGTGGAAGTGAGTTCCACAATCGTACTGCATGAACAGAGAAGGAATGGGAATAGAAATCAGTTTTATGGGATGGGAAATTGAGATGGAGTTTAAGGCGGTATCTACACAGGACGTCAGGAGGGCGAGTAAACGAAAAACGGTCGCGCAGGTAGCCAGGGTATGCAGGGTTAAAAAGGATGTTGAACAGGAGACATAATATGCGAGTGTTCCTGCGAAGACGGATAGGGAGCCACTTGAGATCCTTGCGGAACTGAGAGACATGATCGTATTTCCTAAGACAAAAACAAAACGAATACACAGGTTTTGCAAGCGCTCAAGCTTATTTAAGAGCTCCTCAGTAGCATCCAGATAGCAGGCATCGGCGTAGTCTATGATCGACTGAATTAAGGTTTGAGCTAAATAATTTTTAGTTTTAAATGGCAGGAAATTTTGAAGAGCTTTTAGAGACTGGAAGGAGAAATGCACCTTACGACTAACTTCAGTTACTTGCGCTAGCCAAGTAAGATTGCTTTCAAATAAGACACCGAGATTCTTTGCTGTATCGGTGTAAGCGATGATCGAGCCGTTAAGGGACAATGGCGTCAAGGTAGAAGTGTCAAGCGCAGTGCGATAACATCGACTGCCTATGATCATGGCCTGGGACTTGAAAGGGTTAATCTGTAAGCCATAAGACTTAGCCCATTCACTGATTCTCTCCAGGTCACGATTCATGTTTATATAAGCAAAGGAAAAGAAAAGGAAAGTAAATCGAGATAAAAAGTTAACAAATGTTAACAAGCATCTAGAAATCTAGAAGGCCTACAATGTTCACACATTCACAAAACAATCGGTAAAAGAATCTACAAAAAAGATAAAAAAAAGTATACCAAGATTAAATTTAACATGTGTCACAAATGTTGTTATCAGTGCTGTAACTATTCTCAGCAAAGGTCTACAAGAATGATTGAAAACCATTGTAAAAAATCCAATTAAAAGAAGAAGAAAAATTTATATTGAGAATAGTTAGAGACATCCACATATTTGTGCCGTTTATGAGTTACAGGGAAGCCACATGCGTAGAAGGAGCTCAAGCCAAATTTGTTTATCTTCAACGTAGTCCTTGATTTTATAATAAGCTTTTTTAATAAGGGCACGTTTGATGTAGTTTTTGAACTTTCCATCAGTTCTATAACTGACTTTGGCAACATGTTATAAAAGCGTATACTGTTTATAAGAAAAGACTTGCTAGTTTTTGTTAATCTGAATTTGTGTATTACAATTTCGTGCTTACTGCGTGTATATTAATGTTTATTTAAATTATGCAAGTCGCTTCTAGTTTTGAAAAGCCCTCGATTTTTGCAGACATACAAAATACATTTCTAAATTTAAAGTGAAGGTAGAGTCAGTATATCGATCTCTTTAAAGTTTTCTCTGAGGGACTCGCGAGGACCCATTTTATAGATCGCGCGAATTGCCCTCTTTTGTAAGATGAAAATTGAGTCGAGGTCTGCTGCTGATCCCCACAACAGAATTCCATAAGACATAATACTGTGATAATAAGCATAGTATACTTACCTAGCTGTGGCTACATCGGTTAACTGCCTTATTTTCCATACTGCAAGTTCCTAGCATGGACTTCCTCAAAGCAGTAATCAAAAGACAAAAATGGTGAATCTCTTTAATTTAACCAAAATGTAAAAGATTTATCCCTACCAAATCTTCATTAAACCTGCCCACAATAACCTTTACAACCTTATTTATCTTGTACACACCTTAGCAATACACTACCACACGTATCTGCGTATTGTCACCATGGCCAACGGTCGAGGCATTAATTAAAGTATTAGCATCGGTTCGCTTCGGAAGCGTTCGGCTTCGCTCGACAGACCCGTGCTAAGCCAGGCCCGATAATGATATATGTGTTTTAATTTAACTCTGCCACAAATTAGGGAAAGGCCGGAACTAGGGGTCGACGGAACCCAGTGTTTGGAGTGTAAATTAGGTTTTTATTGATGAAGGTCGAGGTGTTCTTGCTGACCTAGAAAAACACCTGGTTGTAAGGAAAACTAATTAGAACACTGTTTTAAAGTTGATATTTTTGTAAGAAACCGTAACCTATGTGTACCTAACATACACCGTGAGACGAAAATACTGTCACTATTACAAACTAGTGATCCCGTACTGTTATTAATTGCCATGGTGGATAATGCCGTATTTTGTGCATATTATTATTATTATTATTATTAATTGCATCAGCTTTCGGTGAACTTTCCGATAATAAGGAACGCTTACTCTTCATGTTTAGAAACCTACAGCCACACTCAGTACAGAGTTTCTGGGCTCTGCATTATGAAACTGAAAATGCGACATATTTGTTTGAAAATAACATAATTATCACATTTTCATAACATGTGCTGTTTAGTAATCTTGAAAATGTTTAAAGGAAACTAATAAAAATGTCGGAAGTTCAGACTTTGTTAATTGAGTGTTGTTGCCCTGTTGCTTTTATTATATAAACCACAGAACTATGCATGCGCTCTGCACTCCACAAGTATTCCAGAGAAACAACTGGGCTTGTTACAGTCTGCAATACAAGGTAAAGGTAAACTTGAAGAGAAACAAAGTGATACATCATAGTGGCGGCCCATCGGTTAGCTGCCACTAATTATGAGCACGACAGTGTACCACTGTGTGCCTCTGTGTGTCTGTATGGACACTGGAAGAACCAAACCTCCGCATTGTACATTGTAGTGCAAGTTTCTATAAAACTTGTACTTAGGTATATTTTTGAAAGTATTTGTATTGTTTTGATAATCGAGTCGTAATCTCATCTCGACATTAATAAATATGAAAAACTTGTCAAGATTTGGGAAATTGCATCTCAGAAGTCACTCTCTAAGAGCTTTCTCATTCGTTCTGTATACCTATAATACAGAGCATATTGTATCCAATGACTGATGTAGAACGCGGTTGATATTAAGTGTGAAAATATCCTTTCCGTCCATGAACCCGGCTGACCATAAACATAGTGGGACTGAATCACGACCTTATCAAGCAGACCTTTAAGAGCCTTATCACCCTAAAAGAGAACTAAATCACAAGTAACATAAATACCTTCAGTAACTAAATGGTTTAATCTCTTTAACACGAACAGTTTACAGTTCTAGAATGTTAAACTTTTAGCTATATTTTATTGTCTATTAATTTTATAACACCTATTTACAGCGTAGGACTAAATAGAGCTAAGTAATTGTACAGTTGTTATTCTAATGGTTCCTTAACTAAATGCCAGCTCTCGAGATTTGAAGGTAAGCAAATATGTACTAGTAATACCAGCCTGTTACTGTACAACAGCAAGGCGTACAGGGTACAGAGAAGGTACGAGTATAAATCATCACGCTTACGATGTTTTCACCGTTGTCAGCGATGCCTAAGATAATCATAAAAGGTACATATGATTTGAAAAAGTAAAATTGATACTTGCCCGGGTTTCAGCCCACGACCTCAAGAAAATATACGAAAAACTTATTTTTTCATAGTTTTTCAGATGACCTTGTAATCGGTCGAATGGATAAAACGGTTTGAATCAACTTATCTGTAATGTATGCAAGTGTAAGCCTGTCTGCAGTTGAATTTGAGTTAGGATTATCTCTCTTTATTCTTCGCCAGACTGCCAGACGTCACACTATTAGCTAAATGGATATTTAACTGATGAATTTATGAGACGCTTTCTGACTTGATTTATTAACGTATATTCTCTTGAAAGGTAACTTTTTAAAAAGGAGCTTTTTCTGCTATGTTTATGAGATGTTTGGAGTCGTACGGTAAATAGTAAATAACAAGTCAGATTGACTGCCAATGGTGTAATGAATTAGTCAGAGTAAGAAACAAGTAAAACGAGGTTAATACGAGGTACGCTTAACATGTAATACACATTGCAAAGGAGAATACATATTTATGGTTATTAATCAAAAGGAGGGTATACACTACATAAAAAGCAACGGCCTTTTTTATCTTTCGTGATTTTTTTTTTACAATTATTAGGACTTTTCCTTGTGCGATTTTTATTATCCTCGTACAGCAAGTCGTTTAGCAAAACTCGCTGCCTATCTACGTAATGACCGGTATTTGTGAGGCTCCATCACACGACATTTAACACAATTATTAGTGATATCATAGGATTCACCACCAACCAACCCTATCTAGTTCTTAGTTGTTTTTAGAAGGTATAGTTATAGAGTATCGCCGCGTCGTACTAACGTAACAATTAAAAATGCAATAAATAAATTAATTGAATAATAAATAACGCAGATAATTCTTTCTGGTCACGCGGCGGTGCCGTTTATTTGTTTAATCTAAATGCTAATTGTCCGCGCCGGGGACGTGAAGGCCCCACCCGGCGGCCGGGTGGCCCAGGAGCACGGGAGTAGGGGCTCAGACCGAGACGATGAATGGGTGCATCAGACGGACACCGGCCAGGTACAGTAAACAATTTCACGTTGTTTAGATAGACGTAACTAGTACGTGTGTACTCTCACGGTTTAGCATATTGGACGGCTTGTCGTTCAGTTGTTAGCATTTCACTATAACTGCGAGTACATAGGCGTATGTACGCTTGAATTGCTACGGAGTAGTTTGCTGACGCAAGCGTACGAGTGAATGGCAATCAAGCCTTATGGTAATTCCTTTTCAACTTTTTGTTTACAAAGAGTGTGTTTGTTCTTCTGAAAAGAAGCCAAGGCCAAGAAAGGGGCTTACATATCAAAGCACTAAATCCAACTAACAATACATTTAGGCATTCAAAATTGGTTTATATAAGTAACGGCTATAAAAGAACTCATGTTCTAAAAATAAATATATTTAATAGAAATTCTGCGAGGACAGAATTTCTACCTAAGGGGTCTTCAGAATTTAAACAATTAATGAATAAGTATAGAAACATAGAGAAGAAAAGAAATAAAAGTATTTTTTGTCCCGAAAGCTGACTTGCCTTTAAATACTTATATTTATTAGTTTCGTTATTAGATTTTAGGTATAAGATTGCAAAGATCAATAAACCGCGAATTATAAACATGAATGATAGTGTATATGAAATAATTGTATAAATATTTAAATAAACCGACTGTTTAACCATACTGACGATTTTGTCTAGATATTATACTTTTGCAAAACATTGCACCCTAACTGCGTAACTAACTCAGTTTCCATCTCAACCGAAAGAGTTACCAATATATTGATTAATTGGTTTAAAAACCTATTTATTAGATAGCATAAAACATGCAATGAACACTTTTAAATGATCAAAATTACATTTGATATGTTAAGCAATCAGGCCGCAAGTCTTGCCTAGAAACAACATTGTAAATGAGATGCCACAAAGATTCTGTCTATTTAGACTTACTAGCATTCAAATCAATGAAACCCTTTACCGAATGCCACAGCGTTCTCAACTGCTTTTCTCATACAGACAGTTGATAGTTTGTGGGCGCTGAGCGTCGATTGGCGGCGGCTGGCGTTCATTCGGCTCGGGCAATAATGCACACTCGCGCCGGCTCGGCGATGGGTAACAAGGCTCGCACGCCTTCCAATTAACCGATTACTTCACAAATTCGCCTACAGACATACTCCCAGAAAATGAGTTAACCACACGCAGAATGTCTACACGTAATTTTTTTTTTTTTTTTCTTATAGGCACGCGTTTGACCACTATCTCGCCTGATGTTAAGTGATGATGTGGTCGAAGGTGAAGCACGCTTGCCTAGAAGTAACCTATTCACTCTTGACTTGAAGACCCCTAGGTTGTAGCTATCAGGCAACAAAGACGCCGGCAGGGAATTCCACTCCTTAGCTGTACGCACAATGAAAGTATTTTCGAAACGCTTTGTGCGTATGGGTGGGATATCAACCATGTAACGATGGCGAATTGCCGTACGTCTTGTAATTTTCGATGTGTGTAGTAGTATTGCGATGTAAAACACTGCCCTGCTTATCAGCCCCATACCAAACAAACCGGTAACAAACTTTACTGCTTAGATACTTAAAAAGTAGAAATATAAATAGAATAAAATTTCTTCAATCCTAAATTCATAACTTCTTCTTTCTTTTAACCCACCCTACACCCATCTGTATAAAAAATATATCTATAGGTGGCGAACGTTGCACGTTCACACACATATGTGGTGGTTCGCAAACATAGGGAATACCCAACTTTGACTACCAGCCCACCAGCTGATCACCAGTTCGCCAATGATTTTTTGTTGTTCTTGGCCGTTTTAATGTACGCGTGAGTTTCTGTGTTATTGTGCATTGTATACCCTTAAACTTCTGAATTTCTTTAATAGTCTGCATACGACTCGCTTTTAATGGAAACGAAAGTAGCACGAAAGTATTTTCGCAGCCTGCGCTTGGCGCCCGCGCGGTGAGGTGTGTAGTGTGTACCGACGCCATTGAGACGGATTCATTTGGTATTGTTTGGAATTAATCGCTTCAAACAGGCGCAAATTGAATTATTATTGAAAATAGTTCGTGGGCATTTTGAAATCATTCGTCTATAATTCAAAACAATATAGCAGAAAAAAAAACATAACTTCTTTATTGTTTGTCTTTGATTAAAGAGTCTTCACCAAGCTAATCTTTCATCTGTATTTCAAATTAATGACAAAACTAACTTCCTCTCAAACATTTTACAGCAACAAATTCAAAACAAAAGTGTACACACATCGAGTTCCTCATTATAGTTGAAAAACAATATCTGATAGGGTTATAAGTTTACGTAGTCTGAGGCGGCACGCGGCAGTCGGCGTGAACGTAACACGATAACGCGGCCCGCGTATGTAAACTAGTTCCCCCGACTAGCGACTAGTTGAATAACACAAAGCGCGTATATTTATGACGATATCGCAACGATATCGAATCACATTCGCGCCCGGCTCCGGCCGCCACTCACACCGACACGTTGCACGTTATCCGGTAGTGAGAAATTAACCAAAAGAACGACTGTTTGTATTACATTAAACAGTATCTTTTTGCAAATACGAAGTACTTTCAGAACGTGGGGGTTTTTTGCAAAATTTTAAAACGTAAATGTCAATGAATATAATATTTTTAAACAATCCACATGAAGGGACATAAATAATACGCTCTAAAACCTCTCTACACACTCACTCAAAATTCACTCTTAAAATATCAAAAGGATATTCCTTGCAAGCAGTCTCTCCAGAATCTTATATTAGCGTCAGGCCGAGGCCGCTCGCACTTAGCTCGCACTCAGCTCGGCGCTCGCGTACGTGCAAGAGGTGTCAGTGCGCGGCCCACGATCCTGCCCATTATTCAATTCCTCGTTTTGCATAAACTGTTTACTCAGGGCAAGGGGCGCGCGGCCCGTGGTAGGGGCCCGCGAGTGACAGCGCGCCTTTTGACGGAAAAGCCCCGCGACCTGCCGCGCCACTACTGCGGAATTTATAAATCGCTGGCTTTACGTCACAGATAGTGCACCACATTTGTACTAGATTCTGCTAATGTCCAGTACATTTTTGTAAGAGTGGCTCTCTATAATTGGTGGGTTAGTTGAGTGCCGGCGAAAAAACATATGATTGCTAAATTCTGACGACATGATTAATTCTCTCTGTGTCATTTAAAGATAGAGTTCCAGGGGTTGAACAATATGAAAAAATATTTTCATACTGTTTTTATGTAACGGCCTACATTACCATGATCGGCTTACACTACATACATTATGTTTTACTCGCTCTGTTTTACTAAATACAACAAAAGCAGTCGCTCAATGAGCCTTGTGAGACCATCAACGAATAATTTACATAATCGGTAATATCGCGCCGTCCGTTCGTTCGCACGCTCGTGACGTCACTAGTTTCATTTTGTCAGCTGCTGGCGCTCCTCCAGGTTCCACTCAAGTAGATTGAGACTAAGCAGATTAAAGGATATTTTCCGAGACTTTTAACTGCCAAGCAACAAGTTTGCCTATTTACTGCAAACAGTACACTCTTTTAAATAAACGTTTCGTAAAAATAAAATACGAGCTAATAACTTAAGCAAGTCAACATAAATCATTGCAAGCAGTAAATGAACGCCTCCGTCTTGACAAAAGGGCAACAACTCTGAACTCCAAAACAAATGCACAAACAGCGTAAACAAACGCGATGAGGTCGGACCCTTCACCCTTCCGGGCGATATACAGTTAAGTAATAAGCGGTGGCGGTACAGACGCGCGGCAATCTCAATATTTACAAACATAACATCAGGGCTGTACTCACCGAAGAGTGAGACAGAGGCACGCACGGTATACCTATGATACACCCACATTTCGCCAGTTACATTTATATCCCAAGTTATAGGGAATGAGCCTATTGCTATCAACCGAGCACAAATCCAGACTCCGGGCAGCTTATGAGAAGGTCCACGTGAGAAAACCCAACAACACTTTTCACGATCCGGTATCGAACCCAGGACCTGCTCAGTATTAGCGATTAGCGACCACTAGACTAACGAGGCACTTAGGTAAGCACATTAGTTGCGGTCGCGCCGCGCACCGCTCACCGCCCGCCGCGCGGACCTTAATGTGACGCGCACTTTGTGCTCTACAATTTGCATTTTTGTACACACAGCATTTAGGCTAACAGGATAAAATTAAAACTATATGAAAATATTTCTGCCATTGACGCTGAAATAGCCAGCAATATTGCACAGGCCATTTTTAGAAAATAAAGTTAACAACTGTGGAAGTTTTAGTATAATACCTCGCTGTAGCCCCATTATCATTTGTTAAAAAGCGCATGAAATATAAATGGACGTATGCGCACACTGTAGACCAGGCGCGCGGGTGATGGATGTGACGTTCGTTTGTCGCGCGATGTTCCGCGATTATTACTCGCCGCGCTACTGATGCCGCGCAATGCGTCGGATAATTTATAGCGATGCGCTGCAGTGGACGGATGGGTTTATCATGCTGGCTGATAAAATTGTTTTTGCATTATACAGAGCCGAAAATTACCGGTAGTCACACCAATAACCATATACCTATTATTAACTTTATTTCTGAATACAAAATCTCAATATGTAGGTATTCACGGTAAGGTCTCCAACAGTGAACAAACAAACGGTGACCAAGTACACCCCGGGCCGGAAAAATATTTTCTACAAAAGTTTCAATAGCAATAATGAGACATTGTACATTATAGCACCTTTTGAGAGTCGTGACATATTCCAACATCAAGCGAAACTGGTTCTTGAAATTTGGTAAAACAAAGCATCCAGTTTCAAACCATAGAAAATAATGTTATTTGACTTTTGTAGCTAATGCTTCACGCGTTGGTAGGTAATAACTAGACCGCAGGTTGATAAACAAGGCAGTAACCGCAGCCAGTGAGTTGTGATCCACGTGTGACCGCGACCTGTGAACCTTGCGAACACTACGCGAGTTGCTTCACTTATGTGGTTTTACAAGTCAGGTTGTTGCTTCATAATATTGGTACAGGTTAGCCAACCACTCCGATGGTTGGCGAAGTTGCAGGATGGTTGTGGAAGACGGTGTCATTGAAAAGTTTGAAGTTCAAAGTGGTATATGATAGGAGAATGGATAAAACATGTAACAGTGTATTTTTTAATTTCTTCAGACAAGAAAAAGAAAATTTACTACATTCAAACTTTTTAACCGGTTTTTTAAAATGTCAAGAAAATTCTTAACAAACTTTTGCCCTATGCATCACTTCCAGTAAAGCCGACAAATCTATATAAATGTATCCAGCGTCTTTGAAATATCAGAAACCACATTAGATAATTGCAAAACTTTAGCGAACACGCTTATAGGTAGGTACTGCGTAAGTATAAAATCATACAACTCAGTAAACGGCGCCTACTTTATGACTATTTATGATGGAACACAACTTCACTCCCTGGTGGGACTCGACTCCAACCAGCCGCGGGGGCCAGCGAGCCGAGAATACTTCCTAATTCATTATTATTAAAATAATATTCCATTTTTACCGATAATTTGACTAAAATAACATAAGCTGATTAGACGTTTTAAATTCTTCGATAATTTTGAGATATTTTACATCTGTTAGTACAAAATATCCTGAAAACTTTATTTTAAAGACAGATTGAAAAATTATGAAACCCCCGTCGAGCCGTCGGGGAACCGCTCAGTAAATAAAATAAACTGCTGTAAACGTTCCCGGTTCCCTGACGCGAGTACAAGGCTTATTTTTTGCTTTTTAGAGCTTTTCATGTCGGGGGTTTTTTTAATTTTAAATTTAATTTTTATTTCATTCTTTTTAAACTGTACATATACCTAGTAGTAGACACGCTTCAATCGACAATCTATCGAAACTCATAATTATGATATGATATATCTGCCCAAAAAACCTAGATTCAAAGAGTAAAATGCGAATTATTTTTGAACGGTTCAAGCTAATCTTACCAAACACAGCTAAGAACACTCTCGACAAAGTCTTCTTTCAAACCAAAAAGAAACTAAATTAAAATCGGTTCATCTGTTTAGGAGCTATGATGACACAGACAGACACACAGATAAACAGATTTGAAGTGTCTTGCTGTGTCAAGACACTTCAAACTTATAACAACCCTCTTTTTCCGTCGGGGGGGTTTAAAAAGATCAGAACTTGTAGGGCAAGCTACAGCGTAGTACAGAATACAGCTACGGCGTAGCACAGATGTCAGCTACGGCGTAGCTGAATCAAATCAAGGGGTGACCATAAGCTCTTAGAGCAAGGTTATTTTAAATATGCGTAAGTGACAGATGTATATGACTTGTAAACATCCGTCACTTTTTTACAGTCGAACTATGATAGTTTTGACACATCAGGGTACGGGGGCAGGTCCTTAAAAAAATACAGTAATCAAAAGAATCATGAGTCACACACTGTTTAAGCTTGCGAAGAGTGTAATCTGTGTGTGGTAGTGATTAGCGCAGTTCACACAGATCTGCGCAAACATGGCTGAGCTGTCGACGATCCTTGTTTGTTCGCGGATTACTACTGATCAGCGGCGTCTTACTGTGTGGGAGACTTATAAAACGCCGAGTCTTAAGTTTTTCCAATTAAAACTCGCTCTCTTGATAGCATTTATTTCAAATAATTGGATATTTTTGTTTCAAGTTCTCTTAGCGATTCAGGTTATCGGAATGATCAAAAACCTTCGGCTCAGGCTCAGTGATCCCGAGCATTGCTACGACTTAAAAATTTAACAAAGAAAGAAACAAAGCAGGTCAGTTCCCAGAACTGAACGGTTTAATACATGTTGCCTTTTTTGAAACTAAGATGAAAATAGAATAGTTACCATAAAATAAATATCAATAACAGTCTAGGTTATATTGTAGCTTATTAGATACTTACATTTCCCTAACAGCAGCCCAACGGGCACTTTAAACTACTACTATACTAACACTACTTTTCCACCTTCACCTGCAGATTACTTGTCAAAGCACAGCAGTAGTCTATTCTCAGCAAATCAGAACATTTACCTGCACCGTTTGTATAAGCCTCAATCATCTTACCGCCACACGCCCAGCTAACAGAATTGGTAGCGCGTCTGTGACGTCACCCGCAAGATTACGAGCGAACGAGGAGTGCGACGTAATTTACTTAATCCTAATCAGCGCCGCTAGCAATGTGAGCATTTCCCGCCAGCCGCCAGCCTCACGGTACAAACCCTTTCATTATATCGCGTAATTAACACGAAATAATATGTTTAACAACACTCGTCTCCTAAAGAAATTGCTTTGAAAGCTTTAACAAAAACTTTATCGTCAACTCTTGCCCATGCTTAGCTTCATGCACACCGAGAATAACTGAAAAGTCAAGTCAAATCATTTATTTCAATTAGGCGATTGAACGGCACTTTTGAATGTCAAAATTCAAAGTTAAAAAAAACCGCTATCCTCAATTTGGGATCGAAACATCGACGGGTAGTTTCCACCCGTTCTATTCCCACCTAACAATTGGCAAATGAATGAAAAACAGGCGTGTACTTTAAAACAATCTAGATGAGATTTGTTAAACCAAACTAGATGAGCCAGAGTCACACAAATATTTGTAAGTCGTGGGACTCGTGGGTTACGGACATCTGTTTTCACTTCTGCAGGAATTGGGATAGTTACTCCCCTGTAGCAGGCGAGATATCGCCCTAGGCCAATAATGGAAGTTGGCCGATGATCCGAGATGTGCTGTATGGTGATCTCTCTGGCAGTTTATACGGCGTGGCTGACCGATACACTCAACGCACCAGTGGCGAAGCGATAAATTGGTCTTCGGGAATGCGGTACACAAAGACGATCAGCTCGCAGTATGGGAGAAATAAAATATTATATAGTTAACGCTCGTGGCTGCTAGTGCGCTCGCTGGACGGAAAGCGATACGTGTGATCCCTCATCAGCCTAGGAGCGACTGGCGTCAGCTGCGCGGGCGGCCGGGCGCAATCTTTTTTATCATTCGTTCTATGCGAACACTCGCCCCGCGCCTCAGGTACCCAGCGCTTTCCAAGTCGCAAGCAAACAAAGAACAAAACATTAATTCACTGTAACGTTCCGTTGCACACGGCGACTATTAAATTAGAAACAGCTAAATGACTGTCAATTGAAAAACCCAGTAGCAGCTCAACGATATCGCAAAACAATATCAAAGTTAACACACGTGACAGTTTCCACTCGCCCGCATCAATAGCGCGACAACTTCACCAAGCGCCATCACTCTAGCGTGACGTCACACGACAGGTGATCACACTGCTCATCAACAACTCGCCGCGGGGGACCGAGAGGGAGAGGTGACACAGGCAGGGGGGGAGGAACACGCAGGAAATAGAAAAACTTAGCTCGTTTACAATGAGCGCGACTCGAAGGTATTATTTTTACGAGCTCATCCCGGTAACGACTGTATTTGTCTCCAACTTTATTGTATGGGCTCGGCGTAAAACGGGTCAAGCGGGAGTTGCGCCACGCTGCGCGCCCTTTCTCATAATCAAAACAAGTAAGTGAAATGAATGTCGGCGGAGTTTCAATGGTTTCTATTTAAAGTTGCTGAACTACTGTTCACTAATTAAATACATTTCTTAGTACTTACAAGTGCCATTGTTTTATTACGATGCTTGAGTTGTTCTTTTCTCTTAGCTTAGGATTTAACTTGATTACATATTTTAATTAAATATTCTGTAGTGAAACTACAGGTAGATAGAGACGAGAGTTCACATGCCTATACCTGTGTCAATCTAAGAATTCGGATTTAACAGCTTAAATAAAAATAATAATAATTAACATATTATCTCTGGTTGTTCTCGTCTGGCTAACGGCGAGTACTTATACAGACATAACCAAGTGGCCAGGATTATTCACCAGCAACTTGCTTTGAAATACAATTAAGTGGATTCTGAGGAGATATTAGAAGTATGTGCCCGACCCAGTTCTCGAAAATGACCATGTAACGTTGTACTGGGATGGTCTATCATCACTGATAGGATATAGTGGTGATAGACCGATTAGGGCGCCACACAATGTTAATCGATGTCACCATCCCACATGGCGAGAACCTCGTGAGAGCTGAGAAAGAGAAACAAATCAAGTATCCATCTGTGGGGAGATGAATGAATCCATGAGAGGGCAAAAAAGGAATCTGAGAAAGCGTAAAACATCTGCAATAGGTACACGAGTAGAAAGCTTATCTCTGACAACGCGGACAAGCTAGACAGAAGCAAAGCGGCAACGAGTTCTAATCGCGCTAGCGTTGTTATTTTTGCGAACGAAACTCTGGACTTTGCACATAAAACCCGATCGGTGATGTTACCCTCAGCATCAGAGATGTGTAAATAAAAACAGCATCCATAACCACTGAAGCTTGCGTCGCAAAAGGCTATGATATTCACTAAAGATTCTCTAAAAACGCCAATATGACGCCGAATATTTAGAGAAGACAGTGCGGGAAAATCGCGTACAAAGTTAGTAAAACGACTGTTGATAGATTCAGGAGGATTATCCTTGATAAGGATTTTAGCGTACAACACGACAGGAGCTACAAGGCCAAGTACGTCAAACAAGCGGACAACTAGCTATAGAATAGTTCGCTTCGTGCACCTACTGCTTACAGCAACAGTCGTCAAGGAAAAATTATCGTAACCGGGTTCCCAGGATAATCCAAGGATTTTAAAATTATTATTATTAGCTATACCAGAAAACTGAGCGAGCGGTGAGAATCCGTGGTTCATTTGACGAGATCAAAAGAACCTAATTGAAATAGATCTATTAATTCGCGAGCTAATCTCATTGCGACTTGTTCGCCAGGAACAGAGTAGACATAATCGTCCATATAAAACTGAGTTTCTACCAATTTAGGAGCCTCAGGAAAGCGGTCATTATGTTTACACGCTAGATGGCGTAGTGTGCGCATGGCTAAGAAAGGACAAGGGTTTAGTCCGAAAGGAAAGCGGTTAAAATTAAAAGTGCGTATAGGTTCATTTTTTTTTAAACGATATAAAATTCTTAAATATTTGCGATGGTGCTCATTTACACCGATATGTAAAAACGTCTGTTTAATATCTGTGGTAATAGCTACAGGAAACGTACGGAAATCAAGCAACAACAAAAAGAAGTCGGCCTGCAAGTTAGGTCCGTCGTGCAAAATGTTGTTAAGTGACAACCCTGAATGAGTTTTGGCACTAGCCTCCAAAACAATTCGAAAGCTATCTTTGTCCGGTCTGATAACGGCGTGATGCGGTATATACCTAGTAACCTTCTTCTGACAATTCAGAGTCCGGTACCTCTGATATATAACCAGTGACGGTTTTGTTATAGCTCTCGCGTAGGGTTGGCGCGTGCTCAAATTTACGTTCAAGTGAAAGCAGTCTACGATGAGCCACTCCGCGAGAATTGCCTAACCCAGAAGGGTTTCGAGAGAAAGGCAAATTGACAAAATATCTACCATCCCTAAATAAAACTGAAGAATCAAAACTATTTTCACAATCTAATTCGTCCGCACTAATAAAACAATGAGATGGAATATCATCTAGCTCGAAAAACTCTTGCAAACTTGACTCAATGTCGATGTTGGCAAGAGCGTTGAATGAAGACGTAGTATACGATCTACTCTTTTTGTTTTAAAAAAATATGACTCGCCCACTGTTCCGTTGTTGTTGAATTAGATAATTTACCTATGTTTGCAATATTTGTAAGTATGTGAGAACCATGTTCCTAGTTTTCAAGTGAAGGAATTTACCTGTTAGTGCTTGTAATACTTATATGGAGTTTCTTGTGCGTTCTTCTCCATAACAAGCTACATTGCCGAATGCACGGTAGAATTAATTTTATTACTTGTTAATTTTATTTGTTAACGTTCGAAAGTGCCGCTTAATCGCCTAGTCAAAATAAATACATTTGACTTTGACTTTGACACATAAAATGTATGATTAATGTGTGAATATAAATCCTCATTGGAATTCAAGGACGAGTAGTCTGGCGAAGTACTATCAATTTCAAACCGTAACTTATTAACTTGATCAATTATTGTTTCAAACTTTTTATACAATACAGTAATGGATTCAGATTGTGTCAAAAAATAACTCATTTGAGCGTAAATCATAATTTGAAATATTTTTGGATGAAGTATATAAACGATTAATTCTTTCGAAAATCGCTTCTTTTTTGGCTGTAAGCTGAGTTAGTTTTATTTCAAGCTTATTAGCAGCCATCGTGAAGATTTGAAGAATACGATGTAAGATAATTATTATAGGAAAACAAGATGGCGGTTTTCTTACGAATGCGTAAGTTTTTTTAAATGCCAAAATATTAAAGCGGGATGAGTATTTTATTAAATTATGTAGCTGAAATCTATCCGAGGCTCGTAAGGACCAACAAATGTTATATATATGTCCTAGAGCGGGATGAGAACTTATTACGACTTGACACTTGGAGGCGTGCAAGTCCAACTTCGTCTATATGTAGCCTATGGGAAAGACATTAGGGACGAGAAAACCAACGAGAAAATTGCAAATCGCTTACCGAGGCTGCTTCAGGGTCAGTCGCTCCAGATGTTAGAAGATTCCCGTTGTTCTTGTCTTTTTGGTGGCCACCAGCGTTCCAAATATCCAGCCAAATATACACTGTTAATATCTAGGCTGTTGCAGGTTAAAGTGCTCCAAAAATGGAGATGATTTTGAAAGTAATAAGAAAACTAACATTCGACACTCAAAAAAAACGTGCGGGCGTGGCGTGGTGAGTTTAACAACTAGCGAGTGAAGGAGGGCGTCGCATGCACATATTCGATTCTGCTAGTGTGGCACCCTAGGGGAGTTTTCGGTTTACGATAGCAAAATCTCGCAAGGCAAATGTCAAAGACCTCCCAAACCATCACATATGCTATTACTAATAAATATTATGCTACAGGCTAATAGGAGGCGAATATCTCATGGACAAGAGGCGTGAGTTTATGTTAACGAAAAGGCCCTCAGGATAGAGCTTTAAATTTAATAATCACCATTAATATCAATAATCATCAATTTTATAATCATCCCTATAGAGCTTTAAATTTGATAATCACAACGCAAGGTACACACCACCGCTGACAGTTGCTGATACGAGTTCAACAATATCACATAATATGCGATCGCATCTCATCTCATCAAGTGATACATTACGCACGTTATTACGGCCACCCGTTCATATGCAACACTCATTATTGCTCACCAATGGACGGCCAAGCTGCTCTATTATCAGAAAATAGATCGCGGCTTCGATTCCGTCACCTGTTCCATAGGAATTGTGTATTTTTGTATTGGAATAAAAAGCAGCCATGGCGCTAGCAATCATGTAGCTTCCTCCCAACTAAATAATTTTAGTAATTGGATCAGTACTGCTAGAGATTTTACATGAAAGTATAACCAGTGGTAGGAAGCAGAATATCAAATATTCCAAGCCAAAGAAACGATAGATTGTGCGAAACATGATATTACTTGAATGGTATGAGTACTGAGATAACGGCTGATACAGATCTTACATCTGTAGACTTGCTGATACCAAAATATACAAGTTATCCCAAGTTCTTTATTTGTGATCAGGCGGCAGAATGATTATTGCGCTCCACTATTTGGCCGTCATTAATAATCTTCGCATGTATAGTGGTAAGTTTCCGCGCCTGCCAACCGGGAGACTGGGGTTCGATTAATCGCCGGAGAAAAATTAGTTTTTCTTTAGTTTCTACTTTTCTGTAAAAGTTTTTTCATAAATTAATAGAATAAATAGTATATTATGCAACTAGTGAATAAAGGACGGTTTTAAAGCGAGGGCCATAGATGAATCACGAACAAGTGAAGGATTCTAACTATTGAATCACGACCGCAGGGAGTGATTCATGATGATTGAATCACGAGCATAGCGAGTGATTCAAGTGTTAGAATCCTGAACGACGCGAGTGATTCATGGCCCTCGATATAAATCCGTTTTATTCAAGAGTTGCATACTATATTTTATACCATGACTTCGAGAAAAAGAAGGATTTAAGCCAAAAGCACAAGGAATAATCATAAATAAATAAATGGTTTATTACCTTCAAAATTTACAGAAAATGAGAAACCTTAGGGTTTCACATTTTTTGTAAATTGAAGCTGAGCCTTTGAGTTTGAGTTACCTAAACAGCACCTGTGTTTCAGGGGCCAGTGACCATGTCCGTTAAGTTATATAATTATAATTAATTAAACACCAATGCAATTAATATTAGAATAACAATGCAAATAAGTATTCACTAAACATCCTAGACCAAAATAAATTCATTATCAAAATCCTAAATATAAACAAACTCAAAATTAAATCGACGAAGGATTTTGAAATTCGAATATTCTTTGTTTGCACAAGAAGTTTGTATCGAGTATTTTATGCGCAAGTAGGTTGTATTGCATTGAGTGATTGAGATGGAGGTCAAATATATATTGGTGTGTTCTAAATTCAAACACCAAAACAGTGGTTAAAAGTGCTTTTTATTCACTGTTTTCAGTGAATAAAATAAGCTTTTTAGAGGGGGAATGGTATAAATAAATTAATTATTTGTGCCTGTTTGTATGGCGCTTATTACATCTTTCTTAAAATTACGAAGTCAGTAGCGAAATCTAGTGCCAAATATGAGAATCATTTAGGTGTGTCACTATTTGACCGTGTTTTGGTCAGATGGCATTGGTGTCTTATGAGATAAAATAAATTGATTTAAAAATATTTTAGAATTGTGTGTAATAAATAATTCAACAAACACACAATCCAACACATAAACAAAAGATTAAATGTTATATTGGAATTAGTTGCATAAAGTAAATCATGATATGCATCTACTAATCTATGGTCGCTCAATGTCTATGGTTTGCAAGTATGACATTTCTTTTTGGATTGTGCACCTGAGATCGGTAGCATCTAATTTTTTATAACCAAGAAAAACCTAGCAAATCTTGATGACATGAGGATCAAAGGTGGCTAGCGTCAAAATGAAGGATTCCATTTGAATCAATGGTTGAGTAGGCGCTGTAAGTATTAGTTTGATTTGTCTAAATTTCCATGCTTGTGAAACATGTGCGTAGTGATGCTTATCATGAATTGTTCTCCTTGGTTGGGCTCCTTAGATTAATTTTATAATACTAATACATAAATATGATCAACTCATCATAAGATCTAAATCCAATGACATCAGCAGCAGGCTCCGAATACACATGGCATCTTGATTTGCACGATGCTTGAACACAGTTATTAGTGGTGCTTACTTAATATTACTCAAGAAACTGTAGTGACAGACTGTATTTGTATCAAGATTAAATTATTTGATCTTTTTTTATTGTGATTTTTTTACTTCCATCAAGATCATTCGAAACCATCCCTATAATAATCTCATACTGCTTACTACCCCGGATTGGCTGGTGAGTAAGGCAAAAAGTCACCTTACAACATCAGATTAGATTTTAATCTGAACGAATCAGGTTCGTGGTCGCAAGCAACCGCTTTTTGTATGTACCGTCGAAGTATGAAGTCAAACAACACTCAATGCTCACAGTTCTCAGAAGGAGCGAGAGTGATTGAATGACGAATACTTTGTTGACGCTTCATGAAATAGACGTGTGGACCAGCTTCCATAACCAGAAACAACTTAAACGTAACTATAACATTAATAAGAGTTATATTTATTGTTTATATGTCTCTAAGTAAGTTAGGTACTCTCTGGAGTACTTATCTTGTTGAAAGCAGCACTATCGCTTAGAGTCCTAGGCTACGCTTTACATAGGTACCGGGAAATTCACGGCTTCTGTTCCTCTGCGGTTCGGGATAGGCAACTGGAGCGAAGCGGAGGGATAAAGCTAGTGTTACATCTAAGCGATGTACGATTTGGTTCATTAGGAACTTCAACGTAACAATAAAATAACCATACAATCACACTCATTGTCACCAACAAAACGGTACACCACAGGACCAGTTCAATGAGCTTACTCTAAGCAACTTGATTCTTTCTTTGATTACCTACAAGTCGCACTGCCTTATTGTAGCTAATAAGACCACTGTGTAGACACACACTACACAGTAGCGCTCGATGAAGACTGGACAGTTTACTCTCTTCTACTGCCCACACACTACATGACTACAGTGTGCACACAACTCACCGCGAACGGGACAACAATCATCTTCGCGAAGGTAAATTCTACGTATCTACTCAAGTAATCTTTGACATGATGAATTTGTTCAAGTAACTGCATATTAAATATTTCTAACAAAAAGTGAACATGGCACACTTGTCCCAAAAATGAAGTCTCTAGCCTCGACTTGTGAAGTGAAATGTGGAACACATGCAAATTCGAAGTGCAGGGACCTATGTAGACTAAATATGCTTTTTCTTCCAGAATATTTTTGGTGGTGGCGATATATATTTTGGTTTTGCTTACGTGAGCAAGAGTTAGTGGTTCCTTGTAGTTGCAAGATGTATTTTACAACATACTAGAGTGACAATTACCGTATTTTAAGGAAAGTTCGCATTCGCACCTTTCAAAAACACCTCCAATTTTCTTTATTTTGACAAGGTTTTGAGATTGATTGTCGCGGAGATGAGATTGCTATTTAACTGTGACTAAAATAACGATTGCCAGAAACCGATGAAGAAGTGACGCAGCCTTAGAAGACTAGTAGTTCAGACCTCAGGTCGCTCGCACGTGCAGTGAGCAGTGCCTATGTACCCACGTGTGTAGATATGTATGTGTGTGTGTATATGTGGTGCATCTCTCCGCAAACAGCGCTTGTGACGCATCGACAGTTCTCGCTGAATCAACACGATACCGCCTAGTCGGGACCCGACGCTAAGCAAACTATACTGGCAGAAGGTTTGAGCCTTGAGACCTGCAAGGGTGACGATATCAGGCTGTCAAACTTATCTAGTACCTTGAGAGTGCATAAGAGGCCTTCACAAATATTGTATACTCTCAATCGAGTGCACAAACAAAACAATTGTGCCTCGCACGCGCACAGGGATCCTGACATAAGTCACCATGCCGTTAGGTTAGATTAGGTTAGAAGCTGCTCCTCCCCGGTGGGTTCCCGCATTGTCGAGGCGGGGGGGCTCAGTAACCGTGGCTTGGACAACCACTTTGAAGCGAAGAGGAACCCGAGGAGGGGCCGCTCGTCAGGGCTTTTGCCGACAAGCCGACGACGTAGCGGCCAATTAGTAGGTTGCGGTGGCGTATGGGAGCCATCGCAACTGAGGCGGGCCGCGATGTGGTACAGTAGGCATCGTGGCTGAGGGTTGGAGGCCGCGGCGGGAGAGGAGTGCCGGTATTACGGAGCGCCGCTCGCCCTACCCACCGCGGCCTGCGCGGGGTCGCCACCGTCTGATGGCGGACGCGGTGGTGCCGCAGGGGAGGAGGAGTGTCGGTATAGCGTTGGCCGCTCTCCCTATCTCCTGCGGCCGAAAAGTGGTAGGTGGCGGGGCCACTGTCCTGACCCGTCACAGGGGGACCAAGGGTGCCATACACGGGGTCCTCTGGCGCCCATGTGCTGGTTTGGTCCCTGGGGTGGTCACGGCGTACAGTGAACCCCAGAGGAGGGTCAAAAAAAAAAAAAAAAGGTTAGAAGCTTGCCGCTGCTGTGCAATGTAGGTAACATTGCACAGCAGCGGCAAAGATTTTGTTTCCCCTATTACCAAAAAAAACTTAAAAAATACAGGTACTTAAGTATTAGGATGGATCTTCTGTAAGTTGCTATGCGCTGTTCGAGTGCACACACAACTTACACAGCAAATATCTCCGAGGAACCGTCTCTCTTGACGGATGGGAGCACACTGAAGCTGCGTCCGTAATACTGAAATTATACCGATATTGACACAAAGGCTTGAGCGGTGAGCACGCCAGGAATGCACAGTTATCAGCGGGAACTATTCATAGGTTCGATTATATTTGCAGTATTATCGAGGCGACTAGCTCATCGGCGCTTAATTTACCTCATTATGCATTCACCTAGCAAATACGCAGTCCAGACGCACATACTATTGTTTGGACATTAATTTATCTACTACAATCCTGTGTAAGAATGGTGACAAAACTTAGGTAGATAGGTCAACATAATTATTACGGTTTATTTATCTAAAATTGTCTGTCTTGCGTACTTCACACACCTAAATACGCCCTCTGTCTCTCACAAGTAACTAGCAAACACCCATTACAAATCTTTAAAGTAGGTTGAGAAACACAAGTCGTCAAAATACAAGGTAACCTGTCGATCAATAAGCAATATTATGAATTGTGTGTAACTCAATAATTTGAACAATCCTCCTCGTGATCATCTAAAAGCCCCACAAATAAGTGCGCGTTTAGATTGGAGTCATAAGTCACAGCCGCCAATGTTAAGTGCGTTTTTTATCCGCCGCAAGAAATCTGATATGAGAGGTAATCGGCGAGAGTGCTCCGGACTGGCGGCTATTTAATATGTATTATGTTGAGCGGCGCCTGATGTATGGGCTTGTATTATTGAGTGAAATGAAACAGTCTCGAGTGTACCTGCTCTCGTGAAATAGTATTATGACATCCACGATCTATGGTACCGTCTATCCTTCTAACGTTACAATTAAAGTGTGTTCTAAACAAATTGGTAATTCCTGATTAAGATTCGTTTCGTTAAAAGGAGCTGCTTGTATAATCTGCGCTAAAATCAGCAAAAACACGAGGGTGACCTCACTTCCTATGCCGACTGTACCCTGCCCGAAGATTATCTAGTTACTTTTAGAAAATTGAAGACAAAAATACCTACATAAAAAAATAAATGAAAACATTACCTAATGTAGGTAAGTGGGTGCCACTACATAGCATCAATCAGTCATTCAGTGGAGTCGCGCAGAAGGCTGACGTACCTACCTCCCATGCACGTACCTACCCGGCGGTGGTGCGCGTGTGTGGTACCCGATACCGGAATTAGCATTAAACAACAGACAAACGCGTATTCAAATGAGTCCCGGGTTGGTTTGTGTCGCCGCGCGCCCGGTGCCGGCCTCCGGCGAATTAATGTGAACGAGCTGAACACTGCACAGCTTGCCAATAGAAACAAACATCGATCTATTGATTAGGTTCACTATGTGATACAGTTCTAAAGTCCTCTACACATCACTTGTATTGATGGTGCTGGACACAGATAACCGTTACTCAGAGAACGGACGCATAACGATTTGAAAAAGTTCACAAACTGCTGTTTGTAGATTTTCATAGGAACTACGCATTCACTGCTGGGTTCTACCTAGGTTTCCTCTATCACGAACATCTAGGCAAAGATCAAAGCAAAGCAAAGCAAAGACGCGAAGTTGCGATGTCGTGGCGTCAAAGCATAATGTGCTCGCTATTCAAGTGGAAGTGCTAGTTGGATGTAGAATTTATCAGATATAAATAAGAACTTGGTAGCCATTTTCAACTAAGCAAAGGACAAATGGGATTAAAATTAAACTGCGAGTCAGGCCATTCTCTTTGATTTGTAGGAAACTCGCTTAAACGAATCCCGCGGATTTATGGTAAGATCGGTAGGTCCGGTTAATATGAACCACTATGTCTATGTCTTTCGTACCGCGGGCAGTGCGAGGGCGCGAGGCTAGTGCGATCCTACATAAATCGAGCGGCGCCCGGACGTACCAATATTTTAAGGTGAATGTCTTCACCGTAATTCAAGTCCCCGCGGAGCGGAGCAATCGCTTCTCGTTCCTATTTATACGGATGTATAGATAATATATTATTTATTTGTATTGCGAGGCGGGGCGGGCGAGGGGCGCGGGGCGCGGGCGGGTAGAGGTTGTCCGTCACGTATCTCGTACAAAACGAGTACTCGCTGGGAACCTCCCGCTTCTGGGATCGTATCTGCATACCGTATTATTACATGCGATACTCTTCGAAAATGTATGAATAAAACAAAATAAATAAACATGGTTCTCACCGTCTGATGCACGAAGCATTTAGCTATTATTCTCCGCTATACCGGCTCTGATGTCGATCTGTGGGCAAACACTGTGACTGATGACTGCCTGTATCTTCGTGGAACATGTACATGTGTACGTTAGCGAAGCCCGAGACATCTCCTTTGATTAATATCGCTGACTTCCGACATCAGTACATACATACACTCTGCCCTGGGATTAAAGCATCAATGCTCGATTGCACTACTATCTACCTAGTACTTACTACCTCACTACTCCTACTGCTAACTAGTGAGAAGCTACGTAATAGTTTTTGTTAGGAAAGATAACGGTAGGAAAGTGCACGCTCTATGCTTGTTCTGTACAAGTAATAATTGGACGTAGTTATGCAAAATGGATCCAACCCACAAAAACTATTTTATGAGTTACTGTCATAAATGGCATCTACACAATAAACTTTGAATATGCAAAAAATATCCAAGCCGCAAAGTATCTTTTTTCTAATATAAAACACAGACGTTAATGATACCAACGGAATATTGTGCATTATCGCAGAGTTAAAATAGAACCATGTGTCATGGTAACCTAGATAATGGGGTAAAAAGACAGGAAAAAAGATCCAAACTACATTGGATCTGTATGTTAAATTGATTTTTTACTATAAAACAGGAACCATGCCATTTGGATCTTTTATGTAACTATGTTTTTTATTACTTTTTATTAAATACCTTTAATATTAATATAAGTATTTTATTGCGTAAACTTAAAACAAAAAGATCCATCCTACATTTTTAATATTGTAAAAAAGATCCAAAGACAATTTTACTAAAAAAAAGTATATTTATTATCATAAAACTTATTAGAACAACACTATACAGGAAGTAGTTAACAATACCCAATATTTATGATGAATTCGAAAACAAACTACAGTCTTGTTATTTTGCTATAAGTATCAATTTTACTAAAACTCCTGTTTTCTCAAAAGTAAGTTTTTGTGGCTGGATCCATTTTGCATAACTACGTCCAATTTAGTACTTGAAACTGCTTGCTGCGGTGTAGCAAAATTGTCTCTACGGCGTAGCTAGCAAAATGTGCACTACGCGTGAGATTAATGGTAACTTTATCTTATCATTTTAATAGCGCCAAATAGAACACCCAAAAATACCTTTAACTGACTTTTCAAACATTCATGAAATGTAGAGAAGAAACTTTTTTTTTATTTTTATTTGTGATAGTCTCGCTCTTTAACTTTTTATGAAAACAAAAGAGCGTCTCTTCCCCACGGATGTACCCTAACAGTAGTTGCACAGAGGGGACGCCGGGGTAGTCTTTTGAGAGATTACGGGGCCTCTTCTACGTGCTGATAGTGATCACCGGGTTGGTTCAAATGAGGTAAATATCCCACACTCCCTGGTATTTTCCCCAGGTCCAGGCGCCTTTTAAAGGTTGCTGTCCGTAAACAAAAAAAAGGTACTCGTATAAATATCTTCTTTCTTATATATAAAAATCAATTGCTGTTCGTTAGTCTCGCTAAAACTCAAAAACGGCTGGACCGATTTGATTAATTCTTTTTTTGTTTTGGTCGCCCGGATGTAGGGAAGGTTTAAAAATAAAAATTGTTGACGTGGGTGGTTAGGTAGTTAAGTATGGAAGCTATGTAGGTAGGTAGGGTAGGTGGGTAGGTAGGTGGGTAGTGTAGGTAGGTAGGGTAGATAGGTAGGGTAGGGTAGATAGGGTAGACGGGAGCGAAGCCGCGGGCACAACTAGTCTATAAATAAAAATAACTAAAGTTCCGACGCATGTTGGAACATTTTAGAACTTAAAGGTTTCGTGCGTGGTGGTGTTTGCAAACGCGTTCAATATAATTAAATATTTTTAATTTTTAGGACATTAGATACGATTCATAAAATAAAAGTGACATTTATCTACATTTGCTTGTTACATACCATTCATTAGTCGTCTCAATCTCGTATATAAAAGTCAACTGGGTATCTATGCCGGCCGGTACATAAATAATCATATTATTATTTTGTATTCATATATGTTCTTAATACATTAGCTGGTATAAGTTAAACACAACAGTAATATAACTCACATTAGCAGTTTTGTAACGACTATAGAACGAGTGTTAGTTGCACGTCGTGGGATTCGTTTCACAAGCACTAATTGTGATTCAATTTCGACATTAGTGTAGCACGAGTATGAGTTGTCGAATTAATGACAAAATAAGCAAAAGTTAAACAATCTCAACTATTGGTCTACTGTGTCTAAATTTCCAAACTAAAGTCACCACCAGATAAAAAAAAAGTCATTAAAACCTGTCTACTAATGTATAACGATATTTCAAAACGATACGCAAAAAACCGGCCAAGTGCGTGTTGGGCCACGCGCAGTTAAGTAGTAATACTGGGGTCCCGTAGTTGCATAATAATGCGGACTAAGAAAAGGGTTTTTTGTTGTAACATGAACATTAAAACGGTTTCAGCGGCTCACAACGTCTATAAACGGGCCCACATAGGACGATGGTAACTGAATAAGGAGTTATAAAATCCAACTTCACAAGTGAAGCTATAAAAAAATATTATCTATTTGACTACCACCGCGGGTGGAGACAAGCGTTTGTAAAAAAAAAAATTATAACCAGAGCGTCACCTAATAATTTGAATACTGCAATATTGCCGTTACGGAGATAGTTTTCGTTATAATCACCAAATATTAACAAACCGGAAACAAGTATTTTCAAACATTCACTCAACTAGCAAAAAGTCATCATCATCATCATCATTTCAGCCGAAAGATGTCCACTGCTGGACATAGGCCTCCCCAGGCGCATTCAGCGCCTTCCCGCAACCTTAACCAGGTCGTCGGTCCACCTGGTGGGAGGCCTTCCAACGTATCGTCTTCCGGTTCGCGGTTGCCATTCCAGAACTTTTCGGCCCCATCGGCCATCCATTCTGCGAGCAATGTGCCCTGCCCACTGCCACTTAAGTTTGACAATTCTTCGGGCTATGTCATTAACTTTGGTTCTCCTGCGGATATCATCATTTCTGACGTGATCACCCAAGGAAATTCCGAGCATAGCCCTCTCCATTGCCCTTTCGGTGACTTTAAGCTTTCTGATAAGGCTCATTGTGAGCGACCACGTCTTGGTCCCATGGGTGATCACTGGCAACACACACTGGTCATAGACACTGCGGTGCGCCCAGCCGCGTCGGATTCAACGGTTGACCTCTTTCTCGAAGTTGGGCCTACTCAACTAGACCGTTTGTTCCAGGTAGACATAATCGTCTACAACTTCGAGTGTAGAGTCTCCGATCTTGATAGGAGTGGGTGTTACATGGGCATTCACCATGACCTTGGTTTTGTCCATGTTCATTTTAAAACCCACTCTTTCGGAAGATCTACTGAGGTCATCGAGCATTTACTGAGGCTCTCCATGGTCTCAACAGTGATCACTATGTCGTCGGCAAACCGAAGGTGAGTGATGTACTCGCTATTAACGTTGAAGCCTAGGCCGGGCAATGTCGCCCTTCTTCAAGAAGAGTACCACCACACCCCTGCACCATGCTTGTGGCGTTTTGCCCTCGAGTATGACGGAATCAAACAGCTTCTGAAGGGCCTTACCGACATGGCGCAAATGAGCTTCCCTGTGAGACATAACACAAAAAACCAAGCTATGTACTATGCCTCAAAAGAGTTTTCAGCTCAATTAACATTCAGTATAAAGAATGTTTACAAAAATATGTCTTGGTCCGAAATTTACGCTGAGAAGGACATAAATAAAGCATTTAGTTCTTTTCATGATACATTATGCCTGTTCTTTAATTTATGCTTCCCAAAAATAAAGGTAAAGGTAAACACCGAAAAAAAAAAAAGTCAGAACTGGATAGATAGTGCGTTGCGACGACGCAGCGCGCCGTGTGAACACCTTGGTTATTTGTATGTAAAACAACGCAACGGCAACGCTGACGCAACGCGCCGTGTGGACTCAGCCTAAGGGGCTAAAAAGTTGTAAAACAAAACGGTTCTTACGGTATAAATATTGTAAGAATAAAAAATAAAATTAAATATATTCAATACTCAAAAGTTTACCAGAAATGCATATATAACTCAAAAAAGTACGCAATTATCAAGTTTATTAACAAAAGTGATAACAAATTCCAAACGGTATGGAAAGAAAGGATGACATTTTGGGCAATAACTTTAATAACAATATAGACGATAGCCTAATTGACAATACAGTACTTACAGACCCCGTGGGAATAGCAACTGCGTTTAATAATCACTTTATCCATACAGCACACTCTTCTAGCACAAGTACAAAGAGGAACTGTGACGAAAGTTCACTAGTTCATTCGATGTTTCTGAAACCTGTATCCGAGAATGAAGTCAGAGCGGAGATGACATCATTATGAAACACAAATTCGGCAGGTTATGACGAAATTAATACGATGATTATAAAAGCATGCACTAATGAACTTATTAGTATTATGACATATTTAATCAATCAATCATTTGCACTTGGCACTTTTCCGGATTCATTGAAAGTGTCAATTGTTAAGCCACTTCTTAAAAAAGGTGGTAAATCTGATATTAATAATTATCGCCCAATAATATTAATACATATAATATCGAAAATTTTCGAAAAATGTATGTCTAAGAGATTAATTGACTACTGTGTTAAGTTTAACATTATTAAGAAAGAGCAACTTGGCTTCCAAAAAAAAAAATCCACGACAGTAGCTATCTTCACTCTTATATACATATTGACTAATATTAACCGAAACCACTTTACTACAGGGTTGATTTTTGACATATCTAAAGCCTTTGACCTAGTATCTCACGACCTGTTACTACAGAAATTGGAGGCAATTGGCATTAGAGCACTTCAATGGATATCGAAATATCTAAGTAACAGACAACAGCGTGTTATAATTACAAAACTAAATAGACATAATGACATGACGCCACAGTCCTCTGAACTTAAATGCAACAAATATGGCGTCCCACAAGGAAGTGTCTTAGGGCCAATTTTATTCGTACAGTATATTAATTCCATTACTAATATATCTAATCATAGATGTATATTATTTGCTGATGACATTTCCATTAATGTGACATCTGATAAAAATAATAATACAATTGACGATCATGAAACTGACATTAATAACACAATTGACATACTTATTGAATGGCTAAATAAAAATAATTTATCATTAAATCTTGCAAAGTCTGGTTAAATTGTATACAATTTAACCGATCAAATAATTCCAAATTTAATAACAAAATTAATATAAATAAAATTTGTGAAGTAACGCAAACTAAATTCCTAGGCGTTACTCTGGACAGATACTTTGGTTAGATATAAACTGGAAAACCCATATCGATACTGTCTCGAAACGAATAAATAAGTTTGTACATGCGCTAAAAAAATTAGGAATATAACAAACATCTAAACGGCAATAACATCATATCGTGCGTACCTATATTGAATCGGTGTTACGCTACGGATAGATTATGTGGGGCAATAGCACTGATCAAAATAGATCATTTGTTCACATCGAGGTGTTAGAGTGTTTGTACAAAAACGCCACCATGTCAGTTCGACTTCAGGATCAGACCTCGAAACCTATCCTTCTGCAGCGCCGTGTGAGACAGAGAGATGTAATAACTCTGTTCACCGCTGCATTGGAGGATGTCTTCAAGGTTCTGAACTGGAGAGGGCTAGGCAACAACGGCAATGGCGAGTACATCACTTACCTTTGGTTTGCCAACGATATAGTGGTCATGGCTGAGACCATGGAGGACCTCAGTATAATGCTCGATGACCTCAGTAGATCTTCCAAAAGAGTGGGTCTTAGGATGAACATGGACAAAACCAGTGGTGTTGAATACCCATGTTACACCCACTCCTATCAAGGTTGGAGACTCTAGACACGAAGTTGTGGCCGACTGTGTCTACCTAGGACAAACGATCCAGTTGGACAACTTAGAGAAAGAGGTGAACCATCGAATCCAACTCGACTGGGCAGCGATCGGGAAGTTGCTCGGTATCTTTTCGTCCAACTTACCACAGTGTCTCAAGACGAAAGTCTATGACCAGTGTGTGTTGCCAGTGATGACCTTTGGCTCTGAGACGTGGTCTCTCACAATGGGCCTCATCAGAAAGGTTACAGTCACCCAAAGGGTAATGGAGAGGGCTATGCTTGGAGTATCCTTGCGTTATCGAATCAGAAATGTAGAGAGAGATCCGCAAGAGAACCAGGGTTACCGACATAGCCCGAAGAATTGCCAAACTTAAGTTGCAGTGGGCACATTGCTCGCAGAACGGATGGCTGTTGGGGCAGAAAAGTTCTGGAGTGGCGACCGCGAACCGGAAGACGTTGCGTTGGAAGGCCTCCCACCAGGTGGACCGATGACCTGGTGAAGGTTGCGGGGTTCCGCTGGATGCGGGACGCACGGGACCAGTCAATGTGGCGACGCTTGGGGGAGGCCTATGTCCAGCAGTGAACGTCTTTCGGCTGATATGATGATGGTGATGATGATGGCGCCTTGCCTATCAAAACTTCAAAAAGAATATACTAATAAACTTTAAAAACTAATTCTAATCTTACTATAACTATCTTCTTACTAATATTATAAATGCGAAAATTTGGATGGATGTTTGTTGCTCAATCAAGCTAAAATGGCTGAACTGATCAGGATAAAAGGAGAATGGCGATTTTGTAAGTGAACTTGGACCCCTTTGAGAAAATGGTTTTATGTTGATTAATTTGGTTGTATATTATAGCAAAAACACGTTTTATTCATAGTTATCTTGTCGAGGGGTCGAGAAATAACTCGGACACTTCGACCCATTGGGATCTGTTGTGGCATAGAAATATAAAATACAGTGTTGTGGTCTTTATTCATAGTTACATTTTTTATTGATTTTTCGGGGTTCACAAGAGATTTAGATGAACCCTTATTACAATGCAATAAGGTGCATATAAATGGGTTGTGGAGGTCAGATAGGCAGTCGCTCCACGTAAAACACTAGTGCTCAGCTGAATCCGGTAAGACTGGAAGCCGACCCCAATAAAGTTGGGAAAAGGCTAGGCAGATTGATTGAAGGTGCATATAAATGTCCAAGTGAAAGAAACTGATCTGTTGTTGTCTGTAGATATAAAGTAAAGGACACGGATAGAATGGACACGGATAATATTGAAATCGCAGACACGATACCTCCTAAGGGGCCTGTGTATGGGCAATGATATCCTTTGGCACAGAGATAGATTATAGTCTAAAATAGCACATAGGCATCTTTTCATTCCGGTATAATGTTCCCTTGAGATAAGAAAACACTTTTCACGTGGGCGAAGCCGCCGGCAAAAGCTAGTACCTATATTTAATATAGGTCTTACCTTTTAAAGTAAAAGAATATACTTAAAAAAATATTCATTTTTATTCATAATATGCATTTTTTTAGTTTGTATGACTCTGATGTCAAATCCCAAAGACAGGACAAGTCTCCCTATATATCAATAAATTCTGATAATACTTTACGTTCGCCCTTTTGAGTCATTTTGTGCGCAGCGACGCGTGCGTCTGCGCTCACTGCCTGCAGAAGCGCGACTGTCATACGTGTGGTTTTAAACAAGCGTCTACACGGTTTCAAACAAGTTTTAAACCAACTGGTTTGCAACGCACGCCTTTCTACCAGGGGCGTTTAAAGGTCATACTAAATTTGGTTTAAAACCGCTGTCTACACGGTCTAAAACGGCCGCTTCAAACCAAGGTGACCATGGTTTTAAATTGTGTAGCACGGGATTAAGGAACTTTATTAGACGACTAGCTTTTCCCCGCGGCTTCGCTCCCCTGGTCCACCCCACAGGACCCGTTTCCGGGCATATAAAATGTGGCTTTCTACTGGCGAAAGTCAGTTCAGTTCAATGCTTTTTGAGTTTATCCATTACAAATAAATTTACAAACAAACAAACTTACAAACAATCAAATCTTTCCTCTTTATAATATTAGAGTAAGAGTGATTGTTTTATTTTACTATTGTTTTGTCTAATAACAACAGATGAAGGGTTAAGTTAGTTTTTTTTAAACTGTTTTGTTATTTATTGTTAATCTACCCTTGTTTTAATAAATTATATATACTATGATGTCAAGTTTCTTCGTTATATGAATTTTGTAATACTAACTACTACCTACTGTTAATGCTGCTGTAAACTGTAATTAAACATTTTAACTGTAGTTAAAAAACTTTGAGAAAATAAAAATATCTTTAAACCGAAGTCGGATCAATTACTTTAATTTTTTGTTATCTGGCGGAGACTTTACCTGAGATTAACCTTCGACTCCAAAACGAGAACGTAATAACTCTCTATTCAATTATACAAACCCGAATACTAGACCCGATACATTACATTGCAACATGCCTGTATTCGCCGAAGGCTAGGGCAGAGGTTAACCAATACTACATTCACATTTCGCCCGTTATGTTTAAGCCCCATGTAATACGGGGCGAACCTGTTCCCATCAAACGGGCACAAGTCCACATACTTTTTCTTAGGTTTTTATGTGTACTTGCCTGCAGAAGTGTAGGCCATTTAAATATTCTATATCTATTATTAACCTATCGCAGAGACCTAGGTAGGTGGTCTCTAGGTATTTGGTCCAAGTACAGTCAATACACTGCATTACCTGACCCCCTCTTATAAAGAAAAAGGAATGTAGAGCTGACGGCTAATGCGGGGTACAAAAATACCTACTAACGAAATATGAAATCGAGAGACTTGTCGAGAAGTAATAGGTAGATAACGGACACATAGATCAAGAGGCGGTAAACAAGTTTAACGGTTTGTACTTAACATAACACAAGATCGACCGTTTCCCCGAAGGGAACGGGGGAATACTTGTCGCTACTAAAAAGCGGGCTCACTGAGCTTGTTTCTTATAACTAGTTTTCATTGTTCTCTACGAGTTCAAGACATTAGGCTCCGTGCAGAGTCAGACCGTGGTGCAGACAGATTGTAAATCGCGCTACACCGCCATCGTTAATTATGTTAATTATAAGCGAAGGACAATGGCTCGCCTTCTTTGATATTACACTGACAAGTGAATGCGACGCGACGAATAATGGAGCACTACGGGAGATCATTGTGAATTAAACACAGCATCATTTTGTATAAAATATATTTAATAGTCATTCATAACATTGTCCGCATTACGAATACAACGTAATCGAACAAGTGTGGACATTCATTGTATATCGTAAAACAATAATTTATACTTACGATGAAATTATTTCTCTTATCACATCTAATAAAAATAAAATTTCTCGAAACAGTCGACGGCTCGTTATAAGCGTTAATTTAAAATAGGACAGCAATTTATTTATCTAATTATCATAGTATTGTATAGCTAAGTGATATAGTGCCGCGACGACACTTCCACTCAATCGAAGGGACTCGAACACCGTCACGACTGACGACTGACGACTGACGACTAGTCTACCGATCATTTACTAGCCAGTGCCGCGACAACAACCTGACAATCACTTTAATAATATTGTGACGTCGTAGTCAGCTCACACACTGGCTCGTGCACGATAGACTGTTGTGTTCAATAAAATATGCTATACACATCCAGTCTTTTTCTAAAACTAATAATATTCATTTAAAATATCTTGCAATAAAACACAATATAAGTTGGAAGCCATGATTAAATAATTTAGTTGCTATGGTGTATTACTTAAAGCACATTTTCTCATAAAGTGTATCTATCTAGTTAGTACCTAGCGGCCTCTGCTGGCGGCTTCAGACTTATCCCGCTTTGTATACAAGTTCCTCCTCACTGGGCGCGACTATAACTTACTGTGGTTCGACTTAGCCCTCACACCACTAATACGAATACAAAAATGTTACGCATTTTATACTATGTCTGCGATCTTGAACGTCATAGCGTCTACGCCAACTAATGCGACGTGCCGGCTACAGCTACAGCTAATTATAAACGCGCCCATTGGAAGCGGTAACAGTCTCACGGTGATGCCTCGTTTATAGCAATCAATATCAGTGCCTTGGTCAAATTTTCCGCATATTTACGATACTTATAGTTCGACGATACGTATGTTTGATATTGAGTGAAAGAGGCGCCAGAGAGATGCTGACCGCTTCCCAATGCACAATGTACAATGCACATGTTACCACGCAACTTATTACTTAAAATAACGTATCTACCTAGTTACATTAGTTAACACGATTAGTGTCTCAAATTATTTAGTTTTCTAAATATTCTGAATCATTCGCCTTATCTCTTCCCTCCAATATAAACACAACAAGTAATTTTAGAAACAAAAAGATTGAAAATGGAGACTTAAAATTACACCGCTCTATATTACTGAGTTCCGTTAGTATGCAAAATCAGCAACTCCTTACAGAAAATGTTGAGGTAAAGTTGCACTGAGCTGTCGCTTAACAATTTGCATTAGGTAAATGAATACCTAGTCAACATCATTCAACTATACATAATACAATACATATGGGACGCAAACGTTTCCACCGCACACATACAACCACTTTATGTACAAGTTTATTACGCATTACTTCAAATACACCACTGAGCGCCATTTCATGGTACATAAAAGTTGCTAAACATTAGAATTAATATTTGTTTCGGGATATTTACCATGTATATTTTGGTTGAGAGCTCGATATTCAACCAAAATATACATGGTAAATATCCCGAAATAAATATTAATTCTAATGATTGTGACTATGTCAGCTTAAAAACTTATTTATATTGCTAAACATTGTTGCAGTAACATCATTTGCATGTTGCTGGCAACATGTTACTCCTACTACTTACTCTACTTTATCCGTGTTGCTAAAACAATGTTGCGCAACTTTTGTTTAGAATAAACACGGGACTTTACAGAAACACAAATGAGTTTAATTTCGAGATATCAATATTCGATTATAATCAATTTATCGGTAGGTTGAAACGTCACGCCATGTCTAGGTATGAAAGTTTGTGGCGTTTATTAAGTTCGATTTGCATCTAACGAACAAAGCGATTGTCCTTAGTAAGAAAACATATTAAGGGTAATTAAAAACTGGAGGTAAGCAGTTGTTAGGTAAATTATCATTGGAAGACATCATGTCCAGCTAAATAAGCTGAGGGAAGAATACATTCACAGCTGGAGCAATACACTCTGAAAACTCCATTTTATCATAGGTTTATGAGTATTCATTTAGTAACTTTTGTTATAATAAAATAAGTTCTAGAGATAATAACGACCCCCCCCAGTGGGTTACCGCCTTAGGCGTCTATCGTCTGGCACCATTTTCTGGTTTGGTCCCTGGGGTGGTCACGGCGCACAGTGTGTTCTGGTGCGCCGGGGGAGGCTCCGGTGACACACAGCCGCGGCGTGTGTCCGTGTGCTCGCCATGAGCGGCACACGAGCACACCGTGGAGTTTTAGTGTGTTAGAGTCCCACATAAGTACGCTATCTCCCCGTGGTAGTGCAGTATGTATGAGCATTTCCCCACGTTAAAAAAAAAGGAGTTAATAACGAAAACTAAATATGTACGACATATTTTTTTTTCATAATTGTAAATTTTTAAAGAGACTTGATTTAACATGCATTAGGAAGCATGTCGTTTTATAAAACACTGCAGATTTTTGTTTTTTTTTCTTTATATTATGAGATATGTTTTAAATATCTTTCAATAATTAATGTTTTTAATTTTATTTCTAAGTGGTGATTTTGTTTACCTACTTTTTATTATTTACAATTAAAATTATAAAATAATTGAGCGTAGCATATTATATTTTCTTGTGACAAATATGTATTTTATTTTAGAATATATTTTTGATTTTATTATTTATTTGTATTGGAAAATAGGTTAATGGAAGTGTTCATTTTTTATAGTAGCAAGATGTAGAACAATAACATGTGGCTATGTTACGTTAGCATTTTTTGTGTGCTATTATTAAAGGTGTAATATATTCGAGAATGTAGATGTTTGTATAAATGTGCGTTTATCACTTTTTATAAGCACTTTGCTTTGCAAAAAGTGTTTGTCGACTGGTTTTTACGTATAAAAACAAATAGTTGGAATTAAGTATTTAGTTTTATAAGCAGCCATGTTTTTCGAAACGTACAATGTAATTTGATTTCAATCGATGCGAGGTATGATAACGTTTGTTTGTTTGGCTACGTTTTTCATCTCGTTTGTTGAATGAGACGGGTCGTAACGTGTGCGTATGGTTAGTATGCACACGACCTGAGCTAGTCGTGATCGTGGTCCGCGGCCCTAGGCGGCATGCGCTGCAGCGAGTAGGTCTCGGGCTGGAACGTGGGCGGGCACTGCAGGTGCGGGTAGTGCGCTGTGCGCCGCGCACCCGCGCCGCCCCCTGGGCCGCCCGGGCCGCTCCCCGCGCCGCCCCAGCGCGTGCGCACGCTGTCGGTGCTCGTCGGCGACCCGTGAGCTGAATTGTTGCGGCTGAAAACATTACACAACCATTATTATTATTACTGCAATGCTTTAAACTCAACAGCATTAACCCTGTACTTAATACTTCAAATAAGGCGTCACGTCCGCACCTGATACAGTAGCTGTGCCTGTAACATACCTGTCTATAGCTAGATGTAGGTGCGGGTGCGCGTGTGTGAGCGGCGTGTACTGCGTGGCAGACTTCAGCGCCGGCGTCACGTCCGCACCTGATACAGTAACTGTGCCTGTAACATACCTGTCTATAGCTAGATGTAGGTGCGGGTGCGCGTGTGTGAGCGGCGTGTACTGCGTGGCACACTTCAGCGCCGGCGTCACGTCCTCACCTGATACAGTAGCTGTGCCTGTAACATACCTGTCTATAGCTAGATGTAGGTGCGGGTGCGCGTGTGTGAGCGGCGTGTACTGCGTGGCAGACTTCATCGCCGGCGTCACGTACGCACCTGATACAGTTGGTGTGCCTGTAACATATCTGTCTATAGCTAGATGTAGGTGCGGGTGCGCGTGTGTGAGCGGCGTGTACTGCGTGGCAGACTTCAGCGCCGGCGTCACGTCCGCACCTGATACAGTAGCTGTGCCTGTAACATACCTGTCTATAGCTAGATGTAGGTGCGGGTGCGCGTGTGTGAGCGGCGTGTACTGCGTAGCAGACTTCATCTCCGGCGTCACGTACGCACCTGATACAGTTGGTGTGTCTGTAACATACCTATAGCTAGATGTAGGTGCGGGTGCGCGTGTGTGAGCGGCGTGTACTGCGTGGCAGACTTCAGCGCCGGCGTCACGTCCGCACCTGATACAGTAGCTGTGCCTGTAACATACCTGTCTATAGCTAGATGTAGGTGCGGGTGCGTGTGTGTGAGCGGCGTGTACTGCGTGGCAGACTTCAGCGCCGGCGTCACGTCCGCACCTGATACAGTAGCTGTGCCTGTAACATACCTGTCTATAGCTAGATGTAGGTGCGGGTGCGCGTGTGTGAGCGGCGTGTACTGCGTAGCAGACTTCATCTCCGGCGTCACGTACGCACCTGATACAGTTGGTGTGCCTGTAACATACCTATAGCTAGATGTAGGTGCGGGTGCGCGTGTGTGAGCGGCGTGTACTGCGTGGCAGACTTCAGCGCCGGCGTCACATCCGCACCTGATACAGTAGCTGTGCCTGTAACATACCTGTCTATAGCTAGATGTAGGTGCGGGTGCGCGTGTGTGAGCGGCGTGTACTGCGTGGCAGACTTCAGCGCCGGCGTCACGTCCGCACCTGATACAGTAGCTGTGCCTGTAACATACCTGTCTTCAGCTAGATGTAGGTGCGGGTGCGCGTGTGTGAGCGGCGTGTACTGCGTGGCAGACTTCATCGCCGGCGTCACGTCCGCACCTGATACAGTTGGTGTGCCTGTAACATACCTGTCTATAGCTAGATGTAGGTGCGGGTGCGCGTGTGTGAGCGGCGTGTACTGCGTGGCAGACTTCAGCGCCGGCGTCACGTCCGCACCTGATACAGTAGCTGTGCCTGTAACATACCTGTCTATAGCTAGATGTATGTGCGGGTGCGCGTGTGTGAGCGGCGTGTACTGCGTGGCAGACTTCATCGCCGGCGTCACGTCCGCACCTGATACAGTTGGTGTGCCTGTAACATACCTGTCTATAGCTAGATGTAGGTGCGGGTGCGCGTGTGTGAGCGGCGTGTACTGCGTAGCAGACTTCATCTCCGGCGTCACGTACGCACTTGATACAGTTGGTGTGCCTGTAACATACCTATAGCTAGATGTAGGTGCGGGTGCGCGTGTGTGAGCGGCGTGTACTGCGTGGCAGACTTCAGCGCCGGCGTCACGTCCGCACCTGATACAGTAGCTGTGCCTGTAACATACCTGTCTATAGCTAGATGTAGGTGCGGGTGCGCGTGTGTGAGCGGCGTGTACTGCGTAGCAGACTTCAGCGCCGGCGTCACGTCCGCACCTGATACAGTAGCTGTGCCTGTAACATACCTGTCTATAGCTAGATGTAGGTGCGGGTGCGCGTGTGTGAGCGGCGTGTACTGCGTGGCAGACTTCGTCGCCGGCGTCACGTACGCACCTGACACAGTTGGTGTGCCTGTAACATACCTGTCTATAGCTAGATGTAGGTGCGGGTGCGCGTGTGTGAGCGGCGTGTACTGCGTGGCAGACTTCGTAGCCGGCGTCACGTACGCACCTGACACAGTTGGTGTGCCTGTAACATACCTATAGCTAGATGTAGGTGCGGGTGCGCGTGTGTGAGCGGCGTGTACTGCGTGGCAGACTTCGTCGCCGGCGTCACGTACGCACCTGATACAGTAGCTGTGCCTGTAACATACCTGTCTATAGCTAGATGTAGGTGCGGGTGCGCGTGTGTGAGCGGCGTGTACTGCGTGGCAGACTTCAGCGCCGGCGTCACGTCCGCACCTGATACAGTAGCTGTGCCTGTAACATATCTGTCTATAGCTAGATGTAGGTGCGGGTGCGCGTGTGTGAGCGGCGTGTACTGCGTGGCAGACTTCGTCGCCGGCGTCACGTACGCACCTGATACAGTAGCTGTGCCTGTAACATACCTGTCTATAGCTAGATGTAGGTGCGGGTGCGCGTGTGTGAGCGGCGTGTACTGCGTGGCAGACTTCAGCGCCGGCGTCACGTCCGCACCTGATACAGTAGCTGTGCCTGTAACATACCTGTCTATAGCTAGATGTAGGTGCGGGTGCGCGTGTGTGAGCGGCGTGTACTGCGTAGCAGACTTCAGCGCCGGCGTCACGTCCGCACCTGATACAGTAGCTGTGCCTGTAACATACCTGTCTATAGCTAGATGTAGGTGCGGGTGCGCGTGTGTGAGCGGCGTGTACTGCGTGGCAGACTTCAGCGCCGGCGTCACGTCCGCACCTGATACAGTAGCTGTGCCTGTAACATACCTGTCTATAGCTAGATGTAGGTGCGGGTGCGCGTGTGTGAGCGGCGTGTACTGCGTGGCAGACTTCAGCGCCGGCGTCACGTCCGCACCTGATACAGTAGCTGTGCCTGTAACATACCTGTCTATAGCTAGATGTAGGTGCGGGTGCGCGTGTGTGAGCGGCGTGTACTGCGTGGCAGACTTCATCGCCGGCGTCACGTCCGCACCTGATACAGTTGGTGTGCCTGTAACATACCTGTCTATAGCTAGATGTAGGTGCGGGTGCGCGTGTGTGAGCGGCGTGTACTGCGTGGCAGACTTCAGCGCCGGCGTCACGTCCGCACCTGATACAGTAGCTGTGCCTGTAACATACCTGTCTATAGCTAGATGTAGGTGCGGGTGCGCGTGTGTGAGCGGCGTGTACTGCGTGGCAGACTTCATCGCCGGCGTCACGTCCGCACCTGATACAGTTGGTGTGCCTGTAACATACCTGTCTATAGCTAGATGTAGGTGCGGGTGCGCGTGTGTGAGCGGCGTGTACTGCGTAGCAGACTTCATCTCCGGCGTCACGTACGCACCTGATACAGTTGGTGTGCCTGTAACATACCTATAGCTAGATGTAGGTGCGGGTGCGCGTGTGTGAGCGGCGTGTACTGCGTGGCAGACTTCAGCGCCGGCGTCACGTCCGCACCTGATACAGTAGCTGTGCCTGTAACATACCTGTCTATAGCTAGATGTAGGTGCGGGTGCGCGTGTGTGAGCGGCGTGTACTGCGTGGCAGACTTCAGCGCCAGCGTCACGTCCGCACCTGATACAGTAGCTGTGCCTGTAACATACCTGTCTATAGCTAGATGTAGGTGCGGGTGCGCGTGTGTGAGCGGCGTGTACTGCGTGGCAGACTTCATCGCCGGCGTCACGTCCGCACCTGATACAGTTGGTGTGCCTGTAACATACCTGTCTATAGCTAGATGTAGGTGCGGGTGCGCGTGTGTGAGCGGCGTGTACTGCGTAGCAGACTTCATCTCCGGCGTCACGTACGCACCTGATACAGTTGGTGTGCCTGTAACATACCTATAGCTAGATGTAGGTGCGGGTGCGCCTGTGTGAGCGGCGTGTACTGCGTGGCAGACTTCAGCGCCGGCGTCACGTCCGCACCTGATACAGTAGCTGTGCCTGTAACATACCTGTCTATAGCTAGATGTAGGTGCGGGTGCGCGTGTGTGAGCGGCGTGTACTGCGTAGCAGACTTCAGCGCCGGCGTCACGTCCGCACCTGATACAGTAGCTGTGCCTGTAACATACCTGTCTATAGCTAGATGTAGGTGCGGGTGCGCGTGTGTGAGCGGCGTGTACTGCGTGGCAGACTTCGTCGCCGGCGTCACGTACGCACCTGACACAGTTGGTGTGCCTGTAACATACCTGTCTATAGCTAGATGTAGGTGCGGGTGCGCGTGTATGAGCGGCGTGTACTGCGTGGCAGACTTCGTCGCCGGCGTCACGTACGCACCTGATACAGTAGCTGTGCCTGTAACATACCTGTCTATAGCTAGATGTAGGTGCGGGTGCGCGTGTGTGAGCGGCGTGTACTGCGTGGCAGACTTCAGCGCCGGCGTCACGTCCGCACCTGATACAGTAGCTGTGCCTGTAACATACCTGTCTATAGCTAGATGTAGGTGCGGGTGCGCGTGTGTGAGCGGCGTGTACTGCGTGGCAGACTTCATCGCCGGCGTCACGTCCGCACCTGATACAGTTGGTGTGCCTGTAACATACCTGTCTATAGCTAGATGTAGGTGCGGGTGCGCGTGTGTGAGCGGCGTGTACTGCGTAGCAGACTTCATCTCCGGCGTCACGTACGCACCTGATACAGTTGGTGTGCCTGTAACATACCTATAGCTAGATGTAGGTGCGGGTGCGCGTGTGTGAGCGGCGTGTACTGCGTGGCAGACTTCAGCGCCGGCGTCACGTCCGCACCTGATACAGTAGCTGTGCCTGTAACATACCTGTCTATAGCTAGATGTAGGTGCGGGTGCGCGTGTGTGAGCGGCGTGTACTGCGTAGCAGACTTCAGCGCCGGCGTCACGTCCGCACCTGATACAGTAGCTGTGCCTGTAACATACCTGTCTATAGCTAGATGTAGGTGCGGGTGCGCGTGTGTGAGCGGCGTGTACTGCGTGGCAGACTTCGTCGCCGGCGTCACGTACGCACCTGACACAGTTGGTGTGCCTGTAACATACCTGTCTATAGCTAGATGTAGGTGCGGGTGCGCGTGTGTGAGCGGCGTGTACTGCGTGGCAGACTTCGTCGCCGGCGTCACGTACGCACCTGATACAGTAGCTGTGCCTGTAACATACCTGTCTATAGCTAGATGTAGGTGCGGGTGCGCGTGTGTGAGCGGCGTGTACTGCGTGGCAGACTTCAGCGCCGGCGTCCCGTCCGCACCTGATACAGTAGCTGTGCCTGTAACATACCTGTCTATAGCTAGATGTAGGTGCGGGTGCGCGTGTGTGAGCGGCGTGTACTGCGTGGCAGACTTCAGCGCCGGCGTCACGTCCGCGCTCGTCGTGTGCACCTACATAGAAAAAAAAAATACATTTCTTATTTTCGCCAGGTACGACGCATACCAAAAATGAAGCCGCCCTGAAGTTGGTTTACCGGATGCGCGAGGCACGAAACGGTGCTGTTTTTGTATGAGATTTACTACTGCGCAGCCATTGTAGCCAACTTCAGGGCGGCCAAGAAGTTTGGCGACAACTGTAATAAAAATACATTACACAAATAGACAAAATATGCATCACATCCTTACAAAACGACCATTGCTCAGAATACTAGGACTCATTTACGTGACAAAACCACAACAGTGATTTTCAACGACAAACCGAGTTAACTGACTGAAATCGATCAAACTACCACATAAATGAAATACACGTATATTGCAATGGCATCATGCTAGTATTGCTCTTATTAGACGAAAACATCGTGAGGGAACTAGCATGATATAGATACAAAAATTCTAAAGCATGTAACGTCCACCAACTCGCACTGAGTCCGCGCTAGATCCAGTCCCTCTCAGAGAGGAGGCCTGTGTCCCAATTATCGGAACATTAAGGCTAAGCGTATGCTAAGATGCAGGAAACAGAACAGCACAGTACAGATTTTGCAAGACAGGGCAGGCGAGGCAGACATAGGCCACAAGACACGCAACTCAAAGACACATTCACGTTCTAACTAGTACAAAGACGTATTCGAGTTGTTCGAGCAAAATGAGTTCAGTGTTTTTCCACTTATGATGTTAACGAGTTGTTGCTACTTTACAGTTTGTCAAAGCGTAAAAAAATTATTTGGAAAAGTAATTATTTGAATAGTAGAAATTGTAAAATAGACTTTTTTGAATAGTCGGATGATTGGTATCATACAAATAAGGTTCATAACGCACTACTTTAATAAGTTTTCAGTCAGAGCAAAAAAATTAAGAATTAGCGGTAAAAAACACGTGTCAATGCACGCGAAATGCACGCGTCGCGCAGAAGTTTGTGGCGACACGGCTACGAGGCGCAGAGCAGGATGTGTATCTGCGCGACGCCGCAGTGTACGCAGAAATCTGTGCCGACACTGCTACGAGGCGCAGAGCAGGACGTGTGTCTGCGCCGGCGCTGGCGCCGCAGTGTAATCGCCGCAGCTCTTAAGTACGTTCATGCATTACTAAATGCGCTGCATGGACCTGCGTCTCCTGCATATGCTTACCCAGGCTAACTACATAGTATTGTGTAACGTGGCTAAATAATAACAGCCTGCCAGCACGATTCAATCTTCAATCATAAGGAAATTAAGTTAAGCTGTTTGTTCCAGCGATTTGCAGACCTTTGATAGTTTTTGCGGATATTCGAAAAACTGAAATCTGACACCAAACTTGCCAAAAGGTATCGCGTTACCCAGTTATTGGGTTTTGGCGGTCTATGTAAAATACTGATACTCAGCTACTTCCAGTTAGACTAAAAGCCATATCGCTTGTTAAATTGAATGCTTAGTATACCTTATCGTTCCTGCGCAGCGAGTCGCGCCACCTGTCGGGCGCTGCTATGGCCGGAGGTACGCGGCCACTCGACATTGAGCTACTGATGCTGTGGCTCGTGTGTGTGCTGTGTGTGCTGTGGGTGCTGTGACTGCTGTGAGCCGTCGTCATCTCGTCGCGGTACACTATCTTCTCGTATCTGTAATATAACAGCATGACACATGTTAGTATAGAAGGTTAGGCACGATCTAAAAACTTTATCCAGGTATTACAAGGAAACGATTTTTAAGATTAAACTGTGGGTGTACTAATACACTTCTCATCAGAAAAATCGAAACATCTTGCAAGTTTATGTTTTGTAAAGATTATCAGAAAATTATGTATATTTAAGAATATATTTCAAATGTCGTTTAATAGTGAATAATATGAGGTTTTGAAATCCTAATGTTAATGTTCTAAATTCAAATTAAATTTTCATAGGTTTCGTATTTTGTTTAACAAGTCATTTTTACCCTGTATGGAGTATGAAGGAAATTGATAAAACAACAGACGTAAATGAAAATAAAAAGCTTAATGACTTGTATTTCCTCCCCGAGCTCTTATTACTGCTTCCATACGGTTCTTCATCGATCGGATGAGAGTCACGATCAAATGTTGTGGCATTCCATTTTAATCCTCTTGGATTGCGTTTTGCAGCTAGCTAAGTGTTTCTGGGGCAGTATCTTTTGCACAAATTCATCTCTTTAATTCATCCCATAGATGTTCAATCAGATTTATGTCCGGGCTTCTTGCTGGCCATTCCATAATGGTAATACCGACTTCGGTAACATAATCTCGTACGACGCTCGCGGTGTGAGTCCTAGCATTATCGTGCATGAATATGAAACCGTTGCCTATATAATGTGCATAGGGCATCACGTGAGGCTCAAGACACTGTTCGATGTACCGATGACTGTTTAGTGAGGGCAGACGTGGCCCAGACACAAAGACAAGCTCTGTCTTACCGTCGGCGCTGATTCCTCCCCAAACCGTCCACGAACCACCACCATAGCTAACCTTTTCTTCAATACAGCATTGTGCAAAGCGTTCTCCATCTCTTCTGTAGACCTTGTTCCTTCCGTCGTTACCATACAGCATAATTTTACACTCATCAGAAAAGAGGTCTTTGTTCCACTGGAGGTATGACCTATTTAGTTGCTCACGTGCAAAGTTAAGGTGCGCTCTTCGATGGTCTGCAGTTAATTTCGGCCCATTTGCTGGCTTGTGCGGTACCAGTCCACGTTCCTTCAACATTCTTCTAATTATAGAGTCACTTACAGCCACCCTACGTACAACATGAAGCTGCCGCTGCAGTTGAAAAGCATTAAGGCGACGATTTCGTAAGAAGTTTTCGTAATAAGGTAAGTTCGCAGAGATGTGTGTGGTCCTATAGAAGAACCTTCTGTGTCGGTTATGAAGAATTTTGTTTTGGTTCAAAGATGCAGCTACAAGTTATAGCCATGTTTACTTCATGAAGCAAGTTTTCTTTTGTGTACAATAAAGAATTAAGAATTAAGAAGCATAAGAGTGAATTATTTCAATGTTTTCTGAAGTATAATGCAATAGTGAAGAACAGATTTCAACATGATTTGCACATACTACATACAAATAATGGTTTTGAAAATGTGAAGCAAGAATTTACGTCTTATCTGGAGAATAAGGGAATAACGCATGAACGTACTGCCCTGTATACCCTTCAACAGAAAGGGTGAGCAGAAAGAGAAATGCGTTTCATCATGGAAACAGCAAGAACAATGTTATATGCAAAGAACATTCCCTTGAACATGTGGGCAGAAGCTGTCAACTGCGCCATATAAATAAATAAAATAGAAATTGCAAGTAAGAAAATTGGGATCCATTGGTTATGTACATGTACCAAAAGGAAAGCGAAGAAAGCTTGCCAAGAAAAGCGTGAAGATGTTGTTAGTTGGATATGACCATGAAAATTACAGGATGTATGATAAAAATACCAAGAAGATTACAGTATCCCGGGACATGAAGTTTGATGAATGTAGTACACCAGAAAACAAAGTTTTGTAGAAGTGACAGCTGAACAAGAAGATCATTCTACGTGGTCTACCCCATAGGATGAGTATCAACATGTCATCGATCAACAAGGCGATGTACCTGAAGAAAGTAATTCAGATGATAGTGTGAAGAGTTTAAAAGAATTAGATAAAGCTTATGTCCCTCCAAGATATATATATTTGGAACAGGAAAAACAGAGAAATGTCACGTTATGTCCACGTCGAAATAAGTACCTGGAAGTAAATTTCACAGAATTGGAAATACTTAATACTTATGAAGAAGCGATGCGCAGTCCAAATTTTCTGTCCAAAGATTTTTTTTCAAATGCTTATTTATTTTTTTGTATACACTTTATTGTACACCATAATAAACAAGAAAAAAGAAACTTAATACTAAAACATACAATGGGCGGCCTTATCGCATGCCGCGATCTCTTCTAGGCAACCTGGAATGGACAGAGATTACCTGGACATGACATGGGGTTGTCAGTGGTGCGACAATATTAACAATGAACATAATATAGATACAATAATACTTACTAGAAACACAAATACATATATATGCTAAATAATAGATACATAAATACATACATAATTAATATATAAGCAATGAAAATAAATGATGTACGACAGTCAGAGCACATTATGTCTAAAAACCAAGAGCACAATCACAGCGATAAGTAATGTTCTTTGAAGAGTTTTTTAAATACAGGCAACGACTGAGCACGTTTTATTGGGTCAGGCAATGCGTTCCACATACGAGCAGCCTGGACAGTAAAAGATTTATCCATGAAAGTTGTGTCGAATGCATTGCCATTTTAAGTCGCAAGTTATCTAATGACTTTAGAGGTTTCGTTTGTGAATCGCAGATAAACTGAAAACGATACTTGAGGTAAAGAGGGGTGGAAGGAGTAAAGAGCACATTAAACAAAAGAGAAAGAATATGAGCATTCCGGCGAAGGCGAATTGGCAACCACTTGAGCTTTACACGAAATTCGGCAACATGGTCATATTTGCGCAAACCAAATATGAATATGAGGTCCTGTCAGACGGCCCCCAGGCGAGTTCACTCCCATTGGGGGGTCGCAGGCGGCGGTGCTCGCTCGCATTCAAGGACAGATTCAAGCACCCAACCATGGCCTCCCGGAGAGACCGGATCTGAGACACAGTAGAGCGCGCGTCGGATACGTATCTCTCAGCAACAGTGCTGCCGAGTTTAAGCAGATCATTTATGTGCAACATGAACAATGTTGCTGAGAGTACCGACCCCGGCGTTGATATCCTGACCGGCTTTGGCCGCTCGTCTGACCATATAATGTGGTCCGACGAGCGACCACCGATAACCACTCGTATAGACCAGTCCCTCAAGAAGTCTGCGATCCAATCGCACATACCACTGGGTAGACCGAATGAAGGAAGCTTACCAGTAAGGCTCTCGTGCCAGACCCTATCAAAAGCCTTCGAGATGTAGAGGGAGACGGCAAGCGCTTAATTCCCCGTGCCTCTCGGCGGCCTCACTCTAGATGTGAATGGCATTCGCTAGAAGATCCCCAGTTAACCGATTTCGGCGGAAGCCATATTGGCGGTCACTGAGGATGTCGTTAGCATCTAGGTATGCCAGGAACTTGGAGTTGAGCACCCGTTCTATACTCTTGCAGAGGATGGACGTAACTGAGATGGGACTGTAGTTGGCCGGGTCAGCCCGACTGCCCTTCTTGGGTAAAGGCTGACCGTTAGCTTGCTTCCAAGCATTCGGTACTTTTCCAGTCTCATATGAAAGGCGAAACCGGCGTTTCAGGATCGGTGACATTTCGGCACACAAGTTCTCAGAACAATTGCCGGTATTCCGTCGGGGCCATTAGCCTTGTTCACGTCAAGTTTGCGCAGTACCCAAACGGATCCGTCGCTTGATGAATGAAACCGGACACTGGTCGTAGTCCGGCTTCCTTCGTAACGACAATGCTGCTTCTTTTGCTAACTCGTCCGCTTGCTCATTCCCCGGTAGGCCCGCGTGGGCCTTGATCCAGAACGCCCTGGGCCAGAGCAAAGCAGTGTCTTTACACTGCTTTGCTCTGGCTCAGGGCGTGAGCCATGGTTTGCAAGCGTCTGCAATGCTGACATTGAGTCACTGTACAAAACATAGCTCGTCTCTTGCCGCGTGAGGATCACGTCCGTCGCTTTGCAGATGGCCAGGAGTCGGAACTCCTGGCCATCTGCGAACATCCCGTGGAACTCCGACTGTGCAGTACGCGACTAAGCTAAGTTTATTTTTCATTTTGGAATGTTTTCATTTTGGAATGTTTTCATTTGGAAGTCGGTTGTATTTTTTTGTCAAAAAGTTTTTATTTTTCACTTTTTAGTTGTACCTATTATGTCCAAAGTGATGCCAGAATAGAATAATCCTAAAACATGAAACTTAAACAAAACCGGTGGAATGAGAGTATACCAGGGCGAACTGTTCACACCTGCGTACCCCTTTAGAGCGTACCAGTGTTATGTTATGCTACGAAATGGTGTAAACAATAAACGGACATGAGATTGCAGTTATCTTGAGTGATTTGCCGTCATTTATTTATTTATTTAAACTTCATGTACAATAGTGGTACATAGACTTAATGCAAACAAGGCATTCTCTACTAGTCAACCTTTGGGTTAAAAGGGACAACGTTGTGAAATGGGTACAAAAAATATTTAAAAATAACAACTTGTATACAAAAATGCATATACTTACATACATATTAATAATACAATATACAAATAAAATAAACTAATAAATACCAATAAAAAAACGAGAAACCTATTAATAATTTATTGAAGAGTTCTGATGTATTTCTCCGAAGTTTTTCATCAGATCTTGATGAAATTTAAATGGGACCACATGACAAGCACCAGCAAAGTGTATGAATGGCGCCCAAACTCAGCACATCACCGCATTAACCGTGCATGCGCTAAAGCGGACGTTGCCACAGACAAATAAAAATTGGAACCAAAACATTTTATAATAGGTACTATAAAAAGGCGTGCCCCGCATAAGCTTTCCATTACAAAAAAATAATTGATGGAAACTCTTTGGTGATGTTAACTTTTTGGATTTGCCCTGTATCGTAATAGATAAAAAAAAGGTTTAAAGCATTATTTTGTTAGAGAAAAAGTGTTATCACAAGATTCTATTTTTTAATTTTGGTATTGAGTTTATAAAGTATGCCAATATAAACTCGTTTTGAAGTTTATAATTCGAATATTACGATATGAGCGTAGATAAATGATCTTTATCCAACTGTGGACTGATGTATAGGGTGATGATGATGAATAAACAAGATTTTTCTTTGTTTGAGTGAAACAACGTGGACTCAAAACTATGCACTCACCCATCTTTCCCCCTGACAGAGACAGGCTTGCCACTCGCGGAGCTGGTGGAGCTGGCGGAGCCACCGTCTCCTGTGCACACCTCGCCGTAGATCACATCTGGAACTGAACACCAACACTCATAATATAATACTAGCATATAGATGCCTCATTCCCTAAAAAGAAACCGTGCCGACGTAACTAGTGTTTTTCGAAGGACTAAACCGTTTATTTACTAAAAGATAGTCGAATCCATAATGATATTTACACATTATGTTCTTTGGAATAAAAACAAACATGTTCGCGGCTCAAGGGTGTCCTTAGGGCCAACCCGCCACAACTTAACCTAATTAATTTGAGTCTTTATCTATACTTAATATTATAAAGACGAAAGATTTTTGTTTGTTTGTACCGAATTGGCACTGAAACTACTGGACCGATTTAAAAAACTCTTTCAACAAGCTACATTATTCCTGAGTGAAATAGGCTATTTTTTAATCCCGTAAACGGGTCCTGTGGGGTGGTCCACGTGGGCGAAGCCGCGGGAAACAGCTAGTATCAAATATATTTATATAGACATTTTAAGGTTAGGAAAAACAATTTTCAATTGCTTCAAATATATCGATATAAAAAAATTTCAATTGTTTGAAAATTTACATTTTACCCGTAGGTATTTTAATTTTCGACGTTCAAATATTTATTTGTTTATTAATTTATTCAAAATTCCGTAAACAACACCTTTACAGCTATAACGCCAATGCGATGTTACTACCACACAGATATTATACACTAACAGCAATACAATTAAAAATACCATTAAATTACAATTTAAAATACAATCAAATATTACAATTAAAATCATACCATTATAAATACAATTAAAATCCAAGTATCATTCAATTAAACAACAATCAAACACAATAAAATACAATTAAAATATGTACCCATAGAATTATTATGACGAATAAATATTATGCCTTAAATATTTATGCAACTCCAAATTATGGCCAAACAAATAAGACCAAATGACAGTTATCCTAACCTTTGCATTATGCCAAAGTATTATTATGCCGCAGTGTTATTACGCTGATAAAAGTTATGCGGAAACGTTATGCCGAACAACATTATGCCTTGAAAAAATATGCCAAAAGGGGGATTCTCCGAACGCGGTCGGTTCTCTCCCAAGCAATAGATAGTGTTATTTGGTTCGTATATATATATTTCTATAAATACAGTGAAGATTAGTATTATAGTATTTTTTGCACTATTTTACAGTTTCATTGTACCAAAAGGCGTACAAATTTAGAAATTTCAGCGGAATGCCTCAGAAATTTAAGACTGCGTCATCTATTAGAATGGAATTGAAATGATCCGTCCAATTAGCGTCTTAGCGTCGGGTCTCCGTGACAGCACACGGTTACACACGGGCTACAACAAGGGACACTGTGTTACACGAGCGTGACACAGTCACACGAGTAAATGCAGAGGGAGGCCGAGGTGCGCCTGTAGTACGGCAACATGCGCACAGTTATGTTTAAGTCCCATATAACAGGGAACGGGTAATTTGCCCGTTCCGAAAATCGAATCCCTGGAGCTCAGCAGTAGCACTTACGAACACAAGACCAACGAGGCAGAGGACTATTAGTCAAACTGAATCCTGAGCAGAAAAGCCTGAAATCTAAAACCAGTCTTGCCTTTGAGTATCGTGTTACTACTTCATGTAAAATACTGGTACTCAGGTGCATCCGATCAGACTAAAAGCTGACCTCAACATAGTTGAAAAAATCATGTCAGATTGATTTTGAATTGTATCACAATGAGGTCGAAAATCTAGCATGACCCTAGAGCTAGATTGACCCCACACTATACCTTAGATATTCAGGATGTCAGCCTGTACGAGATTAGGATAGCTCTTAAACAGCTTAAGAACAACAAGGCACCGCGTGATGACGGAATTACGGCCGAAATCCTGAAGGCGGGTGGAAATCCAGTACTTAAGGCCCTTCAGAAGCTATTTGATTCCGTCATACTCGAGGGGATAACGCCACAGGCATGGTGCAGGGGTGTGGTGGTAGTCAAGAAGGGTGACAAAGTCCTATTGTAGAACTATAGGTCCATCACACTTCTTAGCCATGTCTACAAGCTGTTTACAAGAGTCATCACGTATCGTTTCGTTCGCATGTTTGACGATTGCCAGCCTCCCGAACAAGCCGAATTCCGTAAAGGCTTCAACATCGTAGATCACATACATACGCTGCGGCAGGTTATACAGAAGACCGAAAAGTACAACCTGTGTGTTTGTGGATTAGAAATAAGCCTTTGATTCAATCGAGACTTGGACTGTAATGCATTCTCTCCAACGGTGCCAAATCGACTACCGGTACATCGAAGTGTTGAAGTGTTTGTAAAAAACGCCACCATGTCAGTTCGAATTCAGGATCAGACCTCGGATCCTTCTGCAGCGAAGTGTGGGACAGGGAGACGTCATATCTCCGAAACTGTTCACCGTTGCACTGGAGGATATTTTCAAGGTTCTGGATTGGAGAGAGCTAGGCATCAATGGCGATTACATCCCTCACCATCGGTTTGCCGACGATATAGTGGTCATGGCTGACACCATGGAGGACCTCAGTATAATGCTCGATGACCTCAGTAGTCTTAGGATGAACATGGACAAAACCAGTGGTGTTGAAAGCCCATGTTACACCCACTCCTATCAAGGTTGAAGACTCTACACTCGAAGTTGTGGCCGATTATGTCTACCTAGAACAAACGATACAGTTGGGATAAGATAAGATATTATCTTATCTTATCCCAAATATATCTTATTAAGATATATTTATTTTGTAAAACATGAGTACAGTATGAAGGTCTTATATTAATATGAGGTGGCTACATGTTTTGCCATTTATGGCGTACAAAATTAGTTGCACTAGACAAACAGTACAAAAAAAAATACAATATCAAAATTTAAATTAAATTGAAATTACGATGTCAAAATTTAAATTCAATAAAAAAATCACTTTGTCAAAATTTTAATTAAATTGAAATTACAATGCCAAACTTTAAAATAAAATAAAAAATCACAAAGTCAGAATTTAAATTTAATAAAAATCACTATGTCACAATTTAAATTCAATCAAATATCACTATGTCAATTTTCTTATTTAATTTGAGTAAGAAAAACAGGAAAAAAAAATTGGGTAAAAAGTTGGGTAGGGCCAACTTCGAGAAATAGGTCAACCGTCGAATCTGACTCGGCTGGGCAGCGTTCGGGAAGTTCTGGGTATCTTCTTGTCTAACTAACCACAGTGACTCAAGACGAAAGTATATGACCAGTGTGTGTTGCCAGTGATGACATATGGCTCTGAGACGTGGTCGCTCACAATGGGCCTCATCAGAAGGCTTACAGTCACCCAAAGGACAATGGAGAGGGCAATGCTCGGAGTTTTCTTGCGTGATCGCATCAGGAATGTGGAGATCCCCAAGAGAACCAGGGTTACCGACGTAACCCGAAGAATTGCCAAACTTAAGTGGCAGTGGGCAGGGCACATTGCTCGCAGAACGGAACGGCCCATCGGCCGGACAAGTTCTGGATTGGCGACCGCGAAACCGAAGACGTTGCGTTGGGAGGCCTCCCACCAGGTAGACCGATGACCTGGTAAAGGTTGTGGGGATCCGCCAAATACGGGACATACGGGACCGGTCAATGTGGGGGAGGTCTATGTCTAGTAGTGGGTCTTTCGGCTGATATGATGATGAGAGCGGATGTCGCATACCGATGTTGTCGAGCCGCTGCATGAGGTCGTGCTGCGCGGCGGCGCGGTGCTGGTGCTCGCGGTGCTGGTGCTCCACGCCCATGAGCACGCGGTTGGTGTACAGCTGGCGCCGCTCCTCCGCCTGCTTCTTCAGCATGAACTGCTCCAGGGTCACGAAGCCCACCAGGTTTTCAGTCTGCAATATGGTAATAACTTAGTGTGGAGTTGCAAGTGTTAGTGACGTTCGTTCGTTTATCTCATAGGCACTCAATGCTGTAGCTCGTGCTGCACCTGCGGTCAAACGCTATTTAAATTTAATAGATACTGAAAAGGTTACGTGTGTTTTCATCAGTTCTCCGAACATAACAAGATTCATTTACTCTTCAAACCAGTTGTCCAAACAGAACAAGATTCAGTTACTCCTCTCACCAGTCACCACCGACTATACAGAACTGTGCGCTGATTGGGTGCAGATTATAAAATATCACATTGAATACGAAATATTCTGTTTAAAACCTATCGAGTTTATAATCTCTGCGGGCGATTTTTTATAAACCTATTGCGTTATTGTTATTATTTATTTAATATTATTATTTTAAAAAATAAATTTTCCCGAAGCTTATGTACATATGCGTTTTAAACTGCATAATTTTTCTAGTAGACACGCTACGATCGACAATTAGGAACACGTAATTTTATCACGATATCTTGCGAAAATGCCCCGATTCAGAGAGTAAAATGCGCATAACTGTTGAACGGCTGAACCGATCTTCATCAAACATAGCTAAGCTCTCGATAAAGTCATCATCCAAACAAAAAAATACTAAATCAAAAGCGGTTCATCCGTTTGAGGGCTATGATGCCACAGACAGATAAACAAATACACAGATACAAACTTCAAAACTTATAGGTACTCGCCTTAGGTTTAGGTTTAGGCACGTGCAGCGTAGGTTTGGTGACGAAGTCGCTCTTGTCGAAGTCCAGCAGGTTGGGGTTCGACGCGTGGATGTAGTTGATGGGCTTCGGCAGGCGCCGCGACTTGGGGCCGTCCTCCGCGCCCTCCACCGTGAGGCGGGGCGGCGCGGGGGCGGGGGCGGGCGCGGGCACGGGGACGGCCTCGGGCGGGGCCGCCACGCGCCGGTAGCTGCGGTAGTGCTCCGTGGGCACCGGCACGCCCGCCGCGGCCTTCTGCTGAATACGGTGAAGAAGTTTAGCACAACGATTCTGCGATGGAACCATTGTAAGGTTGTCTATCAGGGGGGCTATTATAAGCTCTTAGAGCAAGTTTATTTCCTTTGTGCGTAAGGGACAGATGTATAATTATGATTTGTTTTGATTTGCTTTTTCTAACCACTTGAGTGGTGGAGACAGCAGAATATGACAGTTGATTACTGACCGCCTTAGAACTAAGATGTCTTAGAATCAGTTTCGTTCCGCAATATTGGTAAGCAAGATAGTAACTGTGGGTGACTATTTGAATAAACCCAGTGTATCGAATAATTTGTGTGATTTCATTTTCACGATTACCTACCGACCGATCTAACCACACGCGATGCCTTAACCTAAGGGATTACATCCTGACTTCCCGATGGTTTGCATCTATCGGCCACCCTTGATGCGACATCAGAATTGGGATTTATTCATTTGTTTATTACTAGCTGTCCCACGCGGCTTCGCTCCTGACAACTGGCTACCTACCTACCCATCTAAACCGTTTACGCAGCGCACGCAACGGAAAATCTCAAAAAGGAATATTTTTTCCAGTTTTTGCTTCATTTTTCATTTATGATCCTCTCCTATTGATCGTAGCGTGATGTTATATAACCTATAACCTTCCTCAATAAATGGGCTATCCAACACAAAAATAAATTTTCAATTCCAACATGTAGTTCCTGAGATTAGCGCGTTCAAACAAAGAAACAAACTCTTCAGCTTTATAATATTAGTATAGATATGCTTTATTGTACACCATAAAATACATTAATAAAAATAAACTTACGATCTCTTCCAGGCAACCTGGTTTTGAATTCAGTTATGCTAATGAGATCACACGTAAAAATAATGCTAGATTAAATGGCGGTTACATTCTTGCAAAAAAGGTTGCGGTGTCAGTTAGAGTAGAATCCGTTGTGGTTCGTTTTTGAAGTGCATTAAATGCACACGATAAGCAGTGCACTTGATGATTAGTGATGTGGAATTCAACCCCGAAAAACCAGAGTTCGATGCGCGAATAGTGGTATACTACACCATCGGCGTCGTATTGTTTTGGTCCCGCCAAAACTGAATGCAGTAGAAGTAAGCCCTTCAGCTTCGCCTCTGCATGGCAGTTCAAGATATCCAGGAACAATGTCGAACTAATTTAAAGAGTCGTCGAGTTTTCTGCGACCCTCAGAATCTTGAATAATGAAAAACCAGTCTGGAGCAGAACTGCAAGGTAGCTAGCAACAACCAAGGAGCTGGACAGATCAAGGTGGAGCTTGTGGACGTGTGTAAAGATCCATACACCCTCATCTTCATGCCAATCTGGTGAGTCGTTTTCAATCTGTTATGACTATGGCCAAGAGTAAGAATAAGAATAATTTATTAAAATGTATGTACGTTCACAAAAATGTACATTAGGTGCAGTAGTATTATTTCTAAAACAATGGTATAAAAGTGCTTATTTGTAAACTATAACTAAAATATTTTGTTACAACTGCAAGATTTTAAACAAGAATTTCAATTTTTGGTAAGGACCTGCCCGATTTAGGTTCTTTCAAACCTGTGTTTCAGGCCATCACTTTACATTAAGCAATATTGGGTCTGTTAAATTGTTAAATAAAATTAGTCTATTAACAAACATAAAAATATATAAAATTGTAAAAAAAAGAAATAAATAAAAGTAAATATAATAAAAGTGAGTAAATTAAGTTTATCATAATCAAACAACAATTTCTAGAAGTTTTTCTGTGTCACTGTAATTGAGTGTCCCTAAATAATCTGATAAGGTAAAGCAACATTTTGTATATGTTAAGCTATAAACATCGAGTAACTTTTTACAATGAATAGTGGACCTAGAATGGTGTATTTTACTGAAGAGTAATTGTTCCGTGTGATTTCTTTAAGATTTAAAATTCTTGAAATATTGTTTAGATTTTTGGGCGAGGTGTGCGAAACGCACTTGAAGTTTTTCTTTTTTCTGCTGGGCAGAACGGGCGACCGGGTGCTTGCCAAGTGCTGGTTGGGGCGAGGCCCAGACCACTAATCGATGTCTTGCTGAAGTGTTGCTGTGAGAGTGGCTGATTTCCTTTTGGGACGCGTGAGTGCTTCCCGGCGACCGAAAAGGCTACCTGTGGCTGTTGGTGTGATCAGTGTCGATTGGTCCATGTGTGCCGTGCGTCGGCGACCTGAGTGTTGTTTGTTGCTGTGTGATCTGTGCATCAGGCTCATTTTCCTCGACAGTGGGTTGCCTGGCTTAAGGGAGTGACCTCGTGGCCGTCCTCTAACCTTTTGTTGTGAATCTGTGCGCTGATTTGCAGGTTTCTTTCGGAACGTATTGTGTAGTTGACATTGGGCCGACTCATCTACAAGACGGTATTTTCTTCCTGCGACTGATACTTTTCCGACTTTTTAAAGGCTCTGTGGGTTGGTATTTTGTTTCTTGGGCGGAAGCCCGTTTATTTTTGTTTGGAGCTGGCCTAGCATTTGTGGGTGACTGTGGACAGGCTTTACCTTAATCATGAATTCATATATATTAGGAATGGTTGGGGCCGTGTTGTGTCATGCTGTGATGAATGAACAGTATGGACATGGTGTTCCCCGAAGTATAATATTCTTGAAGGTTGTACCTCTATGAAGAGTGACGGATGGCCCTGTAATTATGTTTTCCTATGTAAAAACATGCGTATAATGTAATAATTAACGTTGATTTAACTATTTGTATGTTCTGTGTAACCATAAAACTCATGTGTTCGATTAAAGTTTCCTTTCTAAGATGTTTCTGTTCTGTAACTTCAGGAGGTGTCTGGTTGGGGCCGACTGTCAGGATAAGACCGACTGTTCGGCTAAGACCGAAGGTTCGGCTAAGGCTGAGGCTTTCCGCCCAAGGCAGAGCTTCGAGGTGTGGAGTTGGCTGGCTGCCCTGGTTCCGAGTGACAGGCATTCGGTTTATTTTATTTTTTGTTCTTCCATCCTCAACATAAAAATATTTGATAAATATTCAATATAAGGAAATTTGACCAGCCAACTGCAGCCGAGGACCATATATAACATTAACCTATATTACCTTTTAATATTAATATACAGGTTCATTTTGACTTGTGTTCGGGGTTGGGGTGAGATAAATATAAACTAGGATTAAAGATTATAAAGATAGGTATAATTCAGTAACTTAACTGGGATAACTATTAAAACTAATGAGGTGAATGAGATGAGGTTGAGTCGCGCCCGATATGCTGGCCGAAAGCGTACTGACTATTTTACTTAGGTAATACATAAAATATTCAGGGCATAGCGCGCGATGTCGCAATTATGCTGACATGTTTATTATTGTTCGGTGATTATCCCGAACATGCTCCCGAGGGAGAAAAGGATGAGGTTAGTAGGTAGGTATAGTTACATGGGTAATGAAATTAATACTAACAAGGTGAAAACAATGTTCAACTAATACTAAAATAGTTATGTAGGGTGAGTTATGTTAGTAGGTGAGATTAAGTTAACCTTACAAATTAAACAGAGTCGCTACAGTGTAAATCAGGAAGAGAGAACACGCGAAAGATCGGTGAAGAACCTCTATCTTCCTTTTTTTGTAAGCACTCACTAGATAGCGCTAGTCGCTTAGGATCACTTTTCACTGGTTTACTACTAGATTGCCCATTTTCCCTAATTTCACTACACTCAATCACAACACTATCAGCAACGGTGTGTGGAGATGGCACCGCAGTTGCCGCAGGGGCTGTAGACCGCTCTGCTGCAGAATTGGAGCGATTTCTTTTACGTTGCCTTTGACGCCAACGTTTAAAACAGTAAGCTGCCACCAATAACAAGATGCCCAATATGATGAGATATATAGCGGTATACTGGTGGACGTCGTGGTAGGAGATATTAGTGCTCAAAGGTTCACTCTGCTTCATGATCTCAAGACTTCTCTTAATGGCTTCAAATTGCCTGAGGTCATCTGAGTTATTGGGATTATGCTCATATGAGATTTCTGGCATAGTGATATTTATTATGTGATTAATTGGTGATATTTCAGGTGAGATAATATTTCTCGTCGTACTAATTTTACTAGACAATCTTTTGTTTGAGTACACCATAAAATTTTCTGTTTTTACTAGACAGCCTTCCCCAACACGCAACAGACCAGCATCTGATAACCTAACTGCCTCAACTTGATTTTCACATAGAAGTTTGACGTTACATTCATTGCAGCATAAATAATAATACTTGTTTTCTGATGTTAACTCTCTCCAGTCATCCTTGCACGGGGTAGTTTTAGTTTTACAAGTTCTTGTGCCTGGGATCGTCTCGCATAGACTATGATCATCTTTCATGTGGTGAATAGGCTTTCTGATATGACACAGAATAGTCACAGGGTTTTGTAATACGCATGACTGCAGATCCGTGTCTGTGATAGTTAAATAAGAATCCTTTCTCATGTTGATGGCTGCTAATTCAGAGATAGTTTCGACCTTCATCATCCTGTTATCTTTCACAATGCGTGGAACCGGGATAAGATTAAATACCTCGTAAATATCTCTTTCAATCAGGGGTATTTTTATTTCTATTATTAGGTATTTGCCAGAGTATTTGGCTCTTACTTTGAGCAAGCTGTACAGATCTTTAAGATTAAAGTTGTCGACAGGAACTACCAAGTCTCCAGATATTTGTGCTGATATTATGTTTAGCTCAGATCTGAGTTGTTTCGGCGATATCAAGTGAAAATCTAATTTTCCACTATAAATATCAGTTACTGTATCTAAAATTGAGTCCTGGATTCGTCGAAGGGTATACAACAAGTTGTTGGCAGTGAAAGTCGAGGTTATGAAGTCAGTGACGATGGTTATGTTTTGCACTTGCTGAGCGAGATTTTTATAAGAATCTTGGAGAGAATTAAGCCTTTGATTTATTATTTTGTGATGTTTGTTTATAGTATTCTCAATCCTTTTCATTAAATTAAATTCAGCTTCTACGACCGACGTTTGGTTTTTCCAGAGGTTGTATAAGTGGTTTTCATTATGCTTTAAAAGGTCAATATCCTTCTCATATTTTTCTGCAAATCGTTGGTCCAACACTCCGAATAAACTATTTGCAACGTAGCCTACCCCGTCTAGCAAGCCGCGTCGCCGACGTTTCTTATTAGTCATAAACGAGTCATTTATCATGACAATATTATCATAATGTTTGATTTCTTCGAACTCGTGCTCGAGTTGTAACATGACGCCGTCGCAAGGTGTTTGTGTTCTAATCGTTGAGCATAAGGTTTCAAGGTACTTGATATACTTTGTTAGTGCCGCCATTCCTTCTTGATATGGATTTGTGTCATAATAGACTATTAAATGCCAATCATCTCTAATTAAGTGCATATTAGATACTTTGTCAAAGTATACACTATTGTTTGTCAGCGGGGTGAAGTTATAGGATGCTTGAGTGGTGTTTATTAGTGTCAGCATAAATAATGTCAAAGATAAAACCATTGCTGAAAATGAGATAGGACGTTTTTTCTTCGCCGCTGGCAGTTTATTATCAACCTTTGGGCCATTTGGATCTTGATCATTTTTATTTGTTGGCAGTAAGGACAGTTTTACAACTGGGCGTTTTAAGACCCCATTTTTGGTTTTAAGTGTGACGACCCTTATGTGTCCGTCACTTCCAGGATGCAGCGCTATTACGCGACCTAGACTCCATTTTCCTGGTGGAAGGTTGTCGTCCTTTATAATGACGATGTCATTAAGATTGAGATTCCTTTGTTGCTGTCGCCATTTGACTCTCGTAGAAAGCTGCGAGAGGTAGTCAGTCTTCCACTTATCCCATATATCTTGATAGATTTTTTGCGTCAAGTGCCACCGTGTTCTGAGGTCATGCTCTGTTTCGAAAATCGTTAAGTTGGGGCCACTTGCTAAGAAGTGAGCCGGGGTCAAAAAATCCAAATCCTCAGGGTCTTCTGTCAGAGGGCACAGTGGTCTGGAGTTCAAACAAGCCTCGAGTTGGGTTAGTAGGGTAATATATTCCTCGTAGGTTAATTTTTGCTCACCCACGACCCGCTTGAGATGATGTTTTAGGCTCTTCACTGCAGCTTCCCAGAGTCCGCCAGCAGATGGCCATGATGGAGCGTTAAAGTGCCACTCAATATTCATTTCAGCGATTGTCGAGTTTACTTCTTGGTCCGACAAGATATAGGAGATTTCGGCAAGCTCTTGTTTTAAAATTTTGTTGGCTCCTATGAAGTTGGTTCCTTGATCACTATAGATGTGCCCTGGAACTCCCCTTCTAGCCGACATTCGACGAAGCGCGGCAATAAATGCTGACGCTGTGAGATCTGAGACAATTTCTAAATGTATGGCTTTGGTCACCATACAAACAAAAACTGCGACATATCCTTTACTGGTTTTAATGCCACGGCCTTTGTTGGCCTTAATAAGGATGTGTCCGGTGTAATCTATTCCTGTGTGGTAAAAAGGTCTGTTAGGAATCAATCGTGCTGGAGGTAGGTCACCCATGATTTGATGTTGTAGTATTGGATTGTTTCTTTTACATTTGACACACATTCTTATTCGTTTCTTTGTGGCTCTATTTCCACCAAGAATCCAGTATTTGTGTCTTATAAATCCAGTAGTCATTTTTACTCCACCATGAAATACAAGTTCGTGGGATTCATCTATGATTAGATCTGCCAGTTTCGATTGATTCGGGATTATGATAGGATGCTTCATTTCTGGATCAAGATTCGAATGTTTAAGTCTGCCACCGACACGGAGCATTTGATTATTGTCTAGTATGGGATTGAGATTAAGAATCTGGCTTTTCTTATTTAGTGGTTCATTCCTTTTCAGCCGTGATATTTCTTCGTAGAAATATTCGTTTTGGACGTGCTTAATTACCATTTCTCTTGCTGTCTTTATATTTTGCAGAGTAAGAAAACTTGTGCGTTTTTTCTTGTAAGCAACAATGTCGATGAACTTGTTGATGTAAGCTAATACTCGGGTAACTTTCCTTAAAGTGCTATATTTTGGTAATAGTTGATTGATTATTGAATTTTCGGGGTTAAAAATGACCGTATTTACTGCCTCTTTCTTTCTGAGTTCTGCGTTTGTAATGCTCGTATAAATCGGCATATTATGAGATTCTGTAGGCTTATATTGTGGTAACCAGTCGGGCCCTTGCCACCACAGTGAATAATAGGCTAATTGAGCAGCAGGTAAACCGCGGCTTGCGCAATCTGCGGGGTTTTCTTTGGATTTTACGTAACTCCAGTTATCTTTAGGGATTATTTCAGTAATTAGCCTCACTCGATTCGCAACAAAGGGTTTCCATTTCTCCGGTTCACCACTTAACCAACCTAGAACAGCCGTTGAATCAATCCAACCATAAACATGCACCTTGTAGCTCGATAGGGATGAGATGATTTTTCTCATAAGTTTTGACAACAAGAGAGCGCCGCTGAGTTCCAGACGCGGTATCGATTGTGGTTTTTTCAGCGGTATTACTTTTGATTTCCCTGCAATAAGGGTCACATGAGTTTCATTTTCTCTCTGTATTTTGCAATACACGACGCATGCGTATGCTTTTGTGCTAGCGTCGCAAAAGCCATGGAGTTCGATGATATCCTTTGCCTGGGTTTGAATCCAACGTGGTATTTTAAATCGAGATATATGAGATAGATCGGCTTTAATAGTATTCCACTCTGACGCGATTTCTTGAGGGACAGGGTTGTCCCAACCCAGGTCAGATTTCCATAATTCTTGGAACAAGATCTTAAGTTTTATTGTGACTGGTGCTAACCAGCCCAAGGGGTCAAAAATTTTAGATATTTGAGATAGGAATTGTCTTTTTGTAAGGATGTTTCTGGAGATAAATTCTATAGGATGAAAAATGAATTGATCATTTTTGGGTTCCCACCGAAGACCTAATGTTTTGGTTGATTCCGGTTGCTTAAAGTCAAAGTCTTCCTTTTGAAGTGCATCTGAACTATCTATTAATTCCGGCAAGTTTGATCGCCATTTTCTGAGATTAAATCCGCCTGATTTGAGGAGGCTGATCATCTCTGCTTTGAGCTGTTTAGCTGCTGTCGCTGAGTGTTCACCATGCATGAGATCATCCATGTAAAACGAGTGTTCTAAGATGTCAGGAGCGCAACTTTGTGGATAGTTTGGCCTTTCATCGATGGCCAGTTGCTTCAGTGTCATCATGGCCAAAAATGGTGCGGCTTTAGTGCCATAGGTAACTGTCGCTAACTGGTATTCTTTTAAAGGTTGAGATTGATGGTTTCGCCAGATAATTTTCTGATATTTCTGGTCATCGGGATGTAGCCAGATTTTGCGAAACATTTTTTCTATATCTGCTGTAAAAGCGTATCTAAATTGTCTCCATTTTAAGATAAGGCTCTGAAGGTCTTGTTGTAAATTGGGTCCTCGGCACATGAGATCATTGAGGCTGTATCTGCTCGAGGTTTTTGCCGAGGCATTAAAGACAACACGCAATTTGGTAGTTGATGACTCAGATCGTTGGACGCAATGGTGCGACAAGTAGCAGTCCGGCTGTACGTGTGGCGCAACGGGTGTCATATGTCCGAGCTCTAAGTATTCAGAAATAAACATTTTATAGTCACATGCCAGAGCTGGTTGCTTACTTAATTTCCGCTCTATTTGGAAAAATTGAGCAATCGATTTTGTTTTCGACTCGCCTAAATTGTTCTCAAAATCTTCTTTGAAGGGTATTTTAACGACGTAGCTTCCATCTGCCCGTCTGGAGGTCGAAGTTTGGTAAAATTCGATGCAATTTTGATCTTCTTCTGATATTGCTAGAGGTTCATGTATGTCCTCCACTTCCCAAAATTGCTGCATATCTTCGATATTATTTAGGGTCACATTGCAATGGTACGTTTTGTAGTTGCCGCTTAAGATCCATCCCAACTGGGTTTGTTGGGCAATGGGCAACACACCTTCTGATCGACAGATACCGTCCATAAGGATAGTGGAATAGATATCTGCCCCAAATAAGATATCAATAGGCCTACTTTTGTAAAATTCGGGATCTGCAAGAGTTATTTGGTTCAGAGTAGGCCAGTCTGGCTTAGGCAAGGTACAGCTGGGTAAGTTATTTATGAGTCTATTCATTATATAAACGTCCGTTTCAAAGGTGAAATCGCTAACCAGCGACGAACATTTGATGGTAATCATGCCCTTGCAGTTGTTTTCCTTATTGCCTATTCCAGAGATATAGCCGTTACATTTCCGTCGCGGTAGTCTTAACAACTGAGCTGCGCTTTCCCTAATAATGGATGTCTGTGACCCTTGATCTAAAAGAACTCTCATTTTATGGTAAGATCCGTCCACTGCTTGTACGTTAATTATTGCTGTGGCAAGCAATATTTCTGAGGGTTCTCTACGAAGCGATGCAACTGTGTTAGTTTCTTGCTGCTGAGAAGGCGATTTCGTAATCGTGGCTGCATTTGACCCTGATCGATGTGACGTAAAAGATTCATGCAAAATGGTATTGTGTTCCTTATTGCATTCTTTGCACCTTATTTCGGAAAGGCATTTTTTGCCTTCGTGATAATGTAAACAATTGATGCAAAGTTTCAAGTTATCAATAGCATTTTTTCGTTCATTAGGTTGCAATTCCAATAACTTTAGACATGCATGAATTCGATGATCATTGGAGTCGCAAATAGGGCATTGCTTGCGATAGTTAATTTTGCGTTTGGACTTTGACGATTGCGAAACTTGGTTTGTTGAGTAATTCTTTATAGGATTATTATAATTTCGTTTGTAATTGGAACCCTTTGAAAATGATGGTTTATTATTGTTGTTGGATTGCGATGGGGGTGATTTCTGCGTGGAATTCTCAATCTTCTTACGTGAAGTTTCCAGCATCATAAATTTAGTTTCCAAAAAATTAAGGAAATCTTCCAAGACGGGCAACTCTCGCGGGGCTTTTAAGGCTTGTAGGTAATCCTCGTATGTATCTGCATCCAATTTTTGAGACAATAAACATACCAGGAATGGGTCCCAGGAAGACACATCGACTCCCAGATTCCTGATAGCATTCACGCTCTCATATGTAGTGTCGTGAATGCGTTTTATATGATTTGATGATTGATGCTGGTTTGCGGGGATATTCATGAGATTGTTAAGATAAGATGTAAAGATCAGTCGTTTATTATTATAACGATGATTGAGGATATTCCAGCATACGGGATAATTGTTGGAGCTTATTTGGAGATGTTGGATCAATTTTTCGGGCTCACCTTTGATCTTACTCTTTAGAAACTGCATCTTTTGTGCATTTGACAAAGAGGGGTTGTTGTGCACTGCTTCGGTAAAAAGGTCTTTGAACGAAATCCACTTATTGTAGTTTCCATCAAAGGTGACTATCTCCATTTTGGGAGTAGATTTTTCAATATGCGCAACGGACCACATTTTCTTATTGATGTCTTTCTTTATTTTGTTATAATACTCCTCGTAATGGGTGAATTGCTCTTCGTATTTGGGGTTTGATCCGCCATACTCGTTGTCCAGCTCCCAATGAAGCGAGTCAATAGCCGCCCAACGGGATTGTATAGTCTTCAGGATATCTTCAAATTCCCATTTTTCCGTGACGAGATCAAGGTTGATATTGGTCGAAGTTCTCAAGAAAGCCTTAAAATTGGTAGCTTGCTTTTTGAAGAGAGTTTCAGCTTTACTCTCTTCAAGAGCAGGGGTTTTAGAAGCAGCGTGGGATGCGAGGTTCGAGGTTTGAGATTCCGCAGTAGGTTGGAACGAAGGAGGTTTCAATTCCGGGGTTTGCGGTCTGTTTGCGAGAGGGTTATAGCTTTGTATAATAGTCTTAATGTTGTTATATTTCTCCTTCATTTGATCGTATTGGTCAGTACTGAAATATGTATGAGATTGATCACCAAAAGATATCAAAGTCATGTGATTATTATGGAACTCTGTAAAGTATTGTTCCAATACAGCTAATCGACGACATAAGTATTCTGCGGTCTTGCGCTCTGCACCATCCTTCTTGAAATTGGTGAAGAGCTTATCTACGGCTTCGATTAGTTGTTGTTGGGTTGCTAAAATGTCATCCATTTCCGACATTTTAAAGATATAAAAGAGACCTTACTTGTGCTGATGGCTTCTTTGGAGATCAAATGTCCTTGCGATGGCTGCAAGAACAAACCTGGAGTAGCAGCGCAATGAGATGACGCGATGCTTTCGTATAAACCAGGTTCAATCAGGATCAGCAGGATGATGAACTTTTCGGAAAGTAAATCCGATCAGTTCTGTTTACCAGGGTCTGGTAATAAATTCCAAGCGAGACACTCACACAGCACAGTTAGTAGATGCGCGCGTAATGATCCCGCTCCGACGGCTCGAAGGACCAATGTTCGGGGTTGGGGTGAGATAAATATAAACTAGGATTAAAGATTATAAAGATAGGTATAATTCAGTAACTTAACTGGGATAACTATTAAAACTAATGAGGTGAATGAGATGAGGTTGAGTCGCGCCCGATATGCTGGCCGAAAGCGTACTGACTATTTTACTTAGGTAATACATAAAATATTCAGGGCATAGCGCGCGATGTCGCAATTATGCTGACATGTTTATTATTGTTCGGTGATTATCCCGAACAACTTGTTTCGGGGAGAACGGCAGAATAAACCACTTATATACTGGTATTTGGCGCTTTATTATTCCCGAACTGATGCTACGTTACATTAGTATTAAGTCCACGATAGGTGATTATGAAAGGACGGTGAGCGTTAAACTCTGAAAGCATTAAATAGGTTCGCTCAGAACCTACAAGTATGCACACTGTAGGTTAAGGAAGATGCCAGCGGGTTATTTACCAGTCGATGTTGATGTTAAAAGGATTTTAATGATGATGAGCAAGCTTAAGGTGTCGAGTAAATCAGTCTATCAGCCGTATTATGTTTGACCGTACCAGTGGATTCTGGTAGAGGTCAGGGTCTAGAGACCGTAGACCTGGAGAGGTCAGGGTCGTAGAGCAATGCGATTCCTGGTCAGCTAGAAAGCCGTGGTGCTAGAGGTTTTACTCGAGGGTTTCTATAAGCTTGGCAGTTTTAGCTGCAGCAGAAGTTTTAAGGTTTATTTGGAATGACTGTTGTACATGGCCCAGGGTAATGATTTAGTTAAAGACTACTCTTTAACTTTCCTTTCTATAACATTTTCCTATTTTTACGAACCCAATAATCTACTTTAATCAGGAGAAGCCGAGCGTTGTGTGGCAACTGTTGGCCTTTGTGGCAACTGTTGGCCTTTGTGGCAACTGCTGACCTTTATGGCAACTGTTGGCCTTTATGGCAACTGCAGACCTGTGTGGCAAATGGAGGTCTTTATGGCAACTGTAGGCCTGTATGGCACCTGTAAGTCTGTGTGACTCTGATTGTAAAAATTCACGTGTGTTTAAGGAAACTTACGGAAAGTTCCTGTTTAGTGAAGAGGTTAAAAGAAAGTTAACCCGCACAGTCACGCGTGCGGTGAGATCACCATGTTGCTTGACGTTCGAATCGTCAAGCCCTCATTACGAAAATTGAAATAATTTTGGCTTTTCTGATTTCGATTACTATGCGCAGACGGTGTTAGGAAGATACACAAAGCTCAAGTACTAATTGAGATTGTAGATGAAGTAGATAATTAATTGACGTAACATATGACAGACTAAATCTCTGTGTGAACAAGTTCTGAGTTCAGAGAGTTGAGTTGAGTCGACATCGTGGGGATGTGCGAGTAGAGCAATTGTGATTGCTAAGAGAGCTATGAGATAGCTAGGAGAGCTATATTATGTGATGGCTAAAGCTCTTAAATAATCTACCCGGTGTCTTGTTTCATTTAATGTGACATTAAGGACTATCAGTGGTACTTGGACTTTGTAATCACGAAGATTATAACATAATAATAATAATAAGTTTCAACCACCGGTAGCTTGGACCCTGCTCCCGACACCGGCGGACCACCATTATTTTGCAGTGCAATCAATTTAACGTTATCTAAGCTAAGTTAGGAATCATATGTTTATCATTATTAATAGAATTTAATTTTAATCTGTTTTAGTAATTAAGATTATCAATAAATCAAAATATCGCTGTCACTATTCTAATGTTAAGAAAATATTGTAAAAATTCCTTGTCCTTCCAATGACATTGTTTGAGCCCCGCCGCCTGTGATACAGGATTACCTAGTACAGGCACCTAACATTGTTGTACCCACTTTATATATAAGACCTATTAGTATATTTTACCAATTTCAAGTTTGAATAAAGATTATTATTATTATTATTATTATTATTTTTTATATTTTTAAATGTTTTTTTATGATTTGTTTTTATAAAGAAATATTTAAAAATGTAAATATGAAATGTGTAAAAAGTTGAATAAACGAAATAATAAGTTTTATTTAAATCATTAGGTAAAACAATAATTACAATTTTTGCTTAAATCTATGTCAAGTTCACACGTGTTATGTGCCTGAACTAGGTAATCCTGTGTTTCAGGCGAAAAGTGGTACAATTTTTTTTCTAAATAATCACTGAGATTCAAATATAAGGTAGTCTTAGGTATTTTTTAAGGGTTTAAATAATATAATAAAATTCTTATTTTCTTAAATCTTAGATACTAAATTACAAAAGTAAATAAAATACGCACAATACCTATTTTAGAACAAGTTATAATTTCTCTGAGGTGCTATTAGGTACCAAATCAATGATTCAGTTGCTATTTTCTTTAAATTGGAATCAGACTTACTCGTTCCTTGCAAGAGTGAACAGAGAGATTTAAATGATCATGATCGTTTGTTTCTGAAAATTCCCTCACTCACCTAGAGTCTCAGTTAGGATTGGAGCGAAAACTGTTTGGAAATTTTGTATTTAAAAAAAAAACATCCTTTGTATGATATATATGGGAGATTAGCAGGACGGAGTAAACTAAGAGAACGTGTGGCGTAACACGACATGAGGTGGCATGGAGCAAGGACAAGTTGATGATGCCTGCGGGTGATAGATTTAGGGAGTCTGTCACCTGAGAGAGGCCCGAGAAGGCGACTTGCTGTGTTCCACGCTCGCCTCTCAAGAGTAATTACGGCCTACAGAACCCCATGTGGTTTTATTCAGTAAGAGTCTGACAGACTCCTCAGCTTTCCCCAAGGGCTGATTACATCCAAAGAGGATTTCCACATGATTCGATACTGTAAAAACCTGACAAAAAGGAACAGATGAGGACGCCTGTCTTGCAGGGTGGCCGTGTCAGATTTAGTCAATAGTACGGACGTCAAAACAAATCACAAGCACGCCCCTGGCGGCAAATCAAGAACAACTACGAAATGGCGCGCTTTTACTAACCACTTGAGTGGTGGGGACAGCAGAACATGGCAGTTGACTACTGAGACGTCTTAGGATTAGTGTCGATCCGTAAAATTGGTAAGCAAGATTGTAATTGTGTGTGGGCTCACACGATGTCTTAACCTAAGGGAATACATCCTGACTTCCCGATGGTTTGCATCTTCGGCCATCTTTTTCACAGTCGCACCCACACAATTTTTGTCTGTTCACTTAGTTGGTCCTTCTAACACATGTATGTGTTAACTAGTAGTCCTTACTAGTAGTACGGCACGTTCTCGTGAGACTAGCTGCGCTGCACGCGGTGTGCTGTGTGTGTGAAGGTGGTGTGGGTGTACACTCACCTTGAGCTTGGCGTCGTCCTTGCTCTTGTTGCGGTAGAAGAAGCGCAGGTACTTGCGGTCGAGGCTAGTGGACGAGTGCGGCACGTTCTCGTGAGACTCGCTGCGCTGCATGCGGTGTGTGAGCTTCTTGAGGGAGCCGAACTTAGACTTGTCCTTCTCCTTGTCTCGGTCGCGGGATCGCTCACGCTCCTTGTGCGGACTCTCCGTGTCAGACTCTGTTTCGGAGTAGTCGGTCTCGGAAAACTGCTTCGAAACGTCCGTCTGAAAGTGTGAGGATGAGATATCAAGACGTGAACATGCAAATGTCGTTTCCAACTGTTATGCTGTTTTTTTTCCAAAAATATATGACTAACATGAGTGGCGAGCGAAGGCAGCAGCGTGGCGCGGTGTATGAGCTGTATCCAGGCGAGCTGCGCGTCCCGCGAGTCGCACGCGAAGTAGAAGGCGGTGCCCGTGTGATACACCTTGAAGGCGTGCGCGCGGGACTTCACCTCGCCGGCGGCCGCCACCGTGAAGCCCTCCAGGTAGATCATGCAGTCCGCTTTCGAGCACTGGGACAGAGAACAGTAAGCTTTTTGGAGAAATATATTTGTTAGTAACGTACAACCTGTGCAGGCGTTGCTTACGTAATTTCAGAGTGCAAACGCTGCCAATTGTCACATCGCCGGGACCAGTATAGCCGTATCATCCAGACTGACCTCAGGCGTGCGGTAGGCGTACAGCAGGTTGTGCGTCAGCAGCAGATGTCTCCTAGCCCAGCGCGGCTGCGAGGCCCCTCGAGCCCGCACGCGTTGCCACACGCCGCCCGCCGCGCCGCGCGCAGCTAGTGCTCGTGCCGGTACTGACCGTCGCTCTGTGAACACACAATACTCAAATAAGATACAGTCTACTAGATCCTATCACAATACAACGCGTTGGTAAACTCACTAGCTAGAATGGAGCTCTTCTTCTTCAAGCTGCGGGACTTGGAGGTGGGGAATATGCCGCGCACGGCGCTGGTGGGCGACAAAGCGTGCGCGCGCGCCGGCGAGCTGTCGCTGTGCGCGTGCGCACCCATCACGATGTCACCGCCGCCCGGCCCCAGCGCGGGCGGCGAGCGGCGCCGCAGCGAGCCGGCGCCCTGGGCCCCCACCGGCTCACTGGCCGCGCTGTTAATGGCGGGCATCTCGCGCCGCTCGCTCGGGATCACGCGGATGTCGTGTTTCGTTATGTGACGGAGGGGGACGGAGATCTGCAATGTTATTGTTACCATTAACAAATTTATCTATTATTTACAGTAACTATCAGATATTGTGCACGACGCCCTAAAATCGCTAGGTGCAAGTAGTGGGTGAGGCGACCTGAAACCGCGCCAATCATAGAATTAATTAGAATTTGAGTGAATGTATGGAGATTAACTTCTTTTATGCATTTTGCCTTTGTTTACATACTTAGGCCGTTTGTTCACGATGCGACACACGACACTGCAAAATGAGAAATGTTTTTGTTTTTTAAATTTTTGGACAAAATTTTTTGTTTTTATTTTTCTATAATGTGGCATTAAAAAATACGACCCTAAATTTTTACCCTTTTATCACCAACCCCTATTTTTTAATAGCCATTTTAGTAATTTAATCATTTTTCATCCCGCTCGATAACTGATCAATTATCGTTTTTTTTGTAAATGTTTTTCACTCTATTTCGATTAAAATTTCCCTGAGCTTATGGCAAATCTATTTCTTTTTTATAAAAAAGTAGGGTAGGTAGGGTAGGTAAGGTAGGCAGGGTAGGCAGGGTAGGCAGGGTAGTCAGGGTAGGTAGGGTAGGTAGGGTAGGTAGGGTAGGTAGGGTAGGTAGGGTAGGTAGGGTAGGTAGGGTAGGTAGGGTAGGTAGGGTAGGTAGGGTAGGTAGGGTAGGTAGGGTAGGTAGGGTAGGTAGGTTAGGTAGGGTAGGTACGGTAGGTAGGGTATGTAGGGTAGGTAGGGAAGGTGGCAGGTAGATAGATAGCCAGTTGACGGGAGCGAAGCCGCGGGGGTCAGCTAGTAATAATATATAATCCAGTCAGTCCATTATTCCACTTATTAGCACTTCCAATGAGATAGACAGATAGATAGATTCATTTATTTGCGTGAAATATGGTTTTGTACAGATCTTATAATACACACACAATAGTTCTTCATATTCCGCCTACTAAATTCGGCACGCAAATTTTTTGATCATAATAATGATTCTAATTTACTTCATTCAAACCAAACAATAAACTCCAATGACAAAATTAAATAAAAAAAATGTTTTAGTATTAAGTTTCTTTCTTTCTTGTATTGGTGTACAATAAAGTGTATATAAATAAATAAAATTAACCACAATACAATAAAAATCAAATTACAAATGTCAAAGAAAAATAATTTAATTACAAATTGCAAAGATGTCAATTTTAACATGACAACCAAATAATAAAATCAAATTTAATCAATTAGAAAAAAATACAATTAAATTCCAATGTCAAAAAATAAAGAAATGCTAAATCAAAAATTATCTACAATACAATAAAAACCAAATTACAAGTGTCAAAAAAAAATTAAATTACAAATTGTATGTCAACTTTAATATGAGTTCTAAATAAATCAATCGAGTAAAATAAACATGACAAATTTAATTTTCATGTCATGCAATTTTCCCATTTGTCCTAGAGTTCATAAATTCCTCAATAGTATAAAAACAAACCTCGATAAGCCATGCTCTAAGATGCTTTTGAAATAAGCTGGTTCGCAGTTCTCTAATAACCTTCGGAATATTATTGAATATCTTTATTGCCATTCGACTAGTGTTTTTCTGGCAGTAAGCTGATCTGCATCTTGGCATCGCCAATTTTGTTGTATCCCTTGACATTTTACCCACCTTATAAACATTTTCGCTGTCAGCTGTATTGAAAAGGTGAGGATGTTTTTTTACAAATTCTCCCATTTCCATTATATATAAGCATGCTAATGTTAATAACTTATGTTTTTTTATAAATAGGTCTACACGAATCCAATGGGTCTGAACCAAACACCGCGCGTAAGCACTTTTTTTGCACAATGAATGCCTTTTTGATGTCAGTGGAATTACCCCATATGATTAAACCGTATCTTAGCACAGATGAGACATATCCATGATAAGCCAATAGAGCGGCACTATGTCCAACAGTTTCCTGAGATTTCTCATTGCAAATGCAAAGCTGTTTAGCCTGTTACATATATTTTCAATATGTTTTTTCAATTACAATTTTTATCAATTACTATGCCTAAAAATTTCGTATGGTCAACTTCTTCAATTTTATTATAACGTCTAATAATTTTCATTGCATCATTAGTCATTTTGTAATTGGAGAAATTAATGTATTTTGTTTTGGAAACATTATCACAAATTATTTTGTTCAAGCCATTCTTTATTTTCCATTCATAATAGCTTCTATGGCAGCATATATTTTGTCCTCAAATTGTTCATTTTTATTATCATTATTTGTTTTGTTCTGCGATTTTGGCGGTCTCTCCAGTTCCGTGCCTCTAGCCCTCGCTGGAACACAAATACCGATGTGCTCCGACTTCCGGTACCTAGGGTCGCTTATCCAAGGGGATGGCGAAATAGACCGAGACGTAACGCACCGGATCAACTCGGGATGGATGAAATGGCGACAGGTCACTGGAACAACTTGCGACCCACGGAGGCCCCTAAAGTTAAAGGGGAAAATCTACAAGTCCGTGATTAGACCTGTCGTACTGTATGGATCAGAATGTTGGGCTGTGAAAAAGATGGATGAAAAGAGATTGCATGTAGCAGAGATGAGAATGTTGAGATGGATGTGTGGAGTGACGAGAATGGATAAAGTGAGAAATGAGTATATTAGAGGAAGTTTGAAAGTGGCGCCAGTGACAGAAAAGTTGAAAGGAAACCGTTTGTCCTGGTATGGTCATATGATGAGGAGGGATGAAACGCATGTTACTAAAAGAGTTATGAATATAAATGTGGATGGATCGAGAGGGAGGGGACGGCCAAAGAAAAGATGGATGGACTGTGTGAGGAGTGATATGAAAGAAAAGGGAGTCAGTGATAGCGTGACGGTGGACAGGATGGTATGGAAGAAGAAAACGTGTTGCGCCGACCCCAAGTAACATGGGACAAGGGCAGGAAGAAGATTTGTTATCAATGAGAGGTCGTCTGCAAACAACGCGCACTTATACTTCGTCACTGTCGGCAAGTCATTTATGTATAGAAGAAAGAGCAATGGCCCCAAAATACTACCTTGAGGCACGCCATATGCATTTATCCTGTATAGTGATGTGATTTATAGTTTATTACTTCCCTGTCTTTATTAACGCCTAAGATTTCAACCCGTTGTTGTCTAATAATTAGGTAATCATTTAGCCAATTCAACGCCTTTCCTCTTATCCTGTAACCCTCACATTTTTCTAAAAGTATATCTTGTTTTACAAAGTCAAATGCTTTGCTCATGTCAAAAAATATTGCGGTGACCGGTATTTTCTTACCTATATTCTCTGTAATCGATTTTATAAGTTGTTAACAAGCTAGTGCGGTTGACTTTCCTCTTTGAAAACCATTTTGTTCCGGACTTATTATATTGTATTTGGATATAAATGAGACAATCCTATTATTCATTGCTTTTTCGTATATTTTTGAAAATATAGATATTAAGGTCACTGGACGCTAACTGGACGATTTGTCCGGGTACTTTTCTTCATATATACTTAAATTAACCAGGTGAGCTATAATAGGAGATAATATGTCTGCACATGATTCTATTATACGGGTGGAAATATCATCATATCCCACTGCGTTGGTATTATTTAGTGATGCAATTATTTTTTGGATTTCACTGGGCGTGCAAGGTTCAAGATATAAACTATTACTTCCATTGCTTGTGTTTTATGTGATATTGTTTTTATTATTGGTTATGTTTATATTTGTATTATCAATTAAGTGTTTATTAAAAGCTTCAGCTATTTCTTCAGGTTTTTCTATCGTAGTGCCATTCAGTTTAATGGCCTCTATATATTGTGAATTTCTACATTTCGGTTTGTTTTTAATTAATTTCCATGTTGCGCTACATTTGTATATGCTATTTTCCGTATTTCGTGAGTATGAAGTTGCCAGTTTGAACTCGTTAATACATGCATTTAATTCATTATTATTACTAATAAATGTTTCTGAAAAACATAATATATCTACCTCTTTATGACTGTCCTTAAACTCAGTTAAACAAATTTCAATCGAAGAAAGCTTGTTCAATAACCCTGCAATATTTTGGTGCAGTAGTCGTATGTTATGGTTTGGACTTTCAATCTTAATATTATATTCTGTCTTACTACTCACTGAGCTAGGAACGAAAAAGCTGTTCATTTCTCAACTCAGTACACTTTTCTGATTTTGTATCCTCAATATTTACAGGGCAAGGGTATGTATGAATGTCAAGATTCAGATTGTCAAAAATATTTATCATACCATAGTTATTGAGAACCCCACGCGCTTATAAAACATTGTCTCATCGTATGTCAAGTTTAAATTCGAATCAAATATCATCGCATAGTCGTGAGTACAAATATCATGGTATAATAAATTATTAAATGTTTCTATTCTGGAGTTAAACATAGAACAACATCCATCAAATTTGTAGGTCGGTAAGCAGAGTAAAATGTTAGTGTGTTTTATTGTCATTAATATTCCTTAAACTAATAATTAATTTAAAGTAATTGTCAGTTTTTCTAAAATCTTTCTCGCCTATAAAAATCAAACAATAATCATTATTTGTATAGTTTAGTCCCGGTACACTGTCCAGTGTTCGTATGTTGTTGGTGGCGCCATCTATTATCGCTTCACTAGTTTCATTGAGTCCAAGATCTATGTAACTATTGTTGATTGCCTCATTAAAATATTGATGTTGATGTATCTCTCTTGAGATCCTTTTCTTTCTTTTGCTTTCACTCGTTTTACTATTTATTATTTTGGTTTTTGTTTCCGGGCATATTTCTCGTAAATTTTTAGATTTGTTACTTTCTTTAGTCAAAGCCATTTTTAGCGTCATGTTCTCTATGTTAAGTTTTTCTATTTCCGTGTGTGCACTTTCTAACTCACATTTAATCTTGATTATTGTTCCTTTTAAATCTTCTGTCGCTGTCATATACAGTAGACAAGTCCGGTAAACTATAACTTCTATTCATTTCAGAATTTGACTCGAAAGAAATGTCTAGTGAGTCATTTGCCGTAGTTTTTTGCCGACGAATCGTTACATTTTCTTCTTTCATTGTACAATTTACACTATTGACTAAATAGGCAAATTATTTTCTTGTCCCGTCGAAGATATTTACTAAAGCTCCCTCTATAGGTATCGTGTGGAAATAAAATGACAGATCGGAACCTTGAATGTCTTTTAGATACTACTAACTACTACTACTTACTATTATTCTACTCGCCGCTAGAGGGCATTACAGAACCTTTAGTGTCACTGATTTATTACTTTTGGTTCTTGTGCAAGGAGATATTAATATATTATTTTGGTTTAGTCGAGCATACACGATAGTAAACTCACATGAGCCGTGTCGCTGGGTCGCATGGGCTTGAGTGGCGACGCGGGCGGCTCGTCGCTCCGCGGCACGGCCCGCAGCACCGGGTACTGGGCGGCGGGGGGCGGCCCGCCCGGGACCGCCGCCCACGCGGGCCGCGGGGGTGGCGCCGGCCGGCCCGGGGGCGACGGCGCGCGCCTGGGCAGCCTGGGGGCAGGGTCCAAAGTAATGGGAGTGCAACCATGCAGGTCACCAACGGACGACAAACAATATGTGATAAAGAAATGTGTCACAAACCATACGGCAAATAAGGGGAATCGGGTTTTAATTTGCCGCTATGTAGTGTGAGGTCTTCAAAATGTCAAATATCGCTGATTTTTTACTTTTAGCGTGACTTTATTATCGACTTTTTGATTATTGTGAATATTTAATTAATCAGACACTGCTTTAATAGAGTTTCATGTTTCGGAAATTTGTATGCACCTTTTTTCGAAAAAAAAAAGTCTGCAAAAAACTGTGGCATACTCGATATCATATTTAAACGCATTTCGATAATTCTAATTTTGCCTCCGTACGCGTAATAACAACGTTTAACAGCTAAATTTATAGTACATTACTGCAGCGGCCAGCCGAAGAGGCATTGATGGACGAACGAGTAAATGTGGGCCGAGGCGAAGCCGAGGCACACATAAGTCCATTATTGCCTAGTTGCGGATATAGTACTGTTCTCAAATAATGCGCGGAAATTATAACTAAAATGTGATTTTTAATTTCGTATACCAAACTAACAGCTGCCAATGACCTTAGTTTTTTAAAATGTTGCAAGCATGAAGCATAGTGTTGTAGGTATGGCTCTATCATAAGTGATTCATCGAATCGATGAGACATGATCTTCAATTTAATTTCAATAATTGGTGTAAATAAATGTTTTATGTATAATAATCGTAACATCTATAAATATAACAGTATTCATACACATAGTACATACACTATTATTGTGTTAAATATGAAATCAACAATATAATAAATGCGATCGATAAAATGAAGTCTAACATAAATTAGTAGAAACTAAATAAAAGGCCGGTAGTTTCTTAAAAAATGTAATTCTTTTGCCGTGCAATAGTTTCATTTTCGATCTACTTCGATTTTCGATCACACGGGTTAGTCAGTATACGACACTATTTCTATGTAACGATAAAGTGACAACCCCCCAAATGTCAGTTTGGTCTACGAAATTAAAAATCACATTATAAGTAGTACGTAGAATTCATTTTGTCAAATACAACTACTTTTCAAAATCAATGTCGATCAACGAACAACAATATTTTATACCATTCCCCCTCTAAAAAGCTTATTTTATTCACTGAAAACAGTGAATAAAAAGCACTTTTAATCACTGTTTTGGTGTTTGAATTTAGAACACACCAATATATTTTGACCTCCATCTCAATGCTATACAACGTACTTGCGCATAAAATACTCGATACAAACTTCTTGTGCAAACAAAGAATATTCGAATTTCAAACTCCTTCGTCGATTTAATTTTGAGTTTGTTTATATTTAGGAATTTGTTAATGATTTTGATTTTGCTCTAGGATGTTTAGTGAAAACTTATTTGGATTGTAATTCTAATATTAATTGCATTGGTGTTTAATTAATTATAATTATGTAACGTAACGGAGGTGGCCCCTGAAACGCAGGTGTTGTTACCTAGCTCAGCTTCAATTTTCAAAAAATGTGAAGTCCTGAGGTTTCTCATTTTCTATAAATTTTGAAGGTAATAAACCATTTATTTATTTATTATTATTCCTTATGCTTTTGGCTTAGATCCTTCTTTTTCTCGTAGTCATGGTATAAAATATAGTATGCAACTCTTGAATAAAACGGATTTATATCGAGGGCCATGTATCACTCGCATCGCTCAGGATTCTAACACTTGAATTACTCGCTATGCTCGTGATTCAATCATCATGAATCACTCCCTACGGTCGTGATTCAGTTTTTAGAATCCTTCACTTGTTCGTGATTCATCTATGGCCCTCGCTTTAAAACCGTCCTTTATTCACTAGTTGCATAATATACTATTTTCCCGCGTTAGTATTCATTTGTTTTTTTTTTCAATAAACAGCTTTCTATTTGCAAGCCAGTTCGAAATTTAAATAAAACCTTTCATAAGCAACCTCCTTGGTTGCCATGTTTCGGAGTAAAAGATCGTTCCATTTTTAAATTACACGACAGCTGATATAAGCTAACTATGTAATTTATTTGGCCGCTAAACCACGACAGATATGGATTTTCATACAACTTTTTCCGGCCGCTGCTCGCATGTATTAGGGTAGTACAGCAATTTCGATTTATCTAGAAGAAGGTTGTTAAAATAATACTCAAATTTCCAAACATGTTTGAGAAAAGGACTTTACTCAACTGTGGTGCCAACTGGTGGGCACAAAACCGGTACATTATTACAACAACCATTATTACAGGAGCAGCATTATGACGTTTCAATGTCAATATGATTCCAATGCGAGGGAAAGATAGATTCATACATAATCGATTACCATTCATTTCTTTGGACTAGAATGAAGGTGTTAAAATGATTAAATTGAGAAACGACACAAATGGCAGGCTTTATTTGGTTGTCTAATAAATGTACCTAATGTACGAGATTACCTTACCTTAGCTGTGCATGTTCAGCGTTGTCGTGCGGTACGGGCAGAGTGGGCGGATCGGGCGGAGTTTGCGGTGTGGGCTGCGCGGAGCGGCGCCGATGCTCCATCATAGCGATGTTGATGGTCTCCAGGATGCGCTCCGTGCTGGACTCGTCTCTGTCAGGAACCAAGCCTTCTGCCGTGTGACTGTCGGCTTCACTGGGCGGCTCAACATTACTGCGCCGAAGAATCGCCTCGCCAATCTGAGAGCTAGACTTCTTGAAGTCCAGGATCCTGTCTGCTTTGTCAGCCGAGTGTAGTGCTAGTGGACTGTCTGTGGGAGTCGTCGGTGACTCAGGAATAATCTGCGCGGCCAGAGGGCCGGGCTCGTCGATGCTGGTATCGAAGTCGTAGGCGGGCGTGGAGTGGGCCTTGTCCAGTTTCCCACGACTCCTGTCTGGGCCAGTGTCATCCTGCGAGGGTCTGGGCCGCGCGGCTGGCGGGGCTGCGGGCGCCGGCACAGGCACTGCGGGCGCCGGCACAGGGACTGCGGGTGCCGGCACAGGCACTGCAGACGCCGGCACAGGCGCTGCCGGTGCCCGGTCCAGCACCACGCCTAGACACGTCCGCGGCCGTGGGGACAGCTCCAGGCCGGTGCTGCAGGAGACCGCCTGAAAAATGTGAACATGATGATGCGAAAAAAAAACAACCGACTTAAATAAAACAGAAAATTGATTTCGGAAGTATGGTGTGATTCAGTATGACTTTTTGCCACCAATTTCTGATTCACTTCACTTTTGGCTAAAAATAAATGAGCGAGGACCATTTTGAATAGATTACACAGCTGCTACTGCTACTGCTATTGCTACTGCTACTGCTTGGTACCTTATCCCTGGCATACAGCGCGGTGTCGTCCGGCGCGGCCGTCATGCTGGTGCTGCCTCCCGATTGGCCCCAGCGCTGCTGCTTCAGCTCTTGCCAGAACTGGAATTTATAAATAATATTGCTAAATAAGGATGTTTGTCACATTATACTGTTTGTTGGATTTAGAGTCTCGGCGCTGAGTGTAGCGCTGAAAGTACAACAGCACACTTTATTTAGGCATTCATTTAGGTATCACCTGGTGTTACTGAAAATGACATGACACACTGAAATTTAATTATTTATTGCTTAAAAGATTTTATTAAATTAGTCTAAAGGCAGGTTTGTAGCCCCATGCCGAGGAGCAGAGAACCGCTCAGCTCGTCACTGATAGTTGGAGATGCGCAAGTCGAGGTGGCTCGATACATTAAGTATCTTGGCCTAACCCTGGACGGTCGGTGGGGCTTCGAAGAGCATTTCGAGCGTCTGGTCTCCCACGTTGCAAGGCCAGTGGGTGCTTTTCATAGATTGCTGCCCAATCTTGGGGGACCTCGGTAGGAAATTCGCTACCTCTACGCGGATGTCGTTTTGACCTGTTTGGTCAAGCAGACTGTCAGATGCTGCAGGACTAAAATCAACAGCCTGCAGCGGAAAATGGCTGGAACGGTATCTTTTGAGGCGGCGACAATCCCGGCACGCTTCCCACCACTGAAAATCCTGGTGGATATGGACGCGAGGGTATATGGCCGGATTCGCGCCATCCGCCAAAGTGGCAATAGCGTGCCCGGAATCGCTGCAGTTAGCCTGAGGCAGCAGGAAGCCGGCGCGGCTACAACCGGCACGGGTCGAGCGCGCGGCTACAGACAGCACGGCTAGCGCGCGCGTCTACGACCGGCACGGCTAGAGCGCGCGGCTACAGCCGGCACGGCTGGCGCACAGATACTGTAGCCGCAATTCTCCCACAAGCGCGTTATCGAAACCATCCTGCCACACTTCGAAGCCTGGCTGAAAAGAGAGGAGCGCATCTGCTACAGGCTCACTCTCGTGTGCTTCTGTCCCTTTCTACGTGCTGGTGGTAATCACTGGGGTGATTTTAGTGAAGAAAAACCCACACTCCCTGGTCTTTTTCCCAAAAGTACAGGCGCCTTCTGAAGTTTGCCCCCCGTCACAGAAATAAAGGAGGAAAGAAACGGAAAGCTTTGACATGGGTCCCACGGTGGAGGACATCTGTGGACGTTTCTGCCCCAGTGGGGGAACTAACATCTTAAGTCAAACGTTCGCGGTGGAGGACATCTGTGGACGTTTCTGCCCCAGTGCGGGAACTAACATCTTAAGTCAAACGTTCGCGGTGGAGGACATCTGTGGACTTTTCTGCCCCAGTGCGGGAACTAACATCTTAAGTGAAACGTTCGCGGTGGAGGCCATCTGTGGACTTTTCTGCCCCAGTGCGGGCACTAACATCTTAAGTCAAAATTTTGCGGTGGAGGGCATCTGTGGACGAAGTCAAACGGCTCGCTACCTGTTCGATGGTGTGGCTGGGGCGCTTGTACAGCGGACTGTCGCCGCTGATCGTGTGGCGCCGCTGCACGGCCGAGCGCGGCTTGGGCGGGTACATCCTGCGAGTGGACAATCATTTACTTAGTATGGAATGTTATGTTTCTTTAAGAGATAAGCAAGACAAAGAAATCGATGGACGACGTGTCGAGCACGTCTGGCACAGCTACTACTTCATGGTACGAAGTTACTAACTACTAATAAGATAGGTATCTGGCTTCAAGGATGAAGTCGCTGAAGCGGAAACTCATCATCAAATTATGCATACTGCCCATCCTTAGTATTTATAACCGAAGTGTTTGTATGTTAGGTGGTAACGCAGCTCGCACAAACACACACATGCGCACGTACGCAGACATAGACCCTGCACAGTTGCTATTTCTTGTCGAATGTTGAAGTAGAAAATAGCATTGTTTAACTGTCTCTTTCACTCTTACGTTTGTCGCATCATCCTATCTCGCTTACTCTATGCAGTATACTCAATGACAAACTGTTTCTTGTGCAATGGTTCGCTGTGCCACAGAGACACAAAGATCCGCTGTGACTACTGTACATTACAGATTTTGAAGGCGCTGAAAGCGGTAGTGGATTCGAAATTCAAATCTAAGAAGAAATTTGTCAATTTGTGGTGTCATTTTCTTGGTTCTGGACTGCGCTAAAAACGTTTAGGTCGAAAACTGGGTCTCGGGTTCCAGGGCGGCGCGAGTACCTGGTGTGGTCGGGGTGCAGGTTTGTGGGCGAGTAGGTACCTGGTGTGGTCGGGGTGCAAGTGTGTGGGCGAGTACCTGGTGTGGTCGGGGTGCTGGTATGTGGGCGAGTACCTGGTGTGGTCGGGGTGCAAGTGTGTGGGCGAGTACCTGGTGTGGTCGGGGTGCAGGTGTGTGGGCGAGTACCTGGTGTGGTCGGGGTGCAGGTATGTGGGCGACTACCTGGTGTGGTCGGGGTGCAGGTATGTGGGCGAGTACCTGGTGTGGTCGGGGTGCAGGTGTGTGCGCGAGTACCTGGTGTGGTCGGGGTGCAGGTATGTGGGCGAGTACCTGGTGTGGTCGGGGTGCAGGTATGTGGGCGAGTACCTGGTGTGGTCGGGCTGCAAGTGTGTGGGCGAGTACCTGGTGTGGTCGGGGTGCAGGTATGTGGGCGAGTACCTGGTATGGTCGGGGTGCAGGTATGTGGGCGAGTACCTGGTGTGGTCGGAGTGCAGGTGTGTGGACGAGTACCTGGTGTGGTCGGGGTGAAGGTATGTGGGCGAGTATCTGGTGTGGTCGGGGTGCAGGTGTGTGGGCGATTACCTGGTGTGGTCGGGGCGCAGGAATGTGGGCGAGTACCTGGTGTGGTCGGGGTGTAGGTATGTGGGCGAGTACCTGGTGTGGTCGGGGTGCAGGTGTGTGGGCGAGTACCTGGTGTGGTCGGGGCGCAGGAATGTGGGCGAGTACCTGGTGTGGTCGGGGTGCAGGTATGTGGGCGAGTACCTGGTGTGGTCGGGGTGCAGGTATGTGGACGAGTACCTGGTGTGGTCGGGGCGCAGGTGTGTGGGCGAGTACCTGGTGTGGTCGGGGTGCAGGTATGTGGGCGAGTACCTGGTGTGGTCGGGGCGCAGGTGTGTGGGCGAGTACCTGGTTTGGTCGGGGTGCAGGTATGTGGGCGAGTACCTGGTGTGGTCGGGGTGCAGGTGCGTGGGCGAGGCGGGCGGCGACAGCGGCTCGGAGTCGTCGCTCTCGGGCTCGGGCTGCTCGGGGTGCTCCGGGTGCTCGGGGGGCTCGGGCTGCGCAGGCTGCGGGGGCGGCGGCGGCGCGGGTAGCAGGCGCAGCTCGTAGCGCGGCGCGGGGCGCAGGCGCAGGCGGCGCGCGTGCTGCGCGTGCAGCTGCGGCGTGCCCAGCGCGGCCGGCGCGCGCGCAGCCCGGCGGCGCAGGCGCAGCGCCAGCTCGGCGCCCGCACAGCCGCACAGCCTCACCACCGCCTCGCCGCTCCAGCCGATCACGCACTGGTTGCCCACCTACAAAACAAACAACCAGGTGTCGTGAAGTACCGGTGTACGTACACGGCGATGCGCCATCGGTACATGGTGGACATTACACCCATACGCACAAAACGTTTTGGAAACACTTTTATCATGCATACAGCTAAGGAGTGGAATTCCCTGACGGACTCTGTTTCCCGACGGCTACAATCTAGGAGTCTTTAAGTCAAAAGTTAATAGGTTATTTCTAGGCAAGCGTGTTTCACCGTCTACCACATCATCTCTTACCGAAAGGTGAGATGGTGGTCAAGCGCGAGCCTATAAAACATTTAAAAAAGAAGTCGCGGCCGTACTCGTCTGCTCGAGACGCAGCACGGGCTTAGCAGACACTAGCACGCAGCGTCTACTGACGAGGCATCGCCGCATTTCTGTTCAAGAATTAGAAATAGATAGTTGACCTTAAACACTTTATTGAAACGATACAAAATACTATTATCTCCTTCAGTTGTTGATAGCCATACAGTTACAAGTTAGTTTGTTGAAATGTTATTTTTATAATGTTAAATCGCGGCGCGTATCATTGATCTTACACACTATAACAACAGTACATTTATGTTAGCTACCTGCACGATCTCGTCTCCGATGTGCACGGCGCCGGACGCGTGAGCAGGGGAGCCGAAGCGGATGTCAGCGAGCTGGTGGTGGCCGCAGAACGACGGCACCACGTCGAAGCCCAGCGGCTTGCCCCCCTGGCGCAGCGTCACCGTGTCCAGCGATGCCGGCTGTAGGATCATGGGATCCGACACGTCCTAGGGGGGTTGATTACTATTACATATCGTACAAGATCTCGATTTTATGCGGTTACACTCCCGTGGCCTATGACACTCTGCACTGGTTGGTAGCTTTCTATTAGAAAAAGATGTTTTGTTATATATTTGTTCTTTGTCTTTTTTTTTTTGTTTCATTATTTTTAGAAAATAGGTACTTCGTCTTCTGAAGTAGAAGTATATACTACAAAGTACAAACAATTTTACTGAATGAAGGCTTTTCTAAAATGACTTGCACTAGGTGGCAGCACTGTCTGTGGCGTCAGGAGCGTAAATGAGTGAAATGCCCTGCCCGCTGATATCTACAACCTGGGGGTCCTGACTTCAAGAGTGAATAGGTTACTTTTATGCAAGCGTGCTTCACCACCCACATCATCAGGAGAGATAGTAGTTAAACGCAGCCTTACAAAAATAAACAAGTACCTGTATGATGTAGTCGGCGGTTGTGGCGGTGGTGGCGGCGGCGGCGGCCACGGCGCGCGCCGGCTGCTCGGCGAAGCGGTCGCGCTGCGCGCACGTGGCGGCCTCCAGCGACAGCTTCAGCAGCGCCGCCTTGCGCTCCGCCAGCGACGCCGCCGCGCTGCCGCTCGAGCACAGCGGCCATCTAGACCAACAAATCACCAATTTTTTTGTAAACTACATTTAGAAAGAGACAAGCTATATGAGCGAAAGTATACGAACTTAAGGTAAGTCGACAGTTTTTGCTCCAGTTACCCATGTAGTATGGTATGAAATGTGTAAGCAATCCTTTCAATGTGAAACCATTAGTCATATTGTTACTACTCATGACTAATAATTTTTCAGAGTTTATTTCATGAAAATCTTTATTGATTACCCAACTGCCGAAGGAGGGTAATGTGTTTATCAGTCTTTGTATGTATGTTTGTTCTTATGTGGTGTTCTAGAGACCTAATGCGTTGGCCGATATTAATGATTCTTATGCCAATCGATTTGTGTTAATCTTGCGAGTGGCACTGCCTACGTTAATATTATATAATAAAAAAACGGCGGATTTGGGGCGTCATATTGTGGGGGGGTTATTTTTCTTCCTAGCCCGTCGTGTGGGATATTAAAATAAAGGGTTTTAAGAGGTGATTTCAAAAATATATAACACTTATATGTTTTAATTTATGTTCACGAAAAAAAAAAAACTTTAAAGTTGTGAATAAAACAAGTAAATTTAAAAAAAAACAAAGAAAAGTGGAAAAGGATGGAGGAGGCTTTTTACCCTACAGGGGCCATACAATAATATACATGAACATTTTGCTGTGCATAACTAAGAATGTATTTTTTTTAATTGTATGGATAAATAAAGCTATAATAATAAAAAAAAAACATAAAACGTAACTGCTTAAGAAGCAAAAATAAAAAGACGTAAACAAGAAAGAAAAATGAGTTTATCGGCATTAAAAATAAAAACACCTTAAAATTAAACAAAAACATTTTTTTAAACTATTAATGCCAAAAGGGCCTCAGCTCCGCATAATGTCAAATGGAAATACACTGATTGAATGGAATACGCTGATTTTCAGCTGCAGCCCATGAGTGCCATATGCTCAAAAACACCAACAAACATTCATATACAATTTTTTTTTGTAAAGAACCACCTGAGTAAAATTTTGCGACTTTTAATTATAACACAACAAAAATAAAAGTTATGAGCCCATTAACAAAAGAGAATAAATAAAATAAATACTACACAACAATATTAACACTTCACACTCACTCACAAACATACACCTCACGCGCATTTATTTATAAGTTTAGAAAAAATATATACAATTATATCCATTTTTCTTTTATCCTAAAACATTAATAAAATACTTGAATAATGAACTTTGGAGGTGTGAAGTGCACTAAAACAAGCAATTTTTGGGTAAGAGGGCACTTTAATACACAACTGTAAAAGTGAAATAAATTATTTGTAAATGCAATTACTCAATTGGAAAATAAATTAAATTATTATTTAATTTATTTTTTTTATTTTACAATTATTCAAACTACTACTCAGTAGTTTCAATTCATATGCATTAAACATTTCACAATTTACTCTGTTGAATACAAAACTAGAGCAACATTTTAAAGAAAGATTTATCTGTCTGTTTAAATAGCAAATTATTTAAGTATTACTAGTATCACATTACCTGTCGAGCCAGCACACCAGAGGTTTAACAGCATGCACGGTGCGAGCTACATCAGCCAGTGTCTGTGTCTCAAGCCGCGCATCAGGGTGGTGACGCAGTGCACGTGCCAGTGTGGTGGCCACCACTGACACACGCAGTGCAAGCTGCTGCACACACTCCCGAGACACCTCATATTGCTAAACACATCCACATCAGTGATATTATGCACACAATTACTGTGAAATACAATAAGTCACATAATAACTACAAATAATGGCAGTTAAATCATTAATCATGTACAAATTACTGCTACATTACTACTATAAATAAACAGCAGAGACATAAGATTAAATAGTTCAGTAGCGGCACTCACCAACAGATAACACTGTTGAGATAAGTGAAACATAACATTGTGCTCTCCTGTGACTCATCTCGCCTCACTACAGACTAGACTACAGAACACAATGTATATCAATGAGTGCATTTCGATATTCACGACAGCTGGACACTTACAAAGTTCCGGAGGTGCTCGACGGCCTCCAGCAACAGCTCCTGGTGTCCGATGACGTGCATGCCAAGGTACTCGAGGTCGTCGCAGCGCAGCGTGAGCAGCTTGGCGCCGTCTAGGCCACGCTCGCGTAACGCCGGCACGTAGCGCGCCACCGTCGGGCCCAGCCCTGCGGACACAGTTGTGACTCACTAGCTCGCGTCCACCACACACTGACCACTCGCTGCCTGAGCACGCACCTGACAGCCAGTCCGCCACCTGGTCCACCGACCACTCCGCAACATTGAGGCTAGCCATAGGCATGAGGCTGGCGCATCTTCTAGTGACCGCTGTTTATTATTATAGTGCGGCGGAAATCTACAAACAACAGCCGGACGATGCGACTTCTTTTGATTTTGACTGACATTGACATCTTTTTTTTTTTTTTTTTATTATATTTGTTCCTAACGGAACAGGCTAAGGTCTGAGACCATGCTGCCTAGTCATCAGTATTTTTTTTTTCTTCTTGAATTCTTTAGTATGCATTAGAATGCGGATGTAACAGATTCTAATGCTTTTTTGGAGTATTTGGCAGCAAATTGTATCGAATCAGCCTTCCCAGTAAGCTTTGCAGAGGTAGTCAATACTACAATAAAATTCTCCGCTCCACTATCCCGAGATCGCTTCTGTTAATGATTTCACATATTGTCCAGTTGCATAGACAGTTGAGACACAAAACTACACCAATTTTATATCACAATATCCACTAGGAATCAATTTGCAAATAATATTAACAGCCGCTGAACTACACTCGAAAAAATCCCGCCAAAAACTCCTGACATTGACATCTCAGAAATGGCACAGACAGAATACAGATTGATTACAGAGTATTAAAATTACGTTTCGTTCTACGTTCTACTAGAATAAAAGTAAATTGACTTCTTTGCAATATTATAATAATTGCTTCTCACGAAGCCTGTGTGACTGTGTATTCTGTAATTTAATTTTTAAATTAACTATAAAAACAATAAGTTTCTCGGTTCTACAATATTTCTTTTACAAGTCATGAGAATAAATCCACAAGCTATGTATAGATGGCACTGGTAAGTATGAAAAGTAATATTGTAAAAAGTCTTGAATTGTTTTTTCTGAAGTTTTGAGGCGTATTTTTCCAGTGAAGCTCAGCGGCTATTTTATACGTATTTTTAGATAAAATAGTATTTTTTTAAACACTAATTTTCAGTTAACATCCCTATTACAAAAATATTGGAACTCGGTTCTTACCACTTCAGCACTCACTGAGAGAGTCGTCGGTCATTTGATAAAAACATAACTCCTAATCTATATAGGTAATAATTAGTACGGTTACTCGTGATTGAATTGATTACATTTTTGTTGTTTTTATAAGAACAATAACACATTGTTATGGGTAGATAAAGATACGGAAAAACAATACCCGCATTTTTTCAAATTTGATAATTCATTGATACTCTTTTTAACCGACTCCCCAAAAAGGAAGAGGTTCTCAATTCGGAAGCTTAGTTTTTTTTTTGTTCGGGCTTTACTACGACATATAAAGAAGGATTTGCAAAATTCATTTATTTGTTAGAAAGGGTATACTCTCGAGGTAATCCCATTGTCACCAAATCAGAATCTGACTATGGGAATAGCAATCAAGGGAACTCCTCAAAAAATATAGGCAGACATATAATATTGTTGCCAAGTTGTTAAGTAACTTAGTATTAAGTTGTTTGGAAAATAAACATTATTATTATTATTTCCGAGTTCTTTATTTTGCTTCTCTTTTAAGAGAGTATACGACCATACACACGGGCCAGAGCCAAGTGTGTACGGGGGCATTTAAATTGAAAAGGTGGATGATAATGTAGAGGAACTCAGAAATTTTCGCGTTATGCGACAGGTATTGAGTATTGTGGCTTTTTGGAGCATGTACAGTGTGTGAGAAGACATGTGCAGAGTGTCAAGACTTTGCGTGAGAGCCTTTGGCACTACACCGGTACATGAAAGTACTATAGGGACGATTTGAACAGTTTGCGCTTTCCACTGGGTTTTTATTTCTATGGCGAGTTCTTGGTACTTACTAAGTTTTTCGGATATTGTAGTTTGGATGTTGTGTGAATTAGGTATAGCTATATCGATTAGGTACACTGTTTTATTAATTTTGTCGTGTACAGTAATTATTGTTCGGTCCCAATAGAGTTTTTGATGCCTATTTTCTAAAATAATTTCTGGTTTATATTTTTATAATACGGAATCATCTCACCTATGAAATGATATTTGTATGCGAGGTGTTGGTGTATGATTGCGGCAACTTGGTTATGTCGATGTTTGTAATCTGTCTGTGCGAGAGATTTACAGACCCCCGTTATGTGCTGTATGGTCTCCGAGGCGCTGTTGCAATGTCGGCCATGTGTCAGTCGGCTGATTGGAGTCTTTCATTATATATTTTCTGTAATTACGTGTTACTATTACTTGATCCTGGATCGCAAGCATGAAGCCTTCAGTTTCGGGAAACAATTCGCCTCGTTTGAGCCATTCGTTCGACTTTATTTTATCGACGTGTGGCTGGCTCAGGCTGGCTCGATGTCTTCCATGTAGAGCTTTTCCAGCCCATGCTGAATTTTTTTGTTGTGTGCTCACAATGTTTTCATTGATTTGAGTGTTTCTATTTCGCAAATTGAGTGGTGTAAGTCTTTTATCTGTCTCTGTTACGTGTTTGTGTAGTAGCGATTGTTCTGATTTGTTATGGAAGTAAGATCTTAGTGAAAGGATCTGCTTATTGTGCAAATTTTGTATGTCTATCAAACCCCTCCCTCCTTCTTGTCGTGGTAACGTAAGTCGCTGTATGCATGATTTCGGGTGGTGTTTCCTATGCTTAGTAAAGAGAGTATTGATAGTTCGCTGCAGTTTTTTAATATCGGTTTTTGACCATCGTATGATCCCGAAAGAGTACGTGAGAATGGGTATTGCGAATGTGTTGACAGCTTTAATTGTGTTTTTGGAGTTAAGGTTAGAATTAGAATAAGGCGATATGTAAATTTTTTAAGCAATTCTTGTTTTGTCATCTTTTGTTCTATCTGTCTGGATTGTTTGAAACCTAGGTATTTGTATAAAGTGTGTTCATCCATTGGCTCTATAGTTTCGCCTGTTCCGAGCATGTAGCTGTTATTTTGAATTTTTCCTTTCTCAATTGACAGAATTTTGCATTTATCTACCCCGAATTGCAAAATGGAAAAGTGATTGTTTATCTGCTGCGTACAACTTTATGTCATTCATATACATAAGGTGTGTTAAGGTGGATTGTGGGTTATCTTTTATTATTGGGAACCCTTCGTTAGTTTTATCTAGTAGGTGTGATAGTGGATTGAGTGCAATGCAAAACCATAAAGGACTGAGAGCATCGCCTTGAAAAATACCACGTTTAATTTGGATTGGTTCAGCGGCTAAATTCGTGGATGCTTGATTTATTTTAAGTACAGTTTGCCAACTTTGCATGGTAGAATCTAAGAATAATCTAATGGTGGGGTGAATATTATAGATTTTTTCATGTAATAACCAGCTATGCGGGACTGAATCAAATGCCTTTTGGTAATCGATGAACATGGTATGAATATCTTGTTTGCTTTTGACCGCGCTGTTCATAGCAACTGCATCTATAGTTAGTTGTTCCTTACATCCTTGGCTGTTTTTACGACATCCCTTTTGTTGTTCTGCTAGAATTTTATGCTTATTTAAGTGATCGTAGACTTGTTCACTTATACAGGCTGTGAGGATTTTATAAAGCGTTTGCAAGCAAGTAATTGGTCTGTATTTAGCTGGATCTGTGGTATTATTCGTGTCTTTAGGTATCATATACGTCACTCCTTGTGTTATGTATGCTGGAAGCGACAGTGGTGATTTAATAAATTCATTAATGTGATTATATAATATGAATGGGTGGATACTAGTGAATTTCTTATACCAATAGTTGTGAATATTGTCCGTACCTGGGGGTTTCCAGTTGTGTGTGCGTGTTAAGACTTCTATAAAAGTGCTTATTGGTAAATGTTCAAACTCCATTTCAGGAATTTCTGGTGTTGCGTCATTGATCCAGTTTGCGTGATTGTTATGGTTTACTGGGTTTTCCCATATATTCGCCCAAAATTCCCGTAATAATTCAGGTGAAGGTGTCTCTAGTGGTATGCTAGTGGTGTTGTTAGACGTAAGATTTCGGTAAAATATTTTTTCGTTGTTACAAAATTTTGTGTTTTGCTGTTTGCGATTTGTGCATGTGATATATCTTTTAAGTCTACTAGATGCTGCGTTTAATTTTTGTTTTAAAGTGTCCAAAAAGTGTTCTAATTGTGTATTTGAATTTTCATGTTGTGCGTGAATTTGATATTTTATTTTTATTTGTTCGATTGATGCTATTAATTTTGGACTTCTCCTACCATTAATGAATTGAGTTAGCCTCCCTATGCTTGCTCTTAGATTTCTGATTTTCTTTTCTAATCTAATTTGCCACTTTGGTTTTCTCTGATTATATGTGCGGCGTTGATTTTGCGTAAAGTCTAATATTTTAGATCCATTGCATGTAGCTGCCGTCCACGCTGCACAGTAAATTATTGTTTGCAGTTTTATGAATTCGGTATCGACATTTACGTGCTTAGGAAGAATAACAGTATTTATATATGTAACTATAGCAGAAAACTTTCTAGATGTCTTCTGCTTGGGAATGTATGGTCTATTAGTGGGATGTGTGTCAGTAAAATTTACTTGAGCCTGTTGAAATATGGCTTCAATTTCAGGGTTAATAGCATCTACATTAGTTTCCATTTGTTCAAATTGACCAATCTCTATGTGGTTCAAGAAATTGTCATCATCTGTATTTACGAATGTCTGGTGAACGATGTCAGTATCTATGATGTTATAAGTATTTGGGCCAGTTGGTTCGGAGTCATTCTGCGATTGTGTGGTAAAGAGCTCGTTATTAAGGTCTTCAAAATGTTGTGTGTTGGTGTTGCTACTTCTCAATTCTACAGCTACCTGGTTTTTTATGTCTTCTAATCTGTTTGCGTCCTCCTCTATAAATCCGTTATTTGTTATCGCTCTCACCTGCTCAGATAATCTTTGCTCACTTATATGTGATAATTCTGGATATATATTTATGAATGCCTTGTGTAAACATTTCCTATAGGCTGTTTTATTTGTCTCTAACTGTGTTACTGTAAAATATATCCTAATTAGTGTTTCATTGTATTCGTTCGTCCATCTCATGCGCTGGCCGGACTGTGTATTGGATTGTGTGGAGTGTTGCTGTATCTGAGTGTGAACCATTTGTAGTTCAGCCCTAACTTCTTCATAAATTTGGTCTATAGTGACTTGTGGTAATAGCTTCTTTTGTATTATGGCTCTACGCTGATCACCTATTCTTTGTCGGCTTACTTGCATAGCCGGGTATTTTTCTAAAAACTTAGTGTGAAGCGATGGAAGATATGCATTTTTGTCTGAGTCCATATTAGTGAGATGAAGATAAGTGCGTAGGATGAATTTATTCATTTCAATACTCCATTTCCTACGAATTGTTGCAGTTCTGGCGGTGGGTACAGTATCGTAGACAACATTTGTCTCCTGTACAACATCCGTTGACTGTATACTGATTGATGACGACGATGGCGTCGGAGAGGCACGAAAAGATTGTGATGATGATGGAATTGATGGGAAAAGAGATGGAGTAGATGACGTAGAGAATTGTGTAGTTTCGTCATCCATTTGAGGCATATTTGCCTGAAGTTGTTTTTTTATTTTAGATCTAGTTATCATGATATTCTCACGAGTAGCTAGGGACTAAAAAGGTCAGCACACAGCAGAGCCCTGCGTTCACTGTGGCAAGGGTAAATAAAACTGGAGGTCCCCTATTATCCAGAGTTGGCGCACTAGCGACTGAAGCACTCCCCTAGCCATGCAGCCCTCGGCATGCGCGACCTTGGCTTGGATTGTATCTCTTTTAGTCTGGCCCCTCACGCTAGGCCTATCTCGACAAAGTTACCTCTACCGACACAGACCTAGGGTTCACTGGAGCACGCAAGCTCCACCACGTCGTCAACGTAGAGATACGGCGGTGGGGTTATTATTATTATGGTTTTTAAATTTTAGTTTCTCAGGTAAGAACCTGGTGTTTTTATAGGATCTCACGGGTCTGAACCAAGGTGAAATCCTAATTTTCTATTTGAACTGGTAAATTGTTTTGTACTGCAGTGAAATTGTAATCTAAATCTAACTGTAAAAAATTTCTTACTATTCGGCAAGTGTTTAATATGGCAGCTTTTTGTAGTGTTAGGTATGTGTATTTTGATAGATTGAGAACTTTAAAACTATTGTATATTTGTTTCGGAATAACACCTGTTGTTGATATTACTATTGGGACTACTGTAACTCTATTCATTTTCCAAACTCTGGTAATTTCTTCTTGTAACTCTGTGTGCTTCCTAATTTTTTCCGTGATCGTTTTTTGTATTATTATTAGTGTTTGGGACCGCTATATCTATTATGTATGTGTGTTTGTTTTCTTTATCAACAAGTGTTATATCTGGTCTGTTCTTATAAATAGTGTGATCTGTAATTATTGTGCGGTCATAATATATTTTGTATAGTTGATTTTCTAAAACAGCTCTAGGTGAATATTTGTAATATGGAGTGTACGGATCCTGCATAAGTTTAAGTTTGATTGCAAGTTTTTGGTGTATGATATTAACTAGTTGATTATGCCGGTGAGTATAGTCGTTCTGAGTCAATGTCATACAAGCTCCCGTAATATGTTGTATTGTTTCAGGTTTGCTGTGACATTTTCTGCATAAATCATTTCTAACTGTACTATCTTTTATAATATATTTTCTATAATTTTTGGTATTAATGACTTGGTCTTGAATGGCTAGCATAAATCCTTCTGTTTCTGGAAACAGCCCACTCAGTTCAAGCCATTTGTTGGAAGCTTCCCTATCAATGTGTGTTTGGTATAGATCATTAGGATGTCTTCCGTGTAGTTCTTTCTGTCTCCATTTTTTATGTATTTCTTCTATGTGTCTTGCTTTGTCTATTGTTTCAATATTACCTTCGCTAAGATTCAGTGGTGTATATTTGTTATCTATCTCTACTATTGTTTTATGTAATTGACTAGTATTCTTCTTCCTATGAAAGAATTGTTTTAGGTTTATTATTTGCCTTTTGTGTAAATATGATATTTCAATTAACCCTCTGCCCCCCTCTTTTCTGGACATAATCACTCTTTCGATTGCTGATTTAGGGTGGTGATATCTATGTTGTGTAAGAATTGTTCTAGTTTTAGTTTCAAGTGCATGTAATTCTGTTTTAGACCACTTTATAACGCCAAAAGAATAGGTTAGTATAGGTATAGCATAAGTGTTTATAGATTTGAACAAACTTTTACTAGCTAGGTACATTTTACATAATGAATGGATTCTTTTATAATATTCCTGTTTTAGTTTATCTTTAATAGCTTTGTGCTCTAATAGTCGCGCTTGGTTGTATCCTAAGTATTTATAAAGTTCTTCATTTTTCATTGCTTCTATTACTGCTTCCGAATCTGTTGTGTAATTTCCGCCCACTATCTTACCCTTTTCTATGTTAAGTTTTCTGCATTTGTCTAGTCCAAAATCCATTCTAATGTCTTTCGAAAACGATGTTGTTATGTCTAATAAACTATGTAAATCTGTATTTTTATTAGCATATAGTTTTAAATCATCCATATAAAGTAAATGTGTTATTTGGTGTAATAGCGATCTATTGTTCTTTATGTCAAAACCTAATTTAGATTCGTTTAATGCGCGAGAGAGTGGATTTAGGGCTAGACAAAACCATAGAGGGCTTAGTGAGTCCCCTTGAAATATTCCCTTTTTAATTGCTATATCATCTATGGTTAAGTTTGTGGTTTGTGTTTGTAGTTTTAGAGTAGTTTTCCAGGATCCCATGGTATTCTTAAGAAAATTTATTAACAATGGGTTGATTTTATAGATTTTAGAACTTGAACTAACCATGAATGCGGTACGCTGTCAAATGCTTTTTTGTAATCTATGTACGCTATGTATAAGTTTTTTCTTGCTCTCTGGACGTGTTTTAAGAGAGTGGAATCAATAATTAATTGTTCCTTGCAACCCATATGCCCTCGTCTGCAGCCTTTCTGTTCTTCAGTTAAAATATTATATTTTTCGGTGTGTTTAATAATTTTATTAGTAATGCAAGACGTTATGATTCTGTACATAGTTGGGAGACAAGTAATTGGTCGATATTGTGAGGGATCCTGGGTTCCACTTGATTTTGGGATCATATATGTGATGCCCTTTGTGAGAAATTCTGGCAGATTTTCGTTGCCTTTTAAAATACCATTAATTTGTTCAGCTAATGTCCTATGTAGTGCTTGTAATCTTTTTATCCAAAAATTATGTAAACCATCTATTCCTGCTGCTTTCCAGTTATGTGTTTTATTTATTATTGTATTTAATTCAAGAGTGTCTATATCTTCAAACGGCATTTCTTCTATTTTTCCTGATCTAACTATTTCTTCTTGTATCCATCTAGCTTCTTTATTATGTTCAGCGCTGTCTGACCAGATTCCTAGCCAGAATTCTTTTAGATTCTCTTCCGATGGAGGATTTATGATTGTCGTATCGTTTCCTTTAAGCTTTCTATAAAATTGTTTCTCACTTGTTGTAAATAGTCTGTTGTTATCCTTTCTTTCTTTGGCTTTTTTGTATCTTACTATCCTATGACTCTTGACTAAGAGTTTTTGTTTTAATGTGTCTAGGTGGTCTTCTATTTTTTTATTAAATTTTTTTCGTGTGAGCTGTGTTGTTTTATTATTATGTCCTTTATTTAACTTATTTCTTATTTAATACATTTTTAAATATTTTTATAAAAGATACAAAAACAAAAAAAAAACATTTAAAAATATAAAAAATAGAGGCCCACCGGTATCGGGAACAGGGTCCAAGCTACCGGCGGTCAGGGCTCCAGAGAGAGGGACCTCCTAACAATACGAGCCGTGTCCAGCAGTACTGCTTTCTGGATCAGGCCCTTGACCCAGCCGCCTAACGAGAGCCTCCTAAGGTGTTGGTCGAGGCTCGTAGCTATTAAACCATTGGCCGAAACGACAATCGGTACAATAATTGCTGTGTCCACATCCCACATGTCGACAACCTCGCGAGCCAAGTCAAGATACTTGATTTGCTTATCTTTCTCGGCTTTCACGAGGTTCCCGTCATGCGGGACGGTAATGTCAACAATCATTGCACGCCTCTCGATTCGGTCCACCACCACAATATCAGGCTTATTGGCTACAATAGTCCTGTCTGTGATGATGGACCGATCCCAGTACAATGTGATATTGCCATTTTCGAGAACTGGGTCGGGCACATACCTGTAGTACGGTACCTCCGATGCCACGAGAGTGTATTTCAGAGCAAGTTGCTGGTGGATAATCCTGGCTACAAGGTTGTGCCTATGCAAGTACTCTTCGTTAGCTAGACGAGAACAACCAGAGATAATGTGGCGGATCGATTCACCCGGGCGGTGACATGCCCGACAGATGTCAACCGTGCCATCCTTCACAATAAATCTCCGGTAGTAATTCGTCATGATAACTTCGTCCATAATTGCACAGGTAAAACCTTCGGTCTCCCCAAAGAGGTCACCGAAACGCAGCCAGGCTACGGACGCTGACTGATCTACATCGGACCCATGTAGGGCCCGGAAAAAGCGTCCGTGAAGCTCCTTACTCTGCCATACCTCCCTGCGGTCGTTAGTGTCAAGCACTACAGGCTTGCGCCAGTTCTCATTCGCCAAGGAGAGCGGGGTGAGTCCCTTGTCCACTGCTACTACATCTCGATGCATACCCACGTCGGCGTGTAGAAAATATTCTCTGAGATTGCATATCTCGCGGTTGTGGAGGTTTTTGGCATTTAAAAAGCCTCGGCCTCCACACTTCCGCGGGATATACAATCTCATGACCGACGATCGTGGGTGATGCATTCGATATGCAGTCAGCAATGTACGGACCCGCCTATCCAGGGCGTCAAGTTCTGTTTGAGTCCATTTGAGTATGCCGAAAGAGTACATCAATACCGGCATGACCCAACCGTTGAAGGCACGCACCTTGTTTACGCCCGAAAGAAGGCTATTTAATACCTTCTTCAGGCGGCCAAAGAAGCGTTCCTTCAGCGATTGCTTCATGTCAGTAGTGCTGATACCTAACGCTTCCGACATACCCAAATACTTATAGGTTTCGTTTGGAGAGAGGGATCTCAGGTTTATTGAATCCGCGAGTTGAATACCCACGGATTCCATAATCTCCCCTCGCTTTACATGCATGACTGCACATTTGTCCACACCAAACTCCATCCTGATGGCGCTACTAAAAGTTTCAGTTACCTTCAGTAGCTCCATAAGCTGAAGATTGCTGGGGGCAAAGAGCTTCAGGTCATCCATGTAAAGGAGGTGAGATATAACCTGACCACCCCTCCTCAACCGATAGCCTAGCCCTGAATTCTCCAGCATCATGCTTAGAGGATTCAAGGCTAGGCAAAACCAAAGTGGACTCAAACTATCGCCCTGGAATATACCTCGCTCGATCCTTACAGGTTCGCTATTCCTCTGGATATTTCGACATCCTGGATAGCGAAGGACCGTGCTCCATTGCCTCGTACACGATATTAAGAAGGTGCGTAGAGTTGTATCTATTTTATACAATTCTAGCACCCTCATGAGCCATGTATGAGGCACCGAGTCATAGGCCTTCTTATAATCTATCCAACATGTCGACAGATCCTTTCGGGAACGTCGAATCTGTTGGCTAATGGCCATATCTATGAGGAGCAGCTCCTTAGTACCGCGGGACCCGTTCCTACATCCATTCTGAGAGACCGACATGATGGAGTTATCGTCGACGTGTTTATTAATTTTGACTCTCAAAATAGATGTAAGAACCTTATAGACCGTTGGTAAACATGTAATAGGTCTATAATTTTTGGGTTCCGCAGTGCTACCAGACTTGTGGAGCAGGTGGGTTATTCCTGTTGTAAGGAACTTGGGTAGCGAACCAGACTCTAAGGCTGCCTGGTACTGAGATGCCAAACGAGCGTGCGACCTTTGTAGCCATTTTATCCAGAAGTTGTGCAGCCCGTCCGGCCCTGGAGATTTCCAGTTCGGCAACGGACGGACTGCACGGGCTACATCTTGGGGGCTGATCGTGATAGCCCCCATTTCTTGTATTGGATCGCACGCTCGCTCGACCTCCCGAGTCCATTCACCTTCGGTGTGACTGACAGGCACCGACCAGATGCTGCGCCAGAATGAACACATAGCGTCATCATCCGGCAGGCGAGTATCAGTCACACCGTGGTCGGGTCGCTCCCAAGCCCGATAAACCCACCTTTCATTACTTTGGAATGTACGATTCTGGGTGTATCGCTCCACTCTTCGTCTGTACCTACGAATACGGTTTGCCCATGCAAACACTTTTTGTTTCAGGAAGTCGATGCGCTCTGTGACATGGGATATATAGTCTCGGGGGCTGACATCAGTCCCCGAAAACGCCCGTCTCACAAAGCGCATCACTCTCGGGCGATTATTGCCCTCCCTGAAACAAATTAGTTTGCCGATGAGTGCTCTGGCCCCACCAATACGACGTTCGGTCCTGCACTGCCAAGCCGGTACGGCTGGTTTCGGTCGTGTAGCTCTATCATCTGCGAATTTGACGTGGGCTACACGACATGCCGCTACAGCCGCGCAGTACAAGATCGAATGTGTATCAGTGAGGTCTTCGCAGTCATCAAAATATTTTGACAACTGCGAATCCAGAACAGCCACCAGCGCCCTATTTTTGTTATGCATGGGCAAACGAGGTAATCGTGGTCTGAGTTCGGGTTGCATGTAGCGATATTCCCGAATAGCACACTCCAAAGCACTCCTCAATTCCTCATTGCATTGGGTACTTACGTTTGTAACCCTGTCACTACTCTCCTCGTCAGCGTGGATAGGAATATGGTTAGACTGTGGTGGTACCACAGCCTGCGACGATGGGGCAGTGACACGGTTACCCATTTCCGTTCTGAGGCGATCAAGTACAGCATCATCCAACATACGATTACGCTGGATGACCCGCACCTGATCCGAAAGTCGTTGTGCCGAAACGTTGACGGCTGGCTCAAGCACCTGAAACAAAGAGAGCATCCGGACACGGTACGCGGTCAGATTGTTTCCTCCCTCTGTAGCCCCATAGTATGCGCGCATGACATTTTCGTTAATGGATTGTGTCCATCTCATGCGCTGCACACTTCCGCCGGGTGCTGGGACCCTATCAGAGACCGGTAAGCCTCGAGGTCCTAAGCGGTCCGGCGGCCGGCGTCCTCCCCGTCGACGCGCAGGTGGTGGTGTCGTCGGCGGAGAGAAGTACTCGTCGCTCGAGCTCGACGCAACTGCCACGGTCGGTGTCACAGCACTCACGGTGGGGCTGGTTTCCGGCGGCGGCGAGGCGGAGCTGGGCGACGAGGCCGGAGGTGGTAGGCGTGCATTTCTGGCGGCGGCAGCTCTCGTCAACATGCCTTCGTCTTCATTTTTCTTGTTTATTTTTCATATTTCGTCGTCATTGACAGACGTCAATCTATTATTTCTATTGAATTTTTTTAACTTGATTTACTGGGTATTTACGGTGGCGGATAATTTGATATTATAATTAATCAGTCTCTGCTGCTTTCTTTTGCTATATTTTTTGTCGAAATTGGATGTTATTTTGAATTTATGATAAAATAAACGGCGACGGAAAAATTAGGCATGTTGACACTTCAGGGTTGCCATTTTTTTTTTTTTTTTTTTAGAAGACAATAGATGGCCACTGGGACTCCTTAATAAGTATGTCATAGGTATAAGATATCTCGAATAGTTAAGCGACTATGATGAAGCAAATATATTATTATTATGTCCTTTATTTAACTTATTTCTTATTTAATACATTTTTAAATATTTTTATAAAAGATACAAAAACAAAAAAAAAAACATTTAAAAATATAAAAAATAGAGGCCCACCGGTATCGGGAACAAGGTCCAAGCTACCGGCGGTCAGGGCTCCAGAGAGAGGAACCTCCTAACAATACGAGCCGTGTCCAGCAGTACTGCTTTCTGGATCAGGCCCTTGACCCAGCCGCCTAACGAGAGCCTCCTTATTATTATTATTATTTCATTTATTCATTTTATATACATATTTTTACATTTTTAAATATTATTCTATAAAAAATAAAATAAAAAAACATTTAAAAATACAAAAATAGTAGCCCACCGGTATCGGGAACAGGGTCCAAGCTACCGGTGGTCAGGGCTCCTGAGAGAGGAACCTCCTAACGATACGCGCCGTGTCCAGGAGTACCGCTTTCTGAATCAAGCTCTTGATCCAGCTGCCCAACGAGAGCCTCCTCAGATGTTCGTCGAGGCTCTTCGCTATTATGCCATTGGCCGTCACGACTATCGGCACAATGACTGCTGTATTCACATCCCACATGTCGACAACCTCGCGAGCCAGATCAAGATACTTGCTTTTCTTATCTCTCTCAGCCTTCACGAGGTTCTCGTCATGGGGGACCGCTATATCAACAATCATTGCGCGACGCTCTAGTCGGTCTATCACCACTATGTCAGGCTTATTGGCAACAATAGTCCTGTCAGTGATGATAGACCGATCCCAATACAACGTGACATTGCCATTTTCGAGAACTGGGTCGGGCACATACCTATAGTAAGGCACTTCTGATTCCACAAGATTGTATTTTAGAGCAAGTTGCTGATGGATAATCCTGGCTACAAGGTTGTGTCTATGCAAATAGTCTCCGTTAGCCAGACTAGAACAACCGGAGATAATGTGACGGATTGATTCCCCCGGTCGGTGACATGCCCGACAGATGTCAACCGTGCCGTCCTTCACAATGTATTTCCGGTAGTTGTTCGTCATCATAACTTCGTCCATAATCGCAAAGACAAAACCTTCGGTTTCCCCGAAAAGGTCACCAAATCGCAGCCAGGCCACGGACGCTAAAAGATCTACATCGGGTCCATGTAGGACCCGGTAGAAGCGTCCGTGAAGCTCCTTGTTCTGCCATACCTCCCTGCGGTCATTAGTATCTAATACAATAGGTTTGCGCCAGTTCTCGTTAGCCAAGGAGAGTGCGGTAAGGCCCTTGTCCACCGCTACCACATCTCGATGCATACCCACGTCGGCGGCCTGGAAGTATTCCCTAAGACTGCATACCTCGCGGTTGTGCAGGGTCTTAGCATTTAAAAAGCCACGACCGCCGCACTTCCGCGGGATATACAGTCTCATAACCGATGAACGTGGGTGATGCATGCGATTTGCGGTAAGCAATGTGCGGACTCTCCTATCCAGGGCGTCAAGTTCTGTCTGAGTCCATTTGAGTATGCCGAAAGAATACATTAAGACCGGCATGACCCAGCCGTTGAAGGCGCGCACCTTGTTCCCGCCTGATAAAAGACTATTTAGTACTTTTTTCAGGCGGCTAAAAAAGCGCTCCTTCAACGACTGTTTCACGTCAGTAGCATTGATGCCTAGTGCTTCCGACATACCCAAATACTTGTAAGCTTCGGTTGAGGAAAGGGATCGAAGGTGTATGGAATCCGAGAGTTGTATTCCCACGGATTCTATAATCTCCCCTCGCTTTACATGCATGACTGCACATTTGTCCACACCAAATTCCATCCTGATGGCGTCACTGAAGGTTTCTGTTACCTTCAGTAGCTTCATCAGTTGCAAGTTGTTGGGGGCAAAGAGCTTCAGATCATCCATGTAAAGGAGGTGTGATATGACCTGACCACCTCTCCTCAACCGATAGCCCAGGCCCGAACCCTCCAGTAGTGTACTGAGAGGGTTCAGGGCTAAACAAAACCACAGAGGACTCAGACTGTCGCCCTGAAAAATTCCGCGCTCAATCCTTATAGGTTCGCTGTTTTCCTGAATCTGTCGACATCCTGGATAGTGAAGGACCGTCCTCCATTGCCCCATACATGACGTCAGGAAGGTGCGCAGAGTTGCATCAATTTTATACAACTCCAGGACCCTCATGAGCCATGTATGTGGCACTGAGTCATAGGCCTTCTTGTAATCTATCCAACATGTCGCCAGATCCTTGTGGGAACGGCGAACCTGTTGGCTAATGGCAATGTCGATGAGGAGCAGCTCCTTAGTACCGCGGGACCCGTTCCTACATCCATTCTGGGAAGCAGACAAGATGGCGTTATTGTCAATATGTTGATTAATTTTCGCTCTCAGAATGGATGTAAGAACTTTATAGACCGTCGGTAAACATGTTATCGGTCTATAATTTTTAGGATCCGCAGTACTACCCGATTTATAGAGCAGGTGGGTTATTCCTGTCGTTAGGAACTGGGGCAGCAACCCTGACTCCAAGGCGGACTGGAACTGAGATGCCAAACGAGCGTGCGATCTTTCGAACCATTTAATCCAAAAGTTTTGCAGTCCGTCTGGCCCTGGAGATTTCCAGTTGGGCAACGGACGGACTGCACGAGCTACATCTTGGGGGCTGATGGTAATTGCCCCCATTTGTGGTATCGGATCGCACGCTTGCTCGACTTCCCGAGTCCAGTCACCCTCGGTGTGACTGACAGGCACCGACCATTTTATTATTATTATTATTATATAGTGATTTTGGTATTTTTAATAACATGGCAAGCATGCACTCAGAAAGTATCATTCGGTGAAGTGGAACTGATGAAGAAGACAATAGATGGCCACTGGGACTCCTTAATAAGTATGTCATAGGTATAAGATATCTCGAATAGTTAAGCGACTATGATGAAGCAAATACATTTATATAAATGGTACTGATGAAAATGGTACCATCGAACTGATCTGATGATGAAGCTGGAAGATAGGCACTGGAACTCCGTTAGGGTCGGACTGGCCCTATGGATTACCGGGACTTCTCCGATGGGCTGGTCCCTCCTTGGGCCGATCTGGTCCTACAGCCGGACCGGCCCAGGCCACAGCCTGACCAGCCGGCGGATCGACCCGGTGCCGGGCTCCAGCTCCTTTTTCCCTTCATTTTTATTTTTATATAATGCCAAGACTTGATTAGTGAGATAGCACTTGGCCGCACTGCGGTTAACCGCTCGCGGTTTTGATTCGCATAGTTTTATGATGTTCCTGTAACAATAAAAGCGCACAAGTGTTTTTTAAACTGTTTTTTAAACTGCAGCTATCTACAAAATGTGCGCGGTCAGGCTATGGCCCGGGCTTTTCCAAAGGGCAGATGTATGGGCGGGCACTTGGGACACGAAAACATGTGTGTCATAGTCTGCAAAATGGTACCGCACTCGCAATAGGTATCAGACGGGTCTATAAAACCCCATTTCACCAAAATGTGTTTTCAGCGGTCTAGCTGGGTGCGCAGCCGATTGAGTGTTTGCTCTACGGGTGCGAAACGAGGAAGTTCACAAAATACATCTCACTCCAAATCCAAGTTTTCGTAAACCGCTGTCTTCGTCGCATTCTCGGCATTTACTGGTACAGCGACCATCTTGACGTAGAGCTTTTGGAGAAATGCCACGAGAGCCAGATCGACCGCTAGATCAAGAATCGCAAGTGGGGATGGACTGGCCACACGCTCCAAAGGATTACATACCCAGACAAAGTTTGGACTGAAATCCCCAAGGGAAAAGAAAGCGTGGCCGTCCCGTCAAGCCTGGCGTCGCTTCGCTCCGTGTTGTGTTGGCAAAAGCAGCGAGCATCGAATTGAAGTGGGGCGAGGTGGAGCGTAAAGCTCAAGACTGATCGCGATAGTGGACATCTGTGGGCGCCTTCTGTCCCATCTTTTTTTTTAATGGGGTAAACCATTATTTGTTAGAAAGGGCGAAAACGGGGTAAACCAGAAGACACCTGGGCTTTTGGGGAAAAGAACAGGGTGTGTGGGATTTTTACCTTATCAAAACCATCCGGTTATCACCATCAGCACATATAAGTGACCCGTGACCTCTTAAAAAACCACCCGGGGCCCCCTCTGTGCAACGCCTGTTAGGGTCCTGGGAACACTGACAGAGCGTCTCCCCTAAGCCTCGCTGTGCACGGCAGCACGTGATCACTGTGCCACTATGATCACGTGCTGCCGCACGTATTACACGTTACTGTATTTCCTGGAGTCACTTGGTAGGCGGACAGAGTCTGAGCGCCCGTGACATCAGAGTCCAACCCGCTTATGATACAGGCGGGGCGGTTGCCTACCCGACGTCTTCTTTTCCGAGTGGTATGGGCCTTCTTACGATCTTGCTCGGCGGCCTTCTGCTGTTCCATCACGGTCTCACAGATAGAGGCCATTTCCCTCCATATTTTTGTCGCTCCCAACATGGCCCTCACAACTGCTGGCAATGGCAGGTCTCACCCGATCCTGGCGGCCAAGAACTGCCGCTCAGAGGCCCACACAGTGCACTCCTTGAGCGTGTACTGTGCACAGTCAAAGTCGCATCCGCAGTGGTACCATTTACTATGGGCTCTATATTGTGAGATGTTACAAGATTAATGGTAATAATAGAATTAGATCGTTTATTGTGATATACGATATTTATATGATTATAAAAGATATCTATAAATACTATACAAGAGCTTCCGTGGAGTTTCTTGCCCTTCTTCTCCACGTGAACTAGTTTAGCGAACGGGCGGTAAGCTCTCTGAGCCTCAATATTTATTTATTTATTTATTATTAGGCTTTTCAACACTGAGTACACTGTTACTTTATAAATTTGCACATTTCAAACTTAAGTCTATGCGCCTCATCATTTAAAGAAAAGCACAGCATGCACTAAATTATGCGGAGATAAATACAGAATTAATTATTAATTGACAAGCCTAATTGAAATAAATACCTAGTCTTTCTGTGCTTTTATTCATAAAACCTTTCCTTTATACACCACATACATAGGAACTCTGATACACAGTAAATAACCAGTAACCATCTTGACATATATCGATACTTTTATATGGAGTTCCTACATGATTCTAACACGTGCGATGATCCTGCAGTCTTCAGACGATGCGTTGAAATACCGGCAACTAAATAGACGGATCTCAAAGTTCTTGAAAAGCGACCTCCGCCGTTTTAATACCGAAAGTATTAAAGACGCGATTGAGCGGAATAAGGGCTCCAAGGTCTTTGCAAGAGATCTGTCTATTGGGCAGAGTCAGCTCACGAAACTGAAAACCGGTGATGGCAGGACCGTATCCGCCAAACCGGAGCTTCTGAAGGAGATCGAAAGATTCTATGGGCAGTTGCACATGTCAACCAGTAAATCCGTCGCGAATCTAGCAAATGACCCTGTAACTAGATTGACCCGACACTATACCGATGACATGCCAGACGTCAGCCTGTGTGAGATTAGGATGGCTCTGAAACTTAAGAACAACAAGGCACAGGGTGATGACGAAATTACGGCCAAACTCCTGAAGGCGGGTGGAAAACCAGTACTTAAGGCCCTTCAGCAGCTGTTTGATTCCGTCATACTTGAGGGGAAAACCGCTGCAGGCATGGTGCAGGACCGATCAACGTGGTGGCGCTTGGGGGAGGCCTATTTCCAGCAGTGGACGTCTATTGGCTGATATGATTATTATGCGATTGTCGTTATACCTAAAAATCAAATAGGTACCTAGGTACCTAAAAATCAATAAATAAAATTATCAAAGTACAAAACGTTGAATATAATAGTCAGACTAAAACATCCCAAGTCGTCAATGAAATATAAAGTCAGTTAAGGGTTAGGTAAACGCGGGCCACGATCAATAAAAACCAGCCAAATTCGATTTGAACTCGCACTCAGGTCCCGTGCAAGCACATATACTTAGTTTTTCATCTTTGTATTGTTATCATAGCAGGGACCATAGGGTGAAAAATTTATCTATCCACCTGTTGATGCAGTCGTAACTTAATATGACTCTATCAGGGAATACCTAGGTAGTATTAACGTCTGCCTACCAACTAGTACCTACTGTAACCGAACGTTGGAAACTCAAAAAAAAAACCGTCTAATTGCGAGTCGGACTCGCGCACTAGAGTTCCGTTCAAAAAGTTAGATTCACCAAAATAATTAGGATTACTGAAGTTCATAAACAATTAAAGCACCGAACATCTCTTTACGAAAAAATAAAATGGAATGAGGGACAAAATTAACTTTCCCTTTAGAAAACTGTAGTCCCTGCACTTAAATGAGCTGCTAAACCCACCTTTGGGTATGCAGACGACAGCACTGTTGCTGAGAGATACTGGTCCAACGCAAGGGCTATTGCGCCTGAGGTCCGGTCTCTTCGTGAGGCCATGGTGGAGCGTTCGAGCTTGTCCTTGGAGGCTGTCTCCGAATGGGGCGATGCCAATCTGGTCAAGTTCAATGCCGCTAAAACGCAGGCGTGTCTTTTCTCCGTTAAAAAGAGCCAATTTCACCCGGCTCCATCTTTCCAAGGTGTAACCAGGCCGATAACGGACTATCTTGAGCTTTTTGTTGTAACGTTAACATCGACACTTAATTTTCGCCCATACATTGAGGTATATGTTCAATTGGCTGCCAAAAAGTTCTCTTCTTTGCAAGGATCAGCAGCTTCAGCAGAAGGTACTTCACACCAGAACAGCTGCTTAAGTTGTATCAAGCACAAGTTCAATCTTGCATGGACTTCTTCAAGGTTCTCATCTCTGGGACGGATCTGCCAAATACCAGCTTGATGCACTAGATACGATCGAAAAACGGGCCAAGAGGCTCATCGGCAATGAGGCACTGGTTGAATCAAAGCTGCCGAGTTGCCAGCTTGTCGGTTTTTTATCGGTTGCATTTCGAAGATTGTGCGTTGGAATTGCGTGATAGATCAATTAGAATTCCACCTAGCCCGTTTCATCACCGGACTACAAGACATACGGCGATGCGCCATCGATACATGGTAGACATCCCACCTTTACGCACTAAGCCAAAACGTTTAGTGCGTGTAGTAAAAGTAAACACTTTCATTATGCGTACAGCTAAGGAGTAGAATTCCCTGCCGGAATCTGTGTGGTAATAGGTACAAAGTCGGGATATTTAAGTCAAGAGTGAATAACTTACTTCTAGGCAAGCGTGCTTCATCGTCGACCACATCATAGCTTACCATCGTGTGAGATCGCGCGACCCTATCTATAATTTTAAAAGAATTACCCATACATAGGCATACATCGCGGTCAGTTTACCAATTGCAAATAAGTAAATTTTTTTTTTATAATTAATTTCAAATATAGGGTTCTCGGATTTATTTTTGCCAAATTTCGGGATTCTAGGCCAACGGGAAGTAAATACTCTATAAGAAGGTTTTGATTCCCTTGCAATTCGTCAAATTTGCGACATAAACGGCGGTATCTTTTGATTTATTCACAGCTGTAAGACGTTGCTTCAGGCGTTCCAGAGAAAAAGGTCTTGACACGGACTGTCAGATAGACAACGAAGTGATACTGTAAGGGTTTTTTTTTCCTATTAAGGAACGGAACCCTAAAATTAAGTATCTTAATTATGTATTACCAAGGTACCTACCTAACTGTTACCAGATCGATCGTTACGAGATGACAGGACTACTGAGTACAAGTCTATTTTCCTTGCTATTATTCGCTATCTACCCTATCTATTGGTTTACCTGCCCTTGAAGAATAGGATAAGTACTCTTATTATTTCGCCCTCAAGCATTTTAGTATGTAGGTATGCCTGTTATCAACCTACATGTGTATAAAATTCAAGAGGTAGGTATTTAATTAATTTTAATTCGACGGATACCAATTAAAAAAACATTTAAAAATAATTGGGTAGATCTAAATGAGGTAGGTAGCTATCATTGTAAAAAAACATCCCAAGGATCGTATGCCATCGCCCACACGCCGGCGGACTATAAAACACACATCAAGGAAAAAATATTTACTTAATCTGCCATAAAATACTCGTTTAATCTGTCCACCTGCGAGATTGGCACCTTCGTTATCAGGACACATTCTAGACGTGCGGGTTGAAGGGTTCGGGGGCGGGTTTCGTGCTCATGTTATTAGCATTTTAAGGCTTTGTCCACGACATTCCACGGCGTGGCTTTTATTAAGAGCAGTAGAATCGACGGCGGCTCCATTCACCGGTTATCTGATGGGATCTTTTGTATATTTATTGGGGCATCAAAGCGAGGGCCCTGGGCCGCGAGGCGAAGCGGTGTAGCTCGGTAGCGCTCTTAAACTCAACAATTTAATACCTCTCATAAAGCGGCCAGTAACCGCCGAGCCGCTACCAATAATTTCTCTTATTGTCCCGATAAATTAGCTTAATTAGGGTGTAAAAAACGCGGCAGGCGTGGAATCTAGTGCGGGCGCGGTGGGTGGGCCGGGTGCCGGGTGCCGGGGCACCGCTGCCGACGCGTACTCACATAATTAGTGCTCTACCTGCGCGGGTCCCTGGCTTGCCATCAGCCTCGCACTGATCATCACTTAGGAGAGCAATGCGCTGTCTTCATAACTCCGCGAAAAAATCTGTAGTAACACGGATTTCTGTTCCGTAAACCATAAGGTTCTATCTAATTTAGCTCATGTTATTTATCTAATAACATGATATTTATCTAAGTAAGATATGTTCACGCTCTGGTCACTTGATAAGTGCGCAGAAGTATTACGAGCAAGACACAGACACAGGGACAACACGAGTAGTAGTAGGACGTAGGTAGTAGATACTGGACCCTAAAGTATTGAACTGTCCCGTTGCCCGCTAATCGACGGGATCGCAAATGCTTTTTAGGTTTTGTAATTTTGTTCCTCGTTTAGCGGTTTTGTAATTTTGTTCCTCGTTTAGCGGTTTTAGTCAAATTTAGTAGTAGATTCTGTCGATAATTCGTTTGAAAACTTCATAAAATAAAATAAATCTTGTTATGATGCATTTAGAATGTTTTAAACATAAAAAAAAAACTATATGCAAAAAAATACTACCGACTTCCAAAAAAAAACTACAAAGTGAAAATAACTATTTTTGGAAGTCGGTGTCTTTCATAGGTACCAATTTATTGCGTTATGGATACCGACTGCCAAAAATAGTTATTTTTCACTTTGTAGTTTTTTTATTTGGAAGTTGGTAAGTCTTTTTTTTGGTTTAAGTGTATGTTTGTAGGCAATAGTTAATTAAGTATTTTTTACACTGTATATACTTGTACCTATGTAAATAAATCATTACCCTTTGGAAATCGGTACTATTGTTTTTATTTAAGGTTTTTTATTTTTCAGTTTTTTGATATAGGCACCTGCCTAAAAGGCAAGTTGTTTAGTAAGGGACCTATAACGCCGGAATGGATTACCCGAAAATCATGAAACATGAACATAACCGCTGAAATGAGAGATCTGCGTATCCCTTAAGAGCGTACTCGCGTGATGTTATGAAATGGTATAAACAATAAACATACATGCGATTGCAACAATCCCGAGAGATTTGCAGTTATGTATTGAATAGTAATGTTGTATATCTTCGAAAATCTTCATCAGATCTTCACCAAACCAATTTCAGAACATATTCTCTCAAACAAAAAGAATTTTCAAAATCCGTCCACAATTGACGGAGATATCGGTGAACATACATAAAAAAAAGAAAAAAAAACTTACATAATGTCGAACATAGAATCTCCTCCTTTTTGGGAAGTCGGTTAAAAACTGAGTCAAATGGTGTCATGTCGCGCTGTCAACTCATGACGAGTTGACAGTGCGATTGGTAAACTAATTGCCACTAATTGTCTTATTAAATCGATATTTAATAGTTTAAGTTTTACCTAATTAAATTTCTTAGTTAAAAGTTATAATTAAAAGACTAGATTGCATTAAGATCCATCTTTTTGATGAACTCTATGACAAGGGAAAAAGATTGTTTCGAAGAAATGTATGCTTAAGTAAAATTCGCCCTAATTGTATTAGAATGTTTGTCGTAAAATACGCTTAGACAAATGATCTAACAGTAGAAATCATTTTGGTACCTATTTACAAAAATTAGGAGTCCTTTTTAGGATTCAGGAAAGTTGAATAGGAGTTAGAATGGTTGGGATTCTCATTGGCCAGTCAAAATATTTTGCCTTCCTGACTTGCTCAGCTTCCTAATTGCAAGCAGCAGGTTAATACTTATTGCCATGTTGTAACTGCTGGCAGCAGGTAAATACTTATTGCCATGTTATAATTGCTGGCAGCAGGTAAATACTTATTGCTATGAAGTAATTGCTGGCAGCAGGTAAATACTTATTGCCATGTTGTTATTTCTGGCAGCAGGTAAATACTTATTGTCATGTTGTAATTGCTGCCAGCAGGTAAATACTTATTGCCATGAAGTAATTACTGGCAGCAGGTAAATACTTATTGCCATGTTGTAATTGCTGGCAGCAGGTAAGTACTTATTGCCTTGTTGTAATTGCTGGCAGCAGGTAAATACTTATTGTCATGTTGTAATTGCTGCCAGCAGGTAAATACTTATTGCCATAAAGTAATTGCTGGCAGCAGGTAAATACTTATTGCCATGTTATAATTGCTGGCAGTAGGTAAATACTTATTGCCATATTGGATTACCTAAAATACTGATTTGATTCTTTGTCTGAAATTTAGACCAGTCCTGAGTCCAGTCCAGCCCAAATGTTAATTAGTGTCAACTTTTCCACTGTTATATTTAGACAAAGCCCGCAATGATAAATAAAATGTCAAATTTTGTTAAAATAAAAACGCCTGGCTAGTTGAAGATATAGTACCTATGAAGATGCCTACCTATGTATAAGTGACACTGACATAAATTAATCAGTGTTTTCGCTGCGATATTGCTCGAAGTGTGTAGATGCAATATCATATTTTTCGCATTTCTCATCTACCTATTAGGCCCGATACTCCTTTTCTAACCAGTTTTTTAGGGTTCCTTACCCAAAGGGTAAAAAGGGACCCTATTACTAAGACTCCACTGTCCGTCTGTCTGTCACCAGGCTGTTTCTCATGAACCGTGATAGCTAGACAGTTGAAATTTTCACAGATGATTTATTTCTGTTGCCGCTATAACAAAAAATACTAAAAACAGAATAAAATAAAATCTTAATCGGGGCTCATATACAACAAACGTGACCTTTTTGCCGTTTTTTTGCGATAATGGTACGGAACCCTACGTGCGTGAGTCCGACTCGCACTTAACCTGTTTTTTGTAATCCCAATCATTGCGTAACTTTGGGATTGGGATAGTTGTCCTAAACTAACTGTTTGTGATATCGTGGCACTCGATAGAAGTCAATGATGGTGATGATACAGTTTGCCAGGTTTGATGAGGATGGCCATTGAAACAAATTGGGTAATTATACAATGCGAATTTTCCGCCTTGATAGGTAAGTAGTATTGACCGTAAGCATGTAAGCGAATAAAATAATGCCTACAAATGGCTCATTAGGGTCAAGCTAGCGTACTTAGTGCTAGTGATACGACGAGCCGCTACCGTGTCGCCGCATGCCGCATGCTCGGCGCTGCGTTTGTGGGTAATTTTTATTGCTTCCATAACTCGCCAGCATTCCCGGTTGGACCTAATGTCTGTAGATAATGCAGCAATGCGCCATCAATCAAACTCGTCGCCGTCACATAAATATCTGTCCTCGCACTCGGCAGTAAGCCGAGCCGCCGCCGCCGCCGCCACACCGCACGCTGCTCGCTGCACTATCTAGCGCTGATAACGTGGTGTAGGCGTAACCCTATCTTCCTATCACCTATGTGTACTGGTTTGGTTTTATGACTGACAAATTGTATAAATTATGTGAACTAGGTGTCAAATTTTACGGCCATAAACAATGGTAAAATGATCACCGAACGAGGCCAAGAGAACGTTCTGGTATTTTTTATGCTCAATAAAGATACCAGAGGTATTTTAATGCGTGTTTTTCATAGACAGTGTGAAAATAAAAGCGCAGGTTTAAGTGCGCCGTAATCTGGAATCAACGGCTACCACACAATAAGCATATTTGTTATATAAATTAACGAAAACTATTCGGTATTTTAACTAATTATCTTGATAAATTCAGTGCCTATGTTGTAGTTCATAAATTATAATGAGCTATGCAATTATAATAATTAATTAGTTCTACAGTTACAGTAGTCAAAATTTAATTAAATGTTAACTAAAATGTTTAACTGCTGCTGAGATAAGGTTCCTGTTCTTTGTATTGACTGAGTTAGACCTACCAGTCAGGTCTAGAACGTGGTTACCTATGCACCATCACTACTTAGGTGCTGAGTAGTTACTGCAGACCTAAGGACCTGCCTAGGAACTATCCGAGTAATTGGAAACGACGCCATTAGATGACGAAAAAAGCAGCCATCCATCGAGTTAGCAATCGGTGGGTAGTGTAGGTACGTAAGTACCTGGTCTATCCAGTAGCTAGATAATCAGTAGAACTCAGTACGAGTGTAAGCGGCGCAACATTGTAGCTTATGAGCTTTCGCTAGCACTCGGCATGATGCACGGCGCTTTCGGAAAACTTAATTCATCTTGTATGGTGGTTTTACTAAAAACTATCTATTCCCTGACTAATGTAGGTATTTGAGTAGAATACCTGCGTGTAGCTATCTTTTTTGTTCAAGCCAGGCTTGACAAGTAGAAAATATTGTGATGTTCGTCAATAAAATTGAGTACGGGGAGGCTCAGAGATTTGTTTCCATTCCTAGTGATTCGTTTTTTGCGCCGATTCATCTTTGTGTCTGTAAAAAGTGTATAGCTAAAGAACTTTCACTAACAGTTCTCTAAGCTAACGAGGAATGAGTAGAAGATATTTATTTTATTACTTAAATTTATTAGATATGTATACATTCTCTAGAATAACGAATTAAAGAATATTTTTTATTGTTAAACACAGGACTAGTGGACTCGTGGTCAAAATTGTTGAAATAATTAATGCAAGAAACTGCTCAAGTGCTCATGTTGTTGTCGTTTTCAGTTAATAAGCACCAAGAAGCAATAATTCCCAGTAATTTCCAGAGACATTTCATTTACTTATTTATTTAAGCTTCATGTAAAATAGTGTTACATAGGCGGACTTAGTGCCACAAGGCATGCTCTACCAGTCAACCTTTGGGTTAAATAGGACAACTTTGTGATAGGATACAAAATCATATCAAAAATAACAATTTGTATTCGTAAATATATATACTAATACACATATACAAATAAAATAGACATGCACATAATTCCATAGTAATCTGACAAATTAAGACATCATTCATTTCCCTTAACCCCCAAAGTATAATACGAGTACCTACTTGATAACAAAATATGCAGTTTTACCCTTTGCTAACACTCATTGTCATCGAATTTCCAATTAGAGCGGCGCAAAAAGGTGACGACACACTTTCTTTTTTCTTGTAACTTGTAAATAAGTAATTGATAGCCACGATGGCCGGTGTGTATGTCAGAGTCAAAGCATGCAGTAACAACTTCATTATTGTCCAGAGCGAGTGCGAGTAGTGCAACTCGCGAGACCAGCCGGACATTTTGCATTTTTGCCTGCGCGCCTAGTCCTTGTCACAATGACAGCATGGTGCCGTAGGCTCACTGACAACAAGTGGCGTGATGGCAGTTGCATTGCATTGCACCTCTGTATGTATCAGGCATCGGGCTGAAATATTTTGTAGTTTATTTATTGTTGCTTATTTCTTTATTTTGATTGAAATTTTATTTATATATATATGACTGATGTTAAGATATCGTTTTTTTTTATTAGTAAGACGAAAGCCTGGGACCTCGAGGCCCTCCGGCCTCTGACAGCACCCCGCTCCCGATGGAAGTGTGCAGCGCATGCGATGGACGCAATCGATTAACGAAAACGTCATGCGCGCATACTTTGGCGCTAGAGAGGGGAGAAGTAACCTGACTGCGTACCGTGGTCGAATGCTCTCTCTGTTTCAGGCGCTTGAGCCAGCTGTCAACATGTCGGCCCAACGTCTATCGGATCAGGTGCGGGTCATCCAACGTAACCGTATGTTGGATGACGCCGTACATGATAGACTGCGTGAGGAATCACGGAGTAGCCGTGTCTCGCCTGCCTTGCCACCGGCCGCGGTGCAACTGCAACCCAGTGTTTCACCGCGACCCGACCATGTTGATGAGGATGACGACGACGGGGCTATATCCGTGGTACCCAATGCAATGCACGATTGAGGAGCGCTTTGGAGTGTGCATTCCAAGAGTATCGTTCCACACCGCCTGAGCTTAGACCTCGATTACCTCGTCTGTCTATGCATAAAAAAATAGGGCGCTGGTGTGTGCCCTAGCTTCGCAGCTATCAAATGTTTTTAATAGCAGCAAAGACCTAACCGATACCCACTCGATTTTGTACTGTGCGGCCGCAGCGGCATGTCGTGTAGCGTCAAGTTTCCCAAAACTGACAGAGCTACACGACCAGCTATACCAGCTTGGCAGTGCAGGATTGAGCGTCGTATCGGTGAGGCTAGAGCACTCATCGGCAAGCTTATCTGCTTCAGGGAGGGCAACACTCGCCCTAGGGTGATGCGTTTTGTGAAGCGGGCATTCTCGGGTCTGATATCAGTTCTCGAGATTATATGTCCCGCGCTGCAGAGCGTATCGACTTCCTGAAGCAGAAGATCTATGAATGGGCAAACCGTATTCCTCGGTATAAGCGGCGAGTGGGGCGATACACTCAGGATTGCACATTCCAGAGAAACGAAAGGTGGGTTTATAGGGCTTGGGAGCGACCCGACCAAGGTGTGACTGATACGCGCCTACCGGATAATGACGCCATGTGTTCGTTCTGGCGCGATATCTGGTCAGTGCCTGTCAGTCACACCGAGGGTGACTGGACTCGGGAGGTCGAACAAGCGTGCGATCCGATACCACAAATGGGGGCAATTACCATCAGCCCCCAAGATGTAGCTCGTGCAGTCCGTCCGTTGCCCAACTAGAAATCTCCAGGGCCAGACGGACTGCAAAACTTTTGGATTAAATGGTTCGAAAGGTCGCACGCTCGTTTGGCATCTCAGTTCCAGTCCGCCTTAGAGTCAGGGTTGCTGCCCCAGTTCCTAACGACAGGAATAACCCACCTGCTCTATAAATCGGGTAGTCCTGCGGATCCTAAAAATTATAGACCGATAACGTGTTTACCGACCGTCTATAAAGTTCTTACATCCATTCTGAGAGCGAAAATTAATCAACACATTGACATTAACGCCATCATGTCTGCATCTCAGAATGGATGTAGGAACGGGTCCCGCGGTACTAAGGTGCTGCTCCTCATAGACATAGCCATTAGCCAACAGGTTCGCCGTTCCCACAAGGATCTGGCGACATGTTGGATAGATTACAAGAAGGCCTATGACTCAGTGCCACATACATGGCTCATGAGGGTGCTGGTGTTGTATAAAATTGATGCAACTCTGCGCACCTTCCTGACGTCATGTATGGGGCAATGGAGAACGGTCCTTCACTATCCAGGATTTCGACAGATTCAGGAAAACAGCGAACCTATAAGGATCGAGCGCGGAATATTTCAGGGCGACAGTCTGAGTCCTCTGTGGTTTTGTTTAGCCCTGAACCCTCTCAGTATACTGCTGGAGGGTTCAGGCCTGGGCTATCAGTTGAGAAGAGGTGATCAGGTCATATCACACCTCCTTTACATGGATGATCTGAATAACTTGCAACTGATGAAGCTACTGAAGATAACAGAAACCTTCGGTGACACCATCAGGATGGAATTTGGTGTGGATAAATGTGCAGTCATGCATATAAAGCGAGGGGAGATTCCATACACCTTCAATCCCTTTCCTCAAACGAAACATACAAGTATTTGGGTATGTCGGAAGCACTAGACATCAATGCTACTGACGTGAAACAGTCGTTGAAAGAGCGCTTCTTTGTCCGCCTGAAAAAAATACTAAATAGTCTTTTTTCAGGCGGGAACAAGGTGCGCGACTTGATGTAATCTTTCGGCATACTCAAATGGACTCATACAGAACTTGAGGCCCTGGATAGGAGAGTCCGTACATTGCTTACCGCAAATCGCATGCATCACCCACGTTCATCGGTTATGAGACCGTATATCCCGCGGAAGTGCGGCGGTCGCGGCTTTTTAAATGCTAAGACTCTGCACAACCGCGAGGTATGCAGTCTTAGGTTCTTTATACTTCCAGGCCGCCGACGTTGGTATGCATCGAGATATGGTAGCGGTGGACAAGGGCCTTACCGCACACTCCTTGGCTAACGAGAACTGGCGCAAACCTGTAGTATTAGATACTAATGACCGCAGGGAGGTATGGCAGAGCAAGGAGCTTCACGGACGCTTCTACCGGGCCCTACATGGGCCCGATGTAGATCTTTTAGCGTCCGTGGCCTGGCTGCAATTTGGTGACCTTTTCGGGGAAACCGAAGGTTTTGTCTTTGCGATTATGGACGAAGTTATGATGACAAACAACTACCGGAAATACATTGTGAAGGACGGCACGGTTGACATCTGTCGGGCATGTCACCGGCCGGGGGAATCAATCCGTCACATTATCTCCGGTTGTTCTAGTCTAGCTAACGGAGGCTATTTGCATAGATACAACCCTGTAGCCAGGATTATCCATCAGCGACTCGCTCTTAAATACAGTCTTGTGGAATCGGAAATGCCTTACTATAAGTATGTGCCCGACCCAGTTCTCGAAAATGGCAATGTCACATTGTATTGGGATCGGTCTATCATCACTGACAGGACTATTGTTGCCAATAAGCCTGACATAGTGGTGATAGACCGACTAGAGCGTCGCGAAATGATTGTTGATATAGCGGTCCCCCATGACGAGAACCTCGTAAAGGCTGAGAGAGATAAGAAAAGTAAGTACCTTGATCTGGCTCGCGAGGTTGTCGACATGTGGGATGTGAATACAGCAATCATTGTGCCGATAGTCGTGACAGCCAATGGCATAATAGCCAAGAGCATCGACGAACATCTGAGGAGGCTCTCGTTGGGCAGCTGGATCATGGGCTTGATCCAGAAAGCGGTACTCCTGGACACGGCGCGCATAGTCAGGAGGTTCCTCTCTCAGGAGCCCTGACCACCGGTAGCTTGGACCCTGTTCCCGATACCGGTGGGCTACTATTTTTGTATTTTTAAATGTTTTTTTTATTTTATTTTTTATAGAATAGTATTTAAAAATGTAGAAGTATGTATATTTAATAAATAAATGGAATAATAATACTACTACTTGCTTGCTTTGTGTTCACATATAATTTACTACGTGTTGTTCGTTTCTGATCATTATTTGTTTGTCTTTATTTAATTGTTGTTGTTCGTTACCTTTCTATCATTATGTAAATAATACTCATTCTTACCTGTCAATTAATGTCTTTTGTTGTTTGTCATTATGTCAAATTAGTATATCCGTATACCCTGCTTTTCATTAATATTGTTTCATATACCCTACAATTGTAAATTTTAGTGTTAAGTTGACGTCCCATATCTCTCTGTTCCACGATTTTTTTTTTGTCTAATGACTTGCGTTCGGTTTCTGCTCATGTGCTTTGTTGTTGTATTGTTTCGTTCTTAGCTTGCTTTTATTGTTAACATGTTTGTGTTTGTATTAACTCTTATTTTGTTTCAAGTCATTTTGTACTGGTTCTGCTGGTGGGTGGTGCATAGATAGTGATGTTGCACCGTAAGGCAAATTATTAGCCATAGTAAATTTTTATAGTTTTTTATTTTATATTATTTTTAATTGTATTTTATGTTAACTACTGATGACTCTTTTCACTCTGCCGTTGGATCTCTTAACTCTTCTGCTAATGCAAATTTTGACTCATTGACGGATACCCTTGGTGACTTTGTACGTCAGAAATTTAATCAACCGAAACGTATTTATTTAACGTCTGTCACACAAATGCCCAGAGTGTGGCAAGTCATTATACCGATCTCTTCGACACCTTTTCTGACGCCAATGTCCACGCCGTCCTAATTTCTGAGAGTTGGCTTAAGCCTCATCTTCTTTCTACGACCTACCCTCTTCCCGGTTTCATTCTTATCCGTAATGATAGGATTGGGAAGGGAGGAGGGGGTGTTGCTGTTTATCTTCGTAGCGATTTTCCATACAAAATCATTGCGTCATCTCCTTCATCATACAGTGCTTCTGTTAAGTACCTCTTTTTGGAGATCTACATAAAAGGGGTCAAGATCCTACTTGGTGTTGTGTACTGTCCGCCCGCCGTTGACTGTTTCCTCAGTCTAGAAATGGCACTGGAGTCTGTAGGGTCGCAGTACGCACATTGCGTCATCATGGGCGATTTCAACACAGATCTTTCCCGACGACCTGACGCAATGATTTTGTATGGAAAATCGCTACGAAGATAAACAGCAACACCCCCTGTGTTGCTGTTTATCTTCGTAGCGATTTTCCATACAAAATCATTGCGTCATCTCCTTCATCATACAGTGCTTCTGTTAAGTACCTCTTTTTGGAGATCTACATAAAAGGGGTCAAGATCCTACTTGGTGTTGTGTACTGTCCGCCCGCCGTTGACTGTTTCCTCAGTCTAGAAATGGCACTGGAGTCTGTAGGGTCGCAGTACGCACATTGCGTCATCATGGGCGATTTCAACACAGATCTTTCCCATCCAACTCCTCGTTCCCGTAAACTTCTCCAAATCATTCAGTCCATTAGTCTCCACGTTCTTCCTTTACAATCCACACATTTCAATATCACAGGGGATGACACGTGGCTCGACCTAATTCTAACGTCCAATCCCTCACTTGCTTCTTTCCATGGTCAGTGTCCTGCACCTGGCTTTTCCCACCATGACCTCATTTTCCTCTCATATGTCCTAAAACCACTTAAACCTCTTCCTAAAGTTCTGCACATTCGTTGTTTTGCGCGTCTGGATGTCGAGAGGCTGCGTCAGGATGCGGCGGAACTCGATTGGGGTCCTCTTGCTGCGGCAACAGCTATAGACGAAAAACTGCGTATCTTTAATCGGACGGTCCTTGCTCTCTACGACAAACACGCTCCGGTCAAGAGGGTTAAACTCAGGCGTCCACCTGCTCCTTGATGACCGTAGGGGTTCGTATGGCGATGAGACGCAGGGACCGAGCCTTTCGGAAATTTAAAAAAGATCGCAGTGAGGAAAATAGAAACATTTTCAAAGCTGCTAGAAATCGGTGTAATCAGGTGATACGCAATGCCAAACGCCGCCATATTCTAGAAAACATTTCTTCTGCTTCTCCTGCCGATATCTGGAAATTCCTCGGAACTCTCGGTATCGGTAGGCCTCGTCATGTGGATTTCCCCAAGACGATTGGCCTGGATGAAATCAACCGTCACTTTACAACCACTTGTCATTTAGATTCCCAAATGTTGTCTCAGACGGTTGTTTACATTACTGGCCTACTCAGTCCTATCATAGAACCATTCCGTTTTTCGCCAGCTACCGAGGATGAAATCAAAAAGATAATCCTTTCTATAAAATCCAAGGCTGTGGGCCATGATGACATTAGTCGTTATATGGTCACCTTAATCCTTGAATTTCTTTTTCCTCCGATTACCCACATATTAAACTTTTCCCTAGATTCCGGTCAGTTTCCATCTCTGTGGCGAATGGCCTATGTCCGTCCACTCCCTAAAATCTCAAACCCTAACCTACCTAATCATTTTCGACCTATTTCCATCCTCCCTTTCCTGTCAAAAGTGCTCGAGGCCTGTGTCCACAAACAGTTTTCGGGGTTCGTTCGCCGTAACAACCTTGTCAGCTCATTCCAGTCTGGGTTCAGGCCTGGGCACAGTACTGCATCCGTTCTCCTTAAAGTGACTGGTGACATCAGAGAGGCAATGGAGGATACCAAGGTTACCGTTTTGGTACTTATTGATTTCTCCAATGCCTTTAACGCCGTCAGTCACGATATTCTCATCTTTATGCCGATGATCTCCAACTGTATGCGGCTGCGCGGGTAGAAGATTTATCGGACGCTCTAGAAGATGTAAACCGAGACTTGGATGCCATTAAAATTTGGTCTGATAGATTTGGTGTGTCTGTAAACCCCTCGAAATGTCAGGCCATTTTAGTGGGAAGCTCGCGTATGATGGGTAGAGTGGCGGTTAGCTCTCTTCCTATTCTTATTTTCGATGGTACCGTTATTCCCATTAGCTCTAGCGTAAAAGATCTCGGTTTGCATCTTGATTCGACACTTGGCTGGCAAAGTCAGGTTACTAGTGTCAGTCAAAGAGTCAACGGCACTTTGCGATATCTTTATCGTCTGAGGAACTTTTTGCCCGCAAAGACAAAGACTATGCTTGTGCAGACATTAATTTGCCCCATAATCGACTATGGAGACGTATGCTATTTTGACTTGAGTGCGGTTCTGCTGGATAAGCTTGATAGACTCCTAAATAGCTGCATTCGGTTCATATTTAACTTGAGGAAATATGACCATGTGTCGAGCTACAGGTCTGAGCTCAAATGGATGCCCATTCGCCAGAGAAGATGTTTGCGTGCTCTTACTACGCTTTTCTCCCTACTCAACTCTCCCACCCCACCTTCTTACCTTATGTCTCACTTTCAATATTTAAGTACTTCTCACACTAGGAATCTGCGTTCTTCCAACAATCTTCTCCTACTCTGTCCTTCTCATAGTACTGATTTTGTTCATTCTTCCTTTTATATTCAGTCTATTCTTCTTTGGAACGCGCTTCCTCTCGAAATCAGGACGGCCACCAGTCGGTATTCCTTCAAGCGGAAATTGCGGTTTTATTATCAGCGGGAGGGAGGGTCATCTCGATAACTTATTTTTATCAGTTTATTAAATATATATATATATATATATAGGTATGTATTATATAAAATATGTATGTATGTGTATTTTAAGCAATCTATGATTATTATTTTTTGTTACCAAGTCTTAAATAGTGCACCTGCCATGTTATCTCTTCACCACTCTTGGTTGACTGGTAGAGAATGCCTAAGGCATTAAGTCCGCCATTGTACTTTTGTGCTTGAAGTTTAAATAAATAATATATATATATATAGATTTGACATGCATACTTGTTATAATTTAATTGTTTGACATTTGATTGATTTGACATACCTACATTATTGATATTTGACAACTGATTGATATATTATTTCTTTTCTTTCTCTACGGATTGTTTAGACATAAAATATTTTTTTAATAAATTTGACCATCATTAATTTTATTTGACATTTGCTTGATATTTGTAGTATTTAATTTTCACTGTTTTACTTTGTTTTGTTGACATTTGTGATAATTGCTTTTACATTCATTTAATTTATTATTTGTATTAATTCATCATTTAATTTATTATTTTATTGCAAGATTTGCTCGCCGTAGTAAGTGGCAAATATGTTTGAACCATTTCTTTTATTGTAATCCTGCGTGCACTTATTATATATTTGTTGTATGTAGATACATGTTTCTGCAAATAAATATAATTATCTGAATCAATAATATCTCCTAAGTCGTTATTGTTATTGGCCTTTCACTTAAGATCAGTTGATATTGTGACAATCCCACCGCTCTATTCTCAAACTACTGCAACTCCTGAAAGCTAGATTCAACAGTGGCGACCACCTGAAAAGCGCCGAGGCAATGAAGCTTGACGAAGTCACGGAGAATCAATTTAACAATCTATTTAACTGTCTTGGATCCCGCAACGAATTTAATCAGAAAAAAATAAAGGAGGAGTAGGAAATAAAACATAATTTCCACTTCCCTCAATATCATGCAGGAGACAGAACAAACAAGGCCAATAGGCACAAAGAACAGTTATTGGTGGTTAATATTGTTGTGATGTGGATCTTCTGTTCTTTGTAATGCTGTGTGACTAGTGCGCAGGTGCGGGTGCGACGACTCATTAAACTGTGGCAGTGAGCAGCCATCGATACCTCATTACCACCGTATGTAACCTATTGTCCATCGCTGATGCACACGTACTCATGTACTGATAGACTTGCTTCATATTCATGGCGTATTTTCAACACGTTTTTATTAGTTTTCATTACCTTTCTGCTGTATCTTTACTCGTTTCATGGTTGATTAGCTAGATAGGTACTTTTTTACCTGTTTAAATATTGCCCGAGTAAATACTTACCTACTGTACTGCTTAATCATCCATGCAAAATACTATGGAATACTTAGGTATCTTTTACTTCTACAATTTCAAAATTAGTTTCCAGGAACACGATGTGGCAGTGAACATGGCTCAAGAATCATTATCGTATCAAAGATATAGCTAAATGTTGTTAACCCTATACTTCGCCACTTCCTCAGCATCATAGATAGGTCGCACCAGCTGAAGGGTTTGGGACACAGATGGCAGGAAAAAAGTAGTTGGAACAAGTCTGCGACGCAGTTCCACATTCAGAATGATGGTTTTGGGTTCATAAATCTTTATTTAAAAACATAAATTAAAGAAAGACATTGCAATCAAAAGTTGAAAACTAAAACTACATAACTTCACTAATTCGCTGCACATTTGTTTCACAATTCAAACGTGTTGGTTCAACAGTTTAAATAGATCTGAAACAGCGCCGCTGCTGCAGCGGCACGGAGTGCGTCCCTGAAGGAATGCTCATAAACGGCGCGCGGCTGAACACAAGCGTTTGAAGCGCCATAAATCTTGCTAATGTCGCCGTGATGCCCATCTGCTCCCAGGATAGCTCGCGACACCTGAGGCGAGGCGCGGACAATGCTCAACGATAATGTATCTACAAGCACCGACATAAATACTTCTCCTATTACCCACTACTGATATACGCAATTGTACCCTACTAATATGGATTTTGATGAAATGTTACAGTAATATAGCTTACCTTTATGTATATTAGAATAACACACAGGTTTAATAAATATATTGTGCAAAGTAAGTAAATCGCTCAGCTGTCTGCCAAAAATCTGGGGATGAAAAGGTGAAAAGCTACATCACGCCAGAACAACTGATCAGCTTGTATCAAGTGCAAGTTCGATCAAGTATGGAGTACTGTTCTCATCTCTGGGACGGATCTGCCAAGTACCATCTTGATGCAATAGAGTCAATCGAAAAGCGGGCCAAGAGGCTCATCGGCGATGAGGTACTGGTTAAGTCAAAGCTGCAGAGCCTTGAACATCGTCGCCGAGTTGCCAGCTTGCTGGTTTTTTATCGGTTACATTTCAGGGAGTGTGCGAACGAATTGCATGATCTTATTCCGCCTAGCACGTTTCATCATCGGACTACCAGACGTACTGCGATACGCCATCGGTACATGGTGGACATCCCACCCATGCGCACTTAACGTTTTGAGATTACTTTTATTATGCGTACAACTAAGGAGTGGAATTCCCTGCCGGAGTCTGTGTTTCCCGATAGCTACAATCTAGGGCTCTTTACGTCAAGAGTGAATAGGTTACTTCTAGGCAAGCGTACTCCACCGTCGACCACATCATCGCTTACCATCAGGTGAGATAATGGTCAAGCGCGAGCGTATAATAAACAAATTATAAAAAAAATCGGTGCGTCGTCTAACAAATGAGCCGAATCGAACGACGCCATTCCATACCTAAGGAATCTATCCATTATGTATGAACAGGCTACGGAGACCTTTTATGTTTTTCAATTACTTACTTGCTTATTAGAGGCCTCTTGAATGGCCTGTTCTCCTTCCTCTTTATCAACAAAACCTTTTGACACTGACGTGTACAAGTAGGAACATAGACCTACTTACCTATATCGGTTTATTTATTTATTTAATGTACAGAGGTGGACTTGATGCCTCAGGCATTTTCTACCAGTTAACTAGTCAGTCAGTCGTCAGTTTGATTCACCATTCGTGACATTGATTCATTCAAGCTACTTTTGTATTTTTAAAGTTTTTTTCATGTTATCAACTGTTTTTCGATATTCCTAAACTTGCCTACGTATATACCTTGCTATTTATGTTTGGCTAACAACGACATGAATGATTGCTGCAGCTGCAACGTCATTAAGTGCTGTGCGCGCCATACACAACAATAATAATAGAGTATCTGTATGGTGTTATAGTATGTAGTAGATAGCTAGCTATATGGTGTCATAGATAAATAAGGGTCCATAATAAAGTGTGATATATTATGAGTCGCGTGTAGAATGATAATGTTAACTTATGGATCTAGTATTGTATTGAGTCAACACAGTTGTAATGTTAACTTATGCCTCTAGCATTGTATTGAGTCAACACATTTGTAATGTTAACTTATGGCTCTAGCATTGTATTGAGTCGAAAGCAGTTGTAATGGTATGATCTGTGTTTTATTACAATGAAGTATATACTAATACAAATATATCTAAAACGAGTACCTAGGTACTATCTCACGCCCGCTCTACAATAAGCATCTGTAAAATTACCACCTGACAAATACATTGACCCCTTACTGCGGTCATTTATTTCGCGTATGGCTCCCACAGTCCCAATGCCACCCCCACGGACAGCAATTAGACAATAACGTTGACTCGCTGTAATGATCGCAACATGGCGGCGCAGTGTACATCACACGTAAATCTTGCGCTTTCACCACTAAATGACTTATCGAAACAAATAATGATCTGTGCACGACCATTGTTCTGCGAAGCTGTCCGTGCTATACACATGTTCGGGTAGCTAGGGGCGGCATTGATGGCGAGGGCGTGGCGCGGCGAGATCACACGCCGCCCCGTACCACCCGGCCCCCGCTACCTCTCGCACCGCCCCGCAAGCAAAGCCGACAAAGGGTCGGACGACAGACGCAGCAAATACTACTGTAGGACATACCGAATACCACAATGTTAATGGCGTTATCGCTGAGACCGCGGCACTGATGAGCGGAGACCATCACTCACTGACGAAGTGACGACCTTCACAAAACACCAAGAACGCTGAAACATCACGAAGTTATTAATCTTCAGAAATATGAATCTGCTATGCCATGCTACGTCATGCTACGCCGCGCTACGCCGTGCTACGTAATGCTACGCGGCGTAGCAATTAATATTACCTTCATAAACTTACATGCTCACTTGAACATATTTATTTTAATATTATTATGCAAATAGCTGAACAAATTAATTATATAATACTTAATTTTAATAATTATAGTCCATTAAAAGGTTTATTGAGTCCGTAAATCAGCTCTCGTCATAAAATTTGGAGGTTCTCGTGCGTAGATCCTGTTTTTATTTTTTTTTATTTTATTAATCTTAGGAAAACTTACAGCTAACACAATAAATACGCAGAAATAACGTGCAAAAAACGGCCAATTAAAAGTTTTGTGTGAATATGTTCAGTCCACATCATAACTGATACATATTTTATTAATAAGATCCTCAGTTTACCGTATAATAATATCATTGTTGGTAGCTAAGATAGGTAGGTAGGTAGGTACGGTAGATATACTTTCTTTAGACTTTGTGTATATTGCGTAACACAAAATCAATGGCAATGCTTTTAAATTTTGATTTATCTCAATCAACAACTGACGGTACTGCATTATAACGTCTTTTAACATTTGTAGTACCTAATGGATTAGAAACCTTATAAATTCTTCCATTCGTGAAAGAAAGTGTCTCATTCAGTCGGAGTGCAGTGTAGAATATGTTATAAGAACGGTCTTTGGTGAATAAACTTATTTGTTCTGTTCAATTTTATTGCAGGACACTGGCCATCGAAACTGAAATAGCTCGGACTCTCAGAAGCCTTGTATAGCAAATGGTGTGCAGTTTGCCGAGTTCAGAGCTCAGTAGTTTATTGGCGACAGGTTGCTAGTAATAACGTCTAGTACATGTACATGATAACAAGCGAGACTAGCGGCATCCCGCGGCGCGCACTTCGCACATCCCTAGATAGATCGGCCATTAGCTCTTTAACGAGATGTAGCACAGTAGGAACATACTGTATGGCCAAGATATATCTTAGACAACATAACGATATGTTAAACACAGTTTACATAAGTTTAATAGTACTTATTGTAGCTGTTCACTTTATCATACAAAGCTGTAAGTAACATCATAAAGATGAAACAAATCTCATAACTTTATCTACTTATCTGTGTTCTGTAGTGATACAAGTAATCCTACAAGTTTATTATCTGCCCACTCCGCTGGCCTCGCCGTGAACATACGGCGGCGCGCGGTAATTAGTGGAAGATGCTAATATGTGATGTAAAGCGTCTAGAGGCCGTTAACCTAATGACATGGACGCAATTAATATCATTAAGTAGTCATAATTTGTCAGTTTTGTGATTCTTGTTCTGTTCGTAAAGTGGGCTCATAGTCGAGCTCGAGTACCGTTGCCGACGGCAGGCATCTCTACGAAGTTCGATCACAGGCCGTCGTTTTATCTGCTATCTTGAAATTGATACCATACAGATGTATAACCGTATGTTAAAATTATTGCAGTGACTGAAGGTTGCACTACCGCTGAGTGGGCTATGAGCTATAGGTAATAGAATAGAATATCTTTATTTCGGACGCAAATATTACTATTGCTATGGCTATGGTACTATCCCATATCCCAGAAACAGGTGCAGTTTATCCCAGAAACAGGCACCGTTTATCCCAGAAACAGGCACCGTTTAACCCAGAAACAGCCACAGTTTATCGCAGAAGGCACAGTTTATCCCAGAAACAGCCACAGATTATCCCAGAAACAGGCACAGTTTATCCCAGAAACAGCCACAGATTATCCCAGAAACAGGCACAGTTTATCCCAGAAAAAGGCACCGTTTAACCCAGAAATAGGCACAGTTTATCCCAGAAACAGGCACAGTTAATCCCAGAAACAGGCACAGTTTATCCCAGAAACAGGCACAGTTTATTCCAGAAACAGGCACCGTTTTTCCCAGAAACAGGCATAGGTAGTTGGGGCATAATCCACAGAGGCGACGCGGCGAGAAAAGGCCATATAAATAGAAAACAAGTCATCTAGTACACTTTCAATAAAATTAACTTAAACACAAAGTAATTTTCTAAATATTTAATAATCTATTCACAAGAATAACATACGCGTAGTTACGGTTAGCTTCTCGGCCTAGCTTTGTGTCGCCGAAATGCAAAATCGCCGTCGCTGGAGAAATAATGAAAGTAAAATTACAATGCAATTATAGGTTTTTCATTTTTCCTTTACGCTGCGACTGTTACAATTTTTTTCTTCGTCTCTAAATGATTTGCAACTCTTGCAAGTACCGCGAGCCGGCGGCAGCTTCAAAGCTCCACAATAAGCAGCGCTTACACGTAAACATTACGATAAAGACTTAACACTAAGTTCACATTAGCACTATAGTATGTAATTCCGGCCTCGCTCAATTACTAGTACCAGGTAATCGCGTGTTATAGCCGCACTAGGTTTTTACCTCATTCCTCGGTTGCGCGCTCATATTGGGTGTAGCCTAATACCAGCAAGAAATACGAAAAAAATAGTCGACGAAAATACTTTTCATTTTCATGTTTTATCTATGTTAACTGGTTACGTATACAATCATTGATGGCTTGCTAGCTTCAATCTAAATGAGTCTACCATGATTTGCAAATGGAATTCCATTAAAAATATAGCTAGTGACAGCAATTATTATTGACTTGACTTCTAAAAACCCAGCATTGTGGCAAAATATCGTCAAAGAAAACGTTTAAATAGAGACCGCGAACGTCTGGCTCATTAAGTGCGCACAGTGCGACAAACAATAATCTGTTCCGAACAGTTCCCGCCGCTGAACAATAAGAGGGAAGCTAATTGTCACAGGGGCGCGACGGAGCGAGCGTACAATGAGCTGTTGTGTGATCATAATACCAAGCCAAGTTTGCGGCTCATCCGCGAGAGAGACGCTGCGGCCGACGGCCTGACGGTGACGCGGGGAAACCGCGGGAAGTGAGCCCAACTGCGATTAAGATCGCATTAGCAAGTATTTTAATGAACTGTAATTAGTCATAGGTGGAATGTTGAGTGACGCAAGTGCAGCCCGTGGTGAGTGGCCCCTGCCCATGTACGCAACTGGAGGAAACCACATAACTCAACGCAAACATTACTGGAATTTTATCAAAAATGTTAATGACCCGATTTTACAAAACAATAATTAGATATAAGTTTTGAATAATACATTGCCACATGCCGCATATTTGAGCTTATTTCGGCGATTGTTGACGCGAACAATGCTGAGGCCGAACTTCATGATGAAACGTTACGTAAATGTAAACTTATTCGTTCCCCGGTTGGGTAAGTTATGGTTTCTTTGTGCAACATACAAGGTCTCTAAAAATATCTTAATTAATTTTATGAGTATTGAAGGAACAATTAACACAGTGTAATTCTAAAATAATTTTGAAGAAGGTAGAATATAATATGTTTGCTGGAGGGTCGCAATTCACAGGCTTCGCATGAACTTTTCTCGTCGTCATCCCCTTCGCGAAAGTTGCGTGCTTCAAGTGGAACATCTCATCTCAGTGAGCTCATATTAAAAAGGTGCGTTACAGGCAGGTGTGTAATTAACACGGCTCTCGAACTCTTAAGTTAATCTCCACTCCATTAGAGAAGTTCGAACTCTCACCCCGACTCATGGTAGGTACTCGGCGATATAAGTACACATGATATCCACCCACTCCATCTTAAAGTTTCCAGGGTGGGGTCACGTGATCTCGCTATAAGTAGATCGTGTTTCTAATTTAAACCCGGCGCGCCTTAATTACAAAAGGGTTGAGTTCACTGAGCGCATCACGTAACGATTTACGGACAGGAGGAATTTTCACAAACAGCAATATAATCCCGGATTACATTGCTGTTTGTGAAAATTCCTCTTCTTTTCCCTAAATAGAGATAGAAATAAGTTTTTTCATTGAATTGTAATGAAACCAGATTTTCTGTAGGTACGGGTAAGTAATGTAAGCCTGAGCCTATTTATTTAGAGTAGGTACGTACTCGTATTTAGGTACACTTTATTGGGTATTGCGTAAGTAAATTCGCCAACGCAAAGGTTTTGACCGCTATCAAATCGACCAATCACATGCGAGATGAATGACGCGATGTGGATTTCCGTCTGTGTTTGATTGATAGCGGTCAAACCCTTTGCGATGCCGTATTCACTTACGCAATACGGCTGCAGAAAACGTTTTATTCAGTTAGCAGCATGACATTTGTATGGCGCGGGCGGGGCGCATGTCCGCACATGTCCGCATGTCCTGGTGCCCAGTGACGTCAGTCAGCTGCGCGGGCGCCGCCGGGTCTGCTCGGTGCTCCAGTGCGCGCGCCGGAACCGGATACCTATTGTTTTAGTGGAGCGACAGATGCTGTTCCCGCAACCGTCCCGCGGTCAGGGCCGCAATACACACGACATACGACAGATATGCTGAGCGTACAGCGCCGAAACGAGCGCAGCCACACGGCAACAAGACAAATTGTATGATTGAATTTAGAGTGCAGTGCCTCGAGCTTGGTCCGCGGAACTTGCTGTAGAGACTGGTTCTTAAGGGAACTCGAGATTGGTTGAGTGGGCCTTCTGAGTCTGGCCCCGCGTCGCACCGCGCCGTGTCCTCCAGCCAGCGTGTCGCGCATGTCGCGATATTTATGCGCATCACCCACCTGCCGGCACAACCGCCCGCGCCGGTCAGTGCTGACACACTTTATACTCACTATACAGTTGCCTTAATTTACATACCTCGGGAGTGTCGTGTCAGAGACTGGGGGTAGTGAAGAGGAGATCGATTCACGGATTGCCAAAGCCTACGAGCTACCTTCGCGCAGCTGATACGTGTTTGGAAATCGCGGAAACTGACCTAAAGGATTAAACTCAAAGATCTTCGGGTCCAATGTCAAATCCGTACTGCTCTATAGGTGCAAAACTTGGAAGGTCACAATTTACATCTCACGCCAAATACAAGACTTCGTCAACCGCTTTCTCGGAATTTACTGGCCTAAGTGCCTCGAGAGCCCGTTCGACCGCCAGATCAAGCGTCGCAAGTGGAGATGGATTGGTCACACGCTCCGAAGGGGTCCCGATCACATACTCAAGCAAGCTTTGGATTGAAATCCCCAAGGGAAAAGAAACCGTGGCCGTCCCCGTCAAACCTGGCGTCGCATCGTGTTGGCAGAAGCGACGAGCATCGGAATGACAAGGAGCGAGCTTGAGCTTCACGCTTAACAGTGACCGATCGCGATGGAGGACATATACGGACGCCCTCTGCCCCATCTAGGGGTTATAGGACATTAATTCAAGTCCTACAATTTCGGTTATGATTGTTCGATATATTTATTGACAACATAAAGAAGTGTAGCCCCGTAGCCGCACCCGCGCATACCGGTCCACACAATCCGTCGACATCTCAACTGAGCGCGCCTTCCGTCGTGTCATTTCTAAAAGTGCTAATTTAATTTTCACGCGGAGTGCCTGGCGCGCCATTGTGCGGCAACTGTCTCAACTGACACCACTATACATACCTAGTCAATTAGCGACCGAGCTAAGCTAATCCTTTTGCAAATAAATTATTACTTATGAACTAGCTGTACGTACCTACGTGTCTATAGATATATCAGCCACGAACCGCATAGTGACAGGTTTTTATGCGCGAGGATTTGTCCAGTCAACACTTATTATGAGCTTTGTGTCGCAACAGACAGTGGATAGTTAATGGCGACAAGCGCGCTGGCAGCTGCGCCACTAAATAAGCAAGTGATGGCGCCAGTGATGTCGGTGGCGGTCACTTAGCGCTGTACTACACGCTAGGTACAGCTTGTAGCGTGTAGTGCGGCTGCAATGGTGTCGTAACTTGTAGCGCACAACACGCCACAGAACTGAGCGCTACAAGATGGCTGCACTGTACACGTCACGCTACTTTTTGCTCGTTTCAAATGTTCGCTTGGTGTTAGGAGTGTCGGCAGTTCGGCGGGATTAGCATACAATGGCCGACAGCTGGCCGGTCGCCGGGCCGCTATCAGATCCGTGCCGGTCACCGCCGTGCGCTGTGTATGCCTCGAACACATTTTCATTACGATCGGTCCAAGTTATTTATTGTGCGCCCACCTAATAAATAACGTTAATAACGTCAGCATTAACTAACAAATCAAAACTAGCTGAGTTAGTGAGGCGCGCGCCAACCCGCATACAGCCGCTCTGCAAACTTAATAAGTACTGTGTGTACTTACGTAACTGTGTGGTACTTACTAGGTATACATAGATAAGACATTTAAAACAACTGCTAGTCTACTTATTCTTGAGGCGGCGTTTTATCATTCCTTATCTTTAAGCTAAATAATAATTTGAAAATCTTATTGAATTTCACTTTGATTAATACGGCGAGGCGTGGTGTTTCCACTTCGTGTAAGCTGCTCGCGTGCTGCTGTCAATCAATCAACGGTTTCGAATCAATTGTGCGTATCTGGTAGTTAGATCTATGTTTAATTATAGGATATCGATATTGATCGCCAGTGCTAACATATTTGCACGCAAATGATTCCCTGCGCGCGGAAAATACGCGAGCACGCTGGCACGACGCGCGGCGTCTTTCCGGCAGCGCGCAGTTTTTGCGCGTCTCGCCTCGCACTACTTGCGAATACATGAATACATGAATTTCTATAACGTTTAACGTCACCCTTCGATCCACGATGTCACTCAAGTGTCAGACATTTTTTTAAGTTGTTTAACTGGCTTGTTTGGGCTGTCGATTGTAATATCATTATGTTACCTGGTGTGTAGCCTCATTACATTACAATAACATTGAGAACGTACAGTAAGTGCGCATCAGTCAGTCCGCGGGCTCCGCCGCACTGAGCCGGGGCCCCTGTCCGGCGCGCGCCGCAGTGAGGCGCGACGCTCGCGTGCGGCCCCGTCTCCCGCCAATGATTATGAAGTATGAACGGATCAATTTCACAGCCGCCGCTCAAAGCCGCCGCCCACACTCCCCCGCGCCGCCCGCAGCCCGCGACTCAGGCACACAATACAACGCCGCCGCTACTCTCACCACAGACTACACATTTTCTTTCGCTCACTGTCAGTATTATCCAGCCTGTCAATTGTGTATGCTATAAAATAACAGACTGTGGCGAAATATTCGCTGCGGGCTACGTATACGTAGGTATCATAATATACTAGCAGGTAGGTATCGCTTCACTCATCGACGTGGCATTTCATATTCCCGGCTGTATTATGGCAAGTTGGAGCGCCGCACCGCCGCCGGTTCGAGGTTACTTCACTCAATTTGCGCCGTTAGCGCGGCCTCCATTTTTCACAGTTATCGAACAATTTTCCGGAGCCCACGATACGACGCTAAATAAGAGTTCGTTCAATTTTCTTTTTCCTCTTTGTACGTTTTTTGCTAAAGTGTTTTTAAAACGATTCACAATGGGCGCCTCAAAATTGAATTCCTTTCCTTTTGATTCCTTTGATCATTTCGACGCTCGGAACATGAATGTGAATCTTGGCAGTTGGCACGCCGCTACCGGCTGGCAGGCTGGCACGTTCTATGACAAGCGGCACTCGTCCACCTCGAGGCATGTAAATAAGATATCGAGCGCGGACGGACCGTGGTAATTACCCTAACTAATGAGGCGCGTATATGGTGTTATGCGCGCAACATCGCTAACATGGCGACGCGACATGCTGTTATGAGAGACTAGCTCTCCTCGCGCGCTCGCTACGGGCACAGGCGCGCGGCCGCCGCCCGGTGACCGGTGAGCCGGTCCAGCGCAGCCACTATCTGTTACGCGCGTATGTTAATGGCCCGCCGTGAATATGCGCGGTTGCACAGCTAGCCTTCCGTCAGCTTTGATTATTATGATGGCAAGGTGTGACATTGTTGCGGGATTCGTCAGACGCCTCGCTCCGCTACAAAGTGAATCATCAATCTGCAAAGAGTAATCCACGTATATGTAGTGTAGTGACTACTAAGACGGCAACCAGCGTACAACAACGACTCTTCCGGCTGCTGGTACTTTAATTAAACGAGCATAAATTACTGAGTGCTCATAAATCAATCGGCGGTGCTCGGCGGCGCGGCGGCATGCAGCCGGCGGCCGGTGAGCGTGCGGCGTGCGTGCGGCGCGCGTGCGGCGTGCGGGCGTCGTGCGGGCGCGCTGCGGGCGCGGGACTGTGGTTATTCTTGCGCGCTGCTCAATGGACGCGCCACACCACCACTTCAAACGCGCGTGGCTGAGATTCTAGTGCGCGCTGTTCTGAGATCATTGTCTTCTGCAAACTGTGCAGGCATGACGCGTGATTGATGTGCCGCGCGACGACAACGGACACTGGACGATATGGCGCGAATCATGTCCACGCTGCCGTAGCTTTACACTAATTTGCCTATTTAGGATTGCCCTAAATACCGTAAGAGTACTATATGTACTTACATTATAGGCATTATATTATCTGTGGTACTACTTAACTACGGTAAAAATATACAAGGTGTAGCAGAAATAACATCATTCCTAGCAAATTTATGAAACATTGTACCTACTCATCACGTGTTTAAATAAGTGTTTCCTTGTAAAATTGAAGTTTTTTTTTTTTTTTAAACCGCTAGCTTCTGCCAGCGGCTCCACCTGCGTGAAAATTGTTTTCTTATCCAAGGGACCATTACACCGGGATGAAAAGTAGCCTATGTGCTATTCCAGACTATAATCTATGTCTGTGCGAAATTTTAGTAAGTTCTTGCGTGATTGAGTAACAAACATACATCCATACAAACTTACACATTTATAATATTAGTAGACTAGCTTCTGCTAGCGGTTTCGCCCGCGTAAATGTCTAAAATTGTCCCAAGGGAACATATATTCCCGGCATGAAAATCATGCTGCGCAGTCGAGGGATACATATTTGCGAACTGGCTGACCAAAACAATATCCTCCGACTGCACAGCATGATTTTGTTCTTGTTTACATATTTTTAGTTCGCTTAAGTAGTCGGGTTTTTGGTTTTATCAACTTTTTTTATTTAGAACTTTTTGGTTAATATTTTATTTTCGAATTACCTTAAACACATATACGTAGTATTATATATATTTTTGTAATCACCTCTAAAAACCCTTTATTTTGATACCCCACTTGATGATAGGTTTGGAAGAAAAACAAATGCAATCCCACAATATGGCATCCAAAATACGCCATTTTTTATTTATTTCTTTTTTAACGTCACTTATCTAAGAACACTTGGGCGGTCAAAACCTGTGTAACGATGTCTTAATTATAAAAATCCGTCTAGTGGTTTGAAAGATATTAGGTAATAAAGGATATTACTTACATACAAACTTACATACAAAAACATACATACAAAAAATCATACATACAAGATACGCGCGAAAAACATTGGCCTTTCCTTGCAGCCGGGTAAAAAAGGCTGTTCACTTACTCTTGTCAAGATAAGCAAACATAAATGTATGGGGCAGTTGATTTTTCTCATGATGTTGGGTACCTACAATGACACCTTTTCAGGAGCAGTATTATTTCTGTTACACCCTGTATAATAATAACTAAGTATTGCCCATATTTAGAAATTAGAATCTGATAATCCGTTGCTAAAAAACTCAAAGATACGACAGTCCGAATTTAGAATCTGCAAATTCGTTGCTGAAAACTCAAAGATAGAGAATTTGAACTTGGAATCTGCAAATCCGTTGCTAAAAACTCAAAGATAGGCAATTCGAATTTCGTTTCTTCAAATCCGTTGCTAAAACTCAAAGATAGGATAATTTGAATTTGGAATCTGCAAATCCGATGCTATAAACTCAAAGATAGGATAATCGGAATTAAGAATCTGCAAATCCATTACTGAATAATCAAAGATAGATCATTTGAACTTGGAATCTGTAAATCCGTTGCTATAAACTCAAAGATAGGATAATTTGAATTTGGAATCTGCAAATCCGTTGCTAAAAACTCAGAGATAGGATAATTCGAATTTAGAATCTGCAAATCCGTTGCTACGAAAACTCAGACATTTTAATAAATAAAGTCCTAGGTTTCAGTTCTTCACTGCATCCGTCGGTGATCGACAACTATTAGGCCTAACCACCCAATTCTGCAGTTATACAGAATGCTTTTACAATACACGTTTGAGGATCATATAGTACGTCGAGGCTGTAAAAAACTGAGATAGTCTGATGTTTGCATTCAGTTTGGATCAAATTCCCACATTAGTTAACGACCCCCTTAGGAGCGCTCGTAAGCGCGGGATGTCCTGAGCACGCCGGAAACATCGCATCCACCGCACTGTGCACTGGCTCGACCGCGCCCTGGGACTAGCAAACTAAGTCACAATGCCTCACAATTTGCCTATGAAATTGCCGATTGATTTAACGGAAGGACCGAACTTGGAACTTGGAATTTATTTGAACTTATAAAAGTTCAAATAAATTTTATGCCCTAATCAGGTTTTTCATTAATTCTCGGATTTATTCCGTCCTAATACCACTGGTATTTGTTTCAATTCATATTTATTTTCTGTTCCTAACGAATACCACTCTTTAAATAATAAAATTTAATGTGCGAACGAATACCAACAACTTGAATTTGGTACAGTCAGCTCAGTCAAACCTAATCAAAAATATTTCTGTATGGAAGTCAGCATAGTTATCGAATTTAATTTACACCAATGGTTGTTGGTGTTTTATATTCGTAAATATTAGCACATTCAATAGCTATTAATAAAAAACTCAAAGATCTCGTCACGACAACAGACTAGGCGAAAAATTAATAAAATGGTAAAAAAAGAATGAATAGGTTATGATTTGATGAATGACTGATTTGATTATACAAAACGTTGCCGTTGTTTTACTAGGATATTTTACAATTGCTAGATTAAAATTGATTTGATAATGTGAACAATTAACCTGACGTATTTATTAGATAGGTAGACGTAAATAATTACGTACCTTTCGAATACTATGTCAGGTAAAATTGAATATTAATTAAGAATTGATTTTCTGAGGTATTTTGTACATTTTAGATTATAAGTTCTTGTGTTTATGATTTTGCAAAAAAAAATATTATATAGGTTAAGGAAGAACTAAAATTATAATAAAGTTGTTTATTAGTAATGTTTTATTATTGAACTAGATATTTGATAGCAACATTTTTTTTTTGCGTTAACTGTTTCTTTTTTCAATTACAGGTCTTATAATTGCATACAAAGCATTTTTACTGTCTGTGTCTTATATCTTTAAACTTGTTTTGGTATTAATTTAAACAATGGTATTCGTTCGGAATAGAAAGTAAATATGAGTTAAAACAAATACTAATGGTATTAGTTGTTGGTATTAGAACGGAATAAATTAATTTTAGTAAAGTTTTGATTAAGTACAGCAATTAGTGCTGGAGCAAGTTTATTCCTCGCTTTAGATATTTATTTCACATATCGTATTATTAATACACGGTCATTTTAAAACGTAAAAACGTCAAACATTAAATTAAATATAACAATAAAACTTTTCATTAAATTAATCAGATTATCAAAAACATGAATAAAATGTGGACGAAAAAGTTCAAGATGAGATTCAATAATTGTCATGAGTTCTCGAGATAGAATCCAAAAGATTTTTATGTGTTTATTTTTGTAGGTATTAAATCTATGCGTACGGTCATTTAGGCGAGGCAACATCGTCTTTTTTTCTCAAGAAAGCAGTTTAACATTCATATCATTGTTTTCTGGTATGTTTCCATGTTTTGACAGCAATATTATTTATTTCAGTTATTATACGTAAGAATGGTAAGTTAGTATTGTACTGAAATTAACAGCGTAGCAGGGTTTTCCACTGACATTACTTTTTTATTTAATTTTTTTTATTTATTGGTGATAGGCTTGCGCTTGACCACTATCTCACCTGATGGTAAGCGATGATGTGGTCGACGATGGCACGCTTGCCTAGAAGAAACCTATTCACTCTTGACTTGAAGACTCCCAGGTTGTAGCTATCAGGAAATACAGACTCCGGCAAGGAATTCCACTCCTTAGCTGTACGCATAATAAAAGTATTCCCAAAACGTTTGGTGCGTATGGGTGGGATGTCCACCATGTACCGATGACGCATCGCCGTACGTCTTGTAGTCCGATGATGGAACGGAAATCAAACATTTTCGAACATAATGAAATGTGAAAATAATAATGGGCAAATAACTGTAATTGATGGCCAATCTGCGAAAGTAATTTCTAGTACCAGAATTGTTTTGATAGTAGAACTATTTAATGGGCCTTCATTAGTGTATCTCTTAATGGACTTTTTTGTGCACAATTTTATAATGTTTTTGATAATCTGATTTAATTTAATGTTTTGACGATTTTATGAATATGATATTTGAAATGAATAAATAATAGTCGTAGATAGAAAATTGTTATATGGTACAGGTGACTTCTTTGTGCACCATATAATAAGAAATAAACTAGTTCTAGCACAAATTGCAATAATATCAAAACTTTACGGGAATTAAGCAAAAACTACTTTTTGGAGGACTGGACAGCCAATATGTTTGGGCTTGTTCTCTCATGGGCAGTCATGGGATCTTTACGGCATTTTCAGCCACATTACTATCACCATAATTAATATAATGCAGGTACTTAACTAGGATCTTTTTTGCAGATTGAACTCTAATTATAGTTGGCAGTAGTATCGTCACAGCGTTAAATGTTTTCCAAATATCTGCTACTACTAACTGTTTAAGTATATTCGTGTATTTAGTTTATTCGTTTAAATATTTATATTGTATGTATTTTATAGTGTGTATGTATATCTTTGTATTTGAATAAACCTACCGTGTCGTGATTTACTTTTCATATTGCACCTACCACTATTTGTCTCTACATCACCCAAAGGTTGACTGGTAGAAAATGCCTAAGGCATTAAGTCCGCCTCTGTACGTTTTTGTGCATGAAGTATTAAATAAATAAATAAATAAATTATATTATTACAGTTGTTGCCAATAATTACTTCTTATGCCAAATAATTACTTCTTGGATAGCTAGTTGTTCCGCCGCATGTAGTTTATGGTATCATACTCGTATTTCATCCAGGTATGGGTCTATAACACATATAGTGACCATCATTATTGAGTTTTAGTTCGATACCATAGGGGTAAGTAATTACGTAACAAACAATAAGTAAACATTTGTACCTAAGTTTCAATAGTACCTAAGGACCTAAGCCTATACTTTTTAAATAACTATCTCACTACAGGTTTATAATTGTGTTTGCTAACAATTATAAATTTTGTTACAGACGAAGGTGATAAAGACACATTTATTTCTGTGGCCATAAAACTAATCACAAATCAAACAAGTGGAGCGTGTCACAATCACAGGCAAGTGCTGAGCTGCGCCTGCGCCGGCCGCCAGGAGTCGCTGTCACTGTGCAGCAATACATTGTGTACGACACCGAGCGCTTTGACGTGCGCTGACATTTATTGGCTGCGGATGATAGCGTGTCATATTCTAAAAGCACATCAATGCTGTACTCCATCAAAGTCACCTGTTTCGGATACAAATAGAATTTGGCAAATTACTGATACCTCTCGCCGGAGTAGCCGTACCTACCAACATGTCACATGTTTGTTAATATCAGCCAATATCATGTGCACAGTGTACCCGACAGATTTTAATCAGTTACCGGCGGCACCGGGCAGGCTTCAATACCCGCCACCGCCGCATTGATGACCACTCTCCAATAAAATCGACATTACTGCCAAGAAAATTAAATTTATCTCAAACATCTTGTTGCATATATAAAAGGTTTTATGGGTTTTATATCTGAATACTGGTTAGAATTAAATAACAAGTTAGAGGCCGCTGCGCCGTCGACAGGATGTCCTAGAACACAACGGTCCAAAGTGGTCAAACTACCATTTGTAAGGATTGTTCGCAGCTTGTTAACATGAGTCTCAGCAGAGTCGCGAATATGCTGCGGTTACAAATGAATAGCGACGGCTTGACGGCGGCGTGGCGGCGGCGTGGCGGCGGCGTGGCGGCGGCGTGGCGACGGCGTGGCGGCGGCGTGATGCGTGACGTGTCGCAGCGCTCGTACATCACGGCGGAGACGCGCCACGATTAAGTAGACGTGTGTCGTCCTCGACGAGCCGTTACACTATTAGTTGGCAACACGTTACGTGCGCCGCCACTGACATATTGATGAATTGCGCACTTCATTTACAATAACGCATTGCCAATTATTTATAGACCACATCTCACATGCGCTCTTCCGATACTTCCACGTGAGTGAGTTGCCATATATTGTACCTTAGCCATTCTCCGAACGACTTTGAAATAAAATTGATATGAGTTAAAGCTCCAATAAACTAGAGAGAACAAAGCTCGCCTCTCGGGCCAACGAACTGTGATTCCAATTTGTGACAGATTTATCGAGGAGCCAACTGATGCTAACTGCCATCGAGGCGGTAGTATCTCAGGCCCTTCGCAGAAATTAGAGCCTCGCAGCTTAGACCGGTCCGCTCGCACTAGTATATACGAGTGTGTCAGATTAGGTAGATCTGTCGACGGAATTCAACACTAGAACAGTGTCTCGTCGGTTTGATACAGAGCGCGTGAGTGACTAACGATACATTATTATAAGATAGCGCGGCGCGGGCACAGGCGGCGGCTTCCTGGAAACAGAGCGATCGACAACCATTTTAATTCCCAAAGTAGCCAGTTCCCACGCGAAGGCCGCCGCCGTCCCCGCCGAGCACCGCGCACTGCGTTGTGGCCGGTGGTGATTTTATGAGTTCCCTGGTGTATATGAATACAGCTGCAGCCCATCTCGTGCTCGTGCTGGTGCTCGCTGCTTGCGTCGGGAATGTTCCAGTAGTGCTTGTATGCGAGGAGCAGCTGGCCGCGCGCCAACAATGCCATTGTGTGGCGACGCCCTGCGCCACTACATCACACGTTAACCGTCTCAAATATTCACCGTTTCAATTAGAAATTTGCCAAACAGCCGAATAACAACGTTAATTGAGAGCATTCGTCGGATGCCATCGCCAACATTCCGCCATCGACTGTAACGCTTTAAACTCGCGCACGGATTAGTCGGTATTAGCTCGTTTGTAGTTTAATTTGTAACGTAAAGAATATAATAGGAGTGCGGAGAGAAAGGGATGCGCAGCCGAGAGGAAGATGAATGACAAGAATTGTCTCCGCGAGCGAGGGCGGCGCGGCCGGGCCCGCGGCCCGCGGCGCGCCTTTAAAGCAAATATGCGGATCGTCGGAGGATCGCTGTCGCCGCGAAAAAACTAATAAAAGGCAATATTACACGCGCAGATATATCGCTGGAGACGAGTGAGGGTCGCTGCGATCCAACCCGCCTCCCTCCGCCACCCTCCCGCGCGTGACACGCGGAACACGATCCACTTTGATGCTCCAATGAATTTCAGCAGCCGCATACATACACTATAAAATATATGCTATACAGCTATACGGATATACCTCAAGTTTCTAAAGATTTGCTCTTCATACCTAGCATGACCAGTTTACCGGCGTTGAAAAAAACGAAAGACAAAAAAATACAGAATGTAGAAAAAAATGACATATTATGATATATTTTTGTACAGAGTAGACACAGAAGTGGTCATGCTACTCTAGGGTTGTGTCCACTGCCACCACGACTGCCACATACGCGAAGGTGAGTGCGCAAATGGTCGCTATGTTCCGCGGCTACACAGCGGCGCAGTGGGCCCGGCCTCAGGGGGCGCGGGGGGATCCACACTCCAGCGAGTCAATAAGCGCATTCCACTTGCACCGAGCCGAATTAAAAATCAAATAATGTTGTGTATAGCGAATTAGGAGAGCAGCACCGCTGACTGCGAAAGTAGGGTTGAACATGAGGGGCGCATTATTGCGATATTAAAACATGAAAACTGTGCCCACCAGCATCGGGAACGCAATTTATTATTGCGATAACAATTTATAACATAATTACACATGTTATTGGCAATGTACTTGTATTTTATAATAAAAAACAAAATTTTCTCGATACGGTATTAATTAATTATTTATACCCACATTCAATGGGAAGATATGATCTATTTTAGCAATGGAATAAAAGCAAACATGCCAAGAATGTGCGCTCGGAATGTGTTACTAACAAAGTACTGCCTACGAGGTAAAGTGTAGCAGTTATAGCTATATAAGGCATGGAGTGGCCACTTGTGCGTGTGGAACATCAACACAAAGCAGGTAGCGTAATGAAAAGGTCCGGGTGGCTGGTGGCTCGTGGCAGCCCTGTGTCGGTGTAGTGAACAAGTGCGCGGGTCAGGCGGGTGCGGGTCGGAGAATATGTCCGCGCGGCTAATGAAAAGTTTAATAACGGCCGCACGTGTGCCCCCACCCTCCCCTCGCGTCTCAACCCTCGCCGCGTTATCTCTCAATGCACAATTTATTGAGAGCAATTTCGCATGTCATAAAACCGAATTAATATTGTCCCTGTCCCGGAGAGGGTCCCGGCGACTATTAGTCAAGTGCGCGATGTATACCCGGCACCCGGCCCGGTTGCTAGTGCGTGCTCCACGGCTCCGCTAATTCATTCGCGACGCTCTGCACGTGGACGCGCTAATGCTAAACAAAAGCGATTAAGCGCTTGTCCACTCGGCAATATACGGCATTGCAGAAAATGCGGAACATATTATCTAATGAATAAAACAAATAAAAAAGATCACTTTGTAATTGTAATTATTCATGAGAATGTGTGTGTGACTACTTGCGGAATCATCTAAGTTGTTTCTTTCCTTATAATGAAGCTGTATTTTATTATTTATACTTGAGAGGTTAAGGTTTCAAAACATATCTTTGAAATCCATTCAATAATGCGGCGCTCCACCCCTCAATATCAGTGTTGATGCCTTCCTGCTTGTAATGGAGCATCGCTGATGTGACATTATTAGGTAATGAGCAGCGACAATGAGAGCAGTCCCGTGTGCACGCGATCCGGTTGGCGCGGCACAACGGCACTGTGTCGAGGGGTGGCTCTGGGCTCGCTCGCCATGAGGGTGCGGGGCGCACTGTGTCACTAGTTGGAAGGCACGGACGCGTCGTCGCCAGCTCACTGAGCGTGAAATGGAGCGCGATCCGCCGATTGTATTAATGAAAAGCGTCTTGAGGACATTATCGAGCTCGAGACGTCTCGCGCCGAGACGATGATGTCTCCGGAGGGGAACCACGCGGCGCTCACTACAATGATCTATTGTGTGCTGCCAGCCGGTGCCGGTGCCGGCAAAGGTTGTTGTGGGACAATCTAATTTTAATATTATCATTTTATTCCAGTTGTAAAAGAGCTGGGAATTAAAAAAAGATGCTGAGACGCCGTGTACAGGTTGCGTAGAAGCAGCTACGCCGCGAAGAGGCAGCGTATGAGCCGCTACGCAAATGCTACGCTGCGTAGAGGCTGCTTAGAGGCTGCGTAGAAGCTACTACGGCAATGCTACGCCGGGTAGAGGCTAAGTCAAAGCCGCTACGGAGTTGCTATACCTTGTAGGCTGCGTAAAAGCCGTGACGGAGGTTCTCAGTTAGTCTTATGTATAGATTCACAAATAAAAACACTTCTCAAAACTGTCAGGGTATAATGTCTAAAAACGTAACGAAAGCCCGATAGTCAATAGCTTTATGACGATGAACAACTTCTAACTTATTTTAGAGGGTAGACAATTAATATATTCCAACTCAAATATAAAGAAGACTTGCTAATAGTTTAGGGGTATAATTTAGACGGTCACCAAAAATATTTTTAAGACTCTAAGCTTAGGCACCAAAAAAAATAAACAACTCCAAAAAAAATCAATTGACTTTATTAAAAGGGCCCTAAAGTATATAATATTATGATCCAAAATAAATAAAATAACATCAGAAAAATCGCAAACCTCGCACAAATATTATTTTTGGTTCCTAAAATGGATCAACGGTCACCAAATTCTATCCAACTCAAAGATTAATATTACTACCAAAAATCTTACTCCAAAATAGTAAGTCGTCATCCATTGGCGAGAAGAGAGAGCTTAGGGCACCCCGACACGGACAGGTTAGGTTCGAACGAGATGACGGGAGCTGAAGTGAGCGAGCAAAGCGAGCGAACTCGGCTCCCGTCATCTCGTTCGTGTTAGGTTACTTTAGACCCTGCGGACGGAAATAGGAGCCCCGCGCAGCGGGGCTCCGTCGACTATGTTGCCAGAGTACTAATCGTACTTGAACCTTGAACCTCAATATATTTAGCGAATTCCATATAACGATAAATAAGCGACGTACGTCTGGGAACCCCAGTATATTAATTGATATTTGGGAAATATTCTAGCGATCGTTAGCTTTTTTAGCCTAACAAAAATGACCAAATTAGAAGTCATGGTATTACATAATTGGTAACATCTAAGTAGTGACAATATATAATATTTGGTCTAAAGTGTATTTTAAAGGCGTCCATATTTTTTTTTGGCAGTCAATAATACGAAAAAATGGATTTATTTCATAATATTTTAGGAAACGTTATTTGGTGACCATTTATCCATTTTGGTAACCGTTTAGAATTTTTTTGGTAGTAAAATAGGTACTTTTTTGGGCGGTGTTTAAACACAAGCCATAGTTTAGCAATGAATTGAAGAAACAAATGTAAAATATTTTATTAAAACATACAAAAAAATTAGCCGTCGGCAGTCGGATTCCATCTTACGGAGCCAGGGCGTAAGATATTATATACAGCACGCTCAACTAATGCGCCACGGAGACGATTGTTATATTAGCTAAACTAGCTTCTGCCCGCGGCTTCGCAGGCGTAAAAAGTGTTTCATTATCCCAAGGGAATACAAACTAACTTATGTCCTTCCCAGGGTCCCAAACTATCTCCATACCTACCACCCCACAGGACCGGTTTTCGGGATAAAAAAATAGCCTATGTCACTCAGGAATAATGTAGCTTTCTATTAGTGAAAGAATTTTTTAAATAAGTCCAATAGTTTCGGCTCCTATTCGGTACAAACAAACAAAAAATCTTTCCTCTTTATAATATTATTATAAGCTGACCCCCGTGGCTTCGCTACCATCAACTGGCTATCTACCTACCTACCACTACCTACCTACTCTACCTACCTACCCTACCTACCTACCACTACCTACCTACTTTACCTACCCTACCTACTTTACCTCAACTAACCTACAAACAAACAAACTCTTCGGCTTTATAACATTAGTATAGACGTTGATAAAACTAGTTCGCAAATGAACAAATTTGATTACCATAAAAAAAGGTTATAGTGACTCAATATTAAAAGATAGACATATGCTGTCTCGGACTTTTTATTAGAACTTTTAAAGCGGAAGAATTCCATCATACATGATTTTTGCGTAACTAAAACCGTTTACGCAGCGCATGCAACGGAAGTTCTCAAAAAGGAATAATGTTGCCTGTTTTTGCAACATTTTTCATTTATGCTCCGTTCTATTGGTTTTGGCGTGATGTTATATAGCTTATAACCTTCCTCGATAAATGGACTATCCAATAAAAAAAGAATTTTTCAATTCCAACCAGTAGTTGCTGAGATTAGCGCGTTCAAACAAACAAACAAACTCTTCAGCTTTATAATATTAGTATAGATTTATGCTTCATATTCCCCGCAACATAAAAGTGGCAAGAAATTGCAAGTGTGTGCGTGGACAACGGATTGTTGTGAAGCAAAGACTAATATCTATGTTGGTGTGCCCTGCAAATCTATCTGATTTGCTTTGTTTACATCAGAGATTACGATTAGTATTGAATACATTCGGAGAGGCTTAGGGAAGGGTACACTAAACACGGGTACGTGCTCGTATGTGTAATGAAACAGATGACACGCGCCTGATAAATCGCCTACGAGTGGCGGCTGCAGCAGGATGCTGGGCCGGGCGATGGGGTGTAGGAATAGCCGCCTCGCAGACACAAATTCACATGACTTTTGCAGAATAAAATGTTCTAAACATACCAAGTTTTTTTTTGACAGAAAACTTGAATCCACTTACTTTCTTTTCTTAATTGTTTTTTGTTAATTCCTCCACAATTCTTTTAGACTTGCCTCTAAATTCAAAGTCATGTCCTCCAAGTCGAATCTTCTTCGAATCATCACATTACAATATATATTTATTGACACTAATTAACGTTTTTTTTTCCGTTCTCATTGCAACTGAGTCGAATGGAGAAGGATCTGATACAGAAGATTCTAGATACGGCTTGAAGGATCAAACTGAACTGAAATATGGGCTCTAGGTATCTTCTGTACCAAGATGTATTCAAGTTAAAAAAATATACAAAAAAAGTAAAGTACTTAAATATATTTTTGTAACTAACTTAAATATAATTTTCTTGCTTCTTGAAATTATGGATTGTAAATAATTTAAATAGTAATTACTTAATAATAATAAAATAACTTTTACTTGTTTCTGTGCCCGGGGGAGGGTCATATATGTATACTTAGCTATAAGTCTGAATTTAAAACCATATTATACGCAATAAATAAATATAAATATGAATACGTCAGTTTATTAATTTCCAAGTTTTACTAGAAAGTTTGAATGAAATAAGTATTCTGCACCGTAAACGCTCTTCTTATTCATATTAATTTATTGCATTCTAGTGTTTTTCAAGTGTTGCATAATAGCTTATAGCTAAGTACCAAAGCCAATAAGATATTGCTGTGTTATTTCTAGTTCCTACTAACAAACCGCAGTTGCAGACAACTACTGTGATGAATCTTATGGTATTGCTCTACATGTAACTAGTACTTACCTACCGAACATCGATATATTATGAGTGTACAAATTCACGTAAATGTCGAATATTTGCATAATGTAAGCTAAGCAAGCGCCGTATAAGGGCAACACTATAAGTAATACGTTGAGACTTGTCCGACGGACTCCGCGGCGGCGGCGCCTACGCCTGTGCACGTAGATTCTGCTTTGGAAGCATGCACTTTAAGACGACTAATAAGTGTCATATTCACCTAATTATTAGGTAGACTCTTTAGCAACGTAAACTAATTGCCGGTTACAAGAAAGTCCAAGTTAATATTATGGATGTATCGACTCGCACTTAGTTTGCCTATTGAGTCATAAGGTCAGCTGTAACTTACGAGCGCATTCTAAACGTTCAGAAGACTTAGTGAGAGTTTTTACTCACGCTCAATCGTGTTAGCGTAAACGTCAATATGTATTGAAACTGGATAAGCGCCGTCTGGTGACGGTAAGAAGAAACCTTTTTTAATACATTTTTAACCGAATTACCAAAAAGGAGGAGGTTCTATGTTCGTCTTCTTTAATTTTTTTTTAATTTCTTTTTATGTGTTTGTTCACCGATATCTCCGTCAATTGTGGACCTATTTTGAAAATTCTTTTTTTGTATGAATGAGTATGTTTCGAAATTGGTCCCATTTTAATTTGGTGAAGATTTGATGAAGAACTTCGAAGATATACAACAGAACTCTTCAATAAATAACGGGAAATCTCTCGGGATTGCTGCAATCGCATGTCTGTTTATTGTTTATACCATTTCATAACATAACATCACGCCAGTACGCTCTTGAGGGGTACGCAGATCTCTCATTTCACCCTTTATGTTGAAGTTTCATGATATTCGGCTAATCTATTCTGGCGTTAAGGTAACTTACTAAACAAATTGCCTATTAGGTAGGTACAACTAAAAAGTGAAAAATAAAAAACTTTTTTACAAAAAAATGGCCGAAACGCAAAAAAATGGTACCTACGAAAGACACCGACTTCCAAAAATAAAGTTATTTTTCACTTTGTAGTTTTCTTATTTGGAAGTCGGTAGTATTTTTTTTTTTAAAGTTTTTTATGACATAAGAGATTGTTTACGTCACCACGAGTGAGTACGTTTAAAATCTCGGAATAAGGACACAGATAGAAGCATACCGAAGAAAAAATAGAAGCCGTTATAGTCAAGATACCGCGGTTCATAGCCTAGTCTTTTGTTCTCTGTCGGCAGCCGGCAAAAACGCGCTACTGCGAATATGCTCTAATTCTCATTCAGTGAACGCTGCTTACATAAAAAAAATTGACAAACCACCGATCTGTTTGAGATTGCTTTTAGGTAAATATTAAGTTATAGAATCATAACGTAAGTTGATGACATCGATTAGGATGCCAATAGTGCTTGCTTGCCTAAAAGAAATATTGTCTAACTCTATGTTTTTTTAGATGAACCCTCCACTTTTCTATTGTAATTCAGTTTTGATCTTCTTGGAGATGTCAGCACCTGCTTGCTTGTCATAAACAAATATTACACATTAATCGTATCATAGCTAACACTTTAACCATTGTGCAAACATAATAAATGTAAATAGTTGTTCGTACTCATACAGCACGTGGTCGGCGGCTAATTGTCGTGCAAACGAAGGGGAGCATCCCGCGTGAGGACTGCACGGTATTGTCGGCTCGCACTCGCAGCCTCCCTCGTATTCATTACACACCACTCATTGGAACATATTAATATGATCGCCTGATTTATTGTAGTGCCGTGATGCGAGCTCTAATGCCGACATTATTGAATTTTATTAACTTTCGGACAAAGGGGTCGCCTCTCACAAGCACGGGGCGCGCTTTGAACTTTCACTTGTCCGCTAATTTAACTGTGTTGCGCCGGTGTTTATTGGGACGCGTATTATTATCTAATCTTCTAAAGGAAGCGTACTCTAATCTAAAGATGCAAAAGACTGTCACAGAATGCCACCTGTTACAGTTTCCTGATTTTTTATGGGAACAAAAAAAGGGCGAAATAAGCTCTCTGACTTCAGAAGTCTGAGTTAGAAGAACTAAACAGAAAAATGACACGTGTGTTGTACATTTGTAGTAACGACCCCTAACCCTGTCTAGTTCTGAATCAATCCTAATCCATCTGTGAACTTGGTGACTGGGGAAGACTCAGTGATGAGACACAGTTTGTTCGTTTTTATGTGTTCTCATGATTTCGGTGGAGGACGGACTTGGTGACAGTAGAAGACGAATGCAGCGAGCGCGGCGCCCCGCGGCGCGGCCTGCGCGCGCTGGCAACCCACCGCGCCCGCGCCCGCGATCGCCACAAAAACACCTAGATCCGTATCTATCAGCCTTGAGCCACGCATCAATCTTCAGCAGTAACCCCTCCCGCAACCCACAGTACTGAGACAAGCGATCGTTTTTCATTTGCGCATAAATAATGATTGAATAATGACAACAAACACGGGGTCCTTGGGCAGCGGATTGCTTCATCACGCTACGCACTGGACAGGACAAGCTCCCACTGTGGGAGACATTCTACGTTCATTAATTGACTTGCCTCGGAGAAAAACGGCAGCGGACATTTTATAGCAAAACACGGAGCTCTGAAAGAGATTCGGAGACCAATTTGGCACCTATGTTTGCCTTACCTTAAGTAGTTAAAGTACATGTTTACTTAGATAGGTATTAGCTACTCTAATCTGAAACTACACGAGTGTTAAGAAGCCAGTAGGTACTTTCAACGTGGATGGTAACATTAGTTACCCCATGTTACGGTACGGCTTCGTACCTAACTGTGTATATTATAACTATATAGTTTATTTTGTAGTTATTCAAAATCTTATTTTAAAAACTAAGTAGTGCTTCTTTAAGAAAGGACGAAAGAAAGAAAATACGTACAGTAGCAATTCTGTCTTAACATAAGTCACCATCACAACTTAATAACTTCTTATGTTAGAAAACTGATATAGATCTTCTACTTTTTCGACAGTCGTTTAAACTTGTTTGGCCCAAAACTTAACCACCTCCACGGCTACATCGGCGGCAGCGCATGGATCACCCTGCTTGCAAGTTTTGGGGCACGGAGGACAGGACCGGAGGTGGAGCATGGTTTGCGACTCGGCACCACATGCACACACTGCTGCTGTGCCGTCTAGGTAACCTCATTTTGCGAGGTTGGAGTTACACCTTCCTTCCTGGGTTCTGAGGCGGGACACGGAAGGTTAGATCCTGCGGGAAGATGCTTGCTTGGAGGTAAATAATCTAGATGAACATGTTTAATCGACAACGTAGGTACTCTATCTTTTATCAAGCGGGAGAACATCAGGGCAGCACTAACGAAAAAGTTCAGTGAGTACATATCGAATACGCCAATGGTCAGTAACGGAGGCTGCGCTAATGTTGATCTCAATCTCGTCCGAGAGTGTTGAGATATCAAAGAACAAAGGAGTGTCAGCAGCGCGTGGTGCTCGCTGACACTCGTGAAGTCACCAGTTTTTGTCACAATTTGTTCAATTGTTCAGCTAACCGACAGCGGCTCGCACTGTATCGCTTTATTTCGCAACGCGAATTCATTTTCCGTGTCATTTAAGCGGAGCATCGCAACGGTAAGTTCTCACAGAAATCCACAATTTTAAAAATGTCCGCGGGTAAGCTTTCGCATTCGATTCCCATCGGGTCGTGTGAGATGTCCACAGATAAGCTCGATAAATTTAATTAAATGTCTCGGAGTGGTCTCACGGCTGAGGGCGGCGGGGAGGACAGGCGCGCGGGTGCGGGGAAGGGAGGGGGGGCAGGGGATAGGGATTGAGCTGGTACTCGCTCGCTCGGACAGAGTGCCGAGGGCAGGCAAATTTGTTTGGTGCTGAGTTCGGTCCACTTGTATTAATTAAGTGCGGCGGCTCCTCAAAGACGTCGCTCCACACAACGAGCGCAAAAAATAAGTCTCCGTCGACAACACGACAGCGGCCGGCGGCGGGCCGGCTACCGATTGTTTTATAAACCACTACACGACGCTCAACTAACAATGTATAGTTTTACATCGTCGTCGCCGGTTAACTGGGAAATGCACTTTGATAACGTTCGATTTTCTAAATTCCTTACATTGTTCGAGTTTTAAAATTCTTTAATAATATCTGCATCGGCTCGAAATGTGAATATTATGTGGTTTTGTGAGCAATTAAGCCACAAATATACCGTTTGAAATAACTTCATGAACTAGCTCTTGTAAGTATCTGGTTTCCGTGTTCGATTTGGCAAACTAGGTCACGGTTCGATATTAGTGCGGTATTTGCATGGTTGTGACAGCTCGATTAGCCAGACCTGTTGGTCGCGAGTGACCCGGGCCGGTGGTGTCGGCCCCGCGGGTCATCCATTACGAGAGCGCAGTGTGTCATAGCTCCCCGGAGCGCTACAACGCGCAGCCACTCACTCCCGCGCATCATTTATCATCTCTCAGCTAGGACATGTCTCAAATGAACTGTCATAAAAACTAAGAAAACGTAGTACTTCATCCCCAAACAATAATTATTTTGACCTTCAAATTCCGAATACAAGCAATTCGCAAGCGCAGACTGTATTATACGTGGGTATATGTGGGTAAGGTAAATACCCTGAACACTTCTACATAACATTTTGAAGAAAACAAACGCTAACCCCCGACTTCTAAATTAAGAATTTAAAGTTCAGAGTTTATCAACTACTTCAGCCTTTAAACCTGTCAAACTTTGGCTTTAAGCTGGGGTTTGACCGTTTCTAATCTCATATTCTCAGAAATCGACCCTATTTCGACCTGGAAACTTCTTAAGCCTGGAAATCTCAAATGAAATCCTTCAGTAAAACATGTTATCATTAAGCAATAAAGGCTAGTCGTAAAAAATTCTCGGTCACATAATATATCAGCTCGAAATATAACAATTTCCTCAAAAGTGTAAGGGTAGCAATAAAATGAGTTATGGTAATCAGCTCGCGACTTGCAGCAGATGACACATCTATTGTGCGCTCGGGGCCGCTCGGGGCCACTCGGGCGCAGCCGGAATGCGGTGCGCGCGCAGCGGACCGGCTCCTGTCACTCGGGCGCTCACTGCAGAAGTCCTGCTTCACGCAATACGCGACAACTTACTCTTAGGAGTGGACACCCTGTGCTGGCGTAGCAGAACTACTTCGATCTCTTGCACTGTAGATGGCACATTCTCAGCGGTATTGTGAGTAAGCCTGTCATCTGTCATGAGACTTATGATGTCTCGGTCCTTCTGCCGTGTTCGCGTACTCTGCGCTCCTGATATGTTTATTAGCGCACCCGCGCGCCTCGCACTGCCGGGAGCCGGCAGATGTCCCCAACACTTCCCCATATCTGACATCTCTGAATAGATAGCTCTCTAATTTTATTACTACCCACTTGTAAACATTTTTCAACGTTACCGAGAACTCTCCGTCAGTTTGGTCGACAACTAAAGCTCATTAGTTAAGTGCGGTTCGTGTATCGATTCGACGAACGAATTCCAATTCCAATACGAGATAATAATCTAACCGACGTAATAAACATGTATGAGAACTACTCACTGACTAGATAGACAGGACGACTCGGGAAATTATTGGATTATAGAAACAATTTGATTAAACTTGTTATTGGCAATAACGGCTACCTTATAGGTAGCTCGATATGTGAAACTACTACGGACGGTAGTCCCTATGTGACTCTCCTGTTTAAATTGTGATATGTATAAGGAAGGAAAACCTGATCACGTGGTGGTAGAGCGGCGGCGGTGTCGGTCGGCTAGACGCACGGCGGCGGGTACCTGCGCGGCGGCGCGGGCGGCACGGTGCTGACCACCAAAACAAACGACAAGACGCGCGGCCTACTGAGAATGTCCCACGGCCACAACAACACAGAGCAATAATAAACGTTTATCGCGTCACCGATCAACAGCCCCGAACAAGCGATATTTATTGATATCAAACCGATGATTAATATTAACTTTTATTAAAACGCTATCCAAAGTGACCTTAATCGTTTCCCGACTTCTGGAGACAGTCACGTTATAATATTCGGAAGTAAATTATGTCTCTATCAGTATCAGTCGATCGCTGGACGTATGTCTAGGATTTATGAGTCGCCGCGCGGCACAGTGCGGCGGGAGGGTGGCGCCCCGGGGCAGCGGGAGCCCCCGGACATAAATAATGACGTTTAATAATTGATTAATCGCGGTGCTCCCGTCGCCGGCGATAGTATCGCACATACCTGCCCGCACCGCTATAAAGATGAGTCGCTAATTAATTTAAATGAGTGGAGACCGCCTGTAGGACACAAAAAGTGGCAGCGGGTCGCTCACTATCGCGACATCGCTGACTAGCCGCGGTGCTGCGCCCGCGCACGAATTATACTTAATGTAGATGATATCGAGCGCGGAGCGATCTGTCGGTCGCCGCACCGTCGCCGATGCAGCGCCCAACACGTCTTGATCATAGGATCAGTGAGTATTGCCAGTGATTACTTACGGGACAAAGACGTGGTCGCTCATAATGGGCCTCATCAGAAGGCTTAAAGACACTGAGGTAAACAAACTGTGTGCAGTATACTCTCTGGTCATAGGATCAGTGAGTATTGCCAGTGATTACTAACGGGACAGAGACGTGGTCGCTCACAATGGGCTTCATTAGAAGGCTTAAAGACACTGAGGTAAACAAACTGTGTGCAGTACTCTCTGGTCATAGGATCAGTGAGTATTGCCAGTGATTACTTACGGAACAGAGACGTGGTCGCTCACAATGGGCCTCATCAGAAGGCTTAAAGACACTGAGGTAAACAAACTGTGTGCAGTACTCTCTGGTCATAGGACCAGTGAGTATTGCCAGTGATTACTTACGTGACAGAGACGTGGTCGCTCACAATGGGCTTCATCATAAGGCTTAAAGACACTGAGGTAAACAAACTGTGTGCAGTACTCTCTGGTCATAGGATCAGTGAGTATTGCCAGTGATTACTTACGGGACAGAGACGTGGTCGCTCACAATGGGCCCCATCAGAAGGCTTAAAGTCACCCAAAGGGCAATGGAGAGAGCTATACTTCGAGTTTCCTTGCGTGATCGAATCAGAAATGAAGACATCCGCAAGAGAACTAAGGTTACCGACATAGCATAGAGTTTGACATGTTATTTATACTTAACTCGACAACCGGGAGTTATAACGTTAATATAAGTTTCGTGTGAGATTATTTATTAATTTATTATATTTACAAATTATTACATTTTTAAATATTATTCTATAAAAATAAAATAAAAAAAAACATTTAGAAATACAAAATAGTAGCACACCGGTATCGGGAACAGATTCCAAGCTACCGGTGGTCAGGGCTCCTGAGAGAGGGACCTCCTGACTATACGCGCCGTGTCCAGGAGTACCGCTTTCTGGATCAAGGCCTTGATCCAGCTGCCCAATGAGAGCCTCCTCAGATGTTCATCGAGGCTCTTGGGTATTATGCCAATGGCCGTCACGACTATCGGCACAACGAAAGCTGTATTCACATACCATATGTCGACAATCTCGCGAGCCAGATCAAGATACTTGCTTTTCTTATTTCTCTCAGCCTTCACGAGGTTCTCGTCATGGGGGACCACTATATCAACAATCATTGCGCGACGCTCTAGTTGGTCTTTCACCACTATGTCAGACTTATTGGCAACAATAGTCCTGTCAGTGATGATAGACCGATCCCAATACAACGTGACATTGCCATTTTCGAGAACTGGGTCGGGCACATACTTATAGTAAGGCACTTCCGATTCCACAAGATTGTATTTAAGAGCAAGTTGCTGATGGATAATCCTGGCTACAAGGTTGTGTCTATGCAAATAGTCTCCGTTAGCTAGACTAGAACGACCGGAGATAAAGTGACGGATTGATGCCCCCGGCCGGTAACATACCCGACAGATGTCAACCGTGCCGTCCTTCACAATATATTTCCGGTAGTTGTTCGTCATCATAACTTCGTCCATAATCGCAAAGACAAAACCTTCCTTAACTTTCGGCTTCCCCGAAAAGGACACCAAATCGCAGCCAGGCTACGGACGCTAAAAGATCTACATCGGGCCCATGTAGGACCCGGTTGAAGCGTCCGTGAAACCCCTTGTTCTGCAGGGAGGTACCTGCGGTTATTTATTTTATTATTAATGTATACACAGAAAATCTCTTTAGTATTGTTAACACAAGTGTAACAATAAAAAATAGTACCAAGACAGTTCGGTCAGAGTATATCGACTAAGCATAGGTAATACACAAGATTGGAGATGAGAGGAAAAAACAACGAAACCCTTTATTGATTTACAAGTATCGATGTCGATCGATAACCACGTCCACGTAGCCACCGCAGCCGTGTGGAGCACCTTGCGCGCGCGCCGCCGCCGCCGCCGCCACTCCCACAGTCCTTACGAGTCCAATAGACACCACATTAGCTAGTCACCACATTCAGGTGTCATTGAAGTAACTGTAAGATATCGTGCCTACGCCTAATTATAACGAAATATACTATGGACTGAAATTCAGATGGTCAACACATTTGTTGATGTTTTTCGCTGACTAGTTTCACAATTTCGATTTAAAGATATTTCAGTTTTGGATCCATAGAGACTGAAAGATTTCCAACTATGAGGGCTCATCTGTACTATGTGTAATAAGTCCATCCATTCTGAATATTTTCATGTGTCTACCTGACCTTTGATGCTAAAGCCTCGCAATCAGGCTGCCACGAAAGGCTGTGGCGAAGTTTTCGATCTGCAACTTTGGCAAGTTTTGAAAATCTGCTTTGACAACGATACGAAGAAGAAATGTTGTGAAGTACCCTTTAATATATTATGATCATCATCATTGTAATAATTTTCGATTAGATCGCCCATTCGATCTTGCAGCTAAGTAGACATCTGCTACTTAAGTTGTTTGTAGATATTTTCTAATCAGCCGTAAAACGCGATGTCTACAACAGTCTTGCATATCATATAAAGTATACCTAGTAGGTATCTACAATATAGACTTAAAGCATTGAAGATCACCGGTCCTCATAAAATAAATCTAACTCCGACTGCAACTTCTTTACATTAAGTTTTTACAGAGTTGCTCATTTACGAGCGCCGGGTGGACGATGTGAACTGAAACTGTATATATAATAAGCTAGGAGGAATGACACAGACGCTATTAGTGCATACTCCGCGTGACTTAAGAACACAATTAAAAGTTAATTACCGCAAGGCTAATAAATTCGTCGGAAATATACAGCTAATGCATAATGAGCGTTGGCAACGGTGTCAGTCTGACTCGAAAAGTGGGGCTCCGTTGTCGGATCAGCAGCAGGACTTGGATGTGGACATCTGGAGTCGAGTCCCATACCATGCTCCACTACTTATCGAGCCTCGACCTCCTAAGATCTGAGCGTCAAAATATGCAGCCAAAGTGACCTATGCGCTGTCACCGACGACTCAAGTTTTGGGCCATAAAAATCTGAATGACTGTCGTACCTGCGGCACGCAGAAGGAGAAGAAGCTAAAGCAGCCTGGCATGGTGGTAGCGAAATACGGTGGCAACCTATAAAGGTGGAGGCTGTACTTGTGTGACGTGTCGTGTCGTGAACTCGTAACGGATGACACTCCGCCGCACTCGCGCCGCCGACGACCGCTAATTGAAAGCTCGTAGCTCAGCGCTCAGCGGCCTCGGTCACATTTGCTATAAATCCGAGCACTTCATATATTTCGCCTGTAAATAGAAACCATTATCGTTCTCATTATATGCGACGACGAGCTCTGCTAATAGTGCTAATGGTTCCTGTCGACTTGTAAAAGCTGATATATTCGTAATTAATTGAATATTTTGTAGAGATGTGTGGAAAGCCACCCGCATTTAACACATTAAAACAAAATACTGATACACATTATTAAATAGTATAGAGTCAATTGTATTGCCACAGGTATCGCTCAGTTAGGAGATACGTTTACCTTTGTATGTTAGGTACATTATTATTATTACTTATGCACGTAAATTTTCTTAGCGATCTCTTTCAAACTAAGTAGAACTTTTCATTATCATGAAAAAACAATGGTTAGGTTAGCTCTCAGATTAGAGAACATTAAGATTAGGTCTTTATAATCTTTATTTCAACCAAACACATTTTACAAATTGTGTGTAGGTAAGTACGCGGCAATTGCTGCAGTAGTTTAAAATTGTGTCGCAGGTTGTGAAACTTACCTACATAGTTACTAAGATATAAAGCCGGCGTTCCGAAGGGGTATTAAACAAGGAAAAGTAACTAAAAAGTATCCATTTAACAGACTTCATAAAAAGCGAACTAATATGAAAGAAAGAACATTATGAACTGAACAGATGTAAAATGAAAAGGCTGTCAAGGAATGATGATTTTCGCAAACTCACTGACCAGACACATAGGCAGGCAATTTGTACTAAGTAATAATGTTCCATTTCATGCAGTTGAAACGTACTACAGGGAAACGCGTGAGAAACAAATACCTTAAACTAACAGATGCCTCGATAGACATTTTTTTTATTTAACACAAAAAATGGTCAGTTTTTTGCGAGCATTAGATAATGCTACCGACCACAAAAACACAAATAGGACCACACCACTTAGCAAAATGACACTTAATTAACTGCTTAAGTCAATTAAAATCAGTGAAATCAAATAAAGAGAATTGCCCAAAACGATGCAAGTACCTAATTTTCAGTCTGTCGTTTCTGAAAGTCAATATGTTTATCATTTTATTTATTAATCTTAGGAAAACTTACAGCTAACACAATAAATACACAGAAACAACATGCAAAAAACGGCCAGTTAAAAGTTTTCACACATATAAAAATTTGCATAAAATACAGCGAGAATTTAAAATAAAAAAGATTTGACTCAAAACCTAAAAAAACCAAAAACAGAAAAAGAATTCTACTTATCAAAGAAACGCTTACTCAAACTATTCTTAACGTTTTTAATCTTAGTATGGAAATCATAGTATGGGTCATTAAACAACGTGATGAATGTGATACTTATATAGATATTTAGGTACCTGTGAACCATGGTCTGGTCTTCGGATAGGTCATAAAGCGACGCGACACGCATAACCTATACGACGAAGACGATATAAGGTGTACTACTCATGTTTTTCAGGTTTGCCTGGTATTGGGCAGCGCATAAATAACAGAGGAACACGTGAATATACAAGCGAGCAGCCCTAGCCCCGGCTCGCGCTAGCGCTGCCGGCGGCGGCGGCCAGAGGGCGCTGCGTGCTCCACAACTATATTTCACGGCAGTCTAATTAGCGCTAATTTATCGCACACAGCTCTGCCAGCATTATACAAAGAATTAGCGATTTATTTTGTAAATACAACGCCAACTTTTAGCCAGGCAACGTGAGTAGAGGACGCTGTCCATCGTGTATAATGCTAAGATTGCCTAGTCATAGATAGTCATACGTTACAGCCCACTCCGTCCGTCTCACAGAGAGGAGCCTTGTGTCCCTACACTGGATTTATTATAGGAGTATGCTAATTCGTATTGATTGCATCTAAGATAGGTAATTTAACTGGTAAACCCTATCCAATTTTGAGAGTTTGGTCTTAAGATTTCGATTCGAAGCGGCAGTATCTAACAATAACGATTAACACACAAGTGCATGTAGTCGCAGGCGATGTGTATCGCTACCGGCGCGGGCGCAGGCGGCTACCGGCCACTCCGCACCTCCGTTATCTTATCTATGACACTAAAAGCAGCTCTTTAATGTCCACACGTACCCAACACAAAGTTAACAGCTACATTCACGTTCAACTCTAACCCGACTGCAGAAGGTCGGTATTGCAGTGTCAGAGTGTTGAGATTGCGTCCTTCGCGCATCTCGTAAAAACAAACGGCTGGGTATCGACGGCTCCTCGAAGCCATTAAGCGTTATCGAAGTGTCCACTTAATAACAAGTCCTAACTAATTAGGCGGCGACCTGTTTGACGAGGGAAACGCGGCAGTGCACAGGACCCGCGGGGGAGGGGACACACTCCACACATGCCTAATTTCTTTGGTCAGTGCTAACATAAGAAATTGGCGGAGAATTAATTCGTTAATGAAGCTTTTTAGAAGCATATGCATTGTTGATGGTCGCGCAGGAAACTAATCAGGAATGTTATGAAAACAATAAACGTCGTTCTGTAGAGTCGGTTCAGTCGGTAGACTCACTGATGTATAAGGTAAGCATATTAAATGCAATGTCAAAGCGTTTAACGACCGACCGGACGTTTAACTCTCGCTGAACAGGCGGCGCACGGCGCGGCGCGGTGTAGTGCTCAGTTAATAAGGAGCGTGCGGCCATTACCGAAACACATCATGAGCTATTAGCTAAGTCTGCGTCGAGCACTGCACACTGCTGTAATTGTGGTGCGATGGCGGTGCGGCTTGATGCGGGGCGAGTGGTCGCAAGCTTTATGTTAATTGCCGATAATTGTCCGCAGAGGGCGCGGCGGTGTGGCGGTGCTGCGGGGACAAGATGGCCGCAACGGATGCGGTAATTGCTTTCGTGGAAGCCGCCGCGGGCCGCATACAGATTGAAGCGCGGCGCCCGCAAAAACAACGTAGTGGAGCAATTAGACGCCCCCCTCCTCGCGCCCCTTGCCCGCGCCCCCGCTCGCCTCGCTGGCCTGACCCGCCTCCCGTCCGCCGCGATTAGCTCCTAACCTCGTGATGGACGGAAGATTTATAGCAAACACACGTGGAACTATGTGTAGTCGAAACACTTGCCACTCACGCTCCGCAGCCTCCCTCGAACTAGCCAAAGAAAAACTTATTACAATAGCAACTGATCTCTGCACTTTTTACTCGTATCATACAAAGTCTAATAAATAATAATATAAGTATTTTAGCAGGTCCATTATACTGCTGCGCTATATATGTTTCGAAGCTCCATGAATCGTTGCCTGATACAGACCAAACATAAATGGTAGATATGTTTCTGCGTCCCAAATTGGAACCATGTCAGATTAATGGCAATAGATGTGCCTTTATTATAATGAAATTATGGTACCTAAGTAAGTAATTTCCTCGCAATTTTCAAGGTACATTGTGCATGTAGGACATTTTCTTCACCTAAACTGAACAAAGCTTTTCGTTCAAAGTCACAGGTGCTATATTCTACTTTGCGCTTTGTTTTCTCTGTCACTGTCTTATCGTCGAGTGCAATGTGGAATGATTTCCATGCTGTTGCAGCATTTGCGGCACACGCCTGATAAGACATTGCGTGTTGCATTCCAACGCACTGCGTTCGTACTGCGACGTCGCACACTGTGCCTCAAATGCGAGTCCTGTCAGTGTGTCTGCCCGCGGGTGGAATGTTAAGGTGGCCGGGACTGTCTGTCTATACGTATCTACTCACACACACATACATACGTTGCCGAAGACTTCAGAACTTAAGTTAAACGACGTAATGGATACCACTGGTCCGTAGTCACACAACGTTCCACACTCACTGCACTTGAAGCGGTTTTCTATTTCGAACAGTCTGATCCGGTAAAGAATTAAACTTTCTAAGATGCTAAAACTTTCTAATTTCAGTAGAACTTGTAGCTAACGACGACTTAGTTTGCAATAATTAAAACTTGCCCTTCGATTTTTTGGAGTTATATTATGCGACTGTTAATATATTTCTCTCTAATGTTGAATCAAGACAGTTAATTTATGGTCGTTTTTTTGTTAGTTCGTCATACGCGGCACCTTGGAGCTCCATCTTGTAAGCGCACCTTGCGGACATGGCCCACCGCACGCCTGTCCCTCTAACGACTGATGTCAATCTGACTTATTAAACATACACAACGAATTCATTGCTATTATCTAAGCTATAAAAATTTATAAAAAATTCGGAAGTCGGTGTTTATGACTTTGTTTCTTCGGTTTTTTGACACCAACTTTCGAAATTGAATTCATTTTTCACTTTATTTTATTAATCTTAGGAAAACTTACAGTTAACACAACAAATACGCAGAAACAACATGCGAAAAACGGCCAATTAAAAGTTTTTACACATATAAAATTTGCATAAAATACAGCGAGAGTTTCAAATAAAAAAGATATGACTTAAAACCTTACAAATACAAAAAAAATGAAAACAGAAAAAGAATTCTATATATCAAAGAAACGCTTACTCAAACTATTCCTAACGTTTTTAATCTTAGTATGGAACAAATCCAGATCAACATCCCAACACACCACGACGTAAACGTAAGACAAACACTTATCATGTACGAATTCTGTATGTAAGTAGTTCCAACTTTAGGTAAATGAAGGAGACGCAAATGCCGAAGAAATGCACACGGTACACGCAGTCCAACCTTGCCTGCCAGCTCAGGAACGTCAGTGGATCCGTTCATAATTCTAAAAAGAAAAGCAAGATCTGCGATTTTTATTCGCTCGTGTAGAGGCAGAATGTGATTTTTTTTACACCGACTTAAGTAATTAGGGAGATAGGTATTCGATCGATATTGTGTGTACCTTAAAAATCGTATTTGTATGCTTTCAATACGATTAACATATACATTATAAGTTGGATTCCAAATTTGAGAAGCATACTCAAGGTGGCTACGGACGAGCGCACAGTAAAGAATCTTAATAGTTTTTATATTCTTAAAATCAGATGATATCCTATAAATAAAACCTAAAGCTTTAGAAACCTTGTTGACAATGTTATCTATATGTGCGTCAAACAAAAGCTTAGAATCAAAAGTTACCCCAAGGTCCCTGATAACGCTGACTCTGGCTAATAAGGTGCTTGATATCTTGTAATTATACATGACAGGGTTTGGCTTATGAGTAAATGTATACATACGTAGCATTTGGACACGTTTCAATCCAACTTATTTCTAACGCAATAGTTGTCGAACCGGTCCAGATCGTCCTGTAAACGGCACGCATCCTCATTAGTTGATACTTGACCCAGAATCTTCATGTCATCCGCAAACAATAAAATTCTCAAATTGAGGAAACAAGATGCAATAATGTCATTTATAAAAATATTAAATAGAAGAGGTCCTAACACGGATCCTTGAGGAACACCCGATGTAATGTACATCGCCCTCGATGTGTAACCATTGAGAACCACCGTCTGACATCTATTTTCCACGTGTGATGAAACCAATTTAACCAAATTACCCGTCACATCAACCAATATTAGTTTGCGCAAAAGAAGCGCATGATCAATTCGATCAAACAAAACACTTGCTGTAGTGTCACTTGGTAGTGTTTTTATTAGGAAGTCGGTTGTATTTTTTTGTAAAAAAGTTTTATTTTTTGCATTTTAGTTGTCGTACATATGTATACGTAATGAGCAAGTTCTATAGTATCTACTATAATGCCCAAAGTTATGCCAGAATAGATTACAAACTCGAATAGCATAAAACTTGAACATAACCAGTGAAATGAGAGAGAACCAGGACGAACTGTACTCATTTGCGTACTCCTATAAAGCGTACCGACGTGATATTATAATATTAAGAAATGGTGTAAAAAATAAACAGACATGCAATTGCAGCAATCGCATGAAACACAAAAAGAATTTTCAAAATCGGTTCACAATTGATGGAGAAATCGGTGAACATACACAAAAAAGAAAACCGGTCAAGTGCGAATCGAACTCGTGCGCCAAGGTTTCCATACCTACCCATTACACCGCCATAATAAAATTGGTATCATTTTTATTGGTGGCTAAGTTTTAAAGATATGGGCGAATTAAAATTTTCGCGAAAACTTTTAAGTACCAAAATTTAACTTAATTTTTATTTTTTGGAACTTTTCCTTTATTTGTGCTGTAAGACCTTTTTTTCGCTAAATTTCATAATTCTAGGTTAACGGGAAAGGTTTTCGACCTAAAAGCTATAGGGTACTAACGGTTGACCTAAAATTGACAATTTTTGTTAAATGCAAGGTAAGGGAAAATTCCAAAATTTTAAAAAAGTTCAAAATTAAGGTAAATTTTGGTACTTAAAAGTTTTCGCGAAAACCTAAATTTGCTTATATCTTTTTATCGTGTTGACTCTTATATCTTTTAACCTGTTTCAGGACCTTGAATTTTATACGTCTAATAGGGACTATAGACCTCAGTATCTGGTATAAATTTCAACTTGCTAGGTCCACCCGTTCCTGAGAAAATCGATGGTGAGAGATGGACAGACGGACAAGAAAGTGATCTTGTAAGGGTTCATTTTTTTACCTTTTGAGGTACGGAACCCTAAAACCAAACTAAGACGAATATAGAACCTCCTCCTTGTTGGAAAGTCGGTTAAAAGGCACAGTTAAGTATATAGAGAAACATAATGACCCATCACGGATTACTCACATAATTATATCGATCAATGCGTATGAAGGATATACTATCCTTCCTAGTTAGCTCATAACATTTATTTTGATAGATTTAAAGTGGCATTTTATATAGGGGTGGGAGTCCGCTGGATGCGAGCCGCACGGGACCGGTCCATGTGGCGACACTTGGGCGAGGCCTTTGTTGAGCCGTTGACGTCTTTCGTCTGAGATGCTGATGATGTTGGAGTTTTTGGACTCCTTTGACACAGTAAATTCGTGTAACTTGACCCAGTTTAGTAGTGAGCTTAATGTCAATGGTAGGTTGTTGGATCTTGTTTCTCAAATGGTGCAGTAATGCGAAGGGTGAATGAGTGTGGCGATCCTTTGGCGGTGCCTGTTGATGTGCACCACAAGCCAGTAATTTTTAACGCTGATTTCGTTGAAGTCCATAAATGCATTGAGAAACCTAGTGTAAAATATATATTTCATCAAGGCGATTACCCTGCAATCACGTCTGCATTAAATCTTATAGACTGGAAAACATTATTGCATACTGGATGCAAACTCTTTGCCTTTTTTATACAAAAATATACGAGATAAGGGACCTATACACCACAAACTAAAAATCCCTGTAAAATCACAAAAAAAAATTCACACCCTATTATACCAGTGCTGTAATTAAAATATTGATTTTTTTTACAAAAAAATGCTACCGACTTCCAAATAAGAAAACTATAAAGTGAAAAATAACTTTGTTTGTGGAAGTCGGTGTCAATAACGAAAAAAAAAATGGTACCTACGAAAGACAAAATGATTTTTTTATTTTCACTTTTTAGTTATACCTAATAGGCAAGTTATTAAGTAAGTTACCTTAACGCCAGCATAGATAAACCAAATTTCATGAAACTTGAACATAACCGGTGAAATGTGTACCCCTTAACAGCGTACTGGCGTGATGTTATGTTATGAAATGGTATACCATTTCATATATGAAATGGTGTAAACAATAAACAGACATGCGATTGCAGCAATCCCGAAAGATTTGCCGTTATTTATTGAAGAGTTCTGTCGTATATCTTCGAAGTCCTTCATCAGATCTTCACCAAATTAAAATGGGACCAATTTCGAAACATACATATATATATATGTATATGTTTCGAAATTTATACATAACACAAAGAATTTTCAAAATCAGTCAACAATTGACGGTGATATCGGTGAAAATACACAAAAAAACGAACATGAAGTCGAACATAGAACGGATGAGGTTCTATGTTCGACTTCATGTTCGTTTTTTTGGTAAGTCGGTTAAAAACACAAATACCACATTAAATATAAAAAATACGCTAATTTATCCGATTACCATTCTTTTTCTGTCTTGCGTAATCAAGTTAAGTTCTTGAAACGGTTTGTTTTGATGATTAAGTTTATGAAAAGAATGGAATATGCAATAACTAAAAACCCTAACTCTCTTACTAAATACACTCTCAGTAATAAATACAGAATAAAGTTATACCAGGAATAACAAAGGAATAACCATACATTTTCATAGGTTTAAACTTGGTATAACTTTATTCTGTGTTTATTAGTAAGAGAGTAAGAGTTTCTGGTCTTATATTATATTAAAAGTAAAAGAAGTGGTAACACTTTACCTAACGTACGAGTACTGCATTATATGGATCAGTCCGCAGACACCGGCGAGGGTATCGCTGAGCTGTTTTCCTCTTACTTTCAATCCACTTTCCAGGAACCTGACTCAGATCCAGTTTCTGATGATCTAGGTACTAATGTAGATACTTATTAGTCTGGTTTAGTGAACTTGAGTACCGTTGGCGTGTGGCCTGACATGGTACTCAAGCTACTTAAGAGTCTGTACCCCACTAAATCTGATGGGCCAGACTTGATACTTCTTATTTTCATAATTCACTATGCAAAGAGACCTGTGGCTCCAATTTGTTCGTCGTTTGAGCGATTGCTGAGGGAGGGTATGGTCACGAAGGTTTGGCAATCGGCATTCATCACCCCTATCTTTAAAAAGGGGGAAAATCGCAGGTAGATAATTACCGCCCCATGTCTAACCTATGTCTTTTTTCTAAAGTTTTGGAGTGAGTAGTGCACACGGAAGTTTATTCAGCTTTACAGAAGACGAACAACACGGGTTCCTCAGAAAACCATCAACTGCCTCGAACCTGGTATTGTCCAACGAATTAATAACCACTGGGATGGAAGAACGATGTCAGATTGCTGTTATTTACACGGACTACAGCAAGTGTGTTGACCGAATAGATCACCGTATGCTTCTTCAGAAGATATCATCTGCAGGAATACACGGCGATTTACTTCGGTCTAAGTCATACGAGTATATAGATAATCAAACGCAGGCTGCGATTCCCAATTCTGAAGCTCAAGTAAAAAAGTAAGTGACAAATGTGAAGCTCGAGTGGTTGCCAATTCACCTTCACCGGAAAGCTCATAATCTTTCTCTTCTGTATTACGTGCTCTTTTCCTCAAGGATAGTTTTCAGTTTATCTGTGATTCCCACACGAAATCACTTCATTCATCATCATCTCCAATCATCGGATAACTTGCGACTTAAAATGCCAATGCATTCCACCACTTACTTGGATAAATCTTTTACTGTCCAAGCTGCTCGTCTGTGGAATCGAACGCAGGCTGCGGTTGTAAAACGCGCCCATTCGTTGCCAATATTTGAAAGACTAGTAAAAGAACATTACCTTTCACTGTGATTGTCGTTCGTCAACATTTACTTTCATTGCCTATACACATATTGAGTATGTATGTATCTATTATATAGCATATTATGTATTTGTGTATCTATTATAATGTTATTATATATTTATTATTTAAAGTATATATTCGTAATGTTATGAATACTTATTTGTGACCCGCACAGGAGACACTATTTAAGCAAAACACAAACAATTATAACGCTGCGCTGATATTCTGATGGGGCCCACTGTTGATGCCACGGACACATTCACGAAAACGGAAGATACAATATTTTGAGGAATAAAATAGAATAAGATAAAAAATAACAAAATAGTATGTACGCAGAAAGTTAGTCACAGTATGTATGTGTTTAACCTATAAAACAAATATATAAATAAAAATCAATAAACATGCGACCAAAATCCCGACGGCTCAATGATCATTTGTCGAAACCGTAGACAAACAACAGAGCGCGCCAATCTATGGTCGACGTCGGATGTAAAAATGAAAAACAAAAAAAGAAATTGGTGAATTATGTAAGAAACAAATGATTATGCGTGGTCATACATAAATAATTACATGTCAAATTAAGAACCTCCTCCTTTTTTTACTTCGATAACAAAATGTTATACTTACCTATCTACTTATCTAGGGTTAGTGGAGTGGAAGCGTTTGGCACACCTATTGATCACATACGATCAATAGGTATGTGTGGTGCTATTGATCGATGTTGCTAGTACAATGTCACGTACTCACTTCAATTTCCTAGCTTTTACATGTCATAAACTCGGGCCACCCCTTATAATGTTGCTTGTAGGTACCACGTTGTAGGTAAGGTACATTATTATCGTTTTTTGTAGCGCAATCGAAGCAGGGGGGCTATTAGACGACTCGTAGGATTCGTAGATAAGTGATCCGACAGGAATGCGGCTCGGATTCGTCGCAGTTTGATTACCAGCGGCCGGTGGCAGCGGTTCGCGGAACCGTTCGCAGTTCCCAGAACTTCACCACTCGCTTGATATAAGCAACTTGCCACATACCGTGTGCGCACGAGCCTGCGTCTGCTAATGACCAGCTTGTGATACTCCTAGCACTCCTTGTAGCAGCTCTCGTCGTTCAGCACACATGCCAATGTGTGAGCTGCACCAGGGCTGCTATACACCTTATAGCAGAAAAAAGGCCTCATTTTACTAACACTTTTCTTTTTCACAATGAGTATACCTACCTATAGTACTAAGTAGCTTCAAATACCTATTTATTATGAGGAGCAGCGCAAAACTTTCCGCGATTCAGCTGAAAACTTAAAGACGTTTGCCTAAAGGCTGTAACGTAACGTTTAGGTCAGTAGAGCTAAACGTAAGCCACGTTAATAAAAATAAGAATTAATAAAAAAAAGTGCCGGCTTGGGGCCGCACGACGTAGGTTGTTTTGAGGTCGTCAGTTAGGCAGGCAGCTGGACGGACAGGAACTCTTCAAAGTCGTGGTATGCTCGAGACAGGCAGGCACCACGACGGTCAAGCAGGTAAAACGGGTGGTAGCCAGATAAGCAGGTAATCGGGCAGGTAGGCATTAGAGTAGGCAGCAGGATGGATAGACAGGCAAACGGGTAAGTAAGTAGGCAGCAAGGAGTTTGGAGGCCGGGCTATGGCTCAATACACCAAACAGCGAGTCCTTTGATGCAATGAGATGACCGTTGAGGGTAAAGACCCAGTAAATAATGCTCTCTTTAAGGTATCACACACTATGTATTTAAATTAATGCACTTCAGTGATTAAACACTCATACACCAATTTTAAATTATAACCAGTATAATACAGACTACACGGATTTGCAGATAAGACCAAACACTTGTTAATTCTAGGTAAATAAATCGTCTTTCGGGTACACTCCCAGAACCAAACTAAAAAGTGACGCCCGTTTTTCCATATCTTCCTAATTTCAAATCTCAATTATATGACCAAAAAGAATAAAAAAAACGGTTTACAGAGGAGGCAGTCTGCCGCTGCCCTTATTTTGAAAATTGAAGAATAGTGTCCATGGTATGTCATGTCTATGGCTTAAGAAAATAAATTGGACAGACAGATGTCAGATCAGATGAAAATGTCAGAGTATAAAATATTCTAAGATTTTACAAATTAGCGGTAAAAATTAAGTTGTGGATGTTAAAACTATCAAACATAACTAAAAGTATGCTTTTCAGGTGCTAACAGTATCAAAGAATACATAAAAGTGAGTCACATGAGTTGATAAAATTTCAAAAGATAAAAAGGTGTGGTTTGTATAGTATCATAAAATGTAAATAGACTAAAAGATGTGGATCTGTACAGCAGAATACCACAAGGCATCGTATTCACTATTACAGCAGTTTGAAACTAGTGAGTCGGCATAAATTACACATAATTTAGAGGAAGTATAATTAATGAAACACAAATCTAATATATCAAGTAGGAATGCGAGGAATGCGCGTGTAGGGGACTCGCCATGGCGCACGGCCGGTACAACTGTCAGCCACAACTTTGAGCCAGTATTTTTTAATGAGCTCGGTAAATGATTCATTTTCTAGTGGGACTGTCAAAAATAATATATTTCATTACCGTTATCGGTAAAATAACTAATAAAATATCTAATCGTAGGTACTTATATCATTTATTCCAGGTAACTGAGAACACTACGAGTTTCATAAATATTAATTACTAGCTGACTCCCGCGGCTTCGCTCCCGTCAACTGGCTACCTACCTACCTACCTACCACCTACCTAACCTACCCTATCCTACATACTTACCATACCTACCCTACCCTACCCCACCTACCCTGCCTACCAATTCATTAAACTATTTATTTGAATAATAATTAATACTACAATACGAATGTAACCAACTTTTGTTTATATCGGAGATCTAATTTAATTTTAGAACACAAAATACCTATTATGCCTTACCTATGATAGTTATGATATATATATTTTTTTAAGTGTCATCAATATTTTTCTCAGCGCACGCGAAATAATTAATTTTATAGGCAAAATTTTGCTACTTTGGGTTACATTATTGCAATTTTCATAAGGATCTCTAATTTATTTGAAAATAATTTATAGCCTATGTTACTCGGGAAATATATAATAATTTTTAAATTTGGTCCAGTATTCGGTACAAACAAACAAAAAAGTCCTTCCTCTTTATAATATTGGTATAGATTCAATATTTCTAAAAATCTACTTTTTGTGGGACGTCCATCTAAGATGCGAAAAAAAGACCTTGAGCATAATACATAAAATCTTTCTTCGTTTTCTCTTGGTATTACACTTCTTCACGTCGATTCTCGAGGAAGCCATCCAAGGCGTCCCGCCAGCTTCTTCTCGGTCTGCCGCGACCCCGTCCAGCTGTGTTAGGATTCCAGTCTTGCGGTATATGGGCCCACAGCTTAGACGGCGTCCGGCAGACCTATCCTGATTAGTTCCAATTCAATCTTTCAGCTTTTTGAGTTATGTCGGCAATATGTTACTTTATAATTACAGACCTAACGCAGTAGTGTGATGACACCCAACAAGTTTTAAAAAGAGTCAAATAGGCCGCTGGTAACATGATTTGGCAAGATTCCGATGTATTCAATAGCCATTGTGAGTGTGGTTCTTCAGAGGATCCAGACTTAGTGACATTACACCAGCAACGGCGATGCACGAAATGCTAAAATGTAAGTGATTCATCACGAGACATGTCGATAGCTCTTGACATTCCCATTTCTTTTTCGATCTCTCTGGCGACGCTTTTGTTGATACGCTTTTATAGAATGCAATTTATCTAGAGCCTCAGATTTCAGATCAGAGTCAGTATAGTCTCATTTTTCTGGAGTGCACCGAATGTCCGATAACCGGCACGAGCTTGACGATGGAAACAAAGTCTCCAACGAGATACGATGAGATCTTCGGACACTGAACGTCACCACTACGCGCTACTTTGCAGCGAAATCGCCGCCAAATAGAATTGTTGGCGAAACTGTACTACATTTGTTAGCCGCAGTTTAGGTATGTTCCCAGCTAGCCAATAAGCCAACTTACCAGCTGTTACCATATTATCGTAAGTGACTACATTTCGCAGTCGTCTATATTTAGATATCTGACTAAACCAATCAGTTGCAGGGAGGCGATATTAGGAAAGCGGTCGAATCGGTGCACCCTACAAGGCCATGTTTCACAATACGCGGGAACTATGGCGACCGCATTACAGCAATGGCGTGTGCCTATTCAAGTACTTATGCCATATTAATTATGTCTCTGCACTCTTAAGTGGATTTCGTACAAAACGATGGTATAGTTCTATGAAACCGTTTTGCGAGCCAGCTTAAGTACGATAATTATCGATATAAGTCCACAACGGATAAAGTTTGACGCCACTTATTACTTCATTACACACTACTTGTACGAAGCCCCGGGGACCGCGGCCGCGGTCACACACGTCCTCTCATTATCTCGCGTGTTCGTCTCTCGCTGTAAAAGCTCACGCGTCACGTGACGATCTGTATGGCTATTCTCTTGCAGATGATACTAGCAGTGAACGAGACGAGTATGCTCTCGGCAGTTATCTGGCAGCGAGTGGGCGTGGCGCGGCACCGCCCTCTCGCGCACGCACTCTCGCACACGTGCAGGCACATACACGCACACCAGTGGGGGTACTTAACAAACTCATGCAAATCAGCTGTTTTGTAGAATGATGAGAGATAAAGCCGAGCTACGCGACTACGACTGAAGTACCGCGCGACACGGACCTGCTACGCCGTAGCGCCGTAGACCCTCCAGAGTCGTCGTAGCAAACAAATTTCATGTAATATTGAAATGTTTTTCAGGAAATCAATGCACGATCTATGTATTAAATTTATTTGTCGTTTTGCTATACTCGTAAATGTCGTCTTTAATGTTTATCACAAATCATTCAATATTAAAGTTCTAGGTATTTGACTGATTGTGATTTGCATTTGTTGCAGCATGTCTGTGGCATAGCTACGATTGGCATATTCGTATTTATCGGTAAATGTTGCGCATGCGACAGTTTCGTCATTAGCATGCCAGAATCCGGTACGCGGGCGGATGCGGGCGCTTGCACTAGTGCGATATGCAGATGAGCGCTAAGCGGTCGCGTGCCTGCATCACTCAACAGACTTAACTCATATCGCGTGTGCTTGACATGATGTCGGTTGTATGAAGCATATTGGTAACCAGGACGATGTTGTATCTGACTGTAGTTCTAACTGTAGTACTTCTAGTTTTTTAGTGCGCATTTTGATAACCAGTACAATTCAATTTTTCATGTTATTTCGTGACGTTTCCAGTCGAGCGGGGTACCGACCGGCTACGAACTACCGTCTTCATAGCTCTACAACACCGAAGCACACAGATGTCTCTGGATTTTGCTTTTAAAATAAAATTGCCGGACTGAGCTCGCTAAGTAACACAAATCTCTTGCTCGAAACTGTCTTTATTCTTTTAACATTACTTTATTTATATCATGCTGACGTTATATTTTCACGTGAGTACTAAGTTGACGCTCTCTACAAAACGCACCACGTTCCCATGCGTGGACAATCTGACACCCACTGATTGGGCAGTGTGGACACAGGACAACACCAGTTGAGGTACCACCCCAGTAGCCCACCCTCACCGCTTTTCTAATTAATACGAGATTTCAACGTTTCATACATTTGAATATACATAATTACATTGAAATGTCAGCTCCCGCTACTTCGTTACCGGTTTACCGCTCGTGTAATGATACCTACACTCGTATTCAAGTAGTCACTGATTACACACGTATAAATATTTATGTGCCGCACTCGGCTATTTAATTTTTATGAGCTATTCATAATGAAAACTCATTAGGTTGAAATATTTTTATTGTTGGGCGCGTATGCGCGGTATTCGCGGGTGAAACGCGCTACATTGTGCGCCTGCGCACTAAGTCGCCACCGCTAGCTGACGGTGCCACGTAATTAGGAGCGGCTTGTAAATGAACAAGCTAATTGTATAGGGCTGCTAATTAGCAGTGTGTGTGCAGTGGAGCGCGAAGCACCTCACCATCCCCCCACACTCCCGCCGCGCCGTGCGGTATCACCCGCACTGGCCACTATCGACCCCCGGCTAGATAATATCAACTTCGGAAGTAGAGAAATATGAAGCCGAAGTACGGACATAATTATGTGCCCCGAACTAACCTTCAGTATGAAACCTGAACGAAAGGAAATCATTCATGTCATTGAATTCATGATCACTGTTTACATTGTGTTGAAATCCTTATTGCTCGTAGTAATATTATTTAATTATTTTGGTGAATTTAGCTGTTTGTAGGCGTGTTCGACCCTCAGTGCGCGAGACCGACTCGCCCTTGGCCAGTTTTTCACTTTCGGGCTACTTTTACATAATATAATTGATTGTTATTACCTAATTGAGTAATTTTTAAATCCATACCTAACTAATTAGATATTATAATACAATATGGACCAAGTGATTAAAACGCCATTATAATGCTCGGGCAATTTGAAAAATGCCCAATATGAGTTTATCATATTGCCTGATATGATAAGAAATAATGAAATAATTAAATTGAACGGGCTTTCTGAATAATGCCCCATCACTTACTGGGTCGGGTGATAAAAGAAGTGTTTTTTATTATTATTTAATGTTGACATACTGCTTAAGCAACAAAGTCGACGGAGCCCCGCTGCGTGGAGCTCCTATTTCTGTATGCAGGATCTTAAGTATCCTAACATGAAAGAGATGACGGGAGCTGAGTTGTCTCCTTCGAAACTAGCCTATCCGTGTCGGGGTGCCCTAAGCTCCCGAGCTCGCTGCGATGGCTCTTGGAATAATTTCACTAACCATAATTATCGATTTGCCCAACCTTTAAGTAGCAATATTCATAATGAGCAGGCAACGTGATAAATATCGATCAAATCAGTAATCATTACATTGCCCGATTTGATTTGACTAAATGCATAATGCCCGGGCAATATACATAGTGCCCTGATTTACAACTTGGTCCATGACATATACATAGGTTCGAATAGTCTCAGTGATGGTCGTTATAAATAGGCTGCCTTGTGAAGTTGCGCCTTTAAAAATCACGAGATACATGATCACGCTTTACTTTCCTCAGATTCAACTGATGTGAAGCTACACTGTTTTATTGTACATACATCGCTTAAAGATGAATATATTTTTCTACATTCTCCTTTGTGCTCTTCTATCTTTATATATATTTTCTCTTAAGTGTTTTGTGTGTACATAAATAAATAAATAAATAAATCTTCTACCTTCCGAAAACTCTGATACTTCTTTTATATTCACTATCATATCTTCAGTCACGTATCTCTGACTTTGTGGACGGCTTTGACTTTAATCTGAAAAAGAACATGACTTTGTTTTGTTTTAATGCAGCGTTAGTAGCAGAGAACTGCTATACCTTGGAGACCAATGGGAAGGTATTGGTAGGTACTAGTTACCTACTACTGTTGATATGTGTAGTAGTGTACCGCTCAATCCTTGTCCGGAGGGTGCGCTGTACACTTTGACTAATGTCTGCTGCTCTCGCCGCGCGCTGCCGACACTTTGTTTGACATCTTTTTAACGGCGCCCATTTCTTACTGTCATAACTCTCTGAACGAACCCCCGCCCCCGCACCTCTCCCTCCCTCCGCTAATTAATGAGCGGCGCCGCGCAACATCACTAACTTATTACCCGCTCCCCTTAACCTTTTGATACACTCCGCCATATTTCTCTCTGACATGTCTTTATTCCATAAACCGATCAAAGTGGCTTTGATCCGCCTCGTGAATGTTTGAATGGGTGCAGTCGCATCGTAACAATCAGGAGTTAGTTCTCAACACGAACGGTAGTTATCGCCTGTAATGTCATGTTAACGTCCTCGTGAGGTGTAGCAAGATCATAAAGATGTAATCAGTGAACTGCAGATATATTTTACTGCAACATGTGTTCTCTGACTCATTCAACAAACAGTGACAAGTATGAGTACACAATTATAATTATTATGATACATCGAGTTCAAACGATACTATGTAGCACTACTTTGAATCTCTACAATTTTTAGAATTGCATCTCTCTTACATTTTTTGTCCCTGCATTTGTTTTACATATTCGCCCGATTTCTGCATAAAGAATTACATTTTTAGTGTTTGTCAAACTCGAGGTACTTTAGACTGAAAAGCTGACAATCTTTTTGGAAACAATTATATGTAAGTACTTTGATTCCAAAGGTTGACACATTCTAAGCTCTAAATTCTCAATTCAGAAACCGGCTGTAAGTCCATTCTTGTACTAACGTCATCAATATCTATCTGCTACATGAAGCTGCATGTGAGCAGAAAAGCTTTTAATTACTAAGTGCATCCGTGTAGCGTGTAGCATGTAGCGTGTAGCGTGTAGCCTCAGTTCTGTGGCGACCGTGACGAGTGGCGAGTCACAAGTACAACATAGCGATCTACTTTGGGTGCGTTTCCGACGCGGCTTCGCTTTTGATCAAGCATTGCCGTCGCCGCCTGATTAAACTGTTGTCAAATTAAACAGCCGCTTTAGATAAAAGTAACATCTGATCAGACACCTCTGATGTACGGCGGCTACTGGTTACACGTTCGAAAGGTCTTTCTGTGGAGTTACTCTCCAAGCATCACTTTGAGCAAAGCTTGATCTAGAGGTTACCAATGTTACAATATACAGTTAAAGCTAGACACTAGACAAAAAGGTAGCGATTTTGCACCATATGCGTTACAACTTTGTGTAATGGGTCTGCCCCTCACATCGCCTGGCTGCAAATTGTTACATACCTATCGTAGGAAAAGAGCCTTACGTTAGCCTTTAGTTCTGAGTGTTACGTACGCAATGTACGTCACGCGTGCTTGTACTTTTACAATATTCTAGTCTAGATTCTAGTCATAACTTCGGTGAAGTGCATGTTACATCGTTTCTGTTTAGATTTAGCTCTGCTCTTCGCTTCCCATTATAATTATCGCTAATAACTTTATAGGTGGGTTCATTACGTATGAGAACCTTACAGTTGCATATTATATTCAATTCATGTCATCGCAAATGCATTCTTCTTCAGTAAAGTAAGATGCTCATTAATCTTAACAGTTTACTTAAGTAACTACATGGGTAATGCCTATTTGCACGTAAACTTCGACAACATCCCATCGCCATTTTACTATAATGTATCGACGTATAAAGCATTTATAACATTCCTAAACTATTGACCGACAGCATGACACGCCGCCATCGAAGTGGAGGTCACATCTAAACATGGCCTTCCGCACCATACCTGCGAGTAATCAACACATAACTGGACATTGTTCCCATATCTCTACATATCGCGTTGTTTCCGTGTTCGCATGTGAAGTAAAGCGTCCGTACGAAACTCTCTTGGCAGTGAGTGTAGCTCAGAATTTATTACAGTATCGCGCGCAAGACACAATGAGTGTTTTATGAGTAACTGATGCTCTAATACAGTCTGTTAGGGTTATTTATTTATTTTCTAGCTGTCCCACGCGGCTTCGCTCCCATCAACTGGCTACCTACCTACTCTACCCTACCTACACTATATACATGATTGTTGTGTAACTTAACCGCTCAAGCAGCGCAGCTTAACATTGCCCGTTTTTGCAATATTTTTCACTTATGCTGCGCTCCTATTGGTCTTAGCGTGATGTTATATAGCCTATAACCTTTCTCGATAAATGGACATCCAACACAAAAAGATTTTTTCAATTCCAACCAGTAGTTCCTGAGATTAATTTAGCGCGTTCAAACAAACAAACAAACTCTTCAGCTTTATAATATTGGTATAGATTTAAAGGAAAGCTTACAGACTAATAAAAAAAAATAAAAAATCGTAGGTAAGTAAAATGACTAATTATCTACAAGCTTCAAATAATAGCGATACACAGAATAAAATAATAACAATGGGTAGACGAAGATTAAAAAGAGAGATTGAAATAAATGGATTCGTGCAACATTTCAATAATACAAATATGAACTTTACATTAAATTAACAAAAAAATATTGAGAAGATTTAGGGCAACTCACAATTTCTTTGTTAGATTTGTCAATATATGTGATTTTGCGTCAAGCCGTACGAGGTCAAAAAACCGGCCAAGTGCGAGTCAGAATCGCGCAGGAAATCATTGAAGTACCTACAAACCAAATCCAAAACACGGACGGGAAGTGGAGGCAGCAGCCCTCATCCTGATTATCGAAATTAACACTTAGTAATAGGGTTCCGTTTTTACCCTTTGGGAACGGAACCCTAATAAAAATGAACGGCCCAGCAGCACATTAAGTTTCCTGTTTGGAAATCTGAAAGTGAACCGCTGACCAAAGGGTATCATAAACTGTGTGTGTCCTTTCAGCAAGCCTCACCTACTCACCTATCATCTTTCCGCCCTGAATTTGGTTGCTCTAAAACCCTGTCAGCTCTCTGTCTACACTGTCTTGTGTCCGCCTCTTTACCAGTATTAATGTCCCAGTATAGTAACGGGCCGTGCAGCCAGCGTCCCATTCACGACGCAGACGCACCGATACCGACTCACCGAGCGCAAAGTGCGTGCGGCATCCGTGCGGCATCCGTGCGGCATGCGGCGAGTGGCGCGGTAACAAAGCTGACAATAGTTATATTTACGTGCGCGACGGATTTATGCGCCGCGAGAGATTTATCACGCGCCACTTGCGCACGTGTCCCGCACCGCTCGCTAGTCGCAGGCGCAGCTACACGACACATGTCACTGCACCACGCCGAACGGCTCCCCTGCTCTAACATTCAGATCTTTGCTGTCGCGCTCATGTCATAATATGCCTATAAGGGGGCTGTTCCTCTTCCAAGCCAAGGCTGATTGTACACCATGACGACTATTCAGGTACCTAACTACTGGTATTACAAAACCCGAGGGCGACAACCGAACAGCAAGAGATAGGAACACTCCATTGCGGAGAGCCCACTAACATGGCGAAGCTGCCGTAGACTGCGATTGACTGAGTTAATGATTGACAGAAAACCAAATACCATCTCCTTCTTCAGGAGATCATTGGCTATCCCCCGATTTCTGAATGATAATAATTTGAAGTAGACTATTAGTTCTTCTTCTTTACGTGTCAATTGAACTCAAATGCTGTCCGACCAGAATGTGGCCACAAGCTTTGTCGTTGGCCTCGTTCAAGCCGTGAAAGGTTCTGGTGGTTAGCAAGAAAGGAGGTGGTGCATATTCTGAGAAGGGACTCCATACTGAAACTTGTTTAGGAAGCTTATATATAAGCATACACCATTATACCAGATCGTGTCTGCAGCGACCAACCTAGGCTCGCAAACGTTTCAGAGGTTTCCAGATTGGCCACTGCAGTTCGTTTCTAAGGTGATGTTCTGCTGGAATGATGAGGTTTGTGGGAGTGGGATGTCTGATCCTCCATAGTTCACGTCTTTGGTCTGACGCGCTGTTTTCCGAGGAGCTCGTGGATCATTCTCGCTATGTTCAGTCTGAGATTTTGACTGTTGAGGAGGTACATCGCTAGGCACGTCATTGACGTACCTCGGTACGTCAAAAACCTGTGCCTGCGATTGACAAATAACAACAGTTATTAGTAAATGTGCTTATCTAAGAGATTCGTCGTCTTTATATAAGTACCTGTGCTTAGTGTTGGCTTGGTCTTCAACACTCGACAAAGACTGACTAACTATGTGACTTTGAATGGAGTGTGGTGTGCATACGCGCGCTTCCATCTGTGCCTTTAAGTACTTTCAGTAGTGACTACTAACAGGAGCGCTTGCGTCGCGCTCTGAGCACATGCTCCGCGGCAACGTCACGAGCTCGTGATGCAGTGCTCATACGGCGAGCAACAGATTTACTGCCGTGATTATTAGCTGCCATAAATCCATAGCGAGCAGCTTCTAGTTTGAAGTGTCTGTCCAGCAGTTATAACACAATAAACATATCAGCGGCGCGCTCGTGTCGCCCGAATCGCGCGTCGCTCGCTGGGCAGCAGGCGGGCAGGAGGTAGGCAGGCCCGCGCGGCGCGGCACTCACTTTGTGTCGCACTCCGACGTTTCCTCCATTTAAATTAATTTATTTGTACACGAGCGGCGCCCGCGCAATGCAATAAGAAGCCGCGGGAGGGAGGTGCGGGAGGGGACCGCTCGTAAACATGTCAGCGGCGAGATGTATCGGCGACCGGCACGCCTCGCACTCGACCAGCGCAGCGCAGCTACCAGCGACACTGCTCGGCGTGGCACACATCAGTGCACTGCACTCTGTACCGATACAACCACTTAGGTACGAACCTTCCCTACTCAGAAGAAACAATAGGAACCAATTTGCTGAGAATTTGAATCCAAGTTCGCAACGAAGTATGAATGGCGACAAAGCATTATCTGTAGGAACACGAGCATAGCAACAAAACGTTCCAGCGAGCACCCGTGACATCAAGATAAACGACTGATCAGATTCCATTAAACAGGGTGTACTTACATCGACAAAACCGACGCGGACGGAATTAGGTGCATAGTGAATAATGTGTGCGAGTGGGCGTTTAACGATCGGCGCATATCTCAATACGCGAAGCGCGCGACGCAGCGGATAGCCAAATGTGTAGAACGGTCTCGTGAGATTAAGGCGACAACGCGCGCCGCTACAAAACGCGCATTCTTCGGGGATTTATTGTGCGTTATTTGTAGGCGGCTGTGGACCGCTCGATTTAGTCCCGGATTAAAACACAAAGGTAAATGTCGCGAGTTGTATTTTTAGTGATGCATTTACGTCGCGCGGCTAATGTGCGCCGTGCCACCGCGCGCGGTAAATCACGCCGTCCGCCGGCCCCGGTCTCCTGTACCCGGCCGCTACACTCGGCTCCTAATAGCGAGACGCTCGCATCGCTGATGATTATGAAAATGAGATCGATTGTGTCTTAAATGGTAACGCGTAATGATTATGCGCGCGCAGTAGAAGCCGGTATGTGCAGAAAGAGGGGCGCGCAAAAACCGCGCGCGCACCTCCTGCGATACATAATGCAGTGCGAACATTAGAAATTTAGAATAGGTGAATAATATAGTAGCAACATCGAGGTGGCCCATTTACATGATACGGGCGTGAACTGCACGCGCTGATAATTGCACCACTTTACTAGACAATAAGTAAAACTTCCAGTTAAGTACCTAATTATTACCACAAGTTATTTGTTGACGGTACTACTCGTACTTCACGGATTTCGTCGAGGATAGTTTAACGATTCAATGCGGCACGGATACTTAAACTACTTTTATTACTTTTCTATTTAGGGCTATCTGTTTCGGCGGTGACAATGTTCGCGGCATCGGCAGGGAAGCTGTAAATAACGTTGCTCCGTCTATTATGTCTTCTGATGAATGTCCTCGCAGTTCCGAAATGCACGCCGCGCACAACACTCTTCCGAGATACTACGGAACGGAACTACCTACATAGAAAACGACTAAAATACATTGATCACACCGATGAGTTTTCTTTTCGGGAGAGTTATTTACGGGCACTATATGCCTTATCTCTAAAGCGTAAGCCAATGAACATGTGTATGCTCCCCATATTGACCAATGATAAACAGAATTGACTTCTAGTGACGCCCAAAAGACCAAACTCGGCGTCTGCCAACATCGCTGATGCAACTCAAAAGAATGGCCAACTTAAATAAGACTGGGGAGGAAAATGTCTGCCGCATGCAGAACGGGCTATGGGCAAGTACCTACCACACAGAATAGAACCCTGAAAAAGCGGCACGGGGCTGCGGTATAGGTACCTCGTTGTTAGGACATTTTGCATCATTGTGGAGCTCAAAGACGCTATCAAGTTCGTCGGACAACCGCCAGACATTTGCTAAGTATTTGCATTTCTATTGCAGTTTTTTTTTATTCTCTAAAGTATAAAAACACCAAGCCAACTAAGCGTTTGACCACCTGCTACTGCTGTTGCCTGCCTTCCCGCGTTTGTCAAAGTCATGTCAAAGTCAAAGTCAAATATATTTATTCAACTAGGCCAAAAAGCGGCACTTTTGAACGTCAAAGAATTAAAATTAACAAGTAGATAATAAAATAAAAATTGATTCTACCGTGCTTTCGGAAAAGTAGCTTGTTATGGAGAAGAACGCACAAGAAACTCCATACTTACTCTTTAAAAAAAAAAAAAAGTGTTTAACCATATTTACATAAGTACATACATTAATAAATTCATATATGTGAGGACGATGCACCCATAATAGCACTATACACTATACTACGTACAGGTATAAATTATTAAAAGCGTTAACAGGTAAATTCATAAATTTGATAAATAGGAACATGGTTCTCACATGCTTACAAATATTGCAAACATAGGTAAAATACCTAATTCAACACCAACGGAACAGTGTGTGAGTCAAATACTTAAAAAAAAAAAAAACAATAACTATGAATAGGAATATAAATTAACAAATTCGATTTTATCCACGCTAAAGATTGCCCTATGGAGCAGGACCAGCATGTTTCCAAGCATTCTTATCTGGAATATAATCATCTAATTTATAATATGCTTCTTTACAAAGTGTGCTTTTAACAAAGTGTGCTTTTTGCAGTACCTACTTATGCCAAATAGGTCCAAAAGAATTACCGTGCTGCGGCAAAAAGAAGTAGCATCGCACTTGGTTAGCAACTATTCGTATGTGCCCATTAACAAGGACACGTAGCAACTGTCAGTGAAGAGGTGATCGGCGACTATTAAGTGGATCGACCGGAGGCTTAACCTCGGCTTAGCACCTCGTCGTAATCCGTGCAGCGTCGTACTCGCTCACATCTGGCGCTAATCCCTCCGCTTACCGGCACGCCCCGGGCCCCGGACCCGCATCTGCTGCTGCACAAACACGACTGATGACACTTGACGACTGTTTACGTTGCCACTCGAACTCGGATTAGTAGCTGTAATCCGGGCAGTGATCACAGTTCAACTGTTTCAAGAAAATGAAGAGAGAAATGGTACGAGTAGTGAGCCGGGACTCTTTATAGTTTTACACATTTGTAAAAGATTAAAGTAAAATAAATAAACGTCATAATGAGTAGTTTTTTTTTTCATTGTTGATAGGCTCGCGCTTGACCACTATCTCACCTTATGGTAATCGACGATGTGGTCGACGGTGAATTATGATTGCTTAGAAGTTACCTTCACTCTTGACTTAAATACCCCTAGGTTGAAGCTATCGGGAAACACAGACTTCGGCAGGGAATTCCTCTCCTTAGCTATACGCATAGCACGCATAAAGATTAATGCATAAAGGGTGGGATCTCCACTATGTACCGATGGAGCATGGTCGTACTTCTTGCTTGTAGTGTATTCCGATGATGAAACGGGCTAATGATCATGCAATTCCATCGCGTACTGCCCGAAATGCAACCGATACAAACCGACAAGCTGGCAACTCGGCGACGATGTTCATGTCTTTGGAGCTTTGAATCGACCAGTGCCTCAATGCTGATAAGATTCTTGGCTCGTTTTCCGTTCGACTCTGGTGCATCAAGCAGCACTGTACCTCTTCGAAATGGTACCAAAAGGTTAATTTACTTATTTTGCATAATTTTTTCACAGGTTTTAAACTTTCAATAGAGTAGCTTTTAAAATTCTCCCGTACTATTGTTAATCAATAAAAACATTTTCGCAAAAAAAGAAACCGACTTCAAAAACAAACACAAAAAAGTGCTAAATAACTTTCGTTCCAAAAAGTTTTTATTTCTCTCTCTTTTATTTCTGGTTAAACATCACTACAAATTGAGCAAGTTCCATAGTAAGTTACCTAAAGGATTGACAAAATACCAATAATAACTCAATTTACACATTCGTGCTGTTTGCCGCTAAAGAGTTCGGTTGTATGTTCCATATCATGAAAACTGCCAAACCGATTTTGATGAAACTTGCACTATGACCCAAATTGAGAGATACTTAATCCATTAAAAAAAAGAATTATCATGATTCGATTACTAGTTTCGGAGAAATGCGTGGACAAAGATACATAAATACACCAAACCAATAGGGAACTAACCGCAAAGCTGAGGTCAGATGGCGCCACAGAAAACAAGGTAAACAAACCAAACTGTCAAAGTCGAGCGGCAAAATTTCGCAGTTTAAACATACAAAACATAAAACTAATAGTGAAAGAAAAATGGAGCTAACTGAGAATTGAGGATATCAGACCATACTGCAGCTAAAAACCCGGCTTCAGCGCGCGGCATCATTAAAAGAAAAAAAACGGATTTAGTTGTAAGGTACGAATATGAATGCGAACATTGAAAATCTTGTGTAATTTGCAGATATTATGTCAATTTACTATGTAATGAGATGAATATACTTCCAATTAATATTCAAAACAATACTTCCAGGTTGATTTTATATGACGCGCATAATTACTTCGCACTTTCGCAGTGGAGCCATCTTGCACACGGTCACATTAATATGATAGTGGACAGCAGTCCAATGCACTATTTATACCAAAAGCCATGCCAAAGAGTTAACGCTGACTCTTCCTTACTACCCTTAATCATTTCGAATAAATATATATTGTTTTAGGAAGGTGTTTTGTAAAAGCAGATATTAAATATCTTTGTTTTGATAGTTCTTACTCAAAACTTAGGAATCTTGTCATTGAATCATAATTAAGTTTACTGGCACTTGATATTATTTCATTTCATTTACAAGCTCCTTCATTCTTTCAGGTTTGATCCAAGCATAGAAAAAGGACTAAAAATGTACATCAATGCGTATCTGCTGCACGTTACAAATGGCATTTGCAGGTAATGTATGTTATTATGTTTTATTGCACCACCCGGTCTAAGACCTCCATGAAAATATCAGTATCTATTTTTACAACTGGTGTCATCTGGATGAAAACAGAATTGAACATCTAGAACAGACAACATTTGTTTTGAGTGGTGTTACTTTCCATTAATGCCATAACATAGTATCACACCTGTTTTCAAGAAGGGTCAAGGGCTAGATAGTTGTGTTTAAAATAAGAACTTACATATACCTAAATTTCTGTGCTTTTAAAATGTACCTACTGTGTGTTACTTAATTATAACAATAAATAAATGAAAATATTGTTTACTTGTATATTATTTATTTTACTTAAGATTATTAATACAATTCATATACAACAATACATTGATAACATGTCAGGGTCATTGTTAGTTGTTATGTTTAATATCTCTACGTTCATGTAATCTGTCATAACTATGTATGTTTAATAAATGAATTTGAATTTGTCTACCAATATAATCAAAGAAATCCTGCTCAACCTGAGTAGTGTCACATCATTAAAAATAAACCAACTGTTAAAGTGAGTAACCGGTGTAACTGGTAAACTTATTATTTCTGAGAGTACTGAATCTATATTATTGTCCAAGTGCTAAATTTTGTAAAAAAAATATATATATTTATTTACAATATTTTACATAAATTAACAAAAGTTTTAGAAGGGCTATTTTCATGAAACTTAGGTCCAGAGTTGGGTCTGAATCTAGGCTATCTGGGTATATCCATGATATCAAAGTTACATTCATAGGTGCCGAAGTTATTCTGCTTACAAAACGTGTTTTACTTATTGTTTTACCACTAAAGGAATTTAGCTTTTTTGAAGCACTTTTTTATCTACTATTGTTTTGCTCCAAACAATAGTATACCTATATCCCCCTTATTTAATATTTTTCTTTTTAGTTTCTGTCCTGTAAGTATAAATTAGGTTTTATTAACTCCATATGGTTAAATATGCGTATTTATGTAGAAATTAAAACAATTTTGTACTGGTGTTGAATTAGTACACAATGTTATGTACTTTTTAATGTCTATAGCATTAAACATAATAATCACTGTCATTATGTGAATAAAAGTTGCCTTACGATTATAAATTGACCTGTAAAAAATCCTTCTTTATTAAATGTTCTGCTTTAGAACGGTCAGGCACAGCTTTGACTTTTTTTGTACAATTCCTGCGACGTATAGTAATTTCCCATTGCTTGCGAATGTTGGCGTTTTTTGGGATCATATTGCCGGATTTATTTCTGCATCCATAAACACAACACTGATGCATTCTTGACCAACAGCTAGCAATATTATTATTTGGTTTTTGAACACAAGTTATACTTAAAAACAGTAAAAAATGGTTCGGTAACCACAAACAGTAGTAGACGCCATGATGTTATGTTTACCCTATTACCTACCTCTATTGTCATACGAGCGCTAATCCCGCTGATAAACTGCCTCGCAGTTTGGTAGGTTTGTAATTTTAAGAACAAATGTATTTTTTCCAAAATAAACGATATTTTGTTTATGTATTAAACATACTAGATAAAACGGATCCATGCAGACGGCGTCACGGGGTATCAATTTGTTATATACCAAAATCTTCTTCAGAATGTAACAAATACTTTTCTGAAAACCGCATCAAAATCAGTTCAGCCAAATGCGAGAAAATCGCGGACAAACATACAAACATAAGGGTCAAACTGAGAACCTCCTTTTTTTAAGTCGGTTAAATGGTATTTAAATTCTATTGAAATTGAGATAAGATACCTTTTCTAGTACGAGTATTTTCAAAATAATTGTGTGTTTCTGTAGGAAGAACCGGTGTGGCGGGCCTTGTATCTTAGTAGAAAAATCGCTTCAGTATGCACCAATAAATCTCTGTAATTACTCACTTGAAAATATCATCGAGTGCTCTGGTATTGAATTACTAGACCATAAAATATACGTCATATGCATCTACAGACCTCCAAGGCCAAATACGAATGATATAAATATATTTTTTAGAAAACTAGACTCTCTTCTTGGTCGATTTTGTTAAGGTAAAAAGAAAGTTGTTATTTGTGGCGACTTTAATATAAATTTGCTAAAGAAAACTTGAGATGCAGCTGAATTTGTGCAAATTCTGCACAGTTAAAACTTAAAATTAGGCATCAACGAACCAACACGCTTATCAAGCAAAACATGCATTGATAATATTATATTTAATATAAAGGGATGTTCCGCAAAGGTTGTTGAATTTGCGCTTTCTGATCACACTGCTCAGTTGCTCACATGTCCAGTCAAATCTAGTTTCCTCTGTATATCATGGAACATAGAAAAAAGAGACTACTCTAAAGAAAACGTCCGTAAATTTAAAAAATGCATAAATTCTCTTCATTTCACTAACGTTATTGTCAATGCAGATCCAAACTTAGCTTTTGATGAGTTTTATGAATTATTCCACCTATTCTATAATCTTTGCTTCCCTATTGTACAGATAAAAATATCAGCAAGATCTCGCCCTCGATGGGGTTTGGAAAAAGGTTTTGCTGCAATCGTAAGCGACCACTTTTATGGGACTACAGAAAAAATCCTACAGAAAATAATAAAACTAAATTCTTAAATTTATCCACACGATTAAATCAGATCATTAAGTTAACGCAAAAGTTTCGCAATGAAAATTACATAAAGACTGCCCGAAATAAATCGCAAGCTGCTTGGAAGATTATAAATACCAATAAACTAAATATACCAAAGGATCAAATACAATCGATTACTGTAGGTGATAATATAATAACTGACCCTAAACAGATTGTAAACTATTTCAATAATTTCTTCATTGATAAAACTAAAGCTTCCATACCAAGCCATTCAAGATGCAAAATCCCGTTAGAAGAAAACTCAATATTTATGCGTCCAACTATACCAGAATATAAATACACCAAATAATTAGAGCCCAAAACAACATAAATAGTACTGGATTAAGACAATATATCAACAAAAGTCATAAAACACTTAGCCGTTATGTTATCAATTATACTTAGTCATATAATAAATTTAAGTATAGCAAATGGAGTCTACCCAGAAAATTTAAAATAAACTATAATTTATTCTTTATTTAAGAAAAATAATAAAAATGACATGAGCTACTATCGTCCAATAGCACTTGTACCAGTCATATTGAAGATATTCGAGAAAGTGATCCATGATGGTATTTATAATTACTTTTAAAGAAACAATTTACTTTGCAAAGAACAGATTGGCTTTCGTAAAAATAAAACAATAATATAGCACGTGCGCACTGTTTATGGACCTCACAAATGCTTTCGATTATGTGGATCACAATATACACTTAAATAAATTATACGCTTATGGTATCAGAGGAAACAGTTATGACCTGATTAAATTTTACTAAAGTAATAGAACGCAAATAACACAAATAACAAGGATAAGTCCGTATGTAAAAAAAATATAACTTATTAATCCTTATGTAGACAGGTTACATCTGGCGTTCCACAAGGAAGTGTATTGGGTCCGCCTCTTTTTATAATATATATCAATGACCTTCCAAAAGCGACAAAATACAACACAATCCTATTTGCTGATGATAGTACAGTACTGTTCACAGGATATAATAAATCACACATGGAACTTGATATAAATATGACTTTACACAGCATTGTAAACTGGTTGACATCAAACAAATTATATATTAATCTCGACAAAACAAATTTCATGACATTCAGAAGTAGAGTAAGTAAAATAGCAAATTTGAATATAAATTACCAAAATAATAGCATCCAAGAAGTTGACGTTACTAGATTTCTGGGTATACAGATAGATAATAATTTGAACTTTAAAGAACATATCCATACATTATGCACTAAATTGAACACATTTTCTTATGCATTGTTTAAACTTAAAGAAACGGTCAACACCTCAACAGTCCTTACAGCCTACAACGGCTATGTTGCACCTATTCTAAAGTATAGTGCTATTTTTTGGGGTAATTCTACTAATAAAGAAGCGGTGTTTAAAGCCCAGAAGAAATGTATACAAGCCGTAACTAGTATTAAAGTAATGAGAGCTGCAGACCATCATCATTCTTGAAATTAAATATTCTTACGTTACCACGTATATTAGAGGTTATAATGTTCGTTAGGAAAAACACAAACTAAAGTAGTTTGTATTTTTCCTAACGAACATTATAACCTCTAACAATAATAATAATAAATTAAATAGCAAAAGATACAGATTCAATATATGTTTACCAAGCAATAAAACAGCGTTATTAAATAAAAGTATATTATGTATGACTCCACGCATATATAACCATTTACCAAATTCACTTCTGGAGATAAGAGATAAGTTATATATTTAAAAACAATATAAAAACACTATTACTAAAAAAAAGCATATTACTCTGTCACTAAATATTTACATGATAAACTTATATAATGTTACTCCATACGATATTTATCTCCATACATTAATAATATATATTTTCTGTTTTACTCTAGTTTTCGAGGATACCTGTGTATTTTTGTAAATTTGCATGCCTTATGATAGGATATGACTAATGGACACTATTATTATTTTTTAATCTTTGCCTCACACTATTGTTTATATAAGATCTTTTCTTTTGTACCCATATTCGCAAATGAATAAATGATTATGATTATGATTACCTTCTAATGTTTAGGTACTTCATTAGGTCCCATTTTTTTTAAATATAAACAGTGTCACCAATAGTTAAGCAACGTTTGTAGTATTTATCCACGGGCTCATTAATATTAGCTGATGGCGGTTTTTATGCGTTAGATATAATTTATAAATAAAGTGGATTGTGCTGGGATCGGTCCAAGGAATCGTGTCGATATCATTAGAGCATGATATTTCTTGCGCGGTATCAATACACCATCAGGCCTTATACGCGCCACGTAAGAAACGTAAGTATATCGCAGATAGCATCCGCGCAGCCTCCGGCCCCGCCCACTCCGCCCCGCGCTGCGCCTGCGCCGGCCCTCTTGCACACCGAACTGCCAGCTCATGGCCTAACACTTGTGTGCTACTTATGCATACATTTGTTCAAACTTATTGGGAGTACTGAACCTTGTGAAAATAAACTAGAAATTAATTTGAGTAATCCTTTATGCTTTAAAAGTAATCGAAAAACAGACACAAGCTATTTTTTTTTTATCATTTTGTTAAAAGTCACAATTATTGAGAATCTTGACTTGATTAAATTAACAAATACAGGTTTTATTTCAAAGATTTGGACAAGAGAATGGATGGATGTGCTGTGGCCTGTGGACTCTAGACACTATGCGTGCAGCATGCACTGCGCAGTCATGATAGGTCAGGTTCGCGTGGAGACGCGGAGGACCATTAATTATTGTATGGCAGCACAATGGCGTCGTGTCCCGCGCCACACATCCATCCATATCCACGTAAATGTACGTATACTAGTGTCCGTCGGGATGAAGTTTGAAATGAAAGTTATACTTAACAGTGACTGAATAATAATAATTAACAACCTACTTAGGATTTTGTACCTCAAGGTTAGCACAGATAGCCAACAGGCCCTATTAGGCACTTCTGTCTATTTTTTCAAATTGAAAGCTTTATAACAATAACCAACCAGTAAAAATCACAAAAGTTTCATGAAAGCTATGGTCAATCGAACGGAGCCCTTTGGGCTGGGTATTAAATGCTGAAAGTTTTCGTGCAGCTCGCTTCTGGGATTACGTGAAAGTATCAACACCATGCCGTGGCGTCGGCGAACGATATTACTTTGTCTTATCAAAATTAACCATTTCACAGTCTGTTCTCAAGTTTCTCCGTCTTCGTAAAGTTTGTAGTCAATGAAGAGTTTTAGCGGTGTTCCCCTTCATCATCATCTATCATGTCCCCACTGCTGGGACACAGGCCTCCTCTCTGTGAGAGAGAATGGGCCGTAATCCAGCACGCAGGCCCAGTGCGGGTTGGTGGATGTCATATGTCTTCGAATTTTCGGTGCCAGGACATGCCGGTTCTCTCACGATGTATTTCTTCACCGTTTTAAGAGTAGAAATAATAATAAATAATTTACACAAAGTAAAGCACCTGCCTGGGTTTGAGCCCACGACCTACAACTTGTAAGTCTCGGCCGGTACCACTGGGCCACCGCCACCACTGCTCTCTATCGTAGCTATAGTAGTGTTCCGCTTATAAGTACACCTATCTATGGTATTAAATCAGAAACAGATAATGAGTCAAAAGCCCTGGCTAAATAAAAGAAAACTTCCAAAGCCTGTTGCAGTGACATAATCGGTTAGGCAGATTTGGATTTACCTACAAACTTTATCAATGTAGGAATCTTTATTCTTTATAGACATGGTAATTATGGTACATAATAATTATTGTAAAAGGGCCAAAAACGAGAAGGTACGTTACTAAAGAAAAATATTTTTTACCATATACTTATTAAATTGACTCGTAATTTATACTCGCTTTAATACAGATTATTGACTCGTGGTCGTAGTTAAGCAAGAACAGCCGCATGGGTCGCGCACTAAGGTTAAGCAACGCTTGCCGAGGTCAGTCCATAGATTGGTATGTACCTATCCATTACATACCGATATGCCGACACGCCTCGGCAAGCCTGTCCAGCCGTTAGTCCCGGATGTCATTGGTAGATCTTTGACTGTTGTTAGTCAGAAGCCAGACAAATCTTGGCACCAGTCTTGCCAAAGGATTCGTGTTATTCAGTTACTGCGGTTGTGGCGATTACATAGGCTATACAACACTGGTGTTCTATATACGATTAAACTGGAAGTCAACCGCTACACAGTTGAGACAAGGCTGGGCAGATTGATTAGTAGGAGTAATATGTAGCCGCGTCGCCGCTGCCTCCTCAGCCGCCGCCGCGTCAGCAGTGCAGCACAGTGAGGCATCATTACGTAGCCGCGCCGCCGCCGCCGCGTCAGCAGTTCAGCACAGCGAGGCGACTTTACGAGCCGCGGCCGCAATTACCGGCTAAACGCGTGAAATGTGCGGCGTGCCTGCCTGCTCACCGCCCGCCGCATAAATAAACGACGTAGCCAAGTGAGACAAAGCCGATGGGCCGATAGTGAACAAAGCGCGCGTCGTTTTGGTCGCGTTGCGGCGCGACGTGTTAATTCTGCGCGGCCGCGATACCATCGCGCGGCGGCCGACACAGATATATTATCGCCGTGACAATTATTCCGATAACGCACGCCCCTCCCCCCTTCCCCTCCCACGGCTCCTCGCTGGAGGCTGCTGGACCCACGTCCATTTAATAGCAGCGTCGGTCACCGTCGCCCACTAAACTTGACTTTTCCCTTTCAGCGAGATGACAAGTATTCGTCGACGGTGTGAGTGTGAGTGCCGAAATATGTGTGACGTGTGTGTGATCTACTCAAAGTGTCATTGTATCAGCGATGGCTATGGTCGAAATGCTATAATGTGTGTTGGATCACGCCACATTTCGATAGCGCTTGCCAATCCCATACACTTTTGACATTTTAATAATCGCTATCGCGACGATTTCGATGATAAAATGTCACTTGTTTAGGGCATCGGATGATCGGTATAGCATACCGATCATCCGATGCCCTAAACAAGTGACATTATATTAGATACCATGCATTCATATTCAATACAACATTACGATGTGTTCGTCGTTTACTCTGCTCATACCTTCATAGTACTTTAACACAACAGAGCACTATCTCCTGCAGATGATCACGACGGCTGGCGCTCGATAACGTATTCGCGACGCACTCATTACCTTCTGAGTGCAATAATGATGATGGTGGCGGACTGGAGGGGTTAAGGTGAAACCTTGTTATACCGATATGTATGAATACGCATATAAATACCCCGAACAAGTGTTCTCACTCCAATTAAAGCAATGTCACACGACTTATCGCGAGTTTCGGCACTCCGGTCGAGTGCGACAGTATCCGCGGCCGGGGAATGTGCGACATCGCGACAATGTGACATCGTGCGCAGTGCGCTGTGCCACTTAGCTGATGTGTTCGCCGCACGTCATCTCGTGACGGCTTGTCTTGAATGTCATCGCGTGAGCCAAAAGAGTTGCTGCATCAAACTTCACTTAGATACCGACCGAATCCGTCCGGTTACGCTTGCGCATGCCTAGTTAGGTAGCCATTTATAATTGAAAATTGGTGCAGCGCCGGGACATAGTAGCTCTCGCTGAGACAACAACCCAACGTGTCGGTGACGAACTGACGAGGTGTAACCCACTTACGAGTACATTCAAAATAGCCGGCGAGCGAGCGCCGTTCCTCGCATACTAAGGCTGACACGACACACGTCACGCCGCTACCGACTAATAATTAGCTAATGGGTGTCGCACAATAAAATTCATTAAGAGAACATCTCTTCCAATTAACGTCAAAACGTGTGTGGAGCGGCGATGCGGCGTCTGTAACACGAGAGCGGGACGTTTTTACACGATCTAGTGTTGGACAAAAAGTGCGTAATACGTTATGGGGCGGTGCGGCGGCGGTAACAAACAAACCGTTAACGTCACCGAGGCGGCGCGCGCGCATGTGCGCCGCAGCCGCGCCCGTGATCGATGGCAGTTCCGCCAGGAGCAACACTATGTCCAATTATCTTCCTTGTACAACGTCACTAATCACTTGTGCCGCTACTAAACACATATCTCATACGTGTGTGGATAGAAACGTCAAAAAAATCACGGAAATGAAAATTCGGGAATTGACAGATGCTCATTAAGAGAAGGCAGCGCCGCGCCGCTAACAGAACTCTTGTGGCGGTTTAAATGACTAGTGGCTTTATACATCTGGAATTATATGATTTATTCTCTAATATCTCGATAAAACATTTCACAAAGTTTATTTTATTTACGTAGTTTTTTTTTTTAATATGGAATAATTTACCTTCAATACAACTTTTAGTTCTAAGTTAAACCGTATTATCACTTCATAAAACGGCACAGGCACTTTAGTAAAGACCCAACATACATACTACGTGTGTTTCCTGAAGTCGTCGAGTTTGCTGGGAGTGCCATAACTATGCATCTACACGATTATGGTACTCCCAGGAAGAAGACCTTGGATCAGCAAAGCATGTAGTATATAAATAGAAAATTAATATAAATATTTAAAATGTATGCATTATTTTTTTTAAACATATTAGTAATTAAATTTTAATGCCAAAAAACTCTTTTACAGTAGAAATCTATTAGTGGACAGCCAATCATATAAGTTACTTTTAAATAATCTGGCATGTAGGTAATGCAGCATTACCTACATGCTTTGCTGATTCATGGTTTAGTCTGTATGAATGAACGTTATAAGCTTGTCACGTGTGTTGTCACGGGCGCTGGACCGCTGCTCAGCATGAGAGGCCGCTTACGTCGCGACTCGCGGCACCTCCACCAGTGTGCAGTACTGCAACATGTGCCGATAGCAATACAACCAGAGCAGCTGGCACTGTGTGAAGTCGTGTGTGAATAAATAGCTTCCAGAATTTTCTAATTCTTGTTTCATTGAGTCAGATGAAGGACGATGAAGACTGGCATAAGAATGTCGAGTTTTGCGAGGAATGGTACCAGTGTGCTGAGCTGGCGACGCGACGTGCGCAGACGAGCCGCCGCCGCGCGCCGCTCGCTCTCGGTTCCCACGCCGCCGCGCCGCGCCGCGCATTCCGCCCCAAACGACCGCACCTTTTGCTCTCTTTTATAAATCTCATCCCTCAAGGTCACAGCTATAGTGATATCATACGCTATCGCCTTGGATACTTACTACGATATATTGACACTTTGTCAAGGTTGGCAACACAGAAGTTATTTCAGTTCGTTTAAAACGTTATTCAAACGATTAAGTGTTGCTTAGTATATATTATATTTGCTAACAACACAATATCAAGCCTGCACTCCCCGAACGGTCAGCCCTCGGTGCACATTGGTGCAATAGCTACACCCAAATTTTAAGTTACTCAGTAGAATAAATTATAGTTGTAATGGTTATAAATTAACTTTTTATTTATTTTCACACAATTTTAAACTACATGTCTTAAAAAGAATCAAAACAGAATCTTCTTAAATTTATAAAAGGAACTTAATTAGCAGTCCTACATTTTAAGGGTGCCGTACTCGCAGGGTCCAAACGGAACCCTATAGTATCCTCGCGTATCCGTCTGTCTGTCCGTCATCTGTCACACAGGTTTTACAGCCAAACGGTTGACCCAAAGCCATACAATTGTCAAAAACATATTTGTTATTTTTAAGGGGGCCTCCCATATATCAAAGGAAGGCTTGAAAAAAATGTTTGGCCTACCCCATCGAATGGGTTATCGTGGTTTAGAGCTTGGTAAGTAGATAGATAGATATATATACTGTAATAATTATTTAAAAAGTATTGAGAAAAAAAAAAGGAATGAGCCAAATCAAATCAGTTTATTTCATGAAATTCTCTCAAAATACACAACTCATTTAATTTTGCGGTTTAGTACGGAACCCTAAATGTGCGAAAACCGATACGCACTTGGCCGGTTTAAATAAATTACACTCTTTTAATGCACCTGCGGCGACGGCTGGTGACCCGTGGTGATTTGAAGACTTTGAAACCCGGACTCCAAATATAACCTCGCCCAGACGCTCCCCCGATGCCTTCTAAAATAGGACAAATCCGAGAAAACCCGGACGGATGGCAACCCTACCGATGTAATAAGGTGCGAGTACGGTTACCATTAGATCTGCTGGAAGCGAGACGCGCGAGACCGATCAATGTGGCGGCACTTGGGGGAGGCCTATGTCCAGCTGTGGATGTCATGGGTGATCAGGGTTACCATTCGTCCGGATTTCTCCGGATATGTTCGGACATTTGGCCTTCTGTCCGGACTTTGTCCGACTTTCTAATTTATCCGGATTTTTCACTTAGACGGCAACATTTTGTTTATTTCATACGATCATGCGGCTATCCTCAGAATATTTTATTGTTTCATACTTTTCAAATCGCGATTTTTTTGTAGACGGGGTTAAGTTCCTAAACTTATTTTCTTTTGTATCTAAAATGTCCGGACATTGTTTGAAAATTCCGGCTTTTTGTCAGGGCTTTTAAATTTTCGGAATGGTAACCATAGGCGCGAGCCTTTTGCCAACAACCGGGCACAAATCCAGACTCCGGGCTGCTACTGAGAAATTCCAGAAGGCGAAAAACCCAACAACATTTTAGCCGACGCAGACATGCCAGCCATGGCCAGCAGTAGCGCTAGCGCAACCATTCTACCAACGAGGCAGTCGGTACCTTTCTTGTCCTAGTATAAACACCATAGATATTGTTTTATAAAATGTTTCTATACTTGTTCATGGATACGTGCGTCGTCCACCATGCGTCGCTCGCGCCCGCTTCTTGTGCGTGGCGCGTGTTCTGTGTCAGCTGATCATTATTTAGCGATACATTCTCATAACTCATCATTTATTACATTTACTAACAGCATATACTGTCTCATCTGTAATTCAATAGGCAGATTCCAACAGCCGAGCTACGGCGGCTTGATGCTAATGCGGATCATTTATATCTATCGGCTGATCGTCGTAACGTGGTGGTGGGAGGGGGAGGGGGCGCCTGTGGAAATGTCTTCAGTGAATGGGCGAGGCTCGTTGGGATACTAATCGTTCGGAGCACAATCTGTATTCCCTGGCGGCACTCGTTTATTGCTCAATACTTAGTGGAATCGCCGCAGAGTGCGGCTTGCATACTAACAGGCGGAGCGCGGCGAGGGAGAGCGCGGTGTCCCCGGGGAGATATGTCGCTGCAGCGCAGTGACGGTGGAGCACCACGACATCGCCTCGGATTACCGAGTCTGAGTGATTGCGTTTGAACAAGCCGAGATGAAGTCGTCACCGGAGAGCGCGTAACCGACACTAATTATAATATTTATGACGCCATTAACGATCCATTAGCATAAATTAAGTGTCGCGACAAATTTCACGGTGTCGCGAGACGAGAGTTTTATTTGAGTGCGCGATGTTTAGTTAGGTGAGCTTCGCCGTGAAACCGTGGAATGCGTATAATGTGTCCAAAAGCGTCCGCGGCGTACTATTAGTTATTTGTGATCGCAGCGCTTATTGTCTCGAGGTGACAATGCTCGTCTATTTCAGCGGCGCGCGGCGTAATGTGTCGCGTGTTTACAAACACCGCCCGCAGCTAATGGCGCTATTTCCGTGCGGCACCGCGACGTGCCGCGTCGTGCCGCGCCGCGTCTGCTCGCTCCGTGTCGCGGCTTCAGTCGCACTCAAACCCCGGATTGATTAACAGACGTTTTACGAGCGCCTCTCCAAAATAATACCAACAAAATCCTCGATCACAATGGTTCCGATTTAGAAACACATTAAGCGACACGAGAACAAAACACTCTTCTCACAGACATCTACTTATTTATTTAGATTTAGAGAGTCGGACTTTTACGATAGAAATTAAATAAAACGTTGCTTCGCTGTTTCGCATGAGATGATCCCTGAAATAATATTGTTCCGTGGCTTATACTGACATAAAATAATATTATCACGTATATCTATGCATGGTCCAAACTTAGTAACCCCACCGAATATTATAATAACCGATGCCGTCGAGATAGACATTGCGCGGTCTAATAAACCCTAACACCTGAGTTAAAACGTTACACCTACAGAGGAGCCAGACTAGGAAGGATACAATCCTGGCGTGCTGTTGGACAAAAACGACGCCATGGACCTGAACTCATAGGAGAAGTCTTGTTCCTCACCTCAAGCTTACCTTTGTTGGCCGGCCAGAGTGAACACGCCAGCACTCTGTTACCTATATTGACTGGCTTGAGTGGTGCTTCGCTAGAGCAAACGTGCTCGGAGGAAGTAAGTACCTATAATCAACTAAGATGCTGGTAGGGATCTTGACCGCACAGGCATTGTTCTGATAGCATCCACAGCTCAAGCTCCTCAGGATATATCGCGCCCTTGCTGCTTAATCGCTAGAGTGCTAGCAACTGATTGCTTTTGGAGGCCCAACCTTTAAGAGTGTAGATATTATAGCAGTGGTCAGGCAGGGGTCCTTCCATAATCTTAGCTAACAAGCCCCTCTATAGTCCAAAAATGTTTTAATATATCCTGCAATAGTCAGGACGAGAAGAAGAAGAAGAAAAAGAGAAGATATGAAGGATACGTTTTTGGACTCCCTGGTACACACCCCCTGACCTGCACCGTGTCCTTTGGTGTACCTACTTGAATAGTGCATACAGAGATAATCGTTGGTTGGTATCAAATGGGGCCTCTGCGGGGAGGCTTTACAATAGAATTGAAACAGAATGGGTCTGTATGCCTTCCAAAGGAATCCGAATCTAGAGAAATGAAGAAGAATATTTATATTCATCAAGACTTAAAACTATTTAATACTAAAAATAACAATAATAAACGAAAAATTACTCAGTATGTATTAGAATTGCCTGTACCCAGGATAGAATTATTTAGGCGTAGTTGTGTTTACATGGCCCCTCTTATTTATAATTCTATACCCTCCTTTATAACCGATCTCCCTTACAGAAAATTCTGTATAGTTTTAAAAAAGTGGCTCATTTCTCACAGCTTTTATTCTATAAAAGAATTTCTAAAAAAATCTCCATGTCAATCTTATCATTACAGGAATGCATTGTAGATTATCTTGTTATTAGTTGTTGTAATTTCTACCTAATGCCTTTTATGGTATTATTTTATTTATATTTTATATGTTTTAAACCATATAATTTCATAGTCTACTTAAGTAAGTAAACTAAGTGTTTTGGAGAGTTTATTAAACATAACAGGTTAAATACCTAATAAAAACAATGTGTTAAGGCGCTGTACTTAGTCAAAATAGGCTTCACTAAACAGTTTTTTAGCCAAATGTATACATATTAGAGCAGCTAAAAAAATATATGTTAATCTTGATCATATTTATGGGTGGACCATTGTGTTCAAAACACGTTTTCGGTAAATTTTCTCGATAAAAAAAAAACATAAAATAACCATTTAAATTGAAATTGTAGCAATTGTAACTGTATTATTTATAAACAAATCTTGATATTAATAATAACAGTGATGTAATATATAATAATAAAGGGAACTGTTGTTTTTATTTATCGATTGGAATAAGATATTTGTTAGGATTAATGTATTTAATGATAAATAACTCGAACGAGTCGAACGAAACGTCGCGCCATCGCGGCGTCTGTTCGCTTCTCTTTCATTTCTACGCGGAGTCGTCTATTCACCGCGCCTTAATAGATTATTAAAGATTTGCTTATTATAAGCACCTTAATTCAATACCTTAATATTTGCATGCCAACTTATGGCGAAATGTGTCATTGTGCTAATAACTCATTTATACTATCTCTTGTACCGCATTTAACGCAAGTAAATGGCTTTGACTTTGGCTTTATTTACAAAAATGAAATCTGTGATACGAGTAATCGTTTAAAAAAAATTGGAAGATCATACAAGGCGTAGGGCACATTGCTCGCAGAACGGATGGTCGATGGAGCCGAACCGTGGACTGGAAGACGCAGCACTGGAAGGCCTCCCTCTAGGTAGAGCGACGACCTAGTCAAGGCAGCGGGAGTCCGGCGGATGCGAGACGCACAGGACCGATCAGTTTGGCGAAAGTTGCCTACAGAGCTAGTTAGGGGAGGCCTATTTCCAGCAGTGGACGTCTTTTGGCTGAAATGATGATGATGATAGTTTCGATGGCAGCTATCTATACATTAAAACTAAATTTAGAGGAATTGAATTGAATTTTTAATCTAAAGGTCTTTAAGTCAAGAGTGAATGAGTTTTTCTGGGCAAGCGTGCTTCACCGTCGACCACATCATCGCATACCTTCAGGTGGGATAGTGGTCAAGCGAATAAACACTATATAAAAGAATATATAATCCAAGTCAACCGACATGACGCAGACAAGACAACTATCCTCAAGTAACCCACCCAGCACATATCCACGTTCAGTTCCGGAAAGTATGACGTAGCCTATTCAAAGTGCTCTCAAATAACGACAGACCTTTTAACACATATTTCAGTCTGTGTTTTAGGACAAGCATATTTGACTACGTAAGTCTAATTTTGGGCGTGATTATGACTCGCTATAGTTTCAACATCAGATTTCATGATTGCCTACTTACTACTCGTACCGAAGGGTCATTGCAATTTGTTCTCAGTGTCATATTTGTGCACTACTTTTTAAGATTATATATCTTTCATTTTACAATGTTTTGGTTTTATTTCGTGCACAAGAGCAGAAAATCTACAGATATGTACTTACTTAGATAACTTGTAAAGGCAGTTCACGCTAGTACATATAGCCGCAGCGCGCTCGACGAAGCTACGTCGCGTCGCCGTCGCCGTCGTAGTGTTGCCACCGGCTGCTTCGTAGCTGCTGTGCCGTAGCAAAGTGGTAGCGTTGTCGTAGCATTATAGTAGCGGCGTTGTAGTGTCGTCACAGCATTATTGCATATATTATAACATTGTGCAACGTCGTTGTTGCAATGTTTTATTATTTTGTATTATAATATTATCATTTTCGTAGCGTCATAGCATTGTTGTAGTATCATAGCAGCGCGCGTCATCATAGACAATAAATTGCACACAAATGAAACTTTCTTTAATCGAGCGTTCAACGCATCGCATTTTAATTGTATCGAAACAAATAACATACAAACAAACTTTATGGCTATGGCCAGGAACGAAAAAGTGTAAGTTTGTATGCAAAATAAAGGGGATTTCTGTGATATTTTATGATTGCCCGTAATCTCTAAGTAAATATCTATTTCTGCCCATATTCAAAATTAATTTATTTGTGGACCTTTCAGTCGGTTCAGTAGATTCGGAGCAAATTGGCTTTGACAGAAGGACAGACACACACACTAGTGATTCAATAAGTGTGCCCCTTTCTCATTTGGACGTACGGAATCCTAAAAACAAAATTTACTGCTGAATCACATTTTAATTATACTTCACACACTAATTAGTCAGCATGTAGGTACCAATAGGCAAGAGGCATGTAGGTACCTATCTACTCGCTTTTCACCATTTAGACCAGATTAAGTGCAGTAGCATCGACCACATCGCCAAAGTAAACCGCACGCTATGGCAAATTTAAATGAGTGTAATAAGCTTGTTGATATGATGGCTTCGTGCCGTTAATTACTATATGTAGCGTATACGTTAGTCGCGTTTCAATTGACGTTGTGCCGCGGCCGCGAGCGATTCGTGTCAGCAGCGATTGTACGTCCAGTACGTCTACGTGCCTCCGGGAATGTCCACACACTCGCACTGTGCTGCGACACACACATGCGTTGTTGTGCATAGATATAAGAATGAGTGGACACAAATAGTGCGACGTGTTTGTTATTTAGGAGCAACTGACTGTCACTCGCTCTGCCTCCGCGAGACCTACTACAAGTTACAACGCGGCTGGAGCGGCCTTGTTTCAGTATTTCGTATAAAGCTCGCTTTCAGCACTAAAACAAGTTTTTTTTATTTTTTATTAATAACTAGCACTATATTTAAATAATGTAGCTAAAGTGGTAAGTTTGGAATAGGAATGGAGGGCTAAGAGGTAAATAAAACAATAGAATTGAAACAATCACAGTAGATAATGGAATTTATATTTAAAGTTGTTTTATCTATGAATGTTGAGGCGATACATTATCTATCCTGCGGTGGAGCCGCTCAACAGAGCGCGTGGTTACAGTGCTTGTGTTCAACCTACGACGAGTGCTCGCCTGCCGGCGCCGGCGCACCGCCACTGATGCTAGACGTGGACACCTCCGCAGGCTTATTACGTATCTTTCAAGTGCAAAATGAAAGCGATTTTTGCGCAATAATTGCTCTTCAGTACAGACATTTTAGGTTTTTTTTTTAATAAGTGTTTTATTGGCGATCAGCAAGCGATTGGCAAACGATTGTGTAGGTCTTACCATACCTACACTGTAGGTAAAACCAACTTTTATGACATAAAGCGCTTGATTGCACGACGATTGCTGATTGCTATTTCATACGTAATAAGCCTGCCGGACAGTCAACAGCTGGAGTGCTTATACTTATAAAAGTGCCCAAATTATCAAGCATACAATAATGTTGATTTCCCTCAAGTTGTCAGAGTAACTGCATACAGATTGTTCACATTTTTAAGGAGCAGCACTCCACGCTTTTACTACCGGGTGTTGTGTGAACATTATAGAGCGCCAGTGGCAGCGGCTGGCGCACGAGCCCCGAGCCCCGAGCGACCCCCGGCGGCCCCGCTTACTGCTTATAATTAATCATATTACTATTACTATGTACATCACTATTTGCTTCCTCTAGGCACCCGCGCGACTGATACAACGAATTCTCCTACGTGTACATTATCTACATTGTCTGCTGCAAATATCACTATTAGCTATTTAGTCTACGCTAACTAATTATGTACATCTTGTGTTACAGCTAGTTACTCGCTATACGTACACTGCTGTGAGCTCGCCCCATCAACACGCATTTTCGCCTCTGTGTTCCACTTCTCAAAGCTCACGTCACAAAAGCTCTTTAACGTATCAACTAATCTGACTGGTTTTGTCTCTGTTTCAAAATAGAGGCAATAATTATGTGATGTTATATAATACAATGCCCCATGAAAGTTGCGCGTCCCGATCTGACGGCGAAAGTTGCCTAGAGATAGTTAGCAATGGTTAGGTATGAACAAGACAGGATCGGGCGGCGCAGCTTCACAATCAAACATCGCAGGAGTCACCATAGTAAGATGCGGTTAGAACACTTCAAAACGTGCAGCACCACTTAGGTCCATGCGCCGGCGTCACGCGGGCCTTGTGGACATACACCTCGCACCTGCTTATATTTAATTCAGCAGCTCGCGTGTCGCCGGCTGACACATTGCGGCGCATATTGATGAAGCAAAAACTACGCGCACAATGAAGAACGCCACGTGTCGGCGGCCTGGTGAGCCCGGCAGGCTGGCGCATGAGCCGCGCTGCAGTAGGTCACGCCACGCCGTCGACTTCGGCGCACAACTTGTACAAAAGTATCTAACTAATGCTTCACAATACTTCAGCTTTAGTAGTAGCTGTTGATCATTGCATTTTTAGTCGTACAATAGTCCATCTCGACGCTGCAGAGCGTTCATAATGAGTGCAGCACACTAATGTCTTCCACTGTTCACCAGGTCGGTCACACAGTCTATTGACGAACCCTGCACTGAGTCAACACTGCAATGTGGGTGTCGTTGGGTGCGGGGCGGCGCTCCCCGCTCGCCGTCCCCTCAGAACCAGTACAGGTCCTTGGACGTGTCCTGCACCTGCGCTTCCAGACCTGCCACAAAAGTACATCTATTATTATCAAAACAACCCACATAGGCGTCACAGAGTAGCTGGACATAGGCACTGCCAAAGATTGAACTGGTTCGGAGGAAGTGGACACTCCAGTCTTTAAATTCATACCGAGATTATAACCTGGGTTTTTAGAAACATACTCCCAGACTAAACACGGACTAAAGGATAATATAATAGTATGTTCAGCAAATCTTATACTAAGAAAACTTGTGATTCATGGCAAACGCACATATGGCCAGCCTCAACATCTCAGAATGTTCTCCTCTCAGAGAAATGGCAGTTAGTTTGGCACACATTCTTATGCCAGCATACAAGCATAGGTAATCAAAACGCAAATAGAAGAGTTTCAGTACAATGGCATCAGAGTTTTAGAACGGAAGTAACACTTTTCAAAACCCTTTTTTTAAGTATTTTATTGTTTCTTCTGACCAATGCAGCAAATGACCAAACCAGAACAGTATGAAGGTAGAAAACGTGATGCGCCGATCCCAAGTAACACGGGACAAGGGCAAGCAGATGATGAAGACTTTAGGAAATATGCAGACGTAGATACGGCAATGATACGTACTTTACAACAGGTCTGGTCTTTGTGCCCGACATGCAGACCTCAACGACGGTGAATAATAAATACAGAATGATTTAGTTTGTACTAATACAATGTGATTTGAATCAGTTGGAGTGTAGAAGCCGGCTGATTGTGATAGATGAGGGCGGCGCGCGGCGGGCGATATTATCGGAGCGGTCGTGCGCGCTTGCGTCCATCGCGTAGCGTCGCCCGACCGGGCGCGGACCTCCGTTACTGTAATATTATTTGTTCTGTGCCTCAGTCAAACAAAGCCGACAGCATTGGGCTTGAGATGGCAGAATTTAACAAATTTCCACCAAAATAACTATTATCACCTACATGTCAGTTTTACTAAACAGTGTCATCCATTTTGCCCGAGGGGTCGAGCCAAACGGATAGGCCCCAAAGCAAAAGGATATTTTCGCTTTTAAAAAAAAAAAAGAATTTTTTAAATATCTTGATCAGCGACGAAGATTGAACAGTTGACAATTAGAAAGAGATGTCGACACAGACTCTCACGTCAAAACTTAGCACGCCCCACGGCTTCCATAGAAAAAAGCGTTTTCGCTACAGGTTTTTTTTTTTTAATTGTTATTTGTCATGTGTGTGTGTGTGATTAATTTTGATTCTGTTTTTGCTGTAGTATTCTATTTTTGTTAAATTGTTATACTAGTTAGAAAATAATTTTATTTTTCATGCATATTCCCTATTGTATGGAACAACGGAACTCTTCGTTTACGAGTCCGACTCGTAGTTGACCTTTTTTAGGGTTCCATTCCTCAAAAGGAAAAAAAGGAACCTTGTATAAGGTCACTTCGTTGTCTGTCTGTCTGTCCATGTGTCAAGACCTTTTCTCTGGAACGCCAGGAGGTATCAAGTTGAAATTAATATCTTATATTCAAAGCTGCAATCCTTTGGAGCTGTGAAAAAATCAATCCAATGATCAACGGAATCAAAAGATATCGCCGTTTATGTCGCAAATTTGACAAATCGCAAGAGAATCAAAACCTATAGAACTATAGAGTACTTCCCGTTGACCCGTTGACCTAGAATCATGAAATTTAGCAAGAAGCAATGTCTTATACCACAGGTAAAGGAAAAAAATAGAAAACCGTAAATTTGTACCTACATAAAAATAAAATAAAGTAAACTTATTTACAGTTGGTAAACTGACCGGTACTTATGTCGGTTTAAGGGGCCAACAGTTTTCTAGCGGCAAAGTTAATTCAGTTCCTCAATGGACTTTATATCTTCGTTAGAGCAATATTCGGAGCTTTCATTGTTTATGAAACACCAATAATGTGTAATGTTACCTCACAATTTTAGTGAATGTAACTATTTGTACTAATGTAACTATTTGTTTCAAAGTCTCTAGTCGGACAACATCGGTATCGCAGTGAACAGAGCAAAAACCAAAGTAACAATAGTGGATCGAGCCGGAAAACTTGCAAAATAATGTCACCTGCAACATTCCTGCCATTAATATTGCCGACCGCTACATATACCTGAGTTGCCAAATTTGCAATGAAGGCAGCTGTGTCCCGAGATGAAGAGGCGAATCGGGATGGCAAAAGATGCTATGACCCGTTTAAATAACATCAGAAAGAAAAGAGGAAATGGTATCAAAATTATACCAATTATTCAGATTAATACGAGCCCTGGTATTCCCTATCTTCCTGTATGGAGTGAAACGTAGACAATCTGGACCGAGAAAGGCAAAGGATTGATGCATTCGAAATGTGGTGCTGGAGACGAATGCTAAGAGTACCCTGGACTGCGAAACGCACCAACGCGTCGATCCAGACCCAGCTCCGAATAAAAACTCACGTGTCCACCATATGCCAGCAAAGCATTCTTACATATTTCGGCCACCCAATGCGCAGAGGCGACGAGAATTTGCGCAAGGTATTCCAAACCACTAATCGTGGTTGAGAATACCGAAGGCAAGAGATCGAGCGGTCATGCACCAAAAAGATGGACCGAACAAGTTAAAGACTTGTCGTCAAAGGCAAACCATCCGCTGACCACGATCCTCAAAATATGAGGGACCGACCAAGAGATAGATAACTATTTGTACGGAACCCTCGGTGCACGAGTCCGACTCGTGCTTGGCCGGTTTTTCTAAATGATTTGCTCCTAAAATTCTAATATTTTATTAGTTTGTTTGCGTTTATTGTTTTCACTGCTTCTTTTTTTTACTACATAACAAGTGAAATTTAAAAAAAACCCCGACACAAATATCTCTTTAAACTACGCACTAATTATGTAGTTTACAGGTTACTAGACATAGTTACCACTAGATAAATTATTTATTTAGTTGTAAACAGCATGCTTCGATTGGCCATCCATCGAAACACGTAATTATAACACGATATCTTGCGAAAATACCCTAATAACTTTTGAACGGCTAAAACGATCATTCATAAACGATCAAACATAGCTAAGAACACTCTCGATAAAGACACCTTTCAAACAAATTGGTTCATCCGTTTAGGAGCTATGATGCCACAGACAGATACACACGTCAAACTTATTACACCCCTCTTTTTCCGTCGGGATTTTAAAACAATAAAATATAAGCACCTAATTTATTGAAATAGCCAACACACTCGGGTAAAAAAGAGGGATGGCAATAACCATTCAAGGTACAACAAATTGAATCATAGTTCTACATTAAAAACTGACAAACAGGTTTCTGAAAGTAGTTTTACTTAAGAGAAACCAATATTATTGACACATCTTTTGAAGATGTTCCTGACAATGGAGCTGCTAATTGCACTGGATGAAATTTCAGTGTTCTCCCCTTTGAATACCGTAACCATAACGACCATTTTGCCCAATATCTGTCAGTATTGCCCAGTGCAAGAATACAATAGTAAAACATTTATTCGACACAGCAACAAAATACCTACAAAGTAAAATACTAGGAAAAAAAATACAAAGACAAATTGCGCTGAGCGAGCCAAAGCACCGTAATTTTAGACTTAAAATTAATAATAAAGCTTATCATTAAAATGCTACATGAGCAACATGCATTTATATCAGTGGAACTTGTCCATGGTCCTGAGCGTGACTGCGATTTCGACGACGAACACATTCGGGCATTATTTTGGTTGAACTGTCACCATTACGTAGCCGGTCGCACATGTCATGGCTTCAGCGAGTATTATCATATCATTTTATGAAAGAGGCATAGGGAGAGTCCCTGTGCCTCTTTTGGCCGGGCTAAGAAAGTGGTGAAAATTTTCCTGATACAATACCGTTTTTACAAGCTTTTTTTATTAACTTGCATAAGCATGGATGTACTACCTAACTGTGTTCGGTTCAAATCTTGCAACTGAATTTTAAAACAGTTACCTTAAACCGATTAAGATGAAATTTTGCAAACCAAACATGGTTTGGAGGACAATGCACGGTAAGCTAAAAAGCTTGTTTAAAAAATATTTTTTTTATTGGAAACTTATTATTGACCTAGTCTAGCTAAGTAGGTAGTAGTATTAGTAGGTACCAAGCTATCTAAGCTGTGTACGTACACTTCATTAGGTTAACTGCTCAGTCGTATTTTTAAATATGTCTAGATACAATTTAAGTAGTTAGCGTGAATGAAGCGTACCGCCCGCCGCCGCCCCGTGGCCGCGCCGTTCTGTACTTCTGTCTAATAAACAAGGCTTGCACAGTGGAACTTGCACCGCTGTAGTCAAAATAACTCCAATACTATTCATAATCAATTCTAATACCTAATTACCTAGAATGTACCCAAAAGATTGGACAAACAGACATCAGTTTCCCACTGAAAAATAGTGTTTGAAATAGATACTAGTCCGTTCTTCTCTTTAACAATGTACCTTTGCGAATGGATAGTTGAATTAGTTATTATTACTTTTTGGGTTCCGTAACAAAGGATAAAAACGTACGTCTGTCTGTCTGTCTTTTACCAGGCATCTCATAAACCGTGATAGCTAGACAGTTGAAATTATCACAGATTTATTTCTGTTGCCGCTATATAAAAAAATACTTTTTCTTCTGCCTAGCCTTTTCCCAACTATATTGGGGTCGGCTACCAGTCTTACCGGATTCAGCTGAGTACCAGTGTTTTACATGGAGCGACTGCCTATCAGACCTCCACAACCCAGTAACTGGGTAACACGGTACCTCTTGGCAAAACTGGTGTCAGATCTCAGGCTTCTGACTACCCGTAACGACTGTCAAAGATCTTCAAATGACAGCGACAGGACCAACGGCTTAACGTGCTTTAGGTACCGAGTTTCGGTATGTTGAAAATGGTCACCCATCCACGGACCGACCTCGTCAAGCATTGCTTAACCTTGAAGTTCGATCCGTGCGGCTATTATTATTTAGCCACGAACTCCTTCCCCTTATATAAAAAATACTAAAAACAGAATAAAATAAATATTAAGGTGGGGGCTCCCATACAACAAACGTGATTTTTTGCCGTTTTTTGCGATTATGGTACGGAACCTGTTCGATGAACTCGCACATTTCGTAATATTAAGTAGTTTAAGCTACATCAGCGTTTGTACACGCGCGACCATTTACTCCATTTGCTAAGTAAAATAAATCAGTAATTATACCAAACTCAACACACAAAATTAATTTAATTCACTGATTGTTTTTCATTCATTGTTTAATTATTTTTTTTTATTTTTTTATTGTAGATAGGCTCGCGCTTGACCACTATCTCACCTGATGGTAAGCGATGATGTGGTCGACGGTGAAGCACGCTTGCCTAGAAGTAACCTATTCACTCTTGACTTAAAGACCCCTAGATTGTAGCTATCGGGAAACACAGACTCCGGCAGGGAATTCCACTCCTTAGCTGTACGCATAATAAAAGTGTCCCCAAAACGTTTTGTGCGTATGGGTGGGATGTCCACCATGTACCGATGACGCATCGCCGTGCGTCTGGTTGTCCGATGATGGAACGGGCTGGGCGGAATTAAATCATGCAATTCCATCGCACACTCCCCGAAATGTAACCGATAAAAAACCGACAAGCTGGCAACTCGGCGACGATGTTCAAGGCTCTGGAGCTTTGATTTGACCAGTGCCTCATTGCCGATAAGTCTCTTGGCCCGCTTTTCGATCAACTCTAGTGCATCAAGCTGGTATTTGGCAGAACCGTCCCAGAGGTGAGAACAGTACTCCATGCATGATCGAACTTGCGCTTGATACAAGTTGAGCAGCTGTTCCGGCGTGAAGTACTTTCTCACCTTCGCAAGGATCCCCAACTTTTTGGAAGCCAGCTGAGCCTTAGCCTCAATGTAAGGCCCAAAATTGAGAGTCGATGTCAACGTAACGCCAAGAAGCTCAAGATGGTCCGTTATTGGCACGGTCACATCACGAAAAGTTGGAGCCGGGTGAAATTGGCTCTTTTTAGCGGAAAAAAGACACGCTTGGGTTTTAGTAGCATTAAACTTGACCAGATTGGCATCACCCCATTCGGAGACTGCCTGCAAGGACAAGTCAATTCATTGTCCCTGGGTTTCCATCATCTCAAGTGTACAGAGTAATCATCGTGCACTTGAACAAAGTGTATAAACCTTCGTCGTACAGAACCTTTCGTGCGCGAGTCCTACTCGTACTTAGCCGTTTTTTTTTTTTTAAACTTTTTAAAGTGCCGCTTATTAGCCTAATTGAAATAAACGCTTTCGACTTTGAATTAAAGCAAGCTTACCAGCAGTAGCGCTCGTTTAAAAATATATGTTTTGGAAAGAGCTCTAACATTGAACAAAAATGTTGTTATCTAATCGTAAAACAAGAAAAATAACAAAAGGGCTATAAATAAGTGCAGCTAATTATACACTGGCGTCGTCTAAGTGAGCTCGACGTCTAGCTCACGTGTGAGCGTGCCGCATGTCGAGTAGCGAGCCAGTCCGAGTGCGCGGCGCGGCGCGGTGCAGCATGGTGGCGCGGCGGCGCGGCGCGGCGGGGCGGTAATTGACAAGGGCGCGTGATTTAGTGGCGCGGAGCGGAGGGGCGGGTGGCGGGCGAGGGGGCCGCCCACCGGTCAGCGTGCTATGATTGGCCGGCGCCGCCCCTCCCCGCCGGCCCTCGCCGGACGCTACGTCGATACTACTCGAGCTAGCTCGACGCACCGGCCTATTGAGCGCCCATTGAATCGAATTAGATTGCACGATACAGTTTAGTCTAGCTAGAGAGATAATAATAGTAATAGGTACTACGTAATTAACTCAAACTTAACTAAACTAATAACATAAGAAACATGTTTAAAAGGAAAGCTCAGGCAACAACAACAACAAGAACAGTGATCGATTTTTCCAAAATACTTAGCTAGCAAAACACTTAGCTAGCAAAACACTTAGCTAGCAAAATACTTAGCTACTAGCAAAACGCTATTTGTCAAGGTAGCGTTGATAATAGGTACTCGCTCAGGTCACGGCACATGCTCTGTAAAGCCGGCTAGGTATGCATCGTCAGTTCAACCACAACAAAGCATTCGTTGTGCAGATACTAAACAAAGATTTGAATTCTTCAAGTTTTAAATTCATGATCAGTTGTCGTTGAATCAGTTCGGTTATTTTAATTCATGTTTAATTAATTAAGTTTAATTTGTGAATGTTACCTTTGACTTTTTATTTATCTAACTTAATAATTTTACGATTGCTACATGTTGTTGTTTGGTGTACTTATGGTGATTTGGGCAAACTAGATAGAAATGTAGGTATGCCATGTGCGGAATACAAAGGTTCCAAAATAGCAAAATATTTTTAGAAGATAGAGATTTCAGAGTTACAAAGCCCTACCCAAACTAAATAATTACGATACCAATATGTTGTGGAATCGAAAATAAGACTTATATTGGGCACTTATTATTATATACGTCATTATGAAGGAGTTGTTAATTATAACTATGATAAATATACGGCGACTTAGAACCAATGTAGGTTATCTGCTTTTGCCCTAAGCTCTATCCATTTTGCCCGAGCCGTCCGCCGCGGTCAAAACGCATAGTAGACACTGTTTAGTTATTCTCATCTAGACTTTCTATATGTAAACTTCTATATAAAGTTCTAAACTATATTTGACTAATAGTAATGTGAATTCATAGGATACTCTGTATCGGCAAACTGCTCGGCTCCAATGGGATGTAGGGCTCGGGAGCAAAGCCGCGGCCAGTAAGCTAGAATGAATCAAGACGTTTTTCGATATTCTTAGGTAATTATAAATAGTGGTGATATTCAAATTTGATTAATCGAATTATCAAAAACCAATTACAAGCCAATAGTTGTTATTTTACAATAATTTCTATTTCTTTTTTATATCTTGTTTTTAATTTTTTTAACAGTGTCAAACTAAATATTCCTTAAAACAGTTTGCTTTCTTTGTGTGCACAATTTAATGATACTAATAATATATACGAAAGTAGATCTGTCTGTTTATTACCTTTTCGATTAAACCACTGAACCGATTTAGATCTTTGAGACCCAAGGAAGGGAAAAACGCAAAGTCGACAGAAAAAATATAATTGCGGGTTGTTAAGGCTTCATATTGTACATCAATCATGAAATCGTTTAATCCATAAACCACCAGGAATTATTCATTTAGGGCTTTACAGCCATTTCCATCGTAGCATCAGATCAGATATGCATCAGAATGGACATTCTGATAGTACACAACCGAATATATTGAGCTATGTGTAGAGATAGCTATAGTATGTGAGGCTCAAAACAGGCGCGCTATGTACTCGGGCGGTGTGGTGCGGTCACGAAGGGTGACGTCGCCGGTATTTGTCAATAAGCGACGCATTTTCCCCCGACACCCCCACCTCCACTCACCCGGTGCGGAATGTGACCGAAGGGGCGAGGGAGGGGGGAGGCGCGGGCGACATCCCGGTGCCCCACGGTATCCTAGCTCGCCTAACAACTAGTATAATATCCCGCGCGCAAAAATCACATATGCTGTAAGAATTGAAAGCAAGCCTGGCTCTTGAGCATAAGTACCGACACCCATATACAAAGTGCTTTTGAAAGAAAATGTCTCCCTTTCAGCCAGTTGCCATGGCAGCGAAAAAAACTAGTCAAGTAAAGCTCAAAGGCTGCAGATATTATGTCACAACCGACTTTCAAATAAAAACATTACCAAGTGAAAAATAACGTCTTTTTCGGAAGTCGGTGTTCCTGTAACATGGAAACGACAGAACTTAAAAGGCATGTCTCGTAAAATAGAGTGAACCAAGGTGAACTTTACACATTTGCGTACCCCTTTAGAGCGTACTCAAAGTCAAAGTCAAATACATTTATTCAACTAGGCCAAAAAGCGGCACTTTTGAACATCAAAGAATTAAAATTAAAATTTACAAGTAATAAAAATTGATTCTACCGTGCATTCGGAAAAGTAGCTTGTTATGGAGAAGAATGCACAAGAAACTTACTCTCCATACATAAGCTTTTAAAAAAAAAAATGTGTTTTACAATATTTACATAAGTAGGTACAAACATTAATAAATTCATATATGTGAGGACGATGCACCCAGAATAGCACTACACACTATACCTACTACGTACAGGTATAAAGTATTAAATGCATTAACAGGTAAATTTATTCATTTGATATATAGGAATATGGTTCTCACATACTTACAAATATTGCAAACATAGGTATAATACCTAATTCAACAACAACGGAACAGTGTGTGAGTCAAATCCTTAAAAAAAAAATACATTAACTATGAATAGGAATATAAATTAACAAATTTGATTTCGTCCACGCTAAAGATTGCCCTTTGGAGCTGGACCAGCATGTTTCCAAGCATTCTTATCTTGACTACTGACTACTGGCGTGATGTTATGTGAAATGGTATAAACAATAAACACACATGCGGAATTGCTGCAATAGCAACCCCCAGAGATTTGCTGTCTTTTATTGAAGAGTTCTGTTGTATATCTCCGAAGTTCTTCATCAGATTTTAACCAAATTTAAATGGGACTAATTCGAGAACATATTCTTTCAACCAATAAAATAATTTTCAAAATCGGTCCACAATTGATGGAGAAATCAGAAATCATACAAAAAAAAAACAAACAAACATAAACATCGAACATAGAACCTACTCATTTTTGGAAAATCGGTTAAAAACATATATATTTAATTTAATTAATAATTTATTTCAATGAACACATTGACCAAAATTTCTCGACCTTGTAATGAACCTATTTGCAAAGTATCTATATTATTATGAAAAACATTGTTAAGGTCAGACCGCACTAGGCGTAACTACGCATTAGCGGAGCGACGCGGCCAAATATGCTAAAGGTCAGACCGCACTAGGCGTAACTACGCATCAGCGGAGCGACGCGGCCAAATATGCTAAAGGTCAGAGCGCACTAGGCGTAACTACGCGTCAGCGGAGCGACGCGGCCAAATATGCTAAAGGTCAGACCGCACTAGGCGTAACTACGCGTCAGCGGAGCTACGCGGCCAAATATGCTAAAGGTCAGACCGCACTAGGCGTAACTACGCGACAGCGGAGCGACGCGGCCATATATGCTAAAGGTCAGACCGCACTAGGCGTAACTACGCGTCAGCGGAGCGACGCGGCCAAATATGCTAAAGGCCAGACCGCACTAGGCGTAACTACGCGTCAGCGGAGCGACGCGGCCAAATATGCTAAAGGTCAGACCGCACTAGGCGTAACTACGCGTCAGCGGAGCGACGCGACACGACGCGACATAATATGCTAAACCGCACTGGCGCGACACTATGCAGCAAATATTGCTCGTCAGTTGATCGGCGACTTCTGAGCAAGATTAAAAAGTTATTTACCCTTAAATCCCAATATCTCGGCAATTTCCTTTCAAACGTTGTTTTTTTATACACAACTGATCAGACCATACATTTTTAAACCTGGGACCGCTTCTTTTTAAAAATTGTTTGATGTATAAATTGATCAATCTGGACAACATTTTGTACAAACCTGTTCAATGTCTTTTATTGCATCCATAATCATGCAGGTGGTAAATAAAAGTTACAGAAACAATTATGGATTCCGGGCGCAGCAACATTCTAGATATAGTCAGTGTACACCCACTCTAACAAACGTCACTTAAGGCCGCAGTAATGTTAAGGGTGTGGCTGTACATGAGAATTTAAGTTAAAGAACCTGCTCAGATCTAACAGCCTAACAGTCCCTACGACCCTATGATCTATAAGACCTACAGCCCTAACCTACCATATACCTAGTATGTAATAAATAAACATATAGATGAGTTCAGGGTGTCTACACCATGCACCCTAAAGTAAAAGACGGATAGTGGGCAGGAATTCCAGATTCGGGAAGGGTACACTCACTGCCAGTCCAGCAGACTCGCGAGACTATGGCTAACGGTGTCTTGGCCACAGTGAGGGGAGTGAGACAAGACGAGAATATAAAATCCAAATCTGATTTATTAACAACTAGCTGAGCCCGCGGCTTCGCTCACGTCAACTGCCTTACATACCAAATTTTTTTCTGTGGTCATTCTTCCGTGGTGAATCTTAACACCGCCATTTAGAAAGAGACGTCAAATGCACAACGCCATCTATCGAATATAGAGTTCAACTGTCCGAGTATCTGAATTGCGTGTGTTGTGATATTTTACTTCTTGAACACTTTAAATTCATATATCTTTTAAAAGAGCGAAACCGATTGCGTTGAAACAAAAACTAAGTAATACTTCAAGTTACGCACTATTTTTATCTGTAACTAAAAGTTATCTACATTGGTTTCGTACATTTTACGTGATGCGTGCACAACTAAACAGACAAAAATTCAAAACATGCTGTTAATGGGTTCTGTTGGTTATCCTTTAACACCCTGGATATTTTTTTGTTTTTATATTTTCGTTGTACGACTTTTCTACAGATTTATTATATGTATGATGATTGATATTTTACAGCTTATATACTATTTTGTTTTAATGCACACTAATGTACAAATTTATTTGTGTCCTATGCGTGTAAGATGCAACCAAACAGTATTTTAACTGGGCCACGCGTCAGCCGGGCCGAGTGCTGAGTCTATGTCCAAAGGTATAGTTCTCGCCAAACTTCTTGGCCGCCCTGAACTTGACTACAATGGCTGCGCGGTGGTAAATCTCATACAAAAGCAGCACCGTTTCGTGCCTCGCGCATCCGAAAAACCAACTTCAGCGCGGCCCAGAAGTTTGGCGAGGACTATAACATTGAACAGTCAGAGAGAGAGAGGAATAGAGCTAAATATTTTCTTATTCATTCTGCTTTCATTTGTTTGTTTTTGTTCCGATCTGTTTTCATAGGCATCTTAGGCACGAGCGCTTTTTTGTGCTTCCGAAAGTGAGCAGTACGATATTAGTTATTAAATAATTTGAAAGTACAAAAAACTCTGTCATATTTGAATTATTAAGTGTTTTGCAGCTATTCCTAGCATTCCCTATAACATGGACGATCTACTTTGACTTGAGAGGTGCTAAAAATAATGATCTAATTGACCGTGGTGGGTACTCTACCTACTTATGAACACGAACGTTACCTGCCGTCTTATATGTGTCACATTCAGTAGGAATAACAACCAACATTAAATTTACGAGAACAACACGACATGCATCTTTGTAACCACTTGTTTCACAACAAGAACAGCTCTCAAAAACATTAAATACCCATGTATCTACTATCAACCTACATTCTGTAACAAAGTGATTTCCCTTGACTAACATAAATGGACATTTAGTTGATCGAAAGGGCTTCCCCTAACCTTCAAGCAAAACATTATCAGTCAAGTGGACGGGGGAGGCCGCCGGGCGGCCGGGCGGTCATGAAGACAAGAGGGAGCGAAGCATAGCTGACGAGGGGCGGGCAGGGCGCGGGGGGCGGCTCGATCGCGACTCAAGAATTTAATTTGGTTGCGGAGGGGTGTGGAGCCCGGGGGGGGACGCGCACTCCGCGCAAATTAATTTTAATCGTCGTCATTAGGGAGCGCCTCCTCCAAGCCCGCACATTACGGACACTAGAGACCCTTTCAACTCGCCGCCTCCGTCCGCCGTTTTTACCGCATCAACAAGGCATCAACCGCCGTTTATAAACATTTCTTATCCGCCGCGGCAATTATGCCTATCCTTAGAGGTGAATCTAAATTCCGGCTTGCGGACGAGTGCGAATCAAGCGAGGCTTTTTCAAACTGTCGAGACTCAAACTGCCGCGCTGCCAACCGACTGCCTCACAGTGACCACACTGTGCCTGTGTGACTGCGTGCGCGCCGCGCCGTTTGCGAGCCAGCTGTGGGTACCTGGTAGTAGAGCTCTGTGCGCGCGCCGACCGCAGCAACAACAAGCAGCGATCACAAAGTGGGAATGCTTTGTTTTGTCATTCGGAAAACGTGTTTAAATCATCACAATTAAAATATCTGCGCTCGACGCGACCGGAATCTCTTTGAAAATTAAAATACACGAGGCACGGCCGCATACAACACCGTTAGAAAAACATTTTGTCATTAAAGTATGTGCGGTTATTTATCGCAGCGTTTGATCGTTTGACTTTGTGGACTGAATTATAGAAATGCCTTTGATATCCCCCACATTAGCGTCGCCGCTGCCGGGACGCCGCATGCCGGGCGTGCAGTACGTACCGGGCACGGCAGGGTAGGAGTAGGGCGAGCAGGCGGCGGGGTCGAGGTGGTGCGGCGCGTGCTGGTGGTGCGCCGGCCAGTCCACCGGCTTGTACTGCGCGTGCAGGCCGCCGCGGCCCAGCAGCAAGCCGCCGTAGCCGGCCGCCGCAGCCATGTTGTGGTGCGCGGCCGCCGCGTGGTACTCCGCCGCGTGCCGGTGCGCCGCGTGCCCGTACCTGCCACATATACATGCCTATAGAATCACTTTCATTGTAACATCTCACAATAACTATTTACCTATTGCTTTATTTTTGTACTCTATCAGAGGTTGCCGTCGAGCTTTGCTATGCTAGTGATTGGTCGCGTGTCGTAGTGACTTACCCCGAGTAGTGCTGGTGCCAGGGGTCGTAGTCGTAGATGTCGACGCCGGCGCAGGCGCCGCCCGGCACGCCCGCCACGCCAGCCGCCGCCGCCGCGTTGAAGAACGACGCCGGTAGGTTGCGCGACACCATTGGCACGCTCTCTGCACAGTGCACAACACAACATACAACACACATATACCTGAGGCCCTAGACAAGTGACATTCTATCATCGAAAGCGTGGCGATAGCGATTGTCAAAAAGGCAAAATTGTATGGAATTGACAATCGCTATCGAAAAATAACGTGATCAACCCCTTACATTATGACCTGCGGCGTGCCGCCGCCGCCGCTTACGAACTTTGTTGCGACTATCGCCTTCGCCGACATCGACTGCCCCTTGTCCAGAGCCTCAGGCTATTCTATCATCGAAAGCGCCGCGATAGCGATTGTTAAAATGTCAAAATCGTTGGAGCGTCGAGTGTAGCGAGTTAAGCCATTGAGCCACCTCTGCGTGAACTCCCAGCGGCGAATTTCCGAACTCGTATCCAGGGCTACAAACTTTATACTACAAGTCATACCTAAGTACATCGCATTTGTGTTGACTGATATTATTAAGCAAGTTAGTACCATCGCCGTCCAGGTACGTACATTAGTATGTTTCCTTCACCGACCAAATGCACGTCAAGTCCGGATCTTAGCGATAATATCACCCAAAGAAAACGGAAACATGATAGCGTGCTTACAGATGCCATTGCCGAATTATCTGCTGTATTTAAAAAATCTATAAGCGAATTTCGCGCTGACATAAATAGCCAGGTTTCGGGCATTATCACGAGTATTAGTAAACTTAGGGATGAGTTAAATACCCTATCTACATCCACTACCCAATTGAAATCTGAAGTAAGGGTGCTACGTACTAAATACTCTCAGGCCAGAGAGGAAATATCGAGACTGACTGCAAAATATGATGATCTGTCTGAACTTGTGGCTGAGCTTAAGACTACTGTAAATTTTAATGCGACAAACTTCGTCCACAGTACAAAGCGTATTACTGATCTTGAGACGAGTACCAGGAAATCTGCGGTGACATCAGTGGCTCTTTGTGAGAGTAAAACAGATCTGCTGGAGCAGCAGGCAAAAGAATGTAACATCGAGCTGGGGAATATACCGGAAAAAAGAGGTGAAAACCTTGTCGGCGAGTTGGAGTCAAATGCGTCAGCAATTAATATGGCACTAGCTAAAAACGATATTGTTGCAATTCGCCGCGTTCCCCATGCTCATACGCAAAATAGTCGTCCTAAGAATGTCATCGTCAAGTATGATTCCCACTTGCTTCGCGATAACATGCTAAGTGCGCATCGATTATCCAAGGGCCGACTTACATCTGATCGCATTGGCCTCGCTGGGACCCCATGTCGTATCTACGTCAATGAGTATTTAACTCTTCGAAATAAGGATTTGTTTCGCAAATGTCGTGAGGCAGCCAAAACCAGCAAATTAAATACGTCTGGATCAGAAACGCAATCATCTTGGTCAAAGAAGTGAGGACTCGGCTACGTTATCCATTCGTACAGAAGCCGACATATCAAAGGAAATCATACCAAGTAATGCTGCAAAGTAATCTCTCCATAATTATTGTTATTAGCAAGAGAATTTCCATTTTAGTACTAAATTTAACGAAAGTTTTTTTAACTGTTGTGTTCTATGGGTTTACTGTTTGCTTATCTGCCTTTTGTTTTTTGCTATAGTACGCTGTTGAGTAAATTTTCTTTTATTATATATAACCTTTGATCCGTGAATAGTTTCTATATTGATATTATTATATCTACACTTCTATTGCCTCTACAAAAGTCAATGTAATTGTCATGCTGTCAATTGCACGTCTTGTAACCTGTCGCTGTTTGTTAAAATAACTTTTTTTCAATACTTTTGAATTAACCATCTCAGATAACGAATTTATTGACCAACGTTATGTTGTGTTTAGGTGCGATCGTGATCGTTTAGTTACAAACAAAAAACATGGAGGTGGTGGTCTTATAGCAGTCTCTCGAGAATTAAAGCCTTCTTATCTGTCATTGTCTCCTCCCTTAGTTTTACCTGAGCATATAATAATCAAAATTCCTGTTTGTAATGATACCTATAATTTTATTTGCGCTAAATACATATTTTTCTTAATTCTCTTTTAGTGTTGTTTCACGATGCTCTTGTAGAAAAGGCTATTTTAGTGGGTGATTTTAACATTCCACAACTAAGTTGGGTCAAAAAATCATCATTGCGATACTAATATACTTCCAATGTAAATCGTCAACTGGTAAACTTTTGCTCGCAACTAAATATGAGACAATATAATCATTCGACCAATTGTAACGATCGTATCTTGGATTTCTTTTTCAGCAATAGTCATTCTGTAACGTTCTCCTTAGTTGATCCCCTCTTTCCCATTGATAATGATCATCCTGCCTTTTATACTTATATACCATTTGCAAGTACAACGTGTAAATTGAAAAGTATAGTTCCAAATAAACTCAATAATTATAAAAAAGCTAACTACTGCAGGCTTAATGAATATATTGAAAGTGTTGATTGGAATTGTTTATTGGATAGGTTGATGCCTGAGGAAGCAGTCGCTTCTTTCTACGTGAAGCTTTACGAAATTATTGGGTCGCATACACCCACATGTAAACAGAGGAATCGTAACTATTCCATCTGGTTTTCAAAATCACTGATTCATTTTAAATTTAAAAATAAAACTTATGCATGGATAAAGTGGAAGAAACGCGGGCATATATGTGATTATGAAAAAAATGCCCTTCATAAAGCAAGTTTTAAAAGAGAGGCTCATAAATGTTATAAAATATACAAAGAGTCAATTGTAGATAACATTAATACCAATATCAAAGCCTTCTGGACATACGTCTCCAACCGTAAACCGCAAATAAAATTCCTGATACAGTACATTACAAACGAAATTTGGCCTATGATCCTACTATAACATGTAATTTCTCTAGTTTCTTTCACTCGGATCGCTTATACAAGATCTATCCTTGACAAAGCCATGCAGCTTCTTTATTAGAACACGATGAACAAATGAACAAATAGGTAAATCTCAACATGAGCAAGCCTTTCAAAGAGCTTAGAGAATGCTGATAATATTGAGATTGGACGGTACGTTTCCATGTCATTTTGAGAACCACTTTTGTGTACTGGTACAATATTTGCGCGCTTCCACACGTCAGGAAAGACTCCACATGATATACACTTGTTAAATATTATAAATAAGGGATAGCATAATGTACTATGGGTATTTTTTTTAAATTTCGCGGGTTTATCGTCCGGGCCAGGTCCTTTGGTAGAATCCAGCATTTTTAATTCTTTACGAATAATTTCTAAGAGAAAGTTCAATTTGAATAAATTAATATCACAAGCATCACCAGTAGACGGAGGTTCCCATGAATCAAGATCAAATGTGGAGGGTTCATATACCGAGTGTGAGGCGGGCGGGCCTCTTCATAATATTATCTTATAGAAATATTAAATTAATTATTTTCTTTTGTCGATATCCATCTATAAAGTCAATATTCGACCCGACTACATCACTAATTGAGTAGCGTAGAACTTTCAAGAACGAAAGAGTGGTTACCTCAGATTAGAGGTTATCTGCCTTTTGTTTAAGGAATACATTCAAAATTTTTCAAATTCCGAAATAGAAATAAAGAAGGAGCGTGCGCGCGAGGATTCAGGAACGAACCACACCATTCCCAGTGGCTCTTACGCGCGCTCGTATCGGCTCCTTTCGCAATTGACGTCCTTCATATAGATTATTTATTACAGCTTATTTACGTTGGTTGTTTGTTCCTATCATTAAATAATTTGGTTTGACTTTTTGGTAGTTGAATAGGTTGCATGAAAATATTCATATAAAAATATTTGTTTTCGGTTTCTAAATATTTGGAGATTTTAACGAAGACTATCTCCGTAACGGCAATGCTGCAGTATTCAAATTATTAAGTGACGCTGGTTATAAATCCTTATTACAAACGCTTGCCTCCTCCCGCGGTGGTATTCAAATAGATAATATTATTTCTAACTTCACTTGAGTAGTTGGATTTTATAACTCCTTCTTCAGTTACCACCGTTCTATGTGGGCTCGTTTTAAAACGTTGTGAGCCGCTGCAACCGTTTAAATGTTCATGTAAGAACAAAAAACGCTCTTCTTAGTCCGCATTATTATGCAACTTCGGAACCCTATAACTGCGCGTGGCCCGACACGCACTTGGCCGGTTTTTAAATTCCCATTGATTCTTTCTTTTGATTTTGATTGGTGGTAATGTTTATTATTACGTATATTTTACTAACAAATAATAATATATTGATAAAACAGATATTTTTCTTTGAAATTCACAAATTTTTCGTATTACAACCAACTAGATTTTGCAGTCAAATGCGTTATACGGCTATACTATTCGGATGGCTTATATTCTACATTTAGTACGGAACCCTAAATGTACGAAGTCCGACACGAACTTGGCCGGATTTTTTACTAAATCGCAATAAGTTTGATTAATTACGTATTTTATGCCGTTTAGGGATTAGTGTTAGCTCCCAAGTCGTGTAAGCCCAAGGCCCCACAAATTCACGATCCGCCCCCGTACTGCTAGTATAAGCCATTGCCAGGAATGCGCCCAATTACCAGTCACCTGTATAGTTTCTTCTGTGAATCATGATAAGGTATTGATCATTGCATTTTATTTAACAGATTTTTATAAACGGACTAAATATTATAGGTAGTGTTAATTCGTAGGCGAGCTCGTAGCACGTTGCGTAGGCTTACGGAGCGTGCGGTCTGGCGGCTTTTCTCGCTAATAAACATTCTGATTTTTAGTTTTTTTTTATAATATATTTATTAGTAATGATAGTGCAAAGCGCTTCGAAAAAAAGAATACTGTGTTTTAAAGGAAATTTCCATCGGATTTCGATGGTTTTATGGTCAAAATATGTGTCCATTAGTCATGCTCAATATAACAATCGATGTTTCGTAGAAAGAGTGCCGTGAGAGTGTACGAGTAGGAACGCCCCACAAGACAGGCCTTTCCTCGAGGAGAAACGCGCGAGCGCGCCGCCCCACCCGTCAGCCGCGCACGCCTAGCGTGACCCTCACCTCTACGAGTGCTAAATAAAAACCAACAATAAAATGTTTCTATACTCATTTCAAACGTCAACTTGCGTTTGCAATAATGACCGTTGTGCCCATATACCACGGGATGCCTACCTGTTGTTCTCATTTGTAAGTTATTCCTATAGAAAGTGAAATGGCGGGGTTTTTGGGCAAGCGGCTAAAATTAGATAGCTGTGTGGCTTTCCCTAAATCGGACGATTTTTTTTTTAAATTGTCCAAATTAGCTTATTCATAGAAGTCAGATTTAGGGAAAGCTTAAAATTTCTTCGCCAGACTTTGCCATTTCTGTAATTTTGTGTCAAGCTATGTTTAAATCAGATAGTACATCAGACCCTACAAATTAGGTATAGATCTATTTCAGTACTACCTTCGTTTAGTAAAATATTTGAGAAATAAATTTAAAGCAATTGCAAAGTTTTTTAATAAACATAAATTATTACATAGCAAACAGTTCGGTTTTACAAGGGGTCGTTCAACTACTGATGCAGGTGTTGAGCTTTTAGGACGTATTAATAATGCATGGGAATATATAAATGCGATGCCTTGGGAATCTTTTGTGATTTGTCCAAGGTATATGATTGCGTTCTTCATGAAACGCTAATCAGGAAACACTGCCACTACGGGATCCGGCACAGCGCTCTGGATCTTCTTACTTCATACTTGAGTAATAGGAGTCAGAGCGTTGACGTAATGGAAAAAGATCTCCCGAATGCATAGTAACCTGATGTGTTGATAAAGGGCGAAGAATACAATCCTGAAGTCAGCACATATACTTAGGCTTAACTTTGGATGCTTAGCTTTAGTGGTCAAAAAGCTAAGCTCCGCAGCATATGCTGTTTGAAAAATTCGTAATTTATCTGACATATAGACAGCCTGTTTAGTGTACTTTAGCTATTTTCATAGTGTAATATCGAACAATATTCTGTTGTGGAGAAATGCCGCCGACATTCAGACTATCTTTGTTTTGTAGAAAAAATCTGTTCGATCAATTTATAAATCAAGTCCGAGACACTCTCTCAGAGAGAAATTTAAAAAGGTTAATGTAATGACTAATGATTGTGCCTTCTCCGTATGTTTATGAAAATCTTTTATGCCCATAAAAATATAAAATTGTTTAAAAAAAATAGTGATATCCATAACATAAATACTTGGAACAAACACAAATTTGTAGTACCTACAACAAGGCTCAAGAAAATACGTGGCTCGTTTAGATGTCAATGTAATACGGTTTTATAATAAGCTTCCAAGCCACGTACAAGATCTAAGCCTTAATAAACTCAAGAAAGCGTTTTATACCTAACGTTAAAGATTACAGTGAGGACAAAAAGGTTTAGAGATTGAACTGCACCAATTTATATTTTTAGTTAGTTTAAGATTATTTAATATTCGATTAAAGAAGATTATGCCAAATAAATTTCGGAGCATAAAGATTCTGTCAGATAGAGGGAACCCATACATAGTGCCAGACCGACATCAATTGATAGATTTATAATATCTAAGTTGTTCAAATACTTGTGCTGGCGAATAGCTGGACGATCAGTGTGGTACAGTATCAGTTGGGCGAGTGTGGTGTATGACGTGGCCTGGCATTAGTTAGAAGCGGCCGCGCGCGGTTTTTGCATCGCGCGGTATGCGGCGCGGCGCGCGGCGGCTGCGCGCGCGCACAAAGCGGGGATCCGCGAGCCCGCGACTATGCCGACTTGTGGGTTTTTGTCACGCGGCTCCTTTCGGCCATCTTTTAAGTAATGGCCTGAGTTTTTCCGATCTAATCACTGCCGCGTAACTATGTCCCGACTCTCGTCGCTCGGTCTCGCATCAAATCGACGATTCGCTACATTTTTTGGTTCGTGGCTGACTGGATCTCCAGAACTGGTTTCGCGTTGCGTCACCACCGTGGACGTCATTGGTGTCATCATCGCTATGCAGGTGCACTGCATAGCAAATAAAAATATACGAGTTCAGCACAGATGCGACGCGACACAGTAACACGCTTAAATAACTTATATAACATTCATCTTCTTAGACAAACTTCAGGTGTTAATACTCTTTTTAAAAAACTCCTTCATAGCCCTCTTAATTGGTTAGGTACGGATATAATGGGATCTCAAATGAAGTGCACTGAGCATGACCGGGGGTAAGTAAAGAGGTGGAGCGATATAATGAGTACAGGACGGCGGGGATGCGGTCGAGGGTTAGCGGGGAGGGAGGGAGGCTCTAGTTTGAAATTAAACCCGAGTTTAATTAAGGCGGCTCCGAGAAGCTCTCCAGTGATTTATCTAGTGAGCGGGTAGCCGGCCGGGCGGCCGCGGTCCGCCACTTTGTTCCTGCGCTCACACAGTCGCGGCTTTTCTCCGAACCGCTCGCGGATGGTTTTTGCACAAAGTTCTTGGTATTGAGACACTGTGGAACACTTGGCTCGACCCCAGCTCCGTCGTTATACCGTACCTAATTATTTACAATATTACGAATTAATCGGTTCCGTTTTCAACTTCAATTGAGCAGGTATTACAAACAAAATGACTTTTTTATTTTACTTTCCTATAAACCTATTTGCAATAGAATGGGTGATAGCAATGTCGTTAGAGCCAGGGAGACAGCTGTCTCTGTTGTCCTCACTGGTGCCTAAGAGCCGCACCCTAATTGCGTATCTGTTTCAATAGCACGGAGCACACTCCTTTTTGAGCATTACCTATGACGGTAGGAAGAACTTTCTTCCGTATGGCAGCATCAAGATATCAAGGCAACACATATAAATTTTTTGTTAGGAATATTTAAATCAAAATGAAAACAAAAAGAAATTTTATAAACATACCTTTGGTAGTATGAGTATCATAAAAATACTACTGAATATCTAAAATAAAATTACTTGCATTTTTTAACTGCTAATCTATCCCTGTATGGTGACTGTTTTGCAATTTTCCTTCTTATTATGGTATTTATTTCCGCCCAAAGTTGCGTTGAAATTAGTGTTGAAATATGGAACTTTCGACGCTCATAACTTTCAAATACAGGTTTTTTTTACTTTATTGTTTCTATACAGGGCTAGATAATGATGAGACAAATTGATGTATTTTTTTATTTTGAGCGTACTTACACCGCCAAACAGTGGAGTAGGTAATCGCCATACTTCGTTTGTATGGAAGAATTACTGACTAGGGCAACCTCAAGGGGCCGTATCTTTTGAATGCGTTCATATAGACGTTTGTTTTTTTCACCGCTCCAAGGTTGTGCAGACCTGAGTATATGAAATCAATTTCAACTTGATACCACCTGACAAAAAGACAAAGAAATAGTCCTATAAGGGTTCCTTTTTTACTTTTAAGAACGGAACCCTAAAATTTGCATAATATTGCAATCAGCGATGGAGCAGCTTTCAACCAGTAAAATAATTTTGTAATCGAAACACCATCTATTTCCAAAGATTAGGGTGGATTACGATTGGACTTAAAAAATATATTCCTAGCCAGGATACGAACCCGTTTATTTAAAAAAATACACACTTATATATATTATTAAACCGTACAATAGTGTCGCAAAAAGGATCAAATTCTGGGCATTTATTATTCTTACGAGGTTATGTTATGTTACATGTAAAAATCGAGATCTACAAAGTCACGTATTATGTAATTGATGACATGAAACGATCTTTGGAGATTATTCTAAACGGATTCTTGAGTCGTGGAATCGTATCATATATAGTGAAGTCATCGTTTTGAACAATAAACAAATTAAATAAACTATATGCCCATAAATTAACTAACTAAACTAAATTAATTAATCAAGGTTTATTAGAGAGGTACTTAACGTAATAAAAATAAAAATGTATTTTATTTAAGACTAGCTGTCCTCCACGGCTGTCCTCCCGTCAACTGGCTACCTACCCTAACCTACCTACTACCCACCTGTCCTAAATATCAACCTACTTACGCTCCCCTACTTACCAACCTATACTACCTACCTACCTACTCATCTACCATACCTACCAATCTACCTACCGTACCCTACCTATCTACCTACCAATTTGTTAAACTATAAATTATTTGAATAAGAATTAATACTACAACACTAATGTAACCAACTTTTGTTTCTACCGGCGGCGATCTAATTAAATTTCAGAACATAAAAACTGCTATTATGACTTAACGTATAGTTTCAATAGTTTTCTCAGCGCACGCCAAATAGTACATTTTATACATTCTTGATTATTTAGCTTTTTAATGGTAAAAAATGATTAAAATCGGTCCAGTAATTTCGGAGCCTATGCGGTACAAACAAGCAAAAAAAAAATCCTCTTATAATATTGGTATAGATGTGCTCCTTCCTTAAATTTGCCGTATGTCATTACTGGCCAGAATTTGATCTTTATTAGCGAAATTGTAAGCGCGATAAAGCGCATGAAAGTGACAACAATTAGAAATATAACCAAGGTGGCAAATGAGAGGGTCAAGACAAACATACTCAAAAGGGGATGGATGTCACATTTATGTGGAGAACAAAAACTAATACTGGGCTGGAAAAGTTACAGAATGGATCCTAATAATATATGTAATATAATAATATATTTATTCATAATAATACCTTAACGGGTCCCGTTTTTACCCTTTGGGTACGGAACCCTAAAAACAGTTTGAACTAAGTGTGATATAAAAATAAGGCAAAATATAAACTGTAAAATCCTGATTCCCAAACTAGACATTTGCCTTTATGTTGGAAATCAGTGAGATGGAAAGAGACATAGAAGAAGACAGGTAGAAATATGGGAGGACGACTTGCCACAGGAGTGGAGAACAAGAGCACTGGACCGAAACATGTGGCGGGAATTAGAGGAGGCCTGTGTCACAAGACTACCTGACGGGAGGCCCTACACGAACACGAGTGACATTCTATCAACGAAAGCGTGGCGATGCGATTGTCAATGTTTCAATAATGTATGGAAATGTCAAACGCTATCGAAATGTCACGAAATCAGTCGCTTACATTGTATATGAGATATACAGTACGATTATATATTATAGAATGTACGATATACGATTATACAATCATTTATTTGTTATCATAAGATAGATAATTACAAGTTTTTAATTCATCCAAGCGAGAGCGCGAGCTTAACGCAATTATGGGTAAACTCGCCTTTGTTCATATGCTTTGTGTATATATTTATGTTTTGTGTGCAATAAAGAATAAGAATTCAGAAAAATATTGTAAACAACAGGCTACAGGAATTAAAGGCTATTTTCCCAAAAAGCAGGAGGTTCTATGTTCGACTGTACGTATGTATTTTTTTTTATGTAAGTTCAGCGATTTTTCCGTCAATTATGGAACGATTTAAAAAAAAGTTTTGCTTTTGAAAGGGATCCACGCGATAAGGGGGACGGTACTTTCCCGAGGTAGTCTCATATAAATTTGGTTAAGATCTGATGAAGAACTTCGGATATATACAACAGAACTCTTCAATAAAAGACGGCAAATCTCTCAGAATGAGTGCAATAGCATGTCTGTTTATTGTTTACACCATTTCATATAATTTCAGAAATGCACACAAAGGAACTCGATCATTTTCATTGAGTCATTCATTTTAGGTGCCTTACTATAGAACTTGCCCACTAAAATTGGAGAGTGAAAAATAAATTTGACCGACTTCCAAATAAAACATTAAAAAGTAAAAAATAAATTCAATTTCGTAAGTCGTGAAGAAAAACGAATAAATGAAATCAAAAATACCGAATACCGAAATTGAAATAATTTTCCACTTTGTAGTGTATTTGGAAGTCGGTTGTATTTATTTGTAAAAAAGTTTTGTTTAATTTATTTTATTTGGCGACACCTTTCGGGTGGTGATGTGGTGTGTGCTGGTATCAACTCATCGGGTTCGATTCCTGGCGAGGAATTTTGATTTTTCAAATATCAAATGATGCTGTTTTCATCGAAATCGAGACTCCTTAGTGTTTTTTGCGATGCCCTATAGCTTCCGATTTGGCCACTCCTCGCTCACTTGAAAAACCCAGAATACAGGGTGTATGAAATGATGATGGCGGGACAGGTAGGTAGGTATGGTGGAAATGTAGAGCGCTTACCTTTGGGCTTGTCGAGCGAGAGAGCCCTCGCGAAGTGCTCGTCCACGACGGCGGCCACGTCTCCCGAGTAGTGCGTGAACACCACGCAATTGGCGCTGACGTACTGCGCGCGCGCACGCGCCGCACCCGCCCCGCCGCCGCACTCGCCCTCCGACTCCGATGACCCGCCGCCTGCGCACACATACACACTGTCAGTTACTGTCTACTGGTGCTGGTCACTGCATGGTATATCTACATTTACTGCACTCACCTTACTAGAGTGTAGGTTTTACTGACTTCTAAAACTCAAACAAAGGCTGCTCCTCCTCCTGGTGGCGCGGTGCGCGTGCTGCTGTACGTACCGTCAGCGTGGGCGCACAGCTCCTCCTCCTGGTGCTGCGGTGCGCGTGCTGATGTACGTACCGTCAGCGTGGGCGCACAGCTCCTCCTCCTGGTGGCGCGGTGCGCATGCTACTGTAAGTACAGTCAGCGTGGGCGCACAGCTCCTCTTCCTGGTGGCGCGGTACGCGTGCTGCTGTAAGTACCGTCAGCGTGGGCGCACAGCTCCTCCTCCTGGTGGCGCGGTACGCGTGCTGCTGTAAGTACCGTCAGCATGGGCGCACGGCTCCTCCTCCTGGTGGCGTAGAGCGCGTGCCGCTGTACGTATCGTCAGCGTGCGCAGATAACTCCTCCTCCTGATGGCGTAGAGCGCGTGCCGCTGTATCTACCGTCAAAGTGCGCGAATAAGTCGTCCTCCTGATGGCGTAGAGCGCGAGCCGCTGTACGTAACGTCAGCGTGCGTGGATAACTCCTACTCCTGATAGTGTAGAGTGCGTGCCGCTGTACGTACCGTCAGCGTGCGCGGATAAGTCCTCTTCCTGATGGCGTAGAACGCGTGCCGCTGTACGTACCGTCAGCGTGAGCGGATAACTCCTCCTCCTGATGGAGTAGAACGCGTGCCGCTGTACGTACCGTCAGCGTGCGCGGATAACTCCTCCTGCTGATGGTGTAGAGCGCGTGCTGCTGTACGTACCGTCAGCGTGCGCGGATAACTCCTCCTCCTGATAGCGTAGAGTACGTGCCGCTGTACGTACCGTCAGCGTGCTCGGATAACTCCTCCTCCTGATAGCGTAGAGTGCGTGCCGCTTTACGTACCGTCAGCGCTGGCGCGGCCGTGCGCAGACAGCTCCTCCTCCTTGGCGCGCAGGCGCGCAGCGTGGTGCGCGTGGTGCGCGTGCGGCGGGCTGGCGGGGGACTGCGCGCCGGACGACGCGGAGCCCGAGCTGAGCGCCGCCGCGCCGCCGCTGTACGCCTCGCTGCCCGCATTGCCCTGCACGTTGAACTGCAACACCACTGCACGTTACTACGAGATCAACATGCTTCACAAACGACGATACAACTGCTTCTCAAAAGGACGCATGTACAAAAACCCGACTTGAGAACCTCTTTCTTTTTGTTATCGATTTAAAATAGAACTTAAAAATAATGTTCTCAGACCAATGTTTGCTTGAGAATGTGTAAGGCATTAAAATGTCATTTAAATGTATTGCATCACTTGGTATCACTTATCTGTGATCGCAAGCTGCCCAATAAGGTAATCGGGCGCCACTGCGGTAGCGAGCGAGCGAGAGACGCGACGTTTTCGCAGGATTCCGAACTAACACGTTATTTCTTCAAATACCTACGATTACTTTCCTACAGTATTGGGCACTATTCGTAAATTTGCCGGATCCTCCTATTTGCGCGGGACGACCTGATTTTCAGGAGTCTGATGATACGTACCGATTTACCCTTGATCCTATATATTATATCCCTTAAACTTATTCTATATAGTTTTAAATTAAATTAAATGGTTAAGGGGAATAATTTCACATGAGATTAGTTTTAAAATTGTCTTGCCTCGGCGATCCCACCACCCACAGAGCTGATTTCATAGTTCCCCAGAAATTTGAGATTCACTTCCAAGCGTATTCTTTCTTTTTACCATTGGTTATTGATGTGAAAGTTATTAAGATCTAAAAGACGGTGGCACAGTGATCACGTGCTGCTGTGCACAGTGAGGCTCAGGGGAGATACTCTTTCAATCACCCCAGTGATGTGCCCCAACACAGGCGTTGTATAAAGGGGATGCCGGGGTGCTCTTTTAAGAAGTCACGAGAGGCCCCTTCTCCGTGCTTATGGTGATCACTGGGGTGGTTTTAGTGAGGAAAAAATGCCTCACTCCCTGGTCGTTTTCCCAAAAGCCCAGGCGACTTTTAAAGGTTTCCCCCAGATAACAAAAAAAAAGAGATAAAAAGATCTCATAAAAAAGCCGGCAACTAAAATACAACAAAACTCTTCAATACATGACGGCAAACCTCTCGGGATTGCTGCAGTCGCATGTCTGTTTAAACCATTTGATTTCATTTTACGAAAGCACACTACGGAACTGACCAAAAGTTGACTGGTAGAGAATGCCTTGTGGCATTAAGTCCACCTATGTACCACTATTGTACATGAAGTTTAAATAAATAAACTCCATAAGTTTCATTAAGTAATAATGGGCATTACCATACCGGTACCTTACCATTGAACTTGCCGTCTACGTACCACAACTAAAAAGGAAAAACGAAAAGATTTTTTACAATAAAAATGTCACTGACTTCCAAATGAAAACACTACAAAGTGAAAAATTGTCGGAAGTCGGTACTAAAAACTAGGAAACTAAAATAGGAACACCGTCTTCCAAAATTGAAGTTATTTTTCACTTTGCCGTGTTTTATATGGAAGTCGGTAGTATTTTTTTTCTAAAAAATCTTTTTTATTTTGTACTTTTTAGTTGTTGACGTTGTGTATTATTTCAAGTTAGGTCGGCTGTTAGATGTCGCCATTGTGACCATGGATGGGTACTAAGCATTGAACAATATGCATTTACGTCTCTATACGCGTACCTACGCACGCAATTCTTGTAGTAAGTAAGTATTGCCGCGCTACCTGCATTGATCCTGTTGTGTTATTATTGACAGAATTAGAAATATCTTTAATATAGTCTCTTATATTATTCTAAAATAAATTTCAGAAAAATAATAAAACGGTTTTGTGTAAGTTGAATGATATGATTCCATGAGACGTCAGTGAGACTGTCTCGGCGCAGAGCGGGCCGCCTCGCGGGCGGCGCAGTGGCGCGGAACGTGCAGGGCTCGGCGCTGCGGAGGCGCTCGGGTCGGTTTTTGCGCGCGTGATATATGGGCCGGTCGGACCGGCCGCATCGCGGTCCTAGCCACGCAAAAACTAATTTAACTCTATGAACCGCTTCTGCTTCACATGCGTGTGACGATTTTTACTTTCGAGATGATCGCACTCAGATGCATTGACACCGCAACATAAAAACTATGAGAATCGAAGCTGACAAACCAGCAGAGTCGTCCGCCACACTACCGCACTGCCGCACACTGCTCCGCCGAGTGCCGACAGCGAACACGCGCGCGTCGCCCGAAAGAAATACTTGCATACGAAACACAACTGCCTCACGAACTAGCGCCATACTTGCTGCCGATATATGCCGTTGATGTAGCTCGCAACAATATAGCCTTAGCTAAGATTATCATGAACTTCTCCCAATCTACAGTTTTTTTCTAAATCTTTACAAATCGAGAGCCATACCACCCCTAGCAGCTGGGACATAATAAGGACCAGATATCTGGACCCTATACGAAATTCATTCTTCGCATTCGGTGTGTAGTGTGATGGGCGAGCCTTTCTCATATTACCACTAATTCTGTCAGATCAAAATAAGAAAAAGGATTTGAAAAAGAAATGGAGAATTTGTGACTTGAAATGTCGATTTCGTTTTTTTTTTTTAAGTTAGCAAACTTAGTACCTATTGCTACCTACTTTGGTTGGGTTGAATTAAACGTCATTAATTATTTTCATCATTTCGTTTGTCGCAGACATGACTGTTTTTAAACATTTATGTATACTAGCTTCTGCCAGCGGCATTGCCCGGGTGCTAAGTGTTTTCTTATCCCAAGGAAACATTATAGCAAGATGAAAAATAGCCTATGTGCTATTCCAGACTACAACCTATCTCTGTGCCAAATTTCATCCAGATCCCTTAAGCCGTTCTGGCGTGATTGAGTAACAAACATCCATCCTGGACGGAACTTTTGCATTTATAATATTAGTAGGATTGGTAAGATCTAAGGTACCGGAAACCTAACATTTACTGTATGAGTGTTAGTAGAAGCTCGAAATTAACGAATATTCATAATATACTCGTACATTGATTGCATTCCATTTTTTTACAGATTTTACTTAAAGGTTTTTACTTAAAGGTTTTACTTAAAGTTACCCTAGGGCTCAGCAAAAAAGAATTTTCAAAAATTGTCTGGTTAAAATTATTATTATCAACAGATCAGTTCGGTCCTTTACCATGAATTTATTATTATTCCATTAAAACCATTACAGGCAATTTCAATTGACAATGTAGTGTATAACCTATAGTTCTAAGTTTGCATATATCAGTGTATCTTACTCGTGTATTTAAATACACGAGTAGATACTAGAGTAAAGAATTATAGGTTATACACTACACAAGAAGTTGGTCAGTCAGGAAGATGAAAGATCTAAACCAGGAATCGCCGATGAGGGCAATAAGTCTGCTACACTGAGATGGGATTGTGCAAGTCATGTGTGCCTATTAGGTTAAGTATGTAGGGGGTTCCATTAAAAACAAAAAATATACAGATTGACGGCTGTATATACGGAGCCACAGATATTATAATACTAGCATACAGATGTCTCATCCCATACAAAGAAACCGTGCCGAAGTAACCAGCGTTTTTCATCTGATTATACCGATTATTTTTTGTAAATCGATTGCGTTCGGTTCCGTTCCACGGCGATAAATATAATAGATCACCATCTATATCCGTGGAATGGAACCGAACGCGTTCGATGTACAAAAATAATCAGTATAATCAGTACAGTACGTCGGCACGGTTTCTTTGTATGGGATGAGAGTACTGCCTTGAGTATTGTTCCACTATATGGTCTCCCTATTATTCTACTTATGCAGATAATGTGGAATCCGTTCAGGCTCGTTTTATGCGTGAAAAATTGCATCCAAAAAGTTATTCCGGAATACAAAATAAGAATGAAACATTTCAAATTGATAAGTTTAAAAGAAAGGCGAAATCATTCTGACCTATTAATTCTTCATAAAATTATAAATGGTTTCATCGATGCTCCATTGATCAATTATTTTAACTTTAGGATTAGCCAATGTAATATGCGTCAGCATCGTATATTGATATCCCATCCTCAACTTTAAATATCTCATTTAATAGCCCCCTTACACGCATGGCAAGGCTGTGCAATGAAAGGTCCATACCTTTAGACAGTCCTATTGATGTCTTTTCAATGAGGTTCATAAAATTCAGGCACTCCCTGTCCCTATTAAGTAATGAGCATTAAGAGTTTGACTCAAGCTCGTAATGCAATACTCTTAATTGATAGTTTGTGATAAATGTATACCTAGTTTAGTTGAAGTCTTAATTTTGAATTTTATAAATGTCATGCATACCTTTAATCTGTATGATTGCTATGTAATTTTGACTTTAAATGTATTCTTTTTTGGATGGTTTTAAGTTGTTGTACTGCTGGTGTGCTTCACAAAATAAGACAAAATAAATAAATAAATAGCACCATCCCTTGTTCATACTGAAACCATGATGGAAACGGATTACTTCAAAGCGTTCTGGGGCCGTATTACTATGGAGTATTTAAGCATCATGATTCTTGTGAGCAGTCTGAAAAGGGAATGATGGTATCGGCGATAGGATAGAGGATGGAGCTGGTACTAACCCGATCGTACTGGAAGTGCGGCGCGTGGTGGAAGGAGCGCGCCGCCCCGCGCCCGTACAGGTAAGGGTAGTAGGCGCCGTACATCACCTCGGGACAGCTCACCGCCATACCGCCGGCCGGCCGCGCGCGCGCGCCATGCCGCCGCGCCGCCCGCCGCCCCCGCGCCTCTCCACGCTGTTTCCGCGCTCACTGCTCAGCGCTTACCTGCACAACAAAAAGCATCATCAACATCTGAACATAAAGCTAAAGCTAGTCCTCCCAATATTCACAAAAAGTACGATACACACATATTAAGAGGGCGGAGGATCTACGCTTCACGCGGGCAGATTGATAATAATAATCAACAAGCACACCGCCCGTAAGTCCGTGAGTTTACCCACAATCACATCTATTCCGTCTGGTACACACTTGCGACACTGGTAGAACTGGACTAAATGCTATTGGCACAGGCTTTGGATACAGTTCGGCACACGGGCTTTCTCTATAAATAAGTAACCAACCATGCCCCACCTCTTGTCAAGCTTCGCCAGTTAAATTACCTGAACGAACCTCCTCAATTGCTATTGGGCATCGAACGTTTAACAAGAGACTAATCACTGCCGGTGCACCACAAGGATCAATATTAGGACCGCACCTTGTTATTTTGTTCTTCAATGTTATTACTGGGCTTTTCTCGTAGCTAATTTTTCATTTGCTAGAGCCCGATTTGCGGAAGCCGATTTGCGGAAGCCCGCCACGTGGTTGCATCATAGATTGTTTTTATCATAGACAAATAAGAAAAATTGCCAACTGTAACATACTATATTAATAGTTTGTAACAGTTGGCAATATTTGTTTTTGGCTGGTGAAAACTAAAGTGTTACTTTATGAAAATTGATATCAGTTGATAGAAGCCGACTCCGGCTTCAACGTACGGGCAGAGCGCTAGAGTCCATGTGTGAGCCAGTGGACTACTTGGATTCCGTACTTACATCGTGCGGCCTAAGAGCGTGATCCTTTGTATACGCCGAATTCGAAGGTTCTGAATGTCACTGGTCTGTTTCTACCCGTAATACAGCATTGAAGCGGATCCTTTCGTCAGACGCGGAGCTCCGACGAATGGCTGACGTATCATTTTTTTATTAACTTATAATTTTGTGTTGTACCTAATTTAGTTTTAGTTTTGTTTAGTTGTTGTTGTGTTTATTTAAGTTACAAATTTCCACAGTTTAAAACTTAGCTTTATGTCGTTGAGGATCCGTTTCCAACTGAATGCTTGATCCAGAATTTAACCAGTTGCAACTGCGTTGACATTTTCAGTGTATTATTTTCAAATCTAGCAAAAATATCACTAAGTTTTTCTTACTAAATATTTAAAACAACTTACTCGATATTGATGACTGCGGTCTTTCTGTATTTTTAAAAGACTTCAAAAAGGAGGATGTTCTCAATTCAACTGTTTTTTTTTGTTACTACAGAGCTTTTTACTATGTGAACCGATATTGATCATTCTTTGGAAGGTATTGCTTCTCATGTGGTCCCCTCAGAATGATTATAGTCACCCATAGGGCAATGGAGAGGGCTATGCTCGGAGTTTCCTTGCGTGATCGAATCAGATCCGCAAGAGAGGCTGATATGATGATGATATTACATTTGGCATTTTTTGTTATTTATCTATAAAAATATAACAATCTATGATGCAACCACGTGGCGGGCTTCCAATAGGTCTACCTCTTATTCTTTTGCCTAGTGGGCCGTTCCAGAATGTAACTTTTTTGGTCCATCTAACGACATGTTGCGCGGCTAACAGGTGCCACGCAACATATGCTGCCAATCTCACCTGCAAATCGATGGAGAGACTGTGCGAAAGGGAACTACGAGATGGCGTTCTTAAAACATTACCTCTCCACGGTAACCAACATGCCTATAGCTCGGGTAAGTCTACTGAATCTGCTCTCCATTTGGCGGTAGGCCAGATAGAGGAAGCAATCCATCAGAAAGTTACATGCCTGGGTACTTTCATAAACATCGAAGGGGCCTTCGACAAAACCAACTTCTCCAGCATAGGTGCTGCACTCTCCAGCTACGGAGCAGAACAGGTACTAATTGACTGGATAACCAATATGTTAAGCAAACGTGCGGTTCGGCTGGAGGGCGAACAACAGCTGGCCCTGATAGCCAGGGTAGAGATGTGCAACTCGAGTTACTAACTCGAGTTAACTCGAGTTGGGCCTGACTCGAGTTGACTCGAGTTATCTTCCGAACTCGAGTTACTATCACTAAAATCTAAAATTAAAAAAAAAAAACATGAGAAAGTGTTTATTTCATAGAACTTGTTGTTGGTTATAAAATAATAATTGTTTAAAAGACTATAATCAAAAATGCAGAAATGTGATTTATACTAAAAATAACCTTTCTTATTTTAATCCTACCTATTTAATCTTATTTTATTTTCTTAGCCTGTATTATCCCACTCCTGGGCAAAGGCCTTCCCTCATTCCTTCCATTTCCTTCGATATTGTGCCTCATCAAACCAATTCTCAAGGAAGTCATCCAATTATCTGTCAAATATGTAAAAAAGTGATTTTCACAAATACATAATTAATTCTTACTTAACTGCCTTCGTTCTGCTTACTCGAGTTGCATAACTCGAGTTCAATTCGAGTTATGTGAATTTTAACTCGAGTTAACTCGAGTCGTATTTACCCCGAGTTGGCCCATCACTAAGCCAGGGGTTGCCCTCAGGGAGGGGTGCTCTCTTCTCTTCTGTGGAATCTGGTAATCAACGATATTATCACCAGACTCAACGAACACCGTTACTACACAATATGCAGACGACCTCGCAATTCTCCACCAGGGAAGGTGACTGGAACTGTCTGCAACCTTACTCAGCAAGCGATACGCATAGTGGAACGATGGTGCAGGGAGTATGATCTTTTAGTTAACCCCTCTAAGACTGTTCTGGTCATGTTAACTCAAAAAAGAGCACTAGGCCCTTTCCATCTACCGAAGCTTTTCGACACTGAACTCCAGCTGTCCAACGAGGTCAAGTATCTTGGGGTCATTCTCGACAGCAAGCTAAACTGGAGCAGTCACTTAGACAACAAACTTAACAAGGCATGCATTACCTTTTGGCAATGCAAGAAAAAGATAGGCAAAAAATAGAGCCTGAGCATGAGAACTACCCCGTCTTTTGCGCTCGAAGCCTTGCTGGATCTGCCTCCGCTCCAACTTTTCTACAGCAGAAGGCCACGACGGCGGCAGTGCGGCTTAAGGCACTAGATCTCTGGGGTAGGAGAACGACACAACACACGGCTCTGTTCGAGGACCTAAATAAAGAGTTCCCTCTTACGACAGAAATTATTGACCGGATACCTAAGCAGTTTGTTTTTGACAAAAAATACAAGACCCATGTCCATGAGGACCACCACTGCGAGGGGTTACGCCCAGACGAGTTGAGGATCTTCACCGACGGTTCCAAGACAGGTACTGGCTCAGATGCGGGGGTGTTCTCAGAGGACCTCAACAGCCGCGCCACTTGGGGCACACAACACGGTGTTCCAGGCAGAGTGTGTGGGCATCACCCTGGCTGCATCGGCCATTCTAGACAGGAAGGTAAAGGATTTCCCAATACGCATTGTCTCTGACAGCATGGCCGTCCTACAGGCGCTGAGCAGCCACACGGTCTGCTCTGGACTGATATACGAGTGTCACCAACGCCTAAACCAGGTCGGGTCAAGCAATAAGGTAACCATTCTTTGGATCAAGGGGCACAGTGATTCCCGAGGCAACGATGCGGCGGATGAGCTCGCCCGCTGGGGGTCCAGTATGGAGGTGATTGGTCCGGAGCCAATCGTGCCAAGGAAACGCACCAAGGAGCAACACCACAAACTATGGAATGACCACAGTGAGTGCTGGCAGTAAGCAGAAGGCCCTACGTCTGACGAAACAACAGCTGCGAGCAGTCACAGCTGTAACGACTGGCCACGGGACTTTTAATAAGCATCTTTTTGTCTTAGGGATTATGGACAGCCCGCTGTGCAGAGCATGCATGGAGGAGGACGAGACAGCAGCACACCTGCTTCTAAGCTGCCCAGTAATCGCCGGTTACAGGGCCAAATACCTCGGTGAACCAAGTACCGTACAGGAGGTAGTCAGCAACACTAAGGCGCTGCTGGCCTTCCTCGATGAGTTGGGATGGATCGAGTGAGGAAGTTGGTAGAAGGTTAATTCCCACCCGTACGCAAAATACGTGCTTGGTCGTGGAGTTGCGGAAACCAGCCCGTTTTAACCTACTTTTTTTTTAGCGTGGAGAAATGCTCATGCATACTGCGCTACCTAGGCGAGATATCGCAGTTATGTGGGACTCTAACCCACTAAAACGCCACGATATTCTCCTGTGTCGCTTATGGCGGGAACACGGGAACGCGTTAGCATACAACCGCGATCCCGTGCTTCTGCAGTGAATTTCAACGTTTGGAAACCATATGTCAAAAATGGCAAGAGGCCCGAGTTCATGACTTTTGTTTTAATGGCTTGTTGAAAATTACTTTTAAAAATGTCATTGAGAATAAAATTAACATGGAGCAAATACTGGGGAGTATTTGCTCCATGTTAATTTTATTCTTTTCTCTATTTCTAGGTATTTTTTCCTGTCGAAACTTATAGTTTTTCCCAGATAGACATATTTTTCAACGTATTCTAATGGTTTGCTTTTGACTATTATTGTTCTTTTCAAGCTATTTGTCACTGTCTTAGTCTTTGTAATATTCATTTCTAGTCCCACCTTCACACTAGCTAGGTGTAGGATTTCTACCATGTTCTGTAGTTGGGAGAATGACTCGGATAACAGTAAAAGATCATCCGCGAATCTCAACTGGCTTAAGTAAGTGCCATATATATAGAGTTCTCGTTTGCTCCAGTCTAGCTTGTTTATGATCGGCTCGAGGACAGCTATAAATATTATTGGAGACAGCGGATCACCTTGTCTGACTCCCCTTTCTATTGGGAAGCTAGGGCCTAAGGTTTCAAACTTAATTTTACCCTTATTCTTTTTATATATGGATTTGATGATTTCTACATATATTTCCTCCACTCCTTGTTCTTTCAGGCTTTCCCAGATACTTGTATGTCGAACCGTATCTAAGGCTTTCTGGTAGTCGATGAATGATATAGAAAGTGTTCTTTGGTTTACCTGATACTTTTCCATTATCAATTCAAGAGTATGGATGTGGTCAACCGTTGAAAAACCTTTTCTGAAGCCTGCTTGCTCCACCGGTTACTTTTTTCCAATGTGTCACTAATCCTTGTATTTATAATTGCGGAGAATAATTTGTATAGACTCGGTAGCAAACAGATTGGTCGGTAGTTTCCGATGTCCTTCGGGTCGCCTTTTTTATATATAAATATGATGTTGGATTAGGACCATTGGGACGGTGTTTCAGAATTTTGCAGAATCATGCTAAATAGTTCAGCTAATGGTACAGCCAAAGTTATGTGTCCTTTTTTCAGTGCTTCGTTCGTAATGTTATCTGAACCAGGACTTTTGTCTAGCTTCAGTTTCTTTATTGCTTCAATGATTTCTGTTGCGTTTATTGGTTTAATGTTTCTTTCTTATGTGTCATCTGTTTCTGTGTCGAAATTTATGTTTGTTACGTCTTTGTTGCACGTACTTGCATACCGAATATAAAATAACGAGTTCTTCTGACCGTAACATGAACATGTCAACCTAGAAGGCCGCACAAACTGCTGTTGGTACAGCATGACTTTTTGAGTGGTGACCACGAACAGTCCGTTGATTCTGTAGACATTTCACTGTGATGACTTAGGTGAGCTCGAAATGAGCTGGCACTCCCTAGCATATTGGTTGGAATGAGAGCTCAGTTCATCTAATTCTATGGCATTTGGCATTGGTATTCTATGGCATTCCTGACTATAATCTATTTCTGTGCCAAATTATCCAGATCCGTTTAGCCGTTCTGGCGTGGTTGAATAACAAGCATACACACATCCATCTAAACTTTTGCAGTTATAATATTAGTAAGATTTTGCTACTTAGGGAATAGTACAAGTTTCATCAAAATTGGTTCAGCAGTTTTCAAGATATGGACCATACAACAGAACTTCTTAGCGACAAACAGCACGAATGTGTAAATAGAGTTATTATGGGTATTTTGTCAATCCTTTACTAAGGCATTAAAATAAATGATCAAAGAAAAGATGAGAAATTGCTAAAGATAAGCAGTGAAAATAAATACATGTAGACAAAGGCAACAACAATATCACACACACAGTAAAATCTCGGGTGAGCGTTTATAACATTGGGAAGGAGTAAAGAAACACGACTTACGACGGTAGACCATGAATTGGTTTATATTTTCTTAATAATTAAGTTGCTGTTGTGAGTGTAATAAATTACAAAGAGAAAATTAGTTTACTGAAAACCATCTTGTGTAAGTGTATGTATTAAAATAGGTGCTTTTGTGTATATTCAAGGTTGAACTACTTTAAATTTCAGAAGCAAGATTTGAACCGAACACACATACATCATACTTACTTTGCAAGTTATAAAAGGCTTGTAAAAAGGCTTTAATCGCAAAGCATCAAGTTACAGTAGCTACCTATCTAATGCTTACAAACCTGCTGGTCCTCTTGGTTCCATAGGTGATTAAAATAGAAGCTCTGTTATGGATTCATTGAAATTAAATTAATTGAATCCAGCCACGTCAGCTCACCCGCCCGTGTGTTCCTGTTCACTTCGTAACTTCGTAGCATAGTGCAATGCAATCCTTACTTTACCTACCTATTTAGATATATTTATTTAATTAATTTGAAATTATTATTGTATTAAATAAAATTGAATTATTAAAAGAGTACTTTCACGAGGTGGACCCATTTGAATTTAGTGAAGATCTGAGATCGGATCTTTGGAGGTTTGTATACGTCCAAAGTTCATCAGAGTTCCTCAATAAATGACGGCAACTCTCTCGCGATCGAAGCAATCGCATATTTGTTTATAATTTTATAATTATACTAGCTGACCCGGCGAACTTCGTTCCGCCTAACAAATTTGTAAAATAAAAGGTTTTTTCTAAAATAAACGTAGCCTTAGTTACTCCTTATTACATCAGCTACCTGCCAATAAAAGTCCCGTCAAAATTGGTCCAGCCATTTCAGAGATTAGCCGGAACAAACAGACAGACAAAAATTGTAAAAAATGTTATTTTGGTGTATGTACTGTATATATATTCATATACATGTAGTAAAAACGGTTATTTCAATATTAAAAACAGACACTCCAATTTTATTTATATGTATTGATTAAGGCTTCGCCCGCTTGAGAGTTGAATATTATCCCGGGATAAAAAGTATCCTAAGTGCTATTCCTGACTATAATCTGTGCCAGATTTCATCCAGACCCGTTTGGCCGTTTGAGCGTGAAGAAGTAACAAACATACACACTCACAAACTTTAGTCTTTATAATATTGTTGTGATGTAAATTACTATAGATGTTGCCGAGTAGGTACCACAACTAAAAAGTAAAAAATATAAAACTTTAAAAAGTGTGTAAAATTCAAATTAAAATCTTAAAATCGCAAAATATTGGTGGGTATAAAGGTGTTAAAATGGAAAAAAACCGGCAAAGTGCGAGTCAGACTCGCGCACGAATGGTTCCGTACCATTATCAACAAAAGATAACAAAAAAGTTGCTCAAGGATTTGTAAATTTCTTTACCAACTATCTTTGTCCCAACTGAAACCTTAAATTCTTCGCCCTCGCTTGCTTTTGTATTATTAAACACGAACGTTTCAGCCTGCCCCAATGAATTTAACTTTTCAAATTTAAGCCCCTTAACAGTAATACAAGCTTTTAAGCAAATCAAAATTAAACCGACCGAAGATGCCATGTCCATCAAAGCTTGTACCTCCATTTTTGCTTGTACCTCCATTAGCGCCGTACTTTGCTTTAATTTTTAATTTGTGTGTGGATCAAGGAGTCTTTCCGGATCTAATGAAATATAGTAAGGTTATACCACTTTTTAAATACAGGGACAGTAAAGACACAAATAATTATAGACCAGTATCCGTGTTGCCGGTTTTAAGCAAGGTATTTGAAAAGATAATGCTAAATCAAATGCTCATTCACTTTAATACGAATAACATCTTGCATGATAAACATTATGGTTTCACCAAAGGAAATTGTACAACTGACGCTGGTGTCACCCTATTAAAACACATCTTTAATGATTGGGAAGAGGCACAAGATACCATAGGTATCTTCTGCGATCTGTCGAAGGCGTCCGATTGCGTTAATCATGAAACGCAGAAGACTTGCAGTTGTATCGCCATTTTAAAGTGAATGAACTCGCTGAAGCTGTGGCTGCCATCAGTGATGACCGTGAAAATATCAACAAACGGACTAAATCCTTGCCTGAATCCAACTAAATCTCAAGCGCTCATTATTGGTGGCAAATACATGCTCAATCTGTTGGATCCACAGTCTCGCCCGCCAGTATTGTATAATATGCCCCATATATTATTCTTAAAGTGCGAAAAACTTGGGCGTCCATTTAGACACTAACCTTCTACTCTTTTCAGTCTCTTAAACGTCTCCAAAAAAAAACCGTTTCACACCAAGGTCATTCTTGCTCAATCTTTTCTTCTACCGCTCATAGACTATGTGGATGTCTGTTTTTAGGTGCAACGTTCGAGTTTGTTTAGGAGTACCTTCCTAAACAAACTCGAACGACTACAGAACTTTTGCATACGCTTTATTTTTGTTCTCCGAAAGTACGACCATGTGTCGGAGTTTCGGACCAGATTGAAGTGGATGCCAAATCGGCGTCGGCGAGATACCCATTCCTATCCCTTCTCTATACTATCCTGCACAAATCTACTTCCACTAAATACCTTCACGAACGGTTTGAATACCTCTTCCCCAGGGGTAAACCTTGTCACACCGCCACTTCGCTTCTCCTCCGTACTCCGCGTCACAATTCTAGCCGCTACGATGGCTCCTTATTTATTACTGCAGTGCATCTCTGGAACTCTCTTTCATATTCCCTACGCCCTTCTCTCGATGTCTTCAAGAGGAAAATTTAGGAGCATTTCCTGCCCTCTATTATGATCTCTATCACTCAAAGTTTGCTGGAAGAAAATTCCATTTGGAGTTAAGCTCACCTTTGTATATGAATTTTGTTATCAATTTGTTTAAATGTAATGTCTTGGTGTACAATAAAGAATAAAGAGAATATAGATGCAACATTACATCTGAAACTTGAGGATTACGGGCTAGGCCAATCAACTTTATGTTTGCTAAAATTTTATTTGAATGATAAGGGTCAAAGGTGAAAATGGGGACCACAGGGCGCAATTTTAGGTCCTTTCTTATTTTTAGTATACATTAACGATTTACGCCGTTTATTGGAAAACAAACTAAACATGGGGTTATTTGCTGATGTCTGACATCTTTATTTTTTTAAATAATAAGACGTACTTGTCAGGTTGGCGACGTAAATAACGCACTACGGTAGGTTCACGATATGTTTCACCACCAATAATTTAGTTTTAACTGGTAAAAAACCAAGTGCGTAAAATGTGCCTTTCTCCATAACAAGCTACATTTCCGAATGGACGGTAGAATCAATTATTATTACTTTTAAATATTTGTCATTAAAAAGTGCCGCTTAATGGTCTAATTGAATAAAGATATTTTTTATCGCATAAAATGGCAAAAAAATCACGTTTGTTTTATAGAAGCCCCACTTAAATATTTATTTTATTCTGTTTTTAGTGTTTGTTATTATAGCAGCAACAGAAATACTTACATCACCTGTGAAAATTTCAACTGTCTAGCTATCGATTTCGATTAACGATTCATCGATTAACGATTCATGAGAACAGAGAGACAGGCAGACGGACAGTGGAGTCTTAGTAATAGGGGCAAGTTTTTACTTTGGGTACGGAAATTGTGCGGGTCTAATTATTTTGCAAACAATCCCATCTAGTGGGTATCAAAAAGTGTTTTTAAGAGGCGGTTACAAAAATATATACCACTTATATGTTTAAATGCAATTCGAAAAAAAAAAAAAATAACTAAAAGTTGTAAATAAAATAAGTTAATTTAAAATCAAAAACCCGACTTTTTAAGAAACGAACTTCCTTAAAAGATGTAAACAAGAAGAAAGTCATGCTGCGCAGTTGGACGATAGATATTCGCGAGCTGGCTGACCATCTGATCCTCTGACTGCACAGCATGGTTTTTTTCTTAATAACATTTTTTTTTTAATTCGTTGCTGAAGAAGTCGGGTTTTTGAATTATTATCGGAATTGTTGCATCACATAGGATAGTTTTTATCACGTAGTGTGTTACCTTGCGATGACAAAACACTCTTTTCGCGGGCGAAGCAGCAGGCAGCTTGTCTATTATATTTAAGGTTACACCACACATAGGTACTTCCTTTTTAACCGACTTATCACAAATACCTTCAATTTCGTGTACCAATATAGGAGTACACGAAATTGAGAGATTTGTGATAAGTATGTAAGCATTGTTGTTCATTTCAGGCATTTTTTTTGGAAAGCTGATGAGTGCTTTCTAATCATATGTCTACGCTAATATTATTAAAAAAAATGTTAAAGAAAAACAACCGACACTTCCAAATAAAAACACTACAAAGTGCAAAATAACTTTAATTTTGGCAGTCGGTGTTTCTGGATTTGCATTTTCGTTTTTGACACCGATTTCTGAAATTACTCCTAGATTCTTTTTAGTTGTCGTAGTTGTGTTATCTTAAACTTGTGAGAAAGTTCTATAAAAATCTGCCTAGGTATATGATTGATATAATTACCATAGTGACCTAATGTAACTTATGGAGTTACGTGTGTGACTTCGTAGTTCAAGTCCAATCCAGGCCATAGTTAGAAACCAAGAGGTGCACTGCATTGGGATTGATTGATATAAGAAAATTAAAATGGCATGTTTAGCGATAGATGCATTTTAATTTGAGATTTAATGAGAATCAGAACATTCATTAATTATTATGTTTGTTGTTGTTGTTTGTGTTGTTGAGTATGTATTGAAGTTTTATTGTGTCGGAATACAAACTACCCTATGTCCTTCCCAGAGTCTCAAACTATCTCCATGGAAAATTTCATCTAAATCGGTTCAGCAGATCCATAGATTACCCGCTACAACCTCACAAACTAACAAACTTTAACTCTTTATAATATTATTGTATATAGTATAGATACTATTCAGACACAAATGTTATTGTTATTGAATAAATTAAACGAAAAAAAAGCAAAATTAAAAGTTTTGAAAATGCCCACGGCGGTTATAAAGCAATTAAATTTACTAAAAGATGCCGTTCAACTAGCGGCCTCTATGATATTCAGCCGATGCATCTTCGTTTATAGATACCTACTACGATGCTCTATTCGTACTACAGGATGACCATATGACGAAAATCAGCAATTGATGTAACATAAACTCAAACTCTATCATTTACTGTCTATGATTTCTTCAATCTAATCAACAATAATATAATTTAATTTAAAGAAGAGTTGGCCTAAATACGTTTGTAAGCTGAGCCGCGGGCTGGCCAAACTCAACAGAAATATATCAACTCTATCATGGAGTGGCATGGGCTACTTTTATCCTGGATACCTGTTTTCATTTTAAAACAGATAATCTCAAAAAGTGCCGACCCGTTTAAGAAGCGAAACTGCGTGTTTCAAAGACTAGTAAGTTCTAGCTACTTCGCCCATTTCACCCCCACTTTGGCCAAATTACACAATTTGGCCAAAGCGTAAAATGTTTAATGTAAGTTAAGCTTTATCACTGTAAAATTCCTTAAATTCTTTATAGTACACCAAAAACAAAATTCCATACAGACAACAGTGTAATATTACAGTACCTACATGTACAAAGGCCGAGCTTAACTCAATGTTGAGTTCTCTTACAGCAAACTATAACTCTAAGGACAGAGAAAGATAATAAGAGGGCAGGATCCCGTGTACAATTTTATATAAAATAACATAATCATAATTATAAAAATAAATCATAAATATGCATAAGTACGTACATAAATGCAAATACTAAGTCATTGCGCAAAGAAATGATCTTGAATCTTCTTCTTGAAGACCTCCAGAGAAGGACTGTCTCGTAGGGAATGTGGGAAACAGTTTCAGAGACACGCAGCTGTAGCAAAGAAGGAGCCATCATAGCGGCTGGCAGTGTGTCGCGGAGGACGAAGGAGAAGATAAGTGGCAGTGGGACTGGGTTTACCCCTCGGCAGGAGGGAGTCAAATTGTTCACGAAGATATTGAAGACAATTAATATATTATGGAAAAAGGGAAAGAATACGACGACGCCGAATTGGCAGCCACTAATCTGTTCCAAAATACATGATCGTATTTGCGGAGGCCAAAAACAATCGAATGCACAAATTTTGCAGTCGCTCGAGTTTATCCAGGAGTACCTCCGTTGTATCTAGAAAACAGATATCCGCATAGTCTACATGTGAGCGGTAGAAGAAGACATTGCGCAAGAGTATCCTTAGTGTGAAATACTTTTTTCCAAATATTTTTAAACAAGCTTTTTAGCTTACCCTGTATTATCATCCAAACCTAACGGGTACGCAAAATGTCATCTTAATCGGTCGAGGATAACTGATGTTAAATTCAATTGCAAAATTTGACCCAAACATATATACCTACATACATTTCAAGTTTATAAAAAGCTTATAATACTCGTAGTGAGAGTTTTTGGTTTAAGAGACTGAAAAGAATGCTCTGCTCACATCAGCAATATTGACCTCCCAAGAGAGGTTAGTGTCCATATGAACACCTAGATTTTTTGCGCTTTTAGACTAATTTAAGGACACTGAATTATGATGAATACTGGCGGGAGAGACTTGTGATCCAATAGGTTCAGCATGTATCTACCACGAATAATGAGCGCTTGCGATTTGTTTGGGTTCAGTAAGAATTCCTATGGCAATATTAACACTTGTTAATATTTTCAAGATCATCATTGATGGCAGCCATAGCCTCAACAAGTTCACCTACTTTAAAATAACGATATAACTACAAGTCGCGAGTCGTCCGATGATAGTTAGAAGTAAGGACCGTAGTGATGGCGTTTTGAAAAATTAGGACGCCACCCTGAGGAACGTAGGTAATGTTAACATCAAGTCGCACCATACAGAGGAACACTCATCGGATTGAACAGACTGGGAGAGGCCCCGAACATAACATTTGAACCACTCAATTACCGGAACAGAGACATTATGTGAGGAAAGGATTCCTAAGGGGATGTCAAAGTCAACTGAGTTGAACTGCTGAAGTCCAGTAGAACCAATACAGTTTGAGATTTATTCTCCATAGCCATTCTTAGGTCGTCAGTAATTTTGACAAGAGTTGTCACAATACTATGACTGAGCAGGATATTAGAATTATAACAAGACAGTTGTTTCTGAATATAAGTTTTTAAGCTGACATGGTCACAATCATTAGCATTTTTTTCATTTCTACTGAACATTGTTTGTGAGCGATACTCTCGAGGACTTAGGAGAAGATTGGCAGGGTGAATATTGGACGGAACTGGGATGGTGAGTGGGGATTTGATACTTTGGAAAGCGATAGGTTGTGAGCTTTCCTCCAAGCCGTAGGAAAGGAATGTTGGAAAAGAGAAAATTCACTGAGTGAATAAATTCAACCGAAGTCCGAGGTAGCTATAGCTCTACAAACATTCATAATCTCACGGCCATTTCCCATGGGGTTAAACAGAATCTACAAAACCCCACCAGCTATGACGCTTACCTTCGCTTACGCATTTTTTTTTTGCTTTTTATTTTGTTGATTATCCGTTCTACCTAAAAGTGTAACAAACATACATCCACCCATCCTCATAAACCTTACTGCTTTGTTTATACTACTTAGTACAATAGCTGAGGAACTTGTCGGTGGCCATGTGAGTTGTGATTATGTCCGCTGGTCAGTATGGGCCTTATTAATAAACAATCTCGATGGCCGTGTTGGTCCTAATCAGCCGAAAACATTCCAATTATTTTTGAGTTTGGGACTAACGGAATATATTAATTACCTAAGATAATATACATAGGTACCTACTTACATCATTTCTTCTTATTTTCAACAACAGACGTAAAACTCATAGTTACTTAGGTAATTATAAGAATTTTCATTCAACTTTTTGATTTCCCATTTTAAATATGCTTGTAGGTACATACCTACAACAACTGAAGAAATCAATCAAGGCTCACTCTCCACACTGCGACACTTTTGTCCACTTTTAAATCACTGTTTATTTCAAACAACTTTGACAAACTGATCTCCGGTTAGTGTCGTATCCTTATCCACACGGGCACATGAGGTCCAGGCGCACACGCCCAGAGCGCGCAGGCGGTCCAGGGTCACAACACTAGCTTATATCACAGCGGCAGTCGCCAGGCGGCGGTCGACACACACTCGCGAACCGCGGAGCGAGCGCTGTACTTGCGGGACAGCGCGGCGCGCATCACTGGCGCGCTGTCCGCACGGGCGCGCCGCTCGCCGCCCGCAACAGCCCGGGCGGCCCGCCCGCCGGCGCCGCCCCACGCGCCCGCCCGTGCCTCGCCCCGCCCACCGCCCACCGTTTCTGTTTTTATGACACACCGTCAGACACAGAATTCTGTGAATCTATGTGCCTTGTGTTCTGATACTTCGTTTTTAATTGTCTAAAGTTTCGATAGATAGACGACAATGGCACTCATGTAAATAATAACATCAAATAGGTATAGGTAGGTAGGTACCAAAGTATCATCTACTTAAGTACCAACGTCCTGGTCAGCTCAGCATGTGGTGTAACTTCGTGGTGGGCCCCGCTGCAGAGAGGAATGCGGGCACCCCTAACCCACCACCATAACCTTCATAACTTTGACAAGTTGTGAGGAAACTTCAACAAGTCAGACAACTACCTATATTTTTTTCAACACACTTAGGTAGTCGAACACTGGTTCCTAACCTACCGCCATTTGTGCTTTTCTTTGTCTATTTCCGCACGTGTGCAGAAAAATATGGCGCCTCATCATCATCATCATCATTTCAAGCGAAAGAGGCTAGGGAGGCCTATGTCCACAGCTGGCCTCTCCCAGACCCCCCCCCCCCCCACACAGGCTTTAGCACTGTATACCACATACATACACTGCGGCAGGTTATACAGAAGACCGAAGAGTATAACCTGCCTCTCCGTTTGTGAACTACGAGAAAGCGTTGGATTCGATCCAGACTTGGGTTGTACTGCAGTCTCACCAACGGTGGCAGATCGACTACCGGTACATTGAGGTGTTGAAGTGTTTGTAGAAAAACGCCACCATGTCAGTCCGTCTTCAGGATCGGACCTCGAAACCAATCCTTCTCCAGCGCGGCGCGAGACAGGGAGACGTCTATTCTCCGAAACTGTTCACTGCTGCGCTGGAGGATGTCTCCTAGGTTCTGGACTGGAGGGGACTAGGCATCAACGTTAATGGCGAGTACATCACTCACCTTCGGTTTGCCGACGACATAGTGGTCATGGCTGAGACCATGGGGAGCCTCACTTATATAATAAATGTGAATGTAAGTATACTATACAAGGCTACTGTCTTCACATTGACAACATTCATCATTCATTCATTCCATTCTTCGACAGATACTGCTTTACAATGTTTACCTCCAGCAGTGTCACTGTAAGATCGCGGTTTGAGTCGCGTAAAATGCGTCGCGTAATTTACGCTGCATTCGGTTTCATACGTCCGGTTTGTGGCACACGGCGACGCAAAATGTCTGCTGACTCACACACATAATTTCAACCGAATTGCGCGCGAGGTGAGGGAGGAGAGCAAGGCCAAGCGTCAGCGAACGTAGAATAGCAACTGAAATTACGTCCGTCTGTCTGGCAGCCTAACCGAATTTCAGTTGAACGTAAATTCCGCGACTCATTTTACGCGACTCACAACTTACAAAATTACATTGGTTTGGCCGACTAAGTACAAATTTAACAAAACAATGAGAAGAAAACTAAATAAGAAAATAAAAATAAATACCTATAATTGCAAAGTTATTTCCAAACCGAAAACAAATATTTATGTATGAGTTTTTTCAAACAAACCTACTCAACTACCAAAAACAAAATCAAATTATTCAATGATAGGAACAAACAACCAACGTAATAAGCTGCAACAAAAAATCTGTATGAAAGACGTCAATGCGGAAGGAGCCGAAACGACCGCACGTTAGAGCCACGGGGAATGCTATGATTTTAGTGATGTAGTTGGGTCGGATATTGACTTTATAGATGGATATCGACAAAAGAAAGTAAGTTATTTCATATTTCTATACTATAATTTTATAAAGATGCTCGACTCAATGAATATAATTAAATTAGTACAGAATTTCAAATTGTATTTATTTATAAAAAATATATATGGGCGGTATGGGGGAAGAAATCGTGTTGCGCCAAACACATGTAACATGGGATAAGGGCAGGAATATGGTGATAAAATATAAATAAAAATACAATTCTTTTTTATTAAAATTAAGAAATCGGGTATCTCACGATATCGATAATGTAATTAAAAATGCAATGAGTTACACTGCACTGATGTGGCCTTGGTAAGTATCGACCTATGATGCGAATGTCAAACTTACTGCAAACGCAATTAAGTTGATTGCGACCACTGAGAATACCGCCATCTATGGTTGGGTAGCGGCATTTGCTTGGCAATCGAATCTAGTTTGGCTTTAGGTAACAAATCATCGAAAATACCAATGTCGCATCTTGGCTGGCCGATAGATGCAAACCATCGGGAAATCAGGATGTATTTCCTTAGGTTAAGACATCGTGTTTGAGCAGGTCGGTGGGTACAGTCGTGAAAATGAAATCACACAAACTATTCGATACACTGGGTTTATTTAAATAGTTCATAGTTACAATCTTGCTTACTAGAATTACGGATCGATACTGATTCTACGACGTCTTAGCTCCAAGGCGGTCAGTACTCAACTCCAGGGTTGCCAACCGTAAAACAAATTCCCTCGTACATATGCAGCAAAAAATCTCGTATTTTGAGTTTCAAACCTCGTACATTTATTATTTATTTATTTATTTCATAGGGAAAGCAAACAGTAGTATACTAAGTATATACAAAGTGTTTTAATCATATATATGACTTAACAAATATACTACCCACTACATTTTCCACAGATTACTACTTACACTAAGACAAACTGATTAGCAAACGTTATTGTATGTAGTCGGGGTATGTAGAAACAATAGAAGCTACTGTTGATCCTTCAAAATTTTGATTATGCTAGTTCTAAAGGTATACCTATCTGCTTACAAATAATATGTCAATTGCACAAAATAGATTATTGTATGTATCGACTAAACGGCGTAGCGGTGAGCGCACACCAGCATTAGATTTGCAAGAGTTAGTAGCGAATAGTTGCCTAGTGCGCACCTCCCGCCCTTGCACTGTTCGAGGAACCAGGTAAGACAAACTGTTCACCAAGTCGGGACAATCAAATTTGTTTCGGCATACCCCGTATAGAGTCATTGTATCAAAGAGCGTGCGCCTTGACTGTAATGTAAGGAGACCATAGTTTTTGAGAATCGTCTGACATGACGTTAGGGATTCCAGATAGGTACTGCATATTCTAATTGAGGTCTAACTATGGACTTGTACAAGTGCAAGAAAGTGGTCGATATGAAAGCGGAAGAGGGTCGATGGAACTCTCTAGATGCTCTCATCACAAAGCCATACATCTGGTATGCCTTATTAACCATAGTCAACATGACTATCCAGATGAAGCTTCGAGTCCAACTGCACCAAGATCACGAAGACAAGTAACTTTTTTAATAATACTATTAGCAAGTCGATAATTAAAATTAATATTTTTTTTCTTTTTAGTAAACGTTATACTATGACATTTGGGCAGGCTAAGGTACAGTTTGTTAGAAGAACAATAGTCAGAAAAACGATCAAGGTCTTGTTGAAAATCAATACAGTCTTGTTCATTTGCAATTTTTTTATAAACTTTTAAATCATCCGCGTATAAGAGAAATTTTGAATTCTGGAAACAATATTTAATGTCATTAATAAATAGAATAAATAATAGAGGTCCAAGAATTGAACCTTGAGGGACTCCGGATGTGACTTGGATACTGCTGGACTCGAAGCCATCAATCACGACCTTCTGGGTCCTATTAGTTATATAAGAAATAAACCAACGTAAAAGGTCTCCTCTGATACCATTGAATGCAATTTTATTAAGTAGCAGTCTATGATCAACTTTGTCAAACGCCTTCTGAAAATCAGTGTATACTGCGTCAGTTTGTTGCCTATTGTCCATGTTTTCAAAAAGTTGTGATGTAAATATTAAGAGATTGCTTATGCAAGATCTATCCTTGACAAAGCCATGCTGCTCCTTTATTAGAGCACGATGAACAAATGGGTAAATCTCAACATGAACAAGCCTTTCAAAGAGCTTAGAGAATGCTGATAATATTGAGATTGGACGATACGTCTCGACGTCATTTTTAGAACCACTTTTATGTACTGGTACAATATTTGCGCGCTTCCACACGTCAGGAAAGACTCCACATGATATACATTTGTTAAATATTATAAATAAGGGATAGCTTAATGTATTTTGGGTATTTTTTAAAAATATCGCAGGTATACCATCCGGGCCAGGTCCTTTAGTAGAATCCAGCATTTTTAATTCTTTACGAATACTTTCTAACGGAAAGTGCAACTTGAATAAATTAATATCACAAGCATCACCAGTAGACGGAGGTTCCCATGAATCAAGATCAAATGTGGAGGGTTCATATACCGAGTGAAAGAAACTAGAGAATAAATTACAAGTTGTAGTAGGATCATAGGCGAAATTTTGTTTGTAATGTACTGTATCAGGAATTTTATTTGCGGTTTTACGGTTGGTGACGTATGTCCAGAAGGCCTTGATATTGGTATTAATGTTATCTTCAACTGACTCTATGTATATTTTATAACAATTATGAGCCTCTCTTTAGAAACTTGCTCTATGAAGGGAAAATTTTTCATAATCACATATATTCCCGCGTTTCTTCCACTTTATCTATGCATAAGTTTTATTTTTATATAAACGAATAAGTGATTTTGAAAACCAGATGGGAAAGTTACGATTCCTCTGTTTACATGTGGGTGTATGCGATCCAATAATTTAAAGCTTCACGTAGAACGAAGAGACTGCTTCCTCAGGCGTCAACCTATCCAATAAACCATTCCAATCAATACCTTCAATATCTTCATTAATCCCGCAGTAGTCAGCTTTATAATAATTAAGTTTATTTGGAACTACACTTTTCGACTTACGCGTTGTACTTGCAAATGGTATATGAGTATAAAAGGCAGGATGATAATTATCAATGAGCAAGAGGGGATCATCAGAGGTGATCGTTACAGAATGACTGTTACTGAAAAACAAATCCAAGATACGGTCGTTACAATTAGTCCAATGATTATACTGTCTCATATTTAGTTGCGAGCAAAAGTTTAACAGTTGACGACTTACATTGGAAGTATTATTAGTATCACATTCCATGTATGATGATTTTTTGACCCAATTTAGTTTGGGCATGTTGAAATCACCCACTAAAAAAACCTTTTCTACACGAGCATCGTCAAACAACACTAAAAGAGAATTGAGAAAACTAATGTATATTTCGTCCGTAGTGTTCGGTGGTATGTATGTAGCGCATATTAAATTATAGATATCATTACAAACATGAATTTTAATTATTACATGCTCAGGCAAAACTAAGGGAGGAGACAACGACAGACATGAAGGCTTCAATTCTCGAGAGACTGCTATAAGAACACCACCTCCATCTTTTTTGTTTGTAACTAAACGATCACGATCGCACCTAAACACAACATAACGTTGGTCAGTAAATTCGTTATCTGAAATGGTCGGTGTTAGCCAAGTCTCGGTGAAAACGATGATATCATATGCATGCGCTAATATATTTAAATACAAAGTATTAAGTTTTGTCCTGATCCCTCGACAGTTCTGGTAATAAATGGACACATGAGTATTAGCCATTGAATAAACTGGTTAAATCAAAAGTATTGAAAAAAAGTAATTTTAACAAACAGGAACATGTTACAAGACGTGCAATTGACAGCATGACAATTACATTGACTTTTGTAGATGCAATAGAAGTGTAGATATAATAATAGCGATATAGAAACAATTCACGGATCAAAGGTAGCCTTCTTAAACAGTAAGCGGATACATTATTATTTATAATAAAATAAAATTTACTCAACAGCGTACTATAGCAAAAAAAAACAAAAGGCAGATAAGCAAAAAGTAACCCCGTAGGACACAGTGTTAAAAGACCATTCGTTAAATTTATTACTAAAATGGAAATTCTTTTGCTAATAACAATAATTATGGAGAGATTACTTTGCAGCATTACTTGGTATGATTTTCTTAGACATGTCGGCTTCTGTACGAATGGATAACGTAGCCGAGTCCTCCGCTTCTTTGACCAAGACGGTCGCGTTTCTGATCCAGACGTATTTAAAATTGCTGGTTTTGGCTGCCTCACGACATTTGCGAAACAATTCCTTATTTCGAAGAGTTAAATGCTCATTGACGTAGATACAAAATGGGGTCCCAGCGAGGCTAATGCGATCATATGTAAGTTGTCCCTTGGATATTCGATACGCACTCAGCATATTATCGCGAAGCAAGCGGGAAGCAAACTTGACGATGACATTCTTAGGACGACTATTTTGCGTATGAGCATGGGGAACGCGATGAATTGCAACAATATCGTTTTTAGCTAGTGGCATATTAATTGCTGACGCAATTGACTCCAACACGCCGACAACGTTTTCACCTCTTTTTTCCGGTATATTCCCCAGATCGATATTACGTTGTCTTGCCTGCTGCTCCAGCAGATCTATTTTACTCTCCAAAATAGCCACTGATGACGCCGCAGAATTCCTGGTACTCGTCTCAAGATCAGTAATACGCTTTGTACTGTCGACGTAGTTTGCCGAATTAAAATTTACAGTAGTCTTAAGCTCAGCCACAAGTTCAGACAGATTATCATATGATGCATTGAATACGTGCTAAAACAAAAATTAAGGCATATTGAGCTACTGGATTTAGGACTTTTTCTCAATGAAATTAACTACTGCAAGATTCCTACAAAATAAAACATCACTTTGTGTTGTATTTCAAAAAATCTTTATTATTACCTACTCAAGTAAAATCACAAAAACTAAATGTGTTTATATTATTACGGAAATTTGGAAGGTAACTTACTTTATATCTATGCTCCGAATATTATGTCAGGAACATCCTCACTCTCATCGTTTTTTCTACCGTATATTTTATCTGTTGTCTTGCGGCTATACATATCTTTTGTGGGTTCAAAAATGATCGTATTGCCATATTATCAAAATCTCGTACATAATTGTACGAGGTTGATAGTGTCCTCGTACCTCGTACGGAAGACCATAAATCTCGTATTTGTACGAGGAACCTCGTACGGTTGGCAACCCTGCTCAACTCCTATACTCTACTGTCCCACCACGCAAGTCGTTAGAGAAAGCGCGCCACAGCGTTGTTGTTCTTGATTTGCCGAGAGGTGGCGTGCTTGTGATTTGTTTTGACGTCCGTAGTTCCGTACTATTGACTAAACCCGACACGGCCATCCTGCGATACAGGCGTCCTCGTCTGTTCCTCATTGTCAGGTTTTAACAGTGGAAATCCTCAATGGATGTCCTCAGCCCTTGGGGAAAGCTGAGGGGGACTCCTACTGACTAAAACCACATGGTGTTCTCTAGGCCGTCGCCTTCTCGGGCCTCTCAGGTGACAGACTCCCCAAATCTATCACCCGCAGGCATTATCTTCTTGTCCTTGCTCCTTGCCATCTCATGTCGTGTTGCGCTGCACGTTCTTAGTCTTCTCCGTTCTACCAGTCTCCCATCATACAAGGGATAGTACAGCCAATTATACAATTTACTTTTAAATAATCTGGTATTTAGAATTTTTAGGTCACTTGGTATCTTATTAAATATTTCTACACACATACACAAACAGCTTTTATTATATTTAGTAAGCCTTGGCATGACATCCACTATGAGCTTGTGAGGGTCACGCCGTGTTCGAGGCTGTACATCGTCTGTTTTTGAAAATAATGCCTTATGCTTCCACACAAACATACATATCTCATATATATAAAGAGACGGTAGCGGTAACAAACCAAGTTTCTGAAATACCGGCCGACAAGAATCATCGGATTAAAGCCCTTAAATTGCTCGAATGCATTTTTTTGTGCAACAAATGCTCTATCGGTGTTACTTTTTTTTTTCCGCATTTACAAACTTATTTATTCGTTTCGAGACATTATCGGCATGGGTTTTCCAGTTTATGTCTTGATCCAGAGTAACGCCTAGGAAATTAGTTTGCGTTTTTTATTTAGCCATACAAGCAGTATGTCAATTGTGTTATTAATGTCTTTTCCTTTTATATTTATTTGCTGGACTGTTTCCTAAGGTTGCCGGAGAAATATATAAGAAAATTTATTTTCCTGGATATTTCCACTTGGTTCTGGAGTCTCCTTTTTGTGATATGAGGTACATGGCAGGTATTTGAGTTTTCTTACATCTCCTTCCTTCTTCATTTGTTTTTAGATTCCTGGTCCATTAGACGATTGGTTTGTTCTTAGTGACCATCGCAATCTGGTTCATATCGATTGTTACACATTGAGCATAAGGCTGTCTTTTTAATGTCTACTGGTCTCTTGCATTTAAAGCATATAGCTTTCTCTGACGTCTTGCGGTCACTTTTTTTACCAGTTTTAGTAGACATCATAACACTATTATTGCCCTCTCAAGTTAGTTCAAATAATCAAATTAACAAAAGAGAAAAAATATGAGTAATGAAAAAAAATATAAAGTCATTCATGGGGATCGATCCATAGATCAGAGTCGTCCGCTAAGCAAACGCGCCACTCGTACTCTGAGATCGCAGACAAAATTACGGTGTATAGAAGATTTAGGAACTTCAAAATATAAAGAGTCCGTTGCAAACAGATTCAAATCAGAAAGATCAAAGTCCGTTTCTTTGTTTAAAGAACACTATTTTGTTTTGATTTTCATTCGCTTTATCACTGTTATTGCGTTTCTGGTGTTTTATTGTATATATTAAGTTGTCCAAATTGCACATATAGCAGTGTTTAGGTAATTTAAATACACATTTATAACTTTGATACTGCTGGATCAGTTTGTGGAAGAATATCTTTATTAATAATGTCCTTGAGTCATTGAGATTTAATAACACTTGCACCAATGTTTTGCACGTTTTACTTTATTTTGGTACTAATTACAACACAAAATAGGTGGTATAAATATTTTTAAACAATAAAGCGATACGGAGCTAAGTATTATCGTGGCGCTCACGTCACATGCAAAAAAAAATAACTGACAATAATACATCAATAATTATTTTTATGCATCTAATGTATATTATGTCACCAGGTTACCAAATCTGTTTGAGAAGAAATAGTTTATAATCTCGCAAGATTTATTACAAACTTAGGTGACTTTATATCTCTGATCACTGTAGCACATTGACTTAATTAAAAAAAATTAAAAGTTTTAAGAACTAAAGACAAAATCGGCTGTTTAGACTAAACCTGGAGAGAGTACTTATGGTATTGAAAAAAAAATACATTCAGATAATTGAAAACATCCTGTTTTGTTGAAGTTGGTTTAACTTGGTGTAACTAAACAAGCTCTGGACCTAGTTATTATGTTTTACAAGGGCTCAAATAGTAGCATCAGCAAACCGCTTGCAGTCACAGGTATTAATACTTCCAAGTTTACTTGCTCCTGCTAGGTTATCTCAGTTTTTATTATAAAGATAGTACATAAATTCTAGAATTTAACAGTTAAAAACAATCAGGCCTGCTTTTAATTTCTGTGATAAGACCGCGTTCAATAAGCGGCATCGTGAAACGGTCGAATACCAGCCCGCTGCACACGTAGACGGGGCGGACGAGCGCCGCCGACAGCCGGCGAGCCAGTGCCGCCGCCGCGCCCTCCGCGCCCAGCAACGTGCTGCTAAGCGCGGCGCGGCCGGCGCCTTCCTCGCGCGCTGGCATGCCCAGCGCTACCTCGGTGAGTTCAGGCGCACCGCCGCCGCCGCCCACCCATAGCAGCAGAGCGCCGTCCACGCGCAACGCCGCAGCTCTGCATACCAACTCGCCACTCCATATTTCAAAATGATGAACGCGCCATTCACTGGGTTTGTATGTAATCCGTTTTCGAGAACTTGTGACTCGAGGAGAGGTGCCGATTTCCATTTTCGAACAAAAAACCAATCAATCAAACTTCCGTGCTCAATATAGTTTTACAAAGTATTATTGAGTTTAATTGGAAGCAATATTGTATTGTTGCATGTCATTGAGTAAAAAATTCAAAACCGTTTTGTTTACAACAGCTGCGAGTCACTGTCACTAGTGTCACTTTTTTTTTTTTTTTTTTTTTTCCTTCGCCCTTCTCAGGCAGGCTAAGGTCTTGGACCATACCGCCTCGTCTTCAGTGTTATTATTTTTCTTGATTTTTAAGTAAGGCCAAAGCCTCGTCCTCAGTAGTTTATTCCTTGTTTAATATTTATTTTAGGCCAGAGCCACGTCTTCAGTATTTATTATATAGTTAAAATCATATATTATGTTGTCATATCCGAGTATTAAGTAGGGTCATATCCGTGTATTGGTCATAATCATGTTGTGAAGTAAAGTCATATCCTTCTAGTCGCCCCGAACGGTCAAATTGCCCATCCAGTGCTGTCAATAAATTTATACAGTGCTATGTATGTACTGTAATTTTCCAGCAAACCTTGAGTGTCGCGCGGGATGCTTGCAGGCGTTTTATATATTTCCAATAATTTATCAACTAAATGAATTCTTTGTAAGTCATAAGCAGGGCATTCAAAAATTATATGATCTAGAGTCTGATCACTTCCTATGTCACAATTGATACAAACAGGCGATGTTATCATTTTCATTCTGGCTAAATGTGCATTGAATCTTCCATGTCCAAGTCTAAGACGATTTAAAATTGTATAAAATTTTCTGCTCTTAGGAATAACAGATCTGGTGAACCAGGGCATAGAACCAATGGTTCGATTTATTTTCGCATACCATTTTCCTTTAGTTCTTAGTGTTTCTTGCCAGTTCTCATGCCAAGTAAAGGTGTATTGTTCATGTAATTTGGTAAGCAGGTCGGAACTTGGTATGGCAACATTTCTCGTCTCTGGGATGTCAACGTCAACAATAACTCTTGCAAGATAATCTGCGTTTTCGTTTCCTGCTACTCCTATGTGGGAGGGTGTCCATAATAAACATATCGTAAATCCTCTAGAACAAAGATCAGCGTATAAAGCCCGAATCTCATATAAAATATTTCCGGTATTGGCGTCCAGTTTCGGATTGTGTAAGGCCATGAGAACACTCATGCAGTCGGTCGCTATAAGCCAGTCTGTGTGCCCAAGATTCTTTTCATGTATATACTGCAAAGCTGATAAAATGGCTAGAGATTCTGCTGTAAATATAGACATGGCTCCAGGTAACCGAACTCCATGTCCAACAGTAATATGAGGTATATATATAGCTAACGAAACATTTCTATTGTTTTTGGATCCATCAGTAAATATATGCCTGTATCCAGTGAACTCTGAAATTAACTGATAGACCTCTTCTTTACTCCGTAGGTCACGGTTAATATAAATGTCCATGGGCCAAAATTTGCTGATATAATTACCAGAGTAGCATGGCCATCTGTCTTTACATTTCTCAATTTGATATTGATCATCAATACTGATTATATTAGAAAAGTCATGAAATATATAGGGGACATTTACGGAATTTGAGGGACTGTATACTCTATGATAAAATAATATTTTCTTTAATAGAGGATGATTTTCGAAAGATAAAAGTTTGAGAATGTACTTGGATTTTAAAAACTGAAATCTTATATTCATAGGAGGTGTGTTACACTCAATTTGAAGTGAATTAATTGGAGTTGTTTTCATTGCACCAGTTACACATCTAAGATTGTGGTTTTGAAGGATCTCTAATTTGTGAACCAATCTCTGATCAGACCCAAAGCATAAAAATCCATAGTCAAAATGACTACGAACTAAAGATTTATATAGCATAAGTAAAATTTTAGGATCAGCTGCAAATGACAGTGACTTTATAAAATTAAATGCTTTATTAGCTTTACCTAACAGATAGTCAACATACTTAGACCATGAGAGGCTGCTTGTAAAAATTATACCCAAAAACTTTACTTCATTTACTATTGGAAGAACACTATTATTGTAATAAATACATAAGTCTGTTTCAGACTCTCCAAACACTATAACTTTAGATTTTTCTGGACTGATATCCAAGTTTAAATAATGAAAATAGTTCTTTAGCCGAGTTAAAGCTGTGTTTAAAGTACTTTCAACAGAACTTATATCTGAACCTGAAGCATAGATTACCAAATCATCTGCAAACTGCAAATTTGCCACTTCAAGACCAAGAACAATGTTAAGTCTATGTAAATAAAGAAGGTAAATCAATGGACTGAGGATGCCACCTTGACATACCCCTTTGTATGAAAAACGTGGCCCTATTAAACGTTTATTTACTTTGACATATACTTCTCTACCATGTAAAAAGTTAAAGATCCATATTATAATTTTTTCAGGAATACCAAGGGCACGAAGTTCACCACACAAAATGTGCAGATTGATGTTGTTGAATGCACCCACTATATCAAAGAAGACACCAACAAAATGATTGTCCATTTTATTAGAATTGTATATATCTAATTGCAAATGAGAAATGCTATCTCGAGTGGAGTAACCACGTCGAAAGCCAAATTGATTGGATGGTAATAGACTATTACTTTCTATATAAAATTCTAACCTTTGTTTAATTAATTGTTCAAAGGTTTTTCCCATGCATGAAGTTAATGCTACTGGCCTATATGATTCTGCTTTATGTCTTTCTTTGTTAGGTTTAAGTACTGGGATGAGACAATCTATTTTCCATTCATTAGGGATGATTATTTCCTGCCAAAGTAGATTAAAAACACTTAGTATGTCAGAAAGTGCCTTAATTGATACATTTTTCAACATTTTATAGGGTATTCCGTCAAGGCCAAAAGCTGAATCACGTCTAGATGATATTGCAGATTTGAATTCCTGAAGAGAAAATGGATTAAGCAGATACTCATATTGTCCTGAAGCTTTTACTTCATAAGAAATTGATTGAAATGGCCTCTCAACTGTATCTGGAGTATATTTTTTAAGAAAATCGAATACCCAAGCTGAAATATTATTACTTGGAGGTTTATGTGTTTTATTAAATCTCTTTGAAATTTGCCAAACTCTTGATAATGGAGTAGTTCTATTAAATGACTCACATAGAGAAATCCAGCTCAAATGTCTTTCTCTTTTTAACACTAACTTTTTCAGTGCTTGTAATTTTTTAAACTCAATATATTTTTCTAATGTGGGATTGTACTTGAATTCTTTATAGGCATTCCTAGAGTCTTTTACTGCTTTAGTGCAATTCAAATTCCACCATGGTAATGGGATGCGTTTTTTACGATTATTATTTACTAATGTTGTATCAAATGATGTAGCAGGTCTTAAATTTGAGGGTGATGATTTAATAATAGCTAAATTTAACAACTTTATCAAGTCATTGTATGACTGTAGTGGGTTATCTTGATTAATTTTAAAATCCACTATCAAACTATCAACACTCTTCCTATATAATACCCAATCAACCAAGTTAAAATTAACATGTTTTGGTAAATTTGAAGTTTCTGCATCATGTGAGATATTATAATTGTTATTTATATGTACCCTTGTAATTACAGGCAAATGGTAACTACCTAACGGATCGTCATGAACAGACCAGTTACAAGACAATGATATTGAAGCTGATACTACAGTTAAATCAAGTGCATTTCTTTGCCACCTATCAGAGCCTACAGTAGTCATTTCTCCATCATTTAATAAAACCAAATTATAATCATTAATGATTTCAAGCACCTCTCGGCCGCGAATGTTCACACTGTTACATCCCCAAGCCGAATGATGTGCATTGAAATCTCCACCAATCAAGAGAGGACCAGGAATATTGCGAACTAAGTTATCAAATTTATACTTAGTAAATGGAGCGTTTCCGGGACTATAAAAACTGACTAATGAAATTTCTTTACTATTGCCATATTTTAAACGAATCGCTATATTTTATATGGAATCATCATATAAAGTATCTATTTTACTAAACTGTAAACTGTTATGTATTAAAATAGCTACACCATTATGTGTATTACCTGAGTCTAATCTTACTATATTATATCCTTTAATACTAAATCTCATGTGAGGCTTGAGCCAAGTCTCACACAATAAAGCTATATGTATGTTATACTCATATAAAAAATATGAAAAAGCATGTTTGTTACTATTGATGCTCTGAGCATTCCACTGTACTATATTTAGCTGATCCATAAAATTAAGGTTTACTTATATTATTCTGAATTTTTGATAATAGAACATCTTTTATGCTTTGAGTGCAAATACTCTTTTCGTTATTTTTATTTTGAGAAATTAATGTTACTATTGTCTGTATTAAAATATTTAAAATTGGTTCTGTTTCAACTAATGATTGTAATTGTTTAGCAGGACTGGCCTTTGAAAGAGATGGAAATGACTTTTCATTGAATAAATCTGCATATGATTTTTTATTAATCTTGCTTTTGTTTTCTTCCACTTTTTGTTGTTTGACTGGGCACTGTGATGAAATAGCTACATGTTTACCTTGACAGTGGCAACATGTTGCCTCCGTTGATGGTATTTGGCATTCTTTATAATTATGGTCTTTTGAACATATGGAACATCTTTGGGAGTTCTTACAGAATTTAGCTATATGGCCATACCTTAGACACTTCAAGCATTGTTTTACCGGCGGAATGTACGGACGCACTTCGAACCGCCAGCTGTTCAGGTCTACACTATCGGGTATCGCTGCACACGAGAATGTGATGGACACCGTCTTCGTCGGCTGAAAGGACACCCCCCCTCCTTCTGAAATAGTGCGACGCATAAATCTTCTAATAGAAATAATATTCTTTGTACTAGTTATTGCGTTGTAGATGTGTTCATTGCTAAGGTCAATGGGAACATGCATGATAACACCTGTATTTTCCGTAGCGGCTGCAGGAATACTGGCTTTCAATTTATAAGTATCCAGAAATTTTCTATTCATTAGCGCTGCATTGGCCAAACCAGGACGTTCAAAAATGACACCAATTTTGTAACGATTCATCCGTAATAATTGTTTTACACCCTTGTTGTATTTTTTAATGCTGGTTGAAAGAGACATCATATCTCTATCACCAATCGGGACTAAATCAATGCTTTCTAAAAATACGACATATTCAAAATTGCCTCCGTTTTCAGGATATGACCTAATGTAGTCGGGAACCCTGAATTCCCGATACTTATCCTTTTCTACAGGGACAGCTTCCTCTGAAGAGCTTGAGGCTCCACCGTCATCTTCAGAAGACACCAACGGTGGAGCAGTAGACGAACTATCTTCTTTTTTTCTTTTTTTAGGATTCCCTTTCTTCCCCAACATGAGAAAAGCAAGCAAATAGACTTATGAATGAATAAAATAATTATTTAAAAATTTGTTTTAAAAAAAGGCGCCCTTTCGCTATGAATTTCCCGCGCTTTTTTTTTTTCTCACTAGTGTCACTGTCAGTGTCAGGTGACAGGTCCATAGAATTATTAGTTTTTTTGGGAAATCAATGACCTGGCTACTGAGGCATTTGTGTTAATTATCTTTAAACAAAAACTTTTCTGCCTAGAATATAGAAACAATGTCACCTTGCTCGGCAGAGAGTTTGTATAATACTACCTAGATGTAACACATTACGCAATTACACACGCAATAACACATTACACAAGTTCTACGTCGATCGATCTACAAAATATCGGTTTGTTTACATTTTGATTATAATGATATGCGATTATCTCGGAAACGTGTGGACCGATTGACATGATTCATACGGATAAAATGGTTTTAGACTAATTAGAGCATTTAAAGTGATATTTTTATGTTTTTGTTCTAGAAACTTTTTAATTATGGTAAAATGTGTAAATATTATTATTGCAAATTGTGTACGTGGTCAAACCCTATCTTTTAAGCACAATTTGTAAGGATTATGTTGAAAATTGAATAAATTACACGGCTTCAAATATTTTGGCTAAGGGAAAATGAACGCAATGATGGTCTCAAAACGTGCGGTCGTCAGTCGTCGGTGCTCTAAAGAAGTTTAATTGCTAGGGGTAATTTATTTATTTATTAAAACTTCATGCAATGCAACATAAAGGTACATAGGCGGACTTTAAGCCTGATTTATTCTCTACCAGTCAACCAAGGTTGTGGTGGAGATATATTATGGCAGATGCATACAAATAAATTGAAAGCCTTCATCGATATATTCAGCATAGTGTGCACACTCAGCGCCACGCCAGTATGCGCCACGCCACGACACGCCACGCAAATGTGTTTCCGGCTATAATCATATCAAGTGTTCATGAAAGACGTAGATCTCTAAGTAGTCTGTGGTTCAAGAGAGTCATCAAATGACGTAGATGAAGATAATTGGTTGGTTTATATCAGTTAAATGTATCTACCAATGAATTATCGACATTTGTATTTCATTATCTACTATTTGTTGATATATAGGCGTGTGTGTCTGCTATTCGTTCAAAAGTTAGAATACAGTTTAATCTAACCAATAAGAAGAAACATATTTCTAATGTGAAACGTCAAATTATTTCCAAAACTCATTTGAATAAGGCAGTCGAGTTCAAACGTGCTCATCGTGGACGTGGACCGTCGAGGTTCTTGTTTAGTTTAAATGTATTCCTGCTTGTAACTATATTGAAAAGTTAAAAAAGAACGTGATTTTAGGCCTTGGAAGTCTCAAGATGAAGTATTTCAATGTGTTAGTAGTCGGCGTCCTGTTACTTGCAGGTAAGTTGTTTTGTATAACTGTCTACGTTGCGCGTCTTATTTATTTTAATGATATTGTTTATATTCAATAATAAAGTTTCCTGTGATTTATGAAAGACATTTTTCATGATTTAAGTACGAAAATGTAGAAGCCCATTCAAAGTTTTGAAAATCTTCGTACTTTTACTAGAACATTCGATTTGTGCCGTTGCGGCGACTAAACTTTTCCACGGGAGTCGGTAAGAAGATGTTGGAAGAGTAGCAGTGTGTCGGTTTTGACGAAGTAATGCGTACTGTTCCAGGATGGTCGACGGCGCAGGAGGCGGGCGCGGGCGTGGGCTCGGTGGAGGAGGTGACAGTGGACGCCGACCTGGGTGCGTCGCGTGAGGGCTCCCGCACCGGTAACTATATCCATATCTTACACTACACGCACGCAGTGCTGCTTCCTACCACTGGGTTGCGACACCAACTTTTGTTGATGTTATCAGTTAATGGGAAATTATAGTGCGGCTGACTACACGGTATTTGTTCCTACTGATAAAATACCTACTTTGAATCAGTGTCAGTCACAAGTGCTTATACAGCCATACATAAACTCCCATTGGGGTAGGCAGATACTACAGAATGCCTTCTGCTACAATCCTTACATGCTTGTTTTCCTTCGTTTTATATTCTATGTCTATCTGGTCATACACAATAAACATGCTCAATGTATTTGCATGCTTACCTGTTAAAAGATAATGTAAGCTTCAAGACTAGGAATCCCTGTAGATGTATTAGTAATACCTTTTTATTTTTAATATTCTTTCTAGAATGGCCGCTGAGATATATTTAAGCATGGTTTTGCCTGATTGTACATTCAATGATAAAATAATCTGAGGATTAATTTTCCCCCATTATCACTATCTAATTCAGAAAACAAACTGATAATTTATTTTAGTAAAGTCGATTTATTGGCACTTACTACTACGAGTTTAAGACATTGATTTTATAATGTCAACCACTTCATCAGTTTGGCTGCTATATTTATTTATCTTCTATCTATCAGAACCGTTTAGCCGTTCTGGTATGATTGAGTAACAAACATTCATCCAAAGTGTATCATTTGTAATATTAGTAGATAATATGATGCATATTGTTGTTGGGTTCAGACACTTTACTTCTTGGCGTTGAAGTTGGCTACAATGGCTGCTCTGTAGTAAATCTCATACAAAACAGCACCGTTTCGTACCTCGTGCATCCGGCCAGAAGTTTGGGGAGGACTATATTTGACTGGTTTTAGAAAACAATCTCAAATGTAATATATTATTATAATCATCAACAGTTTCTTTTTGACTGTCCAATACAAACTTCATGCCTGTATTTCTTGAATGGTTAGGTAGAATTTTCCATATTGAGTTACATCACATTAGCAATAGAAAAATGAAAATATAACATGTTTTTTTTTAAATAACCTACCTTTATTGCAATCAAACTTATTCAATTTTTAGGTAAGTACAGCTCAATTGAAACTTAGTGACGGAACTGAAGTTTGCTATCCCTCACCCCTGCTGTCAGATGAAAATGTGCAGGGACTTCCAGAGTACTCTTTCTATAAAAATAATAATTATACAAATAAATAGATTGTTAGTAAATAAACAGGCACAATATATTTTCCAATGACATCAATATTTATACACAGTATTTAAAACAAAGTGTCGTCCGTGTGATTGTTTAATAATTCTCAACTACGCACCATCATTTAGAGAATTTATTCCATAGAGTTTGTGTAATAGCTTTTCCCATGACTTTGTATATGTGGCTTGTACCAAAGGTACATTTACTGGTATATGTGCGAAGCTATTGCCGAGTCAAGAACTTTGAATATGTGCTTCTAGAGATTGTCCTAAAAACGAAAATATTGACTTTTCAGTTCAATTATCCCTCTTAAGTTTATTTTAGATTAATATTTATACTAGACTAGCTGACCCGGCGAACTTCGTTCCGCCTAACAAATTTCTAAAATAAAAGGATTTTTCTAAAATAAACGTTGCCTAAGTTACTCCTTATTACATCAGCTACCTGCCAATAAAAGTCCCGTCAAAATCGGCCAAGCCATTTCAGAGATTAGCCGGAACAAACAGACAGATAGACAGACAAAAATTTAAAAAAATGTTATTTTGGTGTTTGTACCATATATATATTCATATACATGTAGTAAAAAGCGGTTATTTCAATATTACAAACAAACACTCCAATTTTATTTATATGTATAGATAAAGCACAGAAATCTCGCAATTTTCTCACTGAGAAAACGAGAGGGGCTGAATGCCTGGATAGGATTGCTCTATCGTTGCTTGAGCTTGTCGTCCGCGGCCAGCACGCACAGGCGCGCCTTCAGCCACGCGGAGTCGCGCACGTGGTGCTGCAGCCGCCGGTCGGCGCGCGGCGCGCCCACCGCACCGGCCCACCAGCCCACCCTGCGGACATACTACACTGTAGAGCACAGAGCTGCGAGCTAGCGAGACACGCACAGGCAGCACGGGACACGCACACCTGCGAGCTGGTGCGCGGCGCGTCGTACTTGTCGCGCGGGCCGCGCTCGAACATGTCGTGGATGCGCTGCAGCGCGCGCCGCGTGGCCGCCTCGTCCGCCGCGCCCGCCTGCTCGCGCACGTAGAACTTGCCCGTCACCGTGGCCGCTGCCGAAACATGCACATGTTAGTCGCGAGCTCCATCGGTGCACATGGAGCCTGGATTAATTACTTACGCAGCCCGAGAGGTTTAACGAGCGACACGTAGGAGCGCCCTTGCTCACGTTGTGACGCAAAGCGCAGCTTGAATGAGAGCGCGTGTAGCGAGCGGCCGGCGCCGGGCTCGCCATCGCCAGCAGCCGCCGGGCCGGGCTCGCCCGAGCCCGCCGGGCTGTGTGCGCCTTCCGCCATTACAGCGTACGCCGTTGAATATCCAGTTAGATCGATATATCGAGTTGCTAGGCAGGCAATAACACCGGCAATGCTCCCACAGACTTGTATAAAGTGCCGCCGCTACTGAGGCCCGCACGATACTTACGTGTTAAATGATTCCTATGTGTAAGCACCACATACACGACCCACAAAGGAGAACGATTATGATTCCGGTTATACATGGTTAAATATTGTAGCGTTAAGTAGGTCTTATCAAAAATATTCATAGAACAAAAAAACCACTTTAAGAGTAAATTAAAATGTTTTCATAAATTAAACAGACAAATAATATATCATCGTTAATTTTTTACAACATGGTATCTATCTGGAGATCTTGATGCATACTGATAATTTTGCTTTGGTTAGATGCTGAGGCAGTGCTGCGAGAGGAGGAGGCCATCTCGCCGGACGAGCTGAGCGTGGCGCAGCTGCGGGAGCTCAAGGAGCACGCGCAGAACTACACCTTCCAGACAGAAGTCAACCGCATGATGAAGCTCATCATCAACTCGCTGTACCGGAACAAAGAGGTGCGCCCGTCGCCCACAGCCAGCGCCTGTAGTAGCCGACTAGTAGTGCCGCTTGTGCTACTCTACACTAACTTGTGCGTCATTGCAGATCTTCCTGCGAGAGCTGATCTCCAACGGCTCGGATGCGCTGGACAAGATCCGCCTGCTGTCGCTGACCGACCGCGACGTGCTAGAGACCAACTCCGACCTCAGCATTCGCATCAAGGCCGAGCCGGAGAAGCGCCTGCTGCACATCATCGACTCCGGCATCGGCATGTCGCGCAACGAGCTCATCAACAATCTCGGCACCATCGCCAAGTCCGGCACCGCCGAGTTCCTCTCCAAGATGCAGGACGCGGAGAAGGTACGTCTGATGAGGACGAGCATTGTGCGTCCGCACGTACAGAACAGGTCACATGATTTGCTTTGCTACTACTGATACTGCTTGATTGCAGAGCGAGGCGCAGGAAATGAACGACATGATCGGGCAGTTCGGCGTGGGCTTCTACTCTGCCTTCCTTGTGGCCGACAAGGTCACCGTAGTGTCCAAGAACAACGCCGATAAGCAGCACGTGTGGGAGTCCGACGCCAATGCTTTCAGCGTGGCTGAAGATCCGCGCGGCGACACGCTCAAGCGCGGCACGCACATCACGTGAGTAGCTCACACACGTACACACTACACAACGCCATCCGCGCGGCGACACGCTCAAGCGCGGCACGCACATCACGTGAGTAGCTCACACACGTACACACTACACAGGAGGACCCGCGCGGCGACACATTGAGTCATCACATGGCACATTACAGGGACGCACTCACTCTATGTTGCAGGCTGCATGTGAAGGAGGAGGCGGCAGACTACCTGCAGCCCGACACCATCCGCAACCTCGTTAAGAAGTACTCGCAGTTTATCAACTTCCCAATCTACCTGTGGGCGTCACACACCGAGACCGTGGAGGAGCCCGAAGCCGACGCCGAGGACAAGGCTGACGCCGACGCCGACGACGACGCGCAGGTGGAGGACGCCGCCGACGACAAGCGCGAGCCCAAAAAGACCGAGAAGACCGTGTGGGACTGGGAGCTCATGAACGACAACAAGCCCATCTGGACGCGCAAGCCTAGCGAGGTGCAGGACGATGAGTACACGTCGTTCTACAAGAGCCTCACCAAGGACGCGTCGCCGCAGCTGGCGCGTGCGCACTTCGTGGCCGAGGGCGAGGTGACGTTCCGCGCGCTGCTGTTCGTGCCGCGCGTGCAGCCCGCCGACTCCTTCAACCGCTACGGCACCAAGACCGACCACATCAAGCTGTACGTGCGCCGCGTTTTCATCACGGACGAGTTCAACGACCTCATGCCCAACTACCTGGCCTTCATCCAGGGCATCGTGGACAGCGACGATCTGCCGCTCAACGTGAGCCGCGAGACGCTGCAGCAGCACAAGCTCATCAAGATCATCAAGAAGAAGCTGGTGCGCAAGGTGCTGGACATGCTCAAGAAGATCCCCGACGACGAGTACGACGGCTTCTGGAAGGAATACTCCACCAAGTTAGTTTCATTCACAACCATTACCAGTACAGTGTAGCTTTGTATCAGTGACAGATATACTTGCAGAGACCCCTTACAAACAAACAATTATTTTAGTTTAAGACTATGAGGAAGTTAGCCGAATTTACAGTTTGTGAGAGAATCGTGTGTTGTCAACAGCATAAAGCTGGGCGTGATCGAGGACCCCAGCAACCGCTCGCGCCTGGCTAAGCTGCTGCGCTTCCAGTCGTCGCGCGGAGAGACCATGACGTTCCTGGCCGACTACGTGGCGCGCATGAAGCCCAACCAGAACCACATCTACTACATCGCCGGCTCCAGCCGCGCGGAGGTCAGTGCTCCTATAGTATTATAGTGCATCGCGCCGGCGGACCTAACAGTTACCTGAACCTGAGCTTTGTGCTTTTGTGTACAGGTTGAGAAGTCTCCGTTCGCCGAGCGTCTGGTGCGCCGTGGATACGAAGTGCTGTACCTGACGGAGGCCGTGGACGAATACTGCCTGTCCTCACTGCCCGAGTACGACGGCAAGAAGTTCCAGAACATCGCCAAGGAGATCTTCGACCTGGAAGAGAGTCAGTACTTCTCTGTCGTCCTACGTCATCCCATAAGTCGTTAGCAAGAAACGGGACTGACAGTAGCATGTGTTCCACAGACGAGCAGCAGAAGGAGCGCCTGGAGGCGTACAAGCAGCAGTTCGAGCCACTGACGACGTGGCTGGGCAACAAGCTGAGTACGTGGGTGACACGCTGTGTGGTGTCGCGCAGGCTGGACCGCTCCCCCGCCGCACTGGCCGCCACCGCCTTCGGCTGGACCGGCAACATGGAGCGTCTGGCGCTGTCCAACGCGCACCAGAAGGTAACACGCGCCGCTACACACACACACACACGCACACACACACGCACACACACCGCACTGGCCGCCACCGCCTTCGGCTGGACCGGCAACATGGAGCGCCTGGCGCTGTCCAACGCGCACCAGAAGGTAACAAAGGTAACACGCGCCGCTACACATACACACACACCGCACTGGCCGCCACCGCCTTCGGCTGGACGGCAACATGGAGCGTCTGGCGCTGTCCAACGCGCACCAGAAGGTAACACGCGCTGCTTCACACACACACGCACAAGGCTCTCCACGGAAGGTAACACGCGCCACCACACACGCACATGGCTCTCCACAGAAGGTAACACACGTCACCACACACACACACGCACATGGCTCTCCACAGAAGGTAAAACGCGCCACCACACACACAAGCGCATGGCTCTCCACAGCATATAACCGTTTCTGTGTCACAGGCGGACGACGCCCAGCGCAAGCACCACCTGACGCAGAAGAAGATGCTGGAGATCAACCCGCGCCACCCGCTGGTGGTGGAGCTGCTGCGCCGCGTGCAGGACGCGCCGGACGCGCCGGAGACCGTCCGCGCCGCCCACACGCTGTACCGCACCGCCGCCATCCGCTCCGGCTACCTGCTGCAGGAGGGGCAGGCCGTGGAATTCGCGGAGGCCGTGGAGGACATGCTGCAGCAGTCGCTGGGTGTGCCGCCCGGCGCTACCGTGCCCGACGACGACGACGACGCCGACGACGCGCCCGACGCCGAAGCTGACGCCGACGAGCTGGACGCCGAGGCCGACGACAAGACTGCCGAGCACGAGGAGCTGTAGGAGCGACACATTCCTCTCTAGCGCGTGACTGTTACTGCGCGGCTCTCGACTGAATGTTCCGTGTGTGAATGATGACTACTTTTTATACTTACTGGCGTGTTACGTGTGAGATTATGAATTGATAGTTTAATGTAAATAAATTATATATTTATTAAGTATTATCTTATATCTTACTACTAATATCATATCCCCGACGTGATCGAGAGCAGTGGTGGCCTAGTGGTGACTGCCATGATTTACGTGTCGTTGGTCAGGCGCTTCATCACCACTGCTCTAAAACGGTGAAACATCGTGAAGAAACCGGTATTGTCTAGAAAAAAAAAACGATGTCATGTGACATCCATCAACCCGCACTGGGCAATTGTAGTGGAGCCCATTCCCTCTCTCTCATAGAGGAGGCCTTTGTCCCAGCTTTGACCCCTCAAGGTATTCTGCCTGTGTCCCAGCAGTGACCCCTCAAGGTATTCTGCCTGTGTCCCAGCAGTGACCCCTGAAGGTATTCTGCCTGTGTCCCAGCAATGACCCCTTAAGATATTCTAGCCAGATCTCTTGAGAACATTGGAGTCTTATTTCGCTGAATTGCGTCTCGGTACGCTCGGTATTAAAGCGGAGGATGTTGTTCGAGGTTGCGATAAAATAGAGATAAGAGATGAAAGTGAGTTTAAGGTTACCAAAAAATTTACTGTATTGTCTGTTTCCATAAATATCAAATTAAGATTAATTTATACTATGGTGAACGATATGGGATTATGAATCACGCGCACGGTATGCCGCCAACTTACGTACTGGACTGTTGCTGTGTAAGTGCAATAATATAAATGATGGAAACATACTGAGCGGTTGGCGCAATAATGATGACCCAGGTAAACGTACTGTACGGTGGTAGACCCGTACAAGCTCCCGGGGGCAAAGATAGGGGTTAGTAGGATAAAGATGGAGATGAGATTTACAAGATGATATACAATAATCAACTATATGACTTTAAGGGTGCGTTTGCAATTCGCGCAAAATTATGCTGTTTTTCGGTACATTTGGTAACTAAACTAAACCAAATTAAATAAAACTAATTACTAACACATACAGATTGATTCTTCAACGTTAAATGCGTCATGTTTTTTCCTAAAAAAATATCTTTTTTTATACTGTAATTACGATCTTCCGTTACCCTTTTCCACAATTTTTACGAAACCGGGTTGAGTTTAGGCACATTTTTCCTTCCACGAATATCATATTTTAAGTATTCTAAAAATACTGCAAGTAGGCAGACATAGTCAATTCTAAATATACCAAAAAAATATATACCAATATATTACAGAAAGCCACAGAAAAAATAAAAACCGAAACATATTTTTTTCACATATTTTTGCTATTGGATGAATCTTAACTCATTGCAAGAAGGGTTATTTTACTTTTAGTCCGTCTTTGGTTTATTCACAAACATTTTGAGTGAAACCTCAGTCCGCGCTCGGCCGCCGTCGTAAGTGGACACGTATCGCTTGTTTGCAGACTGCTCGTGTTGAAAAGATCGCTGTACTAATACAAAATCTTAGATATACCGAATTTGATACTTGACGAGGTAAGATTATTTTCTGTTTATTTTTTATTTCAATATTTTATTTCGCTAAAAGTAGGTAAGTAGAATTTATTCGTCAAGCACGTGAACCGTGATGTAGTACCTCTACCTGTCACCGAAGTTCACTTCAGTGCTTCAGCGACTTACTTATGTTGAGACCTTACCTCCGGACATAATGGAGTGACCTGAAGGTGTACTTCAGTGATTGCTACTGGAACTCCCCGACAAATGGAACTAGGTATGCCGAGTTTGGGCTCGTTTTGTTAGTTATGTTGAGACCTTACCGCCGGACCTGATGGAGTGACCTGAAGGTGTACTTCAGTGGCTGCTACTGGTACTCCCCGACGAGTGGAACTAGGTATGCCGAGTTTGGGCTCATTTTGTTAGTTATGTTGAGACCTTGCCTGCGGACCTGATGGAGTGACCTGAAGGTGTACTTCAGTGACTGCTTCTGGTACTCCCCGACGAGTGGAACTAGGTATGCCGAGTTTGGGCTCGTTTTGTTAGTTATGTTGAGACCTTACCGCCGGACCTGATGGAGTGACCTGAAGGTGTACTTCAGTGGCTGCTACTGGTACTCCCCGACGAGTGGAAGTAGGTATGCTGAATTTGGGCTCATTTTGTTAGTTTTGTTGAGATCTTACCTCCGGACCTGATGGAGTGACCTGAAGGTGTACTTCAGTGGCTGCTACTGGTACTCTCCGACGAGTGGAACTAGGTATGCCGAGTTTGGGCTCATTTTGTTAGTTATGTTGAGACCTTACCTCCGGACCTGATGGAGTGACCTGAAGGTGTACTTAAGTGACTGCTACTGGAACTCCCCGACGAGTGGAACTAGGTATGCCGAGTTTGGGCTCATTTTGTTAGTTATGTTGAGACCTTGCCTGCGGACCTGATGGAGTGACCTGAAGGTGTACTTCAGTGACTGCTACTGGAACTCGCCGACGAGTGGAACTAGGTATGCCGAGTTTGGGCTCATTTTGTTAGTTATGTTGAGACCTTACCTCCGGACCTGATGGAGTGACCTGAAGGTGTACTTCAGTGACTGCTACTGGAACTCGCCGACGAGTGGAACTAGGTATGCCGAGTTTGGGCTCATTTTGTTAGTTATGTTGAGACCTTGCCTGCGGACCTCATGGAGTGACCTGAAGGTGTACTTCAGTGACTGCTTCTGGAACTCCCCGACAAGTGGAACTAGGTATGCCGAGTTTGGACTCGTTTTGTTAGTTATGTTGAGACCTTACCGCCGGACCTGATGGAGTGACCTGAAGGTGTACTTCAGTGGCTGCTACTATTATGTTTATTCGTATGGATTCTACTCATTTATCTTGTTTTTAATTGAATAATTTTAATTGTTATTCTAGATGCCGAGGCATAAGACATTTGGCAATAGCTCTCGTAAAAGAATTAGTGCCTGTAGACGTACGTGCGAGATAGCAAGACGGTAAGTAATTAAGTATACGCTCATAATCATAAGTGAGAACTATTATATTCATTCGTTTCTTTTTTTCGCAGAGTTCATAAAGCTCGCTATTCTAACAATCAATGTGAACTGTATCCAGAAAATAATGATCAAACGGGCAATTGTACTTCTAATGAAATTAATTTGGAGACATCTTACGTAAGTTATTAATAATAAATTTGAAATAGCTGTTGTGTCATGTTCACTTTATTCTGCAAATTTACATGAAATATTTGTTTGTTTTTAGAACTCTAAGGATGAAGAACTAAAAACATTTCAGGTTTCGGGAAGAAGGGTCATAGAAATGGCTTATTTTATGAAACAACTTCAAGAAATTTCGAATCATAGTTCGATGTTCAATTGTAATTTAAGTACTGTTGAATTATTAAATGAAAAGAGGATTGGACTTAAATCAATTTTTTTTATGAAGTGCCAAATGTGTGGTGCTAAATTCACGTTAAAATCTTCCAAAGAGTCAGAAAATAAAATGGATGTGAACGAAGAAATCGTGGCTGGAATAATGACTATAGGTGCTGGGGTTACGCAGCTTAATACTGTTTTGTGTCATATAAACATGCCACCAATGTCGGTACGCTTGTACCAATCCAAACACGACATAATTGGTCGATGGTGGAAAAAGGCTGCGCAGCACTATATGATCGAGGCTGGTAAGGAAGAAAAGGATTATGCTTTAGCTATTGGAAGCTCAAATGAAGATGGATTAGCCATGATAACTGTATCGGGTGATGCATGTTGGTCCAAGCGTTCGTATGGAACTAATTTATTTATTTATTCATATAACAATTCGCATTGTGTTTAACAATGCGAATTGTTTATTACAGTGCCTCTTCCGGAGTTGGTGCAATCGTAGGAATGCACTCAAAGAAAGTTTTGTACTACGGAGTGAAAAATAAGGTGTGTAATATCTGTTCACGAGCTGAAACAAAAGGATTACACCCACAGAAACATACCTGTTTTAAAAATTTTCAAGGTCCTTCCACTGCAATGGAAGCAGTTATAATAACTGAGGGCTTTAAAAAATCCGTAGATATGCATGGTCTTATTTACCACCAGTACGTCGCGGATGGTGATTCAAGCACGTATGCTAGTATTAGGAATGCAAGGCCATATGTTAACGTAACGGTGGGTAAAATTGAGTGCAAAAATCATTTATTACGAAATTACTGCAAGGGCCTGCTATCAATTTGTAACAATACTACGTACCACATAAGGGCCAGAAAAATTCTGAAAGAAAATTATTTACGTATACGTTGGGGCATTGATTGCAGCATCAAATATTGGACCAGTAAAAACACAACTTTTGAGGAAAAAGTAAGTCACATTAAAAATGACATAGTCAATGGTCCCTACCATATATTTGGTGATCACTCAAAATGCGCGTCTTATTTTTGTACCGAGGACATTAAAAAACGCAATGTCAATATAGTACCCGAACTGACAGCGTACGGCGTATTCCAAAAAGTTGAAGATTTGGCACAACGTCTTTCATTGCATGCTTACAGTTTTGTGTACAATGAAACTAATAATGCGGTGGAAAGTTTTAATGCACGAGTTGCAAAGTTTATAGGAGGCAAAAGAGTTAACTTCTCTCAGCGGGGGTCCTATCTTGCGCGTTGTGCTGCAGCCGTTGTTTCTTATAACACAGGTGTCTTACAGTCGGCAGTGCATAAGTATATTTTTGACACTGAAGCTAATCCCGAAATAGTCCACTTAGAAGAAATACGGCAAAAACGAAATCGAATAAGACTAGAGAAAAAAATAAAAAAGAGAAAAAATATCAGGCCATCAACATCTAAACAAGATGCCTATTATGGTGAAAATTGCCAAAAACTTGACATGAATGAAGAAGCATTTACGGAGGCCAAAATAAAATTTTTGGACACATTAGATCTTTCGGAAGTCGAAAAGGAGAAATTAGAGAAAGACACCATATTGCAAAGTGGAAGTCCGTTATGGCTAGAAACGAGGAGAAAACTCCTGACAGCGTCTTGGTTTGCGACGGTCTGCAAACGTCGCCCAAAAACGGAATGTGGCCCACTGATCAAGCAAATACTATATGGAAAAGATATAAGCGATATCCCGTCTATAAAGCATGGTAGATGTAACGAAGAAACTGCAATTCGAGAACTGGAGAAGGTCTTAAATAAACGAATTGAACAGTGCGGGTTATTTATAGACCAAGAATTTCCCTTTCTTGGAGCAACCCCCGACGGAAAATGTGACATTGGCATCGTCGAAATTAAATGTCCGTCTTCGGCATATGAGATGGACCCAGATGATGCCATCAAACAAAAAAAAGTAGATTTTTGGTTGCCTGCAGCAAATAATACCTTCACGGTAAATACCAAACATAAATGGTATTACCAAATTCAAGGGCAGCTGCGCATTACCAGGCAAGATACTTGTGTATTTGCTATTTGGACGGGCCCTGGAAAAATTAAGTACCAATATATTGAAAAAGATCCACAATTTTGGAAGGAGAAAATGGAAATATATTTGATTCAATTCTACAAAAATTGTCTCCTCCCAGAATTGATTGACCCAAGAATGGCAAGGAATATGAAGTTAAGAGCACATACATTGCACATTAAAAAAAATATTCTGGGAATAAAAAAATAATAACAAATAACCTCATGTTTTAATAAACCTTCCATCCATTCCATTCCTTCCATCGAAGTACTCCATCAGGTCCGGAGGTAAGGTCTCAACATAACTAACAAAACGAGCCCAAACTCGGCATACCTAGTTCCACTCGTCGGGGAGTTCCAGTAGTAATCACTGAAGTACACCTTCAGGTCACTCCATCAGGTCCGGCGGTAAGGTCTCAACATAACTAACAAAACGAGCCCAAACTCGGCATACATAGTTCCATTTTTCGGGGAGTTCCAGAAGCAATCACTGAAGTACACCTTCAGGTCACTCCATCAGGTCCGGAGGTAAGGTCTCAACAAAACTAACAAAATGAGCCCAAACTCGGCATACCTAGTTCCACTCGTCGGGGAGTACCAGTAGCAGCCACTGAAGTACACCTTCAGGTCACTCCATCAGGTCCGGCGGTAAGGTCTCAACATAACTAACAAAACGAGCTCAAACTCGGCATACCTAGTTCCACTCGTCGGGGAGTTCCAGTAGTAATCACTGAAGTACACCTTCAGGTCACTCCATCAGGTCCGGAGGTAAGGTCTCAACATAACTAACAAAACGAGCCCAAACTCGGCATACCTAGTTCCACTCGTCGGGGAGTTCCAGTAGTAATCACTGAAGTACACCTTCAGGTCACTCCATCAGGTCCGGAGGTAAGGTCTCAACAAAACTAACAAAATGAGCCCAAACTCGGCATACCTAGTTCCACTCGTCGGGGAGTACCAGTAGCAGCCACTGAAGTACACCTTCAGGTCACTCCATCAGGTCCGGCGGTAAGGTCTCAACATAACTAACAAAACGAGCCCAAACTCGGCATACCTAGTTCCATTTTTCGGGGAGTTCCAGAAGCAATCACTGAAGTACACCTTCAGGTCACTCCATCAGGTCCGGAGGTAAGGTCTCAACAAAACTAACAAAATGAGCCCAAACTCGGCATACCTAGTTCCACTCGTCGGGGAGTACCAGTAGCAGCCACTGAAGTACACCTTCAGGTCACTCCATCAGGTCCGGCGGTAAGGTCTCAACATAACTAACAAAACGAGCCCAAACTCGGCATACCTAGTTCCACTCGTCGGGGAGTTCCAGTAGTAATCACTGAAGTACACCTTCAGGTCACTCCATCAGGTCCGGAGGTAAGGTCTCAACATAACTAACAAAACGAGCCCAAACTCGGCATACCTAGTTCCAGTCGTCGGGGAGTTCCAGTAGCAATCACTGAAGTATACCTTCAGGTCACTCCATCAGGGCCGGAGGTAAGATCTCAACATAACAAACAAAACGAGCCCAAACTCGGCATACCTAGTTCCACTCGTCGGGGAGTTACAGTAGCTGTCACTGCCTTCGCCGGTCTTGATGAAGCGACCTACACCTTCATCAGTTCCATCAAGAACATAAGTTACGCATTACGTAGATAAAAAAGAAAAAAAAGATATAAAAATAAAATAAAACTTTCAAAATATCAAAATTAGGTCGTTTGACTATTATTCTCGCAACTAACAGAGCCTACACTAGTGTGTATGACATGTGTCGATGTAGTAGTTCGACTCTATGCCTATCAATTTTGAAAACGCGTCCTTAAGAGTGGTAGGGGGTTTTATAAGAACTACACTAATACACGTCATGGAGTGCGAGCTCTGTGTTCCTCCACTGCATATTAGGAGAAGATGGCTAGCATTCAAGTATTGCTTAAAGTCGTATTCTATATCCGATAAAGTAGTAATCAAACTGCTATTAAATCTTAGCGCTATTAGTCACATCAGGTATTGGGTAGGTAAAAAGCTTCCATTACTTGTTAGTGTGATTATGGAGGTTAGGGAAGTAAGTATAAGGTCATCTCCGATTCTAGACATGGTTTACTGGGATTAACATCCAAAATATAATAAAGATTAATTTGGAATTAGTCAAAAAACCTAAGAAAACATGATCTAAACTCAATAAAAGCAGAAACTTTGGAAGAATTATCGAATAAATATCATGATTATTATAAAATCTATACTGATGGGTCTAAGAGCGCTAATGGTATTGGCGCTGCTTACTACGATCCTTTGAAATCGGATAATACAAATACTTGCTATAAAATAAATAATTATGTGTCAGTCATGTCTTTGGAGCTATATGCAATTTCAGAAGCACTTTCCTTTTAACCATATTAACAGAAATATATTAATTTGTGTAGATAGCAAAAGTGCACTACAACGTATAGCTCGATGCGCCTCTGGGTGCAGAGGTGCACCGATAGCTTACGAAATTATTTCTAAAATACGCATTTTATCTAAAAGAGGTACAGATCTGAAATTGCAATGGGTTCCATCACTTAAAGGCATAAAGGGTAATGAGGAGGCTGACCGTTTAGCAAAGTTGGGTATAGTTGAGGGAATAGAAAAAAATATTGAAACTAATTTTATAGAATTATTGGCAAGATATATAAATAAATGTTATGAAGTTTGGAAAGAATACTTCGATAGAAGGTCTAAGGAATTTGGTATAGGTCTATAGTTTCGGAGCCTCCTCATGTACCATGGTTTTGTAACACTAGGCTTAGTAGAAAACTTATAGTAAGAGCTCACTGACTGAGATGTGGACACATGCCGCTCTATAAAGGCGGAACCACACTTACGTGGCGTGGCGAGTCGTGGCGCCTTCCGACGCAGATGATTGGCTACAAAACTCGCTGCGTTATGACGTAGGCTGGAACAGAGTCGTTTAGTTGGTGGATTCCGCGCCACGCCACGCCACGACACGTAAGTGTGGTTCCGACTTTACTTTGGTTTTTTAATGAAATATGTAATTCCCCGAATTGTGAGGCGTGTGGCACACTAGAAGATGTTGTACACCTATTGACGGAATGTGTCTGATATCAGTTTGCGAGAGAGGTGTCAGTGCGGGGGAAGGGCGAGTCCCGAACCGCCATTTTGTTGTGCAATGTTGTAGTTCCAAATCTGACGCGACCGATGCGCGACAGCGCGCGCTCCCTTACTACCTAAAGTTTTGTTTTCGACCCTACAGTTTTTAAAATATAAACCGTTTGCTCAACAAGTGTTTTACCATCAATCCACACCCTTAACAGTGGTCCTTCGAGCCGGATCGCGAATGCCTAATACTCCGCCGCCGAGGAGTAACATGGTAAAAACCCGCAGTACCACCAGCAAACGGAGAGAAAAGGAGGAGTTGGAGTCAAAGCTACAAGCGGTAACCGGAGCACAGGAAATGCCACCGCCTACACCAGTAAAAAAACATGATGATGAACCTAAAGTGAAAAGTTCTTGTGCCGCGAGTGTAGTGAAACCGGAACGAACCGGAAAACAAAATCCGCTTTCATATACATCACGTCAACCGGCTAAGTCCAAGAAACCGTCGTCATCAGAATCAATACAAGCACAGAAAAAGAGACTGGAACTAGAAGCAGCCCAGGCGAAGGCGCGTATTGAAATGGAACTCATCGATAGAAAATTAGCGGCGGACCTAGCAGAACTCGAAGAAGAATACAGTCCACTATCAGAAACATCGGAGCAAAGTAACGGCGCGGGTGATATTGAAAAGTGGTTGGAACATAGTCAACAAGAACTCCAGAAACTTAATAGTGATAAACACAAGTCACACATGAACCCGGCTGACACAGAAGGAGGAGCAGTTCAGCAGCTTGCGAGCGCAATCAAAGAACTCGTCACATCCTCAGCCATCCAGCAAAATGCGAAACTAATAAGTCGTCTCAGCACACCGAAAGATCTCCCTAGTTTCAGCGGCGACCCAAGAGAGTGGCTCCATTTCGAGCAAGCTTACATGGAATCCACAGAAATCTGTAATTTCACTGATAAAGAAAACCTTTGGCGGTTACGTAAATGCCTACGCGGCGCCGCGCAAGAAGCTGTAGCCGGCCTGCTTATCAGTGGTGCTTCATCAGCAGACATTCGTTCCACGCTGAAACTACAATTCGGAAACGTTGATGTCATTCTTTCCCGCATCGTGTCAGACATAAAAAAAATGAATAACCTATCTACAGATTACCATCGAGAAATAGTATCCTTTTCTGTCAAAATAAAGAACTACGTCGCAGCGGTACGAGCCCTTGGCCGCCATGAATACCTACAAGGCATGGAAGTAGCTAACATTATCTTATTCAAGCTACCTACTACCCTGCTCGCGAAGTGGACAGACTATAGTTACCCGTTTATCACTGCTGAATCACCAAAACCTAGACTAGATGTTCTGTCAGATTTCCTCACCGAAGAAGCTGTGAAAATATCAACCAGTAGTGCTAATTTATTACAACCTAGAACGGACAATTTCAAACGTAAACAAATTGATAAAGTGAACAATATACAAACTGTTTTACTGCAAGATGGACAAAGTGAAGAAAAGTGTCGTTATTGTCGTACTACTAGTCACAAATTAACTGAGTGTAAAAAGTTTAAAAAATCACTACGTGTTTTATAATAAAACTTGTTGTCTATTATAAAGAATTTAATAATATTAAGTTGAGTTCAGTATAAGCTACTTAGCTACACATTAAACATTTTAGAACTGACAACCGCTTAAGGCGGGCTGTCAAAGTGACATTCTTCTTATATTTTTAATAGGAATGTCATGGTAACTTAGCCATTCCAACACGCTGTCTTTTTACAGAAATTAACAAAAGATGTATGGTATGAAATTAAACAACATAAAAACACTATGAAACTGGTACACCACATACCTAGTAATGTGCTTAAGTATGTATAAACTACAACTAGTTATACTTAACAATTCAACACAGAGTACAGTAAAATTTAGGAACAATCAAAAGCTAGTGTGTTTAGTAAACACAATTTATGTGAAAGTAATTTGACAAAAAAGTCTCGTATGTGTCATAAAGTACAATACAATTAGAAAATATTTGAATGTTAGTTAACAACAATAATGCAAGTATAATTTTAACTTAAACTATTTAAATAATACTTATAATTTAAAAACAATGACTTAACATAGGTACATAATCTTTCAGGTAAGAAGGAGTTTTTATATCTCTCCTGGGTCTATTAGGTTTGCTATCGTTAGTTAATAGAGTAGGTGCTTTACTGATATCAGGAGTCTTAGTAGTGGATTGAGAACTTGATAATGGACTAATAGTTAGCAAAGAATTTTGGGATTCAGGATCCTCTAAGGTGTTATCTAAATTAATTGAAGAGGTGTAGGGGAGTGATAAAGTAGTTTCAACCTCTTCTTGTGTTTTCAAAGTTACATTTTCTTTTTCCTTAACAACAGGGAGTAGATTTTGTTGTGTTGTTGTATCAGTGGTCTGTTGAAGTGTCTCAGATAAATCTGTTGAATGTGGTGAAAGTGGACGAATATGTATAAGATCTCTTCTATATGTTGTATCATTTACATCAACTAAATAGGAACGATCTGAAAGCACATCTGTAATTATTCCAGGAGTCCACGTTTTGTTAGATGCTGGCTGAATTTGAACCGAAACAGGCTGTCCTATTTCTAATGTGGTTGCCCTTTTGGCTCTTTTATCATGCGAATATTTTACCCTCTCTTTATTACTCTTGATGTTTTCAGAAACATTTTCAATCACATTTGGTTTCAGTAAAGTTTTAACAGTTGGTAAGAAACCTCTTGTTCTACGTGAAAATATCCTTTGTACAGGGCTCGAGTCCAATTTATTAGGAGTATTTCTTAGACAAAGCAGACTCAACCAGATATCTTCTCCATCATTGGTAGTTTTCATTATTAATTTTTTGGCTATTTTAACGGTAGCTTCAGCTTTGCCATTGCCTTGGGGATGATGTGGAGATGATGTAACTTGTGTAAAGTTCCATTTACAAGAAAACTCTGAAAATTCTTGACTGACAAAATTAGTTCCACCATCTGTGACAACTATTTCTGGAATGCCATGTCGAGAAAAATTTTTCTTGCAAATTTCTATTACTTGTTTGGAAGATAAATCTTTTAATACATCAATCTCGAAAAAATCAGAATAATGGTCAACCGTTATCAAATATTTAATTTGTTTACCATTTTGGTTGAAGAAGAAAACATCCATGGATATTATTTGGAATGGATATTCAGGTATTTTGTGACTTTGCATGGTAAATTTTTGTTGACTTGGTTGATATTTAATACAAGTAGTGCAAGTTTTAATCATTTCTCTTATGTCGTTAGACATTGATGGCCAAAATATAGCATCTCTAGCTAATTTTAATGTATTTTCAATTCCTGAATGTGCTTTATGTAATTTACTCAACATTTTTTCTCTTAAATTTTCCGGTATTAGTATAGCTTGGTTCTTAAGTATAAGACCGTTATAGGTTGTTAACTCACTTTTATAATTATAGTACTTTTTGAGGGCATCTGGCACATCTCTTATAAATTTTGGCCATCCATGTAGAATAAAGTTTTTTAAAGCCTGAAGATTGTTATCTTTTGATGTTGTATTTTCTATTTCCTGTATACAGTTGTCAGATATAGGTAAGTTTAACAAAGGATCAATTTTTTCTATAATTTTAAATATTTTCAAGTCTTTTGATCTATCAATGTCTTTACACTCTAAATAGAATCGAGATAATGCATCTGCCATAACATTTTCTTTTCCAGATACAAATTGCAACTCAAGACTATATCTCTGTAACATCAGAAGCATTGATTGAAGCCTTTTTGGTGCTTGCAGAAGAGGTTTTTTAAATATATTTAGTAATGGTTTGTGATCTGTTTTAATAATTGTTTTTGTGTTACCTATAATTAGCTGATCAAACCGTTTGCAGGCGAAAAGTACTGCCAGCAATTCCTTTTCTATTTGGGCATACTTCCTTTCAGTTGGAGTGAGGCATCGTGATGCATATGCTACTGGAAGGTTCTGTTGAAACAGCGCCACCCCCAGAGCCCCTTCACTGGAATCACATTCTACAATGAGTGGCTCATTTTTGTCATAATATTTCAACGTTTTGGTGTCACAGATCATGGACTTCAATAAATCAAATTCTTTTTGAGCTCTTTTATTCCACAACCATTCAGTTTTATCATGTGTAAGATGTCTTAGGTATATTGAGTTAGCACTTAAGTTAGGAATAAACCTACTGAGATATGTAACTATACCCAGAAATCTCTGAACTTCTTTTTTATTTTTCGGTATTGGAATATTTGAAATTGACTCTATTTTAGATGGATCTGGTTGGAGACCTTTATTTGAAAACACATGCCCATAATATTTTACTGAAGTTTGTAAGAGTTTTGTTTTAGTTCTATTTAACTTGCAATTATATTTTTGTAATCTGTTAAATAAATTTTGAAGATTTTTGTTATGATCTATAATGGCTTCTGTCATTGTATCCCCAACTCCATATACAAGCAGATCATCGACTAGTGCCTCAATACCATTTAACCCCTGAATCATTTCACTCATTTTTATCTGAAAATGATCTGGTGCTGAAGATATGCCAAAGGGGAGGACCTTCCATCGGTATTTACCAAATGGTGTCCAAAATGTTGTTAATTTACTGCTTTTTTGAGATAGTTTCAAATGCCAAAATCCTTTTTTGACATCAAATGTAGAGAATATTTTAGCTCTGCCTAGCTCTGGTAGGATTTCTTCAACTGTAGTATATTGATGATTAGGCCTTTTTATAGCTTTGTTTAAAGGAATTGGATCTAGGCATATTCTAAAGTTATCTTTCTTTTTTATAATAAGTATATTGCTTACCCAATCTGTGTGACTATCTTCTTTGGTTATTATTCCTTCTTCTTCTAATCTCTTTAATTCCTCTTTCAGCATGGGTCGTAGAGCCACTGGAACACAACGAGCTTTCTGGATAACTGGTGAAACTGCCTCATCCATTTCCAGATCTACCTCGCCTGAAAAGCTTCCGTTACCTTCAAAAACTGAACTAAATTTATTTACAATGTCTTGTGTCTCCTGTGAATAATTGCATTGCATTATTTCCTTGCAGAATTTTACAAGACCCATATCAGTACAAGCTTGACATGATAAGAGAGGAATGTGTGTTTTGTGTACTATTTGAAATGTAACAGTGTGATTCTTTTTATGACCTGAAATGTTGGTTCTTAAAGTTAAATCTATTTCCCCATGTACAATGATATGATTTCCTCCAAAATCAAACAGAGTTTTATTTGACCGTCGCTTTTTTTCTTGTACATAACCTTCACCAAACATTTCCCTGACATTCTGGAGACCAATTAGACACTCATCAGCTGCTGTATCGAGTAGACATTTTGTAGATTTCCATTCGTTTTTGACCATGTATTCAAGTGTGCACTCCGCTAAGTTCTTATTATTTTTGTTTATGATCTTGTTGATAACCAGTTCAGTGTCAGAGTCTGAGACAATGCTGTTATTTTGTTCTTCTGTTTGGTTTCCCATCACCACCTTTACTTGTCTCTTCTTCTTACATACTTTCTCTAGATGGTTTTTTCCTTTACAGTTTTCACATTCTTTACCCCAGGCTGGACATATTTCTTTCTTGAATACATGAGAATTTCCACAAAACTTGCATTTTCTTTTCCTATTTGCAACTTTCTCTTCTATTTTCTTTATTTCTGAAGTTGTTGTTCCTGATAAATCTTTCATATGTCTTTCGGTGGCCTCTGCGGCACGACACAAATTGACTGCATCAGTTAAAGTTAAGTTTTCTTTTTTTAAAAGGTCTTTCTTTGTTTTCATATCTTTTATTCCTAAAATAATTTTATCCCGTAACATTTCATCTTTGAATGTAGCATATTCACAGTCTTCAATCAGCTTTGTTAAGTCTGCATAGAAAACATCAAACACTTCGTATTTTTGTTGAATTCTACTTAAGAAGATATATCTATTGTAGATTATGTTTTTCTTAGGGAGCATTTTGGTGGATATAATTTGCAAAATATCCTTGCATGTTTTGTTTGCCTTATTTGTGTCTGTCAGACCGAAATTCCCATATTTCTTTAACGCTTCGCCGCCTATGGCGCTGAATAATATGCTTACTTTTCTCGGTTCTTGTTCCGCCGACCATTCATCCATTTGAGTCGCAGAACAATAATTAGTCCACGCAGATAAGAATGATTTAAATGCATCTTGCGGGTCTATTTCAACGTTTATAGCTGTTGGCCAGGGCACATTTATGTTTTGTGGGTGTGTTTTCTGCGAAAGTCTTGCGATCTCTTCTTGCATAGACTTCAGGAGCATAGTTTGTTGTTGGACGATATTTACTAGCGATGTATCTTCCATTGTGCTCGATTTACGCTGCCACCATGTTTTATAATAAAACTTGTTGTCTATTATAAAGAATTTAATAATATTAAGTTGAGTTCAGTATAAGCTACTTAGCTACACATTAAACATTTTAGAACTGACAACCGCTTAAGGCGGGCTGTCAAAGTGACATTCTTCTTATATTTTTAATAGGAATGTCATGGTAACTTAGCCATTCCAACACTACGTAAGGACAGATGGCTGCACGTAAAGCGTAACGGTATCTGTTATCAGTGTTTACTAGCGCATCATCGTAGGGACACGTGCACAGCTCCCAGCTGTGACGTAAACAATTGTGGACAATCTCATCACCGATTATTACATTATGTGCCCCGTCAAGACAACAGTGAATCCGAGCCAGCGGCTCAACCCGAAGTTTCGCCCAATACTGAAGTTCCTTCCGAAACAATAACAAATATTAATGTCAGCTGTTCCGTAATGTTGAAAATTGTACCTATAAACATTCACGGCCCCAACGGAAGTGTGAGCACGACTGCATTGCTAGACGACGGTTCGACTGTGTCTTTGGTTAGTGCTTCGCTGGCGGACAAAGTGGGGCTTCGCGGCCGCCGGGAATGCCTCCGTGTGTGTGGCGCGTGGAACGACACCGAACTAGTGTGCAACGCAGAGCGCGCAAAGATGACCTTGAGTGGTGTTGATAACAAGATGTTTACAATCGATTCGCGAATTGTTAAAGAGTTAAACCTACCTCAAAGTTTGCCTACAGTAAATACCGAAAACTATACGCACCTATGTGACTTCAGCCATAATTTATGCACGAAAACACAACTACAACCACAAGTCTTAATCGGACAAGATAATTGTCACCTTCTCTTACCTTTGGAAATGAGGGTGGGCAGACCCGATGAACCCTGTGCCACCCGGACTCCCCTGGGTTGGTGCCTGCATGGAAGGGTACCTAATGTCTACTTACCTGATTTTGCTATACGTCACTCCTCATTGTTTATCACTAGTGACGTCATAGAAACAGAACGTATCCTGCGAGAGATCCAAGAGGAGGTGCGAAGGTCGTTCTCAATCGAGTCCATGGGCGTGTCTGGCAAGCCAAGACAGAACTCTGAAGACTTACGCGCTGAAGAAAGTTTAGAACGAACTTCTGTACTCATCAATGGTCAATGGCATGTCGGCTTACCTTGGCGAGACGAGAACTCTGTGATGCCGCTGGTCTCGTACCCATCGGCTCTGTGTAGACTGAAAGGAGTAGAACTCAAATTAAAAAGAAGCAAATGAATATGCGAAAAGATACGAAGAACGCATACGACATCTACTTGATAACGACTACGCAAAAAGATGTAACAACTTAAATGTTACGCCGCCAAGAACTTGGTACTTGCCTCATTTTGGGGTCGATAACCCCAACAAAAAGAAATTGCGTTTACTGTTTGACGCAGCAGCTAAAACAAATGGGTTATCACTTAACGATTATTTATTAAAATGCCCTGACCTACTTATGTCGTTATTTGGAATTATGCTGCGATTTAGAGAAAATCGAGTAGCCGGATCTGGAGATATTAAGGATATGTTTCTCAGAGTAAAAATTCGACCAGAAGACCAAGATGCCTTGCGATTTTTATATAGAGAAGAACCAGAAGGACCTATAAATACCTACGTGATGACGTCTCTAATTTTTGGTGCTAATTGCTCGCCCTTTATAGCCCAATTTGTAAAAAACAAAAACGCGAAGCAGTATGAGTTATCAATGCCTGCTGCGGCTGCTGCTATACATAAAAGTCATTACATGGACGATTATATAGACAGCCTACCTAACGAAGAGACTGCGATACAACTGATTCATGACGTCATGTCCATCCACCAAAATGGCGGGTTCGAGATGCGGAATTGGACGAGTAACAGTAAACAAGTACTTGCGAGCCTACCTAAAGATTTACTAGGCGACGCAGCCGTCAAATTCAAAATAGGTCAACAGTATTAAGGCGAACGCACGCTTGGATTGATTTGGCATCCAAGTGATGATACTTTGAGATTCGACGTATCTTTTAAGCGGATACCTGAAAGTATTATAAAAGGGACACAAAAGCCTACCAAGAGAGAAATGTTACGTGTAATTATGTCCATTTTCGACGTATATGGCATTCTAGCGCCGTACACCATTAATGGCAAAATCATATTGCAAGAAACATGGAAATTAAAGATCAGTTGGGATGATCCTATATCCGATGCAGTGTTCGAAAAATGGTCGAAATGGATACAATTTGTTTGTTTTCTGTTTGCTTGTTTGTTTTTTGTTTTCAATTGTATCTTTATTGAAATATGTACAAGATGTTAGCTTGCCAAGGTACCGGCAGCTACCACAAGAGTGAGCGAGAAGAAAGATAAAATCTCCCCGCCATCCACCTCAAGCGCTACGGCTACGAGTGCTACGAATGTTGCTACGAACGTAGCAGACGCGACATCGGCTACGAGTGCTACGACGCACAGCTGTTGTAAGATGAATGACCGAAAGATTGTTACTCAAAATGGTTATAGAAACCTACAGATGCATGTATTTAGTGATGCGTCTAGCAAGGCATACTGCGCTGTCGCGTACTGGCGATGGAATGACGACCAAGATAATATACGAGTAGCATTCATCGCGATAACTATTCCACGCTTGGAACTTCAAGCTGCTGTCCTAGCGGCTAGACTAGCAGACGCAGTTGCTAGAGAACATACTATAAAACCTGTGAAGCGAATATTCTGGAGTGACTCGACAACAGTGCTACACTGGATAAGAAATGATACTCGCGAATATAAAGTGTGCGTAGCAAACCGTTTAGGCGAAATTGACGAGTTAACGTAGATGAATGAATGGCGATACGTGCCTACAAAACTTAACGTAGCTGATATTGCTACGAGAGAAAATTACGTCTGCCCCGTCCTGCAAGATGATTGGATATACGGACCTACATTCTTAAGAAAAACTGAAGACGAATGGCCTCATGACGTCATATCTGTGGAAAGAAAAGAAACATCAGTGGTGTTTAATAAGAATAGACGCACAAGAAATTTACTTACCCGTACCTGATGCTACTCGATTTAGTTCCTGGCAACGCCTACGTCGATCGGCTTCTTTGGTACTCAAGTTTATAAATAAATGCAAGAAACTTACTTGTGAGTTCGACGACACTATGGAGAAGGCTGAAACATTATTATTAAAGAAATCACAAGCTGAATCGTTTAGTAGGGAGTTAACTGAAATAAAAAACAATAGATGTGTACCAAAAACAAGTACCTTGCTAACCTTGTCTCCTTACCTGGACCAACACGGAGTAATGCGCGTCGGTGGCCGCATAGGAGCTGCTCCTGGCATTCTACCTGAAACAAAAAACCCTGTAATATTAGATGGAAGAAGTTATCTTGCGAGATTGATCGTTAAGTATTATCATTACTACTACGCACACGGAAATCAAGAAACAGTAGTAAATGAGGTCAAACAACGATACTGGATCACGAGACTTAGACCTACCGTTAAACATGTAACATCTAAATGCTCAACTTGCAGAATAAGAAAATCCAAACCAGAAGTACCAAGAATGGGAGACTTACCCGGTGCTCGAATGGCCCATCATGAACGGCCGTTCACTTACTGCGGTGTGGATTTATTTGGTCCCATGGAAGTTACGGTGGCAAGGCGCCGCGAGAAAAGATACGGCGTCTTATTCACTTGCTTGACAGTACGCGCAATCCATCTGGAAGTAGTCACTAACCTTACAACTGACTCCTTTATTATGGCTATACGAAGGATGGCCGCGAGAAGAGGATGGCCACAATATTTGTACTCCGACAACGGAACTAATTTTCGAGGTGCGGATACGGAGCTGAAAAGGGATATAAAAGAACTGGACGAAGAAGTGCTGAAAGATGAGGCCTTAAATCGCGGCATCAAATGGACTTTCATACCGCCCGCGAGTCCTCCTTGGTTTGGGGCGTGGGAAAGGCTCATCAGAAGCGTAAAAACCAGCCTGAAGATAATTTTAAAAGAACGCGCTCCCAGGGATGAAACTCTATACACGCTGTTGACAGAAGTAGAGAATATGGTGAACAGCCGGCCGTTAACTCACGTATCTGTAGACCCAAAAGATCCTGAAACGTTAACACCTAATCATTTCCTGCTGGGCTCATCGTCTGGCTTACCTCACATCGGAAAATTTGATGATACAGACCGTTAGGTACCTGAGAAAACAATGGCGAATTTCACAAAGATTAGCGGACATGTACTGGCGCAGATGGGTTAAGGAAGTACTGCCAGATTTGCTACCCCGCAAGAAGTGGCAAGAGGACCATAAAAATTTACAAGAGGGTGACTCAGTACTTATAGTGGACCCTGACAATCCCCGCAACTCTTGGCCCAAGGGAATAATTCAGGAAGTGATCCCTGGAAAGGACGACCGAGTCAGAATGATTCGGTTAAAGACCAAATCAGGCATATTGACTAGACCGGTCACGCGTGCCGCTCGAATACCAGTTGATGGTGAGTGCTGCTGAGGCAGCACTGGGGTGGCGCGTGTTAGCAACGCAGTAAACCAAAACATACCTACCTATTTAAAAATTGTAAAAGGGAGTGCGCGGGGTCAGTGCAGGGGAAGGGCGAGTCCTGAACCGCCATTTTGTTATGCAATGTTGTAGTTCCAAATCTGACGCGACCGATGCGCGACAGCGCGCGCTCCCTTACTACCTAAAGTTTTGTTTTCGACCCTACAGTTTTTAAAATATAAACCGTTTGCTCAACAAGTGTTTTACCATCAATCCACACCCATAACACTAAGGGAGCTCGAGACAAATATGTACGATGTTGGTATGTTTCATAATATTTTATCGACACCTAACTCTGGTGCTGCTTATAGTTTAATTAAGTTTGTGTTGTTACGTTTTACGTTATAAGGTCCGATGGGACTGACACATTTGTATAAAAGTCCCTAATCTATACTCTATACATATAAATAAAATTGGAGTGTCTGTTTTTAATATTGAAATAACCGTTTTTTACTACATGTATATGAATATGGTACCTATTGTTTTCCGTATTTCGACTTCGGAAAGGAAAGTTATTTTTCGCTTTGCAGTGTTTTTTTGGAAGTCGGTTTGTTTTTTTGCTAAAAAGATTTTTATCTCTTTTTAGTTTTGTTAGGTACCTCCAATTGCCATAAAAATCATGTATAGCCAAAGTACATCTCATGACGATTCCAATAAGCCCAAATACGATTAAGATACATTTTTTTATTTCGAAATTCCAGAGACTACCTGCCGGCTTCATCATCAGATCAGTTCGATGGTACCATTTTCATCAGTACTATGTATTTATAAGTGTAGCAGCGACATAAGTAGTGATGCAATAAAACACGAGTAGTAGTGTAGAAATAGGAGCGTATATTTTCTGTTTTTTTTTTTTTTTTAAGTGACGTCTCGCAGATCAATCAAAGTGATTGGCTACTGCTTAACCAGGCTATCCTGTGGAGACTAAACTAAGCCTCCAGCCAGGCAAATATATTTTCTGTACTTACAACAAGCTTAAGTGCAAAATCTCGGGGCTGAAGTATTGCTAGTGGTACGATGAAAGCGTCGCGCGATCGTCCAATAAGAACGCGCCTACCAGACTCTGCAAATACCTAAAAGAAACGAGACAGATGCGCGCGCGAGCGAGATAGCACTAACGTAAATATAAAGCGTTCGTGAGGCGCGCGGTCTTCATTTCTATGCGATGCGTGGCTTGACGATGATGTAGCGATGCGTATCTCACAGTAGCTCCTTAGCGAAGCGTACGTTTGCCACAGCCTGGTGGTAACGTCACTATGCTTGATGATGAGATGGTTTATGATGTGACGTCGTTGCTGCATATGCTTAGTGAAGTACATGTTTCGCAGCAAACCGCGAGCCAGCTGTTTTTTGTTTGTAATGGTATCCAGGCGTCAATGCACGACGCGCGTTCGGCGTCGCACGGTCTGGTGTTTTGATGTGACAGCATTTTGCCTCACACGGTGCGCTATTGCCGTGTAGATCAAATGACGGCAGGTTTTTGTTGCTAAAGAATGTTTTCGCATTTTGTTGTAAGCAGTGTTTCAAGTCATCTTCTGACAAAGATATATAAATGTTCTTCTTGAGGTTGACAGCGATGTACTTGTTTGATAACCGCACATATGTGGCCCCCTCCGCGATGACAACTGGTAAAGGTATTGGTTTGTACAAGACAAAATCGTCGTTGGCCACGAGTGGAATATGTGCTTCGAATAAAAAGTAATTTTCTGTGACTCGTGCTTTCACATTGATAAGCTTGTAAATATCTCTAATGTTTTCTTTGTAGTTTTCCACTGGCAGAGACAGAGTTTTTGGATGGCTTCCGGATATTTCCGTAAGTTTTTGCATCAGACGAACCGGAGTGATCAGATGTACGTCTACATGTCCTTGGTAGACGTTAGTTAGAGTGTTGAACAGCATTTGCTGAAAAGTCTTCAAGCTATTGATCAATAGGTACAGTACCTAGTACCCAACTGATAAGGCGCGTCGTGAATCTTCGTTCGCGCAGAAAAGAAAGTATAGCCCCGAAGATTAACGAAAGAATGCTTAAAAATTACAATCAACCTTAGTTCACTACTATATGGTTCATAATAAACTGCAGCTGTTAGTTCCGTCTCACTCGTAAGTCACACCCCTCCGCACAATTACCTACACTTCGTGCCAATTTTAGCGGGCAGTTTTCATCAAAAATATATTTAATTCAAAATACAGGTTATTTAAAATGTATGATTTATTTAATAAACAAATAGGTATTTATTAAGTATACAATACAAAAAACTTAATCTAAAGGCCGAACTCCTGCTATTCCAATATCACTATGAGCGTCGATACTATTACCATCACTATCACGACTCGAACTATCCGATGAGGATGATGTATCTTCGTTCGTATTTATGACAAATTGGTCCAATCTATCGTCGATTGCCTCTTCCAATGTCATAAATTTGTCTTCGCATTTGATGGCATGATCCACAACTTTTTGCCACTCGTCTGGCCCGATGGATGCGAATTTTTCCGACAAAAGACGCTGCACTTCGGTCAAATTCATGGCAACATTGAATTTGCTTACGTGACCTTTCACCTGCGACCAAATGTTTTCTATCGGGTTGAAGTCCGGATGATATGGAGGGAGCCTTAACACTGTGTGACCGTGAGCTTCCATTATGGTGTCAAGCGAGAACTTTACATAAAGATGCTTATGGCGTTTAATTATATCGTACAATTCCGGTTTATACGCTTTGATATCGAAAGGTATGTTTTTATCTTTTAACCAATCCTGCATAATCTTTTTTGAAGAGTTACTGTTCGGTGCCCTCTCTTCTAATGTGCTATGGTATGACGCATTGTCAATGACAAACACAGAATTCGGTTGGAGGTTGGGAATTAATTTCTCTTGCAACCATTGTTCCTAATTTTCTCTGTTCATCTCACTGTGATAGTCTCCTGTGGTCTGAGCCGATTTGTACATGAGCAAAGCATTTGGTATAAATCCATTAGCACCACCAGCATGCACTATAATCAGCCTCGGTCCCTTCGAAATTGGTTTTTTTATGCCTTTGCCTTGACCGTCAGACCAGGCTTGTTCCTTCGTGTGGGTCGAATGAACATAAGTCTCGTCGCCATACACAATAGGTCTCCCTTCATGCCGATACTTTTTTATTTTTCTTAAAAATCGTATTCTTAACAGCCTTACTTCGTCTTTTTCCGCCAGCATCTTACGGTTCGTTTGCGTTTTCTTAAACCTAAATCCTAGCTCTCTTACAATTCGGCGCAGAGTTTCTCTGCCTCCTTCGAAGTCGATATCTCTTTTTAATTTCTCCAATAGCGCTCTCATTGTGACTACCTGTTTTTCTTCGCGGTGAAAGTCATAAATTTCAAAGTCAAAGTCAAAGTTTTATTGCGAACTAAGTGTACAATGTTGATGTTATTTTATGTTGTTACTTAAGACTTAGCAGCCTTTTACAAGCATTGCAATTTTCATCCTAAATTAGCATGCATTAAATATTATTTAGATCAGTAAAATTATATTGAGACATTTTCTTATGTCAAAATTAAAATGTCAATAGTTATGAATTCAATATAATTATTCAGCAATATTAATGTCATCCATTTCAGATATTACAAATTATAACTATGATTTTAAATTAATGTAAATAGGATAGACTAATTTTATATTGTTTTATAGGACAGATCGCCACTTTTGTACATGAGAGATAATCGTTATTTTAAGCTAGCCTCTAAATATTCTTTTACTGAGTAGAAACATTTTTGGATTAGGAATAGCTTTAGCCTCTTTTGGAATATTGTTGCTGATTTTTCAGTTTTAAACGTGTTGGGCAACTTATTATATATTTTTATTGCCATATAGTATGGGCTGTCACTTAACATTTTAATTCTTGAGGATGGAGCGCATAATTGGCATATTGCCTTTTTCTGGCGTATAGCTTGGTATGAAAAATCGTCCAATTCCTTACGATAAGTTTTCTTCAATTTACCCTTTTTCGGCGTTCTAAAAGAAGGACCCGCAGTGTTTTCACTCGTATGTTGATCCTTCTCTTTAAGAATTCTCGTTATTGTTCGTTTTGAAATTTGTGTAGCTTCGGCCGTTCGGTCAATAATTTTCAAAAATCGATCTTTTATAAATGTTGTGTTCTTAGACTCCTGAGCTTAAAGCTCGTGCACATTGAAAATAATTTCCCGAGCTTGACGTTTAAGTGGTTGCCCCCTTTTTAAAGAACTCATTTTAAACCATAAAAAAGAAAACACTTTTGTTGCCACTAAGTGTACTTTTGCCTGCTGCGCGTGAACTCGATCAGAAGTATGGCGCCTGACTGACATGCCACGCGGCGCGCGCTAACGTGGCGGCAGCTGCCGACCAATAGCGGTACAGGAAAAAGAAGCGCGGTGCGTGGAGCGTGCCGATTGGTCAATAGCATTTCCAGCGCTTTGAAAATTTATCTTCTGCGCAGGTACATCGGTAAGCCATATCAGTTGGGTACTACTGTACGTTGTTAACGAAGCAGAATTGATGTAGGTCGTTGCAGAAAGTATTCCCATTTCCGTTTCGATGGTAGCTATGTTCATGTTGGTTTGATTCATGAAGTGTTCAATAGAGTTGAATTGACGCTGAATGTTGTCCTCACTTTGTTTCAGTACTTGATTCTCAAGCTCCACAATAGTTGTTTGATTCTTGATTAACTCCAGTAGGTAGTTTTCGTTGGTCTGAAGAGATTGTATATCGTTTTGATATTTTTTAGCGAATTGTTGGTCCAATACTCCGAACAAACTGTTGGCTATGTAACCGACTCCATCCACTAGCCCCCTTTTCTTTCTGTTGCTTAAGTGTTTGTGTGGGTTTATAAGAATGGTGTTATAGTAGTTCAAAAGTTCCATTTCATGCCTTAATTGTTCCATAGTTGGTAAGCAGTGTTGTAGTTGCGTTTTGTAGCATAAGTTCTGGATGTTCTCAAAGTAAGTTTGAGTGCGATGAGTTCCTTCCCAATAGCTTGTTAGATTATAGTACATCATAAGTATCCATTCATCATGCACCACTTGCATTTTGCCGACGGTGTCATAGTATATGGGCCGCTCGCGTTCCAAGTTTGTAATCTGAACGGTTGACGCCGGCGATGCGCGCGTGCCGTCAATGGCGCTATAAGATCCCGTTACAAATGTAAACAAATATAACAATGTTATTAGTAACGTTGAGGTAATAGGTTTCTTTGACCTCTTCCGCTGCACATTTTTCGAACTCTGTTTAGGCTTCTCTTCTATGTTGTTGGTCTCGGCATCCTCAATTTCAGAGCTTAATGGTAATGGCGATAGTTTTGTAATTGGACGCTTGATTATTCCTGCTTGAGTTTTGACGGTGGTCACCCGAACATATCCATCAGGTCCTGGACGAGTCTCCAGTATACGACCCAATGCCCATTTTCCCGGCGGTAGATTGTTTTCTTTCACCAGTACTATTGTAATAGAATACTAGATGGACAACAGAGCTAGTACAAAGCAGGTAGGTCAGTGTATAAAAATACTAAAGGAAATATAATACTCACGTGTAGTTGGTAATTCAGCAATAATACACAGTTTGGACTTTGAACTATTATTTATTTTCCACTTCATACTAAGTTACCATCAACTCCATACAATATATCCACTTAGGACAACTCTAGACTAAACTCCTAGGGACACTACGGAAACATTCTTGCTGCCAGCACGTCCAGACTCGACTGCCCCCCTCAAAACTGACTCAACCTGCCTCGTGTCCGAACAATCCCCCTCCAATCGACAACTGTCATTGGATGTGACGTCATTTTACATTCGAATATTTTCTAGGATAATCAATTTAACAACTTTTAAGTACTATTTGATGTTAAAAATAAATAATTTAATTCTGTACAAATAAAAGATGTATTTATCAAAGAAAACCTAACACTATATCGCCTTCTTTGACGTTTCTAGAAGGTTTGTTCCATTTACTACGTGTTTGTAGTGTTGTCAGGTAATCGTTTGACCAGTTTTTTCCAGTATTGTTGAAACAATACATGTGCTCGGTACGCTGCCACCTGCGACGTAAGTCAATGTTGTTTACGTCATTGTAATCCGAGAGTGGCATGGACAATATCGAACTTCCTGTGAGGAAGTGTCCAGGAGTAAGGCAGTTGTAAAACTCTTCTGGATCTTCAGTTAGCGGGCACAGCGGTCGTGAATTCAAGCAGGCTTCTATTTTGGTTAAAATTGTTATTAACTCTTCGTATGCATGTCAGTTTTTGGTCCTCGAGTACTCGTCGCAGATGGTACTTCATCGACTTAACGGCGGCCTCCCATAGACCACCAGCAGTAGGCTAGGCGGGAGCGTTAAAATGCCATTTCACCACCAATTTGGCCAGTTCGTTAAAGAGCTCTGGTTTCAGTAGTTGTTTGAACTCTTCGAATTCTTGACAAAGCGTCTTTGCGGCGCCGATGAAGTTTGTACCACAGTCAGAGTACATGTGCTTGGGAGTTCCGCGCTTCGCACACAGTCTTTGGAAAGCCGCAATAAACGTTTCCGTGCTAAGATCTGACACGAGTTCAATATGAACGGCTTTCGTCACCATACATATAAATATTGCTATGTATCCTTTTGAAGTCTTCACGCCTCTGCCCTTGTTGTGTTTGACGTCGACGTGACCGGTAAAGTCAACTCCTGTGTGTGTGAAAGGCCGGCACGGAGTAATTCTTTATTGTGGTAGGTCACCCATTAGGGGGCCACGCCTCAAAGCGGCGCACCCTGGGCAACGTCGGCTCCAATTGCCCACCCGCGTTGGTTGGACAGTTGGGGCGGGCGGCTAATTTCAACAAACGAGGAAAGGTCACGGTTCCAAATACAGATCATCATCCATGATGGTCTGTGAAGGGGACCGGGCTAGAGGCGGGGCGGCAAGTCCGTCGCTGCGGTGGCCATCTAACGCCTACTCCCCCCTCTGCTGACAGAGGGTAGGTTGAGTGGGCGTGGAGTAGATATGGAACCCAATCCCAAGGTCTCGCGTGCCGAGGGGATGAATGGCCGGAGGGTTAGTATCCGGTCCCTAGCGCTGGGAAAGGGACCTTACCCTTAAAAAAAAAGGAACATAAAACATGGAACACAGACTAACGGAAAAAAATCCTCAGGTGGGTACCCTTGCGCAACGCAAGGGCGAATCCCGCCCCTCTAGGGATCTCCTAGAGGGCAGCCCCATCGTATCTGAGGGGGGGACCAATAGTCACACGGTCCGGCAGACCACCGCCGACCTGCGCCAAGAGAGCCACGAGCGAGAAAAGGAGCTCCAGGTTCACCAGGAGCGACTGCGCGACGTGGACGCACAGCTTGCCGTCGCCGACGGCAACAAGAGCCGAGGAGGCTCAAGTCCCCATGTGGACGTACGTCTTGCCGTCGCCGACGGCAACAAGAGCCGAGGAGGCTCAAGGCATGGAGACAATTTGTCCGACCAGGACTCGCGTGGCACCTCCAAATTTTGGAGGAAGCGTCCGCGCAGCAGGGACTCGGGGTCGCTGGGTCTCTCCTCGAGTGAGGAGAACCTGTCGGCCCCGAAGGTGTCAACAGGACGGCGAGGGCGGGGTCGCGCAGTGGCCGGTTTTGCCACCGGTCGGGTGCCGGAACGCGACGCGCTTGGTCGCTTTTTGTCTCGGCCCGACACACCTGGCCCTGCAGAGTGTGTGCAGAGTGACCCTGGGCACATGAGTGCGGACCAGAGCGGTGGCTCCACCACGTCCTTGCTAGGTGAAAATAAGGCGGAAGCAAACGCCGCAAAGCGGGCGCAGCGACAGGCTGTCGCGGCTGACGAGGTCAGCGAGTTGGCCCGACAGGCCCGAGAGCGGCGTCCGGCTCAGACGGCTGCCGGTGGGGACATGTCAGCGGTGAAGCTCAGTCGCCAAGTGACGGACGGGCTGGAGGTCGTCCTAAAGGTTGCCACCAAATCAGGCAACCTGAAGGGTACATTTACCCATGCCCTGAAGCAGGCGGTGAGCGACATACAGGAGGCGGTTGAGGTCCTCATAAACCGCACAACCACGGACGAGACGGCGAAGCTGTGGGAGGAGAACAGCCGTCTCCGATCTGAGGTGGAGGACCTCAAGCGGCAGTTTGCCGCCCAGAAGGCAGCTACTGCCGTCACGAGCCCATCGCCGGCCCCATCTTCGGCTCCATCATCGGCCCCTGCACTTGCGGATGCGGATATCGAGAGGATCGCGCGCATCTGCATGATGCAGTGCGGGCAAATGGTGGGGCCCGGATGGAGGCCATAGAGTCGAGGTTACCCTCAGCCAAAACCGTCCGCCCGCCACTCGCTGCAGACAAGCGGAGACAGGAGGGGCTCGCTAATCCTGGGCCGGCAGCCGCGTCGGTCAGGCTGAGCCGAGAAGTGCCGGGAAGGGGGCCAAAAAGCCCACGGAGGGGCCCAATAAGCCCGCGGAGGGTAGGTCCGCGCCCAATTCCCGGTCAGTGGCTGCCACACCGACCACCCCGCCTGGCCCCCTCACGGAGGCCTGGACGACGGTGGTCAAGAAAGGTCGTCGTCGCAAGAACAGGACGGCGCCGCCGGCACCACCAGCTGGAGCACCCGCATCGGCATCGAGGAAGGCCGCGGGACCCCCTAAGGTCAGAGCCCCACGCTCCGCGGCTGTAGTAATCACGCTGCAGCCCGGAGCCGTTGAAAGGGGCGTCTCCTACAAGTCGGTCCTGACAGAAGCGAAGGCGAAAGTCGCGTTCCCCGACCTTGGAACACCGTCCGGCTTCAAAATGAGGCCGGCAATAACGGGGGCGCGGCTGCTCGAGGTGTCGGGTGCCTCTAGCGCCAAAAAGGCGGACATTTTGGCCGCCAAGCTGCGGGAGGTCCTCAACCCTGAGGACGTCCGGGTATCCAGGCCGACGAAGACAGCTGAGCTGCGTATCGACGGTTTGGACGACTCAACAACCCCAGCTGAGGTCGTGGCGGCCATTACCCGAGCCGGTGGATGTCCGTCCGATGATGTGCGGACGGGCGAGATCCGCGCCGACGCTACCGGACTCGGCATGATTTGGGTGCGGTGCCCGGTGGCGGTGGCGAACAAGGTCGCTGAAGGTGGGCGACTGTTGGTGGGGTGGGTTTCAACAAGGGTGAAGCTACTGCAACCCAGGGCATTGCGGTGCTATCGTTGCCTTGACATTGGGCATGTCAGGGCACGATGCACCGCCGAAACAGACCGCAGCGAGCAATGCTATTGCTGCGGTCAGCCCGGCCACAAGGCGGCCCAGTGCTCCGCGGCGCCAACCTGTAGCCTCTGTACAGCTGCAGGGAGGCCCGCTGGGCACAGAGCGGGTGGAAAGGCCTGTGGCGCACTCGCGCAGCAGCAGAAGAGGAGAAGGAGGGGCAAGTTTCCGGGGGACTCTTAACCCCCCAGTCAGTCTGGCTGCTCTTCGGCCGACTCCCGGCCTAAGAATGGAGTGGAGGGAATGGATTGCGCATAATGGCGCTCTACCATTTCCTCCAGGGCAATATCAACCACTCTGCCAGAGCTCAGGATCTCTTGCTCCAGAGCATGGCAGAGTGGTCGATTCACGTGGCTGTGGTCGCCGAGCCGTATTTCGTCCCACCCAGAGATAACTGGGATGGAGACCTAGACGGTTTGGTGGCCATTATTGGCGGGGCTCTTGTCAGCCCGTCCCGAGGTCGCGGCTGGGTGACCGCCCTCGCGGACGGCGTTGGCATAGTTGGTGTGTATTTTTCGCCCAACAAGAGTCTCGCCGACTTCAAGAATTTCCTTGTCGAGTTAGGCGCCGTCGTAGGCCGACTCCACCCTCACCCTGTGCTGTTACTAGGGGATCTCAACGCCAAGTCTTCGGCGTGGGGATCTCCGGTAACCGATGCTAGGGGTGAGGCGCTGGAGGAGTGGGTTGTAACCACCGGCATGGTCATCTTAAACCGGGGCTCGGTTTACACGTGCGTGCGACAGCGGGGCGGGTCAGTGGTGGACGTCTCGTTCGCTAGCCCTGCTGTCGCGAGCCGTGTCCGCGATTGGCATGTCGCCGTGGAGGTGGAGACGTTATCGGATCACCGATACATTCGTTTCAACGTCTCCACCCAGACCGCCGGCGGCCGTGGTACGCCGGCCCCGCGAGTGGATGGTCCACGCTGGGCGCGCAAGCGCATCGACAGGGAACTTCTCGAGGAGGCCACCATTGTCCAGGCCTGGATCCGGGAGTCGGCAACGACCGGACCCGTCGACGTCGAACAGGAGGCGCTATGGTTCCGCGGGGCGATGACGCAAATCAGCGACGCGTCCATGCTCCGGGTCCACGCACAGTCAGCAAGGCGCCAGGTGTACTGGTGGTCCGCCGAGATCGCACAGTTGCGTGTTGCGTGCGTAGCGGCCAGACGCCAGTACACCCGATACCGGAGGTGACGTCGTCGGGTCCCTGACGAGGAAGCCGCGCGTTATGGGGTGTACCGCGCGGCGACGGAGACTCTGCGGCTGGCCATTGGCGAGGCGAAGAAGCGAGCCAGGGAGAAGATGTTGGAGACTCTATACGGGGATCCTTGGGGGCGCCCTTATCGAGCTGTTCGAGGGAAACTTCGAGCCGCCGCGCTTCCAATTACGGTGAGTCTCCAACCCGAGCTGCTGGAGGAGGTAGTCGCAGCCCTCTTCCCGGTGAGAGCGGAGCATATCCCGCCGCCGATGGCTTTGCCCACGGCCGCAGAGTCTACAGAGGAGGACGCCATCAGCGTCCCAGAGGTGACACAGGCAGAGATGGGGGCGGCCGTAATGCGGCTCCGGGCCAAGAACGTGGCTCCGGGGCCCGACGGAATCCATGGCAACGTGCTAGCCCTCGCTTTGAAGGAGCTAGAGCCCTGGCTGAGAGGACTCTTCACAGCGAGCCTTGAGCGGGGTCAGTTTCCCACTCTGTGGAAATCTGCTCATGCTTCATCGCTGCCCGCTTCGTCAGCCACTTGTATAGAGTGGGGCCGGACCTGGACGAAAGCCAATTCGGCTTTCGGCATGGGCGCTCCACCATCCACGCGATATCGCGGGTGAGAGTCCTGGCGGAGGAAGCGGTGTCCCGGGGTGGGGTGATGTTGGCGGTGTCCTTGGACATTTCCAACGCCTTCAGCACCCTGCCCTGGAGTTGTGTTCGGGAGGCATTGCGGTATCATCGAGGGCTCGGTCCTGGGCCCGCCCCTGTGGAACATCGGTTACGACTGGGTGCTGAGAGGCGAACTCCAACCGGGCGTAGACCTGACGTGTTACGCGGACGATACGCTGGTCACCGCCCGGGGGAGTTCGTACAGGGAGGCAGCGTTGCTGGCGACGGCTGCGGTCTCACAGGTGGTGAGCCGCATACGGCGCCTTGGCCTGGAGGTGGCCCTCAACAAGTCGGAGGCCATGGTCTTTCATGGCCCCCGGCGGCCGCCGCCGCCTGATGCCCACATCGTCGTCGGGGGGGCTCGAATCGCTGTCGAGTCAATCATGAAGTACCTGGGATTGGTGCTCGACAGCCGGTGGGATTTCGGCCCCCACTTCCAGAGGCTGGACGCCCAAGTTGTTGGGCGCGGCTGGGGCGCTGTCAACGCTGCTTCCCAATCTGGGGGGCCCGAGCGCTGCCTGTAGGCGGCTCTACGTGGGGATCGTGCGATCGATGGCCCTGTATGGAGCCCCGATCTGGGCGGCTGACCTGACGGCCGGCAGCATCGCTGTTCTGCGAAAGCCGCAGAGAGCGATGGCCGTCAGAGTCATCAGGGGGTATCGCACGATCTCCTACGAGGCGGCTTGTGCACTGGCTGGATCTCCACCCTGGGACCTGGAGGCGAAGGTACTCGCGTCACTGTATCGGTGGCGCGAGGAAGCGCGGGCGCTGGGTGAGGGGCTGATGCAGCGACATATGCTGTTGCGTCAGTCTCAGCTTCGCGAGGTCCTGGTGGCGGAATGGCGGAACAGACTTTCACGCCCTACCGCCGGCCTCATTACCATCGAGGCGATCCGGCCAGTGCTCAAGCGCTGGCTTGTGAGGAGGCACGGCTCCCTGTCGTTTCGGATGACGCAGGTGCTCTCGGGGCATGGTTGCTTCGGGAAGTACCTGTGTCGCATAAACAGGGAGCCGGACGCCCGGTGTCACCACTGCGTCGACTGCCGGGAGGACACGGCGCGGCATACGCTGGCAGAGTGTGCCGCTTGGGAGGAGCCACGCCGTGCCCTCATCTCTGAAGTAGGCAGTGACCTGTCGTTGCCGGCCGTAGTCGAGTCTATGGTCGACAGCGAGGAGTCCTGGGACGCGGTGGTATCCTTCTGCGAAACAGTCGTCTCGCAGAAGGAGGCTGCGGAGAGGGAGAGGGAGATTTCATCTACTCACCCGAACCCCCACACTTCAGGACCCGAGGTGGTGGCGCGTAGTGTTCCACGCGCGCCCGTCTTAGACGTTGCGGGGGGAGTCAAACACCTCACTCCCCCCAACCCGAGATTGAGGCCCGGAGGCGGGCCGGCACTAGCCGGGGGTTGCGGAAGTATCGTTGTTCCCGCGACCCCCGGCGTAGGTGTGAGATGGAACACCGGGGTGGTTTTGTATAAGTCTGACAGACCCCTCCGCCCCTCCCCAGGGCGCAGGACATCCAATGAGGATTTTCAAACACGAAAAAAAAAAAAAAAAAAGGAAAAGGTCACCCATTAGTTGGTGACTATCTGTTTTGTTGAAGCGATGACAGCGTACACATTTTTTAAGTTGCATTTTGACGGCCCGGTTACCTCCAACGATCCAGTAACGCCGTCTAATGTAAGTTAGCGTCAGCCGAGCTCCTCCATGTACAGTGTTTGAATGAGCTTGTTCTATTAGAAGTTGTGTGAATCGTCCCTTATGTGGTATGATGATTGGATACTTCATCTCTCCAGTTAGGCTTGAATGTTTAAGACGACCTCCGACACACATAATTCCTGTTTTGTTAATGTATTTATTTTACGCGCTGCGCTTAGTTCGCTTGTTGTTAGGTACGTACGTAGTTTCAGATTACGTCTTATTGCGCATATTTGTTATGAAGCGTCGTATCCATGCGATGACCCTGTTTACGTATGTTAATGAACTGCATTTGTTTAATAGTTTTGTTATAATGTTATGCTCGTTATTTTCTTGTGTTTCGTCAACTTGAACATGATGTATACAGCCCAAATTTGTTTGGAAAGCGCAAGGAATATCGTCCGACGAATCTTGTTTTGTCAAAAATGCGGGGCCTAGCCACCATAGATCGAAGTTCTTCAGTTTGTTTGACAAAAGTCCCCTTTATGCGCAGTCTGCGGGATTGTGTTCTGATTTGACATAATGCCACTGAGCTGCAGGAATTACGGTTTTGATCTTTGTAACTCTGTTGGCTACGTACGTCTCCCATCTTGATGTTTCTCCCTGAATCCACGCCAGAACTACTTGAGAATCCGACCATGCCCGGGTGGTTATGTTAAATCCACTGAAAGCTTGCTTGCTTTTCTCCATCAAGTCAGCTAGTAGCTGAGCGCCACATAGCTCCAGCCTCGGTAATGTGGTTTTCTGTGTCAGTGGAGCCACCCTAGTTCGAGCAGCTAGTAGAGTTACGATGGGTTGGTCATTATCTTTAAAGACTCTGCTATACATAACGCAAGCGTATGCCTTTTCACTTGAGTCACAGAAGCCTAATAGCTCGACACATTTTTTTGTATCGCCAATCCATCTGTTTATTGTTATTTCCTTTATGCACGGCAGTTCTGTTTTTAGGTTCAGCCACTCAGATTCGATGTTGCTGGGCACTGCGTCGTCCCAGCTGAGTTTGCTCATCCAGAAATTCTGGAATATTAGTTTGGCTTTGACCGTACTTGTATGGTAGAGAATTCACAATAATGACTGATCACAAACCTTTAATTTATCTTTTTGGCATGAGAGATCCTTCAAGTAGGCTCCTTAAATTTCGTTTAACTTTGGAAGAATATACGTTTAAAATTATTTATGTACGAGGAAAAGAAAATGTTGTTGCAGATGCATTGTCAAGAATATATATAACATCAGACGAACTAAAAAATATTCAAGCGCAAGTGGTTTCAGTGATGACTAGGGCACAAAAGCGAAAGATTGATGAGGAGTCAAAGGAGTTAAATAAAAATAAGAATTATGTAGAGAAGGCGGATCTTATTAAATCTCCTGACTATTGGTCTGGCCAACCAAGGGTTGTGGATATATTAAGAAAACCGCGCGACTCAGTCGAAATGAGTTTTATTGAAGGTAGTGAATTAAATACATTGAGAAACGATGGCATGATAACTGATGCTAGTGAATGTTTTGTATTTTTAGCAAAAACAAAGATTATTTACATCAATCTTGATTTCAAGGCACATTTCACGTGAGCCGAATTTGTGCAGAAATTAAGTTTGTTTTGTAAAAAGTTAGATATTGAAGAAGTAGATATGTACCTATGATTAAAAATAAAGATAATATAGATTTCATTCTAAACGTTTGTGATGAGATATCGAAGTTAGGAAATTGGTTTGGACCGCGGATATGTATTTTGCGAGGAGTAAAAAGACTGACGACAAAGAAAAAATAATAATTATTATCTAATGACTTTCATTTACTGCCATCCAGTGGTCATGCTGGAGTGCGCAGAATGGTAAATACTATAAAGAAGATATATTATTGGCCGAGTATAGAAAAGGACGTACAAACATTTGTAAAAAAGTGTACGAAGTATCAGAAGTCAAAGTATAGCCGTTACATAAAAGAAGCAATGGTAATTACTTTCACAGCTTCCTCGGCTTTTCAAAAGATATATTTAGATGTAGTTGGTCCTTTGGATAGAGACATAGACGGGAACTGTTATATATTGACCATTCAATGCGAATTATCTAAATTTATTCAGGCTATTCCCTTAAAAAATAAAGAAACCGTGTCCATAGCTGATGCATTCGTAAAACATTTTATTTTAATATTTGGAATTCCTGAAATAATAGCTACAGACAGAGGAACTGAGTTTATCTCCGCAACTATGGAACAGGTATATATTGAAAAATTATCTTCAACTGCCTACCACCACCAATGTATAGGAGCACTTGAAAATACTCACAAAGGTTTGGGTGCATTTTTACGGATCCAATGTGAAAACCATACAGATACATGGAGCTATTGGTTACCGTATTGGTCATCAGTTTCAACAATACAGTTCATTCCGAAACAAATTACACGCCTTACGAACTTGTTTTTGGTAAACTTTGTCGAATACCTAGTAGAATTTCTGAGTCAGTAGAACCATTGTACAATAATAGCGATAATTATCCAATGCAGTTAAAATATCGCTTACAGTTAGCCCATGCCGATGCAAAAAATAATTTACTGTGTAATAAATACAAACGCAAGGAATTGTACGATAAATCAATAAATCCTATTATATATCAGGAAAATGATCTATGAAATTGTGGGTAGACAATAAGTATAATTTACTTTTAACATTAATAGAGTTAGTTTGGAAATGTAAGGAAAAAAAAATCACATGTATTTGATTTTTTTTTTCCCTTGCCCCAGGAAGTGAAGTGTATGTATGCTCCCTAACAGTGCATAACGTAGTTAGTACACTTTTTGCATGTGGTGTTTGCCTGTAATTAGTTGTGCAGTTAGATTTAAGACACAATTACTTAAATGTTCCTATCTGTGTAATATCTGTAACAACTGTTGGCGAACCTTATTTAAATAAATAAAATAAAATATAACGATACATTTGCAAACGTAAACATTTTTTTAATAAGTTTTTCTATGGGATATTGAATATTTCCTACTGTTATATTTATTTAATTTCTTTTGTTATGTTATTAGTGAACGAATGCTTATTGAATACTACTGTTATATATTTTTATGTATGTACTAAGCAAGCTCTAGACTAGATAGACGTGGAATAGATAGTAACAATTTTATGAAAAAAAAAACCGTTTTTTACATGAATCATGGCTCGCCCATTATATATACTTTTTAATTTTCAACAATGCTAAGCTTCTAAAGATACCACATAAATCGATATCGGTTTAGCCGTTTAGAAGTTATGGTGGAATAAAGAAAATCACAAACATACATGAGCCCTGAAAACATAACACTCCTTCACACACAAAACAACACACAACTAACACCCTTCTTAGGCAGTCGTTTAAAAATGTGCATTTATTCTTTCGTAATTTTTCACTTTACCCAACATAGTCTTTTAGGTTGTTGTTCTGTTGAATACTGGATGAAGACTGAAGACTCGCCGTTTTTCTTTTTTTTTATTGAGGGGCGTCTCGCAGTTCAATCAAAGTGATCGTCTACTGCTTAACCAGGCGATCCTGTGGAGACTAAGCTATATAGCTTCCAGCCAGGCACAAAGACTCGCCATAGGCGCGGCCCTATTTATATGCGCCTGTTGTACGCGCTTTTGCGCCGAGCCCCATTCTCTTGTAAATCAGGATCTACAACTTGAACTCACAACAGTCAAGAGTGAGGGGCGCGGGGCTGGAGCGAGGCGGAAACTTTTACAAGGGGAATGGGAGGGGTACGTCTTTATGTACACAAGTTTTCTATTGTTCTTCTTCTAATTCGCACATTCCTCTTACTTATTTAAGATCTTTAATTTATTGCTGTAGTAAGTGACCTAATTAACATAATGGCATACTCAAAATCTTTGTTTAGTGTCCAGAAGTACAAAAATAAGGGCTTTAAAAACCTGTTTCTACGGAAATCTTAAATAATTTGCTATTACATGCCTCTAAAATTGATTTAGGCTTTAATTTAGATTGTTGTGCTTCTCAACACCTATGTATGTGGGCTCATGTATTCTAATGTACCAATACGTATATAAACAATTGTACGCTATGATTGGAGGCAGTTATAAAGGATATTCTAATGGAGAGACTAGTTTAACTCATCTCCCCGGACTCACAACCTTACACTTAAGACAAAAGTCTATGACCAGTGTGTGTTGCCAGTGATCACTTAAGGAACCGAGACGTGGTCGCTCACAATGGGACTTATCAGAAAGCTTAAAGTTACCCAAAGGGCAATAAAGAGGGCTTTGCACGGCGTTTCCTTGCGTGATCACGTCAGAAATGAGGATATCCGCAGGAGAACCAAAGTTACCGACATAGCTCGAAGAATTGCGAAACTTAAATGGCAGTGGGCAGGGCACATTGCTCGCAGAACGGATGGCCGCGAACCGGAAGACGATGCTTTGGAAGGCCTTCCACTAGGTAGGCCGATGACTGGTTAAGGTTGCGACCAAGACGTGTTCCAGTGGCACGGGAACTTGAAGTTGACGACATGATCACGGGTATGGTTAAAGATGGTGTGATTGAACCTTCATCCAGTCCATGGGGTTCACTTGGTGAAGAAACATCTGTGCAATAAACCCATCCTTGGCTATCCTGACAATGAACATAAATTCATAGTTGACACAGATGCCAGCAATACTAGAATCTGCGGGGTGTTGTCTCAACGAAAAGGAGATCATGAGGTTGCTGGACTTTAAGAGACTGTGACCTCCGAGTTTGTTTCGGCCTTTCTTCTCAGAGTAGTCAGATAGGAAACGCCGACCTCATCTAGTTTTAAAAAATATGATCGACATGTCAAAGTGTTTGTACAAACCTACTTACAGAAATAAAATCATTTTTCATTATCATTTATCAATAGCGTACCTACTTCAGCAAGGCCTTATCCAAACCTGAAAAGAACTGCACTGCGGCACTTATAGAGAACTTCTAGCTGTATTATTTTTATTATTTTCATTGCAGCATTTCAGTAAATATTTGTTGGTTTTTGACAAATGGTCGTACTGAAAGTTAAAGTGCAGAAACTCCTACAGGTCTATCACAATGGATCTTCAGGTCACATAGGGGTTAAGAGGACTCTTATGAAGATCCGAGAACGATTTAACTCAATCCATTGTCAACAGGACGTTGAGGAAGGGCCGCAAATACACAAGTTCTGCGACTGTGAAAGGACCATACACTCGTGGCAGAGGTGCACTAAAGGTATTCAATGTTAGTGCTCCGTGGGAACGTATACCATTACATGTTGCTGGGCAATTTACAGAAAACCACATGTAAAAAAAAAGCGGGAATAAGTACTTCTTGGTCGTCACGGATTGCTTCACTTTATGGGCGGAAGGGTACAATCCTTAATCAAGAAGCCTAAACGGTAACTAATAAGTTAGTTCACGAAGTCTTTTGTCGGTTCAGGGTACCCTTGGAAATTCAGTAACCAAGGCCGCAATTACGAGTCTGAAGTGTTCTAGGAGACGTGTCGTGTGATGTACTTACAAAACCAGAAATTTTGTCACGCATTCATAGATTGTCGTACGTACGTAACTTGAAAACCAGATATTTTTATGGAGATATTTTATAGATTTTGGTGTTAAATGAAAGGTCTAGGCGTAGAACCATTTTATCCGTTTTAATGATATAAATCGGCCTACGTTTTAACGAGATAATCGCTTATCAGTATAATGAAAATGTACCAAACCGGATTTTTTGATGTTATTGTTCTACGTATTTATTAATTGTTTCAAAATTAAGTTAATATTACTTATGTATATTAACAAGGGTCCGGTCCGGTACCGTCCGCAACACTCCTAACAATACGAATCAGTATCAATATTATTATTTCTTTCGTAAGCGCGAGGCGGTAGGATTATTATTACGCCCGTAGTGCGGACGGATAGGATGATAAGAAATAAAAAAGGCTGACAAACTCTACAATACAAGCTATTTATTATAATAATTATCATAATTTATTTACATGTGACGCACGCACTCGGCGGCGGCGGCGGCGGGCCGCCAGCGCCTGTCAGAGCGCCGCCAGCACGCGCCCGGTCAGTCCGTGCACCGGCGCGTGCGCGTGCGCCAGGTGCGGCGGCGGCTCTGGCTCGTCCAGGTCCAGCGCCGCGTCGATCATGGTGGTGTCGTGCAGCAGGCGCAGGCGCGACGCGCTCAGGGCCGACGGCGCCGGCGCCGGCGCCACCGGCTCCAGCTCCAGCGAGCGGTTCATGTAGGCGTGCTGCGGCTCGCCGCCCGAGAACAGGTTGCTGTAGCTGCCCAGCGCGCTCGGCGTCTGGCGCTCGGGCCGCTCGGGCGGCACGGCCAGCTGTAGGGGCGCGGGCGCAGGCGGGCACGTCACAACGCGCGCGAAGTGCGGCGGCAGCTCGTCGCGCAGCACGCCGCGTCTGTAACACGTGAACAGTGACCGTCAGCGACCGCGCGCTGCGCTACGAGAGTGTCCGACGGTCCGAGAGACTACGCACCGGTCGATGAGGCTGGGCGCCAGCGGGCCGCACAGCACGTGCCAACAGTTGGCGCATGCGTTGCCGCGCGAGTACGGGTTCGGATTGGACACGCCACGACGTGTTGAAAACGAGCCCTTGATCTGTAACAATCAATTAATTCTGTAACGATCAAAAACATTAGTAACATGTAAGGCCATACTTAAACGGCTGCAGCGGAGATACTCACGTCCTCATTGGTGGTCTGGTCGGTGGAAGCGAGGTAGGTGTGGAAGCCGGCCAGCCCCAGCACGGACCACACGGACAGAAAGCACACGGCCGCCACTACGGCGGACGCGGGGCTGGCGCGCAGCGCGGCCGCCAGCCCCGCGCCGCGCGCCAGCAGCGCCACGTGCGTGACGGCACACGCGAAAACGAACACGGCCAGGAACGACAGCGACACCACGAACGTGTAAAAGTAGCGGTAGTTGCGCTTGCCCACGCAGTTGCCCACCCAGGGGCAGTGGTGGTCGAAGCGCTCCACACAGTTGTCGCATAGCGAGCAGTGCGAGGCGCGCGGCGGCCGGAACATCTTGCACGTGAAGCAGTACTTGAGTTTGACGGCGCGCCCGCGCACCAGCACCTCGCGCGCGCGCGGCGGCGGCCGCCCCGCCTCCGCCGCCTCCAGCGCCGCCGCCTCGGCCGGCGCCGCGCGCGGCAAGATGCCCGGGTCGGACAGCGCCGTGCGCAGCAGCGCCGCCAGCGTCAGCGCCGTGAGCGCCGCGCCCACCGCCGGCACGGCGGCCGAAACGCGCGCCGCCAGGAAGGGGCAGTCGAAGGCGAAGTGCAGCGCGCACGTGCCGCAGATGAGCGCCAGCGTGAGCGCGAACACGCCCGGGTGCGGTGCCGTCATGAGCCGCCCGTCGCACCAGAAGCGGTTGCGGCCCGCGAACACCTCCCACTTGCGCGTCACGCGCCGCGAGGCCATGGCCGCATCACCGGCGCCGCCCGCGCCTGTCCGGGTGCTGTGACCCGCACCGCACCGCCCTCACCTGCAACACACGCTCCCTGTTTGCACACCTCTCCTGGCTACCACATGCCAATCCAAGGAATCGATGGATAGCAAGGGACCATTAATAATCTTAATTTAATCAGGGCCTCTACTTTGATTAGTCAGTGAGGCGGCTGTGTGTAATCAGTATCTATCAGTGGCAGAGCTATTAGTAATCAGCCAGCTGTTATCAATATATATGAAATTGTCAAGGTCTATTCCTATCAATATTAAGATTGTCAAACAAAAAGATTGCACATTGAATTTACAAGATATTTAATGGAATTTAAATCGCTTATTGACATCATCGATATTCCTTATTGACTGGACCCATCCGGCAATACATCAGGAGTTAAAAGAGTGATCCCAATAATTAAACTGTATAGATAGGTTGTGGTCTGCAATCACATGTAAACCCAGAATATCAAGTACGTGCTAGCAAAATTGTTTTATTCTCGTATTTTTATTATTAGTCAGTAAGGATTTTTTTTATTGATGTCTAATTGTGCCCGCCGCTTCGCCCCCGTCTACCCTATCTACCCTACCTCTTTTAATTGGGATCTACACTACCCAACTACCTACCTTCCCTACCCACCTACCTACCATATCCTACCCACCTACCCTATCTACCTACCTACCTACCCTACTTAACTAACCTACCTACCATACCCTACCCACCTACCTACTTACCTAACTTCCCTACTTAACTACCTTCCCACCCACGTCAACAATTTTTAAACCTTTCCTACATTCGGGCGAACAAAACAAAAAAAAAAAAATTCAAATCGGTCCAGCCGTTTTTGAGTTTTAGCGGGACTAACGAACAGCAATTGATTTTTATATATAAGAGATAAGCTCACATTTGACCACTATCTCACCTAATGTTTAGTAGTGATGGTGAATTCCCGAGAATATTCTCCTTGCGAGAATGTTGCTGTTAATTTCTCGAGAATATTCTTTTGGAAGGGAATTTACGAGAATTTAAAAATTGGGCGACGCTGTTGTATCGATTTATTTCAGTGCAAAAAACAAATCCAAGTACCTGTGACTTGAATTTGTTTTTTCGGACTCATTGTTTAATGGTTTTGCTTTGTTCATAATTTTCCAATTGTAAGCAATCAGAAAAATTTTGCCTGCTCTTTAGGTGTTGAATTTATTACCATTTTTTAAACGGTTTTATTTAGTATAAATAAAACCGTTTGAATGAAGCGCTTGGTGTGAGAAAGCTAGTTTGCCGTTGGATACCGCATCTGCTGTCCGACGATCACAAGTCGGCCCGCGTCAGATGGTGTAAGAAAACTCTGCAAAGGTTCAACCGAGGAGAGTCAAATCACGTCTACGAAGTCATCAGTGGTGACGAATCTTGGATCTATGCCTACGATCCTGATTCCAAACAACAATCTACAATCTTGGTCACAAAGCGCTCGTCAAACGATTGAGTATTTGAAGCAGGAAAAAGTAGATTTTCTTGACCATCCTCCATACAGTCCTGACCTAAGCCCTAACGATTTCTTTACATTTCCTAAAATTAAGAAAAGTCTTCGTGGTCAAAGGTTCCAGTCCGGTGAAGAAGCAGTCGACGTTTTCAAGTCAGCCATTTTGAACACCTGGGGGTGTTCCTTCAGAGTGGAATAAATGTTATAATAACTGGTTTGAGCGAATGGAAAAGTGTATTAAGCTACGTGGTGAATACTTTGAAAAACAATAAAAAGTACTATAAGGTTCTAGTTGTTTTTTTTTTCTTCAAACGACAAAACTTAAAAGGCATGCCTCGTACACTAAACGTTTTGGGAATACTTTCATTGTGCATACAGTTAAGGAATGAAATTCCTTGCCTGAGTCTGCGTTTTAAGTCAAGGGTGAATTGGTTACTCCTAGACAAGTGTGCTTCAATATTGAACACATTATTGCGTACCATTAGTGATGTGATGAGTCGAGAGAATATTCCCTCACGGAGAATATTCGCCGATCGAGAATGTTCTGCAATGTTCCTTTCGACGGAGAATTTACGAGAATTTGAAATTGGATGATCTAAAGTGAACTTCTTTTGTTGTTTATTTATACTTTACTCAAAAAACTTTACTCTATTAGGTTTCAGAGTGGATATTGCTAATATATTTTAGTTTGTAGTAATATTTCTTAGTTATAGTCGCGAGTATAACAATGATAAAAAAACTATCAACTGAAAAAAAAACTTTTTAACAAAAAATCAAACCGACTTCCAAAACAAAATACTACAAAGCGAAAAATAACTTTCTTTTACGAAGTCGGTGTCTTTTGTACCCATTTTTTTCCTTTATTCGACACCGACTTCGAAAATGAAAGTTATTTTACGTTTTGTATTTTAGTTTTGGTAGGTACCTACTTCCAATTAACATGAGAATCATTTATAGCCAAAGTAGATCTCATGACGATTGCGATAAGCCCAAACACTACATTGCTTTATTTCGGTGTTCCAGTGGCCATCTGTGGTTTTCTTTATCAGTTCCACTACACCAAATGATACTTTCTGAGTGCAAATGATTGCATTTCTGATGAAAATACTAAAATCGCTATATGTATGCCTATAATATTTGAGGAGTTCCTTCGATTTCTCTAGGATCCTGACCTGATGATAATGGGACCACTTGTGAAGTATACCCTTTAAAACAAAAGAAGAATTTTTCAATTCGTCCAGGCGTTTTTGATTAATCGGGGAACATGTATATAAAAAAAAGTGACCGACGAGACCTTCTCCTTTTTTTTAAGTCGGTTAAAAATAGACAGATGGGCGTTTGTTCTTAACTTGACTGAAAGACAGTTTTTCAGTTCAACAACTGTTCGAAGAAGTGTCATATAAATGCGGCACTGGTTTATGGAGCAAAGAGTTTATTTTGGGAAACAGCTAAAAAAGTCAAGATGGTTGCGTGGTGACAAACTTTATATTCAAAAACAGAATTAGGGGCAATAACTCTGAAAGTTTTGACTGCTTCAGAAATATCTGTTTCTGTGGAACGCTCTTTTTCCATATTTCTCAACATGCATACTAACAGTTCTTTCAGTATGGGTATCAAATGTAAGAGTTTGAAAAATCTAAGATGGCCGCTGGTAGAAAATGGGGGATTTCATGTATTAAGTCATCATCATCATAAACATTTCAGCTGAAAGACGTCCACTGCTGAACATAGGCCTCCCCAAGCGTCGCCACATTGACCGATCCCGTGCGGTTCGCATCCAGCGGATTGCCGCAACCTTAACCAGGTCATCGGTCCACCTAGCGGGAGGTCTCCCAATTCGCATTCGCCACTCCAGAACTTTACGGGCCCATCGACCATCATCGAGTTCTGCGAGTAATGTGCCCTGCCCACTCCCACTTATGTTTCAACATTCTTTGGGCTATGTCGGTAACTTTGGTTATACGCGGATATTCTCATTTCTTATGCGATTCCGCACGGAAACTCCGAGCATAGTTTAGGATTTTTTTCTACTTTTTCCTGCTTCAAATACTCAATCGTTTGACGAGCGCTTTGTGACCAAGATTGTAGATTGTTGTTTGGAATCAGGATCGTAGGCATAGATCCAAGATTCGTCACCACTGATGACTTCGTAGACGTGATTTGACTCTCCTCGGTTGAACCTTTGCAGAGTTTTCTTACACCATCTGACGCGGGCCGACTTGTGATCGTCGGAAAGCAGATGCGGTATCCAACGACAAACTAGCTTTCTCACACCAAGCGCTTCATGCAAGATCTTCTGAATGGTTGTCCCTGAGATGCCTAAATAGAGCCTCTATCTCGATGACGATCTTCGAGAATTATTTGTCTCACAGCAATGATGTTATCTTCAGTGAAGGCGGATTCTGGGCGTCCTTCGCGAGATTTGTCACTAACACTAGTATGTCCACGCTGGAATTCTAAATACCAGGGTTCGACAGTCCGCAGACATGGGGCTTCATCGCTGAACACAGATGTTAGCTCTTCAAAACACTGAAGCCGTGTCAGGTCTCTTCTAAAGTTGTAGAAAATTATTGCACAAACCTTTTCCTTAGAAAGATTCATTTTCGTACGTAACATGACAGATTAAAATCGACGCTGTGACCAAACAATAGCATTAATCCTAATACTTTCAACTGTTTTGAGATTCAAAATTTAAACACATTCAGTTCCAAATTCAAAATTGCCGGGAAATATGGAAACGACAGAACTTAAAAGTATATGGGTTTCTGCCTCGTATATGGGTGGCATGCCTTTTAAGCATATACTGATGGCACCGTACGTCTTGTAGTCCGCTAATAGAACGGGTTAAAAAAATTAAATGGATAATGAAATAACGATCTATGAATGGTTCACTTTACTCATAACACTTAGAATTTTGTTTTAGGAATGTCACACTTGTTGGGTTTGTGATTTAGGTCTGGTTGCTTCAAAAATTCTGTGAATGTAACATTATGTATGTAAGTTTTTTTACATATCTCTTGCTCTGTAAGTACACCCTTCCACCCCTGAATGCCGGGGTGTATGACTATCATTACAGCATAGGTTTTGGAATTTGAAAAAAGAACTGTCATACTCATACTGCACGAAGAATATTTTTAAAAAGTTAATATTTTTTTTCTCGGTATCGATTAATTACTCGAATCGGAATCTAGACAATTTATTTTATAAAGATTTTATTTTAAATATGGAACTATTTGTTTCCACATCGTATGTTAGATGGAATCGATTTAAAAATCAAACTGGCCAGCAAGATTTGACGCACTTGCGTGCGTGAAAAAAAAAAGGCAGTCTACTAGTAGGCGCGAAAGCATCGCGAAAATAATTAATTTTCTTGTTTGAGTTCTTTTTCAAAAGTTTTAAACATGTCTAGTGACGAAGACATAGATCTAACGCCCGATTTTATTAAAGAAAGGGCAAAAACAATTGTCGAAAATATATTACCGCCGAACTCGAAAGAAAGATATGTAAAGGCATACGACGAATTTATGAAATGGCGGTCAGAAAAAAAAAGTGAAATCTCTTTCTGAAAGTGTTTTTATATCATATTTTGATGAATTATCTAAGAGGCTACAAACTTCTAGTTTATGGTGCTTTTATTCCATTCTAAAATCTACAATGATGACAAAACATGACGTGAATTTGAAAGATTTTTCTAAACTTACTGCTTTCTTGAAAAGGCAGTCTGACGGCTTTAAAAGCAAGAAATCGAAGGTATTTACTGCAGAAGAAGTACAGAAATTCTTAAATGAAGCTCCGGATGAAATTTATTTAGCAATAAAGGTACCTACGTATTTACTTGCCCTTTTTAATAAGTTACCAAAATATTTCACAAAAATACTATGCGAATTTGGTGCCTTTAATACAACTTATGTCTTTTTTACAGGTTGTTCTAATTTTTGGGATATCGGGAGCCTGCAGAACCGTGGAATTGACAAACTTGACAATAGAAAATGTAGAAAAACATAACAAATTACTACTCATAAAACTGCCTAACACGAAAACTAAAATTGACCGGTCATTTGTTGTGCATGAAGAATTTGCAAATTATGTTGAAAAATATCAAGTTCTTCGGCCTGAAAATGTGGATACAATCGTTTTTTTCTTAATTACAGTAAAGGAAAATGCCACAGACAAGTAATAGGAAAAAACAAATTTACAGGCATGCCAAAGCAAATAGCCACATATTTAAAACTGAGTAACGTAGAGTTATACACCGGGCATTGCTATCGCAGAACATCAGCGACTCTATTGGCTGATTCGGGAGCCAACCTCACTCTGTTAAAAAGACACGGCGGCTGGAAGTCCAGCAAAGTGGCCGAAGGTTATATCGAAGATTCGATGGCAAACAAAAGCAAAATTACTTCTAAAATAACAGAAAATATAAACTTAAAATCACCACGTCAAAGCACATCATCTGAGCCATTTTTTAATGAAGAAAATAGTACCAGTCAACTGCCGCCATTTACGATGCAAGAACCTCAAGTCACTCAAACTCAAGTCTTATCATCACAAACTCATATTCAAACTATAAATATTCCTAAAAAGAACGTGACCATATCTCTTACAAATTGTAATAATTTTACTATTAATTTTAATTAAATACACATTTTTTTCTTCTTAATAAATGTTCATTGAAACCTGCTGTCTTGTTGTTTACTTACCTCACAATCGATATGTAAAGCAGAGTATTGATCTCGGGCGTAAGCATCAATTGCATACTCGGGTTAATTAGCGCCTTCGCTTCGCTCAGGCGCCAAAAACCTCGTATGCAATTGATGTCATACAGCCCTTGGTTAATAATCTACTATAATTTTTGGTAAATACAACAGGTTGTTTCATTGCATAAAAATTGGTTGTCAAAGTGCATTCGTACATGGCCTCTTTGACAATACAATGATTCCAATCAGATGTCAACCTGTGCATTAGCACAATCATTATTTTTGTCTTGTTTTAGACTTATGTTAAGGCTAAAAATGTTTTTAGACAATACGTTGAGAATAGTTAGCAATTTTTTTACGACTATGCATTGTGTCAAGACAGTGTGGTAGAAGATGTAGCCTATGACACTCACAAATAACGTGGCTTTCTATTGGTTACCCCCTACAACCTCACAAACTTTAACTCTTTATATATTAGTATAGATTATATCACTAGCGACCCGCCACGGCTTCGCCCGTGACAAATTATACACAAAAACCTTCCTTGTTTCTCACCCTTTCTATCAATTCTTATGATTTCGCCAACTGTGGCGTATTCTAGTACCCCCTGACCCCTTCACTCAGCTCCATAAAAGCCGTAGGGAGTAGTAAACAATCATAATAACACACAAACGGCTTCGCTCTGTCCTCGCCGCCGAGGCACGTCGCGTGTTTCAATAAATTCCTGCCAGACCGTGAATAGCTGAGCAATAGTTCAATTATTAGATTTAAAAAGGAGTTTCTTATCCGTTCTTCTCCACGTAGATAGTTTCCGAACGGATGGTAGAATCACTTAACCAAGATCCAGCCCTAGTCGACCTCCCAGCGACGCCCTGAGCCAAGGTTCGTGTCCCATAGGGGATAGCCCTCAGCGTGGTCACTTAGGTTAAGTTTTTGCGCCTGGCTGGAGACTAGTTTAGTCTCCACAGGGAAAGTCCAGTTAAGCAGTTGCCAATCACTTTGATTGAACTACAAGATGCCTATCAATTAATAAATAAAATCACCTTTTCTATTGTAGGTACTATTATATTATTATATTATATTGTCCAAACCCAATGGTATGTCTATGAGTAATCTATATGACAATCTTAACACAGAAGAATGATAAAAAAACATGGACTCAAAACTGCCTAATGCCATAAACCTCTTGGCAATGGCATTGAATTGGATGCATTCCTACAGATTTTCTTAACTTTTAGTTGGGAAGTACTTTCAAATCAGATGATTGACAAACATCAAAATTGCCTTGTCTGCACTTAATCCACAACAAAATTAACAACCCATTCTTGCTTGCGCAAACTCAGGTTGCACTGAGCAGGGGAGTTGATTGCAGGCAGGTGATATTTAGGTGAAGTTGGTTCAACCGTGTGTCAGAAAGCGGAACCAGACTCTGAGACATATTTGCTAGGCAAGCACCTAAACTTAATAGTTTATCTGTCCAATGAATCTTATATGATCCATCCTATTGCCCATACCAATTGGACAGTGCACCTGTTAAGCTAGTACCCTAACCTTTAACAACATAAGCAGAGAATGTTAAGCCACACGCACAGTCATGATCAAAATTTTTTTAAAGGGGCCAAGAAAATTTTAATTGATATGTCTAGGTCTATTTTAGTTACTTTCATAGTATCATGTCTTACGGTATTTTGCTGTGGGGACGGGCTGCAGACATAGAGTCTATTTTTATTCTGCAGAAAAGAGCTATCAGAGCCATATACAATCTTCGCAGGCGCGATTCTCTTAGGGAATTATTTAAAGATATCAACATCATGACGGTACCTTGTCAATACATTTATGAAAATATAATGTATGTCCGGAAAAATATTCATCTTTTTACTAAAATAAGTGATAGGCACAATTTTAATACTAGAAATAAGGACAAGTTAGATCAACCTCGATTCAGGGTAGCTAAAGTAGCTAGCTCTTTTATGGGGTACTGTGTAAAATTTTATAATGAAATTCCACTAGAAATTCTCCAATTAAACGAGTCAAAATTTAAAACATGCATTAAACGCACACTATGTAGACAAGCATTTATAAATTGGAAGATTATCTCCTTGATAAAAATGCTTGGCTAAATGCCGGTCCTGCTCCACAGCCACATACATTTGTAGCTACAAATTAGTTTATATTGGAAGAGATGCTGCTGCCCTTTTCGTAGTGTTGTTTTCAGTGTTTTATTTTTATTTCATTTGTTTATTTCAATAGGACTTAGGATTCTTTACATGTTATATTTAGAAATAATAGCATTGTATAATGTAGAAGCACTTTTATTTTTCAAATTTGTGAATGTGAGGTACCATGGAGCATTTTTATTAGGTTACAACTTTTTGTTTTTTTTTATTTTGACATTGCGAGCATGGCAGTTGAGAGTTTGTCATGCTCACTCAAATGTCTCGCTGTTGGTGGCGCGTGTTATTGGGTCATTCGGTTCCCTTCAAAATGGTTGAGCTGAGTGGGGTTGATGCACGCGTCATGCTCGTGAACGGGTGCCGTCAGATGAGACTGGTCATCTCTTAGCTGCCAGTGGCTTAATTCAGTTCCTATCTTTTAATATTTTTTTTATTATTATCTACATTGTGCTCACATAATGGAAGCAACAAGAAGTATGTAACCAAACATTATATGTAACACATATTATTTAAAAGAGTGTCCATGGAGTTTCTTGCACGTTCTTCTCCATAGAGATCTACTCCTTGGAACGTGCAACTTAGCTTCACTTGTTAGTTTGACTGACCGACATTTGACAATTCAAAAGTGCCTGTAATTGGTCTATTTGAAATAAACGTTTTTGATTTTTTTTTTTTTTTTTTTATGAATAAATTTTCTGGATGATTTAGTTTCACTTTATTGTAATGCTCATTTGTTCAGACATGGTACAAATTATACCTTTCATAAATAGTAGATAATCAATTTATTCCAGTACTCTATTTAGTACTAGCTGTTCCCCGCGGCTCCACTCCCGTGGACCACCCCACAGGTCCCGTTTTCGGGATTAAAAAATAGCCTATGTCACTCAGGAATAATGTAGCTTTCTATAGGTGAAAGAATTTTTTAAATCAGTTCAGTAGTTTTGGAGCCTATTTGGTACAAACAAACCAAAAAATCTTTCCTGTTTATAATCTTTTTTGCCTCAATAACCTTGTCTGTTAGTCTATCATTGGCAAAATTAGCCTGTCAAGAGCCACAGCATCATATCAAATAAAATGTGCTAACACTGACCACCACAAGGTGAAATCTTAAGGAAGGAAGTGCAAATTGTGAAACACAAGCCAAACTCCTGAACTACACCACAACATTTAGCTCTGACAACTCTGAAAGTATTCTTTCAGCTATTACTGGTAATGCTGCCAATAGATGTGCTCTCATTTCGTTCAGCACATCATAAAAGCTGATAACATAATTATTATCTTGCTTGTTTCCAAATCTATGGGTGGTGTAACTGCTTTTTCCCTCCAGTATGATTGGAAAGGATAAAGCTCAACATTAAGATTGCACTCACCACAATTACAATTTACGGGAGATGTCCTGGAGATGACAAGCTGTCCATATTAAGGTCCTTAAAGAAAAAGATAGTTCTCAACTTCGCTATTTTTCTTGTTTCTCGAACACGAATTTTATATGTGCACGTTTTACTTATAAACACTTTATTTCGAGTTTGCACTTGATTAGTTAATTCTTAATATTTTATCAAAATAACTTTAAATAACTTGATAGTTTTACTAAAAATAAAAACTTTCTTGTTTCCTACATGTCAGATGTAGAGTGCGACCACAGATTACTAAAACTGTACTAGTCAGAACTCAGAAGTCAAAGAGTGCCACAGATACCAATATTTTTACATCGGGTCAATCACAAACTTTTTATTTACATGCAATCTTACATGAAATAGTCTGTATGTGGAAAAATACTACCAAAGCGCGACGCCATCCAACCTATTTCAATACAACCCAATCCCACATATTTAATAACTAGCTTCTGCCAGCGGATGCGCCCGCATGGAAAGTGTTTTCTTATCCCAAACAAACATTTTACCGGAATGAAAAGTAGCCTATGTGCTATTCCAGACTAAAATCTATCCCCATGCAAAATTTTATCCAGATCCGTTCAGCCGTTCTCGCATGCTTGAATAACAAATATACATCCATCCAAACTTTAGCATTTATAATATTAGTAAGATGGTCAGAAACAAATAGACAAAACGCCATGTGATCAAACGCATTCCCATGCAGTAACATTCAGTCAGTCTAGGTAGGCGTGTTGCCGGGAGAGAGGACAAACACGCCACCTGACGCAACATAATATAATGTACTCTGTGGCCGCGAAGCTTCGCACCCTGTGTTTCTAGCACGAGGTTCTAGCGCTAACAAAGAATGTGTCTATGTTTCTTATCCAACTCTCCTGTCGCAGGTCTGCTGGGAGAAATTTCTCTAGAAATAAGCAGCACCTTTGTGCTCTTCTATCTTTATATGTATTTTCTCTATTAAGTGTTTTGTGTGTACATAAATAAATAAATAAGAATATTTGGTTCAAATAAATATCACTAGATGGCGGAATATGCATAGATTTGTTATTGAATTGTGGTATTATTTATATTATCTGTCTGTATAACCTATACCCACAATAAAAAGATACGATTTGATTTAATTGGGCTCTTGATTCATTATCTCAAAGATTATTTGAACGGATCATTTAAAATTGAGTCCAATAGATGGCGCATTTTTAAATTTCTGAGGCATGCCAGTCGATTTTTTTATAATATGTATGGTATGGTACAGTGAAACTGTAAAAACGGATAAACTTTCCATTATGGGCCGCTGATTTGAAGTTCATTTTTTGTTTTTGTAGATAGTACTCACAAATAGGAAGCTTTCTACAACGTTTCAAAACTCGGAGTATCAAGGTTTACGAGAAAAAAAATTAAAGTTACCATACAAATTTTGTTTTGTACAAATTTTTAGGTTAGATAAATTGTAATGGTAAACGTCAAAGTTCACATTTCACGTTCCGTTTACGGTAGAGGTGTATTTTATTCAATTTGAATTCATATTTTTACTGAAATATAATTTTATTTTCACTTTCTCACATATCAAAAAGAACAATGGCAGGTGTCATACATTGTTTTAGCTGAGATTAAATTCCTACTTTATTAAATGACAAATATCTGGTTTAACTCAGTTCTGAATTAGTTTGTGCAAGAATTTTTGATCGAGAATGTCGAGAATAATAGATAGTCAATCATAATTCATAGTTAAAATAGATCGAATCTGTTCCAAAACCGAACCGGGGCACCCCGAATTCACGTAGTCTTTTGGCTGCTACCCCTAGAGTGTTTATAAAAAACGGAGGCGCGGAGGGAGAGCAACCTCCGCCCGCTGTAACACCCGGTGTGCCTATCCTTTGTTACGTAAGGGCGAAGGGGTTGCACTTCCCGCAGCGCCTGAGACGATGCAGAAGCTACTTTAAAGTTTTTTGAGGTTTTAATTTACAATAATGTGTTTTTCTCAGGAATGGTGCGTTACCTAGTAATGGGAGAGGTGCTAGGGGGGACGGGTAACCCCCTCCCCCTCCTCCAGCCCCTCTCCCCTCTCCTCCTGCCAAACGACACTAAATTTTACCGAACTTGATAAAATTCATTCATCGATAATTCTAGAGATATCAACTCATTGGAAGTGGCATGTCGTGGAGAATACGTTTCGTTCCTCTGTCGGTATTTCATCTATTGATAGTGTTTTTATGGCATTTAATTATAAATTAAGCTGTAAATGGTTTTTTTGGTGTGATTGGGATCAAGGATGGTGTATGTATCTCACTAGAAATAAATTATGCCGTGTGAATTCTTAAAGAAACAAATTATAAATGTAATTATAAATAGTTTGTTGAAATTCTTGAGTTCTTGTTGGTGATTGTGATGCGTTTTAGGAAACATCCTTGACGTCTGCCCTTTTTCTTGGCACAGCGCAGAGACTTTGTTTGTATACCAGCGGTGAAGCAAGCAGTAAGCAGTAAGCAGCGGTGACCGTGGGACGGTCTCCCACGGTCACCGCTGCTTATCTTATCTTGTGGAGGGGCCGAGAGGCGTGAAATAACTCGGACACTTCGACCCATTGGGATCTGTTGTAATCCCCTAGATAACCTACTCCTCCTCAATCTCGTTGAAAACTCTTTTCATGACTTTTACCACGAGACTAGGTGAACGAAGATCGACTAGGAGAGGGTGGTTACATTAAACACTGGACTATGTACTAAGCGCGTATAATATAATAATCACAGTGCTTGCTGCTCACACACAAAAAAAATATTACACGCAACCCAACCAAATGCGTGTAGCAAAACGATAGCGACTTCTAATTAGATGTCAACGCCATCTATCGAACGAAGCGGAACTAATGCTGAATATTTTATTGATTCGCTATGGTTTCGCTTAAACATACCGCCCACCGAGGACATATTGCCCAATGTCCTTCAACACCGCCCACCGTGCCAAAGTAATTTAAATTGTATGGAAATATGCTGTCAATGTCATTGGCGGAGGTTTGAACCAATTTAACAACCAAAATAATTATATCTAGACTTATTAACTATACTAGCATACTAACACAAAAAATTATAACACAAATGTTAAAACAAATTGTTACATAAAAATTACAAATTCAATCTGTTACAGGTAGCACACACAATTTAGATATCGGTCTTTTTATAGTAGACGACTGTGTACGTAACGTTACGACACGGGTAAGCCCATCTGCTCCCGGATGTTTATTTGCAATCCTACCTAACAACCACTTGCCAGGGGGCAAATTATCTTCTTTTACTAAAACCACCTCACCAATAGATGGTTCCGGTGTTTTGTAGGCCCACTTATGCCGCTGTAAAAATTGGTGAAGGTAGTCCTGTGACCATCGACGCCAGAAATCCTGCATCATTCTCTGGCACAGTTGCCATCGCTTTAAACTGTATACATTACACCTTTCATAATTCGAGTCCGGAGGTAAAACAAGTGGTTCCCCAACCAGAAAATGACCTGGAGTTAAAATTATCAACTTATCCAGATCTTTCGTGTAGGATAGTGGTCTAGAATTGAGGCATGCCTCTATTTGAGCCAACACCGTCGCAATTTCCTCAAAGGTTAACGTTGAATCTCCTATCACCCTCTTAAGGTGATACTTAGTGGACTTTATCCCTGCCTCCCAAAGGCCTCCAAAGTTTGGAGAGTGAGGAGGAATAACCACTCAGTACCATTGGTGGCAAGTTCCTCTGCTAACTCGGAGAAAGCTAACTTTTCCTCTTTAAATAAATTTTGCAATTCACGTGCGGCACCCACAAAATTAGTGCCGTTGTAACTATGCAACTCTGCACACCGACCACGCCTAGCAACAAACCGTTTGAAAGCCGCAAGGAAGCTTCTAGAACTTAGGTCGCTAACAGCCTCTAAGTGCACGGCCCGAGTAGCCATGCAGATGAATAAAGCGATGTATCCCTTATAAGATTTATTACTTCGACCCTTTGACACCCGTAAATTTATTGGGCCGGCGTAATCCACACCGCTACATAAAAAGGGTTTGTTCGGTGTAACACGAGCTGCTGGTAGTTGCCCCATAAGTTGTGTTCTAGCCTTGGCTGTGTACCGAAAGCACCGCACACAGCTTCTAACATGTTTTTTAGCCAATAATTTGCCTCCCATGATCCAATACTTTGATCGCAAATAGGTGATCATCAGTTGAGGCCCACCATGCATAGTTTTGACATGAGCGTCTGCTATCAGCAATTTTGTAAAAGGCGACTCCTTTGGAATTAAAATAGGATGTATTCTATGGTAACTTATCTTGGACATTTCAAGCCTACCTCCGACTCTAATAATTCCTTTGGTATCCAAAAATATATTCAATGATTTCAGATTGCCCTTTATCTGATCTACCTGATTCTCTTTCAACATTTCCAACTCATTCGCGAATCCTTCTTCTTGACATTTCTTTATACATATCTCTGTTGCTTCATCTAGCTCTTGTCTCATCAAATGTTTTGACCTAAATTTTTGCCGTTGTGACCTTAAAAACCGACGACAATAAGCTACTACTCGGATCATTTTCGACAGTGATGAAAATCTGTTCCAGATTGTCACATCCAACGTAGAAGTATGTGCTTTAACTTCTTCTAAATGCGTAGCGAGATGTTTTGGTCTTTTGTACTCGATTACCGATTCCCTTAGGAAACTCGGTCCTTCCCACCATATAACCATATCTACAAGCTCTGAAGGAGAAACACCTCGAGACGCACAATCTGCTGGATTTTGCTTAGTGGGTACATGTGCCCAGTGATGCGTATCTAATGTTGTCAAAACATCTGAAACTCGATTGGCCCCAAAGGTTTTCCAACGACATGGATGACCGTTTAACCATGCCAACACTACCTCGCTGTCGGTCCCTGCATGCCAATTTGTTTTTGGTATACCCATAACTTCACCTACTTCCGCTATTAATTTACTAACAAGAACTGCGCCACAGAGTTTCAGTCTTGGAATGGACACTTGTTTAATAGGTACCTTTGTTTTGGATGTAATTAGCGACGTATGGACATTTCCCAAATTATCCACTACTCTAAGGTAAACCACTGCCGCATACGCTTGCTTCGAGGCGTCTGAAAACCCGTGTAGCTCTGACTTCGTGGTATCAGAACCAGTGTGTAACCATCAAGGGATTCTAATACGAACCAGAGAAGCTAAGCTGTGACGGTAAGTACTTCATTCTTGTTCCAAATTGCTTGGGATGGCTTGATCCCAATCCAACCCTGCTAACCACAATTTCTGTATATATATTTTAGCTAAAATTATGCTAGGTGCTAACCATCCCAGAGGGTCGAACAAACGCGATATCTCGGAAATTATTTTTCTTTTTGTTACAGGTCCTGTTATCGTCGGGCGTTCCAGAGAGTATTGGAAGAAATCTTCGCTTGAATTCCAGGTAAGTCCCAGTATTTTTGTTACATTATCCATTTTTATTTTTAATTCTTCATTTGTTGTTCTTTCCTCATCTCTCATTTTATTTAATAGTTCTTTACTATTGCTCATCCACTTTTGCAACTTAAATCCGCCTTTACTCAAAGTTTCATTCATGTCTGCAAATATTTTAATGCCTTGTTCTATGTTTTCAGCTCCAGTCATCAAATCGTCCATGTAGAAATCATTTAATATAATTTTCTCTATTTCAGGATTAGCTTCACACTCATCATAAGCTACTTGGTGAAGTGCACGAACTGCCAAGTATGGTGCTGATGCAGTACCAAAAGTCACCGTCATCAGTTCGTACTCTTCTATCTCCTTTTCAGGACTATCCCGCCAAAGTATGCGTTGAAATGGTGTGTCCTTTCTGTTAACTAAAACTTGCCGATACATTTTAATTATATCGGCAACCAAACATATCCGATATGTTCTCCAACGCATAATAATATGCCGAAGATCTGCCTGCAAGGTAGGTCCAGTCAATAAATTGTCATTAAGAGACATTCCATTTGAACCCTTACAGGATGCATCGAATACGACTCGAACCTTGGTCGTATCCTTATCTTCGCGGACGACAGCGTGGTGTGGTAAGTATATGGCTTCTTTCATATTTCTTTTGTCTTCCGATACCTTTTCCATGTGTTTCAATTCTGAATATTCATTAATAACTTTCTCATAATCTTGCTTTAATTTATTATGCCTTCCTAATTTTAATTCCAAGCCTTTCAGTCTTTTTTCAGCTATAGCTTTCGACTCCCCAAACTTGCCAACCAGCTCTGTATCCCGCACCGGTAACCTCACGATATACCTGCCATCTTCATTACGCAATGTCGACGCCGTAAACCATTGTTCACATTTAACTTCCTCCTCCGTGAGCATCCTTTTTGTTCCAGATGGTTCCGCCTCTAATTCCCAAAACTTCCTCAACATTTCATCATTTTGGACACAGGAGTGCATCACGGTAATATGCGAGTGGATATTAGGACTATTTTCCACTTCTACCGCCCCCGATAGTATCCAGCCTAAAGCGGTATTTTGCGCTAATAGCGTTCCGCTTGAATGCCGCTTTAGTCCGTCCCGAATAACCTGGCTGTATATTTCAGGACCCAATAAAATATCAATCTTGTTGGGCCTGAAGTATTCCGGATCAGCTAACTCGTTATCATTTAAATCAACCCATTCTACCCTGGTTACTTTCGTAGCAGGGAGAAGGGCCGTGACTGATTTCAGAACATAGGCGTTTACCTTTAGTTTGACCGTAGGATCGATTCTCGATGTAATCGTAACTACTACCTTGGCGCTCGACGTAGTACTATTATCACCACCCACACCTACAACCGTATTTTTTGAAGGTATTTTCTTCAAACCCAAATACTGAACCATGGATTCCGTTACAAAGGACCCTTGTGATCCCTGATCCAGTAGCGCCCTAACCACCCGGTAAGTCCCATGCTTCGACTCTGCCTTTAATAAAGCCGTAGTTAATAACACAGTTTTCCTGTTCCCTGTCGCAAGACATGCGACCACCGGCGTATTGGACTCCTCCGCTTGATTAGCGGTGTTATTTTCCCCAGAACTTACTGATGAGGTTCCCGCGTGAGCAGCACTACTACCCTCACCACCTTCCGACCCTACACCACCCGGTAAGTGTAGCAACGAATGGTGGCGGCGTTTGCACACCTGGCATTTGAGAGTGTTTTTGCAAAACCTAACACTGTGGTTGTCAAGCAAGCAAACGAAACATAATTTGTTCTTTAGAACAAAGTCTCGCCGATTTTCACTACTTTCACTTATAAATTTTTTACATGAACTTATTTTGTGTTCACCTGCACAAAATATACAATTTCCCTTTTTATCTTTAATTACGTGAAGTGCCTGTGTAGTTCTTTGGACCCTATCTACTTTAGTCTCTAAATTCTCTAGACCTCGAAATCGATTTACCAGAAATTCTTTCAGTTGGTCAAAGGTAGGAAGATCATCACTTGGATCCGATGCCACCATTAACTCCCAGGCCCTTCTAGTAGCCTTATCTAGTTTTTCCGTTACTATATGTACGATTAAAAATGATGCAAGATCTATGTCCAAATTTTTTATTGATTCTAAGCAATCGGTAGTTGTACTCAAAAGTTTTTTTAATTTCCGTTGCGGACTCTCCAGTTAAAGTTTTTTGATTGAATAAACATTTTACAATCCCGTTTGCTAAAAATCTTTTATTATTGTACATGGACTCTAATTTGTTCCAACTTGCAATATAATTCACCCAATAAACAAATCTCTAAAGGTTATCCACTCGTGATATTTACAGGAAAAGATTGGTATTTTCACTTCAGGTAACCGAAAGTTGTGGAAATCTTTCCTACTGCTAATACCCGGGCTACTGTTATTTTCATCACTAGATACTAATAATTTATCTTTTCTAATTAGCTCTTTTAAAGTACTTTTCAACTGAATATATAATTCTTCAACCTCGTCATAAAAACCATCTTTATGGTATTTGGAACTATGTAATTCGGATTTTTTAACTTCACTGATAATTCTAACATGCGTATTAGAGAAGAGTTGCCAATGTTGTTCTAAACCTTCTAAGCGTGTTTCAATATATGATATCGTAAGCCTATCTTTAGGGCATTTTTTTTAATTAATCAAAGCCCTTTCAATTTTTATCTTAACGTCTTCTTGGACATCAATTAATGATTCCATTTTACAAACTTAAGCTTAGATTATACGTAACACACAAATGACAAAACAATTATAAATTTTCTAACTACAGCACAATAAATACAATCTAATTCTAACAATATAAAGTGAAAGAGAATATAAAATTATGCTAAACTTAATGTCCTCTATAAGAATCTTCTTGCACTTGTTCTGAACACTTAACTTGAACTCCAGTGAAAATTTACAAGTGTTTTAGATAATTTCTATAGTAAATTGGGCATAGGTTCCCCGTGTTACACCACTTTTTCTTTAAAATTATACAAGTCCGAAATCACACACAAAACGACTAAGTTAATTTTACGATGAAAATAAGGTTCAAATTCGAATGCACTTTTTCCTTTACATTCTCCCTGATTTAATACGGTTGAAAGTACTCACGATTTTTCCATCCGATTCACTCACTCCCTGACACTGACGACTAGCGCCCTCTGCCTGTTCGCCCGTGAACTGCAACGCTCCTTGTTGCCCGGCACCTGCCCGTGGCGCCCTCTGCTGCTTGTTTTTGTACCCACTCCTGCGTCGCTGCTCCTCCACCAGCCTGGCTCCCGGCTGCTACCTGCACTCGGCAACAGCTGATGCACTGCACCGATGCCTCCCAATCTCCGGTCACCGCACTTGGTGCCCGCCGAGGGAGGGTTTGCTCTGGACAGCGATCCACTGCCCAGTAATGACGCACGCAGGGTGGATATTACCACCGCCGGAACCACTAGTCACCACACGCGCCTATCCGACTACCAACGACCATGAACGAAGATCGACTAGGAGAGGCCGGAGAGGGTGGTTAAATTAAACACTGGACTATATACTAAGCGCGTATAATATAATAATCACAGTGCTTGCTGCTCACACACAAAAATAGTATATTATGCAACTAGTGAATAAAGGACGGTTTTAAAGCGAGGGCCATAAATGAATCACGAACAAGTGATGGATTCTAACAACTGAATCACGACCGTAGGGAGTGATTCATGATGATTGAATCACGAGCATAGCGAGTGATTCAAGTGTTAGAATCCTGAACGACGCGAGTGATTCATGGCCCTCGATATAAATCCGTTTTATTCAAGAGTTGCATACTATATTTTATACCATGACTTCGAGAAAAAGAAGGATTTAAGCCAAAAGCACAAGGAATAATAATAAATAAATAAATGGTTTATTATCTTCAAAATTTACAGAAAATGATAAACCTTGGGGCTTCACATTTTTTGTAAATTGAAGCTGAGCCTTTGAGTTTGAGTTACCTAAATAGCACCTGTGTTTCAGAGGCCAGTGAACACCTCCGTTAAGTTACATAATTATAATTAATTAAACACCAATGCAATTAATATTAGAATTACAATCCAAATAAGTATTCACTAAACATCCTAGACCAAAACAAAATCATTATCAAAATCCTAAATATAAACAAACTCAAAATTAAATCGACGAAGGAGTTTGAAATTCGAATATTCTTTGTTTGCACAAGAAGTTTGTATCGAGTATTTTATGCGCAAGTAGGTTGTATTGCATTGAGATGGAGGTTAAATTAAATATATATTGGCGTGTTCTAAATTCAAACACCAAAACAGTGATTAAAAGTGTTTTTTATTCACTGTTTTCAGTGAATAAAATAAGCTTTTTAGAGGGGGAATGGTATAAAAAATATTACACGCAACCCAACCAAATGCGTGTAGCAAAACAATAGCGACTTCTAATTAGATGTCAACGCCATCTATCGAACGAAGCGGAACTAATGCTGAATATTTTATTGATTCGCTTTGGTTTCGCTTAAGCACTAGGAGATAAGAGCCTATATTCTTCTGGTTGCCAGTGCATCGCATGTGCACAGAAGGTGCTCCATGCGTTCCGTATGTTCCCCACACAAACTGCACATGGGTGTCGCGGTTACATCCATCTTCATGAGTATTTCTTTGGTTTCAAAGTGCCCAGTAAAGGCCCTAAGCAGGTAGCGCATTAGCCCCTGCTCATATTCCAAATGCATTCTCGTGCTTTGAACGTAGAGTTCAGGAATTTCTTGGAGTTTTGCAGACCGGTATTAGACAGCCAATGTGTTCGTTGTCTGTGATTTGCAAACTCCCTTGTTCGGAACCAAACGTTTCTTTCCTCTTTTTGTTATTTTGTTGCAAAACCGTGTCAACTCGCTGTTATCGAGATTTGATAGTTTTTGGTTGGGTTGACAGTTGCCACAGACTCGTAAAATGTGATTGAAAGCGCGAGACGTGATGTGATGGTCTTGCTTTGGTTTTGTGATAATTGTAAAATAAGCAATCAGCAATCAGCGTTACAAAAGGAACTACAAATCGCAGAGAATGAGATAAAAAATCTAAATACACAAATACAGATTTTTAACAAATCTCATAAAAGTACATCAAAACCAGAACAGAGTTTTTTAGCCAATACACCAAACACAATTTCCCCAGGCTTAAAAAAACAAAGATTCGGAAAAACTATAAGGATCTTTGGTGCGCAACAATGCGTCGGTCTAGCTGCTGCTCTTATACATTCGAGAGAGACTACACAGTATGAAAAATACAGAGTCCTCGCCCATACGATGCCAAATGCGCAGAGCGACACAATAACGAAAAGCTGTACTAACATAAACTTTGAACCAGGTGACAAAATTTTAATATCTTTAGGTGAAAATGACAATAATATGGGACATGTACTGCTTCAATTGAAAAAAATATTAAAGACATTTTCTAAGTATAGTATAATGATATTAAATGTTGTGAAAAGTAACCTTCTAGATGTCGAAAAATTGAATTATCGTATCAAAGATATTTGTAAACATTATAAAAATTGTAATTTTATTAATTCTGTTCATAATAACGTATCTGACATTTGCAAAACAATAAATTACATAATAGATTGTGAATATTATAACCAAAAATATTTAAATCCAGCCGAAGTCAGGAAACACCTCGCGAGTAGCAAATCAAGTTCTTTACGAAAACGGGAAACAATACCCAAAAAAGGAACTATTCCCTTTTATTTCAGAATTATCAAAAATAACGGGACTGAAAAAAATGTCAGCTCTCATCTTCTATCTGCAGATCACAAAAAAGGCACAATACCATATTATTTTCCCACATTAAAAAAAAACGATACATTTTTTCGTACCTAATAATATAACACCTATATCGCACAACTTTAAAATACTCCACCAAAATATTGCGAGTGTTTTATCTAAACAGGAACTGTTGGAGTTAACATTACAGGAAATGCGTGACTTAAATAATGAACCTCATGTAATTTGCCTCTCCGAAACTTTCATTAAAAATGGTCAAGAGAACTATATTAAGTTATTAAATTTTGAAATGGCTACAAGTTTTTGCAGGGATAAAAATAGAGGTGGCACTTGCATTCTAGTCAGAAAGGGTTTACACTACAAAGAATTACAGTTTATTAAAGCATATGCATCGGTAAATACTTTCGAAGCATGTGGTATAGAAATAGAAAATAAAAAATTAATGATTGTTTGCTTATATCGAACACCTCAGTCGGACCCTAATCAATTTTTGATTAAGTTAGATAGAGTCTTACAGGATTTACACAGGAAATACAAATCTAGCACACGTATAGTCTTGACTGGTGACTTCAATATTAATACCTTAAAAAGAAGTAAAATCACTCAAGAATTTCAAGACCTGGCAAATAATCACAATATGAAAATTCATATTGAGGTGGCTACTCGGAAACTTTCTTGTATAGACCATATATTGAGCAACATACCTAATGCAATCCCAACAGTACTACCACTACACCTCTCTGACCACGACACAGCACAAATGCTAAGCTTTCCTTTAACACTTCAAACAGCAAAGACCGCATTATACCATATTTACAAAAGAGACTACAGTCTAGATAATATGCGTAAATTTAGGGAATGCTTACAAAATCTATCCTGGACAGATATTTATATGGAAAGCGATGCAAATACAGCATGCCGCGTTTTCCACGAATTAATATGTTTATTTTTTGATCTCTGTTTTCCAAAAGTTAGGGTTAAGATAAATTTAAACAATAAAAAACGGACGTGGATAAGTAAGGGGCTCAAACAAAGTTCTAAAACAAAGCGTTTCTTACGATACCAATATTACAAAAATAAAAATATAATGAACAAGAGTAGATATATCACATATTCAAAATTATTACAAAAGTGTATCTACAAGGCTAAACGAAATGCTAACATAAAGTTTATGGATAATAATGACAATAAATGTAAAGCCGCATGGACAGTCGTAAAAAATGAAATACTTAACTCGGACCCCAAAGACCACATTGAATGTATTAAAATTGATAATTCCGTACTTACCAAACCAGTAGAAATAGCTTCTGCCTTCAATGATTATTTTACAAATTCTATCCCTACTCAAAATTGTACAAATAGTTATCGCAGTGATGCCTTAATTGCTAACTCTATGTTCCTTACACCTATGAGCGAATATGAAGTACGAAAACACATTTTGTCATTAAATAATACCAATTCTGTAGGTTATGATGGACTCAGTACCCGAATTATTAAGGCATGTGTTAATGAAATAAACGAAGTATTGACCCATCTCATTAACCTCTCCTTTTCACAAGGAGTCTTTCCTGACGCCTTAAAGATATCTGTTGTCAAACCGATATTTAAAAAGGGAGAAAAATGTGACATGAATAATTATCGCCCCATAACATTGATACCCATCATGTCAAAAATCTATGAAAAGTGCATGTATCAGAGAATAGTCGATTACTGCGCAAAGTACAATATTATAAAAAAAGAACAATTTGGGTTTCAGAAACACAAGTCCACATCTCTTGCCATCTTTTCACTTCTGAAAGCGGTGTTGACTAATATCAACAACAAACAGCTAACAACAGGGCTATTCTTTGATTTGTCTAAGGCCTTTGACCTCGTTTCACATGAAGGACTATTAAAAAAACTTGAGGCTATTGGTATTAGAGGACTGCCACTACAATGGATATCGTCGTATTTAACTAGCAGACAACAGAAAGTTACTGTTACTATACTAAATGAAAGTAGGAACATGACAGAATATTCGTCTGAATATAGAAATATAAAACGGGGCGTCCCCCAGGGTAGCATATTGGGCCCTATCTTATTCCTACTCTATATAAATGACATAGTTAATGTAACTGATCATCAATGCTTTCTTTTTGCCGATGACATTTCCATAATCGTTACTACCGATAAAAAATATAAATCAATTAAGGATCATGAAATGGACATAAATAATACAATAGATAATCTAATTAACTGGCTAAATAATAATAATTTATCAATTAATCTAAATAAATCAGTATATATACAATTTAATCAATCTTATAATAATACATTTAATTTTAAAATGGATATTCCGAAAATTACACAAGTGACAAAAACTAAATTTCTAGGAGTAGTAATTGACGAACACTTAGACTGGAAAGCACAGGTAGATACTGTATGCAATAAAATAAATAAGTTTGTGTATGCTTTGAAACAAATAAAACAAGTGACTAATATAAAAACGGCTGTGATGACATACCGCGCATATGTGGAGTCCTCACTTCGATATGGACTAATTATGTGGGGAAATGGTACTGATCGTAATAGAGCATTTGTTGCCCAAAAGAAATGTCTAAGAGCTGTATACGAGATTCCATCGGACGAATCATGTCAACCAATATTTAAGGAACTTGGTTTGCTACCGTTGCCTTCATTATATATATATGAAGCATGTATGTTTGTTCGGAAGCACTTGGAATTATTTAGAACAGCAGAAGAACTATTTACAAGCTCTCGAAGTCGACGTGACCAATATAGGCTTGTGCTGGAAGAGCTACCTAGATCAGCAAAATATAATAAAAATTGTTTGGCTATGTGTATACGACTGTATAATAAATTACCAGGTGTTTTTAGAACATTAAATTGTAAGCTATTCAAAATGCAACTGTATGATTGGCTCAATAATAATAATTATTACAGTATTAATGACTTTTTAAAGTGAATTTCTAATAATTGTTGTAATATTAATGACTTTTTAAAATGAATTTTTAATAATTGTTATAGTATTAGTGACCTAAAATGAATTTTTAATGTAATTAATTTCAATTTTGACATAATATTTTAGTGAATAAGTTTGCACGCTTAGTTTTAAGCAAAACATGTTTGATCTATCTATTTTCAATAACACCTTTTATACCATGTTTTAAGCAAATAAAATATCTTTATCTTTATCTTTTATCAACTCATCGCTACTCGAAATTACATTCTCGAATCGCGAGTGGTATTGTGGGTCGCCCGTGCATTTGTTAGTATGTGTATTTCGCGCGCCGCGAAGTACTTTGTGTCGACAACGTGTCTGGTTGTCTGCCAGAGATTCGGTCCAGAACACGTCGGTTGTCTCTTATTCCCTTAAAACTATACATATTTTCCCCCTACCCCAACCGGCCAACAGATGGAGCGAGCCCAGGGACCACCACGAGGACAAGGGTAAGTTGTGCACCATTGTACCACCTCCCACCTGTCTGACAGGATCTCAAAGAACCCCTAGCTACCGCTGCCGCGTATCGCGGTTTCGCGGGTATATGTATTTGGACCTTATAGGATCCAAGAGTTTCAACATTGCTATGGGCCCCAGAGTTCGGCTGTTGGCTGTGGTCCAAACGCTTTTATTCAACTTCCCTAAATGTGGCTTTTACGAGACACGTCGAAATGCCTACACATGGTTCTTGACCCACAATATCATTTGCTGAGTCCTCTATTGCCAGTTCATCTGCCACTTCGTTACCATGGATTCCTTTGTGCCCAGCGACCCACATCAGTCTTACCGACACGGGACGACATGAAAAAAAATATTCGTTGCGCCACAAAAACAGACTAGATCTACCCTCCTCCCGCCTCAAATTACACTCTTCTAGTCCGTATGCTATGTCAATAAAAATATACAACAAATTACCGGAATACATAAAACAAGTAAGTAAAACCAATATTTTTATTAATAAATTAAAACAATTCTTAATTAGAAAAAGCTATTACACAATTGACGAATATCTGACGGATAAATTCAATTAAAAATAATGACAACTGGGGGATGACCATAAGTTCTTGGAGTGAGGTTGTTTTGAGTGTGTGTAAGTGACAGATGTATATGACTTGTAATCTGTCACTTACGCGATCTCAAAGTAACCTTGCTCTAAGAGCTTATGGTCACCCCCCTGTTAACTCGTTAAGTAAAATGACATTAATAAATAATTGACTCAAAATATAATACGGACATTTTAAATTTTATTATGTATTAATTTTATTGAACTTACTAATATCTTAAGAAAAATCTTTCCTGGCATTTGCATCATTAAAGGCCCGTCGTGTTTCCTGTCGTATTTTAGCTAGTTCAGGAGTCCACCATAGTACCTTTTTGCAAAAGGCCTTTTTCTCTAGGCAATTATCTTCCCATGCACCGATGGTGCCCGCCTTGATTCTGTCCGCTTCAAATTCTATATCCAGTATGGAATTAAGCTTACCTTTAGGGCTCCCTGGGTTTACTTTGAGGTCCCTCCTATAGAAGTCCAATTTTGTATGCCTTGGGTTTCTCCTTCGTCTAGTTTCGGCTTTAACCGCCGTCCTAAACCTAAGGCATATATAATTGTGGTCAGACAGAGAGATTTCGTGCGATACATGCCAATTTTCAATATGAGTGCTGGCTCTGTTTGAAACCAGTGTCAGGTCAATAACTTCAGTTCTCGCTGAGGTCATGAAAGTAGGTTTATTGCCTGCATGAAGGATTTGTAAAGAAGAGCTTACCACAAAGTCCAACAAATCCTCCCCTCGTTTGTTGACATCTGAATCGCAGCGCATCCAAGTATCAGGTCGAGATATTTTTGGTTGCCGTAGTCAACCAGTCTTCTGATTAGTGGTTTTACTGGTTCCTTTTGTTCATATAGGAGATAGGCCGAGGCAAAGATAATTCTCCTTTTCTCTGTTCCCGTCCCCACTTGGATCATAGTTGTCGTGAGATCCCTGTAACAGAAAGTACGTAAAATTGCCTCTATACCGCCCCTGATATAGATGCAAGTCCTCGCGTCATTAGTTGGACAGTCATAGAGCACCATGCCCCCTATCCCATCTAAACCCTTTATGGTCCCCTTATATAAGTAAGATTCTTGTATCAAGACAACGTCGTATGAATTAAGCTTCAGTTGCCGAGCCATAAGGGCAGTAGCGGTTCTGCAATGATGCAAATTAATTTGTACACACCTCAGTCCCTCCATCTTGGATGATATTGATGGGCCTGGCTTGATACAGGAGGGCCTTAGTTTTGAGGCCCCTCCTCCATCGCCTGGCTGTTCTCGAGAGCAGTGAGCGACTTAATCCCCGGGATATCGAAGTCTTCGAGGATGTCATCCTCGAGGTCTGCCTCTGACGCCCTGGTCTCAATCTCTGTCTCCTGCGCTGCGTCGTGAGCAGAGATTTCGTCGATGGCCTCCTCACGTTGTGGTGGTCCATCTTCGGAGGGTACCGCTTCTGCTTTTGCAGTAGGTCCCTCTCCCTTGTGTCCTTGTAAAAGCTTGAACGAGTATCGTTCAATTCCTCCTGGAACAGAGTAGCCCGCGGCCTTGATGACCCCAGCGGAGACCCCGTCCATGAGGACATGAGTCGTCCGTCCTCAAGGCAGGGTTAAGCCACTGGAGCAACCGAATGGCCCGGGCAGATTCTTGCAGAGCCAAGTTGCGACTCTTCTGTGCCATTTTGACTGGCTTTGGGAGGTCCTTGGCGTTGACGAGCTTGACCTTGGGTCTTCATCCTCTTGGTTGTTGTTGTTCCCGCTGTCACCGCTGAGAACAGCACGCGGCCTCTTTGATGGGCCTCCCGTAGGAATACCTTCTAGAGCCGCCTGCTGTCTCAGCTTTTGGCGCTTTTTCTCAACGCCCCAGATCGTCCAACCGGGCTCCAACCTGATTCATGACGCGGGATGACGAAGAGATGCTGCCTTTGCCGGTCACGTCAGAGGCCGCAAGGTCTCTCGTGTCGCGCCAGCTTTGGCATTACCCTTATGGTCGGTGGGCTTGGTTGCAATAGTCCCGCAGCAGTGCTGACACTCGACAGTGCCGTAGCAGTACCGTCTTTTGACGGTCCCGCCGCAGCCCCACCTGTCATGCACCACGAGGTCATGCAGTCCCGGCTTGCACCGGTCCTGCCGTCTAGTGTGCAGTCCCAGTTTTCGCCGGTCCCGCCATTTGGAGTGCAGTCCCAGCTTTCGCCGGCCCCACCTTGTGGTTTTTGTTTTTATTTTTAAAATCCATAAATAATACTGAGTAAAATTTTCATCCCTCAACTTTCCTCACCTGCCATGAAGTGCTCAATTGGCGATGCTACGGTAGCACACGGGATTAGTCGGGGGATAAACTCCTCCCCCTCCCATAGGTGCTCTCGAGACTGCACAACACTAACTCGCACCGCTACCACTAGCGATGCGAGCGAGCGCCACTGTCTGCATGGGGCTGCATCTGGGGACCGTCTGACCGGACCCCGCAGCCGGTTCACCGCAGCTGGCTAAGCTACGGCCTCCCGTGTCAGAAGAAATCCGGGCCAAAGTGGAGTGTTGCCTCAGAGACGTTAAACCACCTATGCTCAGTGGCTCAGCCACTAGGATCCCATCATCTTCCCGGACGGGTTCGCACGGCACGAAAACGCGGGAGGTCATTGCTGTCACCGGTGCTGGTCCACATGCCGTAAATTTCGTGAAAGTTTTGGCAAAGTCCTGCTGAAGGGAATTTGGCTAAAACCATAGCCTGAGTCAAGCTCTGTGCTGCTTGCTTCTTTTTAAGTCAACTTCACTACGGCCAAGAAGTTTGGCGAGTACTGTTCTTGAAATATATAGTGTCAAGTCGTAGTAAAATAAAAAAGAATACAATGTGAGACTATGGTCATGCCATGACGTAAAAGTATATGACGTTTGCCGTTTTGGCTTAGGCATGTCAAAATCAAAATAATCTATCAAGGCGCCTGGCCGAAGGCCTTTTGAATTTCGACATTCTACAGCAGCAGCCCCGTTCAGTTCAGTCTAAAGCCAGCTGTCGAGTTTACTATATTCATTCATCAATACATCACAATCAGAGTACTTCATATGGAATCACACTACAACAAAACTAGTCCATCCCAACAGCTCATCAGCTGCTGTATTGAAAAAGTTACATACAGTCTTGTATTCTAAATATGTTCACGTTGACTTCTTCTCGTATTTAACGCAGTGCCGATTAAGTGATAAGTGTCAATGTTTTGCTATAGATAAGTTAATTTAAAAATATACAAACCTGTGTCGGGTAATATGGTAGCCCACGAGAATTATTTAGTAACTCAACGTACTTCCAATTTCATTACAAATGAACACATTATGATCGTTGCCACCGAAATAAGGGGTTGTGGGAGTGGTGGCGCGTGGCAGTAGTAGGCCGCGGTGTGATCTGTGAGCCTGATCGCCATGGGGCTGGAGGGGTCGCGGCGCGAGTCGCTGGTTGTGGTGGCTCTGTGCCTGGCGTGGTACACCGCCAGCTCAGCCAGCAACGTGGTGGGCAAACTGGTGCTGACTGACTTCCCATTCCCGGTGACTGTGACTATGGTGCAGCTGCTGAGCATCGTGCTGTGCAGCGCGCCGGCGTTCGCGCTGTGTGGCGTGCGGCGCGCGGCCGATTTCCCGCGCCGCTACTACTGGCGCACGCTCGTGCCGCTAGCCTTCGCCAAGTTCCTCACTACCATATGCTCGCAAGTGTCTATATGGAAAGTGCCCATCTCCTATGCACACACAGGTTCGCTTTATGATCATGCTCTACACTACATTGAAGTGTTCCTGACATCACATTAGTGGTCTAGTAATTGCTGTCCCAAGTTATGAGTAACCCCAGCAGGCATGCACTTCACTTTGTGAAATGTATTTTGTCACCACTGTTCTCACATCAGTAAAGAAAACATTGTCTAGAATCCATCATGATGTGTCATCCTCCAAACCACATTGGCGCTGGTTAGTCCCTCTCACCACCCCCAGCATTGCTCCCTCGGGTAGCAACTGAGATTTTTACCTGACTGCCGAAAGGGGGTAATGTGATTATATAGTGGGAATATCAGTCTATTTATGTATATTTGTTCCTATGTGGTGTTCTAGAGACCAAATGCTTTGGGTGATTTTGATGGTTCTTACGTCAATCGCTTCGTCTTAACCTTGCGAGTGAGTTAAAATTTTAAAGAATAATAGAAAAATGGTGGCTTTTGGGCCCAATTTGTTATTTTCTTCCTAACCCATAATGAGGGATATCAAAATAAAGGGTTTTAAGAGGTGATTTCAAAAATATACTATATATTCACTTATATGTTTAAATGTACCAAATTCGAAAAAAAAAAACAAAAGAGTAATAAATAATAAAAGTCAATTCAAAAAACCCAACTGCTTAAGAAGCGAAAAATCATGCTGTGCAGTCAGATGATACATATTCACGAGCTGGCTGACCGAAACCAGGTGTATCCACCGACTGGTTGGGTTTTATTGATATTTTGGATTAACTTTTTTTCTAATAAAATATCCTTTTCATGATTCCAGCTCCTAAAATACTTTCTCATGATTCTGACTTTCTGGTACACCGTTGGTAAAATTTAAAAGGGGCAACTGTGCCCTGGTCAAAATTGTATATTCTTTGTCTTTGTTACTCAATGGTGCAACTTAGCATGTTTTTTACGCACCAACTTTGATCTGTTAGTTTTAGTACAATTTTGTCCAATTGCACTATTGAGCAGCAAACAATATAATAAAATTACATAATATGTAATACATTTTAAAATAAATTCGGGGGTGTGCACTGTGCAGTGAAGGCGACGACGCCGCTGTGGACGGCGGGGCTGGCGTGGCTGCTGTTCGGCGAGCGGCAGACGCGCGGTGTGCAGCTGGCGCTGGTGGTGATCGCGCTGGGCGTGGGCGTGGCGTCACTCACGGAGCTGCAGTTCGACGCGCTGGGGCTGGGCGCGGCGCTGGCGGCGGCCGCGCTGCTGAGTCTGCAGCACCTATATTCTAAGCGCGTCATGCGCGACACGGGCGTGCACCACCTGCGCCTGCTGCAGCTGCTGGGCCGCATGGCGCTGCTACTGTTCGCGCCGCTGTGGGCGTGGCACGACGGCGGCGCTTTGCTGGCTGGCGCGGCGCCGGCGGCGGGCTGGGCGACCGGTGGCGCGCTGCTAGTGGCGGACGGCGCGCTGGCGTGGCTGCAGGCCGTGGCGGCCTTCAGCGTGCTGTCGCGCGTGTCGCCGCTGGCGTACGCCGTGGCGTCGGCCGCTAAGCGCGCCGCCGTGGTGGGCGCGTCGCTGCTGCTGCTGGGCAACCCGGCGCCGCCGCTCAACCTGGCCGGCATGGCGCTGGCGGCGCTGGGCGTGCTGGCCTACAACCGCGCCAAGCTGCAGGCGCGCCGCCAGCCCGCGCTGCCCGTGTGACAGTGTGATGCGATGACGCGATGACGCGACCCGCCACTAGGTGGGATTAGATGAATGAACGATTTGTAATATTTGGTATATCAGTGCTTATTCAACATTAAATAAAACTATAGGTAAAATATTTAAAAAGTCTTCAATGTAGGTATGTGGCAATGGATCAACGAACCTTAAACTATGAAGAATTTTTATTTTTATACTTCTGTGCAAAAAGTGTACAATTAAGAAATATTTTATATCATGACAAAATTTTGGGTTGCATACCTACCTACTAACAGTCTATATTGGCGTTGAGGTGATAGTTTGTCGTCCAGTGGGCGCGTTTTAGTATAATAGCAAAAGCCCAAAACCCCCAGTGTGTGCTTTACAGAGTTGTTATTTAATTTATTTAATTACGACTTAAGGGCCTACATCCGCTTTAGTGCCGTAAAACGGTAACTTTCTAAAGCATACTCCTTAGTAACGGCTAGTTTAAAAGGTTTGAAAAAAATATATATTTATTGTTGTTACATGTAAATTATGTTATACTCATGGTTTTTTCGTATAACAAATAGTTTTGCTTTAAAAGTATATTTAGCAACACGATATTTTTCGCAACTTTTGGATACTCCTCCAAAACGACTTGGATGCTTAAAAATATTTTACACAAAAAATTGATGGCTGGAATTTCTTCATAACTGACATAGTATATGCAAATCAAATAATATTGTGCAAACAAAACTGTGTAAAAGGAGGTTCAATATTGATATTTTGGCATCGAGCGGGCGCACAGCCAGTACTGCGTTTACATTGGAGCGTATATCTCGCCTTAAATACTATTACAACTCCTATTAGTAATTAAATTGTAATAATCTAAGAGCTTGTAGCCACCTCCTTTGAGGTCCTATACACAAGGATGAAATCCTCCTTGATTTTTTAAATAGGTATGTTCTTTTCATGTTTAGATATGGATTTTAATTTTAGTCTGGGACTCTGGGATCTTTGAACATGTAGTCGACCTTGTAATTGCTTCACCCTAAGGGCGCGGTTATATGTAACGAATTGGTTCGCGACAACCCAACGCGAGCTCCGTGCGGCTGTACTGCGGTCCACTGCGAATACCTGTTTCTGAAAACCAGGTTGTTACAGCAAAATACGCTGTATTTATTTGACAGTTTAAAAGAACAGAAAAATCAAATGCTAGTCGCACATCTACGTACTTTCTCGGGTCTCGGATTAGACGATGCGAATATTTTCTTTCGGCGGAAGACCGCGCGGCAACCTCAAGAAAACTTTCACGTCTTCTAACTGTGGCCTAATTTTGACTATTACTTGTTTACAGAAGCCATAAAACGAAAAGGTACATTTTGTCAAGTATTTTGTCTATGTCTAGTATCAACCTTATTGAAGTTACAACTATAATTCCGCCCAAAGTAATAAGCAATTAAGGAGAAGAATTACATTATATAAATTAGCGGCGCTGTGGAGGGCCTCGTAGTCGTACGTACTGGCGGCTGGCCTCGCCGACACGCCGCGCGCCGACTCCTCATATAGACGGAACTATACTTACGTGGCGTGGCGTGGCGTGTCGTGGCGCCTTCTGACCTAGTTGATTAGCTACAAAACACGTTGCGTTATGACTTTATGACGTAGGCTGGAACAGAGTCGTTTGATTGGTGGATCCCGCGCCACGCCACGCCACGACACGTAAGTGTGGTTCCGACTTTACTGCTCACGCCGCGCCGTATAGTCTTACACTAAACACGTCATAGTATTGTAGCTCATTAATTCGGCGTAGCCGTTTTGTTTTAGTTTTTTTTAATAAATCCTAATTATTTTGTTTTTATTTGTTTTATTTTACAAATCGTTATTTCGTAGATCATACATTGATAAGTAGGCAATGATATTCTAGTAAACTAGTGAATAAAGGACGGAATTAAAGTGAGGGCTATCATATGAATCACGAGCACAGCGAGAGATTCATCTATGGCCCTCGATATAAATCAGTTTTATTCAAGAGTTTCATATCAACTTTATAATTATATGGACTACAAGAAAAAAAGTTAATTAAAAAAATCAAAGAGCCCGACCAAGGTGAAAAAAAAATTGGGCCCCCACAAAATGGCGCCTAAAATCCGTCAATTTTTCATTTTACAATATTAATGTAGCCAGTAACACTCCCAAGGCGAAGAAGAATCGATTGACGTAAGAATCATAAAAATCGGCCAACATAAATACATAGACTGATAAACACATTACCCTCCTCCGGCAGTCGGGTAAAAAAAAAGATTCAAGCGAAAAGCACAAGGAGTTTGTATGTCGAGTATTTTTTGCGCAAGGAGGTTGTGTAGCATTGAGATTGGGATCGAATTATATATTGGTTTGTTCTAAATTCAAACACAAAAATAGTGATTAAAAGTGCACTGAAAACAGTGAATGAAATAAGTTTTTTAGAGGGGAATGGCATAAAAGTAGATTATTGCATCGAGCACAAAGTAATTTATTATTGCCCCGAGTGCCTGATTTAGAGCCCGAGCGTTAGCGAGGGCTCTAATCTAACAGGCACGAAGGCAATATAAATTACTTAAGGCGAGGTGCATAATCTGCTTTTCTTTCAACTATTACCTATAGGAATAGTAGATAAAAGAAACTCATATCAAAAATATTTGTTTTTTTCGATAAATATACCTTTGTAGCCAAATATATGTCATCAGGGGATTTATTTAAAAACATCTCTACGTTTTGAGCTGTAAAAACTTTAGATTTTTTGCTTTTGTACCTATCCGATGATTGTTTCAAAAACGCTGTGAGTTTTGAATATTCTTTGATATGCACATTGTGTCTTGTGCTAACAGTGGATTTTAGCATTGAGTATAAGGACCACAACGAAGATGGCTTCATTTTTTTTGATTGTTCACTAAAGTAAGCAAAAAATACACTCTCTGAGAACGACTTTGCTCCATTTCTATCTTTCCAACCAATAAATTTCTCATAAGATTTTACGTAGGTATTGTACTCGAGATTTTAAGGGTAAAAGATTTTCTATAACACTGTCGGCTTCATTTAGAATGTTTACCGGACTTAATGTGTCGCTAGATGATTCCATTTTAATTCGAAGCCGAAGCACTCAAAATCAGATAGTATCACACTTTATCGTTTCCAAAAATATTGTCAAGCAAAATTAAGAAAGTTCCCGCCAAATCACTTTTTTAAATTTCTTTTATTCTTAAATCAGAGTTAGCAGCAAACATTTTTTAAATTTGGAACAAGTAGGATAGAAACGAATAATACGTACGTAAAAAAAAAGTATTGATATCGGCTGGCTGAATAGAGCTAATCCATTGAGATTGGCACCTTTTGATGCGATTAAAAAATAAACTGTGCAATAATGAAATTTCATACATTTTTATTGCTCTAGAGCATTAAAGACTCGCTTTGTACTGAGTTTTTAGTGTGATTGTGATGAAATTAAAGCATAGTTGGAAGAAAAATCTATTTATCTACTTCGGTTACGTTATATTCGAATTACAAAATTGACAGCGGTTTCATTATGATACCCATAACGACATCGGGTTGCACAGAGAGTTGGTAGTAATATACAAACTCTGGGGTTGCATTATGCGAATCGTTATAAATTCTAAAACACAAGCAAAGACATTCTGAACATACAGCCAGGTACCTATAATATTACTTCGAAATCGAGACAACGTAAATGTGTTTTTAAAAATGGAACAAGTTTAGAACAAAAGTATCGTGTACTATTTAGCTGTTGCGGCTACAAGATCTTTGCCTTATACCTAATAAAGACTAAATAAAAACAATATTTAATTCTATAGAAAATACATTAAACGAAGTTAACATTAATGTACCGCAATGCATGTCTCCATGCCCATCTACAAGTTCAGCCTGTAATTATGCAAATCCTGTTTATTTCAAGGCTCGGATACCGGTTAAATTTTCAAACCGTTATTATGTACTTGACGTAAAACCTTTTATATTAGGTTTCGTTCGCATATACCGGTTTTTTTAAACCGATATTTGGAAGAGTATTTATATAAAGGTTTTTTCGGATTAAACGGTTTAGAGCAATAAAAACCGGTTAATACGGACGCACAATAAAGAAACGACGCGCGCAGTTCAGATTTTATTCAGTAGTAAGAATTGCATTGGCATCCATACAAGTTGCAACGCGTTTACCGACATGCCGTTCGCCGAATAAACCGGTTAATTTTGGTTAAAATAAAGTTCTTAAAACGTTCACGATCTTAAGAAAAGTTCTGAGGAAAACCGAAATAAACCGGTGTTAACCGGTATTTTTTAAACCGGTGCCGAGCCTTGGTTTATTTTAATAATTGTACAATACAAAATCTACATATAAATAAACAATAGTCAGTGTGTAGTTAAGTTTCTATTAAAAATACCTATTTGTCTTTATCTGTGTTTTATTCCTTCCTTCGTAGATAAATTAATCTTGTATGCAAATGTACGTTATTGGTCTTTTAATAACTCGTGCCCAACTATTTCGGTACGCGCTACGCTTGTACCGAAAAATGGCACTCGTATTAAAAGACCGTCCATAACGAAACAGTTGCATAAATAGCTATTATTTTAAACGAAACTGCGCAAAAAATAATTGTCTATATTGGGGTTTATGGGTAGAGGTGGACCAATGAAAGACCGTTTTATAAGGGTTTCAATTTATACAATTTAAATCAACCTTTACTTGTTAAATTAGAAGGTGTGTTTCAGTATTTTTTTGTGATACATGTTAAGTTGGTATGTAACCTACTTGTATTTGTCTGTGGAGTAACTGAGGGGCATTGAAACCAAAGTCGCAACGTGAACATTTACGAAAATATTAGGTATTTTCGTAAATGTTCACGTTGCGACTACGTTAACCCGTAAGCACCCGTAAGTGACGGGCATTAGTAGAACTGAGAAATGCCAAATCCGTTATCATAAAACGAATACAAAGTACAGCATTTATGACAGACATTGAAATGCTAAACAAACATGGTACTAACGTCGCAACAAACAGCAAGTTATTTCAGTTAAATCCTTTCGTCGATAAAATGGCTTTTTCCGAGCGGGAGGCCGTTTAAGGAATGCGGTTATAGGTAAACGATGAAATGAAACATCCTAAGATAATTCCTAACAACAGTCGGTTGGCCGAACTGCTCATAGAAGAAGCTCAACAGTTAACATTCCATGGGGGTCATCGACTAACATTAGCTACTCTCAGACAACAATAGTGGATCAAGAAATAGCTAAGAAATTGTGTAACTTACCGGAAATATGGAGCAATATCAATTAATGGGCGACATACCCGCAGCTGGAACTAACCCCGCTCCTCCATTCTATCATACTGGGGTGGACTACACAGGTTTTGTGAACATCAAGGCAAACAAGGGCCTCTTCCCTAGTTTGTTCCCTTGAGAACACTGAAAGGCTACGTAGCTGTATTCATATACATGGTCACGAAAGCTGTTCATTTGGAATTGGTGTCTGACCTTGCCAGTTCCGGATTTATGGATATACCACCTAAACAACGAGAACAACTTCTGTGACCTGGACCGAGACACAGACAAGTGCATTGTACGAAAATCCAGATGTGAAAACAAGTTGACATCTCTAGCAAACCCGTCCCTTTTCTTATAGCATTGCTGTTATATTTATGCTGTCAAAATAATCTGCGGGGAACAGATAATTAGGCTGTATTTTGAAATACAGCTCAGCAAGACGCCTGATGTAAGGTTGCCTAATGAAGGGTCAAGGTTTTACCCTAAGCATTCAGAGGCCGATGCAACAGCCCAGCCTTTAGAAAACTACAAAGACGAAACAGCCTCAGACGAGATGAAGTTCGCATGAGAAAAACTTCATATACGCATCGATCAATGAAAAACAGCCAAGTGGAAGTGGGAGATGTATTATCCACCCATGATATCCATCAGTATGCCATAAGCCACATCCTGGTCAGCGCGCTGACGCTAGCGGCGGGAGCGCACCTGTACAGGTGGCTGTGGTGGCGAGCGCACCGCACTCACATCACGTCGGACATGGAGCTTCAACCTACCCGAAGTGTAGTGATGTGAATGTGAATAGAGTTAGAATCAGTGCGCGACAAAACAACCAAGCAACGTACCAATGTACCAACGCCTGTGAAACTCATACGTACCTATGAAAAATTAAACAATACAGTGGTGAATAAGGAGTTTCCTAGGAATCCTTTAGGGACAAAAAGATCGTAATTTGATATTGTATAATTTTTACTTTATTGCAACTAACATTTTAAGTTGGATTGTTTCCCCTTGTATTTAAACATAACCTAACCGTAACAATTTCATTATTTTACTAACATAACATTATTATGATCTCAGCGTCCGTATCTTTCGTGTCCTGGAATATTTCACCAAACAGCTTAGTTTGCAATATTGGCCTGACGCGTTAACCAAGTTTATATTCAGTGCAAAGTGCACTGAACATAATATACACGTCTATCGCGTTAGCCGAGCGTATTCACACATTTCATTCAACATTCATTATCTTTTCTAACATTTAAGCCATTAAGAACATTTGAGTGTAAAATAAATAAATAGTGTTTCACGTATCCTTTGTTTCTCCTCAAAAACACCGACACCTCGAGAAGAACCCCATACAGAGCAAATACTTGCTTTCGATACAATTATGCATTTTCGCTGTGTGTTCGATTGAAATTCACACACCTAAATAAATTATGTTCGTCTTATTCTTTGATGGGATACAGAGTACCTAGATAAAATCTCCGGTCGCAGATTGCCGGCCTGCTACTGTCTTATGTGTCGATGACGATGACGAGATGGGGTAAGATGGGAGATAATAAAAAGCAGTGTTTAAGTTAATTCGCCAAGTTTGTAATAGCTACAAAAACATAAAAAAGGTATGCGGGGAGCGCGGAGGGTGGCGCGGCGCGCGACTGGGCGCTTTGCAGCGCCACGCGCGCCTGCAGCGAGCCCGCGCGCGGCGCCTCCGAGCCGGCGCCCGCCTCGCTCTCGGTGAGATCCGCCTTGGGGAACGCGCTGGGCGACGCGCTGGGCGACGCGCTGGGCAACTCGCCGGGCTCCGACCTACTGGGCGCGGGCGGCGCGCTGCTGTAGGGCGCGGCGGGGCTGCTGGTCGCGCCGGCGTCCTCGCCGCCGCCGCCGTAGTCGGCAGCGTTGTCGCCGTACTCGCCTGCCTTCAATGACACGCGTGAAGTTTGCTCGAGCCCACCCTAGAAACACCCGGTCGCGGCACTGCGGTGCGGCGGAGACGGGGCGTCTCGCGGCGGACGCGCAGCTCTGTGCTTACCTTAAAGTCGGGGCGGTTGGGCTCGAACTCAAAGGCGGGGCGCTGCGACGCTTGCGCCAACGACTGCAGCGCCGGCTGCGGCGGCGTGCTGCGTGTCGGCCCCGCGCGCAATTTCGTCGGCCGCATCGGACGTAGCACTAGCCCAAATCAAACATTATATCTTCTAAATATTCCAAGGACAAAATTCAGGTCAAACCATCCAATTCCAAGCAAAGTAACAGTACCTAGGTACTTGGATCTTTGAAAGTATTTCTTATGCAACGCACTAATAACACGTACCTACTTATCTACTTGCTGCTCAAATAATCTCGAATGACAAGCTCGAAATATAGCGCGAAACATCATTCATCGAAGGACAATTTATAGGTATTTTTGGAATGTTTGTAGTTATTTACAGACTGCTTAAACTATTACTGATAGAATAAATATCTCAAAAACCTAAAAAGTTTTGAGTCAATTCTGAAAATGTAAATAAACAAGCGATTACTAGATAGGGCATGAGTGGGAGTGGGCAGCAGGGACGAAAGCGTGGGGTGCGCGGTGTCTGCGCTGGTCTCGATGTCCGCGCTGGTCTCGGTATCAGCGCTGGTCTCGGTCTCCTCGTGGCTGGGCTCGGTGACCAGCAAGGTGGTGCTGTCGGCTTCCACGTCCAGCAGGCGCTGCTCGCTGCACAGCTGGCCGCAGTCGCCTCCGCTGCGGGACAATATCAAGCTCATGTTCGATCGATATCTACTGTTCTATACTACTATCATACCATCGCTACTAGAACTGCTCTAAAGCAGTTTGAGCTCCTGAGAGCTCAAAATAAAACCATGTTTACCGTCCGCAAGCGCGTAACGTGTGCGCGCAATGTAGGAACCTGCGCCAGCGCGGGATGCTCTGCGCCACGTGCGCGTCGCCACACGACTCGTCCGCGCCCCCAGCGCCCATGCCAGCGGCGCGCGCCGAGCGGCTCAGCACGCCGCAAAGCTTGCCCTCGCACACCACGCCGGCGCCCCAGTCGCTCTGTCAACAGACACACAACTCACTAACCATCACTGCGCCCGGCTGTGAGAGGCTTGAATCACACATATTTATTACAGTTTGGGAGCAAAAACCGTGATAAAATGCGTGAGTCAAGCCTATCACAGAGGCCGTGCTCGCAGGGCAAGAGCCCGCCCGATCACGAGTTTACAAATTACAGTGTCTGCCCGAACGCTTCATTAGACCAACACTTGTAAGAAGTGGTGGACGCGGCACACGGCACCCACCAAGCACAGCGTCGGTCCCACGAGGCACAGCGCCGTGTCGCGCAGGCCCGGCCAGCCCGGCGAGCGCGCACCGCATGCGTCCCCAGCCACCAGCGCCGCGTACACGATGCGCAGGCGTGGCTCGCGGCCCGGGCCCAGCGCGCGCACCAACTGGCACGAGGCACCGGCCGCGCACTCTGCCGGCTGCGTGGCCATGAGGATGGGCCGCGAGCGCGCGCCGCCGCCTCCGAACGGCGCCTCCAGCTCCAGCACGGCCAGGTCGTGCGCGGCGCCGGCCCATGCGGCAGGCCCGCGCGTCTGCGCTGTGTCGGCACCGGCCGCCAGCGCCACGCGCGCCACACGCCGCGCGGTGCCCGCGCCCGGCGACAGCGCCCATAGGTCGCGCGGCGCGCTGCCGTCACCGTCGCCGCCGGCGCACCACGCCGACGTGAGCGCGGTGCGAAGCGACACCAGTGAGCCGCCGCAGCGCCGCCCAGTCGAGTGCTCCACCACGATCTGCGCACATTCACTGTTAGCTTCCAAATCATCAAGCACAAATAGGCGCAAGGTGTTGATCATTGAGGGAGTGCACAAGCAGGTCTGGTAGTCGCTCGGTAGCTATTGTTCTGCTGGCATCTCGTTAACTCGTTGACGAATGAAAAGTCGTTAAAAAAATAGTTTATTGATTCAATTATATTATAAACTACTAGCACTTCACCCCCGACTTCATTCCCGTGATTTCGTTTATCCTATAAATGGTGCAGTTAGTGAAGGCACATTATACATATGGACTAACAGTAAGGAAACTACCTACAAACGCTCGAAACGGCACGCTCACATAAACATGCGCATCGAAGAGACCCAGCGGTTGTCGCGATGCTGTCAACAGTAGTGCGAGCCGCTTAGGGGTCTCGTCGATGCGCATGTTTGTATGAGTGCCGTATCGAACGTTGTTAGGTAGTTTCCGTACTGTTTATCCATATTTATACTCTAGTGAAGGCGACCAAAAATATGCTATAATTAAATCAATAAAAAATGGGGTATCGTAGATACAGGGTTTATTGGTTTGGGATGACTTAAAGAATAATACATTTTATGTTACCGCCACAAAGTAAAATCCTTCCCTAAAAACTTAATAACCTAATTTGGACCCGTTGAGGGTCGAGTTTTGAACAACCCAAATATATTATTCACTCTTTTTTATTTTTCGTTAATGTAAGATTCCTCAAAAAAAAACTTTAACACCCCTTAACCCTATCCGGGGGCAGTTTTAAAAAACGTTTTATGTAAATTATGATTATTTACTTTATCCCCAAGGAATTAGATTTTTCTCACAAACAAATTTTGCCCCTTTTCACTCCCTTAAAGGTTGAATTGCCGAAAATTCCTGCTTAGTGCTCCCCTTGTACCCTACATCAAAAACGAAAACCTGTCCAGTAAGATTCCTAGCTTGGGTTGGTTAGTTTCGAAAAACGAATAATGTCAACCTTTGTTGTTTACTTGGATTGGTATTATTGTCAAGTTCCGAGTTTATAAACCTAAGTAATAAGATTCTTCAAAAAATCTTTAGTTTGGTATTCATGCTAAATTTCAAGATTATTAGCCCAAGAAATAAGACTTAAAAAAACAAAAATTCCCCTTAAATAATCTTTGAGGGTATTTTCGAAAAACTAATAATGTCAACCTTAGTTGTTTACTTAGATTGGTATTATTGTCAAGTTTCGAGTTTGACCTTTGATCCATGAAATTTAATAAGATGCTTCCTTACAAACTTCAACACCCCCTAAATTGACTTGAGGGAGTAGCTTCAAAAAACTAATAATGTCAAACTTTACCATTTACTTAGATTACAATTTGTGCTAAGTTTCAAGAATATTAGCCGAAGGAATTAAAATTTTCATAGAAACTTTGCCGCCCTTTTTCACCCCCTCAGGGCTAGAATTTCGGTAAATCCTTTCTTATCGGATGCCTACGTCATACAAAGAACACACTCAACTGGTTCAACACTTAGAAAAAATTATGTTTAGGTACATCGACTTAGAATATTTTCTTCAAAAATATTTTTCACTTAGAAAAATTTCAACTTATTATTGAATTAGATTTATATCTTAAAATTAATATGTCGAAATGTCACAGTTGCAAATGTTTATCAAGGTACGATGATCTGTATGCTCGAATGTCGAGAGCTAAAAGTAACTTTAAGAAGTCACCCAAGGATAGGATTACCAAACCATATGTAGAAGCCAGGTTATAAAATGTTGGAGAACTGTGGGCTCAATTTAACTTAACACATACACAGATGGTTAAAGATTGTGAATCTATTGAGGTAAAAAAGTCGCCTTATACTATAAATGAAATTTACTTCAACACTGAGGAATTATATTTGGATTTTAAATGTGAACTGAAAACTGTTTTAAATACACTCAAGAGTATTAGTGATGTTTCTCTTAGTGCGGGATCGTCGTGAAATTCAGAAAGTAGAAACATGCCCATAAAATTGCCTAAAATATCGATCACAACGTTTTCTGTAAATATACAGAATGGATCACCTTCAGAGATTTATTTGTTTCTTTAAAAGGGTACCTTACAGGTGAGGCCGAGCAACTTCGACCACACATTCCAATATCTGATTTAAATTTTATTATGACAAGTGCTGGGCTCAATTAGAATCGCGTTACAACAATAAAAAATATCTGTCACATTGTATTTTGAAACGTTTGTTCAGTCAAAGCGACACATTGTATGAGATGAAATAAATATTTTTGTATTTTGTATTTGTATAGCGGGCTTCCAGCCTCTCAAATCCCCTGGTCCGGATGGCATCTACTCAATACTATTGCAAGAAGGGGCATCTGTTTTGATACCCCATTTGAGTAAGCTCTATAGAGCCTGCATAGCCTTTGGTTACGTACCCAAGGCATGGAGAGAGGTCAAAGTCACCTTTATACCGAAGGTGGGCAGACCGACTTGTGATGAAGCTAAAGCTTACAGGCCCATCAGTCTATCATCCTTTCTCTTAAAATCTCTGGAGAAACTGGTAGACAGGTAGACAGACAGACAGACAGAAAGAGAGGGACCACTTAAAGTATTTGCTCTACATAAACTACAGTGCGCGTACAGCCCTGGCAAATCTACGGAAACGGCATTGCACTATGTTGCGAGTCGAGCCGAGGCTACGCTAGAGGGACAAGAGATCCTTGTCGGGGCTTTCCTCGAAATAGGGAGGGAGTCTTCGACAAGACAAGAGAATATAGATAGAGGAACCAGAGGTAAATCCATATATATTCTTAGTGACAATCAGGCTGCAACCAAAGCCAATGGCATCCTACAAAATGGACTCCAGACTTATTCTGGATGCTATCCAGACCCTAAACAGGCTTGAGAAGAATAACAGGGTAAGACTGATGGTCCCTGGGCACAAAGGAATCCATGGTAACGAAGTGGCAGATGAACTGGCAAGAGAGGGCTCAGCAAATGATTTTGTGGGTCCAGAACCATTTCGACGAACACATTGGCTGTCTAATATCGGTCTACAACACTCCAAGAAATTTCTAGGCTCTACGTTCAAAGCCCGGCAATGCGTTTGGAATATGAGCAGAGGGCAAATCCGTTACCTGCTTGGGGCCTTTACTGCCCAGTAAAGGCCCTATTTTGGAACCAGCGACATGCTCATGAAGATGGGTCTGGCCACGACACCCATGTGCAGGTTGTGTGGGGAACATACGGAACGCATGGAGCACCTTTTGTGCACATGCGATGCACTGGCTGGTAAGCGAATGAGTCTCCTAGGGGTTGGATATCCAAAAACCGAAGACTGTATGCTCTTATCTCCTAGTCCTAATAGTTGTAAAACTCATGAAAAGAGTTTTCAACGAGATTGGGGAGGAGTAAGTTATCTAGGGGACCACAATAGATCTCAATGGGTCGAAGTGAGCCGAGTTATTTCTCAGCCATTCCACAATGTAAGATAAGATGTACCGATTAGTATTGTCTCGTAGTCTTTTTGTGTGACTGGGATACCACGTGGTAGTTTAAAATAGGTAGACGTAGGTTCCACGCGAAGTTTAGAGTAGGAATATAATAAAACTTGTAATATACAAGGTTTAGAGAAAAGGTACCTAGATAATTAGATAAGATTAAGTATGTATGTTTTCATAGTTTCATACTTGGAGTAAGGAATCTAGGTTAAAAATTTTGTGTTGACTTTTTACACCTTTTGTATTTATCCTAGGTAGAATTAAATATGTAGATTAAGGAAATGTATAATTTGTGTAAATTAAGTAAGATTATTTAGATAAAATCGGCCTTCCTGCGGTACCGATACCCGAGTACCGTTAGGTAGAGGGGCGCTATTTTTTGCGCTTAGCGGTTTTTGTATAAAGACCAGACCTCTTGGGGGCTGAGAAACACTGTGCCTGGCTGGAGGTTATATAGCTTAGTCTTCACAGGATCGCCCGATTAAGCAGAAGACAATCACTTTGGTTGACCTGCGAGAAGGCCCATAAAAATAATAAAAATAAAGTGTGCTGAGAGACAGTCGGTCTCCAGCTCTATAAGAAGAAACATCAACAAGGAATAAATTTGAAGATACGAATCAAGACAGTATTTTCATTCATCATCAACAACAAACCAATACAGTCCACTACACTGTCCTTGGTAGGCTTGGGCTGGCGGGATGATCGATCGCGAGTTTTACCCTATGTTCGATAGATGGCGTTGTATCATTTGTGTATTTTGTTAAACGCGCAGTTAAGAATCGCCGCGCATATCATAGAAGGATTAGAACAAAATGTTTTTATTTATACTCGCTACGTTAATAAGTTGTTTTATTTACACAAAAGTCCACGGGCAGTTGTCGAGTGCCGAACACGGCGGTCTCTCTCTAGTCTATGCTTGTCATGCCTGTGTAATAGACCAATGTCACGCAAGTTGCTCACTAAAAGAAAACTTCTGTAGTTTTTAGGGCAGATAACGCCATAATTAAGATCAGGAGCTTACCATGAAAGGTGCAGTATCGCTCTCCTCTTCTTGCTCGGGCTCGGTTGCGCGCCTCTCTCGCACCGCCACCGTCGCCGGCGCATTGTTTGCACTATCCGCAGCACTCTCTGCCATAGAAAAAGCTTACATAAGCAGTTGTGTAGGTACTAATCACATCGGCCGTAGCCGTTCATAGATCTGTGTTCCCATGTACGGCGTCTCTCCACAGACAGTCCCTGTCTTTGAGATTTGGTCGGGTTACCACGCATAAATATATTTTTCGATTATCTTGTTAATTAATTAGTGTACAAGTCTGAAATTTCACAGGTTTATAATTGAACTATATATCTAATTATTGATATAAGATTCAGTTACCACCACTACAGGAAACTCGGTTAATCGGTCGTCAAATAACTCAGCTGCTCGCCGTGACCGGAACAAATTGAAGTTTCATAATAACTTTATAATTACGTGTAGGATACTAATGAAACTTCAGTACCATTTAAAAGCAGTAATTACCTATATAGAAACGTTTCAAGTTAGTCTTTGAAGCGCTTATTGGAAGCGCTAGGACCGTCTAGGAACTAATAAAGCATATTTCTATTTACTAAAATAATGAAGTTGTTTTAGTAAAAACCGTGCATTATTGTGGATTCTTTAATTGCGTAACAAATTATAACTAATTAGCCAGATGTCATGTACAAAAATTATAAACATCCATTTAGTCAATTCCGAGGTGCCAGCAATCGTGCAGACGTTACGGCAGCAGGATTTTAAATAACTTCGCAACGCACAAGTTGTAATCTTTATTTCAAATTGATATCCAATTATTTAGATATTTAAATTTTAACATACCCATTAGAAAACAAAAGATCTGGCTACTGTAACGTTACTCCAGCCGGAAATCTATACATATAAAATGCTTTGTCCTGAATGACTGATTGACGGATCAACGCAAAACCTAAACCGCTGATCGTAGACAACAGAAATTTAGAGGGTGTGTTCTTTCTATGACGTAGGCATCCGATAAGAAAGGATTTTTGGAAATTCCACCCCTAAGGGGTTAGAAGTTTGTATGAAAAATCTAATCCCTTCGGTCTAAATTTATGATACTTGGTACAAATAGTATTCAAAGTTAAGATAAAGGTTGTCATGGTTAGATTTTCGAAACTACCCCCAAATTATAATTTAGGGGTTGTTATTTTTTTTAAATCTTGTTTCTTGGGTTAATAAACATGAAACTTGACATAAATACCAACTTCAATAAACAATGAAGGTTATCATTATTAGGAAACAGCCCCCAAAAAACGATACAGAGGGTGTCAAAGTTTTTTTGGTAAATCAAATTAGTTGGGCTAAAAAACTTTAAGTTTGACATAAATACCAACCTATGTAAACAACAATGGTTGCCATTATAAGTTTTTCGAAAAGCTTGGGGCTAAGCTAAGAATCTTACTGGACAGGTTTTCGTTTTTGACGTAGGATTCTAGGGGAGCACTAAACAGGATTTTTCAGAAATTCAATCTGAAAGACCTGGAAAGTGTGTGAAAAGGGGCAGAATTTGTTTGTATGAAAAATTAAATTCCTTGGGGATAAAGTAAATAATTGAAATTTACATAAAAGAAGTTATCTGCGACGCGATTGGTCGCGGATGCTCTGTTTTGGATTTGGTGTCGGTAAATCCAAGTTTCGAGTCAAGTCTTGTTCGATTTGAATGGACGTGAACTTTTGTTGTGAAAAATCCTATAATCCTATCTACAAGAGATATTATAATTATATGCTTCTCGTCATTTGGACTGTTCGCCGGCGATTTCACGCAACTCCTGAGTCCTGCTCATCCTCGTGGTCTTCTCTCGAGGAGTATTGGAAGCGACACTGGTTCGATGACAAGGTGAGTGAGCGCATTTAATACTGCAATATGCAAATACTGATGTTTCTTGTTGAATACCTATAGGTTCACAAAGAGGGGTAGCCATTTTTTAGGCGTGCCCGAAAATTAATTTAGTACGCAAGTACAAAAAAGGTGTTGGCTATTTACACGCCACCCCAGAAGGTTAGATTATAACCTGAATCTTAAACACTTTGCCGGCAACACTCCACTTTGGCCTGGATTTCTCCTCACACGGGAGGCCGTAGCTTAGCCAGCTACGGTCAATCGGCTGCGGGGTCCGGTCAGACGGCCCCCAGGCAAGTTCACTCCCATTGGGGGCTCGCAGGCGGCGGTGCTCGCTCGCATTGCTAGTGGTAGCGGTGTGGGTTGGTGCTGTGCAGTCTCGTGAGCAACTAATGGGGGGGAGCTATATCCCTTGACTAATCCCTGGTGCTACCGTAGCATCGCCACTTGAGCACTCCATGGCGGGTGGGGATAGTTGAGGGATGAATAAATATTAATCGGGTTTTAATGGATTTTAATAATAAAAAAAACCACAAGGCGAAAGGACCGGCGAAAGCTGGGACTGCGCTCCAAAAGGCGGGACCGGCGAAAGCTGGGACTGCACACCAGACGGTGGGACCGGCGCAAGCCGGGACTGCATTTCCCCTAGCAGGAACGTCCAGAGGCGGGACTGCAGCGGGATCGACTCGAGGTGGGGCTGTGGTGGGACTGTCAAAAGGCGGTACTGCTGCGGCACTGCCGAGGGTCGGCACTGCTGTGGGACCACCGAAGGGCGGAACTGCAAACCAGCCCAATGGGCATAAGGGTGCTGCCAAAGCCGGCGCGACACGGGACCCTTGCGTTAGAGGTTTAATGACCTCGGACCTTGCGGCCCCGGACGCGACCGGCAAAGGCAGCACCTCTTCGTCTTCCGGCGGCCGGCATGAATCAGGCTGGCTTCCGGTTGGACGATCTGGGGCGCAGAGGAAGAAGCGCCAAAAGCTGAGACAGCAGGCGGCTCTAGAGGGGACCCCTACGGGAGGCCCATCAAAGAGACCGCGTGCTGTTCTCAGCGGCGAAAGCGGGGACATGGAGGCCAAGAGGATGAAAACCCAAGGGCAATCATCCTCGACCGGATCCTTTAGGGATGCGGTGGCGGCTGTGAAACTCGCTGTCGTCACAGTCAAGTACCCAGAAGAGTACTTGAAGGCGGAGGACTTGGTGCCAATCCAGGAGCTCATAATTGAGAAACTGGAAGAGGCGCCAGATCCTCTGCCGGTTATCACAGTTGCTCCCGGAGTTGTCGCAGGTGCAGTTCATGTATCCTGCGACAACTCTGATGCAGCTTGCTGGTTTCGGGGTGCCATCCACAATGTGGAACTTGGCTCCCTGAAACTCAAGGTCGTCGACGCCAAGGACCTTCCAAAGCCAGTCAAAATGGCATGGAAGAGTCGCAACTTGGCGTTGCAAGACTCTGCCCGGGCCATTCGATTGCTCCAGCGGCTTAACCCTGCCTTGCGGACGGACGACTGGAAGGTCGTGAATACTCTCACTGAGCAGACCGGCATCCGTCGTATCGTCCTCATGGACAGTGTGTCTGCTGGGGTCATCAAGGCCTTGGGCTACTCTCTTCCAGGAGGTATTGAACGATACTCGTTCAAGCTCCTGGAAGAAGACAAGGGAGAGGCATCGACTGCGGAAGCAGGAGGGGGGCCCTCCGAAGATGGACCACCGCAGTGTGAGGAGGCCATCGAAGAGGTCTCTGCTCACGAAGTGGCGCAGGAGGCGGAGACGCAGACCAGTGCGTCAGAGGTGGATCTCGAGGATGATATCCTCGAAGGCCTCGATACACTGGGGATTGCGTCGCCAGCTGCCCTCGAGGAGAGCCAGGCGAGGGAGGGGGAGCCTCAAAACTGAGGCCTTCCTACCAACACAAACCCATCAAAACATCCAAGATGGAGGGACTAAGGTGTGTACAAATCAATTTGCATCATTGCAGAGCCGCTACTGCCCTTCTGGCTCGGCAACTGAAGCTTAATACATACGACGTTGCCTTGATACAGGAACCCTATTTATACAAAGGGACTATAAAAGGCCTAGGTGGGACAGGGGGCATGGTGTTCTATGACTGTCCAACTAATGACGCGAGGACTTGCATCTATATCAGGGGCGGTATAGAGGCAATGCCCTTACGTGCTTTCTGTTACAGGGATCTCACAACAACTCTGATCCAAGTGGGGACGGGAACAGAGAAAAGGAAAATTATCCTTGCCTCTGCCTATCTCCCATACGAACAAAAGGAACCAGTAACACCACTAATCAGAAGACTGGTTGACTACGGCAACCAAGAAAACCTCGACCTGATACTTGGCTGCGATGCGAATGCACACCACGTCGTTTGGGGCAGTTCAGATGTCAACAAACGAGGGGAGGATTTGTTGGACTTTGTGGTAAGCTCTTCTTTACAAATCCTTAACGCAGGCAATAAACCTACTTTCAGGACCTCTGCGAGAACTGAAGTTATTGACCTGACACTGGCTTCAAACAGGGCCAGCGCCCATATTGAAAATTGGCATGTATCGGACGAAATCTCTCTGTCTGACCATAATTATATATGCTTTAGGTTTAGTACGGCGGGAGAAGCCAAAACTAGACGAAGGAGAAACCCAAGGTATACAAATTAGGACTCGTACAGGAGGGACCTCAAAGTAAATCTAGGGAGCCCTGAAGGTAAGCTTAATTCGATATTAGATATAGAATTTGAAGCGGACAGAATCAAGGCGGGCATCATCGGTGCATGGCAAGATAATTGCCCAGAGAAAAAGGCCTTTTGCAAAAAGGTACCATGGTGGACTCCTGAACTAGCTAAAATACGTCAGGAAACACGACAGGCCTTTAATGATGCAAAAGCCAGGAAAGATTTTTCTGGCTATCATAGCATGCTGACGAGGTATAACACGGCGGTACGCAAGGCCAGAAGAACTAATTGGCGGAAGCATTGCACCTCCATCGAAGATCTGCCCAATGGTATGAGGTTGTGCAAAGCAATGTCCATGACCAAGACAAACCCACTCTCATCTGTAAAGGATGAGAATGGATATCTAACGGAAACTGGACAGGACACTCTGGGCGTGATGTTTAGGACTCACTTCCCGGATTGTATACTGCGCGACAGCGATGAAGAGGAACCAGTCACAAGGGACGAGCTCATAAGGCACACGTCCAAAAACAACTGGCTCACGGCAAAGAAAGTGGTAGATGAAAATAAGCTGAAGCTTGCCATAGCGGGCTTTCAGCCTCTCAAATCCCCAGGTCCGGATGGTATCTACCCAATACTATTGCAAGAAGGGGCATCTGTTTTGATACCCCATTTAAGTAGGCTCTACAGAGCCTGCATAGCCTTTGGTTACGTACCCAAGGCATGGAGAGAGGTCAAAGTCACCTTCATACCGAAGGTGGGCAGACCGACTTATGAAGAAGCTAAAGCTTACAGGCCCATCAGTCTATCATCTTTTCACTTAAAATCTCTGGAGAAACTGGTAGACAGGTATTTAAGAGAGGGACCACTTAAAGTATTCCCTCTACATAAACTACAGTGCGCCTACAGCCCTGGCAAATCTACAGAAACGGCATTGCACTATGTTGCAAGTCGAGCCGAGGCTGCGCTAGAGGGACAAGAGATATGTGTCGGGGCTTTCCTCGACATAGAGGGAGCCTTCGACAAGACTACATTTGAGTCCATACGCATTGCTGCTAAGGAACATGGCATCAATGATACCACGTGCAACTGGATTGACTCTATGCTGAGAAGCAGAATAGTCAGATCGGAACTGATGGGAGACAGACTTAGCGCTAAAACGACAAGAGGTTGTCCGCAAGGCGGAGTGCTGTCACCATTATTGTGGTGCTTGGTAGTAGACTCGCTACTTACCAAACTTAATACCGGACCATTCTATACAGTAGGCTATGCAGATGACATAGCTATAATGGTTAATGGTAAATTCCCGAACATAGTCTCTGGATTATTACAACAGGCATTGAGGATGACAGAGGAATGGTGTACAAAGAACCACCTCTCTATCAACCCAAGCAAAGCAGTCATTATTCCATTCACGAGGAAGCGACAACTAGGAAACCTAGGAGAGCCCTCCCTCAATGGAATAAAGCTGCCCTGGTCCACCGAAGTTAAATATCTTGGTGTAACGCTTGACAAAGAACTCAGGTGGAAAACTCATGTGGAAAATATTACGACAAAGGCCTTACGAGTGTTCGGCATGTGTCGTTCCACCTACGGTAAAACTTGGGGGCTAAAGCCCAAAGTGATACTATGGCTGTACCGGACAATGATAATACCTATTATCACATACGGCAGTATAGTGTGGTGGCCAAGAACAAAGCTTGCCTCGTGCAAAGTGCCACTCACCAGGTTACAAAGAACAGTGTGTCTCGGCATCACGGGTGCTTTCAGGACAACACCTACGGCAGCGATTGAGAGATACCTTAATATCCCTCCGCTGCATATGATGGTTGAATTCGAGGCAAGGAAGACATTACATCGTCTTGCTGTTGCTGGACTATGGGATGCCTCTAAGCCAAAGACTAACCATACAAAGTTCGATGTAAATGAAGGCCTGGATCGGGTAACAAGCATGATATCCGATAAAATGCAAACTATGTTTGTGTTTGAAAGGTCTTTCAAGGTCCAAATCCCTACAATAGAGAACTGGACGAAGGGACTAGATCCACCAGAACAAGATAGTCTGGTGTGGTACACTGATGGATCCAAAATGGAATCAGGTACAGGAGCGGGAATATTCGCAAAAGGTTACAAATGTAGCAAAAGCTTAGGTAAGATGGCAACTGTATTCCAAGCAGAAACATATGCCATAATAACCTGTGCTCAAGAGAATATAGATAGAGGCACCAGAGGTAAATCCATATATATTCTTAGTGACAGTCAGGCTGCACTCAAAGCCATGGCATCCTACAAAGTGGACTCCGGACTTGTTCTGGATGCTATCCGGACCCTAAACAGGCTTGGGAAGCATAACAGGGTAAGACTGATATGGGTCCCTGGGCACAAAGGAATCCATGGTAACGAAGTGGCAGATGAACTGGCAAGAGAGGGCTCAGCAAATGATTTTGTAGGCCCAGAACCATGTGTAGGCATTTCGACGTGTCTCGTAAAAGCCGCATTTAGGGAGTTTGCAGATCACAGACAACGAACATATTGGCTGTCTAGTACCGGTCTACAACACTCAAAGAAATTTCTAGGCTCTACTTTCAAAGCCCGGAAATGCATTTGGAATATGAGCAGGGGGCAAATCCGCTACCTGCTTGGGGCCTTTACTGGGCACTTTGGAACCAACGACATGCTCATGAAGATGGGTCTGGCCGCGACACCCATGTGCAGGTTGTGTGGGGAACATACGGAACGCATGGAGCACCTTCTGTGCACATGCGATGCACTGGCTGGTAAGCGAATGAGTCTCCTAGGGGTTGGATATCCAAAACCGGAAGACTATAGGCTCATATCACCTAGTCTCGTTGTAAAACTCATGAAAAGAGTTTTCAACGAGATTGGGGAGGAGTAAAGTATCTAGGGGACCACAATAGATCCCAATGGGTCGAAGTGTCCGAGTTATTTCTCGGCCCCTCCACAAGATAAGATAAGATAAACACTTTGTCTGCGCCATATTAAAAATATAAATTAAATATTAAAAATATTTACTCACGCACTCAAAATATTAAAATAGCAACACTTACATTAATTTCACATCATTCAATCAAATACAAGAGGACCAATCCTTAACTCCCGCGCACACCCTACTTCCTAATCCGCTCGTCAGTTGTCAAAAAAGCGCAACTCCGGTAACGCGTGTGCGCTCCCGTTCCTCTCGCTCTCAAAGAAAACTCAAATATAAGTGTTGTGTGTGACAAACAGACTCTGTGGGTGGCTTACCAGCATTCAACTATAGTGAAAACTCCACTGCTAAAACTATCGAAGGACATTATTATTCAAAGCTCCAATCCTGCACCCGTAAGTACCTACCTACTGCCTTTTTCCGCTGCGCCCACAAGTTCTGGTCCCTCTCGCCGAATAAAAAACATAATATACTCTCTCAATCACTCATCTAACCACACACAATACGCAAACGCTTTCCTCACACAATTATTATTTCGAAATTACGGCAGCCATTGTCGCATTTCGCAACGCATCCGCAAACTCGCTAAATCGCATCCAATGCACACTCTTTTCAATATTTAATTATTTGTTTATTCATATTTTGATATCCGCATATATATTTAACGCTTATTTCACGCATTTAAAAACATTTAACGCATCCACGCACGTTATATTATTACTAGATACCTATTCTCAAAATGGCGTCAACAAGACAACCAAAAGGGAAGACAGCCAGTGATGATGAACACGAGGTTTACTCAAAACTATCTCTTCTCGAAGCTAAGATGGAGAATCTTTACCAGATTATGCAGAATATATACGATCTTAGCCTAAAGGTTTCCGATCCAACATTTCAATCGCAATTTCTAGCACGCATTCGCATTCGCCCCTTAAGTTAGTTTCGTTTGATGGGTCGCCATTTTACGAGAATTTTAAAAGTCTTATCCACGATAATCTGCATCTCTCAGACGCCGAAAAAGTTCAATATTTAATAGGTTCTTTGTCCGTTTGTTCAGGTATTACACCTACCGCCAATAATTATCTTATAATTTGGAATTCTCTATTAGAAAAATACCAAGATACTCGAGTACAAGCTTCCATTTACGTAAAACAAATAATTAACTATAAACCAAATCAATCTATCGATACATTTCTCGAACAATTTTACTCTGCAGAAGCCGGTTTACGCCGTTTAAATATTGAAGATCTCTCAGATTTTATTATTACTTACGTCGCACTTACTAAACTCGATAAGGAGGTAGTGAACTTGTTCGAGCAATCGCATAGACATATTCAAATACCTACATTTAATCATCTTTCTAAATTTATTAAAGAACAAAGTAAAATACAAACGCTACGTAATCCTAGCTCAAATACAAAACCTTTTTTGAGTCAACGCTCCTCAAATAATTATAATAATAATACATCAAATTCTAAAACTACTCGAGCTGTCGTCGCAAATACTCATTCACCCGCAATACAAAAACGCTCATGTAAAATATGTAATGATCCTAACTCGCATCCTCTATATAAATGTTCATTTTTTGTTAATCAAGACCCGCGTACTAGATTTGAACTAGTAAATAAACATCATTTCTGTCGTAATTGCCTAGGATTTCATGATACTAAATTCTGTAAATCAATAAATACTTGTTCCACATGTCAACGCAAACATCATACGCTCTTACATGTAGAAAACTTGGAAGTCGAACCTAACGCACCGCCGCTGATCTATCAGTGTGTCAACACGCAGCTCGCGCCCCGCGCTACTCCCCTCACTACCGCTCTGCCTGCCGCGATCGTGTCGAATGTTTCTTCGGTCGCCGCCGCCGCTGATAAGTTTGTGCGCCAAAATTTAAATGATCTTGCGTTATCAATGACCGCTTCTACTTGTAATATCGATAGTAATAGTACTACAGTTTTATTACCTACTGCTTCTGTATACGTTTATAAAAATAAGAATCCAAATAAGGTTCGCGTGTTTCTAGATACAGGTTCAATGACTAATTTTATCACAAAGTCGTGTTGTGAACGCCTTAATTTAGTCATTACTCCCGATAACTCAACCATTGGGTATAGGCCAATCTAAAATATCTGCTATTGGATTTACGAAATTTAAAATATTTTCCCGCTTTGATTCACGCTGCTCGTATATTATCCATGCTCGCGTAATAGAAAATATTACCGACGGCTTACCTAGTCTACCTATAGATACGTCAAAACTAATTCACTTACGCAACTTACCTATGGCTGATGATGCATTCCATTTACCGGCCGAGATCGATTGGCAACGAGTTATTCCCGTTCCTATTAGGAAGTGGAAAGGTTACAATACCCGGTTCATCGGTCGTCGCTGTACAGACTACACTAGGTTACATTGCCATGGGTAGGGCAGATTGTGATAACCGCTTAGATACTCGCACTCCTATCTTCCAAAATAATAATACCTACATATAATAATATTTTTTTTTTCTGCGCTACCGCATCTAACTCACTTGAAAATCTCACTCAACGCTTTTGGGAATTAGAAAACGTCCCTGATAAAGTTCACAGGAGCCCTGATGATGAGGCCTGTGACCTTATCTTTAACTCTACGCAATCACGTGATGGTACTGGCAAATATACTGTACAGTTACCGTTTAAAACTCCATATTCTGAATTAGGAAATTCTTACGCTATTGCTCACCGACGTCTCATTAATTTAGAAAAGAAATTAGATTCGCATCCCGATATTCGTAAAAATTATAACGCCACTATTCAAGACTACATAGATCAAGGATATCTGTCCAAAGTTGATAATCCCTCCTTTGAAATTCCGCATTATTATATTCCGCATCACGCTGTTTATCGCCCCGATAAACAGTCGTCTAAAATACCCATAGTACTTGATGCTACTTGTAAAACGTCATCAGGTAAATCTCTTAATGACATTTTATATATTGGTCCTAATTTACAAAGTAACATATTTGACTTACTCATAAATTTACGCATGTTCTCCGTCGCTGTTGCAGCTGACATCGAGAAGATGTATTTTCAATTAAAACTCGACTCTAAACATCACGCCTTTCAACGCATTTTATATAGGTTCGATAACGCTAGTAAACTAGAAACTTACGAATTCAATAGGGTTTCTTTAGGTGTTTCAAGTTCGCCATACTTGGCTATGAGGGTGATTCGCCAACTTGCTGCTGAAAGTAAAGATCAGTACCCACTAGCCGCATACGAGGCTGAAAATCATATGTATATGAACGATTATATATAATCCGATATTACTACCGCAAAAAGATCGCGTAACTAACCTCATAATTGGTTATTATCATATCGTTAATCTTCATACAGGTCCCGCTCTTTTATTATCTATGATAAGACAAAAATTTTGGATAATTTCCGCTAGAAATTCAGTAAGGCAAATAGTTCACAAATGTAATAAGTGTTTTAGACTCAATCCAAAAAATACTTACCCTCCAATGGGTGATCTGCCCGCTTTTCGAGTTTCAGACGTGAAACCATTTGTTCACACCGCTGTTGACTACGCTGGTCCTTTTTTCATAACTCATATTCGCAAACGTGGAATCAAAAGCCAAAAGGCTTATATTTGTTTATTTGTATGTTTAACGACTAAAGCATTACACTTGGAACTTGTTTCTGATCTTAGTTCTGATTTATTTCTCGCTGCTTTTAAGCGTTTTATATCTCGCAGAGGTCCTGTTTCGCTAATATATAGCGATGGAGGTACCAATTTTATTGGAGCAAAACGTAAACTCAATGAAATTTACTCTCTCATACAGTCCAAATCGCATATTAATTATATTAGTCAACAGTTATTGTCTGAGCATCGCGTACAATTTAAACATAGTCCGCCTTATGGCCCGCATTTTAACGGACTCAGCGAAATAAGTGTTCGTTGTGTCAAAACTCATCTGTACAAAGTCATAGGATCTCAAATACTCACTTACGAAGAATTTAGTACTGTGCTTGTTCAAATCGAAAATTTGCTAAATAGCCGACCTCTATGTGTCTTGAATTCGGATCCTTCCGATATTACCGCATTAACGCCTAATCATTTTTTAAACATAACTCCACTCAAATTCTTACCCGCTGAAGATGTTACCGACATCGCTGATAATCGCTTATCACGCTATCAATTACTCAATAAAATAACGCATTCATTTTGGCAACGCTGGAATAAAGAATATCTTACGTCTTTGCAAGAAAGAGAAAAATGGAACTCTCCCTCAAAACCTATCGAGTTAGGTACTATTGTCGTAATTAAAGACAATCACTCTCATCCTCTTAATTGGCCTCTAGGGATAGTAGATGTGGTTTATCCTGGAAAGGACAAAATTATAAGAACAGTTAAAGTAAAAACCGCGACTGGTTCATATATAAGGCCAGTAGTTCGGATTTGTCCGTTACCTTCGCAGTAAATTTAATATTACTCAATTTTTTTTTTTAATATTACTACTCTTATTCTCTTTTAATATCTTAATTCTTCAATTGTTTAGAGGAAACCTCTACTCCAGGGGAGTTGTCTGCGCCATATTAAAAATATAAATTAAATATTATAAATATTTACTCACGCACTCAAATTATTAAAATAGCAACACTTACATTAATTTCACATCATTCAATCAAATACACGAGGACCAATCCTTAACTCCCGCGCACACCCTACTTCCTAATCCGCTCGTCAGTTGTCAAAAAAGCGCAACTCCAGTAAAGCGTGTGCGCTCCCGTTCCTCTCGCTCTCAAAGAAAACTCAAATATAAGTGTTGTGTGTGACAAACAGACTCTGTAGGTGGCTTACCAGCATTCAACTATAGTGAAAACTCCACTGCTAAAACTATCGAAGGACATTATTATTCAAAGCTCCAATCCTGCACCCGTAAGTACCTACCTACTGCCTTTTTCCGCTGCGCCGACACACTTGATTGCAATAAAACAGCTCACTCCAGTATACAATAGCAATATTATTTCTCGACACCAACAACAATCTCTTAATTTAAAATAGACTAGATGCCAGTTAGAATAGACTACAGTAAACTTGGTGTTAGAGCTAATGTTATCGCATTAGACAAATTGTGTCTGACCTCGACCAGCGCCAACGGAACAAGGGACGTTCTTTTTTTATGTCATCCGCTGTCACGCTATTGACAGTTTTACCATTGATTGTCACAAATTAGTATAAATACGTATAGTCGAATGCAAATAAGATGGAATAACATTCTTGATCACAAAAACAGTCTTAATAATCATCTATACATCTTATATATAAAATTCTCGTGTCACAATGTTAGTTACCTTACTCCGAAACGGCTTTACTGATTTTTATAAAATTTTATATGCATATTCAGTAGATCTGAAAATCGGCTACTATCTATTTTTCATACCCCTAAGTGATAAGAGTTCACCCTTAACATTTTTTTTAAATTTTTGGACAAAAGATTTTTGTGTTTTTTTTCTATAATGGTGATTACTTATCTAGGAATTATATTAGTGATAATGCTCAGGTTGATAATTCTTTAAAAGAATCAATTCACAGTGTGGAAACAGATATAATACATGGATTGGAACAAAATTTAGCTATATAGATACAAACATTTTAGAATTCCAAAATGCTACAAAGAGTGATAGTGTTTAATGTGGAGTGTTAGTGTGGCTCCCATCAATCCGTCTTCGCAGGATTTTATGTCTCCTCTTCAACATCCGTTTTAACCTTCGCGCTTTTCTTTAGAGATGTATTATGTAGGTCATCTTAGATCCCTTCTTAAATCCTATGCTCATAAAACCAGTCGAATTGATTAACTCCTTTTTTTAAGTCGGTAAATTTTTGTTTTATTAAATTATTTTAATGTTGACATTGATCTTAATTTATAATAAGTACCTATCTATGTAAGGTAGGTAAAGACGATTACTATATATATATATTTTTTTTTTTTATAGGCTCGCGTTTGACCACTATCTCGCCGGTTCCCTATCCATTTGCATAAAATTTTAAGACCTAATATATCTTAGCATAATTTAGTTTGGCATAATTATATTTATGCATAATATAATTACGCATAACAGCTTACGCATAATTTTTTTAAGCATAATTTCTCTAACCATAATAATGATTAAGCAGAATATTGATTAAGCATAAATTTATTAAGCATAACGTTCTAAAGCATAACTTTTTTAAGCATAATATCCTAAAGCATAAATTTATTTACACATACAGCATGCAAGCAAGCATACAGCATGCAAGCAAGCATGCAGCAAACAAGCATGCAGCATGCAAGCAAGCATGCAGCATGCAAGCAAGCATGCAGCATTCAAGCGAGCAGGCAACATGCAGCAGGCAGGGTTTTTGTCTCGGCTCCGGCGCTGCGGGCTTCCGGCGGCCCCACGCGTGCTAATCGTCGCAGACGGCTTTCGCTCACCACCGCAGCTTCGGCTTGTTGGCCGGCTTTGCCGGCCAGCCTCAGCCGCGGCGCCTCGCTCGCAGCCGCCTGCTCCTCAGCCCGTGGGCCGCCTCGACCCTACGCGCCTACGCGATTTTAAATTACACTCTAGGGGTAGGACAAACAAGACTACGTAGAGTCGGTTTTGCAGCAATTCGGTTCTGTCACTAACTTTTGTTGCACATCATATTAAATTTTTAACCAACAATATTATTTAATTGTTACAGAAACTATAGCAAATTAGTTTGATCAGAATTATGTATGGGGCACTACAAGTTCACCACCACCATTTCCACCCAAAGTCTGGAGTACGTATCTACTAGAAAAGGAAAATAGACCTAGCACACAAAATCATGCAGAGGCATGGCACAATAGATTTGCACATTTTGTGGGAAAACACCATCCTGGATTTTATTTTTTGGCAAAAAAGATCGTTCAAGATATAAAACATCAATCAATCTGCCTAGCCTTTTCCCAACTATATTGGGGTCGGCTTCCAGTCTTACCGGATTCAGCTGAGCACTAGTGCTTTACGTGGAGCGACTGCCTATCTGACCTCCACAACCCAGTAAGTGGGTAACAAGGTACCCCTTGGCAAGGCTGGTGTCAGATCTCAAGCTTCTGACTACCCGTAACGACTGTCATAGATGTTCAAATGACAGCCGGGACCAACGGCTTAACGTGCTTTCCGAGGCACGGAGGAAACTCGGTATGTTGAAATGGTCACCCATCCACGGACCGACCTCGTCAAGCGTTGCTTAACCTTGAAGATCGAACCGTGCGGCTGTTATTATTTAGCCACGAGCTCCTCCTCCTCCTCCTCCTCCTCCTTTCAAGATATAAAACATCAAACCATTGAAATAGATAAACTGGATGTCGGAACATCACTTATACCAAAAAAAAAAGAAAAAATACACGGACAAAACCAAAAGAATTGAAAAAATTATTAGTAAAAAAGATGAGTATACTTTTAAACTAGCATATTTACAAGCAATTGCTAAAAATATACACCTAAAATAAATTATTATACATAATTAAGGACCACTGTTTCAATCAGTTAACTTCTATCTGAGGAATAACCTCCATATTTATTTCTCATAATAGAAGTTAACTGATTGACATATTTTTTTATACAAAAACTGTCAAAACATCTAATATATTCTTCAGATAAAAGTTATCTTGCGATTGAAAAATCGTTTAAGTTACATAATGTTATGTTTAATAAATCATTTGCATGAAAATTGTTTTTGTTATTTATATTAATTGTATGCCTAAATATTATTATGCTAATAGTCATTAGGCCTACTAACGTTATGCTAATAGTCATTAGGCCTACTAACGTTATGCGAATCAAATTTATGCCAAAACAAATTAGTCTTTAAGATGATTATGCCAACATAAAATGTATGCCTAAAAAAATTATGCCAAAGTATTATTATGCCAAAACAAATTGTGCCAAAATCGTTATGCCGAAGTATATTAGGCTAAAGAACATTATGCGAAAAGAAGGGACCCCTATCTCGCCTTATGTTAAGTGATGATGTAGTCGAAGGTGAAGCACGCTTGCCTAGAAGTAACCTATTCACTCTTGACTTGAAGACCCCTAGGTTGTAGCTATCAGGAAACAAAGACGCCAGCAGGGAATTCCACTCCTTAGCTGTACGCACTATGAAAGTATTTTCGAAACGCTTTGTGCGTATGGGTGGGATATCAACCATGTAACGATGGCGCATTGCCGTACGTCTTGTAGTCCGATGATGGAAAGGGCTAGGCGGAATCAAATTGTGCAGTTCCATCGCACACTCCCCGAAATGTAACCGTTATAAAACCGACAGGCTGGCAACTCGTCGTCGGTGTTCAAGGCTCTGGAGCTTTGAGTCGACCAGCGCATCATTGCCGATAAGTCTCCTGGCCCGTCTGTCAATCGACTGAAGTGCGTCAAGTTGGTACCTGGCAGATCCGTCCCAGAGGTGAGAGCAGTACTCCATGCATGACCGAACTTGCGCTTTATACAAGTTGAGCAGCTGTGCAGGCGTGAAGTACCATCTCAACCTCGCAAGGATCCCCAACTTTTTTGCAGCTAATTGAGCCTTTGCCTCAATGAAAGGACCAAAATTGAGGGTAGATGTCAACGTAACACCAAGAAGGTCGAGATGGTCCGTTATCGGCACGGTTACACCATGGAAGGATGGAGCCGGGTGGAATTGGCTCTTTTTTGCGGAAAAAAGACACGCCTGGGTCTTAGCAGCATTGAATCTGACTAGACTGGCATTGCCCCATTCGGAGACTGCCTCCAAAGACAGCAATAAAGCCAAAGCAATAAAGTCTGGGCGGGGCTCCTAATTCTGTCTGCAGGCTCTCAAGTAACCTAACATGATGGAGATGACGGGAGCTGAGTTCGCTCGCTTTGTTCGCTCACTTCAGCTACCGTCATCCCCTCCGAACCTAACCTATCCATGTCGGGATGCCCTATACTCCCGGGCTCGCTTCGCTCGCTTTGGGCTACTTAATTCATTGACCATAATAATCGAATTGCCGTACGTCACGTATCAATATTCATAATGACCAGACAATATAAAAAAAGTTCGGGCAATGTAATGAATACTGATTTAGTATTCATTACATTGCCCGATTTGACTTGTTTAGATTCATAATGCCCGGGCGTTATACATAGGTAGTGCACATATTATTCACTTGGTCCATGACAACTAGGATGTCTGGTGATAAGTTAAACATAAAACAAAATTATCTTGGGAATAAGTACCTACCTTATCAACATATACCTACTTATATGCCTAAGTTTTTGTGTACGTAACATATTTGTACCTACAACATCACGACAGTTTTCCTCGATGGGGTAGGGATAAGCAGAGGCTAGGTACTACTGATGGAAAAAACTAATATCTACTTAACAGAAAACGAATAAATGAATAGAGAAGGTAAAGCGCAACGACTGCGCGGAGTTTCGGAGCGCAGAACGCAGGACGGGTCGCGGAGTCACGACTGTAACATATACGTAAGTATCACTCACCGCTTGCGGCGAGCGCTGCGCCCGCCAGCAGCAGAGCCGCTAACAACGCGCCCCTCATGACGTCATCTGCCTGCGCCGCTCGGAACTAAAATTATTTCCTATTACAAACACGTGTCGCACATATTATACTATTAAACCGCATAGCCCGAACAACGTATGTAGCAAAAACTCTAAAATTCTCTGTCAATAGCAACCAGTCATTTGACATTTTCCATGACAAATCTATCTTTATCAAAAGAAGTACCTATTTTAATATTTGCAAGTTTTTGCAAGAAGTTTAAACCACAATTATTTCTTTTAGATTGCTATATAAGATGGTGCCATGTCTATATTGTCTATACCGGTACCTACCCTTCTCCTCCTGACTTTCCTTAAAGTATTCCTATGACTGGAGTAGGTACCTACACGTGCACATACCGAGTATAACCATGGCGAGGCAGTGCCGGACCTTTTCTTTTTGCGTAGAGTAATGCTCATACATGACATACTGCGTTACCACGGGGATAGATAGTGCAGCAGCCTATTTGCGTAAGTGAATTCGGCAAGGTGCGAGATGAAACGCGTTGTGGATTTCTGTCTATTTCATTGGTCGATTGATGGCTACAAATCCTTCGCCTTACCGAATTTACTTCCGCAATTTGGCTGCAGTTATGTGGGACTCCAACCCGCTAAAACTCCACGGTATCTTCCTGGGCCGCTAAAGGCGCGAACACGGGTATGCGTGAGCACTCATTCGCGAACTCGCCGCGGTTGTATCTCACCGGACCCCCCTCTAGGGAATCTCCATTGAACGCTGTGACCACCCAGGGACCAAACCAGCACATGGGCGCCGGACGATCCTGTGTGGGCCAATCTTGGGTCCCCCTGTGGCGGGTATAGTCAATGGTACCGCCGCCTATCATTTTTCGGCCGCAGGGGATAGGGAGAGCGGCCAATGCTATACCGACACTCCTCCTCCCCTGCAGCCCCACCGCGTCCACCATCAGACGATGGCGACCCTTTTAGGCCGCGGAAGGTAGTGAGAGCGGCGCACCGCAATACCGGCACCCGTCTCCCGCCGCGTCCTCCAACCGTGGTTTGATTTGGTATAATTTAAATAATAGTTTAATTGTTTTAATAACAAAATTACATATGATACAACGGCCGCCGTACGGCTCTTCAGTCACCCCAAAGACTATATTTTATAGAGTCGCCCGCGATGGCCCGCGAGGCCTTGACGAGGCAGGACCTATGTCACTTTTGCTCGCAATCGACTTACCGCTAATCTATCGACCGATTTATTATGAGACTACAGTTGTCGCGAGGTGTGATTCGCGAAGTAAACCTGTTAACAGAGTCATATTAATATTGTTAGGGCGAAACGTGTAACAAGTTAGTCATACATGACAACATGAGGTGATCTGATGGCAATACCGAACCATAAATAAAGAGTATTTATAGTTTATGGTTATGGTGCTTAAGTAATATCTCTAGGTAGTCTATAGCGTATGCCGGTTCTTTTGATTCATTTGAACTACACCATGGAGGCGTCCAACATGGTGGCGGCATACGCTATAGACTACCTAGAGATTATTAGTCATACATAAGTCATACATAAGTAGTCATACATAAGTTTTAAAAGTGTAACTGTTTGTTATTCCTAAATAAATAAATAAGTAGAGGTTCCTCAACTAAACGCCTAAACTTTATATTTCCTAACTTTATGAAAGTTTCGCAGCCTTGAACATCGTCGCTGAGTTGCCAGATTAACGGTTGATGAATTGCATGATTTAATTCCACCTAGCCCGTTTCATCATCGGACTACCAGACATACAGCGATGCGCCATCGGTACATGGTGGATATCCCACCACTTTTGAGAATACTTTTACTACGTGTACAGCTAAGGAGTGGAAATCCCTGCCGGAGTCTCTGTTTCGTGATAGCAACAATCTAGGGTTCTTTAAGTCAAGAGTGAATGTGTTACTTACGTTCTTACTTAGGCAAGCGTGCTTCACCGTCGACCAAATCATCATCATCATCTTGCTGGAGTGTCCCGACTGTCCATTCACTTGCACCTTGGATGACCTGTATAATGTCTCTGATGCTGCAAAACGTGGCCACCTACTGGGCTCAAACAGTTTGATCAAATGTACCATCGAAACGAAAAATAAGAAGATCACATCATCGCCTATTTTAATCTCCTTTACTTTTATTACACCATCCTTACTCAGTACCCTAAACCCTGAATACCGTTTAGTGGTTTAGTGTAATAAGCGTTTAATCCAAGCAATCTCCTGAAATACAGGGTAAAATTTGTATCGACGCAGTCTTTGCTATTCAGACACGGCGCTCTAATAAAGGTTAGCAAATGATGGGCGTGCTTATTTATACATTTTATTTATTAATTATTTTATTTTATTTAAAATCACAATGAGATTGGATGGTATGGGATCAGACGGGTTGCGGCGGCGGCGCGATCTCGTCCAGCAGCGTGTGCGCGCGCAGGCCGCGCTCCAGCAGCACGTCCGCCAGCGCCGCCGCCTGCGCCGGGCACCACGCCGCGCCGCGCACCGCCAGCCACTGCAACACGCAGGGCACACGTCACACGTGCGTGTGGCCGCACGCGGCTCTCACAGTGCGCACACTCACCTTGTTCTGCGGGTAGCGGTCCAGCGCGGCGTACACCGCGGCGGCGGGGCGCGCATTCGCCCGCGCCTCACTCTCCAGGCGCAGCGCGTGCAGCAGCGGGCCGCCCGCGCCGGCACGCACCGCCCGGGCGCACGCGGCGGCCACGCGTGCGGCCTCTGCGGGCGCCCAAGCGGCGCTGGCGGCCCGCAGCAGCAGCGGCCCGCAGTGCGCCAGCGCCGCGCGGTGCGTGGCCAGGCCGCCGGTGAGCGCCCGCAGCCGCTCCTCCATGGTCAGGTCGCGCTCCCAGGCCCACAGCGGGGCGCCACTGCAAGCTACGCACGCACCGAAATCATTATTACTGTACGGGTAAGGTTCGGTCCGTCAGCACATCAGCGTTACCTGTCTTGGCGGGGGTGTTGCCGGCCGACCTCGAGGTGACATGATCGACGACATCCGCCACCTACCTCGGGATGCGTTCAGGACAGGGAGATGAGTCGTCGTTGACGAAGCTGTAGCCAAGTGGCAGCAGAGATGGGAAGCGGAGAACAGAGGTAGGGAGCTATATCGGTACTTCTCGGACGTGGCGGCAAGACTCAAGGCGACTTGGGTCGAGCCGGACTATCAGGTCTCGCAGATCTTGACCAGGCATAGATGCTTCCGAAAGAGACTGCATGAGATGAAGTTATGCGAGGTAAGCTTGTGCTACTGCGGAGAGGAAGAGAAATGTTTGTACCACATATTGTGGTGATGCCCCATGTATGACGAGCGATGATGGATGGGATCACTCGCACGGAGGAGGGACCAGTTTACTACGGGAATCTTGTAGCCTTGGAGGCCAACTTCCGGCGGCTCAGGGACTTCGTCCATGGCTGGCATACCATAAGGAGCAGTCTGGAGGACGAGAGGAGCGAAGATTAGAAGATTAGGTTAAGAGAAAAAAAAAATGGCATAGCATTGAACAAGAAAAGAAAGAAAAAAAAATTTAAAAAGAAAAAAAAAAGGATTAAAATATTAGTATAAAGAGTGTATTTTGCTTGTTGATTGTATTCTTTCTATTGTGTTTATTATGTATGTCTATATTGGTTTTTCCCTCGGCATCTCTCACTAGCTGAGGGTTAGGTACACGACGGGCAGCGAAGGCGTACCGTAACGTCCATGGCCATGGGCGGAGTGCGGGGTACGCGCCAGTGGCCGCCCCACAATGGGGACAGGACGACACTTGTGAAGGAGTCAAGAAGCGAGTGCGGTGGAAGCGCGCCTTATTGGCGGGCTATGTCCGCAGCCGTCTCCTTGAGATTCGCCCCATATGACAAGATGTCGGTGGGGCCATGGGTGGTTGGTGGGATTGTATGGGTAAGGTACATGATAAACTGATTTAATTGCAAATTACGTATTGATTTAACACCCGATAACTGATATATGATCGACCCGCGGCCAATGATAACCCAACAACGATGCTATGCAATTACTAAATGCTTTCTCAAATGTGTAATTTGTATTTATTCGCTGCGCGTCGATGTCAGCATAAAAATTAAATACGTGATATGTACGGGTTTGCTCGTACAATTAAGTTTCTCGTTCGTGGCATAGATGCTCCCGAAAATACGTCAGAGTGCATAATAATATTGCTAGTAAGAGAACGTTTTCAGGAGACGAAGAATACTAGCGGCGCCATCTCTAATCGGAAGTTATCTTCACGATAATTTCTGTTGTCTATACTTTTCTCGGTCAAACATTCTGGAAAGTTCTAGTCACGTCAAAAACGGTCTCGAAAGTATTTCTTGAAGGTCTCGGTTCCGAATATGCTGGAAAGTTCTCGTCGTGTCTAGAATAATCTGGAATGTTCCAGAAAAGTTTAGCCGAATATGCTGGAAAGTTGTCGTCGTGTCTAGAATAGTCTGGAATGTTCCAGAAAAGTTTTCTGTGTTTTACAAATGAGTTTTTCAAGTGGGCGTGGATGGCGAAATCCGAAATTATGATGCACAGCGAAAAACGTCCACAGGAGTCACGGGCCCAATTGTGATGAAAATTTAAACCGTATCATCAGATAAAAAAAAAATGTTCCTAGTCAGAAATCGAAGCCCATTTATAATCGATAGCGGTGCCAGCGCTGGCGGGCTCGTAACAATATGATGTAGTACCTAGACCGGGACGAGCGGCGCGTACTGCGCCTGGTAGCGCTGGCGGGCTCGTAACAATATGATGGAGTACCTAGAGCGAGCAGCGCGTTGTGCGGGAAGAGGGGCGCCAGCGCGCGCGCGTACTGCGCCTGGCGGTGCTCGTGCGCCGCCGCCACCACCAGCGCGCAGGCACTCTGCTCCTGGTAGCGCAGCAGGGCGGCGCCGCACGCCCGGCGCGAGCTGCGCAGCGCCTGCACGAGCTGCGCGCGGCGCGCCGGGCTCGCCAGCCGCGCGCGCGCCGCCGCCCACTCGGCGGGCGCGGGCAGCGCGGCGTCCAGCACGTGCGCGGCGCCGGGCGCGTCGTGCGCCTCCAGCGCGGCGCAGCGCTCCTCGCACGCCAGCAGCGCGCGGCGCCGCAGCTCGGGCGGCGGCTGCTGCGCCAGCAGCTCGTCGGGCGGCAGCTCGAGCAGCAGCGCGGCGCACGCGGTGCCCCAGGCGCCCAGCGCGTCGTCGCACACCTCCCCCGCCACCCTGCGCGCCCGCACACACCCCAGTTTAGCGAATAACAACATTTTCACCAAGATAAACAAACATACAACTGTTAACCTGCCGCAGAAAATGAGATACAATAAACTGCTGTCCTAACACTTTCATTTATTTGAATGTAGGTATGCGCATGCACTTTGTATTACATTGTAATGCAAACTTTGCTGCGCCGCATGCATGCGTCATACATTTCCACAAGTACATTTTTACAATGCATGTCCTTGAAAAGAGCGTTTTCCAAGCAGTCAAACTGTGCGGAAAGTGTCACTTTTTTCACTAGTACTTTTTACTTTTCTGTATTTTTTTTAATTTTTAACTCGTCGTCAACCAGACACATTTAATTATTTGAGAAAAGTTTTACAAATTAGTTAAGTACAGATTAACATTTATATAAAAGGTAAATTATAACTAATACTTCATTAAAGGCGAATTGAATCACTCTAGATTTAGATTTGATCAATAAATTAATTTTAAATATTCATTAAATATGTTTGGAAGAACGTATATTTTGCTCGTGCCTTTTGGCGTTACGACGTGACAGCTATTATTTGCACATGCGCAGTAGATAATATGCCCCTCAAACTATTAGTCAATCTGTGGATATGCTGAGCGCGCTTGAAAAAGCCCGCCATTTTACTAATTTCTTGCTTGGTTCAGATTGGTTTTTTTATTTCTTCGCACAATGCATAGTAAAATGTTGTATGATACACGTACGTAAAATGATTCCCGACTCGTGTCAATTTTATTCACTCATCGGGTATCACCTACCTTCCGCACCTGTATGTAGCATAAATAACTATTACTTAACACCTTAGCTGTCAGACAATAAAAAACAGAAGATGTAATGTTTGTCAGTCACCTTTCAATTAAAGTGATAATTACCTAAATTGATGACATCATCATTGCGCCATAGAGTAAAACACAATTTCGGTTAAGAAAAATTAGATAACAGGCGGGCACCTGGCGACGTAAAGGCGGTGGTGGATCGGCGCGCCAGCCTCGCGCAGCACAGCTCGCAGCGCGTGAAGCGCGGCGCGGCGCGCGCCAGCCGGCTCGCCAGCCGCCAGCTCCGCGCGCGCCCACTGCGCGTACGGCAGCGCCGACGTGCCCGCGAAGCGCTTCAGGGCGGCGCGAGCGGAGCCGCGCATGCGCCCTAACTCGCGCTTCCCTATCTCCTCCTGAAAGTTCCACCGTTAACGCTGCACAACCCAAGAATCGACACAAAAACAAAAAGCAAGCACCGATGAACACCGACCAGCGGGTCCAGCAACAGCATAAGCGCGTGCACCCAGCGCAGGCGCCAGCACAGCATCGCCACACGCTGCTCGCCCGCCAGCCAATCGCACGCTGCGTCCCACAGCGCCGACAGCCACGTCAGGTAGCCTGCAACACACGCTCGTCAGCACTCAGCGCGAGGAGCCGGTCAAAAGCCGCCCGAGCGCGTCGTACCCGCGTCATCAGTGAAGTAGTGCGGCGGATCCAGGAACATGGCCACCAGGCGCGCCGAGTCCGCCGGCCGAGGACGCGCAGCGTGCGCGCGCGGCAGCCGGCGCGCTGCGCGCAGCACGCCCAGCAGCCCCTCCGCGCCGTCCGCCTCGCGCCAGTCGCCGCGCGCGTCGTTGGCAGCGTCGACGGCCGTAAGCGCGTACTCGCTGACCGGCAGCAGCGGCACCTTGGCCAGGCGCAGCGCCTGCACCAGCAGCAGCGCGGCAGCCGGGCCAGTGCACGGGCGCAACAGCTCGGCCACGTCTGCCGGCTGCGGGTCGCGCTGCGGGTCGCCACACGGCGCAGGCGCAGGCGCAGACGCAGGCGCAGGCCCGGGCGGCGCGCGCCAGTGCTGCGCGGCGCGTGCCCGCTCCACGCGCACCCACTGAGTGCAGCGCGGGAGACCGCTGCCGCTCACCTGTACACACCAGAACACTCTCCAGAACTTCGGATTGGAAAAAATTGTACAGTAATCCCTATTACGCAAATACTTAATAATCAAAATGAGAATAGGGGAAGGCACTTATAAATAAATCTCACAGTAGAGTACCTTATCCTCGAAGTACTGCAGCTGGCGCTCCTGCTCGTGGAGACGCTCAGGCGTGGTGGTGGGCGGGAAGGCGGGCGCGGGCGGGAAGTTCATGCTGAGCACCAGCTCCAGCAGCAGCACCAGGCGCTCCCACAGCCCCGCGGCGCGCAGCTGTCCGCCTGCAACATGCGCGCTGTAGTGGCGTCACACAGTAGACACGCGCCACACTCGCCACACTCACCGTATACGTAGAGGACGTGCGGGTAGGCGGCGGACAGGCCGCGCGTGGCGGTCAGCGCAGCGGCGGCGGCAGCGTCCAGCTCGGCCAGGTCGCAATCCGCCAGCACGCGCAGCCACAGCTCGGTGAGCTCTGCGTCCGCGTCGTCCCCGTGCTCGCCATTGACTCCTGCACCATGACACACATCAGGTTCTGCTACTCAGTCGTCAGTTTGCTTGCTCTTCATTAAGTCACAACACAACACCTCGGTGTGTCTCGTCCACTTGGATGTTGTGTGCGAGTTGCTCATAACATCATCACGCATCACATTCATTCATTTATGCAGCACTGGCAGTCCTTACATGCTCCCGTGTATCGGCCGTGGGGCAGGTGAACTTGTAAATATATGTCGCCGCGGAGGCGTGCATTTGCTAATTCATTATCCAAATTAATCATTTTAATTGTCCATTAACACAAACTCGTTAATCCTGTCATCTCTGAGATACCATAGATAGAACTATTTCAATGTCTATTTAAGTTGGGTTTTAGGTTCAGCGCAATCTATTGACTTATTGTGGAATCAGTTATTGATCTGTTTGAATGAAGATCATTTGATTAGCTAATTAAGCTATTAATTTTCAATGTTTAATTAATACGAGATGTTTAAATAAAACGGTAACACTTATTGTAGGACTTTTAGATTTGTTCTCATTTTAACTATTGCACATTTGACGAAGTAAATGTGTTTGATTATGACCTAATGTTATTCTAATTACGCAAAGTTGTCAACAATGGCGGATGTTATAATTTCAATGACCAATAACTAGATTGCCTGTAAATAAGTCAAATAAATAATTTGAGTTTCAATCCAGTGATGTGTATTATTGAAGTTCACCCGTTTCTATCAAGAATGAAGGAATTTCCTCTAGGAATTGAAGTTGATGATAGTGGTCCTATAATTCATAGGTACTTCGACGTGACATATATTTTTTTAGACATTATTAATTGCTTACAATTTTATTTTTTCTAACCTTCTGACAATTTTTGCCATACTTTTATGACATTTTTGCTGACATCTTTAATATTATTATGACAGTATTGCTGACAATTAAATTTTAACTTGGACGGATTGAATTTTAATGACTTCAGCTTTTTTTTCAAGTTTAATGCTAATCAATGACATTTTATTTTAATTTCAAATGGATACATTTTTATGTAATGCTTATGAATGTAATATTATGGAAAATAATTGAATTATATATTATTATAATATATATTATAACTGAAATGATAGCACATAAAAATAACATTCGACTTATTAGGACCAATCTTACTGCCTTCGGCACCTTCACTCCAACAAATACAAAGGAGAAAATATATAAAAATTGATCAGCGGCAGCACTAATCATTCTCTATCTCTCACAAAGTGCGCCTCAATAATAAATATTGGAGATCTGCACTCTTATCTCGGCACAGTCCATCATCGCGTGAAAACTGAAAAACTAGCTCTTTTTAGGGTTCCGTACCCAAGGGGTTAAAACGGGACCCTATTACTAAGACTCCGCGATCCATCTGTTGTCTGTCTGTCTGTCACCAGGCTGTATTTCATGAACCGTGATAGCTAGAAAGTTGTAATTTTCACAGATGATGATTTTCTGTTGCCGCTATAACAACAAATACTAAAAACAGAATAAAATAAAATATGTAAGTGGTGCTCCGAAACAACAAACGGGTTTTTTTCGCTGTTTTTTGCGATAATGGTACGGAACCCGAGTCCGACTCGCACTTGTTTACCTTTCAGAGACACAGATCGGTCCGTCAGACGACGTGTCGTACCTCTCTTACCCACGTTTTACTCTGGAGCATAACTTTAAACCACGTGCGGCTGTGAGCATGTGCACCCGAGACGACATCTGCTATCAGCGTCTTCGTAACCTTGAGGACGCTAGGTTCTCAACGCTTTGGCTCTGGCGGACACATGTCGGGATAAAATGATTGATAGCTGGGTTTACTGGAATAATGTGACGTGTGCGGCTACTGACCTGCGGCGGCGGCTCGCGCGGCGAGGTCCTGGCGCAACAGGTCGCGGCGCACGTGCGGCGGCAGCGCATTCTCGCGCGCGCGGTGCATCGCGGCCCTCAAGCGCCGCGAGCCACGCAGTCGCTCCGTCGCCTCGGTGGCCGTTGCCAGCGCCGCGTCGCCGTCGCGAAACCGCTCCTGAAAACACCGGTAACGTTAACACGGCAGCAGCCAGTTTATCCACCCATTCGTTACAGCCAAACGAAAATTACTTGAAACTCGATGAACCGCAGCCACAGAGCTTCGTCTGTGGGATGTTGCGCGAGCATGTCACGGAAGGCGCCGGTGCGCTGCGCCATCTCGTGCGCGCTGAGCTGGTCGGGCGCGGGCGGCGGCGCGTTGAAGTAGCGGCGCGGCCCGATGCGCCCGTCGCGCGCACCGCCCTCCTCGCCGGCCGCACGCCCGCCCGGCTGCCTCGCCGTCTTGTATCTGTGCATCGCACTCATTATTTAGGTGCTGGACACATCACGACCACGCAGCGCCTCCACCGTGAAACGGCACAGCACGGTGCGCCGCGTTCACGGCACACTCGCGCGGCAGTCTGTTGATCTTAAACTGTCGCCAAGTTCGCACATGTTAGTACAAAAAAATACCCGCCAAGTGCGTGTCAGACCACGCGCAATGCTAATTTAAAATCATATAATATAATTCCGTAGTTGCACAATAATGCGGACTTAAAAGAGGGCTTTTTATTGTTTCATGAAAATTTAAACGTTAACATTAATAATTTAGAAATTATTATGGATGTTATAATTTTATTTTTGTATATTTTTACATGGTTTATAACCTTATATTTACTACCTGTTTTACACAGCTAACAACGTCATTCCATTTTCAATGGAATTTGTACAAAATTTTTACTTTCCATGTCCATTTTATAAGTTTGTCGACTATTACTCGTAAACTTGTAAAGCCTACTTAGCTGTGATAGTTTACTTTTTTTTCCTCATATATACTACTGACGTGAATTATTCACATTAAAGCAACAATTAACTGGCAAGGGAGGGCCCTTTTTGAATTTTGTACAAATTCCATTGAAAATGACTTATATAACGGGGCTCAAAATTCGCATCGGAATGGTCAAGGGTGCCATGTCGCAGCTCGAAAGAATATGGAAAGACTGAAACATCACAAAAAAAGACCAAACTTTCACTAGTAAAATGCCTTGTGTTCTACATATTCCGGTACGGAGCGGAGACGTGGACTCTTAAGACCTGATCACAAGCGCATTGAGACTTTTGAAATGTGGGGCTACAAAAGGATGCTGCGTAATTCGTTCACTGCACAATGGGCGAACATCTCGATACTGCAGGATCTCAAAGTAGAAAAAGAGAGGTGTATGGCTAAAAAAACATAAATAATTAGTACTATTTAACATTCGCCTTTTTCTATTAAATAAGCTATTGTTCATAACGATATTCTTATTTTTTTTATCCGTTATTGGCTCGCGTTTGACCACTATCTCGCTTGATGTTAAGTGTAGTCGAAGATGAAACACGCTTGTCTAGAAGTAATGGGCTCTAGTTAGACATAGAACATTTTTCAAAACTTTAGTACAAATTGCCAGGTACTTGACTTCGCTATTGCGCGAATCACATAATGGGGAATTTTTTGTAGTATTCGTACATAATGGTTACGAAGCAAGCACGATAACTTTTAAGGTTCGAAATTTTTGACCAATATATTTGATATTCATCAATATTTTGACGATGATAACAAGATTGAATCGGTTAAAAGTCAAAACACTGTATTAATAATCATCAATATTTTGACGATGATAACAAGATTGAATCGGTTAAAAGTCAAAACACTATCAGATATGGGCTACAATGAGTAGAAATGAACGTCATGACGTCACATGGACTCCACCTTGTAATCAATGGTGATCTTTCCATTTACCTATTACAAAAAAAAGTTGGTTAAACAAACCAATTGTGGACCGATTTCGAAAAGTCCTTTTTTGTTTGGAAAAGTAAGAATTTCGGAAATATTCAATGGAGAGTCCATTGGAGTGTCCATCTAATAAATGACTGCAAATCGCCCGGGTTTGCTGCAATCTCTCTGTCTGGATACTATTTACTTTACACCATTTCATAACTTAATATCACACTGCTACATTCTGTAGGGGTACGCAAATGTGGGCCACCACAGTTCACCCTTTACTCTCATTTCAACAGTTAGGTTCAAATTACATGTTATTGGGGGTTGGGGGTTATCTAATCTATTCGGGCATAACTTTCTTGTTGATGAATCGACGATCTTGATGATTCTTTGTTGATGATTCTTTTGTGTTGGGTTTCTAAAATACCCGTAAACTCCCCTTATTCAACTTTTATTTATTTATTATATTCTTTATTGTACACCACAAAAATATATACACAGGACAAAAATCATAAAAGCAAGTGTACAATGGGCGGTCTTATCGCACACGGCAATCTCTTACAGACAACCTTTGGATGGAATGAACGAAAGGAGAGGAATTTAGGGTTGTCAGTGTACAACATATCTTAAATAATAATACTTATAATCAACTTTTAGTAGGTGTTAAAGAAAGCCCCAGCTACCAACGTCAAAGAACGTCGAGCTAGTTGATGGGCTCACAGCCCGCGAGCTATCACTGCATCGAGGTGCGCCTGCGACATCGTCCAGCCGCGTTGTTCGACGGCCTGCCAGGAGAGGGCGGTGAAAGCAGCTTCTAAAGAGGAGCGACTTCCCCATCACATTCTCTTTTCTGATCTTGGCCTTCCTACACTAAACTTCTTTATTCTGTCTTGCTGTTACTTACTTTCTGTAATAAATCTAATGTTCAAGAGGAAAGAAACGATTAATTCGCTGCCATCACCTCCCCTTATTGTCAATCCCGCAACACAAGGACACACCTCAACATTGGTCCTTCGAGCCGGATCATCACCACGCTACCAGTGAAGGCGACCCGAGCATTTTTCCGTTTTTTTTTTGACCTACGTCTTTTTTGCTATATAAACTCTTTTGCAAAAAAAACGGGCACTTTAGATCTTTTTCTCTACTTCAATGAAGAAGAACAAGAAAGAGGTTTTATTAATTTGACGATGTATTGGCATGTTATTTGAAGCATCCTGGCATGATTCTTTACGTTCAAATTTAAATTTTGAAATTAACAAAAATGTTGATTATTGTAAAATTGCTTTTCTAATGGCGCGAATTGCTGAAACAATTTTTTTACTGATTACTAAAATTTTAATTTTTTTTTTGGTATTTTCTGCTAATTGAGCAATTTAGTCTTTCTTTTTACATTAAATACCATATTTTGATATGATGAGTGATAAAGCGATAAGGGTCGGTAAAATTATAGCCCTACTTGAAGAAGGTTGTTCGCAAACTTACGTGTCTCAGCGCCTAAATGTGAGTCGTTCAACTGTCCAGAGGACTTGGCAACGGTATCAAGAGACCGTTTCGGTCAAAAGAAGACCCGGTTCGGGAAGAAAACGATGCACAGAACCAAGAGATGACCGCTTTTTGGTGAGTCAGGCGTTGCGGAATCGTAAGGCGTCGAGTGTGGACCTGAAGAAGAGCCTTGAAGAAGTAAGAGGAGTAGAAGTTAGCTTGTGGGCAGGAAGGCTTTTGGCTGCCAATATCAGGCGTTACCGGCTCGAGGCCTAAATTACTCCGTGAGCACCGTGTTGCTCGACTACAGTTTGCTCGAAACTGTGCTTCATGGACTCTGGAGGACTGGTATAAAATATTGTTTTCTGATGAAGCTAGAATCTCTTTGTGTGGAGTTGACTGACGCCGAGTGCTGCGAAGACCGCGAGAACGTTATGCGGAAGTGTGTTTCGAAGAAATCACTCCTTATGGCGGAGGCTCTGTTATGTTTTGGGCAGTAATTAATTCTACGGAGCGTACGGAGTTGGTTTTCATAGAAAATGGAAAATTAAATATACACCGGTACATTAAAGTCCTACTTCTATATGCACAACCCGCATTGTGCACTTGGGGCAGTTTCCATTTTTATGGACGACAATGCTCGCCCGCACCGTTCTGGCGAAGTGGAAGCGTATATGCAAGAAGTTGGGATCCGTCGTTTAGATTGGCCAGATCGAAGTCCTGACCTTGGTTTGGCATCAAAATTTGGGGGCTGATTCACCCGCGTCCGTAGGGGTGTATCCCAGTTGCTTCCCTACACGTGGTCCCCAGGTGGTGCAAATCAGATAACACTAACTGGTGGTAGGATTTGGCCGAAGGCTTGCGACCACCCACCGGGCAAAGACGTACCGCCAAGCGGCCTAGCCGCGTTCCGGTACGATGCTCGGTGCAGCCAACTAGAGGAGTTGGATCGAGATTGCTGTTCCACTACAGGCAGACCGGCCTGGTGCGCACTGTTAGGGATGTATCGGGAGACTGTTCGCGGAGGGTAGCGGAATCCGAGGCAAGGTGCGCCACTGACCAACCGCAGGTAGTTGGGGCCCAAGTAGTGTGCCAGCCACACACGAATGGCTACCCCGCCAACTGTCGAAAAACCCCGGAATGCGCCATCGTGCTTGTTGGCGACCAGAAGACAGCGCCCGATGGACATTTCCGGGGGGGCTCGGGCGTCCCCGCAGTCTCCAGACCAGTCCCCCAATGATGGCATCCTGCCGGCGCGTTTCGTGGGATGCCAGCGTGGAACCTCATCTCTTCCTTTTCCTCTTCTATCTTCTCAACTATTGCAATAAGGAACAAAGGAAAAAAAACTGTACAGCGGCAGCACTCAATGTCACATAAGGTTCACCTCTGTAACATCAGAGGTCTACACTCTCACCTTGATGTAGTCCACCATCATCTGGAGACTGATAAACCAGCGCTTTTGTTCTTTTCGGAGACACAGATCGGATGTCCATCAGACGTGGCGTATCTTTCTTACCCAGAGTTTACCCTGGAGCACAGGTTCAAACCACGCGCGGGTGTGTGCATGTGCGCCCGTGACGATATCTGTTATCGGCGTCTCCGAAACCTTGAAGACTCTCGATACTCAGTGCTCTGGGCCCTGGTGGACACAGGTCTGGATAAGGTTATCTATGCTTGTGTCTACAGGTCGCACAGCGGAGATCTGGAGACAACCGGGCTTACACAATACCTTAGTAAGGCGGCTGATGAGGCTCAGCAACGGTACCCTTCCGCCCAACTGGTGATACTGGGGGAATTTAATGCCCACCACCTGGAGTGGCTCTTCCCGAACCAGAACACTGACCATGCTGGGCGAGAGACGCGAAAGCTTGCGCTAGCGATAAATCTCACTCAGCTGGTCCAGGGGGCAACGAGGGTGCCGGATGTTGATTCGCATACGGCTAATTGCTTGGAACTTCTGCTGAGCACAGATCCAGACCGTTACTCGGTGTCGGTATCTCCACCTTTGGGTAGTTCCGACCACTGTCTGGTGAAGTCTGTATCCGTCTACACCCGCCCGATCCCAAAAGAGGCACTCGGCGGGTATGGCGGTACAAGTCAGCGGATTGGGATGGCATGCGATCTTTCTTCGCATGCTATCCTTGGCAGCTTTTAGCGATGTTTGTCTTCGTCTGATCGTACGTCGTGACGGATTTGTTGCGTCGGGGAATGGAGTTCTCCGACGTAACAATTGTCTATCCAAGACCAACCTTGTTTTGGCGACGAGTGTAAGATCAGTGCAACTTGCTCCACAAACATTAGGGAGCTACAAATAATTACTGCAGCAGAGTGGGAACGAATTCCTCAAAACGTTATTAAAAACATCGTGGAAAGCATGCCCAGAAGGATTTAAGCTGTGGCAAATGCCTTGCCACTTGCTTATATTTTACATTTTATATAAATGATAATCTGTACTAACTAATTTGTAAAACTTTTATCAAATAATAAAAACTCTATGCGTCTGGCTGACGACGGAGTTAAAAATTAAAAAATATCAGAAAAGTAAAAAGCACTAGTGAAAAAAGTGACACTTTCCGCACAGTTTGGCTGCTTGAAATACACTCTTTTCGAGGGCATACATTGTAAAATAACTTTTGCTTTCGGCCGAAGACTCTTTTGAACTTTTTTCATTAACCAAATGATATATTTGCCACTTTTCACCACACCGAAACTACATTTTACGGAATATTAATAATTTTCATGCGTTAGACCTTTTTATTAATTAATTACTTCACCAACCCGCCTGCCAAGCGTGGCGATTACGGCAAACCCCCCAAACCAAAATGAATAGCACAACTAAACAACGGCCCCGAGTGCCCGGCAGCCCGTCTACCCTCAACTACGGTAGCGGTCGAGGCGATGGCGTGGCAAGGAGTGCGAAGAACTTTCCGGAGTGGACCCGGCTTCCCCAATAAACACCGAAGACTGGACCTGGCAACGTATAACACGCGAATACTCCGGACCGACGAGAAGATGGCCGAACTTGAGGAAGAATTAAGCAGGGTACGGTGGAATGTTATAGGGTTATCTGAAGTCTGAAGAGAGGGGGAGGACTCGATAATCCTCAAATCCAGTTACATGCTCTATTTCCGAGAGGGTAACCGGCAGTCCCAGGGTGGTGTCGGGTTAATAATCCACAAGTCCCTAGTGAACAACGTGGTGAAGATCGAATGTGTCGACCAGGGTGGCGCACCTTATACTCAGAATATCTTCAAGATATTCGCTGAAGGTCATACAGGTCTACGCCTTAACCTCGGCCGACCCCGACGACGAGGTAGAGACCATGTATGAGGATATCTCTGGAGCCATGGATGGTGTCAAAACTCACTTTACCGTTGTCATGAGGGACTTCAACGCGAAACTGGGCAATCGAGACGAGGATGAGCTGCAAGTGGGGCAATTTGGAGTTGAACGACGGAACCACCGGGGTCACCTACTGGCCAGTTTTATGGAGAAGGAGGGCCTCTAAATGATGAACTTCTTCTTCTAAAAGCGTGAACACAGGTAGTGGACCTGACAGAGCCCGATGGTGCAACAAAAATGAGATTGACTTTGTCATGTCAACCAAGAAGCAAATGTACAATGATGTCTCTGTGATCAATTCGGTGAAAACCGGGAGCGATCACCGCATGGTAAGAGGAACATTTAACATTAATATTAGCCTTGAAAGGTCTCGACTGATGAAATCCACGCTCCGTCCAGCACAGATCCAGGTCCAAAACCCCGAGAGCTTTCAGCTCGAACTCTAGAATCGTTTCGAGGGAGCTAAGTGGACGAATACAGCAATGGGTTCGTGGAAGCTGTCCATACGGTCGGGTCTAAGTTTTTCAAGACCCGTCGTACAGATGGTAACGAAAATCTCTCTGATACTACTCTGAAGCTCATGAAGGAGAGGCGTGAGATGATCCTGCAGTCTTCAGATGAGGCGTGCATAAATCAGTAGCTCAATAGACAGATCTCTAAATCCTTGAAAACAGACCGCTGGCGCTTTAATACCGATCGTATTAAAGACAAGATTGAGAAAAATAAAGGCTCCAAGGGATCCGGCTATTGGGCAGAGCCAGCTCACGAAACTGAAGACCGACAGTGGCAGGATCGTATCCGCCAAACCGGAGCTTCTGAGGGAGATCGAGACATTCTAAGGGCATTTGTACACATTAATCAGGAAGCGCGCTGCGAATCTGGCAAACGACCCAAGAGCTAGATTGTCCCGACACGACTTCAGCCTGTACGAGATTAGGATGGCTCTGAAACAGCTTAAAAACACGAGGCGCCGGGCGAAGACGGAATCACGGCCGAACTCCTGAAGGCGGTCGGAAACCGGTCCTAAAAGCCTTTCAGAAGCTGTTTGATTCCGTCATACTCCCTCGAGTATGATGGAAAACTTTTAAACGCCACAGGCATGGTGCAGGGTACTCTTCTTCAAGAAGGGCGACAATGCCCGACTGAAGAACTATAGGCCCATCTCACTTCTTAGCCATGTCTACAAGTTGTTTCCAAGAGTCATCACGAATTGTCTCGCGCGCAGGTTTGACGATTTCCAGCCTCCCGAACAAGCCGGATTCCAAAAAGGCTTTAGCACCGTAGACCACAAACATACGCTCGGGCAAGTTATACAGAAGACCGAAGAGCCTGCCTTTTTGTTTAGCGTTTGTGGAAAGAAAGCCTTCAATTCGCTGATTTGGGCTCTACTGCAGTCTCTCCAACGGTGCCTGATCGACCAGCGGTATATTGAGGTGTTGAAGTGTTTGTACAAAACGCCACCATGTCAGTCCGTTTTCAGGATCCGACCTCGAATCCAATCCTTCTCCAGCGTGGCGTGACACAGGGAGACGTCATTTCTCCGAAACTGTTCACTGCTGCGCTGGACGCTTGGGGGTACCCTATGTCCAGCAGTGGTCGTCTTTCGGCTGATATGATGATGATGATGATAATGATGTATTATTTCAAAGAGCGAGTGAAGCGAGCTCGGGAACACCCCGACACGGATAGGTTAGGTTCGAAGGGAATGACTGGAAGTGAGCGAGCAAAGCAAGCAAACTCTGCTCCCGTCATCTGCTTCATGTTAGGTTACTTTAGACCCTGTGAACAGAAATAAGAGCCCTGTGCAGCGAGGCTTCGTCGACAATCTTTTTTTTCATGTCTCTGTTTTAAACGTTTGTATTCGCCCACTATTTCTTTCTCTCTTAGTATTTCAGTAAGGCATTTTCAGTGTTTTAGTGTATAGCATTTTATGAGTTAATATTTACGCTTATTTGATATGCGTATAAAAATTATGTTTGCATATACGCGTAAATAAATGTATGCTGTAGAATGTTATGCTTATAATGCTTAGAGAAATTATGCTTAAGTTTAAAAACATTATGCGTAAATACAATTAGGTTAAACAAAAGTATGCTATGTTATATTATGTCTTAAAATATTTTTGCAAATGGATAGGGAACCATGAAATATTGTGCATAAAATTTCTAGGCGTTTGGTGAAATGAAAATATGGTAATTTATACAGTGGTATAATGAATGTTCGGGAACATAATACTTCGAACACATGTTAACTTCAGTAAAGAGTTTTTCGACCAAATGAAACGTCCGAGTAACGACAAAAATCGAATTGATAATAGGCCAACTGGGACAGTGGCAGACGATGAAGTAAAAAAAACGAAACAATAATAGTTGAAAAGTTTTAGGTGAATATATATATGAATATTTATAAATTCGGTCAAATATTCGAACTTATGATAGGTAATCCAGTGAAAGACTTCAGGGGTGCCCGTCAATCCTTTCTCTTCACCTATTAATTCTGTGTGTGCTAAAATCGTGCCTCTGTGTATACAGGAACGCCAAACAGCTTCGCGCGCTTTGTTCACCACACACGAGTTGCAGAAAATTTTCCTGAGGATTTAAAAAAGCTAACAGATTTAAAAAAGCTAACAGATTTAAAAAAGCTAACAGATTTAAAAAAGAAACGAGGTAACTTTAAAAGTATGCTCACCCAGTTAAAAAAATGTGTAAATTTGTTAGTAGGTAATGAAATTAATCCTTAGCAAAAGACAGAATTAGAATTACGCATAAAGTATGCTCAAGGTTTGCATTAGGAGTTTAGTAGAATTCGATATTTAATCAAGGAATTGGTGCCGAATAAAGACATGTCATAACAATTACAGTATAGAAAGTCATTTGATAATTCGCATAAGTGTAATTCCAATGATGCAGAACACACATGGAATTTAATACTCTAGTAAAATTGACAGCTATTTCGATTCCAAGCTTTGAAGGAAGTTACGATAGGTTCCCTACTTGAAATCGAATGACGTGAGATCTAATAACAGTTGCTCAAAAACGTTAACTCGATGGTTTTTGAAATCAATAAATTATGAGCGCGACAGTTCTCTACCTCGATGCATCACAATATCGAATAACTATAAGCTGGAATCACGGCTGCACGAAGACCCATTATCTTGAAACATCATTTTTCCACCGACCATCTAATTGATTTACATAATAGTTTTTATGACCGACTTCCCAAAGGTAAGTAATGTAATATCTTTATCAATCTATGTATATATGATAGATACATAAACTGAAAAGCACATTACCCTCCTTCGGCAGTCGGGTAAACTATTTGTAACGAGTTTTTTTAACCTCATCACATGGTTTTTGGATTTAGTTGATTTCTGAACGACACTACTCTAGACCTGTGCTGTGAGTCGTCATTTTTGACAGAAAAACTCTACGATCTTGTTTAAAAATGGCCAGTCGTTAATTTTAAATGTTTCGTCAATTGTTTATTTAATCCGTAGTTATCTCGGATATATTTGCCTTCATAATGAAGTAATTACTTGCAAACTCTACTTGAACGATGTAGTGAGAAGGATTGAACTTAATTTTCGATTGTGATGATTTTCGCTCGCAAACAGTTGATGTTATTGGCTGCGTAGCACATCAATATTAATTTGAAGAAGAAAAACGCCTATATTTGGCGTTTTCTTCTATAGTTTTTTTATTTACTTTAAATTTTGGACTGCTCTTTTATATCCAAAATATTTATTTTTATTGGACTGCACCACGCATGGGGTCTCAATTCAAACAAATTATAATAAGTCTTAAAGATCATAGATGGCAGCATAGGTAACAACTGTGAAAGTAACAATCACTTAAAAACGTTAAACAGCAGATTTAGGATGAAATAAGTTTAGCAAAAATAAAAACTTCCTTCTTTAATGTTAATTTATCCATTTACACTCATTAATCAGGTTTTTGAACAAAAAGGCTAAGTGAAGACTTTGTATGTTCAATAGTTAAAAGTAGCCATCGACTTTTCGTTTTGTTTTGAGCTCTTTGCAATGGATGGCGTTTTTCCCAATTTGTCCCATTTTTTTTTTCCATCCATCGTAAGAACCATTTTGTAAGACAATTATTATTTATTATAGGCGTAATTAAAAATATTATATTATTTACACGTAATTTTAAATATTTTCTTCTTAGTATAAGAATCACTTTTTTGTGAAGCTTTTTTAAAAACAACCCGAGGTCAGACAGGACTCGAACGAATTTTTTCTAGATACCTCGCTGGAACAGGACTCGTATCGCGCTAGGGCCTACTCAAATCGCACGGGTTATAAATAAGAGATAACGCGACGCGTGTTCCGCTTGCCGTCCGAATTTACGCGTTGCAAAGTTTGATTCTAACTTAATGGCGGCTCGAAACACTTCGTGAGTCGCTACGCACTAGCAATTTTATTTTAAGCGACAGCGGGGGTAAGGGGTAGGGTATTGCGCAGCGAGTAGCGTTTTCAAAACATCATTAATTTTGAACCAACGATTCATAAGTAAATAGGAGTCGCGCATGATACAGCATTTTTTCATTGTAGACTGACTGACGGCTTTACTAATAGAGTTCGATTCAAACTTAATGGTGGCTCGGAACTCTCCGCGAGTCGCTGCGCAGTTGTGCAGAAGCGATATCAGTGATAGCGGTAGTTAGGAGTGAGCTACTGCCCAGTGAGTAGCGAATTTTACAGCCACTATTAAGTTTGAATCGACGTCCCGTTAGTAAATAGGAACCGTGCATCATAAAGTAATTTTTGTCCTTGTGATTACACGGCTCCACTACTCGTGCAGTACGATTGAAACTTAATGGCGGCTTGGAACAGTCGTATGAGCTGCGCACCGCTAACCACCACTTGCAAAATATATTTTTTAACATGCAGTGTCGTTGTGTTGCGAGTCGCCATTAAGTTTTATTCTAGACTACTTCAAATTTGTTTAAGTAGCCCATGCTGCGTACCTAACTAAAGTATTAAAAGTAAACATTTTTGTAAAAACATCCGATTCTTTATTTATCTAAGTACCTCCTAAAATTCCAGCCTCCCGAACAAGCCGGATTCCGAAAAGGCTTTAGCACCGTAGACCACATACATACACTGCGGCAGGTTATACAGAAGACCGAAGAGTATAACCTGCCTCTCTGTTTAGCGTTTGTGGACTACGAGAAAGCCTTCGATTCGATCGAGACTTGGGCTGTACTGCAGTCTCTCCAACGGTGCCAGATCGACTACCGGTACATTGAGGTGTTGAAGTGTTTGTACAAAAACGCCACCATATCAGTCCGTCTTCAGGATCAGACCTCGAAACCAATCCTTCTCCAGCGTGGCGTGAGACAGGGAGACGTCATTTCTCCGAAACTGTTCACTGCTGCGCTGGAGGATGTATTCAAGGTTCTGGACTGGAGGGGCCTAGGCATCAACGTTAATGGCGAGTACATCACTCACCTTCGGTTTGCCGACGACATAGTGGTCATGGCTGAGACCATGGAAAGCCTCAGTAAAATGCTCGATGACCTCAGTAAAGCTAAGAGTGGGTCTTAAAATGAACATGGACAAAACCAAGATCATGGTGAACGCCCATGTAGCACCCACTCCTATCAAGATCGGAGACTCTACACTCGAAGTTGTACACGATTATGTCTACCTGGGACAAACGATCCAGTTGGGTAGGTCCAACTTCGAGAAAGAGGTCAACCGTCGAATCCGACTCGGCTGGGCGGCGTTCGGGAAGTTGCGTGGTATCTTCTCGTCCAATTTACCGCAGTGTCTCAAGACAAAAGTCTTTGACCAGTGTGTGTTGCCAGTGATCACCTATGGGACCGAGACATGGTCGCTCACAATAGGCCTTATCAGAAAGCTTAAAGTCACCCAAAGGGCAATGGAGAGGGCTAAGCTCGGAATTTCCTTGCGTGATCACGTCAGAAATGATGAAATCCGCAGGAGAACTAAAGTTACCGACATAGCCCGGAGAATTGCTAAACTTAAGTGGCAGTGGGCAGGGCACATTGCTCGCAGAACGGATGGCCAATGGGGCCGAAAAGTTCTGGAATGTCGACCGCAAACCGGAAGACGATACGTTGGAAGGCCTCCCACTAGGTGGACCGATGACCTGGTTAAGGTTGCGGGAAGGCGCTGGATGCGAGACGCACGGGATCGGTCAATGTGGCGACGCCTGGGGGAGGCCTATGTCCAGCAGTGGACGTCTTTCGGCTGAAATAATGATGATGATGAAGCCTTATAGTGAATAATAAAATTATATTACCACTTACTTCATGTCATTCTGTTGCCGCGGAAGCAAGCTACCTACCTACATTTAATTCTACAAGGAATTCTATAGTTTTGATTGATTGGGAATATTCGTGAATATCGTGAAATTCGCAACACAATGCGACCACTTAGATTTAAGAAGTTACTGCGTTCTGAGCGGAGTCTGTCCCGACCATACCTATTGTTATAATTACTAATACAAAGTAAGCGTTCAAGGACAACTGATAAATAACGTCTTTGAGCACATGATGCAATTCCTCGCTCAGTCAAATTGCCATATTTATCGATACTATTAAATGGTATTGATAAATATGGAGAAACTAAATTACTAAATAAATAATATAATATACCCCCTTGATACAAAATTTTAATATCTAGGCAAACTACTAGATGGCGTTAAAAAACTACAATCTCGGGCTATTAATGAGTCTCTGGTGCAGCCGCCTGTTAAAAATATGGATAACCCAACCAATAGCCCGACTTAAGGAGATGACATTTCTTTGTTTGGGATTGGGTATCTGTAATGTAGTATTATTTTATCTATGACTATGGGAATCCTTCATCAATCATCGCTTCTATGGTTATGTTAAACTTATTCTTAAAGCCAGCAATCTGGTAGGATATTTCCATTTTCTTTTTATTTTTAATACTTCAATTAGTGCAAGATGCAGTAATATCACCCTTAAGTAATAATATAGCCATTAATTTAGTAAAGTTAACATAAGAATTATTGTATTTTTAACTTTAATGGTTAACAGATGTGAAGCTACAGGCCATTAAATAGAGAAAAGACACAAGTTGTTTTAATTCTCTTTATTAAGCCTCCCACCGGCTGAATAAAAGTCAGACTCTTCCAACTAATTCTTTCCAGCAACCTTTATTGTATTTGTACTGTGTGTAATTTCTCTGGCACCCAAGTTTATTATCTTATTATTTAATTTGCATTTTGGGAGAACACTTTTTTTTTCCAAAAACCAAATAATCTATTACATACTGTTGTAATGTATTAATCTGTAATCAACCACGGCTATCCTATAAGATATTTTCCTGATAACTTCCTTACTACTGTTGTATTGTTCTGTGATCAACCCATAGGTGGCACAGGACCATGGCTATCCTCTTAGAATATTCTCCTGTGTCATATTATGTTCATTTGTAAAAAATCTCAATGGTGTTTAGCAGTTCATCAACAGGTTTTATCCACAGACATAAATCTAACTAGATAACGCTATTATATATTATGTAATTTGCATGCCAAAAATGAGGTAAAGTTATGATCAATGATTGTAATCTTAGCTTTTCATTTAGCATTATCGGCACCGTAAATCTAGAAAAATGCCTTTTTATTCCATAGTATATATTTGCCATATGTATATTTATGCCATTTATTTTTATGCCTGTAAAGAATGTAAGGAAAATGTTGGCCAAGCATTGGAAATGTTTTCTTTCATTGGTATGTAAATTTGTTTTTAAATTGTTTGTGAAAAAGTGGCAAGCTTGGTTTTCATACTGATAGAGGGACTTGCGTTATCTAGTTAGATTTGTGTCTGTGGTTTTATCCATTTAGTAGACAAGGTTTATTTTATTTGCTTTGCAACTTTTTAAAACAGAAAACCAAATCATTGACTTACTGTGGTCTTCCAGGGTAATAGAGAGTAGAGACCCGCAAGTTACCAACATCAAGCTTGCGGTCCAGGTAATAGTCCTGCTTCTGATCAGGTGGCGCAGAGCCGCGCACCGCGGGTGCCGCGCCCGAATCGGCCGCGCCAGCCTCGCGCTCCTCGTCGTTGTCGCTGGCCAGCAGCTGCGCCTCTGTCGATGACGACTCACTACATGGCGCCTCTATCGCTGACAACTCACTGCATGGCTGCTCTGCTGCAATAAATACTTAACTACGTACTCAATTTGTACTTACCTATGTATACAAAAATGTACTTATGTACTTGTTTTACAATCACCTCTTATTTCGGTTTCTTTTTCGCTTGAATCTTGTGCGTAAGCCGGAAACAAAGACATCTCTCAATATTTCCTTATAAGCAGTGACTTTATTAATTGATTTGAGTACTTAAATGATTAAAATAATAATCTTAGAATTATTATTTTGTTCTAAACTTTTGGTGCCTGTCCAATTAGTGAAGAACGTGCATCAATATAATTTAGCACATTTCAACTAAAAAAAACATATTGTTGCATGATTGCAGCTTTGGTAAGTAAATGATAATTATTAAATGAACATTGAAAATTCATTTTACATCACAATGTTGACGAACCGGCGTGCCGTCAGTATCGCTTTCAGACTTTCAGGCATAGAGAAAAGTAATATATCTTTCAGGTATTCATTTATTAAAAACATTGACACTGACAGAACTCAGAATGAATGAAAATATTCATACTGTCTGTGTCAATTCAACTTAACAATTCACTAGAGATGTGCAACTCGAGTTAACTCGAGTTGCGCCTAAAGCCGGAACCACACTTACGTGGCGTGGCGTGTCGTGGAGCCATCCGACGCAGTTGATTGGCAACAAAACTCGTTGCGTTATGACGTAGGCTGGAACAGAGTCGTTTGATTGGTGGATCCCGCGCCACACCACGCCACGACACGTAAGTTTGGTTCCGCCTTCTAGAGAGAGTCAGAGCACAGATTAGAGAAGTTAGTCAGAGCATTTTTATTATTTTCTTTGGAAACTGGGCCGATGTCGACTGTTCTGCCCAGAGACATTGTATTACCTAGACAGAACGTGTTTACGACAAAAAAGAAACTGTCAGTTCTTCCGTTCTTATAGAAAAACTGTATGAAAAAAAAAGAGACAAACGCTGCCATCCTGAACGTCAAAGAGATAACTTTTCAGTCACTGTTGTAACCAAAGTCAAAATATATTTATTCAACAAGGCCAAAAAGCGGCACTTTTGAACCTCAGAGAATTAAAATAAAATTTACAAGTAATAAAAATTGATTCTACCGTGCATTCGGAAAAGTAGCTTGTTATGGAGAAGAACGCACAAGAAACTCTATAAATACTCTTTTTTAAAAAAATATGTGTTTTACAATATTTACATAAGTACATACATTAACAGGTAAATTCATTAATTTGATAAGTAGGGACATGGTCCTCACATACAGTCTGTCTATAAAGTCATGAAAAAAAATGAGGGCGCTGCGGTGGCGCACGTAGCAACCCTGTATAGTGTGACTTCATTGATTTTGATACTAGCACATTATTTTGTACTAGAACCAAACCTGGTGTTAATAAAAACGACGAGACGCTTTTTTTTTACTGTATAGAAAAGGTAAAGTCGTAACATCCGTAATCTTTGGGAGGAGCATCACCGTGTCCTCGTGTGTGGGCGATCGGAAAATCGAAAAAAGTTCATATATATTTTTTATTATATGAAAGAAGAAAGAAAGAAAACACGTTTATTTGCGGTGAACATGACGCAAAAAAGAACATAAAACATATGTTATAACTTTTTTTTTATTAATGAAAAATATCTCGTAACACAATAATTAATTACTTTCATCATCTGATTCCAAATATTCTACATTAAAAAAAGTACTTTCATTGTCAGCTGCATCACTAACATCGTCTTCGCTACTGCTGTCATTGCTGCTGCTATCTTCGCTTAGGCGAATGACTAACTCATCTATATTTTGATATAGGGTTCTTCCTCGTTCATAATATTCTTTTTCAATGTTTGCAACATGACGGCAACAGTTTTTCCATTTTTTCAGGTGTAATGCTGTTGAAGGCCTCTTCAGCTAGTTGTTTCACATCACGTGACCCAACGTTGTGTTCTGCCACTTTCTGTTTTACTTGAGCCCAAATGAGCTCTATTGGATTTAAATCACAGTGATACGGTGGAAGCCGTACCACTGTATGCCCATTTTCTCCCAAAAGTTCATCAATAGCATAGATGGGGTCGGGATTGTTTTTTTTTACCAAATTGAGTAAGTTTGGCTTCCTAAGTGAAGGGTCAAAGTCAATATTATTTTCCAAAAGCCAAAGTTTTATTTCGTCCACGCGAGATCTTGAGGTAGGCGCCTTATTTGTCACGACGGAGTGGTAGGGGGCGTTGTCCATGACAATGATCGATGGCTCATGCAGGTTCGGGATAAGCTTTTCCGTGATCCACTTGGTAAAATTGTGGGCGTTCATCTCCGAATGGTAGTCTTCGAGTTTGTTTTGTCCACTAAATATAAGTAGGCAGTTTGGCACAAACCCCTTTTCGCTTCCAGCGTGGCGAATTATGAAACGCTTTCCTTTAGATATATTTTCCGTGACGCCTTCCACGTTTAAAGATTGCCAACATTTTCGAACCTGGTGAAAAAATGGTACTTATTTATAAAGTAAAAATATTCAATAAGTATATTATTGATTACACAAAAACAGTTTTACCTTATATGAAGAATGAATGTAAGTCTCGTCAAGATAAATTATATCTTTTTGCAATTCTTCTGGCAAATCTCTATTTTTTTTAATAATTGCCAAGTACTCTTCTCGTTTTGCTGCAATATGTGCTTGTTCAATTAGAGCCTTTCTGTTATTTTGACACTTCTTGTAAGAAAACCCAATTGATTTCAAAATTTTACGCAGGACTTCTAGGCTACATTTAAAATCCAGATCTGTTTTAGCGACTACCTGAAGTTTCCTTAAGGTTGGTACCTCTTTCTTTACCAAGTAAAAAAATTGGATCTTTTGTCGAAGTGCACATTATGTTGAAGTCATCCATTTCTTTTTTAGGACGGCCTGATCTGTGTTTGCCAGGGGTTCCAAATTTGCCATCATTTTTAAAGCCTTCATCTACAATACGCCTCACTGTACTCTCAGATTTTCCTGAAAGAAAGATTAAAAAAATAATAATTATGTAAATCTAACAGAAAATAGATTACTCTATTTTAATTTCAAACATGGTATAAGTAATTTATTCATATTTAAAATCAGCGGTAAATTTCATCACCCAAAAGTATCAAAGTTCTGGTCACACTACAATATGGCTTACTAATATTTGCAATCTATCCTATTATTGCACAATGTAAACAATCCTTATTTCGGTCTTACAATCGTATGTTTAGTAAATTTGGAACTTCTGGTAGATAAAAAACAAACAGTAACACGATTACATACCGGTCATAGCTGCTGTTTGAGCATAAACACCATCCAAACTTTATAAAATTTGTCCAGCTTGGTGTTCTAACAAACATTGCTGATACACTTTAAAAATAATTTCCCTAGCTCCACTCCTAATTGTTTTCCTCATAATTATCACGTTTCTTCGAAGTTATCTATGTAGATTTGAAAAGCAATAAAAAATGCAATAGATAACTAATTTCAAAACAAGTCGATGACAGCCGATGACATTCAATGTACTATGATTTAGTGTTGCCCTACTTCTGAATAATGTTAGTTCCTCTAACATTATTTTCATGACTTTATAGACAGACTGTACTTACAAATATTGCGAACATAGGTAAAATACCTAATTCAACAATGTCAGTCAATGTCAGTCGCTCGAACCCACAGTAAAATACCATATGACATAATGCTGTGAAAGTAACTAAAATAGACCAAACGCGCGGTTCCTACATCCGTTAACTGTCTTATCTTTCTAACAGCATATGCGGCTAAGCTTAGCCGACCCGCAAGAGATGTTATGTGAGGACCCCATTGCAATTTGTCGTCTAGAGTGATTCCCAGGAAAACTGTTTGATTTACAAAGTCCAGCTTTTCGCCATTGAATATGATGTCGCATTCGGTACTTCTAACATTCGGTAATGTGAATCTAACCCATCGGTTAGCAGGTATAATTAATGTTTTAGGCGTTCAGTGATAGAGCTATGAAAGTTTACGTGCTTACGTTGTGATATTAGAGATGTGACAACAATCAAAAGAAAGATTTATCGATACTGTATTTTTACTTTACTTACTCTAATTTATTTCATAAAGTTTTTACTCGTCTCCGGCAGTACTTATTTAAGAAATAAGTGGATCAAGAATATAAAACCGGCGAACTGGACCTTTTAACCATATTTTCGCTCGTATTCACTGTAATTTAATGAATCATGGTATCGCTATCCCTTTATTCATCTATGGATACAGACAGGTTGATGAATCATGTTTATGTTCACATTTTACTTTTTTAAATTAAATTATTATATTTGAATCATACTGTTATTATTGATTTTATTACACCTTACACATACTCGTCTGTAAACTTTCATTTCAGTCTCGCACAAGTACTAGCATACTATATATCAGTATATTGATCAGTATCTGTTGGTACAGTCGTACGAGAGTGTACTAAAAACTGTCACTTTGATCTCATAATGTACCTAGTTTTTGCGCAAGGTATGGATAAACATTAATATACAATGCGTATAATCCACAAAAAAGTTTCGAAATAGTGGAATTGTAATCGTACAATGACTCTATCTTGCTTTTCTAACAATTTACGACGGTATACCAGTAATGGAATAGGAGTAAGTAATAAGTACAAATTTTTAGGCATGCTCCCGTTTCATCAACTTCAAGCTAGCAGGAATTTTAGCGTGGTCGTGCTGGGTAGGAATCTTGCAAGCACGACCTGTATATCTGCGATAATTGAGAGGTATAACATTTCTAAATAGTGGTATAAAATAGTACAAATTAAACAGATTTTATTACCATCATAAGTTATAATGAATGCGTTCATGGTCGTGCTAGGTTATTTACCGTTCTGGTCCACTATTATTGGCCAAGAATTTTGTGTTTACTACTTGTTCTAGGATACTGTCTTCATATTTTATACTAAGAGTATGATTTATAAGTTTTAAATTGAATAATATTTGTTTTATTTATATTGATTTTTAAATTGTTGTTAATAAGCCAAATTATTATGTCTTTGGTTGCTTCATTAATTTCCTGTTCCAATTTATTTCTGTTATTACATTTTATTATTAGTGTTGTATCGTCAGCAAATAAGATTGTTTCGTGGCGAGTTGCTTTGGGGAGGTAATTAATATATAGCAGAAATAAAAATGATCCCACTACACTGCCTTGGGGTACTCCTACTGCATTACTTTTAAAGTTAGATTTATATTCTACTTTGTTTCCATTAATGATTTTTGATATTTGGACACATTATCGCCTATCACTTAGGTAAGATTTAAACCAGTCATTCGCTTGGCACCGCTATATTTTTTTTAAATTTATTTAGTAATAGCTTATGATCAAAGAAATCAAAGGCTTTACTCATGACCAGAACAATAGCTACTACAGGTATGTTGTCGTTCATTGCCTCAGTTATTACCTTTATTAAATTAAAACAAGCTAATGAGGTGGTGCTATTCTTCCTGAATCCAAATTGCTCCCGCCTTAGTAATTTATACTTTTCCACATATCGTTTCCTCATTTTTTTTTTGATATTATAGGAATTAAGGTCTATAGTTCGTCATGTCAGATTTATCACCATTCTTAAATACTGGCTTGACTATTGAGTTCTATAATGCGCTCGGGAACATGCCTACTGAAAAGGATACGTTAATTAAGTAGCTCATCGATTTCCATAAGTGATTAGCGCAAGCTTTTATAATTTTGGTACTTATTTCGTCAAACCCGACAGACGCAGTATTTTTTAAGTTTTGGATTACCCTGAATACTTCTATGAGATCGGTAGGATTTATGAATATAGTATTATTATGATCAATGTCCATAGTTTTATTTATAGCGTCAATTTTATACGTAAATTCATTATTATTTGTCAATTCTATATAGTATTCGTTAAACATGTCACAAATTTTTTGAGGGTCAGTGATATTGTTTGTTTTTAATACTATTTGTTTTATGTCATTACTTTTTGTGTGTCACCAATTATTTTATCGATAATATCCCAAGTAGCCTTGCATTTTTTTTTCATATTCTGAATATATATTTTGTTGTTTATTTGTTGACATTTATTGATACAACGTTTAAGTATGTCACTATATTTTTTATACTTTTTTGTTAATCTATTTTTTTTATTCTGAATAGTTTTTAAATGTTAATAACGTTTCCTTATACATGACCTTTTTAAACCTTTCGTCAATCACAGCGTATTTCTTTTTCCATTCGATCTTTTTAATTTTTGTAAGGGAAAACATAGTTTATAGAACAGTTGTAATGTCCCATGGAATACCTGAAATGCATCTTCCAAATTATCCATATGATACATGTCAGAGAATGAAAGCGCAGAGATGCAGTCATAAAACCTTTTTATGTCTTCTTCATGATAGTCTCTTTTGTACTCAAACCAACTTAGCATAGATTTAGGTTTATTAGTCGTCACTGTCAGGGTCTGCCCTGTCTCTTGATCAGATAGAGCTAGGTAATGAACATCACCTTTAGCTTGTTTGATATTGCTTGCAAATATATCTAAACACGACTGTTTTCGTGTTGGTGTTGTTATATGCAATTCAATATTGAAATTTTCAACAATCCTATTAATTCTTGGCAACTTTTATTCGGTTTTATGGTGTCTAAATTCCAATCACCACATATAATTACCTTCTTCGATTTCTTTGTGACTCTAAGTAGTAATTTTTCCAATTTTTCTACCAAAACTTTTGGATTGCTATTCGCTGTTCTATAAATACAAATAATGATGATTTCATTAGCTGTTAATTCTATTTCGGTACATTCAAAATTTAAATTACATGCAATGTCATTTATTAACTTATCTAATTTAACGCAAGTCATCTCATTTTTAATGAGATTGCATGTCCCACCTCGTTTAGTATCTCGACAGAATGAAGCGACGAGTTTGTAACCAGGAATCTTAAGAAGTGATTCTGATCTGCTTTTGATAATGACTCACTTAAACAAAAAATGTCAATTTCCTTAGAATTCAGAGAGAATTCATTAAGTGCCACCGTTAGTTCGTCTATCTTATTGAAAATACCTGCAATGTTTTGATTAAACTGTATCAGACTGGATTTACTGTAAGGTACGAAAAAATGAGCAGTGAGTAGAACAGTGGTGGCCCAGTGGTATCGGCCGCGGCTTACAAGTTGTAGGTCGTGGGTTCGAGCTGGTTCGAGCCCAGGCAGGCGCTTTACTTTGTGTAAATTATTGCATCACCACTGCTCTTAAAACGGTGAAGGAAAACATCGTGAGGAAACCGGCATGTCCTAGAACCAAAAATTCGAAGACATGTGACATCCACCAACGCGCGTCCGCACTCGCGTGGTGGATTACGGCCCATTCCCTCTCACAGAGAGGAGGCCTGTGTCCCAGTAGTGGGAACATATTAATAGGCTGATGATGATGATGATGACGAAAAAATGGTGCATTTGATTTAAGGGAAGGTTCTTTTATGTTGGAATGACTATTAATTTTCATTTTATTAAATTAAAATGGGATAGTTCCTTTCTGAAATGGTACCTATTTGTGGATTGTCAATAGGTTGTATTGGTTTTTTAGGTTTAAAATAGTAAAGAATGCTACCCTTCTTATTTTTCTCTGGCATAAGGGATATAGACGGCTTATTTTCAATACAAACATCTGGCTGTAATAATAGGTAGGGGAAAAAGTTTCTTCGCATTTTTTAAGAAAATTCATTACATTTTTTAATATAGTTTATTTACATTTAGCTAAAGTATGTAGGTACAATTTTGTTCGATAACTTTTTGCCATCTTGTAGGTAGGGACATGATCCCATTGCTATAGAAATTTTGGGACTTCTGATCAAAATACCGCGACAAGTGGTTTTGGCAGTCCTCTCGTGATGTTAACCTGACACTGCCTAAAGAATTCTGAAGAGACCGAAACAGGTGGAAATCTGAAGGTGCAAGATCAGACTATACGGCGGATGCATTAACATCTCCCAGCCAAACTCTCTTATTTTTTACTGAGTGGCTAAAGATGTGTGAGGTCTAGCGTTATCATGATGAAAAACCACAACCAACAACCGATGATTCCCATACAAAATTTACCGGCCACCCCGGCAAAACGTGAGGCAACATATTTACGGAGAATTCCATCGAATCTTTGCCAGTGGATGAAGATATTGATGTTTTATCTCATACTTGAAAAATAAATCCAGAACTTTGTAGAAGCTGCCCAAATCTAAGATCCAACAACTTTGATCTAATTGAAGAATTGGAAAAGAAAGTTAGGTACTGTACTGGCGAAAAACTTGGAAATTGCTGAAAATGAAATTGCTAATTTACTATCGGAAAATTGTTATCTTAAAAAACAAATGTCTATGTATGGTACTCAAATTAACCAGCTAAAAGATATCTGTAAATCGACACCCAAAAGAGCATCACAGAAAAAAAGGAGCAAAGATCCCATCCAAATTAAATAAGACTTTTTAGAGCTAAAAATCAGCCCAAACGCGTTCAGCCTTATGCTTCTTCATGCGAGATCCTAGGGAATCCAGAGAATCTATCACACACACTATCTGACAATGACATTGTTATACTCTCAGTTGGTAAACATGACAAAAATCCATATTTGTTGTTAACTAATTTGTTTAGTACTTTGTGTAGTTTAAGTCATTGTACAATATTGTTATTAAATATTACAGAAAACAGATATCTAAATGTTAAAAAACTTAATTATGAAATAAAACAGTTCACAAAAAGTTTTAAGAATTGTAAGTTTATTGAAGTAAATCAGTTAGATATAAATTATTTTAAAAGGCCCTCAGAATTAGAATTAATTACTTACAAACTTAATATAGAGATTGATTATATGCAATATGAAAAGAATAAAAAACTAGCTTTAGCTGCACGAAATTCACTTCATGGCAATGTTAAAAACAATGACACATTTTTTCGTTCCTAAGTCCCCCGTTTAAGATTTCCGTTCCCGTCATTAATCAAAACAGGATTGCCGACATAGTAATCTACGAATCCTACACCAAAATAAAGCCGGCCTCTGCAACAAACTAGACATGATAGAAGTAACTTTATCTGAATTAGTAGGAAAACAAGGAGGTGGATATTCTATGTTTTAGTAAAACTTTTGTTAAGAAAGGCACGGAAACTAACATCAAACTCGATAATTTTAAATTGGCTGCAGTATTTAGTCGAGATAAATTCGTGACTCGTAAAACGTGTATTCTAAATAATAAGGTATTTGACACAAAAACATTAAGTATCCCTTCAGGTATAGCTACGGAATTCTATTTTGAATGCTGTGGCGTATAGGTAATTGGTTTGAGCCTGATAGTTGTAAATATCTACAGAATACCCGATCAAAGAAAGGCGCAAAACAGTATGTTCCTTCATAAATTTGCCCATTTGCTAAATTACTTGACGGACCAATACAAGAGAAAAAAAATATTTGTGGTGATTGGAATATAGATATTTTAAAGGATGATTCCGTAACAAAGGAACTTTTAAGTATACTTAGTAACTACAATTTTGAAGCACACATAAAATCACCAACTCGAGCGAACTCGTGCATTGACCAAATTGCCATAACATACAGAGTGTTCAGTCAGAAATTCTTCACCTAAGCTTGTCAGATCACGAAACAGCACAAACTGTTACTATAAAGACGAATAAACACAAACCAATATCTTGTTGGTCTGAATTAAAACGTGACTACTGCGCGGAAAACCTTAAGAAATTTTGCGAATGTATGTCTTCTCTCTCATTTTTGGAAACATTTGACTCGGATTCTATAACAGAAGCCTTCAATTTATTTTATGAAACATTCACATTACATTACGACCTGTGCTTTCCGGTTATTAAGGTTAAAGTTAATAATAAACCAGCTACACAAAACTGGATAACAAAAGGCTTTAAAAAATCCAGCAAAACGAAAAGACAGCTTTATTTAAAATTTAGAACTTGTAAAACGAATAAAAAACATAATGAGAAAATCTACAAACTTTATAACCATAAGTTTAAACGATGTGCACAGAAAGCTCAGAAATTAATGAATACAAGGCGAAAAAATGAATACAAAAGCATAAGAATAAATGTAAAGCCACTTGGAATGCAATGTCTTCAACGATAAATAATAATAATTTGTATAGAAATGACATTGATGAAATAAATTCTAATAATGTTACATATAATAATCCATCTGACATTTGCAATATATTTAATGACTATTTTATTAATTTGACATCTAATCAACCATTTAATTCTAATAATATTAAGCTTAATCAAAAAAACAAAAATTTTAACACTATTTTTCCTGATCAGCTCAAAATGTCTATCGTAAAACCACTATTTAAAAGGGGAAATAAGTCAGACCCAAAAAACTACCATTCTATTACGATAGTACCCATCACATCTAAAATTTTTGAGAAGGCTATGCATATTAGGTTGAATAATTTTCTCAGTAGACATGACATATTGTGCAAAGAACAGTTTGGTTTCCGTAAAGATTATTCAACTGCTCTTGCCATCTTCAACTTTATTTAACTTGTGACTGAAACTATTAACAATGGCAATCCTGCAGTGTCATTATTCTTAGATATGAGTAAGGCCTTTGATTTTGTTAATCATGCTAAGCTATTAAACAAATTAGATTTCTACGGCATAAGGGGCAAGGCATATGAATGGATATCTAGCTATTTGAGTAATAGGAAGCAATATACAGAGATATCCAAAGTTGTAAAGAAAGGTGACAGAATATATTCTAAAGAGACATTTAAATCAGTAGCAATAATAAATAAGTCTGGTGTGCCTCAGGGTAGTATTCTCGGTCCTTTGCTTTCCTTATTATACATAAATGATCTTCCGGAGGCCACTAAGCTGAAATGTATTATTTTTGCAGATGATACAACTGTTACATTAAAGTGTCAGGATAAAATAAATTACAAATCTGTTACTGAAAAACCCTGTCAGATATAATTAGCTGGATGGCAAATAATGACTTAAATATAAATATTAGTAAGACAAAATTAATGGAATTTAACTCGAATAATACAAAAAAATAGCTTTAGATATTAGGTATAACGATGAAAAAGTACAACAAGTGTATGAAATAAAATTTTTAGGTAGGTATTAATATAGACAGAAATCTCAATTGGAAAAGCCATGTGGAACATATTATGTCAGAAACTTGATAGTTTGCTTTAAAAAAGCTACGACAAAATGTTTCTGTAGAAGCTGCTCTTTCAGCTTACCATCGCTATGTGTCATCTATTCTAAGCTATGGACTTATCATGTGGGGTAACTCGACCGTTACCGACAGAGTTTTTAAGCTCCAGAAACGTTGCATCCGGGTCACAAACAAGTCATGGTTTTTAGATAGCTGTAAACCTCTCTTTAAAAAAAGTAAAATTCTGCCACTGCCCTGCAGTGCTATTCTCTAAGGAAACAACCTTGAGCGCAGTGCTGTGCCAGCGACGAATCTACAGTTTGGTATTCGCTAAGCCGCGAATAGCGACACTAGCGCTCTAAGCTGTGACGGCCGTGAGTTTGAACTACTCAATGTCGAGCAAGTTGACAGTTCTTCATACATTTTGGTATTCCGTAAGAAAAAACAGCGTCGAAGACGCTCGCAGCCTGGCTTACAGCCTCGTTTTTATGTGTCAAATCCAAAAGCCACTATTTTTGCGCGTAATTCTTCTTGGATTTTAATCTTACTCTTATTGTAAAAGTTTATGTGAAAGTTTCGATATAATAGATGTGTGTGTGGATGTATGTTTGTTACTCAATCACCCCCGGGCGGATCTGGATGCAATTTTGCATAGAGATTATAGTCTGGAAAAGCATATAGCCTACTTTTCATCCCGATATAATGCACCCTTGGGATAAGACGAAGCCGCTGGCAGGGGCTCGTTATAAAATAAATTATTTCGATTAATTAAAAAAATGGAAGCTCGGTTATTTAAATTTGCTTTTATTAGAAGAAGCTAAGAAAATTAATGATTTTAACAGACGAGAGGATTAGCAACGTTGAAAACAATATCCCCCGGTATATTGACTTTATCCATAGTTTCAGGCTTTCTCAGGATTAAATAACATATTGGAAAACAATTTAGCTCTTAGCATACAGGCGTTTTATTTTTCATATGAATGTAAACTTATATACAGACGTAGTTGTGGGCAACAGCTAGTTACATAATATTACTATGTAACTAGCTGTTGCCCACAACTACGTCTGTGTAGCATTAGTACTTCGACTAGCCATTTTTTATATCAGGCAATAATATTGGAGGTGTGTGGGCCGACTTATTAGAGAAATTATTATTTCACCATACAAACTTCCACCCCTCCGAAAGATTTCCATGATAAAAATTATCCTATGAAGGAAATAGGATAGTTACCTACGGTCTCGAAACTGTTTCCACATCAAATTTGGTTCACCGGTTTAAGTATGAAAAGGTAACAGACACTCACGCATTTAGTATATTAGTTTGGATTGCACAGGTTAATATTAGAAGCTTTTATTATTAATATAAGTAATAAATATATTTTAGGACATTCAATATTAAGTAAGATTTATTGCGATGTGAATCATTTTTATTGGTCCGGCTACATCATCATATCAACCCAAAGACGTCCTCTGCTGGACATAGGCCTCCCCCAAGCGTCACCACATTGACCTGTTCCGTGCGTCTCGCATCCAGCGGAACCCCGCAACCTTCATAACCTGCCTTCCAGCTACATGCTGAATCTTAATTGGCCTAATTCTTATTTGTACAAGCAAACATGTGCATTAAGACTGCAAAACGGAATAATATATTTAGTATGGAAAATAATTATATCCTTACTAATATTATAAATGTGAATGTAAGTTTGTTTGTTACGCTTTCACGCAAAAACTACTGAACCGATCATCATGAAACTTTGTACATATATTCTTGGAGGTATTAGAAGTATCATAGGATACTTTTTATTATAAAAAAAAATATGGCTTCACTGCGAGCGAAGCCGCGGGTAAAAGCTAGTAATATATATTTTGAGTAATAAAAAAAACCTATTTCAGTACTACCTACGTTTAGTAAAATATTTGAGAAATTAATTTTAAGCAATTGCAAAGATTTTTTAATAAACATAAATTATTACACAGCAAACAGTTCGGTTTTACAAGGGGTCGTTCAACTACTGATGCCGGTGTTGAGCTTTTAGGACATATCTATAAAGCATGGGAAGATAAGTGCGATGCCTTGGGAATCTTTTGTGATTTGTCCAAGGCATTCGATTGTGTTCTTCATGATACGCTAATCAGGAAACTCCGCCACTACGGAATCCGGAACAGCGCTCTGGATCTTCTCACTTCATACTTGAGTAATAGGATTCAGAGCGTTGACGTTAATGGAAAAAGATCTCCCTGATCTATAGTAATGATGGGCGTCCCGCAGGGCTCGATTCTTGGTCCTTTCTTGTTTTTTATTTATATTAATGACTTGCCTTACCTCATAATAATAAATAATAGAAGGATAACCATGATATAGTGTTGTTTGCGGATGAAACTTCACTTTTGTTTAAACTTAAACGTCAGCAGCTGGTCACTGACGATGTAAACAGCGCGATCTCAAAAGTAGTTCACTGGTTCAATGTTAATAATTTACTACTTAATGGAAAAAAACCAAATGTATTAAGTTTACCCTACCTCACGTTAGGCAGGTGAAAACTGATGTGTTGGTAAAGGGCGAAGAATTGAATCCTGAAAATAGCACTGTCTGCGCCATATTAAAAATATAAATTAAATATTATAAATATTTACTCACGCACTCAAATTATTAAAATAGCAACACTTACATTCATTTCACATCATTCAATCAAATACACGAGGACCAATCCTTAACTCCCGCGCACCCCCCATTCCTTTTCCTATCCGCTGTTCAGTTGCCAAAAAAGCGCAACTCCGGTAACGCGTGTGCGCTCCCGTTCCTCTCGCTCTCAAAGAAAACTCAAATATAAGTGTTGTGTGTGACAAACAGACTCTGTGGGTGGCTTACCAGCATTCAACTATAGTGAAAACTCCACTGCTAAAAATATCGAAGGACATTATTATTCAAAGCTCCAATCCTGCACCCGTAAGTACCTACCTACTGCCCTTTTTCCGCTGCGCCCACAAGCACAGTATTATTAGGCGTAACTTTGGATGCTAAGCTTCAGTGGGGCCCACATATAGATAAATTGTCGAAAAAGCTAAACTCCGCAGCATATATGCTGTTAGGAAAATTCGTAATTTAACTGACATAGAGACAGCCCGTTTAGTATATTTTAGCTATTTTCATAGTGTAATGTCGTACGGTATTCTGTTGTGGGGAAATGCCGCCGACATCCAGACTATCTTTGTTTTGCAGAAAAGAGCTGTTCGATCGATTTATAAATTAAGCCCGAGATACTCTCTCGGAGAGAAATTTAAGGAGATTAATGTAATGACAGTGCCTTCTCAGTATATTTATGAAAATCTTTTATATGCCCATAAAAATATAAAATTGTTTAAAAAATACAGTGTTAACCATAACATAAATACTAGAAACAAACACAAATTTGTAGTACCTGCAACAAGGCTCAAGAAAATAGGTGGCTCGTTTAGATGTCAATGTGTACACTTTTATAATAAGCTTCCAAGCCACGTACAAGATCTAAGTGTTAATAAATTTAAAACATTCATTAAACGTAAGTTGTGCCAGAAAGCGTTTTATACAATAAAAGATTACGTTGAGGACAAACAGGCTTGGGATTGAGCTGCTCCAATTATTATTATTTTTTTTTATATATTTTGCACCGTGAATTTTGTTTTTTTTTTTGTTTTCTTGCAATGACAAGAATATTTAATTTTTAAAGTATTATATTATTTTATTTTAAGTTTATTTTAATTTTTGTGAATGTGAAGACTATGTGGATTCAATTTTTGTTTGTTTTTAATTTTAATTTATCCAAATTAGTTTTAATCATGGTCTGGCAGTTTGAGTAGTTTATGCGGCCTACCCGAATGTCCTTTCTTTGGTATTGTTCGTCGAATCGTTGAGCTCCTTAAATTCTGAGTTGAGCTGCACGGTTATTGACAATTGCGTGCACTGACTGGACAGGTCCACTCAATCTGACTGGTTCTTTCCTCAAAAGACCATTTCAGACTTCAGTCTACATGGTCTTCACATGATTTAACAAAGATTTTGTCTGGACCTTAAAAGAGACTGTGACCTCTGAGTTTGTTTCGGCCTTTCTTCTCAGAGTAGTCAGATAGGAAACGCCGACTTCATCTAGTTTTAAAAATATGATCGACATGTAAAAGTGTTTGTAAAAACCTACTTACAGAAATAAAATCATTTATCATTTATCAATAATGTTTATTTACACATTAAGAAAAAAAAATAGATTTAAACCATTTTGTTATTATATATTTTATTACTTTTAAAAACATACTCGTCTGTAATAGTATATTATGATACAAGTGAGCTAAGTTGCTCATTACACACGAGGTTGTGGGTTACAGCCCGAGCCGTAGTTGAGGGCGTAATTCAGCCGAGCGTGTAATAAGTAGAACTCACGAGTCTCATACGACGTTTTTCAAAACATTTGCGAGAAAAAAACAAACATGTATTGCTTACATCGTTTAATTATTCAAACAATTGGTGAACGTACAATTTTCAAAGCGATATTGGATTGATTTGGATGGCAATTTCACAGTTTGTGTTACATTGGTGCTTGCCACTTCTTTAGTAGATACTTTCATTTTCTTAGTATGTATACATCGGCGACAAAGGCAAATCATAGAATAGTATACTTTAGTTGTCTTCGTATATAAATGTCGGAGACAAAGGCAAATTATATAACAGTGGGAACCAAATACCTCATGCTACGAGATGTACATGGTTGTGGTTCGGGGCAAAACTTTTTTGCCTTTGGCTCCAAACTAAAGGCTTGCGTTATTTTGTCACTGATTTTTGCCTTGTTGTGAATAGAGTCTGCTTTCGGGTTTCTATATCCTTTACTGTAATATTATAAAGCTCTTGTCGTCTACACGCACCAATTACACCAAATATTAAGGCAACCTGCAACGAAATCAATTAATTAGTTCTAAGAAGTTATGCTAAGGTTACGCAACCATTTACATACGTTTAGATAAATAAAATTCAACGTACCTTTGTTGCTAGCTACTGCCGGTGCCACTTTAAAAAACTTTTCAACGTCGGCTGGTGACAAAACATTAGATTTCCAACCAATATATCCGCCTGAGCCGTCTCTTCTTAAATGCCATCAGGTTACAGTACGTTTTGATATCAACACCATGTTTGAGCACCACCAGGAATAGATGCAACACAGGGAGCTGAGCTTTTATGTATTGGCGAACTCAGAGAAATACCATCAGATTACAGTACGTTTTGATATCAAAACCATGTTTGAGCACCACCAGAAATAGATGCACCACAAGGATCTGGGCTTTTATGTACCTATAGGCAAGTTCAGAAAAATACGCCAAAAACACATTTTCAGAAAATGACTGGGTATTATTCTTGCACTTCCATTGTAGATAACTATTTATTTATTTAGACTTCATGCACAAAAGGTACAAAGGCGGACTTAATGCCTTAGGCATTCTCTACCAGTCAACCATGGGTGGTGAAGAGATAACATGGCAGATGCATTGCTTAAACAATTTTAAAAATAAAGTTGTTGTTAACATACTAAGATAGGTAAAATAAACGTACATATATATTCAATATAATATATACTTATATAAATATATATATATATATTTATGAAGTAACAGAAAAGAAGAAGGTGAGATGACTCTCCTTAATTGAGTTGAAAATAAATCCGCAATTTCCGCTTGAATGCCAACCGACTTGTAGCCGTCCTGATCTCGGGAGGAAGCGCGTTCCAGAGCAGAATGAACTGAACATTGAAGGAAGAGTGAACAAAATCAGTAGTATGAGAAGGACAAAGCAAGAGGAGATTATTGGAAGAACGCAGATTTTCGGCCCCATCGGCCATCCGTTCTGCGAGCAATGTGCCCTGCCCACTGCCACTTAAGTTTAGCAATTCTCCGGGCTATGTCGGTAACTTTAGTTCTCCTGCGGATATCATCATTTCTGACGTGATCACGCAAGGAAATTCCGAGCATAGGCCTCTCCATTGGCCTTTGGGTGACTTTAAGCTTTCTGATGAGGCCCATTGTGAGCGACCATGTCTCGGTCCCATAGGTGATCACTGGCAACACACACTGGTCAAAGACTTTTGTCTAGAGACACTGCGGTAAATTGGACGAGAAGATACCACGCAACTTCCCGAACGCCGCCCAGCCGAGTCGGATTCGACGGTTGACCTCTTTCTCGAAGTTGGACCTACCCAACTGGATCGTTTGTCCCAGGTAGACATAATCGTCTACAACTTCGAGTGTAGAGTCTCCGATCTTGATAGGAGTGGTTGCTACATGGGCGTTCACCATGATCTTGGTTTTGTCCATGTTCATATTAAGACCCACTCTTTCGGAAGCTTTACTGAGGTCATCGAGCATTTTACTGAGGCTTTCCATGGTCTCAGCCATGACCACTATGTCGTCGGCAAACCGAAGGTGAGTGATGTACTCGCCATTAACGTTGATGCCTAGGCCCCTCCAGTCCAGAACCTTGAATACATCCTCCAGCGCAGCAGTGAACAGTTTCGGAAAAATGACGTCTCCCTGTCTCACGCCACGCTGGAGAAGGATTGGTTTCGAGGTCTGATCCTGAAGACGGACTGACATGGTGGCGTTTTTGTACAAACACTTCAACACCTCAATGTACCGGTAGTCGATCTGGCACCGTTGGAGAGACTGCAGTACAGCCCAAGTCTCGATCGAATCGAAGGCTTTCTCGTAGTCCACAAACGCTAAACAAAGAGGCAGGTTATACTCTTCGGTCTTCTGTATAACCTGCCGCAGCGTATGTATGTGGTCTACGGTGCTAAAGCCTTTTCGGAATCCGGCTTGTTCGGGAGGCTGGAAATCATCAAACCTGCGCGCGAGACGATTCGTGATGACTCTTGAAAACAACTTGTAGACATGGCTAAGAAGTGAGATGGGCCTATAGTTCTTCAGCCGGGCATTGTCGCCCTTCTTGAAGAAAAGTACCACCACACCCCTGCACCATGCCTGTGGCGTTTTGCCCTCGAGTATGACGGAATCAAACAGCTTCTGAAGGGCCTTAAGGACCGGTTTTCCACCCGCCTTCAGGAGTTCAGCCGTGATTCCGTCATCACCCGGCGCCTTGTTGTTTTTAAGCTGATTCAGAGCCATCCTAATCTCGTACAGGCTGACATCCGGGATATCTTCGGTATAGTGACGAGTCAATCTAGCTCTTGGGTCGTTTGCTAGACTCGCAACGGGCTTGCTGACTGATGTGTACAACTGCCCATAGAATGTCTCGATCTCCCTCAGAAGCTCCGGTTTGGCGGATACGGTCCTGCCATCGTCGGTCTTCAGTTTCGTGAGCTGGCTGTGCCCAATAGCCAGATCCCTTGAAAAAACCTTGGAGCCTTTATTTCGCTCAATCGCGGTTTTAATACGCTCGATATTAAAGCGGCGGAGGTCTCTTTTCAAGGATTTAGAGATCTGTCTATTGAGCTGCCGGTATTTGCACGCCTCATCTGAAGACTGCAGGATCATCTCACGCCTCTCCTTCATAAGCTTGAGGGTAGGATCAGAGACCTTTTTGTTTCTATCTGTACGACGGGTCTTGAAAAACTTAGACCCGACCGTATGGACAGCTTCCACGAACCCGTCGCTATATTCGTCCACTGAGCTACCTAGGCACTCGAAACGATTCTGGAGTTCGAGCTGAAAGCTCTCGGGGTTTTGGACCTGGATCTGTGCTGGACGGAGCGTGGACTTCATCAGTCGAGACCTTTCAAGCTTAATATTAATGTTCAATGTGCCTCTTACCATGCGGTGATCGCTCCCGGTTTTTACCGAATTGGTCACAGAGAAATCATTGAACATTTGCTTCTTGGTTGACATGATGAAGTCAATCTCATTTTTTGTTGCACCATCGGGGCTCTGCCAGGTCCACTTCCTGTGTTCACGCTTTTTGAAGAAGGAGTTTATCATATAGAGGCCCTCCTTCTCCATAAAACTGGCCAGTAGGTGACCCCGGTGGTTCCGACGTCCAACTCCAAATTGCCCCACTTGCAGCTCATCCTCGTCTCGTTTGCCCAGTTTCGCGTTCGTGGTCAAAGCGCGTAAACTTCTACTCTGGCGAATTGGCAACCATTTTAGCTCAGACGTGTAGTTCGACACATGGTCATACTTTCTGAGGTTAAATATGAATATAATACAGTTGTTCAAGACCCTATCTAGCTTATCCAGTAAGACCGCGTTTAAGTCAAAGTAGCACACGTCCCCATAGTCGAACACTGGGAAAATTAAAGTCTGCACAAGCATAGTTTTCGTTTTAGCAGGCAAGAACCTCCTCAAACGATACAAGGATCGCAAAGTACCGCTGACTCTCTGACTGACACGGACACCTGGCTTTGCCAGCTAAGTGTCAAGTCAATATGCAAACCGAGATCTTTCACACTAGGGCTAATGGGAATGACGGAACCATTGAAAATGATCGGGGGAAGAGAGCCAACCGCCACTCTACCCATCATGCGCGAGCTTCCAATTATGATGGCCTGACATTTTGTGGGGTTTACGGACACCCCAAATCTGTCAGACCAATCTTTGATAGCATTCAAGTCCCGGTTCACATCTTCTATGGCGTCAGATAAATCTTTGATCCGCGCCGCTGATCATCGGCATAAAGATGATACGAACACCGAAGACAGTGAGTTATAAAATTAATGAAGATGGAGAATAATAATGGAGATAGAATACCGCCTTGTGGAACACCAGCAACCAGGACACGCCAATTCGACGAAGTCTCATCGACACAAACCGACTGTTGACGTCCCCGAAGATAACTATCGTAGGTAGCTTAGCACTTTTCTCTAGATTTTGCGGGGATTAGGCTATCGTTTGCATTTTGTGCTTCATTTAGTATTTCTGGCGGGGTTATTAACTCTATCAGTTGTTCATCTTTCACGAAATCATAACATTTCTAAAATAATTTACCACACAGCGACAAATTATGGAAAATGGCCCGCAAGCTTTTTTTTTACGCGCCAAATGCAAGGTGAGGTGAACATACAGCCTTCTTCAAAATTATAATTTTATGTGATAACATGCAAATATTTTATTAAAAATATTGTGAATTATGAATAATTTGATAATAATAAACGTTTGTTTGACTTAATTAAGGATGTTCACATTAATTTATTCCAAAAATGTATATGGATTTTCAGCGGCATAAAACCTGTTTTTGGTTACTAAAAAAAATACTGTATTACCCGGTTAAATTGAAAATGCTCTGTTTACTCGCATAAAACTTGCAGAAAGGTACTAATTTAACTTTTATGGATAATTCTATTAGTCACTAGTGTGTGATGTTATTACGCACGTGTACGTAAGGCTGAAAACTTTTTGAAAAGAAAGTCTTGCACAAGATCTAGCATACTATATATCAGTATATTGATCAGTAAGTACCTGTTTGTACAGTTGTACGAGTGTACCAAAAAATGTAACTTTGATCTCATTATGTACCTAGTTTTTGCGCAAGGTTTGAATACACATTATTATTCAACGCGTATAATGCACAGAAAAGTTACGAAAGAGTGGTATGGTACTCTTACAATGATTTATAAGTTCACTCTTTGTACGAGTACACATTCACTCTTTAAATAATTATAAAGAATACCTAAAAAAACATAGAAAAGCTTAGTCGCAGTCAGGGACGATTCTTACAGACATTTAACCAAATTTGTAGATCGCTCCAAAACTAAACTCGATAATATCGATATGACAGTGGCACAGATCTAGTACTGATATATGTCTATAGATAAGTATCTATAGCAGGGATGGCGAACCTATGGCACGCGTGCCTGTGGTGACACACGACAAAATATTTCGGGCACGGTTATTTAGCATCTAGGTAATTTTCAAAATGGCAAATCGCAAAATTGCAGAAATGACACCAATTTTTATTTTTATTTAAATACAACATAAAACTGTAGGTAAATAAATATTAGGATTGCTGTAAGAATTTCTGGGTGCAAATAAAGAATTGATTAATTCATAGCATTTAGAGTTTATTTTTTTTTCAATTAAGACAAAGTCAAAATTCTTTGGTGGCACTTCTTTGTCACATAAAAAAAAAATAATTAAATGGCACGTTTTCTAATAAAGGTTCGCCATCCCTGATCTATAGCATCCTCGGTCACACTGGCATAAAAGATGGCGTAGACAAAAGTATATCTATCTCTTTTTGCTTATGACGTTATCTGTTAGTGCGAAAGTGAATACCGATGTTGAAATTGCGTCTTAAATATGTTTTCTCTATACTATACAAACTCTCTGTCCAGTGTCATGTAGAGACGACAGCGCAGTGTCTAGCATATTATTATATTCAATGTACTCTGTGGCGCAGCAGTGAGCCAGTGAGGCGAGCCGTCTTTAGAATGCTTTAGTATGCATTACAATGCGTATTTAACAAATTAACAGATTCTAATGATTTTTGGAGTATTTGGCAGCAAATTGTATCGAGTCAGCTTTCCCAGCAAGCTTTGCGGAGTTAGTCAATACTACAATAAAATTCTCCGCTCCACTATCTTGAGATCACTTCTGTCAATGATTACACATATTGTCCAGTTGCGTAGATAGTTGAGACACAAAACTATACCAATTTTATAGCACAATATCCACTAGGAATCAATTTGTAAATAACATAACAGCCGCTGAACTTCACTCGAAAAAATCCCGCCAAAAATTTCTTCGCTCTTTCAGAGTCAGAGACGACAGCTCGGTGAGCATAGAAAAAAAATTCGGTGAGGCGAGCCGTCGAACGTCCATGACAGCATTGATAAGAGCTGTGAAAGTAACGAAAAAAAGTATACCCGCATGTATTCGTTACTTTAAAACTTAGTACTCGTTACAAACGTATCGTTACTCGTTACTTTCGTTACTATCTCGCTTCGAATTGTCTTGCGTAAGGCTTGCCTTACTGACAGCTTTATTGAAAAATTTGAATAGGTAACAGTATCCACATCTGGTACACTATAATGGTCAATGGTTGGCTATTAAGATCGCAAAAGTAAACAAAAACGTGTCGGGTTTAAGAGCTTTTGTAATTCTCAGAAACAAAATACACGTGCAAACAATATAATCAAAGACTGCTTTCTCATATCTATTCAGTCAGTTTTTTTTTATGTACTACTGACGCAGAGGAGTTAATTGACGATTTGATGAGCTTAAATAACTCTATTGTAACGTGTGTGTCGAACAGGAAAAGACTGAAGAACAATTTACAGTGCAGACTTTGAATGATGGTCTAATCTCAAGTTAGTGTATTACGAAAGATTGTTCTTTTTGTTGAACACTTTCATATCCATGAAAATTATGATAGTGTATACTAATTAAAATCCAGAAGTGATCACTTCGCAAAACAGACTAAAATTACGGATTTTATTAATACAGAACAATGATTATACGTTTTATGTACTTAATAAAAAAATATACTTAATTCGATTATAAAGTAGGCAAGTAGCAAAACCAAAATAATATATTGCTTTGCCATTGTGTCTCATTTCATATTACTTGCCGGGCTACCTGTACCTCATATTATATATCCGAAATGCAGTCTATTAACATTTACTAAACAATAGCCATCCAAATGTACAAAAAGAGGCATTTTATTGAAGATATATGTTAAATATCTGGCACAGAAAATTAAATAAACTGCTTATGACATACATAAATGTGAGAAACATTAATACTGTATTATTTCAATTAAAATAATAAATCATAAACCACATTCCACATCGCAATTTGTATATGTATAAACGAGTAGTGATATCGCTTGGTACAAACATTGAAACAAAATTTGTAATGAATGAACTCAAAATATCAAAATGCGCGCTTTTCGAACCCGTATCACGAAAAATATCCTAACACGATCGAGTCGAGTCCAGCGCACGATTCATGCATCGCATCGCCACGTTCCGTTCAAGGTATATAGTACTATACAGGATGTATCACGTCGTATATTCGTGCCGAATACCGACAAATGCGAGTAACGAAACATATTTGAGAGTACCGATTCGGTACTTCGAGTCAGGTGGTATACTCGTTACTCAGTAACGAATACATACGGTTCGACATAGCTTTTGACTGACAGTGACAACCAGTTAGCTAATACGAATCTGTCATCTGTCTGACATCCACTTGTGTGTTGTGTTATTTAGTCGCGCCGCTAGTTGTTCAAGAGAGCTAAAGTTATGATGAGATATAATATAAGTAAAATTATTTCGCTGACACGATTCAACAATCAAGAAGTATCATTTCTAGGAACGAAACGACATATAGATGATTTAAATAGATCGTATACTAATGTAAGTACAAACTTTTATAAAGTAAATAAATCGTTAACTAGTTGTAATTAACTTTGTATGTATTTATTAATATGTGCAATAAAACAAACAGGAGGTCGACGTCGCGAGGGAGGCAGCGGCGCCGCCGGCGCCTCTCGTCGACTCGTTTGGACGACGTCACAATTACCTGCGTATTTCGCTGACCGAACGATGCAATTTACGTTGTAAGTTTTTTAATGAGTCGTAACCACTGTTACTAGATTTAAATATCTGCGTCTACTAATCGTATGCGGGCGCTCTGGGTACCATACATTTAGGTAGATCTCAAAAATGTTTCAGTGTGCTGGATATTGGGCTTGATGGTGAATTTAAAGTATTATACACTCGCGACACGACGAGGTGTCGAACTTAGTCTTTTCAATAGATTTTCCAAACTCCTTCATACAGATCTGATTGAATTTATTGTTCTCTCTGAACATTTACAGAATAAACAACCAAATCAAGTTTCTTCTTTCACTATCTTGCCCGATCTGAATAACCACAACCTGTGACAGTAACACAACAGCTAACATTACATACCTGTATAATGACAATCCGTATTAAGTAAGACATGCATACAACCAGCGCGTATTCTGCCGACTGTCTCCTGCAGGCTTCCGGGTCACCAAAATATTTGGCCCTGTAGCTGGCGATTACAGGGCAGCTTAGGAGCAGATGTGCTGCTGTGTCATCTTCCACCATGCACGCTTTGTATAGTGGGCTGTCCATGATTCCTATGACAAAAAGGTGCTTTTTAAAGTTCCCGTGTCCAGTTGTTACGGCTGTGACAGCACGCAATCAGTGGTAGGGCATCGTTCCCTTGGGAATCGCTGTGTCCCTTGATCCATTGAATGGTTATTTTATTGTTTATACCGACCTGGTTCAGTCAACGGTGACACTCGTAAATCAGCCTGGAGTTGACCGTGTAGCTGTTTAATGCTTGCAGGACGGCTAAGCTGTCCGAAAGTATACATATAGGGAAATCCTTTAGCTCCCTAGCCAGGACAGCTGAGGCCACCATGGAAATGCCTAAGCATTCGGCCTCGAACACTTGGAACAACACTTGAAGAACACACAGGAAACTCCAAACTTCCAAACTCACTCTTTCTTAAAAAATAGGTGTTACAATATTTACATAAGTAGGTACATACATTAATAAATTCTTATATGTGAAGATGATGCACCCAGTATAGCACTGTACACTGCTATGTACAGGCATAAAGTATTAAAAGCATTAACAGGTAAATTCATTAATTTCATAAATATGGAACATGGTTCTCACATACTTACAAATAGTGCAAATATAGGTAAAATACCTAATTCAACAACGACGGAACAATGTGTTAGACAATTTCATAAAAAAAAAATGCAAGTAATAACTATGAATAGGCATATAAATTAACAAATCTGATTTTTGACTTTTAAATATGATCTAAGTAACTCAAGGGCTGCGTTTAGGGGTCGTGGTCCAACTATAATGTCCAACTAGTTGGACTACGAGTCTTAAGTAGGGGACGTCCGTCGCCCCCCATACTTCAGGACCCGAGGTGGTGCCGCGTAGTGTTCCACGCGCGCCCCTCGTAGATGTTGCGGGGGGAGTCAAACACCTCACTCCCCCCCAACCCGAGATCGAGGCCCGAAGGCGGGCCGGCACTAGCCGAGGGTTGCGGAAGTATCGTTGTTCCCGCGACCCCCGGCGTAGGTGTGAGATGGAACACCGGGGTGGTTTTTAGTCAGTATAAGTCTGACAGACCCCTCCGCCCCTCCCCAGGGCGGAGGACATACAATGAGGATTTTACAGACCGAAAAAAAAAAAAAATGTTGTCCAACTAAAAATAATGATTGGACAACTGCCCCTACCGAAGACCCGTGGTCCAACTGATTTATTTTAATTATTTGTATTAATATTCATCATTTCAAGATTTTGACTAATTCAGTAAGATGATAAGCGTGTTTAGTGAAAGACACGGAACAAATAATGTTTTGGAAGGGTCACATGTAAAACTTAGTCGTATCTTAAATCCGAAAAATGACAAGGTCAACATGTTGCGGTTTCTAAACGTGTTAGAAAAATAACAACCCTTGCAAAAGTAAGAGAAATTACAAAAAGGTAGCTCGCAGACGAAAATGAATTAACAACAGTTATTTCACCAGTTACAACTGTTAACTGGTGAAATAACTGTTGGGCGTGCTTTAGAAAAACTTATATATTAGTAATTATTATTATTTTATCAAATTCGCTGTGAACGATGTGCAAGCCTGTAACAGAAGTATTTGCACAGAACAATCTTGTAACTTATTGACTCTGTATTTTAAATGCAATTTTTTTGTTGATGTTTTCTTATTGAAATAAATAAATAAAATAAAACCCATCGTGTTTGGGCTTGTTTAACTCGGCTTACAAGTACACTGATTCTAAAGTCTATTATATAAAACAAATACTTATCTATAACTAGCTGACCCCCGGGGCTCCGCTCCCGTCAATTGGCTACTTACCTGCCTACACTACCTACCCTACCCTACCTAGCCTACCCTACCTAGCCTACCCTACCTAATCTACCCTACCCTACCTACCCTACCCTGCCCTACCTAGACCTACCCTACCTGGGTAGGGTAGGTAGGGCCTAGTAGTAACCCTACCCTAGGGGTATGAAAAATAGATAGTAGCCGATTCTCAGACCTACTGAATATGCATATAAAATTTGGTAAAAATCAGTAAAGCCGTTTCGGAGGAGTACGGTAACTAACATTGTGACACGAGAATTTTATATATAAGATAACCATACTGCTTTTTAACTTTTGATAGTTTGCTAAGATATTATATGTAGGTACGCTTTATTTCTTGGTGCATTAATTGAGCAAACAAAATTGAGTTTGTTCCATTTGTTATGATTGTGGATTCTGATTGTAAATTGGACAGAAATTACTCAACTAGTTGTTTAATACCATAGATAATAAAGAGATAAAAATAAATAATTTACTTAAAAGTAAAACTTAATTTATTCCTTTTGGAAATAAAACATTTTATACTTCTTATCCTGTAAGTTAAAAACATCGCATATCAAAAAAATTATATATTTTTGAACTTTATTTCATATTTAATCTAAAGTACCTACTTAGCACAGTCTCAAGTTTTCAAATAAAAGCATGTTACATTTTAACAACCAGTTAGAAAGAAAAAGAGAGTGTAATGTACCTAACACACTGTTCAGGATCCAGACTCACAAACTTCACATTTATAATACTAGTAGGATGTAAATAACATAACATAGACCACAATTTCTGTAATTAATCGGTCAAGAACTAATTCAATGCGGGCGGATCCGCGGCTGACAGGTAGCTTCTTAGCAACCTGTGAATTACGTTGTCTTACAATTACATTATCAAGAATATAAATTAGGTAATTAATCACAGGTGAACAAATATATAAAAACAAATACGTTTTGGTGAATTAATGCTACTTTGTAAATGTGGAACAAATTGGAAAGTGCTAATTCACTGAAGCGGAAAATTTGTGTGCATGTTGAGTGAAGTAGTAAAACATTGATAAATTGCCGTGTGTAAGTCATAAACTGGGGATGCATGTGTTTCCGTTTGGACAGCTGGACAGGCACCAAAGCTAGTGAGTCTAGTGACAGTCAAAATGGCGGACGATGTGATAGTATTATATATGGTATGGTAATGTGATGATATTATATATGACATTCGGAAACAAGCAGTAAACCCGGTCGATGTAATCCATCTATGTATTGAAGAGTCATAGGCCGATATAATAATAGCCCCCGAGTTCTCAATGTTCTTCGTAATTTAAACGGATTATTGCCGTCATTAAAAAGGACGTCCGTTACATTAATGCCTTTTCACACAACCCGGTTGTCGGGTAGCCGATGCCGGGTACCCCGTATTTATTACCACTTATTTTTAACCGACTTCAAAATAAGGAGTAGCTTCTCAATTCGTCGGAATATATTCTTTTTTAATTTGTATTGCGTAATGAGTTCGGCAAGGTACGGTCGGTTTTGTACTTATGTATGTATGTATATTTATGATTTATTTTATATTATTCTAAAATTGTACACTGGACTACTCCTCTTCTTCCTTTTGTAAACTCTCTCTACCTCTCTAAGGTTTGCTGGTAGAAAACTCTTCTTTGAGTTAAGGTCGCCTTTGTAGGTACATCAACTTTATAATCACTCTATATTGCATTTTTCATTTTTGTGTACAATAAAGAATTAAGGCAAAGGGCAAAGAGTATGAAAAATGGACCAAAAATATGCGAGATGAAAGACGCGATGTGGATTTCCGTCTATGTGATTTCCTTTGCCTTGCCGAATTCATTACGCAATAAGGCTGCTGGACCGATTTGGAAAATCTCTTCATACTGATTTGGGATTCTTCTTTTGTTTGAAAGGGTATCATCAGGTTGTCCCTTGGTCATCAGGTCAGGATCTGATGATAGGATCCTTGAGAAATCAAGGAAACTCCTCAAATATTGTAGGCATAGGTACATATAGCAATTTTGTTATTTTCATCAATATTTTGCACCTAGTATCATTAGTTGAAGTGGAACTGATGAAGAAGAGAACAGAAGGCCACTGGAACTCCTTAATGCTAAGTAAGTCATGGGTATAAGATATCTCGAATAGTTAACCGACTATGATGAAGCAAATACTTATAACTAAATGGTTCATCATCATCATTTCAGCCGAAAGACGTCCACTGCTGGACATAGGCCATCCAGCGCCTTCCCGCAACCTTAACCAGGTCATCGGTCCACCTAGTATCGTCCATTATCTACCTAGTATATTCCAACGTATCGACTTCCGGTTCGCGGTCGCCATTCCAGAACTTTGCGGCCCCATTCGCCATCCGTTCTGCGAGCAATGTGCCCTGCCCACTGCCACTTAAGTTTGGCAATTTCTTCGGGCTATGTCGGTAACTTTGGTTCTCCTGCGGATATCCTCATTTCTGACGTGATCACGCAAGGAAACTCCGAGGATAGCCCTCTTCATTGCCCTTTGGGTGACTTTAAGCTTTCTGATAAGGCGCATTTTGAGCGACCACGTCTCGGTACCACAGGTGATCACTGGCAACACACACTGGTCATAGACTTTTGTCTTGAGACACTGAGGTAAATTGGATGAGAAGATACCACGCAACTTCCCGAACGCGCCCAGCCGAGTCGGATTCGACAGTTGAGCTCTTTCTCCTACTGTACTGGACCGTTTGTCCCAGGTATATCCTCGAGATATTCGCTGAAGGTCGTACAGATCTACGCCCCGACCTTGGCACACCCCAACGACGAGGTGGAGATCATGTATGAGGATATTTCTAGAGCCATGCATGTTTTCAAAACTCACTTCACCGTTGCAATGGGGAACTTCAACGCGAAGCTGGGCAATCGAGACGATGATGAGTTGCAAGTGGGGCAATTTGGAATTGGACGACGGAACCACCGGGGTCACCTACTGGCCAGTTTTATGGAGAAGGAGGGCCTCTTTATGATAAACTCCTTCTTCAGAAAGCGTGAACATAGGAAGTTGACCTGGCAGAGCCCCGATGGTGCAACAAAAAGATCGACTTCATCATGTCAACCAAGAAGCAAATGTTCAATGATGTCTCTTTGATCAATTCGGTGAAAACCGGGAGCGATCACTGCATGGTAAGAGGCACATAAAACAATATTAAGCTTGAAAGGTCTCGACTGATGAAGTCCACGCTCCGTCCAGCACAGATCCAATTCCAAAACCCCTAGAGCTTTCAGCTCGAACTCCAGAATCGTTTCGAGTGCCTAGGGAGCTCCGAGGACGAATACAGCGATGGGTTCATGGAAGCTGTCCATACGGTCGCGTCCAAGTTTTTCAAGACCCGTCGTACAGATAGAAACAAAAAGGTTTCTGATCCTACCCTCAAGCTTATGAAGGAGAGGCGTGAGATGATCCTGCAGTCTTCAGATGAGGCGTGCAAATACCGGCAGCTCAATAGACAGATCTCTAAATTCTTGAAAAGAGACCTCCGCCGCTTTAATACCGAGCGTATTAAAACCGCGATTGAGCGAAATAAAGGCTCCAAGGTTTTTTCAAGGGATCTGGTTATTGGGCAGAGCCAGCTCACGAAACTGAAGACCAACGATGGCAGGATCGTATCCGCCAAACCGGAGTTTCTGAGGGAGATTGAGACATTCTATGGGAAGTTGTACACATCAATCAGCAAGCCCGTTGCGAGTCTAGCAAACGAGCCAAGAGCTAGATTGACCCGACACTATACCGAAGATATCCCGGACGTCAGCCTGTACGAGATTAGGATGCGGCCCTGAAACAGCTTAAAATTAGTTGTTAGCATAATATTATTTTGCATAACAACGGATAGCATAAACTTAATTTCGCAGAAAATCGTTTAGCATACACTCTTTTATCATACATTCAAAACTTATAATTTTTTAAGTCGGAATCATCTTTAGGCATAAATTTCATATCGATAGTCATTAAAAGGCAAAACCATCATATCACAGAAAGTTCACAGTCTGAATCGTCTTTAGGCATACATTTCATACCCATATTAATTGAAATACCTGCATGCAAACGAGCATGCAAAAGGCATGGTTTCTGTCACGGCTCCTCCGGCGCAAGAGAAATGAGCATTAAATATTTAATATTTTATCTAAATTACTTTTTGTCTATTTATATTTTGATTAATAAATGTTTGTAAATGGACGGACGGTTGGCGCAGTGGTTGAGCGATTGACTGCTGCGCTGCGTGTCGCGGGTTCGATTCCCGCACGGAACAAAGATTTGTATCACCTACTGATAGTTGTTCCGGCTCTTGGTTTTTGTGTATGTGAGTTTATATGTTTGTAAACGCACCCACGATACAGGAAGAAATTCCTAGTGTGGGGCAAGGTTTAAAACAAATATATTTATATTATATATATATGAGTAGGCAATAAGATTAAAAACTATTGAAATAATTAAATTTACCGGGCTTTCTGAATAATGCCCATCACGGGTCACCCCTTTATAGCAGAACTTTTTATGTCATAATATTATTTCGCATAACAGCGGATAGCATAAACCTCATTTCGCATAAAATCGTTTGGCATTCACTCATTTATCATACATTCAAAACTCATAATTTTGTTAGTCAGTATCATCTTTAAGCATAAATTTCATATCCATAATAATTAAAAAGTATAACCCTCATATCGCAGAAACTTCACAGACAGAATCGTCTTTTGGCGTACATTTCTTATCAATAGTCATTAAAAGGCAGAACTATTATATCTGAGAAAGTTTACAGTTAGATTCATCTTTTGGCATACGTTTCATATCCACCTATCTATCACATTACAGAACCACCACACACAGAACACCATGTATGCAGCATGCAAGCAAGCATACTTCACACATGAAGCAAGCATGCAGCATGCAAACAAGCATACACCATGCATGGAACATGGAAACATGCAGCAATCATTCAGCATGCAAGCAAGCATACATCTTACATGCAGCAAGCATGCAGTATGCAAACAAGCATACACCATGCATGCAAGCAAGCATGCAGCATGCAAAAAGCATATACTATGCATGCAAGCAAGCATGCAGCATGCAAGCGCGCATGCAACATGCAGCAGGCATGGTTTCTGTCAGGGCTCCGGCGCTGCGTGGCTCCGGCGGTCCCACACGAGCTTATCGTCGCTGATGGTTTCAACGCTCACTATCTGCACACCGCAGCATCGGCTTGCTGGCCGGCGTTGCCGACTAGCCTCAGCCGCGGCGGCGGGCGTTGCCGGCTTGTCGGTTTTTTTTTCGTTTGCGTTTTGGGGATTTTGCGATGGAATTACGCGTACGCGTTTATTATGCATACAGCTAAGGAGTGGAATTCCCTGCCGGAGTCTGTGTTTCCCGATAGCTACAATCTAGGGGTCTTTAAGTCAAGAGTGAATTGGTTACTTCTAGGCAAGCGTGCTTCACCGTCGAACACATCATCGCTTACCATCAGGTGAGATAGTGATCAAGCGCGAGCCTACTGACAAAAAAAAAAAAAATTCATGATATAAGTCCGTCTAGCCCGTTTCATCATCGGACTACAAGACTTACGACGATGCACTATCGATACAAGGTAGACATCCCGCCCATACGCAGTAAACATTTTGGAAATACTTATTTTCATTATGCGTACAGCTAAGAATTGGAATTCACTGCGGAGTCTGTGTTGCCCGAAAGCTGTAACCTCGGGTTCTTTAAGTCAAGAGTGAAGTTGCTTCTAGGCAAGTGTGCTACACCGTCGACCACATCAACGCTTACCATCAGGTGAGATAGTTGTCAAGCGCGAGCCTATCTATAGTAACAAAAATCAGTGATTTCATTTCAACAACATTTGTTAGTTCGTTCGGTTGGTCTGTTCCTAGCATTATTCTGGACCCTGGTTTAATTTTCCTAACAACTTGTGATAGTGCATTCGCAACTGCACTTTCCAGTTCTTATGCATGCTTAGGATAATCATTTGAAGAGTTCCTTCAACAAAAAAAAGTAATACTTACAGTCACACGATTTACTAAATAAAATCATTGTATAGTGTAAATATCGCCATCGGTTTATATCACTAGAGTATCGATAAAAATATCGACAATTACCACTTCCCTATTAGTGTACGTGTAAGCCTTGCTCTTCTTCACCTCCATAGAAATATAAAATACAGGAGAAGTGGCAAGGGGGCGTGTCGGTGTCCGCGCGACGTGGTCTGACTGAGCATGTCACAGGCAAATGGCCGGTCTCCGCTAAACAGTGCGCTTTCGACCGTCATCGTGAAAAATTACAAGAATGCCGTGTTGTTCAGTGGTTTCTTGTAAAAAGCGAAGCCTAAACCAAAACTTTGTAAATCATAGAATCACTTACAATAAGTGAGTACAAGTATTTCACTATATTTGTCTTTAAAATCATGAAAAACAACAAATCGTAAAATATTTCTTGCTTCTACTATGTTTATTTTTGTATTGAAATATCACAGCGACTGTACTATTTTTGCATTAAATACATTGCTTCCTAACCATTACCTAAGTTTGTCGCTAAGTGACTGGACAAGCAATGTAAAAATCACAAAACGATACATCATTGAGCGGATGCATAGCGTAGTACGGCCGCTGCTCCTTGCGACGAGTTAGTGATGTGCTTGTGCAGATCCACTAACGTAGGCTATCGATAACAATGTCGATGACGAATGAAATATTGTTATTATATTTTATTTTCAATTTGTCAACCGTTTTCACCCGGTTGGAAAATCGATGCGAAATAATGTGTATTACTTATTTTGATTATTTTACAGCGTAGTAGAGAAATGCGTAACCAACTTTTTGACAAAAAATGCAACCCCAATAATATCAAAGTGTCAAGTGCTGCACAAATACCTCCACTTTACAGGTCAGTGATTAAACACCATAGCACTAGCAGGGTTTTTAGCAATTTAATTCAATTTATTTATTTCAAGTAAAACAGACTCATAACATAATAACAATAATAGCAGCAAAAAATTTGCTACATTAAAAATAAATTAAACATTACGCTATGAAAGCCTAAACCAAAGTAACCGGATTTTTGATTGTTTGAATTTTTTGATTTACTTAATAATTTATAGTTTTACCTCCATATTTGTTTTAACTATAAAATTTTCTGGACAAACCGTTTTTTTATTTATTTTCAAGTAAACAAAAAAAAATTGTACAATAATAAATGGGTGAATCGATAAGTTTCCGATTTAGTCAATCACTAGCGTGTATGTAAAATAAATTGCTTTTGCATAGCACAACGATAGCGACCGATGTTTTTGTGTGCGTAATTTGTACGGTGATTGGTATATACACGCTGTGCTTGAAGGGATAATGTTTATAATTTATTGTGTAGTACGTTCTGATTTAAGAAATTCGGGTGTGTGCGCGACTGCGTATAGACTATTGCCTTTATTGAACTGCATGTGTAGTAGTTGCCGTGGGGTAGGGGCAAACTGGAGACACAGGTTTCCGATATATTTTCGTCTACCGGGCATATCTCCTTGTTTATTATATCTATGTTCACCTCCAACCTTCCCCCGAAAAGTGCGAAAGGGACAACTGCAGCTCAGGCTAATTTTATCTACAAAAACCTTGACCAAAAGACGTTTCGTATTCTGCTGTTTTCTTCTTCAAATATGGACTGATCTAAAAAATTCTTATATCAAAATTTAGAGGAAAAGTATCATTTTCTTTTTTGTTAAAAACTTATCAATTTTGTCTGAAAGTCGTCTGAACATGGCGGTAAAAGCGGGCATTTTTGTCGGTGTTTTGAATTGCCATATTTCTTTTAGTGATTATGTTTACGAAAAAAGGAAATGATAGGGGCACGTATTAATTAATTAGACCTTGATTTTATGGGTAAAAATCATTGCTCTAGAGGCATTATCCACGAAGAAAACAGCACAATGTTTTTATATGGAGAAACGCCCAATAGTCTCCTCTTAAAAGGTCTTGGAAGTCGGTGTCCATAACGCAAATAAAAAAACTTTTTAACACCAAAAATACTACCGACTTCCAGTTCCTGTTTTTAGTTGGAAGTCGGTAGTATTTTTTTTGTTAAAAAGTTTTTTTATTTTTCACTTTTTAGTTGCATCTACCTAATAGGCAAGTTGTTTAGTAAGTTACCTTAACATTGCTCTAGAGGCATTATCCACGAAGAAAACACAAAATGTGTTTATATGGAGAAAAGCCCAATAAGACTCTATTGGGCGTTTCTCCATATCCTCTTAAATGGGGCTCCCATACAACGAAAATGTTTTTTTACCGTTTTACGATAATGGTACGGAACCCTTCGTGCGCGAGTCCGACTCGCACTTGGCCGGTTTTTTTAAATAACCGAAGTCGTTAGTAATGACAAATTATTTTGTTATACTGGTTCCTTAATTTTTTTGTACTATTTTGTCCTCAATCAATTTATATTAATCACTATACACTTTGTTTTAGTTTTAAAACAATATCTGAGTTTATAATGTCTGTTGACACTTTCAATCGTTGACAGTTTAGTTTTTAATTTTCTCACTGATTCTTCTTTTTAACCGACTTACCAAAAAGGAGGAGGTTCTATGTTCGACTTCTTGTATGTTTTTTTATGTATGTTCACCGATTTTCGAAAATTCTTTTTTTGTATGAAAGAGTATGTTTCGAAATTGGTACGCAGATCTCTCATTTCACCCTTTATGGTTCAAGTTTCATGATATTCGGCTAATCTATTCTGGCGTTAAGGTAACTTACTAAACAACTTGCCTATTAGGTAGATGCAACTAAAAAGTGAAAAATAAAAAAACTTTTTAACAAAAAAAGTACTACCGACTTCCAACTAAAAACAGGCACTGGAAGTCGGTAGTATTTTTGGTGTTAAAAAGTTTTTTTATTTGCGTTATGGACACCGACTTCCAAGACCTTTTAAGAGGAGACTATTGGGCGTTTCTCCATATAAAAACATTGTGCTGTTTTCTTCGTGGATAATGCCTCTAGAGCAATGATTTTTACCCATAAAATCAAGGTCTAATTAATTAATACGTGCCCTTATCATTTCCTTTTTTCGAAAACATAATCACTAAAAGAAATATGCTCCTCTGCATATGATGGTTGAAATCGAAGCAAGGAAGACATTACATCGTCTTGTTGTTGCTGGATTAATGGGTAAGCAAAAGACTAACCATACAAAATTCAAAGTCAAAGTTTGAAAGGTGTTTCAAGGTTCAAATCCCAACAATAGAGGACTGGATGAAGGGTGTGGTACACTGATGGATCCAAAATGGAATCAACTACAGGAGCGAGAATATACGCAAAAGGTCACAAATGTAGCTAAAGCTTAGGGAAGATGGCAACTGTATTCCAACCAGAAACATATGCCATAATAACTTGTGCACAAGAGAATATAGGTAGATAGAGGAACCAGAGGTAAATCCATATATATTCTTAGTGACAGTCAGGCTGCAATCAAAGTAATGGCATCCTAAAAAGTGAACTCCGGACTTATTCTGGATGCTATCCAGACCCTAAACAGGCTTGCGATGTATAACAGAGTAAGACTGATGTGGGTCCCTGGGCACAAAGGAATCCATGGTAATGAAGTGGCAGATGAACTGGGAAGGGCTCAGCAAATGATTTTGTGGGTCCAGAACTATGTGTAGGCATTTCGACGTGTCTTGTAAAAGCCATATTTAGGGAGTTTGCAGATCACAGACAACGAAGACATTGGCTCTCTGATACTGGTCTTCAACACTCCAAAAAAAATCCTGGGCTCTACATTCAAAGCACGGGAATGCTTTTGGAATATGAGCAGTGGGCAAATCCGCTACCCGCTTGGGGTCTTTACGGGACACTTTGAAACCAACAACATGCTCATGAAGATGGGTCTAACCGCGACACCCATTTGCAGGTTGTGTGGGGAACATACGGAACGCATGGAGCATCTTCTGTACACATGCGATGCACTGGCTGGTAAGCGAATGAGTCTCCTAGGGGTTGGATATCCAAAACCAAGGCTCATATCCCCTAGTCTCGTTGTAAAACTCATGAAAAGAGTTTTCAACGAGGACCATAATAGATCCAAATAGGTCGAAGTGTCCGAGTTATTTCTAGGCCCCTCCACAAGATTAGATAAGATCTCACTAAGCGAACCTTGATATTTTTAGTTATGCGGCGATCTTTCTGTATCTTCGTGAACTATTCTACGGTTTTTCGTGTCACGCCCGCCACATCGTCTTTGGATTTCATTTTCGCGACCCCACCATCTATAAAGGGAGATTGCGAATAATGTTTACAGTTGACTACAGCATTAGATTCATAATTATGCATTCTGTCTGTTTAGTTAGACCGTTACTGATACTTTAAAATGCGAATGTGAGTTTGTTTATTACGCCTTAACGGCTGAACGGATTTGGATGAAACTTGGCATAATCTGAATTAGGATATTGGATAATTAAACACTTTTCTCGCGGCCGAAGTCGCGAGCAGAAGCAAGTACGAGTTTATAATAGGAAACATGAATATCTCTTGGCGTGTAGTAAGTATTGTCTCACTGCGGGTAAGAAACAAAAGCAGCAGCTGTCGTGATATTTTATGTACCTATAAGGTGATGTAATAAGAAAACAAACTGTTTGTATTGTGTCGTCGCAGACACACTGCTGATTGCTGGGATGTGGTCACGCGTCGCCCGGGGTCACGGGCACGGTTAACCCGACCTGATAATTAGTTATAAATTTCATGCAATAGTGATATGAATGATAAAAAAATAAAGGATTTCTGGTGATAGATGGTGGGTGCGCTGCTATAGTAGCAACGGTCGGTATCAATGAGTTAAGTTTTGAGTTTTAGGCATGCCACTTACGTTCGCATATACGGGTATGTGAGTGATTTGGCCGGCCAAAACACAATTTCCTAAAATTCAAAGCAGGTAGAAAAAAGAAAAGTATTCAGGTAGCTAATTGTTTCGTTTTCGGAATTACCGTCTTAGAAGGTCAGTCCAAACTTGATCGTTTATGCGAGTGCATGTATCAGTGTTTGGTGTTCGCTGCGTAAACGATATTTTTGATTATATTTATATATTTACTAACAAATAAAATAAAGTGAAAGCTATGGATTGTGAATTTCTGATAAAGCTGGTAAATGTGTATACTTTTTATATTTTTGTAGAAATAATAACTCAGAAATCTATTTTACAATTTTTCTAGCAAGTGCCGTCTTAAAGGCATTATTTATTCTTATTTTTTATGTTTTAGCTATTTTGTTATATTTCCCGATATTGATTTTAGTCATTTCGAATAGCCTGTGATTTAGTCCTGACAACCGGTGTTAGGTTTTATCCGATATTTGAAAATATAGCTTAATGTAGCCGAATAGAAAATAAACACAAAAAAAAAACGCATTTCTTATCTATTGCTATAAATTGTCACTTTTTTGTTCTAGGGTCGTCAAAAGCCGAGTTATGACTCAAGAACGCTTGTTTACTATTATGACGGCAAAAAAAAATAGTTTTAATGAAAAGTGAGTTTTTGGAAAGATACGTACTAATTTTCGGGCAATTTTCTGAAGACGATATGAAAAAACTTAAGCAAGATTTATCACGTTTTGAATCGGAAATTAAAATAAGATGGACTGATTCTCACTATAAAGAAAACCTGGCTAGAAGGCACATTTGATATACCAAAAGTTATAAACCCAACAGGACGAAGACTACTTATGTCAGAAGTAGCGAATGCGACATCATATTGAATGGAGAAAAGCTGGCTTATGTAAATCAAACAGTTTTCCTAGGAATCACTCTAGACGACAAATTACAATGGGGGCCTCACACAACATCTCTTGCGTGTCGGCTGAGCTCAGCCGCTTATGCTGTTAGAAGGATAAGACAGTTAACGGATACAGAAACCGCGCATTTGGTCTATTTTAGTTACTTTCACAGCATTATGTCATACGGTATTTTACTGTGGGGTCGGGCGACTGACATTGAAACAATATTTATATTGCAAAAGAGAGCTGTCAGGGCCATATATAATTTAAGTCACCGAGAATCTCTTAGGGAGCTATTTAAAAGATTAATATTATGACAGTTTCTTGCCAATTCATTTATGAAAATATTATGTATGTAAGGAAAAATATAAATCTCTTTAGTAAAGTTAGTGATAGACACAATTGTAATACTAGAAATAAAGATAAGTTAGATCAACCATCTAATAGATTAGCTAAAGTACACACATCTTTCATGTTAAATTCTATAACAAAATACCTTGTGAGATATTAAAACTAAATGAAAGAAAATTTAAAACAATAGTTAAAAGACAACACTTTGTAAACAAGCATATTACAAATTAGATGATTATAATTATTCAAGACTAGTTGACACGGCGAACTTCGTTTCGTCTAACAAATTTCTAAAATAAAAGAATTTTCTAAAATAAACGTATCCTAAGTTACTCCTTATTACATCAGCTACCTGCCAATAAAAGTCCCGTCAAAATCGGTCCATTTCAGAGATTAGCCGGAACAAACAGACAGACAGTCAGACAGACAAAAATTGTAAAAAAAGATATTTTGGTGTATGTACCGTATATATATCCATATACATGTAGTAAAAAACGGTTATTTCAATATTACAAGCAGACACTCCAATTTTATTTATAAGTATAGATAAGAATGCTTGGAAAAAGTCAAACTGGTTGATTTGTATTATATTCATAATTATAGTAACGCTTTATTTTATATTTAGCTACTCTTTTTGTTTTTAAAGAAATATGACTCGCACACTGTTCCGTTGTTGTTGAATTAGATAATTTACCTATGTTTGCAATATTTGTAAGTATGTGAGAACCATGTTCCTATTTTTCAAGTGAAGGAATTTACCTGTTAGTGCTTGTAATACTTATATGTAGTATAGTAGGGCTAGGTGCATCGTCCTCATGTATATGAATTTATTAATGTATGTACTTTAATATTGTTAAAGTTTATTAAAAAAAAAAAGTAAGTATGGAGTTTCTTGTGCGTTCTTCTCCATAACAAGCTACTTTTCCGAATGCATGGTAGAATCAATTTTTATTACTTGTTAATTTTAATTGTTAACGTTCGAAAGTGCCGCTTAATGGCCTAGTCGAAATAAATACATTTGACTTGACGACCACATATTTTTTTTTCAGAATTAAGTGAAATTAGTAAACAAAGAAAAACGGAAGATTTACCTACGCAATCACACTGAGTTAGAAGTCTCCCGAATTTTGTCAGAATATTCTCTCGAGAGGCTTGCAATATGGATGTTATTAATAGGCTACTCCTTAGTTACGATCCGCTATTAACAGGAAATGCGACACATTCCAAAAAAAAAAACCATACCTTTTATGAAGGAAACGATAGGTTTATTACTTTCCGCTGAGCCTCTGACGTACATCTGATACGATGTCGGGCTATGGTTCTTCAGATGAATAACCGTAGTCTTCTTCTAGTTAAGTAGATTATCGTGTTTTTCGCTAAGACATTGTAATTATATTAATTAATAAAATAGGTATTATAACATAACAGTATTTTTTTTTCATGTAAATCTGTGAAAATCAATTTAAATGATAAAAATCCACCTATGAGCACAATTAACATTGATTAAAATAAAGAAAAGGTTTTGGCCGGCCAAATCGCTCAAATACCCCTTGTGGGTCGGCCGAAGAATGCTAGTGCAAGTACATGACTTGCATTAAGATTAGCATTCTTAATTTCAAAATTATCGAATTTGAAACTAAAGTCCGTTACCTTCATCCTGGATCGATGTCTTAAAGGTAATATTTTACCAATAATAAAATAGGGAAAAGGCGGCAAGTGTCAAAGTAAGGCACGAGTGTAGCTGGAGGGTGTGATGTGTGTGTGTCGCAGAGGTCAGTATTGCATGCCGCCGGAGGGCGTGCCGCTGTCGGTGCGTGGCGCACGGAGCCGCTGTGGCTGGCGCACGTGTCCGTGTATGTGTGTGTGTCACAGGTCAGTACTGCATGCCGGTGGAGGGCGTGCCGCTGTCTGCCCGCAGCGCGCGGACCTGGTGCGGCTAGCGCGCGTTTTTGTGTATGAGTCAGACGTTTGTGTGTGTTTCCTGCAGGTTGTTATTGCATGCCGGTAGTGGGCGTGCCGCTGTCGGCCCGCAGCGCACTTCAATCGCGCGCGGTGCTGCTGCGGCTGGCGCGCGTGTTCCTGTATGAGTGTGACGTATGTGTGTGTGTTCCGCAGGTCAGTACTGCATGCCGGTGGAGGGCGTGCCGCTGTCGGCCCGCAGCGCGCTGCTGACGCACGCGGAGCTGCTGCGGCTGGCGCGCATTTTCGTGGCGGCTGGTGTGGACAAGGTGCGTCTCACGGGCGGCGAGCCCACGCTGCGCAAGGACCTCGCTGACATCATACGTAAGCATCCATCATGAGAAAACTTTGTAAAGAACGTTCAAAATGTATACCCATTTTGGTAGTTTAGAGGTATTCGGAGAACAAGGTGAAAAGTCCCGCAACCTCCTTTGAAAAAGTAGAATCTTCCGACCAGGCGGGTATTGTGTCTGGTCCGGGCAACTGTACTGCCCGACGATTGCTATCTGACTGTTGTATAAGTTCAAATCGCGCCGAAAACTGATTGCGAGATGCAGGATAGTTCTTTTTTGGCGCCATAGATGTCGCTAGATGACGTCAGTTCATTAGTGATAACCTTCGATGAAGAATACACTAGATTCCCGGTCAGCGCTTCAAAAACGGGCCGAACAATAGGGCCACAAATACGGTTGTGGCCCTATTTCAAATTAGTATGGTCCAATCATAGCCAACATTAATAGAGTCTGTCAAGCGAGTCGTGTCCACAACCCTTTTACTGATTTCTTATAATGGCAATACTATGATCTGTCAAACAGATTGTCACAAATTCTGTTATAACCTCGTAATAATCCGGTTTTTGTTGAGTTTTTTAATGTTATAATGCCGAAACCTATTAAAAGTAGTGTCAAGAGCTTGTTGTTTACAATGATTAATAAATATAATCATGTACAGAGTGAATCTGACGACGTGTTATCGCAAAAACGACGACTTTTGGATGAAATCGTTTCAACATCAGGTAGGTTGGCAACAACATATTGATACTTTCAGCACAATAAACTTATCTGACTTTTTTTATTTTACTGTGATGTGATCACGATTTCCATTTTGGTTTAGATCCAGACGTCGTGTTCATGACCGTGAAACTTACTGAGGCATCTGTATGTGAAAACTACTATAAAGATTGTTGTCAGTGTTGACACCTGAAAGATTTTTGAATTTGCCGCTTTTTTCATGGGACTAGACTCGCTTGACAGACTCTACGTTAAACGTTAAAGATGCCGCAATGTGCGTTCAGAAACTGTGCAAATAACCACCGTAACATCTTGATTTTGGAAGGAATATCTTTTTTCTGTAAGTTTATATCATTAAGTGTTTTTCATAAAGTAAAAACCGAATTAAATAGTTGAATCGATACAGAAATGAAAGAATATTGGATCGAATTGTGACATGTGATGAAAAGTGGATTCTTTACGATAACCGTAAGCGAAAAATGCAATGGCTGACCCCAGGTCAAACGCCGCAACAGTGTCCTAATGCAAAGCTTACCAATAAAAAGGTAATGGTAGCTGTTTGGTGGTCTCAGCATGGTGTTATTCACTATAGCTTTCTCCGATCTGGTCAAGCAATAACGGCAGATGTCTACTGTGCCGAACTCCGAACAAAGATAGCAAAACTAGCTGTGAAACAGCCCCGACTCATGAATCGATCTTCATCATTATTGCTCCATGATAACGCGGGACCTCATACAGCACGAGAAACCGTTTTAACTCTACAGGAACTGCAATAAGAAACTATTCATCATCCTCCGTATTCGCCAGACCTTGCTCCAACGGACTACCATTTTTTTTACGAGACAATTTTTTTTTGGAAAATTTTCTACGTGATAATTTTTTTTCTTTTTAGGAGGCATTACAAAATGCTTTCACACAGTTTGTCGAATCTAGATCACCAGAGTTCTATCGCAAAGGCATAAATGATCTTAAATTAAAAAAAAAAAACTAATTAAAATTTTTCACTACAAATCGACAATTTCATACTTTAAACCCTAATATACTAAGTGAGCACGCGTGTGTTGTGTCTGCAGAGGGGCTGCGCGAGGAGGCGGGCGTGCGTTCGGTGTCCATCACTACCAACGGGCTGGTGCTGACGCGACGCCTGCCCGCGCTGCAGCGCGCCGGCCTGGCCGCGCTCAACGTGTCGCTCGACTCACTGCGCCCCGAGCGCTACGAGCTCATGGCGCGCCGCCCGGTACGTATTCCACTATATTATATAACAACGGGCTGGTGCTGACGCGACGCCTGCCCCCAACCTGGCCGCACACAACGTGTCGCACGGCTCACTGCGCCCCGAGACGAGTGCATGGCGCCCCGAGCGCTACGAGTGCGTGGCGCGCCGCCCCGTGTGTCGCTCACTATATTATACATATAAGAGAAAGATAAGTGGTACACTATTAATTGTGTTAGTAGGATGTCTTTTTTCCAATAAATTTAATATGCTTACATTTACTTACATTCAATGTCATGTGGTTCTCAGTGCACCACTTTGACACTTTATCAATTTAAGTCTTCAGTTTTACCATGTCTTCAATATCGTCTACTATTTCGTACAATTTTAGGTCGTCAGCATACATGTTAAATTTACACTTTTTTAGTTGCCAAATCATTGATAAAGATTAAGAACAACAAGGGCCCCATGTGTGATCCCCGTGGTATTTCGGACGGTATTATATTTGTCTGAGATTTAAAACCCTTGAATAACTATTGTGAGTGATTTTTCAAATAAGATGCACTGACGCTGCAAAGACCCATGAATACCCATGCCCACTATCTTACTCAGAAGAATATTGTGATCAATAGGGTCAAAAGCCTTACTGAAATCTGTATACACAGCGTGCACCTCTTTACCTTCATCGAATGCAACCGCAATATCACTGACAAAAACAAAAAAAAATGATGTAGGTAACTTTTTTGGAAGAAAGCCATTTTGCGCAGGATGCAGCTGTTGCCTAACATGCCAATAGATTTTCTTCACAAAGAGTGATTCAAAGACTGCCAAATGATTAAAGAATAGAAATGGATCGATAATTTGGGATATCAGACACATCGCCGTTCTTGAAAATCGGGATAACGCCAGCAAATTTCCATTTATTTGGGAACATACCAAGACTTAGGGCACAATTATAAATCTTGGCGCGTGTATAGCAACAAATTTACAGCTCCTTTATTGACGCCTAAATCGGTGAGCGCTTTGAGTATCTCTGAATCAGACGACACTATTTTACAGAAAGAAATAGCACTACATGCATCCACATATTGTTTTAATTAGTAGGAGCAATTCTTAACGTTCCATACACCGAATTGAAATGGTTTTACGAAATGTTCACATATCTCTTGACCATTAGCATGTTTGTGATCAAGTGTCTTCGGGTTGGGCAACGAACTGCTATGGGACTTTCGGTCATTAACATACGACCGGAAGGGTTTATTACGGAGGATATCAGTAGCACTATTGTTAAAACTTCGGAGACACTGTTTGATCATAGACACACATCTATCTCTAAGCAGCTCATAAGTAAACTTGTCCATCAAATCTTGTCTTATCTTGTCCTGTCATCATTTTGATTTTTCTTCTAGACTTTTGATTAGGGGTTTACTATACCAAGCTGGATATCTTTGAATACCCATGCGTGTAATTGGTTTGCAGTCAGTGATTATTGCTTGAATTGTAGTGTAGAAGATCTTTACTTTATTATCTACATCCGTATCTACAGTCTCTTTCCATACTGCATCCCATGCAACAGCAGCAAGTTTTTTTTTTAATTTAAAGCATCGAAGTTACATTTGTTAAAGTTAAGCGAAAGACTACGGTCCGACCGGATAAACTTTTTGTTATTACAGAGATTTACTGTAAGTACAATCGGGGATGGTGCGGATACAGCTTAGACAATTATTTAGAAAGTTTTTGTTTACTTTAACGCGCTCAGGTATTTTTGAGAACAGTACATTTGGGTACTTTGGTTTTCGTTACAAATATGATATCTCTGATCCTCTTATCCTTATCCTCTATCTCTCATCATTCCCCCACCTCTCAAAGGCGAGCATATTCCTAACGAAGTATTCTATTGCCATGTGATATGGGGTAAACTAAAATCTCCTATTAGTATCATGTTTGAATTTTTAACAGCTTTATTGAGATAAACATCACTGAAATTATTAATAAACACTTCGAAATGCTCGCCATTGACAGGTGACATAAAACCGAACATAGATTTAGTAGATACGCATTTTTGTGCAGCACTATTTTGAGAGAAAGCCACAATTCCTCCGATCCAGATTCCCAAGCCCTCATCCGTAAAACATTTATGGTTTTTAAGACTGCTACCAAAATATGTATATGTCGTAGGATAATTTGATACTTCGAATCTTCGCGAAAATCCTAGGGGTTTTGCGAAAACGCGGATAATTAGACATAGGCGAAAAATTATCCAAGTACGATTAGTACTTTGGCAACATAGTCGACGGAGCCCCGCTGCGCGGGGCTCCTATTTCCGTCCGCAGGGTCTAAAGTAACCTAACACGAACGAGATGACGGGAGCTGAGTTCGCTCGCTTTGCTCGCTCACTTCAGCTCCCGTCATCTCGTTCGAACCTAACCTGTCCGTGTCGGGGTGCCCTAAGCTCCCGAGCTCGCTTCGCTCGCTCTTGGACTTTTTCCAGTAAGATTGAGAAACAGTTTCGCCATTGTCTAAATATCCGTGTTTTCGCAATATCCCTAGGGTTTTCACGAAAATTCGAATTATCAAATCATCCTACGACATATATATACGCCGGAACAGCTCCTCAATTTGTATCAAGCGCAAGTTCGATCATGCATGGACTACTGTTCTCATCTCTGGGACGGATCTGCCAAATATTAGCTCGACGCACTGGAGTCGATCGAAAAGCGGGCCAAGACATCGGTGATGAGGCACTGGTCAAGTCAAGGCTCCAGAACCTTGAACACCGTCGCCGAGTTGCCAGCTTATCAGTTTTTTATCGGTTTACATGCGTGTTTATGTACATTTCGGGGAGTGTGCGTTGGAATTGCACGATCTAATTCCACCTAGCCCGTTTCATCATCGGACTACCAGACGGCGATGCGCCATCGGTACATGGTGTAAGATCCACCCATACGCACAAAACGTTTTGGAAACACTTTTATTATGCATACACCTAAGGAGAGGAATTCCCTGTGTTTCCCGACAGCTACAATCTAGGAGTCTTTAAGTCAAGAGTGAATAGGTTATTTCTAGGCAAGCGTATCTCACCGACGCCCACATCATCGCTCACCAAGTCCCAGAGCGCTGAATATAGAGAGTTTTCAAGGTTTCGGAGACGCCGATAACAAATGTCGTCACGGGTGGACGTGCATACACCCGTGCATGGCTTGAATCTGTGCTTCAGGATAAACCCTGGGTAAGAAAGGTATACCACGTCTGACGGACATCCTATCTGAGTCTCCGCAAGGAACAAAAGTGCTGGTTTCTCAGTCTCAAGGTGGTGATGGACTGCGACAAGGTTCGACAAGGCCTATCTAAGACCTACAATATTATTGCGCGATACAAAAAATTGGCCATACAAAGTACTAATGCTACGCAGACGAAGTCGCGGGCAACAACTAGTAGGTAACTACTAGGGATGTTCCTTGGTAGAAAAATTATAATTCTATTTAGTCCGTCAGTGAGATTATCAAAAAATATTGGACTCGTTTTTTTTTTATTTATCCATAAATACAAATTGACAAAGATAAAGCGCATCAAATTTCAGGAGTGGAGGCTTGTGACATCACTTTGACAGTATAAAGTGCAGCATACCGTGACGTCACACGATATTTCAACGCACTGTATTGTTGTAATCATAGAAATATAAAAAACAGGAGAAGTGGCAAGGGGGCGTGTCGGTGTCCGCGCGACGTGGTCTGACTGAGCATGTCACAGGCAAATGGCCGGTCTCCGCTAAACAGTGCGCTTTCGACCGTCATCGTGAAAAATTACAAGAATGCCGTGTTGTTCAGTGGTTTCTTGTAAAAAGCGAAGCCTAAACCAAAACTTTGTAAATCATAGAATCACTTACAATAAGTGAGTACAAGTATTTCACTATATTTGTCTTTAAAATCATGAAAAACAACATATCGTAAAATATTTCTTGCTTCTACTATGTTATTTTTGTATTGAAATATCACAGCGACTGTACTATTTTTGCATTAAATACATTGCTTCCTAACCATTACCTAAGTTTGTCGCTAAGTGACTGGACAAGCAATGTAAAAATCACAAAACGATACATCATTGAGCGGATGCATCGCGTAGTACGGCCGCTGCTCCTTGCGACGAGTTAGTGATGTGCTTGTGCAGATCCACTAACGTAGGCTATCGATAACAATGTCGATGACGAATGAAATATTGTTATTATATTTTATTTTCAATTTGTCAACCGGTTGGAAAATCGATGCGAAATAATGTTTATTACTTATTTTGATTATTTTACAGTGTAGTAGAGAAATGCGTAACCAACTTCTTGACAAAAAATGCAACCCCAATAATATCAAAGTGTCAAGTGCTGCACAAATACCTCCACTTTACAGGTCAATGATTAAACACCATAGCACTAGCAGGGTTCAACAATACCTCCTGTTTCAATTCAATTCAATTTATTTATTTCAAGTAAAACAGATTCATAACATAATAACAATAATAGCAGCACAAAACAATTGAAATTTGCTACATTAAAAATAAATTAAACATTACGCTATGAAAGCCTAAACCAAAGTAACCGGATTTTTGATTGTTTGAATTTTTTGATTTACTTAATAATTTATATTTTTAGCTGCATATTTGTTTTAACTGTAAAATTTTCTGGACAAACCGTTTTTTTATTTATTTTCAAGTAAACAAAAAAAAATGTACAATAATAAATGGGTGAATCGATAAGTTTCCGATTTAGTCAATCACTAGCGTGTATGTAAAATAAATTGCTTTTGCATAGCACAACGTTAGCGACCGATGTTTTTGTGTGCGTAATTTGTACGGTGATTGGTAAATACACGCTTTGCTTGAAGGGATAAGGTTTATAATTTATTGTGTAGTACGTTCTGATTTAAGAAATGCGGGTGTGTGCGCGACTGCGTATCTATTGCCTTTACTGAACTGCATGTGTAGTAGTTGCCGTGTGGTAGGGGCAAACTGGAGACATAGGTTTCCGATATATTTTCGACTACCGGGCATATCTCCTTCTTTATTATATCTATAGTTGTAATGTTATGTTTACGTGGCAAAGGAAAAGTACGTGTCCAATATTTTTAGGTAATACTTACTAAATAGCAACTACCCTATTGGGCGTCTAAGTTAAAGATCGGATGAGAGGAATTTTTGCTTTTAATTGAATAAATAGTTATAAGTTGATGTGAGTTGTGTGCTCTTGTGCAGGGGTTGTCGCGCGTGCTGGCGGGCGTGGACCTGGCGCTGCAGCTGGGCTACTCGCCCGTCAAGATTAACGTCGTGCTCATGAAAGGTACGGGAACATGCTCTGCGCACTACCACTCACATACCCGAACTCTGCTGCTACTTCCTTCGAGATGTCATGTTTGCTACAAAAGTTTGATTGGTGCCATTTCTATTATTTCAGGTTTCAACGATGACGAAATATGTGATTTTGTGGAATATACACGAGACCGTGACGTCGAAGTCAGGTATGTAATAAAGGGAATACAATTACAATTCGTAGTATGCGTGATCACAATGTCGGTAACGTGGTGTGTCCGTGTGTCGACAGGTTCATCGAGTTCATGCCGTTCTCGGGCAACAAGTGGGACGACTCCAAGCTGGTGCCGTACCGCGACGCACTGCGCGCCGCCGCTGCCAAGCACGCGCTGGAGCCCGCGCCGCCGCGCCCCAACGACACCGCCACCGTACGTACAGCACGCGCACACATACTAGGGGTACCGCCCCAACGACACCGCCACCGTACGTACAGCACGCGCACACATACTAAGGGCACCGCCACCGTACGTACAACACGCGCACACATACTCGGGGTAACGTCCTAACGACACTGCCACCGTAAGTACAGCACGCACACACATACTAAGGGTACCGCCATCGTATGTACAGTACGCGCACACATACCAGGGGTATCGCCCCAACGACACCGCCAACGTCCGTACAGCACGTGTACATACACTCAGGGTAGAGCTACCGTACGTACAGTACGCACACACACTAGGGGTACCGCTACCGTACGTACAGTACGCGCACACACACACTAGGGGTACCGCGACAGTACGCACAGCACGCACACACACACTAGGGCTACCGCCCCAACGGCACCGTCACCGTACGTACAGCATGTGCACACATACTTGGGGTACCGCCCCAACGACACCGTCCGTACAGCACTTGCACACACCTTCGGGGTAGCGATACCGTACGTACAGCACGCGCACACACACTAGGGGCACCGCCCCCGTACGTACAGCACGCACACACACACTAGGAGTACCGCCACCGTATATACAGCACGTGCACACACACACTAGGGGTACCGTCCCAACGGCACCGCCACCGTACGTAAAGAACGCGCACATACACTAGGGGTACCGCCACCCTACATACAGTACGCACACACACACACTAGGGCTACCGCCCCAACGACACCGCAACCGTACGTACAGTACACGCACACACTAGTGGTACCGCCCCAACGACACTGCCAGCGAAAAGAAATCACTACTCTTTTCCATACGAGCCAACCGAAAATTTTAAGAATATGCTGCACCAGTGGCTGCAAAGATAACTTCATGAAAATTACTGTTTTCAAAAATCATTTTTCTCTGCTATTGAGACTTTTCAGAGTAACTTTAACAAGCAAATATCCAGAAGAAATATGGCGGAACATGATTGTAGCTCTTTTTTCCTTTTTTTTTCTCATAATTTCGGATGTGGCCATCCCCATCACTTGAAATTTGGCCAGTATGTGTTAGTTACTGCGGGAGGGGCAGTTGAGCTCGTTCTCCTTTATTCTGGCCATAGTGGATTGGTGATTGACCTTATTTTTGGCAAGGTAATAATATCCATGCATGACATTTATTTATTTGTTTACCCTCGCACTGGAATACCTTGCAGCAATTACACCAATGGAGCACAAACTTAAAAATACCAACTATAAGTCCAGGTTTCGTGACATTGAAATGGACAGTCTGAAGTCAACACTAACACTAACAAAAGTGAACCTGTAACGAAATATGTGCAATAATGTCCCCAGCATTATTTAATTAACCAATGTAAAGTAAGCTCGGGTGGTGATGCACTCCGCAGGTGTGGCGCGCTGTGGGCTACCGCGGCGCTGTGGGCTTCATCTCGTCCATGACACAGCACTTTTGCAGCTCCTGCAACCGCCTGCGCCTTACCGCCGACGGGAACCTCAAGGTGAGCGTGCAATACTGTGTGTGCGGCACCTGTGCAGGTGTTTACTATTCCGTAGTCCTAGTCTGTGAATGCTGTGCATTCCTGTAACTGACCTGTTTGCCGACGACTATCCATTAAATGTAAATGTAATTGCGAATAGGTTATTGGCATGCCTTATTTGAATAAATAAATAAATAAAAGTATTTGCGGCTAGATATTTCCAGACAACCATGCACAAAAATATATTGAATCCCTTCTACTGACATATTAATCAAAAACAGCTACCGATTTTCGCAATGGGATCTTAGGCTAGGCTAGAACAGAATTTCGTAGTGGGATCTTAGGCTATAGCAGTCTGTTTGCGCAGGTGTGCCTGTTCGGCGCGGCCGAGGTGTCCCTGCGCGACCGCATGCGCGCCGGCGACTCAGACGCGGCGCTGCTGCGCCTGGTGCGCGCCGCGCTCCACAACAAGAAGGCTCGGCATGCAGGTACACACTCACCTCCTCCCTTGTACTTGTACCCGCCAGAGAACGTCACAGTCTCGTGACAGCACCGAGCGCTCACTTATTTCGACCGAGTAGTAACTGTTCTACTTGCTGCTCAACTATATTTAAAATCAACTTTATAAAGTTTAACTTTTAATCCGATTCAGTATTACTTGACGGTTCAAAGTTAAATCCCAGCTTTCATTCAGAATCCCAAAAGTCTAATTAAGGTCCCCGGGTAATATGAGTAGGGATCAGAGAGACAGTCCTTATAAAAAATTGCAAAGAGCGTTTTGGACCTACCCACCAAGGGTTCAGTAACTTGGTAAGAAAAATATTTTTTAAATATGAAGCTAAAAGGATGGTTATGATTTTAACCGGAATGTATCTGTTCCCTCATAACTTTAAGACTACTTTTCATAATTTGAAAAATGAGGTAGGTATCGTTAGAAACGTTATAGGCTATGTGATCACACTAAATTCAATTCTTGTCGGCGTCATCTTGAAATTATATTTCGGTTAATAATCGTTTTTAGCGACCCCGAATACTGTGAAAATTACACCCATGACGAAAATTTGGCAAAAATTCGTCGACTCTATCTCGAATACGTATTTTGAGCCCATTGTCGCTTTTAGCGTCTCCGAAAACTATGAAAAAACGTAAACAAATTTTCGTCGGCGCCATTTTGGATTTCCAATTCGAGCTCATATTCGTTTTTAGCGACTCCGAAGACCAATGAACCCGACCAACATCAAACACGGGTTACGGGAGGTCTAATTAACTTGCTCCCTCGAAAACGAACCAACGATGATGAATTGATGAAGTATTTCAAAGGTAAATGTTGCCTGTAAAAGATTGCCTTGTGCGATAAGACCGCTCATTGTACACTTGTTTTTATGAATGTTTGTTCTGTAAGTTTTTGTGGTATACAATAAAGTAATAATAATAATAATATTTCCATAAGTTTGCTGAAATGACATATTACTTCCTAGAATTTAATCCTTATTAGCGACACTATCGGATGGTTTTTCAAAAATCTAATGATGCAGTTTAGGTTAAAGGGTTTATAAAGACGGGCCCGAGACTCCTTTGAATGTATTTCGCTATTCCTGATTGTTATGGATTTGGCCATCATACGGCTACCACGTTAGCTGGCGGCATTAAGGCCCTTACTTCGCTTCAGTGCCGTAAAACGGCTTCTTTCTAAAGCCGACTCCTTAGTATCGATTAGGTTAAAAGGTTTGAAAAAAAGAATGTCTAGCTATCGCCCGCGTTGTATTAGTACTTCTCCCAATATCTTTATTTTTGTAGCATATGTGCTATTCTTATGAGCTATATTTCTGTAAAGTTTCATCAAAATCCGTTCAGTAGTTTTTGCGTGAAAGAGTAACAAACATCCTCACAAACTTTCACGTTTATAATTGACCGCGGCTTCGGCCGCGTATAAAGCTTTTTGTCATCCCAAGGGAACAAACTACCGGGATAAAGACAATCCTATGTACTTCCCAGGGTCTCAAACTGTCGCCATACCAAATTTCATCTAAATCGGTTCGTCGGTTTAAGCGTGAAAAGGTACCTAACAATTTCACATTCGCATTTATAATATTAGTAAGGACTAACTTCTGCCAGCGGCTTCGCCCGCGTGGGCGAAGCCGCTGGCAGAAGAAGAACATATTCTACTGATAAAAAGTATCCTATGTGCTATACCAGACTATAGTCTATCTCTGTGCCTATAGTCTATCGAGATCCGTTTAGTAGTTTTTGCTTGAAGTGACTTGAGTAACAAACATAAACACACTTTCGCCTTTATAAGAATTAGTAGGAATCATGTACTTGCATCATTTGCGAAACATGTTTTTTTGGATTATTCGGTTTAGGACAGATTCGTTGAAATAAATATATTTGACTTTTCCTGGCTTGATGCTAGTTTATTCATACACTAATTATCTACACAGGTGGCAAAGTAGTGAATCAATTTCGATAGACTAACATGAGGTAAAGGCCCAAAGCACATCTGTTCCAACGTAGGTCACCATTAATAGGAAGATACATACAACTGTTCGAGTGTTTTAGTTTAGGAGTAGCTTATATGCTATGTACCACCTTGTGGACCCCAGCACGAAAGCGGAGGTAATACGTATCGGAGTCCATACGCGCGGCGCCGGTATCCAGCACGGCGAGCTCCCCGTTCGACATGTATTTTTAGGCATGGAGAATCTGGCGCACATGGAGAACCGACCGATGATCCTCATCGGCGGCTAGCGCCCGCGCCCTCTGACGTGGACACGTTCACAGCGCGGAGCTCGGCGACGCCGCGCCGCCCGCTGAGCGCGCCGCTGTGGACGCCTCTGTGGGCGCCGCCGCCAGCCCGTGTCGCCGCGCGCGCCTACAGCTCGCGCGCGCCCGATGACGACGAAGACGACTCGGGCTCGCCCTTCTCGCACCTGGACGCGCAGGGCCGCGCGCGCATGGTGGACGTGGGCGCCAAGCCCGTGACGGCGCGCGCCGCCACGGCCTCGTGCTCGCTGCTGGTGAGTGCGCGCCTGCTGCGCCTGCTGCGGGACGCGCGCCTGCCCAAGGGCGACGCGCTCACGGTGGCGCAGGTGGCGGGCGCGCTGGGCGCCAAGCGCACGGCTGAGCTCATCCCGCTGTGCCACCCGCTGGCGCTGGACGTGGTGCGCGTGCAAGTGACGCTGCCGCCGCACACAGCCGATCGCGGCGGCGCGCTGACGGTGACGTGCTCGGCGCGCGCCACGGGCCGCACGGGCGTGGAGATGGAGGCGCTGACGGGCTGCGCGGTGGCGGCGCTGGCGCTCTACGACATGTGCAAGTCGGTGGACCGCGGCATGCGCATCACGGAGCTGCGCGTGCTGCATAAGTCGGGCGGCCGCAGCGACAGTGCGCCGGCGCCGCCGCCGCCGCTGCGCGCGCCCGACCAGTCGCCGCTGGGTGAGGGCGAGACCTACGCGCCCACTAACGTCAGTCACTTCTAGCGGAGCCAGGGGTCGACCCGGTCGATGTAGATCTTCTGGTGTAGTACCACTATAGTCCGGTCAATTTAGACATCCGAAGGTACAGAAATTCGCACCCAGCTGAAAATTGGTACGATTTTCAAAACACCATCAGAAAAGAAATCAAAAAAGACCTCATCGATCCGACACCTGTAAAAAAAATACTCTCGAGTATTTCGCGATTTTCAGCAAAACAGTAAGTTTTATCATAAAACTCGCCCAAACAAAAATTGTAGATGAGATAGTAGTCATAATATGCACACGTTTCACGCGACCCTTTGAGGACTACCTCGCTAAGTGCACTACTTAGCGCGTTCTTTTTAATGTCGTTTCCCCGGTAGGCTGATTGTCAAAAAAAAGTCAAAAGCATGTACTATTTTTACCCGCAATAACTGGCTGTGATACGACATCTGTATTTTTCAGGAAAGGTGAAACAACTGTTTAATTAAATTTTGGAAAAACAAGATATAATTCAATGTGCTGAAGTTTTTAAAAAGAGTCATTCAAATCCACAAGAAGTTATCACCAACGGAACTCGCTTTCTTCTCTCTATGTATGGAGCTCCGTTTCGATATGCATGTTTCGTTAAAAATACTCGAAATAAAAAACAAGTGCAGTTAGCTTGTCTTTCTCCAACCTCAGCGGCTACTCATCGACATCTTTTTCAGGTATATTACCAAGCTCAAGTGTGGTTTCGTTATCAGCTAGACCCAAAAGACTGGTGTTAAAGTTGGTCGACAATACATTAGAACCAGTTCAAACTTTACTCGCATTTTAATTTTCTCTCCAAAAAAGTTGGACTGTTTTATGCTGTAGCATGTACACATTGTAAGGACTGGTCGTGCCCCAAATGTAGAACCACCAATAATTTAGGATTCATTTGATATTAACGAGGAGACATGCGATGTGTCAATATTGGGGCAATTTACTTGCACCCTGGATGAAGAATAAGAACAAGGAGAATAAAGCAGAAGTATTAGAGAATTGTGAATCAGATGGATAAATTTCCCTATTTTTTCGTTTACATTTACACTGTTTTTATCACTATTATCATCATCAACCCTTGCCAATATCTGTAATTACTCAATAGTTTCAAATTAAACAGAAACACAACAGATCCGTGGAAAAAGCCTACCGGAGAAACCACATTAAATAAAACCGACCAATTGCAAGTCGGACTCGCGCACGAAGGGTTCCTTGCCACTATCGCAAAAACGGCAAAAAATCACGTTTGTTAGATGGGAGCCCCACTTAAATATTCAATTTATTCTTTTTTTAGTATTTGTTGTTAGAGTAGAAATGGAAATACATCATTTGTGAAAATTTCAACTGTCTAGCTATCACGGTTCATGAGATACAGCCTGGTGACAGACGAACCGCGGAGTCTTAGTAAAGTCCCGTTTTTACCCTTTGGGTAAAAACGCGCTAAGTACATGTTACCCTACATCAAAGGTGACATGGAAACGTGTATGACGATTACATTTTTAATTACCTGAATTTCAATTTTTGTTTTGGCTAATGTTATAATAAAACTTACTGTTTTGCGAAAACCCCGTTTTTGTGACCTTTGACCCTGAGTATTTTTCCAGGTGTCGGATCGATGAGGACTTTTTAGATTTCATTTATGATGGTGTTTTGAACAATCATATCAATGTTCAGCTGGCTGCGAAATTTTGTATCCTCACTCCTATTTTGTGGTCTAATTTGACCGGATTACTATGACTAGGCCACAAGCTATTCCGGCTCTAGGCTGTATCTTAAGTTTGTATTTTGTTTATATATTATTAAGGAACAAGTAACATTCCTTCGATGAATACTGTTACATAGTCGTCGTCAACCTATAAATACACAGGGTATGGGTTTCACTAAAACGCAACACACAACTTATGTACCAACATAGTTGTTTTATTTTAGTTTAAGAGCGAGTCATTTGTGATGAACAGCACGCCTGACGGCGGCTGGCTGGAGGCGTCGGTCAGCGAATGTTAGTGAATCTCGTATACGAGTAGGTTATGGGTACATTGGTAGTTATGTTACAAAGACACAATAGTGCTATCATACAGCACTCTTATGTGTTTGCAGCCATATATTTTGCCTTATTAGATGTAAAAAATAAAACAATCAATATTTTGCTATGTATTAAGTGTTTATCCAAAGTTTAAATACATGCTAGGCATATAAATAATTTTTCATCAGTAATTTAGGCTGTTGATTGTCCATCAGTCTTGGATCTATTGTATTATCAAGGTGTGTAGTTTCCTACAATCTACATAATAAAGAGCTATTGTCACAGCTGAGTCGTGCTGAACGTATGATGGACCTAATGTATACTATGAAGTACAAACAGTCATTCTCTGATCAAATAACTTAATTCCTATACAAAATGAAAACCTGAAGTTGTAACTTTTGATTATAGTGGAACTGCAAACACTACGGTGTAGTGACCAAGTAGACAACTTCACTGTGGCTTAGAAAGGGCTTAGCTATCCACTGGTTAAGGTCGCCAGGAAAATGACAGATCACTGTAACATAAATGGCAGATGACATCAGATAATTTGTCAGTAGTTGTGCCATGGATCATACAATAAAAGGAGTGCCTACTCAAATGACAGGTTGGCAGCATTCTGTTGCACTTACTCATACCTTAACAACACACCTAAAGCGTTGGGATCAGGTGACTAGTCATACACGTATTAAGCATGCGACTATGAACCAAACAAAAGCTTCGAGAAGGACAAGTAATTTTGTACTTATTTAATTTGTGATAACTGATAACAAATTTTAAAACTTTGTTATTTGAAAAATTTGTTAGTTGCTGCCAATGTATGGAAAAAAAGTTTAGTTTTAATGAGACAAAAATAAATGAGTAATGAACAGTTAAACTTTTCATAAGAATACTTTTGTAATTAAGGTGCAAATCATATTGTTGTAGCTATTAATTTTATTATATTACCATGTTTCATATTATGAAATTGTTTTCATTTTTATATTAATATATTGTATACAATATAAAGTGTAGTTTTAATAATTAAACATGATTATCACCCTTGGCTTCGAATACAAACCAACAAGACAGTATTTATTCTACATTTCCCACTGCCTTTCCACAAGGGAAAATTATAATTATTTTGAATTTTGCAAATTATATGACACTTCCAAATATGTAGTTTATTCAACGGCAGGTTAGGCACTTGAGAAAAGCCCAAAATAAAAAGAATTGACCGTCTTATTTACTGCCTAATATTGAATGCTAAGCAAAGGCAGGCAAGCCCACAGGCATTGGTTTTGAATTCTTATTAAGTGGTTGGGTCTTATTAATTTGTAGGGATAATAATAACCATTTTGATGTAGAACTATATTTAGCATAAGCAGATTAAACAAAGAAATGGAAGCTTGGTTAATAATTTAATTTTAAAGGAAATATTGTGTAGATGAGTGAACATCATTAATCAACAGAGATGTGCACTGCCGGGACTAAATGGCATGTTATGCTTCGGTTTTAAATTTAACAAGTCATTATAAAGTTAACATATTTACACACACTGATTTTACAATGTAGATAAGCTTAAAAGCATGGGTTAAATGAATGCTAAATAGTTCAGTATCTATCCTAAATTAACCACTAGCCACCAGGACATTAGACTTGGCGGGCTGCTCCGGATCTGTTTCAGCAGGGGGGCGGTCCACGCGCTGCAGGCGGATGTCGTGACACTCTATGTAGTCATTGATCTCTCGCCCTTTTTTAGAAAGTTGTTCTTCCAGTGCTTTAAGAGCTTTGGGCAATTGTTCACAATTGTTCTCTAACTCTGGCAAAACTTCTGCCACCGTGCGTTCAACTAACACACCACCCACGTTACGAAAACATTTACGAGTTTTATCCACACCTCGGAGAGTTTCGATTACTATTCTGAAACATAAACAAGCAGTTACAACAGCGCACCGCGAGTGGAGTTTCGAGTCACACCAGTGTAGCATGATAGCAAAGGGGACATACTTGTGCTCGTTGAGATCCATTTCCAACTCTGAAATCTTATTTGCAAGTTGTCGCTGTTCAGCGCGAAGATTTTGAAAGCCGGAAAAAATCTCCTCACTAGATTTCGCTTTAGGATTCTTGGCAGCTGCTTTTTGAGCCATTGTTTCAAGTATAATAATATTTATATCTAACTAGTATTCTTCGTTAATGCAAGTGCGCTTAAATCAACGAATTTAATAAATTTAATGTGCTAACTAAAACATTTGTTGGAATTTATACCATCCGTTTGACAAATGACAGTGGCGAAATTTTAGGTTATGCCACAGATTTGATATATAGGTACTTTCATGGTATAATAATATACTCCGTCTCCGTATACTTCGCCTTGTATCAGTGCTGCCAACTCGTCTAAGCAAAAACGCGCTGATAGCTCTTTAAAAAAGCGCTAGAAAGCGCTAAATCGTTGCTGACAAAAAAAATGATGTATTCGGCGCCAAATTCAAACGAAACGCCCAATTATTTGAGACTAGGTATGTATAAACGTATTTCTTATTTTTTTATAGAATCATAATATGTCATATGAAAGAGTTTCTTACATTATTGTACTTGTGTAATAAAAATAAAATAAAGTAATAAAGTGTTAATGTAATTATTTTATAAAAAAAAAGGAATTAAATTAATTCATCATCGTCTGATTCTACCAAAATTGTTGGTCTTGATGAGTTTTGTACTTCAATTTTTTTATCTGTGGATGACATTTTCCTCAACACGTCGTTTGGAAGTTGATAGTTTGCACAGTTAATATTATTAAAAGAAAGTCCAAAGTTTCAAAAAGCGAAAGGCGCTAGAACGCGCTATTGAACAAAAGAAGCGTTAGATCTGGCGCTGAAAGCGCTAGGTTGGCAGCACTGCCTTGTATTCTCTTTACACGGCTAGAAGATCCCCAGTAGACCGATTTCGATGTAAGCCGTATTGGCGGTCACTAAGGATGTCGTTAGCTTCTAGGTATGCCAGGAGCTTACTATTATGTACACGTACAGAGATGGGTCTTGGCTGGGTCAGCTTGAATGCCCTTCTTGGGCACGGGCTGTACGTTGGCTTGCTTTCAAGCATTCGGCACTTTTCCAATTTCATACGAAAGGCGCACAGGTTCTTAGAACAATTGCTGGTAAACCGTCGGGGCCGCTAGCCTTATTCGCGTCGTGGTTGCGCAGAACTCCTTTTCTTTTTTTTTCGGAGGCTACCCAGCGCCCTTAGTACGTCCTTTTGGTGGATGCAAATGTCCAACATACTCGTCTCGCATACACGTCTCGGAGAAGGAGGGGAGCGCGGGCTACCAAGATTCTGCAAAAAAAGGTTTGTTAAAAGAAAGGCAAACAAGTTTGCTTTCTCCTCAGCGGAGTGGGCCAGTGACCAGCGGTTTTCAGCAGAGCTGGTAGTGAGGGATGGCGGAAGTTCGATTCAACTGATTAGCCAGGGCCAAAACGGTATACTACTTGCTGGGTAGGAAGCAAGTTTAATCCCTATTCGGCTCATGTGGTCAGCAGAAGGTCCAAGCAATTCGCTTTATGCGAATCAACATCCGGTACCCTCGTTACCCCCTGGACCAGCTGAGCGAAATTTAATGCTAGCGCAAGCTTTCGTGCCTCTCGAGCAGCATGGTCAGTGTACTGGTACGGGAAGACCCTTTCCTGGTGGTGGGCTTTAAAATCCCCCAGTATCACCAGTTGGGAAGAAGGATACCGTTGCTGAGCCTCATCAGCCGCCTCACTTAGGTATTATGTAAGCCCGGTTGTCTCCTGATCTCCGCTGTGCGACCGGTAGAAACAAGCATAGATAATCTTATCCAAACCTGTGTCCACCAGTGCCCAGAGCGCCGAGTATGGAGTCTTCAAGGTTTCAGAGATGCCCGCTCGTGGCTTGATCTTGTGCTCCAGGGTAAACCCTGAGTAAGAAAGGTACGCCACGTCTAACCGTCATCCGATCTGCGTCTCCGAAAGGAACAAAAGCGCTGGTATGGCAATTTCTAGGTGATGGTAGATTGCATCAAGGTTTGAGTGTAGACCTCTGATGTTACAGAGGGTAGACCTTATGTGACAGTGAGTGCTGCCGCTGTACAGCCTGTTTTACACACAAATACACTACTCGTTCACACATTGATAGCTCGCTTGCTCGGGCGCAGCGCGACGGCAATAGTTTCTTCAAATACCTATTTTTCAAATTCCTGTTGACTAGAGTCCCCTCTTAACATGCGTTTAATCATCACATGACCGTATCGAAGACGTGCCAGGACGAACGGTTTCCTTTTAACTTTCCTGTCACTGGCGCCACTTTCAAACTTTCACTGCTTACTCATTTCTCACTTTATCCGTTCTCGTCACTCCGTACATCCATATCAAGATTCTCATCTTTGCTACATGCAATCTCTTTTTAGCCATCTTTTCACAGCCTTATCCATTCTGATCCATACAAGACGAAAGTCTAATAATCATGGACTTGTAGCATCCGTGGGTCTGAAGTTGTTCCAGTGACCTGTCGCCTCGTTATTTAAAATACTCTGCCATCTCGTCTGCCGCACCGCATAAAAAAGGGAAACCGCTCCTAATAAAATAGTGTTGTATCCGGTTAATCCAGCCCACAACAGGCCCCATCATACTTGAAAAGGCTATCCAGATTGTTTGGAATGTAATTAAGTTTAAGTAATTAGTTTCTGGTCTCTAAAGAATGGATTGTTTTGCCACCGTGGCCAGTAAGCCAAGGACTAGGACCAAGCCAAGCGACGATTCGTTTGGGAAGTGAATGTTGTGCTTCTGCTCTATGTTTGATGACAGCAAGTGACAACATGCCTGATAACATGACAGTTGACACTTGACAGTGACAGAACTAAGAAAATACGTCAATGACTCTGTGTGTCAGAATCAGAATCTATTTATTTGTTGTTTTGGTATGAAGGAGAATTTTAACAAAATATTTACGCAAAATTTGGCTGTATAAATTCGGTTTACACCGTGATTTAATGTGCAAGAGAAGTTAATTTCAAACAATAGTATATTAAATTTCATAAGCTAAAACAAATCCTTGTGTTGACGTTATTGGAACTACGACAAGCATACATTCGAGTAAAGTTGCCCTAAGGAATCGTTGCCTTGTAACAATATGAAGTACGAAGAGATGGCTCTGCAACGTGAATGGGAGAGCAGTAAGGAGCAGCCTTGTGCCGACGTGGTGAGTGGTGCGCTACGATAGCGCTGCCCCCTTGTCTGTGGCACTGTGGGCTTTTATTTCTACACTTCTACACAAACCTATCGATAGTAATGACAAGAGGGATATATGTTGTTACACGAATGGATAGATTAAGAAATGAATATGAAAGAAGAAGTCTTAAAGAAGCACCAGTGGCCGAAAATTTATGTGAAAATTAGTTGTCATGATCAACATCTCCAGATGTTGTGAGTAAGGTTTTGAGTATGAAAGTAGATGACTATAAGGGTTGTGGCGTTGTGGCAGATCTAAGAAAGTATGGATAGACTGTGTTCAGGTCAATTACCGAGCAATAATAAACATGTCAGTGTAATTGCTACACCGCCCTCTATGCCTTGAATATTTTATGTATTACCTAAGTAAAACAGTCAGTATGCTTTTGAATAGCATATCGGGTACGACTCAATCTCATCTCACTCACCTCATTCGTTGTAATTGGTATCCCATTTGTGTTACAGAACTATATCTATCTTTATTATCTTTAATCTTAGTTTATGTTATTCTCACCCCAACCCCGAACAGATTGTGTGAAAGATGATTATGTCAAGTAAGAGGTTGACTGTCCAGATGATGACTCATTGAGAAATATGGAACAAGGAGACAAGTCGTGCCGACCAAGTAAATGTCAATTAGGGCAAGAGAATGATGATTTGTTAGTTATCTGTCTATAATGTTATAAATGAGAACCCCAATTGTACATCATGAAGACAAGATTGTTGGCCAGTCTGTCTAATCTATTGCAGGGTTAACAAAAACTTGTTTATTAAAGTTGTCAAAAAATAAAAGGCCCATTTTGACAGCTATAAAAATACTTAATAATAAAAAAAAAAAAAAAAATTCTCAAATCTCTCCTTAAATCCCATCCACATAAAACCAGTTACTATTCCTATTCCTTCTCTGTCCATGCTGTAAGATTGTGGAACTCACTTCCGCCTAGCATCAGAGATTTAAATACTGTCTCTCTATTCAAAAAACGTTTAAAAGAGCATTATCTATCCTCTCAATTCTGATCTTTATTTATATATGTATTTTATGATGATCTTTATTTATATATGTATTTATATATTATACATAAGTATCTATATATTTTACAATTATGTATTTATATTTGTATATATCCACCTTTACACTATTTGTGTAGGTGCGCTATTTTTTTTTTTTTATTTTCCTGTTCTCACACACTTTTGTCTACATTTCTTTTTCATTTTTCCTTTTCGCGGGTCTGCTGGCAGAAATTTCTTAAGAAATAAGCAGTTCCCTTGTACTCTATTGTCTTAATGTATTGTCTTTATGGATTATACTGTGTGTGTACATTAATTATTAAATAAATAAATAAACTTGATGCTTGCGAATGATACTCATTGTTATAGTGTATGGGTAACATATTAATAAATTAGGATTATGAATTCGATTTTTCATTTTCTTACATAGAAAGCTACCGCGGCAAGTAAAATGAGAAATGTCAACAGACTTCTTAGATTGTGATGACTTTAGTACCTAATATGGCGCATTCATTAAAAAATAAAATTTGAGGATGAAATGAGTCACATCCCACATAAAGGCGATTGCTGAGCATAATGCTGCAACTTGTGTGCAACCAGGACTGGTATCCAGCATTACTCATAGTTACCAAGATGAGCTCTAGTGGAGCAGCAGGTACAGGTAAATAAATTTTGAAAAAGGAAAACTAAAATACCAAAAATATGAGTCTAAAAGAATATAATATTTGCCAGAACATTTAATTTACTCCATCTCATTATGAATGTGTAACAGTAATTACAAAAATGTCGCATTATCAGTGACTAACAAAATAGTCCAATAAAAAGTGGGCGTATTAGGGTGACGACGATGTGACACCATCGGATGCTGCACTTGGCGCGCTATTGGAGGATGCCGAGCCCGCAGACGCTGACGCCGAACGGCGCGTGCGGCGCCTCGGCAGCCGCCTGGCACGCCTCGACGCGCTTAATGTGGCCGGCATGTTGGCCGCCGCCACCGAGAGCGGCGGTGCCGGCGCCGCATTGGCTGAGCGACTGGAGGCGGGGCTGGGCGCCGGCGCCGCGCTGCAGCAGCGATTGCGGCGCTACGACGAGCTGGCCCGTGCCGCACCCGCCGCGCCGCACGCGCGCTCCGACGCCGCGCGCGCTGATGCCAACGCACGCGCGCTGCTGGGCGAGCTGGGCGAAGTGTACGCGTGGCTGGATGCGCCGCCGCTGCGCGACCTGGACTCGCTGGCCGAGGTGTCGCTGACGTCGGCGGAGGGCCGCGCGCGCGCGCTAGCGGCGGGCGAGGCGCTGCGGACAGCGCTGCGGGCCGAGGAGGCGGCGCCCGCGCCGCGCCGCCGCTTGGCCGCCGTGCGCGAGCGCCTGCGCCGCCTCACCCGCGCGCGCGACCAGGTGAGGCGTGACATGATAACATACCTACTTATTTTTCGATTTGCGGTATTTTAATTTGGAAGTGAGTTTATTATTTTTTGTTACTAAGTTTTTTTTCTCTTTTTACTTTTGGTACAGCATATTACCATGAAAATCGTTTATAGCCAGAGTACATAACATGACGATGCCGATACTTTGCTTCGCGCGATTAAGCGACTATGACCTTAACTATTCGAGATAGATATCTACGGTTACGGTTTAAAATTCTTTATATCTCAAAGATTACAAATCACTTACGAAGAGAATAAAATATAAAACAAAACTCAAGCAATTCAAAGTACAGATGCGCATAGACGGTAGGTATTGGAAAAAATAAGAAAATTACATTTCTGGGTTAGTTCGAAGCGAATTAACTTTGTAATTCGTGATAACTAATACGGGCGACAGTTTTTGAGCAGATTAAAGGAACGGTTTACATGGAGTGATTACTATAATAATATTGGACTCGGACAGATTTATTTTTTTGTGATGCCTTTGAAAATACACCGTGAAATTTAAATGGTTGTTTTCCCGCAGCGAAATGGTTTTGTCTATGTAATACAATCGTTTCGTAGTTATATAAAATATTAGAAACAAAAACTGGCATATTTAACTTTGTGAAAAACTAAACTCGAAAGCGATCACGAACCAATAGTATACCTCCCGATATCTACGGCCGAACGACAGCAGGCCGTTGACCCGGGTGCTAGGTCACCGTCGAAAGGATTAGGTTCGAAGGCGGCTCCGTTTGATCATGTTACGCGCGGGCTAGATTATGCCGTATAATTACACGCGAGAGTTTATTTTACTTTAAAAATTTAATAATTCGGTCTTTGCTTTGTCGGCTTGTGGCTCGCTCGTTTGTTTTGCGTGCAAACTTTTATGCCGTATCACCACGTGTGAGAGCTTATTTGGGTTTGACCATTTATGCATCGCTTTCCTTTGAGGGCTGCGGCGCCGGCGCGTGCGACGCCAGTATTACCTACAATACATGTTACGTCTAGTGTTACTATTAAAGGCCGCGAGGCCATTGACCCACGTGCTCTTCAATCAGCTGTTATCCAACATGTTATTCAAATTTTCCCTTCATACTTTTACGGGCTTAGGACCGTCATAAATACTTTTTTATCTGCAATTTATTGAACACAAAATTAAGTTAAAAAAGAAAACTAAGAAAAATTTACCAAAAAAACTAATTTTCTGAATTAGATACTTAAAAAAGTATTTGAGGCGTATTTACAAAATTTGAATCAACTTATTTACAATAATTTTAATCAGCTAAACTACTACTATTTACAAAAGTATACGAGTAGCTACTTACACTTCCCGGTAACGGAGTAATTGTAGTAATTGTTTAGGTAAAGAGTTGTAGATCCGTGCTCCTTGATACAAAATACACTTTTCACCGTAAGTAGTCCGCGGTTTATATAGCTGTATGTCATGTGCTCGCCTAGAGCTGCGGGTTTATAATTGATTGAATTGTTACGTACAATGTATGAATGGCGGTGGTTAACAGTGAGAGACAGTATAAATGTTTGACAAGCTTTAATCAATGAAATCCTTAACATTAGACACGGTACTTAACAACTAACCTTATAACTACTTAATGCTAACTAAGACTAAGAGGTCGCCAGGAGGGTTTTAGGGCAAGAAGTTAGATGCTAGGAACCCTTTCAGTCCTTGGCACGGCCGGCTGGCGTGAGTCCTCACCAGGAATATAATAGTAATATCGGTAATAGAATAAGGAAATGGTACATACAGTGACTTGCATTCGATGGAAATTTCCACAGATCACCAACAATTAAAGGGCGTGACGGTAGGCTAGAACAATGTTGAGACATCTATAAGTACTTACAGATAAATAAAATTGGAGTGTCTGTTTGTAATATTGAAATAACCGTTTTTTACTACATGTATATGAATATGTATACGGTATATGAATATATATACGGTACATACACCAAAACAATTTTTTTTACAATTTTTGTCTGTCTGTTTGTTCCGGCTAATCTCTGAAATGGCTGGACCGATTTTGACGGGACTTTTATTGGCAGGTAGCTGATGTAATAAGGAGTAACTTAGGCTACGTTTGTTTTATTTTAGAAATTTGTTAGGCGGAACGAAGTTCGCCGGGTCATCTAGTTATAAGTATAATTGATTAGCGTTCTATGACCTAGTCAAGGCAGCGTTAATGCCTGGAACAAAATGCAACTCACCCCTTTGTTGTTGAAATTAGCACACACAATAAAATCTTGTTCTATATTTTATAAAAATTATCATTTCGACATGTCGGTGTTTAGAAAGTTTATTCACGGAGCGACACAGGTCTGTCTCCGATCATTGTTTGCGCTGCTATGTGTCCTTCAAACTCACGGCCGCTGTTATAACTAGATTTTAAATAATACTAATTTAGAATATTTGTGAGTTCAAAAAGACATTCAGGTGGCGACAGGGTTCGAACGCGCGACTCATAACACCGCAGTCTGCAAACATATTTTAACGCCACTTGAGCTATTTACAATTACATCTAAATTTAGGTTCACGTCAGCCCAGTGGAATGACGTGATTACAGTATGTTGTGAATTTTATTTGTGTGTGTATGGTTTTGTTTAAGATTTTTCGTATTAAAATACATGTTTTATTTTGGTAAATTTGTGCAATATTAAATATTTTTGTCTCATAATAAATTTTGATAGTTGGAATTAAATAATTGTGGAAGAGGACTTTTATTAATCTATTTTGCGCACTTTGTAATTTATCAAGATGTGTTTTGGCAGCTGATCCCCACACTTCTATCAAGTAATCAATGTGAGGTTTAACCAATGAATTATAAATGGTGTAACGGCTTGGGTTTAGTATCGTTTGGCAGGATGGGTCCCTGATTAAAACACTACCAGTCTTATTACAAGGTATTGCCTATTTTTCGAAAAAATAACAAAACATGTTTCCAACCTCAATCAGATAAACACAGATAAACATTGAAAACGAACGTCAAAATGGGCGATTGACCAAAACAGTATCGGTATCGGCAAAATTGTTGAAACAGAACGTAAAAAAAAAATCTATGGCATTTGCGTCATGGGTGACGTGTGTCAGTGTCATTTGTTTTCGTTCATTCCGTTTCTCCCCGAGTCGCGTGAATTTGCTTTTTTGTTTCTTGGTGTTTTTATGGTTTTCTTTGACAATTTTTGGCCTATCTTATGGACTGCTCAGAAAGTAATTCAGTGTACCCCCACTTCATAGTTAAAATAGGTCGAATCTGTTCCAAAACCGAACTGGGGCACCCCGACTTCACGTAATCTTTTGGCTGCTACCCCTAGAGTGTTTATAAAAACCGAAGGCGCGAAGGGAGAGCAACCCCCGCCCGCTGTAACAAACCATAGGTTGATGATCGTGAAACTTATTGTTTTTCGCTGAAAATTTGAAGAGTTCCAACGATTTCGATGGGGATTTCTTTACAGGGGCGGTCTCATCATTTCCAGGACACATTTCTTTACATTTTGTCAATTTTCTTTTGACATACCTGAAATTTTATATAGCGGAAAGCTAGAAGAAATACAGTAGGGTGCTAGGGGCGGATCGTGCCGCCCCGGGCCGAAGCCCTCTTAGGCTGAAGGTTAATATGTAACTGGTAGTAAGGCAGACTCTGATTGTCCACATGCTACAAGTCATGCTCGCTCGCAGCTAGCGGCGGCGCTGGCGCGACATCTCAACAACGCGCTCATCCACCTCGGCAACGAGGCGGCGCACATCCCGCTCGGCAACGAGCCGGCGCCCGAGGGCCGCATGCGCCGCCACCACGCTGAGCTGCTGCCCTATGCGCCCGCCATGCGCTGGCTCAAGGACATGGACGAGAAGGCGTTCGACGCGCTGGCCAAGGTACGCGCCGCCCCGCTATAGGTACTGTGTGTACCGCGGGCCGGCTGACCATGTGTGTTTGCAGGTGTACGTGGGCACGTGGGCGCGCGTGTATGAGCGCGAGCTGCGCGCGGCGTGCGAGCAGGCGCGCAGCACGCTGGCCGGCGCGACGCCCGACCGCGCCGACGAGCCTCTCGACACCGTGAGTTGTGCACAACTTGACACTACCCTAACAAATACAGTTTTTTACCACCTTTGAACCCGTTGTCCTCTGTCGGCAGGTGCTGAGTCTGGTAGAAAACATGTGCAACACTGAGCAAGACTTCTGCGCGCAATTTTTCTTTTTGGACGTCGACCTCAAGGTAACATTGTGAGTTGCAGAATTCTTCAGCGAAATTTTGCTATGTTTCGTGACGTGCTATATATTTAATTTCAGAGCGACAGTGGCGATGGCGAGCGAAGCGAGGGTGGCGACCGGGGGGAGGCGCGGCGCGCGGGGGGCGAGGCGCGGCGCTTCATGAGTGAGCTGTTCCCCGCGCTGGAGACAGAGCTGGTGGCGCTGGTGGCGCACGTGGAGCGCCACGACCCCTAGTGAGTAGTGTACTGTGAGCGCGCGGGCGAAGGGTGGCGCTTCATGAGTGAGCTGTTCCCCGCGCTGGAGACAGAGCTGGTGGCTAGTGAGTAGTGCAGCGGGCGATACTGGACGTGTTGGTGTGCCTCATAAGTCGTGTTGTGTTGCAGCGGCGCCATGCGCGCGCTGGCGTGCGTGGGGCGGCGCGTGCTGGCGGAGGGCGGGGGCGCGGGGGTCGCAGCAGGCGGGGCGGGCGCAGGGGGCGAGGCGCGGTGGGCGCGCGCCGCTCTGGCGGGGGTGGCGGTGGCGGCCAAGCGCGGCGCCGACCGCAGCGTGGCGGAGCGCCTCGCGGCGCTGCCTGATGCCGTCAAGCAGGTATAACCGAACTGCATGAGAAAACGCTCTTATTCACTCAGCTCCAAAATGTATTTCGTCTGCAAACACAGTCAATTTAACTGCATCTAGTGGCTCAGTATATCATAAATAATGATAATGCTCAGTAAAACTAACAAATTGACCAGCAAGTTATGTGATATTGGGCAGCTTTAATCACACTAATTATATTACTAATATTATATTATTAATACTAGCCGTGCCCGCGGCTTCGCTCCTGTTAACTGCCTGCCCTACCATACTTATCTGCCTACCTGTACCTGCCCTACTTACCTGTCCCTACCTACCTTACTTACCTTGCTACCTACCTAAATCGAGCATTCGCTGCACAGAATACTATTTATACTAGGGAAGTAGGGAGAAGAATATCTATCTGAATCCCTGGTTCGCTGCGTCCCCGCAAGGTGGCGCGGCGAACGGTCTGTGGGCACCCTACCTCTATCCTATATACCTATCTACCATTTTTTTTTTCTAGGTTCATTCCTCCGCAGAAAATCTTAACACCGCCATTCAGAAAATGACGTCAAATGCAAAGCGCCCTCTATCGAATATGGAGTTCAACAGTCCGAATATCTGAATTGCATATGTTGTGATATTTTACTTCTTGAACACTTTAAATTCATCTTACTTTTGATAGAGTGAACCAATTGCGATGATACAAAAAAAAAACAATGAAGTTTATTTCAAATAAACCTTAGAGATACTTTTAAATTGTCAAACAAAAATAATGACTCTAGTTGCAAATGGGTATCATTTAAGCCATCGCCAATTTAATAAAGTTAGATTGGTGTATATGCAACAGAGTCGACGGAGCCCCGCTGTGCGAGGCTCCTATTTCTGAATGCGGGGTCTAAAGTAACCTAACACGAAGGATATATATATATACGGATATATACGAACATAACCTGTCCGAGACGGGGTGCCCTAAGCTCCCGAGCTCGCTTCGCTCGCTCTTGGACCGATTCATTGACCATAATTTGTTATTTTAATGTTGACATTTTCATTAAAATTATAAATTGATGTACTAATTTGGTAACGAATACTATTATTTTAATAACTGAACGAAATAAAATGTAACAAATAAAAAGGAGTCGCAGTCAGGGATCGATAATCGATTTATTTGGTGACAGATCTACCATTCTGAGCACAAAGCTATTATATAAGAACGAAGTTTATATTCATCTAATGCACTACAATTTTATTGGTAATCCATCTCTTATTTTACACATATATTAACATTAATTTGATAATTCATACCTGGGAACACTTTTTGTTTATCTGAGAACGAAAATATTTCGTGGCGATAGATCTATTTATTAAGTGATACAACTTGATGACAAATATAAATTTTGGTGACAAGAAATATATTTCCCGTTGCAAATTCGCAAGCGTCAGTAGATCTCAATGGAGAAGAATTTGCTAGAAACTCCACGGACACTCTTTTCCATCAGTTTCAATTACAAGTTTCTGGTTACATCATTTTTGTTGAAAAATAATACATATATGTGAGAACGATGCAAAAAGATGGCACGTAAAAGCGTCTAGAGTAACAAACAGTTTTAACAAAAAAATGCAATAACAGGCCGAGGCAACTAAGTTATGACCAATTCCCAACTGATAGCGCCTGTTCACGAACATGACGCATGGATCGGCACCACTCAGCTCAACCATCATGAAGGGAACCGAATGAACACAAGCATGTGCCACCATCAGAGAGAAATTAGAAAGAGCATGACACACTCAACTGCCCAGTCACACAGAAGTCAACGAGCGACACATAGGTACAGTGAATGGTAGATTTACAGTCAGAACATAGTACTCACACTGTGCTGTGCAGTTATATAATACTAAAAGATATTGAGTTTATACAATACAAATATATTCATATAGTCTTCAGCAGGTCCAACAATACTTCAACACTTTTCTGCCCATCACTAATTGTTCTTGCGCCCTAGTGGCTGCGGAACAGGACCAGCATTTAGCCAAGCATTTTTATCAGCGATGTAATCCCCCAACTTATAATATGCTTGAACACCGTAAGACATTATACTATGAAAGTAACTAAAATAGACTAGCCTCGCGGTATCTACATCAGTAAACTGACGAATTTTTCTAACAGCATAAGCTGCCGAACTTAGCCGCCCTGTAAGTGATATTAAATGAGGACCTCATTGTAACACTGAGTCTAGCGTGATCCCCAGGAAAACCGTTTTATCGACGAATTCTAGCTTCTCAAAAACTAAGTAATACTTAAAGTTACGCAGAATTTTAATGTATCAGTTGTCTACATTGTTTTCGTACATTTTACGTGATGCGTGCACAAATAAACAGACAAAAATTACAAAAATGCTGGAAATGGGTTCTGTTGGTTATACTTTAAAACCCCTGACATTTTTTGGATATATTTTCGATGTACAAAAACGACTTTTTTACAGATGTATTGATTTCCTTTACTCGTATACATTCTTATTTAATTAAAAGAAGGCAGGCCTTACATATTATAATATCAATATTTTTATCGCACTAATATTAAAAAGGCGAAAGTTTGTCACTTAGTTTGAGTGGCGAGTGTGTGTATACGTGTGTATTTGTTTGTTTGTTAATTCTTCACGCTCAACGGCTGGTTGGATCTGAATGGAATCTGGCACAGACATAGATTATAGTCTGGAATAGCTCATAGGATATTTTTTATTACGGGAATATGATCCCTTGGGATAAATTTCAACATTCACGCGAGTTGCTGGCAACAATGTATTTACCCACTAGCTAGCACAAGCTAGTAACTTATTTACTAACTAGCTTCTGCCAACGGCTACGCCCGCGTGCTAAGTGCTTACTTATCCCAAGGGAACATTATTCGGAATGACAAGTAACCTATGTGCTATTCCAGAATATAATTTTTATCTTTGTGCCAAATTTCACCCAGATCCGTTCAGCTGTTCTGGCGTAGTTGAGTAACAAACATACATCCAAAGATTCGCATTTAGTTAGATAAAGTAATTTCTTTTTTGGCGATCTACTGTTATATATGTGTATACTCCTTCCGAAGTGTCAATTCTGGGAGGTAAATGGCAAACTTAAGGAAAGGGCTAATTTTTTACAAAATACTTCGTTAAGTACTGCCTCGAGAATTCGGCAACTTAGACATTGTTCTACTTTCAGCATTGCAATAATTTTGATTCCGTTAAGAATATTTTCCAAAGACTTGTTCATGTCATCGATTGCATGATACGAGTCTTAGTAGAACAAAAACAAAAAAAAATGAGGTATTTTCTCAAGTTTGCCGTATGCCATTTCTTCGCAGCTTTTTATCCTTATTGGCGACACTGTCGGATGGTGTAATAATACAGCGTGTTTTTTTTCCACAATCAACGGGTTCTATTCCTGGCTAGGAATATTGATTTTTCAGAAATCCAATGTTGCAGTTTTAGTTTTCATCAAAATCGGCCTCGTGACTCCTTTGAGTGTTTTTCGCTATTTCTCATAGTTTCGGATTTGGTCACGCCCACTTGAAAAACTTATCTTGTATATACAGGGTGTCCAGTAAATAGCACGACATACTGCAGGGGGTGATAGCTAGGGTCACTACCTATCAATACAACACAATATATGTTCAGCAAAATCTTACAGATTTACAGTTTTACAAAATTTTCCGAAATACCGAAAAATCTCTACCTTGAAACAGATTTTTAAGCATCTCGTAATGAAAAAATCCTTTTCTAGTACTTTTTTTTACATCAAATTTTTCGTGAATAGTTACTATTTTTTCATTACGAGATGCTTAAAAATCTGTTTCAAGGTAGAGATTTTTCGATATTTCAGAAAATTTTGTAAAACTGTAAATCCGTAAGATTTTGCTGAACATATATTGTGTTGTATTGATAGGTAGTGTCCCAAGCTATCACCCCCTGCAGTATGTCGTGCTATTTACTGGACACCCTGTATACGGGTGAGCCAAAAATCGTGGATAACGAAACGGCGATAATTGGGTCTATTTGCAGTGGTTCATGAAGTACCACTAAATATTTTTCTTTATTACGCCTTTTTTAGGGTTCCGTACCCAAAGGATAAAAACGGGACCCTATTACTAAGACTCCGCGATCCGTCTGTCTGTCCGTCTGTCTGTCCGTCTGTCACCAGGCTGTATCTCATGAACCGTGATGGCTAGGCAGTTGAAATTTTCACAGATGATGTATTTCTGTTGCCGCTATAACAATAAATACTAAAAATAGAATAATATAAATATTTAAGGGGGGGTCCCATACAACAAACGTGATTTTTTTGCCGTTTTTTGCGATAATGGTACGGAACCTTCGTGCGCGAGTCCGACTCGGTTTTCTTAACCCCAGCTATCGCCCTGTTTCGTTTGATGCACGGTGTTTTGCCCACCCTGTATGTGCAGCTTTCGATTTTCACCGCATTGATCATAAAGACAGAGTTGAATATTTGCTGCTTGGTTGACATGATGAAATCGATCTGATTTTTAGTTGCACCATCGGGGCTCTGCAGGGACCATTTTCTGTACTTACTTTTTCTGAAGAGGAGTTCATCCTGGTCCATAAAAGGTGCCCCGGTGTTTCTCGAGGTCCATCTGAACCCCACTTGCAGTTCATCATCGTCTCGTTTGCCTAGTTTTGCGTTGAAGTCCCTGGTAACAATGGTGAAATTAGTTTTAAAACCATTACTCTAGAGATATCCTCATACATGGTCTCCACTTCGTCGTCGGGCGTAGACCTGTACGACCTTCAGTGAATATCTTGAGGATATTCTGAGTATAAAGTCGACACAATTTCTGTCTCACAGGCGGCCAAGAAGCCCAAGTGCGGTCTGCTGAGCTTCCTGCAGGAGCTGGAGGCTCTGAGCGCGGCGTGCGAGCGCATCTTCGTGTCCAGCGGCCGCCGCGCCGACCTCGACCGCTGGTACGTGGCGCTCGCCGGCGCCATGATGCACGCCGTGCAGCACGCCGAGCATCCACGCACACCACGCGCCGTGCTGCACATGGGTGAGTGACATGATGCGCGCCGACCTCGACCGCTGGTACGTGGCGTGTGCTACCGCCCCGTTGCCACCACAGCTGTGCCAGCAGACTCAAAACCTTGAAACTAATCTACAGCTAATAACAACTGCTGCTGCCATTTTGAACTTGAACTAAATATCTATAAAACAAAAACAAATGTCCTACTAAACCCCCAAAACTTACGATGAAAAAGCCACTTGTGCTTTGCTGCTATTCTAGAATTTAACCTTTTATTGTAATGTTAATAATGTAAGGATAAGTGTCCGCGTCGCCACGTCCTCGCGCGCATGTAGAGTATCGCAGTGTCCCGCAGAGAACTACCACCGGCTGCACGGCGTGCTGTCGGCGCTGCGCGTGCCGGCGCTGGAGGCGCTGCGGCGCGAGTGCCGCGCGCGCTACTCGGACGCACTGCGCGCTTACGTCACGCAGTACTTCGGCCGCCCGCTCGAGAAGCTTACGCAGTTCTTCGAGGTGAGTGTCGTGGTGACATAATTAAATACTCGAGGCACATCCGAGTACCTTTTCGATACTAGAAAGTCACCGGAAGAGGACGGTGAATGGCTTAGTCCTCGTATGGTCTTCTGTACGCGTTATGACAACATAACAGTGTCGCAGTACTGACACACTTGTGTGTGTCAGTACTGCGACACTGTGTGTGTGTCGGAACTGATGCACGTGTGTGTCGGTACTGATGCACGTGTGTGTCGGTACTGATGCACTTTCCCCCCACAGGGCGTGTCAGAGGCAGTGGCGCAGGGCGTGCGCGAGGACGAAGTGTGCTACCGCGCCGCCTTCAGCAAGCACGAGCTGCGCCGCGTGCTGGCCATGTACCCCGCGCACGAAGGTACCACTACACCACCCTCTCTTTTTACACAGATTTATTATATGTATTGATGATGTATGCATTAAAATTTAAAATAAAAATCGGCTGAATAAAATCGAATTGTTGAAAAAAAAATACAATTGGCGCCCATTTTGTACCATTGTAAAACTTTGATACTTCATATTTAGCAAGAAAACTAAAAAAAGATTGGAAATAGACAGCGATACCGATATGAATTTATCTCCAGACAGTATAAATACAGGTGCAAATAAAATTGTTAATAACCTTTTGCCACAAAAGTTGCAGGATATATGTTTTTCATTAACTTGAGCTTTTCTTAACCGACTTACCAAAAAGGAGGGGGTTTTATGTTCGACTTCATGTTTTTTTTTGTGTATTTGCGCCGATATCTCCGTCAATTGTGGACCGATTTTGAAAACTCTTTATGTTTGAAAGAGTATGTTTCGAAATTGGTCCCATTTAAATTTGGTGAAGATCTGATGAAGAATTTCGAAGATATACGACAGAAATATTTAATAAATAACAGCAAATCTCTCGGGATTGCTGCAATCGCATGTCTGTTTATTGATTATACCATTGCATAACGTCGCGCCAGTACGCTCTTAAGGGGTACGCAGATCTCTCATTTCACCGGTTATGATCAAGTTTCATGATATTCGGGTTATCTATTCTGGCGTTATGGTAACTTACTAAAATACTTGCCTATTAGGTAGGTACAACCAAAACGTGTAAAATAAAAAACTTTTTTACAAAAACTTACTACCGACTACCAAATTAGAAAACTACAAAGTGAAAAATATTTTTATTTTTGGAAATCGGTGTCCATAAAGCAAAAAAATGGTACCTACGAAAGACATACATAAATTCATATACGTGAGGACGATGCTCCCAGCACTACTATACTACGTATAGGTATAAAGTATTACAAGCACTAACAGGTAAATCCCTTTACTTGATAAATAGGAACACAGTTCTCATATACTTACAAATATTGCAAACATAGGGAAATTACCTAATTTAACAACAACGGAACAGTGTGCGAGTCAATTTCTTAAAAAAAAGAGAAGAAAAATAATTAAAAATAAAGCATTACTATAATTATGAATATAATACAAATTAACTAGTTTGATTTTTCTACACTAAAGATTGGCCTATGGAGCAGGACCAGCATGTTTCCAAGCAATCTTATCTTGAATATAATCATCTAATTTGTAATATGCTTGTTTACAAAGTGTGCTTTTAACAATAGTTTTAAATTTTCTTTAATTTTTTTCAATATCTCTCAAGGTATTTTGTTATAGAATTTTACAAAGTACTCCACAAAAGATGTGTGTACTTTAGCTAATCTTTAAGATGGTTGATCTAACTTATCTTTATTTCTAGTATTACAATTGTGTCTATCACTAACTTTACTAAATAGATTTATATTTTTCCTTACATTTACTTTTCCTATTACTTCTACACACTCCGTCCTATTAATAAACGTGGACTAAGGTAAGATTAACTTTATTCCAAGGATTAGGTTGGTACTAATAAATTTCCGTATTAATAAACCCGGAATAAGGAGGGATTATACTAATCTGACACTAGTCTCGGACTAAAAGTTAAACCATGGTGCCAGCTAGTTTAAGGTCGGAATAAGAGTAGTGTAACTATGGCAACCACATTTTTTTTCCTTCGCCCGACTCGGGCAGGCTAAGGTCTTGGACCATACCGCCCGTATTCAGTGCACAACGACGATATAACCACTTGACGGCGCATACAGTGCCCCGACGCTCGAAAACTATTAGTATTTTGTCGCCTATGTAAAGGCTTCGGTACTAGTAACCATTTTAGTTGTGTCCAGTTATTAGACCTGTATGCACGCTAAATAAATACAAATTGTTTTATCTTTTTATTGCAATTATAACGCATCAAAATGCCCTCATGCGCGGTAAAGGTGTATGGGAAACATGCCAAGACATCTAGTTACAAAAAGGATGGAATAACTTTTCATCGGTAAGTAAACAGTAGATAAATTATTTTTAATTTTATCAGATTATGAGACACCGCAGGGATCTAGTTAAAATGGTGGATGGGGTAAACGAACACACTTTTGAGACCCGCGTTGATGTCTTTTGGAAAAGTCTCGCTCTTTCACTAGACAATTCTAATGCTTCTATCCCTTTCTCTCCCTTTGTATTTTTATCGTAAATATCTGTGCTGCTACTTTTAATAGCTGAAGTCGATATCGATAATAATAAAATTAAATTTAATAATTTTTTTTTTAAAAATATCTATCTACTTTTAACCGACTTAAAAAAGGAGGGGGTTCTCAGTTCGTCGAATTTTTTCTTATGTATTATGTTCCCGGATCGTAGAACTCGTAGACGGCTTGACCGATTTGGAAAAATACTTTTTGTTTCTCTATGTCCCCGACATACATATTTATTTTTGTAATTGATTTATTTTGATTAAATCATATTTATATGATTTTAATTGAGTATTTTTAATAATGTTAAAATCCATTTTATCGATATCGACAATTTTCCCTTAGTCGAGTTGATCATCTTTAACGATAGCTATACCTACGCAACTTACTTTGAACTGACCAATTGCAGCCGCGCGTTCTTCCTCGTCCCCCGGCCCGCGGTAGTGAGTCGTGTGCTTAGAAGAAATAAGTTCTCTAGTGGTTATATTCTCTTTGTCAGTGCATAATCTTTTAGTATGCCTTAGAATGCGTATGTAACAGATTCTAATGTTTTTTTGGAGTATTTGGCAGCAAATTGTATCGAGTCAGCCTTCCCGGTAAACTTTGCAGAGGTAGTCAATACTACAATAAAATTCTCCGCTCCACTATCCCGAGATTGCTTCTGTCAATGATTTCACATATTGTCCAGTTGCGTAGAGAGTTGAGACACAAAACTACATCAATTTTATATCACAATATCTACTAGGAATCAATTTGCAAATAATATTAACAACCGCTGAACTACGCTCGAAAAAATCCCGCCAAAAACTCTCGCAACCGCAATTATTACATAGACTCTGATTTTTATACCGGTTATTAAATATTTATATGCCTCCAGTGACATTGTTGTTGTTTGAATTGAATACAGTAAAAGAGTGTAGTTAAACTGTTTTTGTCTGATTTGATTAAGGTTTTAAGATTATTGAAATCTGAAGTTGAAGGTTCGAATGAACACGAAAATAAAATGCAAAATAAATGTAAAAATATATTTAATGTAATTATGTTTTATGCATTTGTTAGCTGTTTTGCTTCACGAAATTTTCGTATTTCCAAGATTTCTCTTTGTATTAAGGCACATTTTAATTGTTCTTTGTGTAATTCTTATGCCATCTCCATACGCCTTTTATGTTCTTCCATTTTTATCTCTCTCGATAGACTTATCATGGCGCTCACATAGTTATGGTCCTGAATGACAACCACCTTAATAAATAGATATTTGTTAAGGTAGGCCTTGATAAGACATGTTATCATATTTTAAGTGTTCGTAATTTTTAAGTTTAAAGCTATTAAGATAATTTAAAATTTCCTCCTTCACCTTTACTGTCAAATCTCTAAGGCAGATGTAATTTTTTGTTTTTTTTCTACATAATGTCTTCAACTAGCTTATTTTCATTCACTAGTTCATTCTTTTTACTTTTAAATTCAACTGGGTTGCCAGAGTTTACGCGTAAGTCTAAGACTAAGAAATGAATAGTTAATCCGAGGTTATTCCATGTTTATTAATAACATTGCTAGATCTATGTTAATCCTTAGTTACTCCGGGATTAGCTAGTCCAAGAGTAACTTCGGATTAAGCTGGGAATACGCCATTTTTATTAATAAGACGGACTGTGTCTATGTCTCTTATCCAATTCTCCTATCGCAGATCTGCTGGAAGAAATTTCTTTAGAAATAAGCAGCAACTTTGTGCTCTTCTATCTTTATATGTATTTTCTCTTTTAAGTGTTTTGTGTGTACATAAATAAATAAAATAATAAATTTGTAGAAAAGTCGATTTGGTTTTACAAGGGGTCTTTCAACTACTGATGTTGAACGTGTTGTGTTGAGCTTTTAGTACATATATATAACGCATGGGAAGATAAGTGCGATGCCTTGGGCATCTTTGGTGATTTGTCCAAGGCATTTGATTGTGTTCTTCATGAAAAGCTAATCAGGAAACTCCGCCACTACGGGATCCGGAACAGCGCTTTGGATCTTATTACTTCATATTTGAGTAATAGGATTAAGAGCGTTGACGTTAATGGAAAAAGATCTCCCGGATCTATAGTAACAATGGGAGTCCCACAGGGCTCGATTCTTGGTAATTTCTTGTTTCTTATTCATATTAATGACTTGCCTTACCTCATAAAGGATAACAATGATATAGTGTTGTTGGCGGATGATACTTCATTTTTGTTTAAACTTAAACGTAAGCAGCTCGTTACTGACGATGTAAATGGGTTCCCGCTATCTGGCAGAATCTTGATGCTCCGAAATTTATTTGGCATAACACACTTGGCATAATCTTCTTTAAACGAATATTCTTAAGGCATAAAAATTATATAATATAATTCTTGTTTTGCCGAATGTTTATATGTCCGAATATACAATGGCATAATATTAATATGGCAGAATTTTATTCTGCATAACTACTTTTATCAAAGTTAAAATTTCGCATAATTTCGTTTAGCATAACGTTCATTTAAAGCGACTATTATTTGGTATAATTTCACTTGGCATACCATGCAGATGGCAGAATTTCATTTCGAATAATTTTATTTGGCATATTTCTAAAATAATACATTTTTAACCCTATAATTAAAATTAAAATATTGTCTTAAAAAGACAATATGTTGAGCTTCAAAAGTTAGTGACAGAAACGAATCGCTGCAAAACTGACTCCACGTTGTCTTGTCTGCCCTACCCCTAGAGTGTTATTTAAGCCCGCGTAGGCGCGGAGGGATGAGGCGGCCCACGCAAGCTCGTGTGGGACCGCCGGAGCCCCGCAGCGCCGGAGCCGTGACAGAAACCATGCCTGCTGCATGTTGCATGCGTGCTTGCATGCTTGCTTGCATGCATTGTGTATGCTTGTTTGCATGCTGCATTCTTGCTTGCATGCATGGTGTATGCTTGTTTGCATACTGCGTGCTTGCTGCATGTATGATGTATGCTTGCTTGCATGCTGAATGATTGCTGCATGCATGGTGTATGCTTGTTTGTTTGCATGCTTGCTTCACGTGTGAGGTATGCTTGCTTGCATGCTACATGCATGGTGTTCTGTGTGTGGTGGTGGTGTTCTGTAATGTGATAGATGAGTGGATATGAAATGTATGCCAAAAGATGATACTAACTGTAAACTTTCTGATATATGATAGTTCTGCCTTTTAATGACTATCGATAAGAAATCAGATCAATCAATCAATCAAAGTAGTTTATTTCAAATAAACCTTAGAGGTACTTTTGAATTGTCAAACAAAAAAAAAATGGTACTATAGTTGCAAATTCGCAAGCGTCAGTAGATCTCAATGGAGAAAAATTTGCAAGAAACTCCACGGACACTCTTTTCAATCAGTTTCAATTACAAGTTTTTGGTTACATCATTATTGTTGAAAAAAAACATATATGTGAGAACGATGCAAAAAGACGTGCACGTAAAAGCGTCTAGAGTAACAAACAATTTTAACATAAAAATTCAATAACTGGCCGAGGCAGCTAAGTTATGACCAATCCCAACTGATGGCGCCCGTTCACGAACATGACGCATGGATCGGCACCACTCAGCTCAACCATCATGAAGGGAACCGAATGATCCAACACATGTGCCACCATCAGAGAGAAATTAGAGAGAGCATGACACACTCAACTGCCAGGGCACACCGAAGTCAACGAACGACACATAGATACAGTGAATGGTATGCCAAATGTATGCCAAAAGACGATTCTGTCTGTGAAGTTTCTGCGATATGATGGTTATACTTTTTAAGTATTATGGATATGAAATTTATGCCTAAAGATGATACTGACTAACAAAATTATGAGTTTTGAATGTATGATAAATGAGTGAATGCCTAACGATTTTATGCGAAATGAGGTTTATGCTACCCGCTGTTATGCGAAATAATATTATGACATAAAAAGTTCTGCTATAAAGGGGTGACCCCTAAGAAGGCGCGAACGTAATTTTGTTAATGTCTTCATAATTGTGTGTATGCAGTGCGCAAATCGCTGCACCGGCTGTACCGCACTGTGGAGAAGCACCTGAGCGAGGAGGGCGGCCTGCTGCAGGTGGTGTGGCGCGCCATGCAGGAGGAGTTCATCGCGCAGCACGTGGCCCTTCAGGTGAGTGCCGCTAGTGTGCTGGTGTGTGTGTGTGCAGTGCGCAAGTCGCTGCACCGGCTGTACTGCTGCAGGTGGTGTGGCGCGCTATGCAGGCGGAGTTCATCGCGCAGCACGTGGCCCTGCAGGTGAGTGCCGCTAGTGTGCTGGTGTGTGTGTGTGCAGTGCGCAATTCGCTGCACCGGCTGTACTGCTGTAGGTGGTGTGGCGCGCCATGCAGGAGGAGTTCATCGCGCAGCACGTGGCACTGCAGGTGAGTGCCGCTAGTGTGCTGGTGTGTGTGTGTGCAGTGCGGAAGTCGCTGCACCGGCTGTACTGCTGCAGGTGGTGTGGCGCGCCATGAAGGAGGAGTTCATCGCGCAGCACGTGGCCCTGCAGGTGAGTGCCGCTAGTGTGCTGGTGTGTGTGTGTGTATGTGCAGCACGTAAGTCGCTGCAACGGCTGTACTGCTTCAGGTGGTGTGGCGCGCCATGCAGGAAGAGTTCATCGCGCAGCACGCGGCCCTGCCGGTGAGTGCCGCTAGTGTGCTGGTGTGTGTGTGTGTGTGTATGTGCACTGCGCAAGACGCTGCAACGGCTGTACTGCTACAGGTGGTGTGGCGCGCCATGTAGGAGGAGTTCATCGCGCAGCACGTGGCCCTGCAGGTGAATGCTGCTAGTGTGGTGGCGTGTGTCTGCCTACTGACTGACGTTTGTATGTGTGTGTGCAGGCACGTATCGCGGCGTGCTACCCGGCGGCGGGGCTGGCGCTGCCGCTCACCACGCAGCACATCCTCGACGCCTTCTCCGATATCGCGCGCGAGCACTGACCACACAGGTCGCTACAGCGACAGCGCCTTTATGTCCTAGCAGTAAGGGCGGGTTTTGTATTTCACATCATATCACTGACTTGCGATACACAAAAGCGTACCTCTGTACGTGCGCCTCTCTATGTACTGTGAACTACAGTTGCCAGTTAGTCTTGTGAGTAACAACTAGTTAATATGTACTGTAAGAAATATTATTTATTGTAAATAGAGTCTTAGGTATTTAATGCCTTAATGCTTTAGCAATGTAACTAGATATTATGCTGTCTAAATTTGTATATTTTGATTGTATTATAAAGTCGATCATACCTGGCCATGTAGTTTATTATTATTATAACACTTGCCGTATCTTATTGTTACCTTCTACATTAGGACTATGTTGGACCCTACAGGGCTATAGGCGCGAGGATCGAGGGGGCGCCAAGCTTGCCTTCGCAAGCATCACTTATTATTTACAGAATAAAATTATGTTTACAAATTCACGCGTAAAATTTGAAAGCACGTATTATATTGTTAGTTTACCCGGACACGCTTTCTCGTATGTCTTTGCTTCCTATTTATCTAGCGCGCAGCTTATGACGCTAGTTCAATTAATTTACCGCGTTCTACCTCAGTCAGCCTCAATCCCAGTCATGCTGTAGCGTATTTTTACCCTTAGTTTTTTTATAGTTTTATTTTATGAAAGCTTACAGACTAATAACATTATAATAACAATAATTTATAACTAAATTGCTAATAACAAGCTTCCACAGATAAAAAGAAAAATTATTACTTGCCTATAATCTAAGCTACGAGTACTTCATCGAAGTTAGCTTCATTTTATTTTTATTTAACAATTTGGACAATATACGGTTCAAGTGCATGCACTGTGGGTGCCTCTTTTACAAGCAATGGCTTTGCTAAAAGTTTCCTAACTGTGCTTGCATTGGTGCACAATAGATCAATGCCAGGTTCACAAGAAATCTCTTTAAAACTGCGACTGGCTCTCGGAAAGTATGAATTACGCCTATAATTAGTATTGGCATAAGGTACATGGAGTAGTGGTCGCTGTCGAAGCCCCATCTCATAGTGCGCATCGTTAATTTAGAAACAAGTTCAGGACAGTCGACTGAAACATTAGCGATATTAAACAAGTAGCATACGTCATTAATATAACGTCTACGGTCAAGTGGAAGAAAATTTAACAATATTGAGGTTGACTTCTCCTTTTAAGTGTGAAAATACTTGTGCCAGGAGAGGCCGCTCCCCCATAACTTGGTTACATTCATGTATCATAATAATAACTTATCTTAAACCATGTGGAAACACTTTGTAACATTCAATTCTAGCCTGTTACGTGTACAGTATTCTTCAAATCTATTCAAATCGTTTTGTAACAGGTGTGTATCTGATATGTTTTGGATAATTTTATGAATTTTCATATCGTCAGCTTAAAGTAAAATATAACAAGTCTCAAAACAGTATTTCACGTCAGCACTACAGAGAGTAAATAAGAGGGATCCTAAAATCGATCCCTGGGGAACCCCAGAAGGAACAGAACTCCATCCAGATGTGTACCCCTGCCGTACCACAACCTAAGTTCTATGATCAATATAGGAGAAAAACCAAGGATACAAGTCTCCGTGTATTCCGGCTTTTAATAGCTTCTCTAAGAGTAGCCTATGGTCAATACGATCAAAGCATTTACTGTAATCAGTATAGATTACGTCAACCTGTGCACGCTGTTCCATACCTTCGGATATAAATTCATGGGACAAGATTAAGTTAGATGTAGTGGAACGCTTTCTAAGAAAGTCATGCTGTTCATCACCAAAGGCATTTCATAGCAGCGTATGCGTCAGTAAATACTATGCGTTCAAGGATTTTTGAGAACAAGCATATTTTGGATATTGGTCGGTAATTAGAGATATCCGACTTATTACCCTTCTTAAAGATGGGTAACGAATACAGATTTCCAAATTTTCGGAACTATGCCTTCTGAGAGTGACCGCCTGAATAAAATACATAGAGGTACACCAAGGCTTTCGGCACAATTTACAATAAATACTGGAGCTATAAGATCAGGACCGCCAGATTTGGGAAGGTTCAAGGTCTTTAATAACTTGAGAATGAGACACGCCAATCGAACCTATGCTTGTCACACTATCCTCAACACTAATGCCATCGGAAGTACGAGGCATGCCTTTTTAGTTCTGTCGTTTCCATATTTCCCGGCAATTTTGAATTTGGAACTGTTCTATATTCGAATGTGTTTAAATTTTGAATCTCAAAACAGTTTAAAGTATTAGGATTAATAATATTGTTTAGTTACAGCGTCGATTGGAATCTGTCAGGTTACCTACGTAAATGAATCTTTCTAAGGAAAATGTTCGTGCAATAAATTTCTACAACTTTAGAAGAGGCCTGACACGGCTTCAGTGTTTTGAAGAGATAACATCTGTGATCAGTGATGAATCCCCATGTCTGCGGACTGTCGAACGCTGGTATTTAGAATTCCAGCGTTGACATACTTGTGTTAGTGACAAATCTCGCGAAGGACGCCCAAAATCCGCCTTCACTGAAGATAACATGATTGCTGTGAGACAACTAATTCTCGAAGATCGTCATGTGACGTATCGCGAGATGGAGGCTCTATTAGGCATCTCAGGGACAACCATTCAGAAGATCTTGCATGAAGCGCTTGGTGTGAGAAAGCTAGTTTGCCGTTGGATATCGCATCTGCTTCCCGACGTTTACAAGGCGGCCCGCGTCAAATGGTGTAACAAAACTCTGCAAAGCTTCAACCGAGGAGAGTCAAATCACGTCTACGACATCATCAGTATTGATTACGATCCTGATTCTAAACAACAATCTACAATCTGGGTCTTTCAAGACGAGCCAAAGCCGCCTAAAGTTGTTCGTTCTCGAAGCACTTCAAAGAAGATGGTGGCCGCGTTCGTTGGAAAAACCGGCCATGTTGCGACTGAAACTTCTCCATTCACTTGAAGATCGTAGAACGGTTAACGCAGAGTGGTAAACCACAGTTTGTTTACTACAAGTCATCGCCGAACTTCGAAAACCTAACTCAAAGCGACGCATCATCCTGCACCACGACAACGCAATCTCACACAGCGCTCGTCAAACGATTGAGTATTTGAGGCAGGAAAAAGTAGAATTCTTGACCATCCTCCCTAAGCCCTAACGATTTCTTTACATTTCCTAAAATTAAGAAAAGTCTTCGTGGTCAATGGTTCCAGTCCGGTGAAGAAGCAGTCGACGCTTTCAAGTCAGCCATTCAGCCACTTAAGAGTGGAATAAATGTTATAATAACTGGTTTGAGCGAATGGAAAAGTGTATTAAGCTACGTGGTGAATACTTTGAAAAACAATAAAAAGTACTATAAGGTTCTAGTTGTGTTTTTTTCTTCAAACGACAGAACTTAAAAGGCATGCCTCGTAGCGGGCACAGGATCAGGTTCTTGAAAAGTCGAATGGAAATAAGCTGCGAATAAATTGCTGATTTCTTCATCTGTACTCGCCTTCCTATCACCATAATACATTACTTTTGGAAATGTACCCGAGTATCTTTTGCTTTTCACATATGCCTAAAAATATTTGGGGTTCTCAATGATCGATGATTCGATTTTATCCATATATGAATTAAAATAAATTTTCTCTAAGTTAACTGCCCTATTCCGTAAAAGAGAAAAAGAGTGAAAGTCGAAAACATTACCGTACGTTTTGAACTTGCGATGATATTTATATTTCTCTCTCAGTACTTTGATCAAAGCTGAATTATACCAAGGTGGATAAGATGACTGTCTAGCTGATTTAATTGGGATGTACCTACTTGTCTCTAAGCTCATACAGTTTATTATAAAAGAGTTCAACAGCACCATCTAACGATTCATCAAGTAAAAACTCATTCCAATGATATTCTAGTAAACAAATATGTTATGAGTGCGCACATTGTGAAGACTCAAATACGTCCTAATTGGGACGTATAGTCTTTAGTCTATGTCACGCATGGCGAAGAGCGATACGCTTTGTTGAAACAAAAACAAAATTAAAAAATGACGTTGTATGTATTTAAAAGTGTACCAATTATGATACCAAAGTACATAAAACAGATGGGATCTCATACCATACTAGTTAGCTTTTACCCGCGGCTTCGATCGCAGTGAAGACATTAATTATTTTTTTTAAATAAAATTTTTCCTATGTTACTTCTAATACCTCCAAGAATATATGTACAAAGTTTCATGATAATCGGTTCAGTAGTTTTTGCGTGAAAGCGTAACAAACAAACTTACATTCACATTTATAATATTAAGTATGTAAGTACTCAATACACCTCAATTTACTAATTTATTTATTTTATTTCCTAATATTCTGATATTTGGAGGTTAGAAAAAGAAAAAACATTGGTGGTCAGAATAATGTTTGTTTACATTCAGAAGCAAGTGACAAACACTAACTGTCTCTTTTTTTCTTGTTGGTTTTATCTAGCCATCCCTTTCGATGTCAGATGGATGAAAAGTGTGTATGTGTGCTGCCGCTACTGTGCGGAACACTTTTTTCGGTTGTTTTGTGAGTGTGTTTAACGTATCTGTTTACTAGAATATCATTGGACCGAGGCATTTGAAAAAACTAACAGCAATAATCTACCAATGTTGATTCTCTCAACGTTATATTCGGACAGATTAGAAGTGAGAACCCCGTCAAAAAATTCGCGCAAGTAATTACGTGACGTGATACATTTTGCGGGATTAGTTCATTGCTGTCAGAATTTATCCAGTCTACATTATTACCAAAGTTAAAATCACCCATAATAACGAATTTATCTAATGGGTGGGTCAAAATCAGGTGATTAACATAACATTTATACTAAAATTATGTATATGTAATTGATTATAATATGAATTACCAAGGTTTTCTTTGCAAAGATCTAGGGCACAAATAAGTAAATTATAATTTACCGCAGGCCTAGATCTTTTTAAGATAAGTGAGGCCCAAATGTCTTCAGCAAACTTCGCCAGTCATGTCGTTCTACAGCAGTAGGTAAGCTCACTTCTTACCGCTATCAAAACGCCACCGCCCCGCTACTGAGAGGTTAGAGAGTAATCGCGATCGCGATTAAATTGACGCCAACCTTCAGGGCGGCCCAGAACACCGCCGTGCCCTCGTGGGGGCGATCGGCGGCGGAGACCTCTCGCGCCGGGCCTTGGTTCAGGCCATGGTCCGGAGCGAGGAGGATTGGCAGGCGGTCGCCTCCTTCTGCGAATCAGTAATGCTAGCAAAGGAGGAGGCCGACCGCATCAGGCAACGGCGCCCTCGCCGCCGCCGCCGGGATCCCAATCCCGATATCCAGCCACCGTAGACGCGGGCTCGTGGACAGCGAGCCATGGGTAGCTCGCTGTCCGATCGTCCGGTAACTACCCGGACCGAACCAAGGCGTCGACGGCGCGCACTGTTCCCGCGCGCCTCAAGGAGTTGTCAGCAAAGAGAGGGGCCCAGCTGGGTCGAAGCCTACCGGGGTTCGGGGTTATCCGAAAGGAAGCTAGAGCCCCGGTATGAAGGCTAGAAGGAACGGCGCGGGGTTTTTAGTCAGTACAAGTCTGACACTATCTCCCGCTCCACCCAAGAGCGGGATTTGTCATAAGTAGTGTTGGGCAATGATAATAATCCGGTTAATATCATTTGGCTAATAATCGAATAAAAGTCAGTTAGTAGCCATTAATAGCAATTATGGATGATAACCCTGCTGTTAATGTTATTTTAGTGATTGAAAATTTCCCTTCATGGTTTTCAGGCTTAGGACTGTCAGATTAGACTTCATTTTCATCATCTTTCTTTGTTGTAAATAAATGTGTTATTTAAAACTAATCTGGCCCATTAAAAAATTTTCAATCAGCTATTTACATTGATTTTTGATAATTAGATTTTTATGTAATTAGTTTTTTTTTTATTCATAATCAGTCATTTATTTGGGATATTTTTTTGGGTTTTTTTGTTTTTTTTTTTTTTGGTTGTTTTTTTTTTTATTTGTTGCTCAAAAATAATTTTCAGCCTAATTATTGCTAGAAACACTGGAATCTTCAAAATCTCCTAAGTTTGTTACATCGATTGGATCGGACGCTAATGGATCTATTTCTGGTGTATTAAGAAGAACAGGTTCATCACAGTCACAGGATATTTCATCGATTTCTGATGTTGGAGAGAAAGGTTCTGAATCCATGTGGAAATCACTTTCCATATCTTTACTTGACGGTCTGTTTTCCAAATTCCAGTTGAGTGATATATAAGTTATTTTTCCTGCTCGTTCAGTAGTTAGTTTATTTCTTTTTTTTGTATGTACATCAGCTTGAGTACTAAAGGTCCTTTCCGTAGCTGCTGACGTGTAAGGAGCTGATAAAATAGCAACTGCAATTTTATGAAGCTTAGTAGAACTGCAAATACCCTTCCACCAGCTAAGGGCGTCTGTTTCTTCGACTTGAGACCAAATAAAGCAATTATTAATTAGCAACAATTTATATATTATTTAGCAATAATATTTATTAGCAACAATTTATGTTCACACCCACAGATTTTACACTAAACAAAAAAAAAGCATTTATTTTTTTAACAATACATTAATAGCAGGGTTATCATCCATTGCAAGGCTATTAATGGACACTTATGGATTATAATCGATAATAACTCAAAGCATCCGGCTATTTACCCAACTCTAGTCATAAGATGATTTTCCCCGTCGACAAAAAAAAAAAAAAAGAAAAAAAAAAGGGCGGCCCAGAAGTTTGGTGAGCACTATACTTGTTCACCGATTCAATCGTTTGCGTAACAAAATCCGCATGTGACTCCGTTGTAATTCCTCCATCTTAAAATCTAGATCTCCATCTTATAATCTTGGTGATTTTTTTTTTTTTTATTGTAAATTTTTTTACAGGTAGGTCTTTATTGAACCATCAACACTGTTCTTTCTTCTCTCATTCATGAACTGAAGGATTTTATTTGCTGCTCACTTTTATTGGTGTTTTGTAATGGTTGAGTCCAGAGTAGAAATTATACCAGATCAATAAAGGTTCTTTAGGCTTCTTTATAGAGCCATTAAAGTTGTTTAAAAACAATAAAAAAATACACAAGTGGAAACTATTTATAATGATTATATTAAACTATCACAATGATATAGCTCAGGTTTTGTAACATGACAGTGTTATAAAGGGCTGTGCCGTAAATGCTGTGCAAGAGCCATGTTGTTGTGCCCCACACTGCTATTTTATAAAAGCTGAACAGGTTGATGTATTCACGGCGACATCTAATCCAGGGACTTAGGAGGGGAGTAGTTCAGGTACACAAGTCCGGAGGCTTTAGCCTGAAAAAAAAAATTCGTATTTAAAAACTCAACTCTACTTTTGTCATTAAAAATCCTCAAGGATCAGTTTGTTATATAAGTAAATCAGGGTTAATATGTAGTAGCATTTAACATATTTAGAGGTTAAATAAAACTAGGCAGCTGAAATACTTCCCTACAGTCATGAACGGTCTGCTTGATATATTGACCAGCTGTGGTCTATTATTTTTTGACAAAAGAAGCCTTCTCTTCAGGTGCTGGGCTACCTATCTGGCAAATTTCGTAACAATTAGATAGCCAGGAAAAGGTAGCAGACAGTTGTTTTAGTAGCGTGGATTAAAATGCTTTCTATTTGTAATATAATTGCAACAACGATTGGTTCATGTGAGGTAACGTGAGATACATACAACAACCAAGGTGCCAGCAGTGAAGGCGATGCCAAAGAGCAACGCCAGGTTGTAGCGGCGCTGCTGCGCATCGTAGTTCGCCTGCCACGAGCCGCGCGGCACGGGCAGCTCGTCCATGGTAGGCGCCTTGAAGTGCTCGTTGTGGTAGCGCCGCACTGCAACACCACACCATACATACACTCATCACATTCATCTGCTATCACTGCACCTATGGGGCAGCCTCATTATATCTTTCCTTGTTTCAACAAAGGTTATTAAATAAAAAATTAGTAAATAAAAGGTTTTTCAAACAAATACAAATGTGAAAATAATTTTAAATTCAAAATTTACAACCCATGAATACATATTTTCACAATTTTAATACTTTTGATACCTATTTGAAGTTCAGAGTCAACATTTAAGTTTTTATCAAAGACTAGAATAGAAATACATTTATTTGACACAGACATCAGACACGACACAACAGCAACAGCACAAACGAGGAACAGTAATAGACATGAAAAGTTAGAAAAAAAAATACAAAAATCAATTGTGCTGAGCATGCCCATATCAAAAGGTTTACCAACTCGGCAATATAATTTTGATTTCATAAAACTAGGGCGGTCTTGAATAGTCTGTTAAACAATGCCGTAGAGATATCACATTTATTTAAAAGAACTTTTGGAACCAACTTTAACATAAAAACAATATAACCTAAAACAAATAAACAGTTAATCTTGTGAAACGGATCATTCTTACAAGTGTGCGTAGTTTTCTCCAGTAATCATCAACTAGTCTGTAAGTCAGTTGTATATTTTGCTTGTTAGCATGGTTCAATTAGAGTGAAGCGATTGTGTTATTGCCTTCAGGCTGTAGGTTGCTGATCCCACCCTCCCGTGGGCCAGAGAATTTTGATAGACCTTGTGGTCTATTATAGGTCTGCTGTTAACAGGACATGAGTACAAGCAACCATTATGAGAAGATTTATTTAAAGAATAGAACCCACAATATTTAGGCAACATAATTGTGCCTTCAGCTAAATGCATATTGATTGTTTTAGGTAAGTAGTATGAATTTTTAGAAGTATACAGAAAGTTTAGTGATTTTTTAAATATAATATTCACAAAATAAAATTTTACTCATATGGCAGTGTTTCCACACAGTAACCTGTAGTTAACATTAAATAGTAGATAGTATCTGTGACTTTATTTAAGGAAAATTATTACTTATTATAGTAGTGTACACTGTCAGAGTTAGGTTATCTCTGCAGATGTTATGTAACATTCTGCTTTATAAAATCTACATATTTAGAGGCAAATCAAACTAAATTAAATCAAAGGCCAGTAAAACAAGAAACCGTCATTAAATAAAACAAGAGCATATCTGCAGCAATATTTACTATGATGTAGCTACAGATTTGCTCTTGCTAAAGTATCGATCCTCACATAATTAAATAATTCGAAATGAGCAAATAACTTACCAGATTGCTGGAACAGCCTAGATACAAGAGACCGTGAGACATTCATGGTTACTTATTGACGAGTTTGCTTTTCCTGAAAACTTGAAAACTGAACGATCTATCAGTCACTGCAGAAAATTCCTCGTAGAACTGGAGACTAGAGAGGAGAAGTATTGTCGCTCGTAAAAACTATATCGATATTTTTTATTCGTCATATCGTTTTTTTTTAAATATGTCCCATGTAACTTGAACAAAGTTAACAGTTATTATTTCTAATCTATTCTAACGTTCGAACTACAGAAGTTTAAGACAAAGTAAAACAAAGGAGTTTTTTTTTAATTTATTATAGGCTCGCGCTTGATCACCATCTCACCAGATGTTGATTTTGGGCCAACACTATGTACACTACAAAGATAAATAGGAAAAAAAAATAGGAGAATTCCATAAAAATATTAACAAATGAATATAAAGAAGTGAAAAGGCGTACAAAAATGATCATTTGTGTAGTTTTTTAATAAGATAACCCTATTTTTAGAGCAGCCACCACTACAGTTATGTTTGACGAATGACTGTTTTAAGAAGTAAAGTCTTTTGAGTCTTTCTTTGCATTGACTTTGAATTTTTATTTTTTATTCATTTGGGACAAAAAACAGTTATACAGTACAGCATATACAAAAAGTAGTTACATTACAATCGAGAAAACGTATAACCCACACTATTGTCCACGAAGTAACATCGGAGTATGTATAACGGAATATGAATATGTTTATATAATCGGAATATGAATATGTTTATTTAACGAACGCATGTTAAATGAGAAAAATATTAAAATAATATTTAGCAGAAAAACACTGTATACACGAATCGAAGGAAGCGGATGACATGAGCCTACATCTTATGGGCGACTTGCAAGAAATTGAGCAACCATTCTTTTAAATGTAGATAGCGACAACGCGAAAATGTCAAAATCAGATCAATTGGATCGTTTCGGAGTTTTTAGTGACTGTTTTTGTTTTGCGACCCAGTTTACTACTACTATGCTAGTATTACATTATCTGTGCTACTACAAACATTGATTGATTGCTTCTCTGTTGCAATGGGGATGTGAACTGCCACTTTTTCACGATAGGTGGCGCATCGTCGCTATGGCTATTGGAAGCTGTCAAACCCGTTACATTTTGTAACCCACATTGAGATAGGAAAAACATGGAGGCGCCGCGATGTTCTATACATACATTAGCTTATACAAATATGAGTGAAATACGATACAGAATGTGAAACATCGTGTTGTTTCATTCTTTCCAATACAGTAATCGTATTTGATAAAAGAGACAACAATATTTCAGTTGTTGCTCATAATGGCAACATTTTGTTGTGACGTAATGACAGTTGTAGGTAAGTGCCATATCCGCCATATTATGTGACGATTTTTGTGCTTGTGTTCGTGGTAGGCCTGCTGTCAAATGGTTGTTTACTTATTGTATTATTGAGATTTGTGAGTGTGTGTGTGTTCCTTGATTCACACAATCATAGCATCCGCAGCCATTTTATGTGACATTTTAAGGTTTAGGTAGGCACCTTTTTTTCGTAGGTATTTCCAGTCCATACTATTTAATATGTCTATGGTAACCCATCATTCAGTAAATTTTAATTTTCTCGAAATATACTTCTGTGCGCTGTACCAGGGTTTACCAACCCCGGTGTTCATTTGTTGCCCAAAGATACAACGCTAAAAAAAACTGGGAAAAGGCTATACATATTTATAGGTAACCTGTCAATGTAACTCAGATTATGTTGCTTGGTAATCTTCGGCGAAATAGTGGTGCTATTAACGTGTTGATAAAGTTTTTCAGCAGGAATGTCATTTGCTTGGCCTTCAGTAGCTTACGGACTTTGATTGCCGAAAATAAAATAAAACTTTAAACCTAAAACGTAAAGAATACCAACACATTAAAGTAATGTTCTCTCATAAACAAACCTACCATGCGTCAAGTAAAAAATAACTCGTTACAACTAAAAAAATAGACATATCTAGAATATATTACCGATGACAAATATTTTATTATATAAAAGTCTGCCTCTCAATAAGATCTGTTTTCTTTCCAGTTACCCTTGCTCCTCATTTCGATAGTACGTCTTTCAATTCTTTAAGCTTCCAGGGACAATACATATTATCAATAACGATGGTAGACCGACTTACACACAAAAAATTACAATAAAAACGTGATGTAAATAAACCAAAAATGATTTGACAGCAGCCATTGCGCCGCCAGCGAAATCTACGCTCAGCTTTGCGTTCACATCCACATTGAATTCGTGTTTTTTTTTTTCGCAGATATTACGATGACACGTCAAACAAATGTCATTGTTAAAATGTAATTTTTCGTATACTACTAATCACCATGTTTAATTTTATGTTGTTGCTAATACAATACTTAATAATACTCTAAAGTTAATTTGAGTTTACATTGAAACGAAGTGAAATTAAAGATCATTAACAATAAGAATCGGTTACTATATAATATAGCGATATTTACATATAGTGTACATAGTGTTGGCCCAGGCTCCATACATTTCTGGAACATCTCCTTTAAATAAATCGGTCTTAGGCTTTTTCTCAGAGTTAGGTTAGGTTAGGTTAGCTCACACACCCCCCCGGTGGGTTCCCGCATTGTCGAGGCGGGGGGGCTCAGTAACCGTGGCTTGGACAACCACGGTGAAGCGAAGAGGAACCCGAGGAGGGGCCGCTCGTCAGGGCTTTTGCCGACAAGCCGACGACGTAGCGGCCAATAAGTAGGTTGCGGTGGCGTATGGGCGCCATCGCAACTGAGGCGGGCCGCGATGTGGTACAGTAGGCATCGTGGCTGAGGGTTGGAGGCCGCGGCGGGAGAGGAGTGCCGGTATTACGAGCGCCGCTCGCCCTACCCACCGCGGCCTGCGCGGGGTCGCCACCGTCTGATGGCGGATGCGGTGGGGCCGCAGGGGAGGAGGAGTGTTGGTATAGCGTTGGCCGCTCTCCCTATCTCCTGCGGCCGAAAAGTGGTAGGTGGCGGGGCCACTGTCCTGACCCGTCACAGGGGGACCAAGGGTGCCATACACGGGATCGTCTGGCGCCCATGTGCTGGTTTGGTCCCTGAGGTGGTCACGGCGTACAGTGTGTTCTGGTGCGCCGGTGATGGGGGGTAAACCCCAGAGGAGGGTCCGGAGACGGACAGCCGCGGCGGGTCCGCGGTTGTATGCTAACGCGTTCCCGTGTTCCCGCCATAAGCGGCACAGGAGGACACCGTGGAGTTTTAGTGGGTTAGAGTCCCACATAACTGCGCTATCTCCCCGTGGTAGCGCAGTATGCATGAGCATTTCTCCACGCTAAAAAAAAAAAAAAAAAGGTTAGCTCACACATCGAAAACGAAATTAACGACCAACAGCATAAAAGTACCAATCTCGATTAACAACGGAAGCGTTGCGCATATGTCGAAGAATATCCATACGTCACTGAATGGTACCCGAGAGAGGAGATGAGAAGGAGAGGGAGACCGGCTCGCAGGTGGAGGACGACCTGCGATCAACAGCAGCAGCGTCACGGAGGATAAAAGCACACGATCGTGCACTGTGGAAGGGTCTGGGGGAGGCCTACGCTAAAAGAAAAACATAACTGTAAATAGTTACCTGTACAAAAGATAATAATATGTAAACAATTAGTTATAAGTTTGTAAATAAAGGCTATTTGAATTGAAACATAAAAGTGTTATATATTCTAGAAACCCCTCCTAAACCCCTTTATTTTGATACCCCACATGATGGGTTTAGAAGAAAAAAAATATTGGGCCCCACAATATGGCACCCAAAATACGCCATTTTTCAATTTTCCAATTTTAATGTAGCCAGTCACACTCGCAAAGTTAAGAAGAATCGATTGACATAAGAATAATAAAAATCGGCCTACGCGATTGATAAACACATTACCCTCCTTCGGCAGTCAAGTAAAAGCACCATGAAGCCTTGAGCACATCCTAACTTGCTTAAAAATTTTGTCGATACTTTTGACATCCCAAAACTAAAGGAGTAGAGAGGAGCTGCTAGGGAGGACCCGTATTGTTTGTTACTATCCTAGGTCTTGTGTTGCCAGTTTATTAATACTTAGTCGATTTAAGGAATCGTATTGCATGGTTGCATAATTGCATAAAAACAATAATAATAATTTCCTATCAAGATCGGAGACTCTACACTCGAAGTTGTAGACGTTAATGTCTACCTTTGACAAACGATCCAGTTGGGTAGGTCCAACTTCGAGAAAGAGGTCAACCGTCGAATCCGTTTCGGCTGGGCGGCGTTCGGGAAGTTGCGTGGTATCTTCTCGTCCAATTTACCGCTGTGTCTCAAGACAAAAGTCTTTGGCCAGTGTGTGTTGCCAGTGATCACCTATGGGACCGAGACATGGTCGCTCACAATGGGCCTTATCAGAAAGCTTAAAGTCACCCAAAGGTCAATGGAGAGGGCTATGCTCGGCATTTCCTTGCGTGATCACGTCAGAAATGATGATATCCGCAGGAGAACTAAAGTTACCGACATAGCCTGGAGAACTGCTAAACTTAAGTGGCAGTGGGCAGGGCACATTACTCGCAGAACGGATGGCCGATGGGGCCGAAAAGTTCTGGAATGGCTACCGCGAACCGGAAGACGATACGTTGGAAGGCCTCCCACTAGGTGGACCGATGACCTGGTTAAGGTTGCGGGAAGGCGCTGGATGCGAGACGCACGGGATCGGTCAATGTGGCGACGCCTGGGGGAGGCCTATGTCCAGCAGTGGACGTCTTTCGGCTGAAATGATGATGATGAAATGAATAACAATAATCGAAAAGATAAAAAAAAATCGATGTCATTATTAGATTTATTAGATACAATATTTTTATAATTTTATTATGAACTTTGCTAACCACTGTTAACACATTCACGCTGTTTTTACAGGTAGGCAGAATCTACAATTGCTTTTTGCTCGGTGTTTTCAATAATATTCAGTGTTGCATGTTGTGCTTAGCGGCCCACTTGGCTTCGTAGTCGGTTTAGTGATTTCCAGGTGGACCATGGCAGTTGGTGGCCTGCAGGAAGATTTTTTGTAGGCTCAACACAACCAGCTGGGGGGATGACTAAGGTCTGAGGAGCAACAGTTTTTTCTTTGTTTCATTAGACCTGCTGTCGTTAAATGGTTAAGTCATTAATGGGAATCTGTTCAGACTCCAGGCTGCCCCGTGGCTTCTCCATATTATTGTACAAAGGATGTCGTTCTCGTTTGTCTCTATCTTTTTTGTTTTTTAGAAGTTCAGGCCACTTCTCTTCGGACCTCCGTGGGTAGGTATAGTGGATAAAATTTCCATTATGGGCCGTTGATTTTTGGTGCGTGGAGGAGTGGAGGTTTGGCTACCCCCCTGTACCATCCCCCCACTTGGAGCCCCATGGATATGGAGAAATCCATGGTTAAAATTTGTGGGGATGGTACAGAGGGGGTAGCCAAACCTCCCCCCCTCCACCCTCCCCGTGCCAAAAATCAACGGCCCATAATTGAAATTTTAACCCTATTCTTTCAAGCGGGTAAGGCGCAGCAAGTGTTGTTGGTTTTTGGGCAGCCTTTAATATCCTGTCCTGCATGTACATATATATGAATACGTGTTTAAGTGAATAGATGGAATCATAATCATAATATTCACCTGACTGATTTCGGCCATGGCTATAAATCTCAACGGAGACTAGCCATCGTCCGTGGTATACCATCACATACGCCGCGACGATGGCTAAATCAAATCAAATCATTTTATTTTGGGCATAGGTATAGTGGGTAGGTGTAGGTCTAGCATAGTGGTCAGCTATTTCCTTAAAAGTCAGATTTTGTACTGCTCATATTGCTTGTCATATGATGGCTTTTAGATTGGTGATTTTATCGCTAATTCAGGAGTCTCACCCCCTGCCCCCATACGAAGTTAGTTAAAGGATTGAGTCATCTAGTGCTGGCATCACATGCAAGCCATTCTAGGTCATCATCATCATCATCATTTCAGCCGAAAGACGTCCACTGCTGGACATAGGCCTCCCCCAGGCGTCGCCACATTGACCGATCCCGTGCGTCTCGCATCCAGCGCCTTCCCGCAACCTTAACCAGGTCATCGGTCCACCTAGTGGGAGGCCTTCCAACGTATCGTCTTCCGGTTCGCGGTCGCCATTCCAGAACTTTTCGGCCCCATCGGCCATCCGTTCTGCGAGCAATGTGCCCTGCCCACTGCCACTTAAGTTTAGCAATTCTCCGGGCTATGTCAGTAACTTTAGTTCTCCTGCGGATATCATCATTTCTGACGTGATCACGCAAGGAAATTCCGAGCATAGCCCTCTCCATTGCCCTTTGGGTGACTTTAAGCTTTCTGATAAGGCCCATTGTGAGCGACCATGTCTCGGTCCCATAGGTGATCACTGGCAACACACACTGGTCAAAGACTTTTGTCTTGAGACACTGCGGTAAATTGGACGAGAAGATACCACGCAACTTCCCGAACGCCGCCCAGCCGAGTCGGATTCGACGGTTGACCTCTTTCTCGAAGTTGGACCTACCCAACTGGATCGTTTGTCCCAGGTAGACATAATCGTCTACAACTTCGAGTGTAGAGTCTCCGATCTTGATAGGAGTGGGTGCTACATGGGCGTTCACCATGATCTTGGTTTTGTCCATGTTCATTTTAAGACCCACTCTTTCGGAAGCTTTACTGAGGTCATCGAGCATTTTACTGAGGCTTTCCATGGTCTCAGCCATGACCACTATGTCGTCGGCAAACCGAAGGTGAGTGATGTCCATTCTAGGTGTCTGTATAAAATAATATCATCCAGGTACCAATTTAATGTTATATTTATTGTAGCTACCTAGCGACATAAATGATAAGTGCATCACCAATTACTATACCTGCCTAATTAAGCAGCCATTTACAAAACACTCGTAGCTTGTTTAATAAACCCTATCAACGCGAGCGCGGTGACAGCGAGCCTCAAGATTACGCGAAGGCAACCGAAACGATGCCAACGAACGACATCGCACAAGTGGGGTCAGCCAGCCAGCGCTAGCGCAGCCGGCAGTGTCAGCCGCTCACAATCCGTACCGCGCTCAGTCAGTCGCGAGAGGCGCGGGCGGCGGAGCGCTTGCGCAACATAACTCCAAGCTCCACGCGCTGTGCTCCGCGCAGCGAGCGCGAGAATCTCTTTGTTTACTTTGTGTTTGTGTCGCGGCGCACTCGTCGCGGGGTCGTGATATGTATCCCCTCGGCTCCGGGAGCAGTTGTACGTAGCACTGCGTCGTTCGTGAGCTTCTGGAGACAAGTGCTGGTGTGTGTTTGCGATATGGAGTGGTTCAAGGGGCTGGCGGGGCGCGTGCGGCGGGAACCGGAGCCCGCAGCCGACGAGGACGAGGCGGCGCCGGCGCAGGCGCAGGATGGCGCGCCGCTGCTGGAGACGGAGCAGGAGCGGCGCGAGCGCTGGCGCAGCGTCTACGTTATCTACTTCACCATGTTCCAGATGTCACTGGGCTTCAGCATCGTGCTGACCGGTGTGTGGCCCTACCTCGACAAGGTGAGCCGCCCCACTGACACTGACAACTCGTCAAGGTGTTCAACTAGTCGCAGTCGTTCACTCGGGGAAAGTGCGTGAGGCCGCTTACTATGTAGCCACATACTACACACTATAGGTACCTGGGCCAGACCAGCGTCCGGTTAAGTTTGTACCCATAGTGCCCCACTTGCATTGAACCAAGAGACAAGTCTCTATACATAAAAATCATGATTTTAATTAACTGGACAAAAATTTTGAAACGTCGTGTTTATGAAATAAAAAGCTGTTTTGAATATATAATAGTCATTGTTGACTGGAAATTCAGATTATTTTGATCGACTTTGGTAACAATAGCGTAGATCGTAACAGGAAAAGTACGAGTACCGTAGTTTTAAGAAAGCAAATTAAAAATTCAATTCAATTTATTCATGAGCAATTCACATTGTGTTTGAACTTTTAATCTAAATAAATAAATAAAATCACATTCATTAAAATGATAAAACTAACACATTCATGATACAATAATTTTCCTAATACAATTTAAACATTCAATACAGTTAAAAAATTCGATAAAATTACAAGCTATTACATATTTATTATTACCCAGTTTCACATTAACTATACTCCATTTGTTTAGGTAGTTAACTAAAGGTAAACAATCTTGATATGTCTTTTTATATAAAATAAATCGTATAAAAGACCAACAAATATTATTTAAATTTAGTTACTTACCTAACATCGGTTTAAGTAAATACCTAATTGTAAACATTTTTAGATTCAATTTTTAGACATGTTTTTAGATAAAAGACATGTTAAGATTGTTTACATTTAGTTAACTACCTAAACAAATGGAGTATAATATCAAATTTAAAACGTGGATATGTCATCGTCTATCGAATACAGACATTTCTCCAATAGGAACGCCTTGAGTGTTGACATAAATGAGCTCTTGTAAATTATGGTTTTTATGTCCAATGGCAACCTGTTAAATATCCGCACTGCTTGATATTGAGGACTATGTTGAACAATATTAAGCTCAGCACGTACTTTACCTCAACTGTCTCTCCTCGTCCGTTTCATAGGTATGTAGGAATTAATTATTTATTTATTAAAATTCACCTTCAGTACAAAAACATAGAGGCTGGGCACAGTAAGAATTTTCAAATTTTTAAAGGGTGGCCGACAACTCTCTATTTGTGATATCCGGACGGTTCGTATGGCTCTCTTTTGAAGTGCAAAGGCTCTCTGGCAGTTATATTTAAAACTATTCTCCCAGAGCTGAACACTATATCTCAACCATGATTCTATTATAGCATAGTATACCATTTTAAGGTGTTTTATGTCTATTTCATCCCTAAGACTGCGTAAACCATAACACGCTGAGGAAACATACGAATCAATGGCATGCAATTCCCTTTTCCAATTTAAATATTTGTCAATGTGGTATACATTGACAAATATTTAAATTACTACTAATTACTTATAAAAACTTTACCTCATCAACTTTGTCAATTTTAAATTCATTAAGTGCGATCGTCATATTTTCTTTATTCCGAGCTGTTGTACTAAATAATATTATTTTGGTTTTATTAGTGTTTATTTTATATTATAAGTTTGTTACTTTCAAACCAAAAACTTTCAACACCGCATTAACCTTAGCGGAAAGCTCCTGTATGTCGTTGGCTTCAACTATTGCGTTGGTTTCATCTGCAAAAACTGTCAACTGTGTGTCGGGAAATATTGAATTAATGTAATTAATTAAATCATTCGTAAATAATATAAACAAAAACATTGTGGGTAACAGGTTTAACACATTATTTGAATTCATTTTTTTATGCCTATTGTTTCCGAGCAAAGAGAATATAACCACTAGAGAGCTTATAGGCCGATTTCTTCGAAGCACACGACTCACTACCGCGGGCCGGGAGACGAGGAAGAACGCGCGCCTGCAATTGGTCAGTTCAAAGTAAGTTGCGTAGGTATGGCTATCGTTAGGGTTGATCAACTCGATTAAGGGAAAATTGTCGATATCGATAAAATGGATTTTAACATTATTAAAAATACTCAATTAAAATCATATAAATATTATTTAATAAAAATCAATCAATTACAAATATAAATATGTGTATCGGGGACATAGAGAAACAAAAAGTATTTTTCCAAATCGGTCAAGCCGTCTACGAGTAATCCGGGAACATAATACATAAGAAAATTCGACGAACTGAGAACACCCTCCTTTTTTTAAGTCGGTTAAAAGTAGATAGATATTTTTTCATACATTTTTTATTAAGTTTAATTTTATTATTATCGATATCGACTTCAGCTATTAAAAGTAACAGCACAGATATTTACGATAAAAATACAAAGGGAGAGAAAGGGATAGAAGCATTAGAATTGTCTAGTGAAAGAGCGAGACTTTTCCAAAAGACATCAACGCGGGACTCAAAATTGTGCTCGTTTACCCCATCCACTATTTTAACTAGATCCCTGCGGTGTCTCATAATCTGATTAAATTAAAAATAATTTTCGTACCTACTGTTTACTTACCGATGAAAAGTTATGCCATCCTTTTTGTAACTATATGTCTTGGCATGTTTCCCATACCCCTTTACGGCGCATGAGGGCATTTTTATGCGTTATAATTGCAATAAAAAGATAAAACAATTTGTATTTATTTAGCGTGCATACAGGTCTAATAACTGGACATAACTAAAATGGTTACTAGTACCGAAGCCTTTACATAGGCGACAAAATACTAATAGTTTTCGAGCGTCGGGGCACTGTATGCGCCGTCAAGTGGTTATATCGTCGTTATTTCCGAGGCTTTGAATAGCTGTCGGAGACCCATATTTAAATAAGCACCAGTACCTACTTACATCTTACTTGTTTAAGATCTCGTTGGTTTTCAGCATGAATCATACGGCTATACGATGTGTTGTTATTTAGGTATAAATAATAATTTATAGGTTTTACACAATGATCTTAGTCATAGGTCATACGAGTGTATCACAAAAGTTTTGAGCCAACACATGAAGGAGTTATTGTTTATTAGACGCTTAATGCAACTAGCGAGAAAAATGTAGGATTTCCCTCAGAAAACTTGATAAGCCAAGAATTCACGGAAAATTGAGCGATTTTCGAAAGGGTTTCGAAAAGGCCTTGGATTGGGATTATGGGATCCCGGACCTTTTGAAAGATGAAGAAGTGCAGGAGCAAACTCGTTGAGGTCAGTTAAATATACGATACGACAACCGACCCTGTTAGTGGGTTATTGGGGCTTTGGGTGACTAACCAGTCCTTTATACCAATATAATAATTATTTTTTTGTAAAAGAGTTGTGGATCTATTTTAGAAAAGGTAGGTACAATATGTATACTCTATTTAATATTTATAATGGGCTCCCGAAAACTGACGCTTCTGGCACATAAAAATAAAGAATTTCAGCCAATAGCTCAACAAAGGTTAGTCAAATACAGAGGTAGTAGATAAATAAGTACATACACTGTCTGTTCCTTTACTGAAGGAGGTGGATCTCGAAGCTAAGTTATAGCAGCCGCATGGCTCGATCTTCAAGGTAAAGCAAAGTTTGTAGCCGTGGCTTGGTCACCCACGGTGAAGTGAAGAAGAACCCGAGGAGGGGCCGCTCGTCAGGGCTTTTGCCGACTAAGCCGACGACGTAGCGGCCAACAAGTAGGTTGCGGTGCCGCTTGGCAAAAGGCGACATAGCATCTGAGGCGAGCCGCGATGTCATATGGAGCTTCCCATACGATATCGCGGCTGAGAGTTGGAGACCGCGGCTGAGAGTTGGAGACCGCGGCGGGAGAGGATTGCCGGTATTGCGGTGCGCTGCTCAACCTACCTTCCATGGCCTGGATGGGGTCGTCACAGTCTGATTGCAGACGCGGTGTGGCCGCAGGGGAGGTCCGTATCCCCTGCGGCCGAAAAGGGATAGGTGGCGGGACAACTGACCTGTCCCGGCACAGGGGGACCAAGGGTGCCATACACGGGGTCGTCTGGCGCCCATGTGCTGGTCTAGTCCCTGAGGTAGTCACGGCGTGCAATGTGTTCTGGTGCGCCGGTGATGGGAGGTACACCCAATAGGAGGGTCGGACAGCCGCGGTGGGTTCGCCGTGAGTGCTTACGCGTGCCCGTGTTCCCGCCATAAGCGGCACAGGAGGTTCCCGTGGAGTTTTAGTGGGTTGGAGTCCCACATAACTGCGGTATCTCCCCGTGGCAGCATAGCATGCATTTGCATTTCCCAAGGCCCAAAACAAAAAAAAAATAGTAACGGTGCCTATGATTGTTTTTTTTTGTGTCGAGGGGAAAAATGATTTATCCTTGTAAAGAATTTACCAGGGGGCCTACCATAAACTCTTATAGCAAGTCAATTTTAGACGGAGAATGACCTGACTTGCAACTTATCCTTAGCATCAAGTATTTTTTAACATTTAGATACACATTTTTCGGAAACGTAGGTTGGTCATTTAGCTATGTCGGGGGAATCGCAAACATGAGTACTTGATTTACTTCGTGTTGGACTTAGATTATTAAAAATAAATTACAAAGAGGAAGAATGCCGACCGACCGCACCTCTTGATGGAAAGAGACTGAATACCTCTACATTTAAGCAATTGTCGAAAACTTGGGATACTGTCGGGGCGGCACGTTACATACTTAAAACACAAAGGTTTTTACAGCAGGTTACACAATAAATATAGAACAGTTAAACATTTACAAAAGAACCGTCGGCATCACAACAAAAATCTTTCGGTTATAACGCTAATCTCTTAAAGCTAAAACAATAAACAAATTGGGCAAGGAACCCTCACATTAAAATAAACTATTGTTATCCTTGGATGCCCAAGGCAGAAAACGACACGCAATAAAACATCTGCGGGCTCGCCTTTAGCGGTTCCTTACAGTTAACTTAAAATACTATTTACATACCTACTAAGCTCAACTAAGTCAAACTAATTTTTATTGACCTGTTTTAATTAAATTTAAATACGAAAACGTATTTTATTGTAAAAATGTGCATAAAATAGTTTTCGGACGTTATTTCAAAGTATTGTAAAACATTGAAAACACTCTCTAAGCTCTGTGTTTACCGATTATTTTAGATGTGTGATGAGGACGAAATTTTTGAATTTCTCCAGTTTAACAAAATGCAAAAATTCTTAATGTGTGAATGACCCAATGTTGGCCGTACCTATACAAATTGTATAGAAGAGGGCTAAGGACCCTAGGCCCTGTGGTAGACCACTCCACGACTGCCTCTCCTCAAAATCCTCTCCCTGGACTCTCTAAATCTTTGACCGGGACACAAGGAGACCACATATGCATTGAATCATCTTAGCCGGAAGACTCAGCTGTTGCAATTTTTGCCTGAGTACGGGAAGGAGAACGTTATCATATGAGGAGGAGATGTCGAGGAAAGCGGCAACAAGGGATTGGTTTTTCGAGAAGGCTAGGCGAATATTCGTAACTAGGACACCGATACTGTCCATTGTACTAAGCCCTTTTATGAAATCAAATTGGAAATTCAGCAGTAAATCTCTCGACTCGACCATCCATCCATCCACTCGAGACGAGTTTTAATTAAGTGTTCCAGTAGTTTGGCCAGGACTGAGGACAAAGCAATTGGCCGAAGGCCATTCGGATCATCTGCATGTTTGCCAGGTTTCAGAAAGGGAATTATAATTTGGACCTTCCATTGGTCTGGTACCCAGACCCATGAATAAAACAAAAGTTAATTATATTTAGAAAGTAGGTTTTAGCCTTGTCGCCAGCATGACAAATGAAAGAATATGGCACCCCAGAGAGTTTGTTGGCACCCCATCACCATGTACCACATTCAGTTCTTCCAAAGTGAATGGCGTATCGAAGGGATCCTCCGCTAAATTAGAAACATTACCTACATTCACACATTCGATAAGAGGGGAACATATGGTAGCGCTATTTTGTCAAAGAAAAGTTCAGCTGTTTCTCTAGTTATTGGCGAAGAAGTAGAGGGGGAACATCCACGTCTAAACCTTTTAATGTTTTGCCAGACTACTGAGACTGGGGTACATGGTGACAAGGAGGTGCAGAATTTCAATCAGCCAGCACGTTTCTTCTTGCGAAGAAGACGTTTGGCTCTAGCGTTACTCTGGAGGTATGCCAAAAGGTTGTTTGTACTCATATCCGCATTGTAGCGTCTCTCTGCCTCATTCCTTGCTTTTACTGTGGAAGTGCATTCTGAATCCCACCATGGGGGTGAAGCGATTTTATTTCTGGCACTGTTTCTTAGCGGAAAAGAAGAATCTGCACTCGAGGTAACAGCTGTGACAAAACTCTCATAATAACTTTTGGCATGGTGGTGATCAGAACTTCAGAAGGGTTTGATAAACATGAATTTAAATTAGAAAGATAATCAATTTTATCCTCCAATAATGAGACAAACCTAGTCCAATCTGGTTTGGATAGGTTGTATTTCAAAAGTGCAGGAGAGGTTTTTTCTAAATAAATCTATTAATTAAAGAAATGACAATAGGGTAATGATCACTACCATGCGGCAAGGTTGTACATTCCCAGTGAGTAGATGCAGCCAATTCCACCGAACAAAATGTTAGGTCTACACAACTCTTTTGTTGCCCAGGAGGGGATTTACGAGTTGGAAACCCATTATTTAAAACGCAGAGATTTAGATCATCCAAAATTTCAACCAGGGCTACACCGAAGGCATCAGCGTTCAGATCCCCATCTATAGTGGTGGCAATTAAAGTCACCCATGACCATCAATGGGCCTTGCTTATTGGTAAAAAGGTTATTATTTTTTGTTATAGCGGCAAGAGAAATACATCATCTGTGAAAATTTCAACTGTCTACCTATCGCGGTTCATGAGATACAGCCTGGTGACAGACAGACAGACAGACGGACCGCGGAGTCTTAGTAATAGGGTCCCGTTTTTACCCTTTGGGTACGGAACCCTAAAAAGTGTTCAAATTCCTGAGCTGCCTATATCTGAGTAAATGGGGCCATGTGTAGTCGTTAAATTAAATTCAGTATTACGCTGCTTTTATCTACCTGTTTCATTATTTATTATAATCGAGGTAGTTTTTATTTTATCGTCCGCTGATTTTATTTTATTGCTCCATAAAAACATTTGCCAGATTAAATGATTTAAAAAAACCCAATAACCTGATACTATTAGAGTTATTTTCAAAAATGTTAATATCACCACATATTATGACGATTGATTTACTACTAGTACTAACTAACCTTTTTAACACGTCTTCCATTATAATGTCAAACATAGATAGATTCTGGTTAACCTCTTCATCGCTTACCATTAGGTGAGATAGTGGTCAAGCGCGAGCCAATAAAAAAAAATTAACTTGGATGTCTATAGACACATACTACAACATGCTTATCAAGCTCAACACAGGACAATTCAATGGCGTGTTCAACCGACAGTCTAACCTGTCTAACAATGTATTTTCTTTCTTTGGATTTAATAGATTTTTTAATAAGTATGAGTCAAAAAAATCAAAATCAAAAACGTTTATTTCAAATAGACCAATTACAGGCACTTTTGAATTGTCAAAATGTCGGTCAGTCAAACAAAGAAGTGAAGCTAAATTGCACCGTTGAGCGTTGACCGTGCAAATTGAGTCCGCCATATATCATACGTTTGCTGCTGTAATGGCACAATAATTTTCATAATTATGGACGTTACTTGGTGATCTCTTAACCTATGTTCTGGTAGACAACTAATATCACATTTGTTTTTTTCTAGAAATAGTTCAAATTCAAAAAAATTGGAAAAACAACCTTGAATGTTCTGATTTAATAATTTTAAAGAGTATTGCTCTCCCCTCAGCTTTGTACCACTAAATTGATTGCCAGAAGATATCTTCTTACTATTTACTAATAATAACTGATTATTTGCAGAGGTAACTTCTATTGTCTTATGGACTAGTTTAAATCTATGTTATTAGTTGAACTAGGCAACACACGCTCATCTGTATTATAAAATTCGATAGATTTCCTATCACTTCATTTAAAGAATATGCTATCAACATAGCAATCGTACGTCTACACCTAGGTGACAGAGAGAAAGCTCTCTGAGTTACATGGAATCCACTAATAAAACTATTAGTGTCAAAAAACAATAATTTGTCATTATGACAAGTCAATATTTGCATAATGTTGTTTAACTTAAAAATACGCTTATTCTCATCTTCTGAGAAATTGTCTGAGTATGGAAAAGCACATACCAACAGCTTTCCCATATTAAACCCTAACATGGTCATTATGGACATTATCAAACCTCTTAAAAAAGTACCACCAAGTCTCTGCACCATGCTTGCGGCGTTTTCTCTTCGAATAAGAGGGAATAAAACAGCTTCTTAAGGGCCTTTAGAAACGTTTTTCCACCCGCCTTCAGGAGTTCGGCCGTAATTCCGTCATCACCCAGCCAGTTAAGCTGCTTCAGAGCAATCCTAATCTCGAACAGGCTGACGTCCGGGATATCTTAGGTATAATCGATTCGATCTAGCTTTATTTTTTGTGATAAGCTCGCGTCTGACCACTATCTCGCTGCTCGCCTGATTTTAAGTGATGATGTGGTCGACTGCAAAGCACACTTGCCTAGAAGTAACCTTGTGTCGTTTTTGCTAGATTCACAATGTGTTAACTGCTTGACGTGTACAACCTTTCGATCTTCCTCAGAAGCTCCGGTTGGGCGGATACTATCATGCCATCGTCAGTCTTCAGTTTCGTGAGCCCAATAGCCAGATCTCTTGCAAACACCTTGGAGCCCTTTATTCCGCTCAATCGCGTCTTTAATACGCTCGGTATTAAAGCGGCGGAGATTCCTTTGCAAGGACTTGGAGATCTGTCTATTGAGCTGCCGGTACCTTCGCGCATCGACTGAAGACTACGGGATCATTTCTCGCCTCCTTCATGAGCTTGAGAGTAGGCAGAAAGTTTTTTTACTCTTCATACGAGTCTTGAAGATCTTAGAACCAACCGTATGGACAGTTTCCACGAACCCGTCGTTGTAATCGTCCACGGAGCTCCCTTGGTCTTCGAAACGATTCTGGAACTGGAGGTGAAAGCCTTTGGGGTTTTGAATCTGAATCTCTGCTAGACGGAGCGTAGAGTTCATAAGTCGAGACCTTTCAAGCTTGATAAGTTCAATGTGCGCGTTGATCACAGAGACATCATTGGATATATTATTATGCGTCCTCGTCGACATAATAAAGTCGATCTAATTTCTAGTTACACCATTGGGCTCTGCTAGGTCTTCTGCCTGTACTCACTCTTTCTAAAGACGAGGCCATAAAAGCCAAGTCCAAACAGTCTATCTTTCGACTTTAATATTGATAAAGGTAACATTTCGATATCCGCCCGCAGTATGCACAGTTCAGGACTCGGTGTACTCCTCAGTTACCTTTAAATACTTTGTTAATTATAAAAACGGCTCCATGCAGACTATAGTCTAAGAATGAAAATGCAGAAGTTTTAAAGTTAAACCTTTTTCCACACGCTGTAGGAAACTTGTCTTTACCGCACTCGAAACGTGCCATGAAAACGGAAAAAATAAAAAGGGCCTTATTGATGACCCAGTCATCATCGACGAGTCGAGGGAATTATTGTCAGTATAGACAATAAATGTTTTTTTTTATGGGAGGGTTTAATCGAGTGGAGGAAGTGATACAATATGGGTGTAAGTTTAGGGTATTGTAGATTATAAGCGAGGCGCGTGGCGCGCGGCGGCCTCGCCCGCGTTGCGCGCACCCGTCTAGGGAGACTGAGATAACCGCGCTCGCGCTGTTGTAATCATTACACGTACAACTAGATAATGATAATATTGTTTAGAAATATTTTGTGATTGACAGAGTGACAGAAACTTCTTTATGTCACAAATCAACCTCCATTTATCAATAAATTCACTATTAATCAATCTTTTGAATAACTGACTATCACAACATTTATGATAGATATTATTATATCTTCTGGGTAATCAAATATCCAGTAATATACTTAACCTATGTACAAACTTAAGTACTTCATTTAATTATATACTAACCTTTTGAGATAACGAACATACATAACAAAGAGCTAATGTGAAAATGATGAAACAAATTGCCTTGGTAACATCCCATTGATAGTGAGTGTGATGTGAGTCATTGGTAGCTGTGACTCTGTGAGCCTGTGAATACATGATAACGCGTCACCGAGCTAGTGGAACATGCCGAGTGTATTACATAAACGATAAACGAAAACATTAGAGATCGAGAAAGCGACAGTGTTTGTGTTTGCACGCGAGCGAGGCACGGTCACGGGCGGGCACGGCCAGCGGGCACGAGGACAGGCGCGCATCACAACAACGTGCACATAATGTAGATAGGCAGGAGCCCGCTCATCCGCATCGCAGCCAACCAGCTAAACCAGACATTCAGTTAACAGCCTAGCCTACTTACGAAACGATGCCATTCTTATAGCTGCCTGTCTGTTACTCAGGCTTTCAATCAAACAGCTGGGCAAATGACTTGGATCATTTACGTTTAACAACTTGCTTAGCCCGTGTAGCGTTACGTGTCGCTCAGATGGGCTGAGCCACACATAAGCCACGTTAATACAAATAAAAGCAATTATAAACTAAAAAATGTGTATAAAATCAAGGTCCGGCTTCGCACGACGTGGACTGCCAACCAGGGAACAGGTCGGGCAGGCAGGTAGCAGCGTAGGCAGCAGGTCGATTAGGCAGGCAGCATAACTGTCAGGAACTCTTCGTAGGCAGCCAACCAGGGAACAGGTCGGGCAGGTAGGTAGCAGTGTAGGCAGCAGGTCGATTAGGCAGGCACACGGAGTGATATGCAGTTACAGTATAAATAACACGCACAATATAGTAAGTTGGAGCACCTTGTATTTTAGTGCTTAGCAATTATGCGACTTTTCGGTCTCAGACCAGATTCAAGACTCCCGAGCCCTCGCCCTTTGCCGTCTTTTATATCCACCGCCTGTCCTTTTTCTTCTTTATTAGAATTTAAGTTAGTGACATCTTGTTGTCATACAAAAATGCAACTTGCCAGTATTCAAAACAGCCAGTAATATTCAATCCAAAACCTCTTCGATGAATTCTGAGAGCGTGTAAATTAATTTATAAAATACAATATTTGAGCTAACATATTGATAAAAAGAATTTAAATTATATAAATCAAAAGTAATCTTCATAGGCTACTAGTGAGAAACTCTATGACAGAAAATTTAAAAGGAAAAGTATTGACAGCTTGACAACCTGACGTAGATGTCATAACATTGAAAAATATGATAATTATTTATTTTATTTTAGATATTTTATATGAAAACGAATCGTTTTAGACCGATTCGCAGAATAGTAATGCACAAACCAACAAAACGTATAATAGATGCGATGCGATGTAAAATGTTTTGGCATGGAATAATATGAATACAGTGTAAGTAAGTATTATGAGACCTAAGTGTGAATTAGGTGAGAACACTCCAGCTCACTCAGTGAAATAACTAAAATATTTGGTTTAGAATAGCGAAATACCACACCCGTAAGTTGAACGTTTTCGGTCGAATTAACAATTTGATTTCGGTACAATTCGATTCAAATCCTAACAACTCTTTAAGTAAGAAATAAGTCCAAGACCAAGCGAAGCAAGCTTAGGAACGAATAAAGGGCACCTCGATTAGGTTTGAAGGGTATGATAATCTTATTTATTATCTATTTATGTACACACAAAACACTTAAAAGAGAAAATACATATAAAGATAGAAGAGCACAAAGGTGCTGCTTATTTCTAAAGAAATAAGTAGCACTCTTCTCTCTTCTCTTCGTGCCTTTCATCTAGGCTCCTTTAAACCATGCAAACAGAATAGGAGCCCTGCAAAGCAGGTCTCAGCATCAACCAGCCAGTTCATTAAATGTTGTAGTAGACGCTGAATATCATTAAGGTACCGTTTAAATAAAGCCTAGGCAATAGCCGACAACAATCTGAATTTGCTGGCTGATTAAGCTGGTTGGCTGCGACGTACATATTCAGATTGTATCTAGCTGTCGATATATTCTATTGGATAAAGTTCAGCTGAGCGTGCTGCATGACGCGCTGCGGTGGACGGCATTCTTTAGGTCGGTGATGCATGTTCGGTGTCAGTGGCTCGGCGTCGTGTGAAGGCTAAAAATAGTTGTTATTGAGAGCCGCGAGGTCGCCGCGAGGTCGCCGCGCCGTCCGTCGTCCGCAGAAGGGCGCCGCGGCGCCGCACAGAGCTGTGCCTCACACACTCGGTTTCTCGGTGACACTGATGCGCTCTCTCAGCTCGCCTAGCATGCCGCATGCGCACGAAATCCTACAACTGTTTAATTCATTCCCATTAATGCACGTACCTATGTAGTCTATTACACTAAGACTTTTTTTTTGTTTTCGGGGGGAAACCTTCAAAAGGTGCCTGGACTTTTGGGGAAAAGACCAGGGATTGTGGGATTTTTACCTCACTAAAATCACCCGCGGTGATCACCATCAGCACGTAGAAGTGGTGAAGCGTGCTTCACCGTCGACCACATCATCGCTTACCATCAGGTGAGATAGTGGTCAAGCGCGAGCCTATTTACAATAAAAAAAAAAGTGGCCCCGTCACTTCTCAAAAGACCACCCAAAAAGACACTTAGACCTAGGAATGCCTGGGACAAACTTCAACTTCGGCACGGTAATGATATCTATCTATGGCCACGGGGTTCAGCGAATGACGCGGTATAAAATGTTGATGATATCATTAAGAGGAAATGCGGGCAGAGAGCTCCGATTGAATTTCCTTAGTAAAAAGTCATGATTCGAGGTTTGGCTCTCGCCTTGTTTCGTGTTTGTATTGAACAAATTTAAAAGATATTCCATAAATAGAATAATAACAAAAAACCGGCTAAGTGCGAATCGGACTCGCGCACGAAGGGTTCCGTACCATTATCGCAAAAAACGGCAAAAAAATCACGTTTGTTGTATGGGGGGCTCCCATACAACAAACGTGGTTTTTTTGCCGCTTAAATATTTATTTTATTACTGTTTTTAGTATTTGTTGTTAAAGCGGCAATAGAAATAAATCATCTGTGAAAATTTCAACTGTCTAGCTATCACGGTTCATGAGATACAGCCTGGTGAAAGACGGACAGACAAACAGACAGACGGATCGTGGAGTCTTAGTAATAGAATTCCCGTTTTTTCCCTTTGGGTACGGAACCCTTAGAAGAAGCCTTGTACAGTTAAATTCTTCAAAAATCTTTAACAAAACGACAGAATAAATAATAGTAGGTACTTAAATAATAATACAAGTACAGAAGAGTCACTTCGCGCAACAATTCATTGAAATAGAGAGTCCTGCTAGTAAACAACAAAGTGCAATTCAGCTCGCATAAGCGATCAGTGCCTAACGTGATATTCACCTAAACGTTGCCGCTCTCCTCTAACGCGTAACTCCGTCGCTGTCTGGCTCGGTTTGACTCGGCTCGTAAAGGTTGTCGACTTGCCGCTTTCACTAACGACAACATTTTAATTGTCTAATAATAACAAAATTAATATACCATTGGGTCTAGGTATGCTTTATGTCTAAGTAGGTCCATATCTCGTTCGTTATGTGAACAATTATTGCATCTTTGATGATATTTTTTGTTAGTTTATTTAAAGTTGGCTTAACGAACTCTGAAATGTTTTTTGTTTGTTCGTTAGGTATACTCGTAAATAAGTACCTAGTTTTATATACAAACGTTAACGTTAACAAGTGCGTACACTTACTCGGGCTATAGATAGTTACTTCAATTATAATTTAAACAATAACTGGGTCTAAATCGTTTACTTTTATATGAACAAAACATAACCATTCAATAAAAAAAGGAATCAAAATATATTTGTGAACAACACGAAAATCTAAAATACCTAAGTAGGTAGGTACCTAATTATTAGTATTTCGCACTTCATTCTTTTAGACATCCCAAAATGCTTCAATTTTTATAAAAATCTCGTACTCATTTTGCACCTTTTACTGATAGTTATAGAGTATTTATGTAATGATTTAAATACAACATAAAATAGCTTATCTTTCAAAATCCTTCGGAAATAAAAAAAAAAGATAATATCGATTCATTGTTCTTTGCTTTATTTAAACACCCATAAACACAACAGTTTAGAAGTCATCGTTCTTTGCTGCAAATTTCTTATAATTAATAACGTGGCTAACGTGCGAGCCGAGCGATAAGCGGCAACCTAATGCGATATTCCGTCCGTCCCGGGAGGAGCGCCCGCCGGCGCCGGCCGTGAGTACCTAAACTGCGGAGTGACAACCCCCCTGACAAAACTCCTAAATCGTATTTTTGTAGTAGTTTTGAAAAACTTGTAATGATAACCTTTACTATTTGCTGTTAGTATTTATGTCTAGTAACAAATATATAAGCTCAAACATTTTAAACCTTTAACCATCTTAAATCAAATCAATCAAATCAAATCAAAATAGTTTATTTCAAATAAACCTTAAAGGTACTTTTGAATTGTCAAACAAAAAAAAATATGACTCTAGTTGCAAATTCGCAAACGTCAGTAGATCTCAATGGAGAAGAATTTGCAAGAAACTCCACGGACACTCTTTTCCATCAGTTTAAATTACAAAGTTTTGGTTACATCATTCTTGTTAAAAAATAAATACATATATGTGAGAACGATGCAAAAAGACGTGCACGTAAAAGCGTCTAGAGTAACAAACAATTTCAACATAAAAATGCAATAACAGGCCGAGGCAGCTAAGTTATGACCAATCCCTACTGATAGCGCCCGTTCACGAACATGACGCATGGATCGGCACCACTCAGCTCAACCATTATGGAGGGAACCGAATGATCCAACACATGTGCCACCATCAGAGAGAAATTAGAGAGAGCATGACACACTCAAATGCCAGGGCACACAGAAGTCAACCAACGACACATAGGTAGATTTACAGTCGGAACATAGTACTCACACATGTGCTGTGCAGTTATATAATACTAAAAGAAATTGAGTTTATACAATACAAATATATTCATACAGTCTTCAGCAGCTCCAACAATACTTCAAAACTTTTCTGCCCATCACTAATTGTTCTTGCGCCCTAATGGCTGCGGAGCGGGACCAGCATTTAGCCAAGCATTTTTATCAGCGATGTAATCCCCCAACTTATAATATGCTTGCCTGCATAGTGTGCGTTTTATACAAGTTTTAAATTTCGTTTCATGCAGTTCTAGAATGTGGGGAGGTATTTTATTGTAACATTTTATACAGTACCCTATAAAAGATGATGCTACTTTAGACTAAACCTGGTTGGATTAATTGGTCTCTATTTCTAGTAACATAATTATGTCTGTCGCCGTTTTTACTGAAAAGATGTAAATTTTTTCTAACGTACATGATGTTTTCATAAATATATTGACAAGGTACCGTCATGATGTTAATGTCCTTAAACAGTTCCCTTAGAGAATCGCGCCGGCGAAGATTGTATATCGCTCTGATGGCGTTTTTGCAGAATAAAATTGACTCAATGTCTGCAGCCCTTCCCCATAGTAAGATACCGTAAGACATTATACTATGAAAGTAACTAAAATAGACTAGCCTCGCGGTATCTACATCAGTAAACTGACGAATTTTTCTAACAGCATAAGCTGCCTAACTTAGCCGCCCTGCAAGTGATATTAAATGGGGTATTGCAACCTTGAGTCTAGCGTGATCCCCAGGAATACCGTTTTTTCGACAAATTCTAGCTTCTCCCTACCCAAGATAATGTCACAATCAGTACTTTTGACATTCGGCAACGCAAATTTTACGCACTTAGTCTTTTTAGCATTTAAAACTAAATTATTAGCCGTGAACAAATTTTGAACCTGTCGCAAGACGTCATTTACGTCGTCAACGTTACTCGTACGTCTATTTATCTTAAAAATCAAAGAAGTGTCATCAGCAAATAACACCATGTGAACTTAGGGGTAGAATTTCCGGCAGTCAATAAACTCTGTTTTTTTATTAATCAAGATCTTAAACCTACGATTTCAGATGTTTTACCTTCCAAACCGGAGAAATTTCTTATAAAGTTTCAATCCTTTAGAGGTACAATTAAAAAAAAACTTTTTTTATAATCAACGATGAGCGTAAATCTGGTTTCACGTGCCCAGCTTACAAACTGTAGAAATTACATACAAACTTTTAAACCCGTTTTGACCCCCTTGACTACGTGTTTTATGACTTTTTAACCGACTTACCAAAAAGGAGGAGGTTCTATGTTCGACTTCTTGTATGTTTTTTTTGTGTGTATGTTCACCGATATCTCCGTCAATTGTGTTTTGAAAATTCTTTTTTGTTTGTTAGAGTATGTTTCAAAATTAGTCCCATTTTAATTTGGTGAAGATCTGATGAAGAACTTCGGAGATATACAGCAGAACTCTTCAATAAATGACGGCAAATCTCTCGGGATTGCTGCAACCGCATGTCTGTTTATTGTTTATACCATTTCATAACATAATATCACGCCAGTACGCTCTAAAGGGGTACGCAGATGTGTACAGTTCACCTTGATACACTCTCATTTCACCGGTTATGATCAAGTTTCATGGCTTTCGGATAATCTATTCTGGCATTATAAGTACCTCACTAAAGGCAAGTTGCTTAATAGGTTCAACTAAAAAGTAAAAATAAAAAATCTTTTTTACAAAAAAAAATACTACCGACTTACAACTAAAAATACTACAAAGTGAAAAATAACTTTCTTTTTCGAAGTCGGTGTCCATAACGAGAAAAATTGGTACCTACCAAAGACACCGACTTCGAAAAAGAAAGTTATTTTTCACTTTGTAGTGTTTTTAGTTGGAAGTCGGTAGTATTTTTTTTTGTAAAAACGATTTTTTTGTTGATATATTGTCATATCCAGTACTATTTGTGTTCTTTAGGGCTCTAATTATTTGGTATATATTTTCTGGTATAGTTCGGCGCATAAATATTGAGTTTTCTTCGAACGGGATTTTGCATACTGATTTGATCATTGAAGAAATTATTTAAATAGTTTGCAATCTGTTTAGGGTCAGTTATTATATTACCATCTACAGTAATCTGTTGTATTTGATCCTTTCGTATATTTAGTTTATTGGTATTTATAATCTTCCAAGCAGCTTGCGATTTATTTTGGGCAGTCTTATGTAATTTTCATTGCGAGACTTTTGCGTCACCTTAATGATCTGATTTAATCGTGTGGATAAATTTAAGAATTTAGTTTTATTATTTTCTGTAGGATTTTTTCTGTAGTCCCATAAAAGTTGTCGCTTACGTTTACAGCAAAATCTAAGACCTTTTGTTATACATCGAGGGCGAGATCTTGCTGATATTTTTATCTGTACAATAGGGAAGCAAGGATTATAGAATAGGTGGAATAATTCATAAAACTCATCAAATGTTAGGTTTGGATCTGTATTGGCAAAAACGTTTTTTATTTTCTTTTTTTTATTGATGATAGGCTTGCGCTTGACCACTATCTCACCTGATGGTAAGCGATGATTTGGTCGATGATGAAGCACGCTTGACTAGAAGAAACTTATTCACTCTTGACTTGAATACTCCCAGGTTGTAGCTATCACGAAATACAGACTCCGGCAGGGAATTCCACTCCTTTGCTGTACGCATAATAAAAGTATTCCTAAAACGTTTGGTACGTATGAGTGGGATGTCCACCATGTACCGATGACGAATCGCCGTACGTCTTATAGTCCTATGATGGAACGGGCTAGGAGGAATTAGTTCATGCAATTCCAACGCACACTCCCCGAAATGCAACCGATAAAAAACCGACAGGCTGGCAACTCGGCGCCGATGTTCGAGGTTCTGGAGCCTAGATTCGACCAGTACTTCATTGCCGTTCACGTTAGTGAAATGAAGAAAATTTATGCAATTTTCGAATTTACTAATGTTTTCTTTAGAGTAGTCTCTTTTTTATATGTTCCATGATATATCGAGGAAACTAGATGTGACATGTGAGCAACTGAGCAGTGTGATCAGAAAGCGCAAATTCAATAACCTTTGTGGAACATCCCTTCATATTAAATATATTATTATCAACCAGGAACGTAAATCTAATATTTCACGTGTCCAACTTACAAATTGTAGAAATTTCATACAAACTTTCAACCTAGTTTTAGCTAGGTTTTAGCTGGGCGACAGTCATCCGACTACAGTATAATTAGGAAATTAACAAAGAAATCATACATCTGCAGAATTCAAAAATATCGATTGATTATGTCATTTATAGGTATAGTATTGAATCGTCCTTTGTTTATAATAGATAAACAAAATAAATCATGATTCATAAAACAATAAAAACTTTGCTAGAGTACTGTAAGAATTTATACCATGAGTCAATCAAAGTGCTTTTCGCTAAGTAAACAAAAGTAGGTAGTGCGACTTAATTCTTCATGCTGTTGTTGACACACAGCTTGCTAGGAGATGGCTAATCTAATTGTGGAAACAAAATGACTGCTTATGCATGAGCCACTGGCACTGAACAAGCTGTCGTACAAGTTCCACAACTAAAAATACCGAGGTAATTGATCACTCAGCGCTGAGTACATTTAAGTTGTGCAGCATAGTTACTAGTATTCCTTATCATCATACTCCTGCTCGTATCCTCGTTTCTTTGAGGTCACAGTCTTCTTTTTTTCGATACAATTAATTTCAATTCACTGTATTCTTATTTTTTTTTTTATTCGTAATAGGCTTGCGCTTGACCACTATCTCAACTGATAGTAAGCGATGATGTGGTCGACAATGGAGCACGCTTGCCTAGAAGTAACCACATTCTTGACTTAAATACTAGCTTGTTGTAGCTATCGGGTAATACAGACTCCGGCAGGGAATTCCACTCTTTTGCTGTGCGCATAATAAAAGTATTCCCAAAACGTTTAGTGCGTATGGGTGGCATGTCCACCATGTATCAGTGTTTATTATCCACCTAGCCATGTCATATTTTACAATCCATTTATCTTGATTGGTCTGCTAACGAATGTTTTTCTACAGGTGCATCTCTGACTAACCGTTCGGGGAATACAGGCGTGATGTTACAATTGTTATGATCCTATTTCAGATCCTAATTAATCTTCTTAATAACTTAATTCAAATTAACAGTTTTTTGTTTTGTTGATAAGTTATAAATTCTATTATCTAATACTTAAGTCACAGTCTCAATTGACAGCCAACCATGGCAATATAGAAATGTTCTGTTGTCTAAGCTGTGTGTCGGCACGTTCCAGCTGGAGCCGGGCGCGCAGAAGGAAGTGCTGGGGCTGGCGGTGGGCGCCAACCCGCTAGGCCAGCTCGTGTTCTCGCCACTGCTGGGGCTGTGGGCCAACCGCGCGGGCTCAGCGCGAGCGCCTCTACTGGCGACGCTGGCACTGTTCGTGCTGGCCAGCGTGCTGTACGCCGAGCTGCACCTCACGCGCCCACACGCCAAGTACTGGATGGTGTTCGCGAGGTTCCTTGTCGGAGTCAGCTCAGGTGAACGACAGCAGACCATTATAATTAGGGCATGCAGAACCGCATCCGGTACAAGGTTTTTGAGAACTGGGTCTGGCAAGCAGTTAGAACCGGACGAACCGGTTCCCCCGGTTCCGGCAGATTATTATTTTTTATTTTTCAGTTTTGTATTAAATCATAGAGAATTTGACAGGATAAGTAATTATTTTAAGTATCACTAGGAATATTAAATAAAATAGATTTGTCTAATCAACATATATTTACAAGTTTTGTAACAAATCAGTCGTAACAATACTAGGTACTTTTTCTTTATAATTTTCTTACATTAATTACTAGTAGTACCGTATGGTGACGGACGAATTTCACCATCCCATAAATTCCCGTGGGTGTCGTAAGTGGTGACTAAGGGAAATGGCAGCAGCGTTTGAGAACAAACTGCGATCGCCAACTCGCCTGCCAAGCGTGGCGATTACGGCAAACACCTCCAAACCAAAATGAATACCACAACTAAAAAACGACTGAAGAGAGGGGGAGGACTCGATAATATCTAATACTCAATATTTTCGAGAGGGTGACCGGCAATCCCAGGGTGGTGTCGGGTTTATCGTCCACAAGTCCCTTGTGAACAACGTGGTGATCGGGAGTGTTTCGACCAGGGTGGCGTACCTTATACTCAGAATATCCTCAAGATATTCGCTGAAGGTCATACAAGTCTACGCCCCAAACTCGGCACATCCCGAAGAGGAGGTAGAAACCATGTATGAGGATATCTCTAGAGCCATGCATGGTTTCAAAACTCACTTCACCGTTGTCATGGAGGACTTCATCGCGAAACTGGGCAATCGAGACGAGGATGAGCTGCAGGTGCACTATCCTGCATTAGATGACGACTGAGTCGATGTGTGCGTTGTGTTGCAGCGAACATAGCGGTGGCGCGCTCGTACCTGTCGGCCGCCACGCTGCTGAGCGAGCGCACGCGCGCTGTGGCCGTGGTGTCGCTGGCGCAGGTGCTGGGCTTCGTGGTGGGCCCCGCGCTGCAGGCGGCCGCGGCGCCGCTGGGGCCCGGCGGCCCCTACGCGCCGCCTGGCGACGTGTCCCAGGCGTTGCGCCTGGACATGTACACGGCGGCGGGCTGGATCAACGCCGTGCTCGGCTTCATCAACTTCGTGCTGTTCCTGCCGTGCTGCTTCAAGGAGAGGAAGATCGCCGCCAGGGAGGCCATGATCGCACAGGGCACGGACACCGGTGCGTACTTGTTCTCGTTTGTGGAGTCGTAACTGTATCATTCCGACACTCTTTTCTCATTCATTTAAAATATTATATTGGCAATTAAATATTGGGTGGTTGATTGCAGAAAAAGAAGCCCTGAAAGCTCTGAAGCCGGACTTGGTGAGCAGCTGGACGCTGGTAGCGGCGTTCTTCGTGCTGGTGTTCAACTTCGTGCTGCTGGAGACGCTGGCCACCATGCTGACCATGGACCAGTTCGCATGGAGCAAGCGACAGGCGCTGGAGTATATGGGTGTGCTGATGAGCGGCGGCGCCGTGCTGGCCTGCCTCACCTTCGCCGCCATCGGCCCGCTCACCAGGATCTTCGAGGAGCGGTACCTACTCTACGTCCAACTACTATACCACATTAGTTTCTTCAATCAGTCTATATCGTGTCAACCTAAACTAGATCATAGCTTTTCTTCTATTCGTTCTTACCTTACCTTCAAATTATGGAACAATCTACCTAGTCGTCGGGCTCTAGGGGCTCTAGAACCAGGAAGTACTCGAGCCCGTGCACTGTTATGGGTGGAGTAATTAAAACAATGTGAAATGATTGATATTCCGGCGGATAACAATATTCGCTATTACGAATGCAGGCGACAGGGAACTTACCTTATTTTCATATTTATAAACAAGTATGCGGAATCTTGTTATGATTATGTAGTATAAGTGTAGAAAATAGTGCGTAATGATAGGATATGTTAAAAGTTAAAGTCTTGAATTATAAGGTAAACAATTATATTGAATCACTATACAACACTTAGATACACGAAATGGTGAATTATGGTCAACTATGTAACTAAATTAATGGTAAAAATGTTTTGTTGTGGTTATGAGTACGTGGTGGCTCTGACGAGATCTAAACGCGAACTGGCCTGTATTTTGGTAACCGAGCGAATGTGCATACTTGCGTTCGATGAAATTATGTGTTTTCGCTGACTGATCGATTAAAACTCGGAACAAAAAGAAAACAATAATTTATTCCACGAGGATATGACATGTGAAATCACAATTTAGCTAAATTAAATGAATATACGATCCGTTTGGTGGGCAGGGCGCTGCTGCTGTGGGGCGGCTTCCTGCTGACGGGGCTGGCGTCTGTACTGTGCATCCCATGGGGGCCCGGGCCGCCGCCGCTTGCGCCCGCCAACGCCACAGAGGCGGGTGGCGGCTGTCCGGCGGCCACGCAGGCGTGGTGCGCAGACTCACGCGGCCTGACGCTGCCGCAGTTCCTAGCAGGCTACGCTTGCGTGTCCGTCGGCTATTCGCTCGGTGTCACGCTCATACAGACCATCTTCTCCAAGGTGCTGGGGCCTAGGCCGCAGGTGAGCGAAAAACCATTTCTTTTATACGGGTGAAATATTTTACTTGTTTACTTAATGACATCTTTTTGGACCTATTAAAAGCGTTTGAAAGTCTCTTTATCTAAACTTCTAATTTAACTTAAAATATTGGGGTAAGGGGAACATTCTTAAGTCTATTTAAGAGTTAGCTCACGAAGAGAACGGAAAGTTGGAACGGAATGAACACCTCATTGCTTATGTATTTATTTTTAATCACACTTTCTTTAGGTGATTACGGAGTACCACAAGGAAGCAACTTGGGACCGACACACTTCATAATTTACATTAAATAGTTATGCACACTTATAGTTACAAGCTGTCATATCGGTCGGCAGGGCGTGTGGATGGGCGTGCTGACGGGCGCGGGCTGCCTGTCGCGCGCGCTCGGCCCGCTGTTCGTGTCGGCGGTGTATGCACGCTACGGGCCCGTAGCCACGTTCGGCAGCACGGCGGCGCTCACGCTGGCGGCGCTAGCGGCGCTGCGCGTCGTGTACGCGCGCCTGCAGCCGCCTCACCTACAGCCGCCCCGCCTACAGCCGCCCCCCCTGGCCGCCGCCCCGCACGAGCTGCGCCCGCTCAAGCCCGCGGCCACGTGACGTCATGCTGTGCCGCCATTTCCTTGGTATTACAAATTTAAGATATTTTTTCAGATGGTAGACACATAAGAATGAGCTAGATAGATACTTACTAGTTTTCTTTCTAGATGCTAGTTAAGTCGTCAGATTTTTTATAGAAACTATGTAGATAGTGAAAAGCCGGAAGATTTTGTTAGTGAGCACATGACGCAGCTCAATACCGAGCGATAATTATAACCACTAGACTAGGTACATACGTATGTACAGTACATACGACCGACAAAAATGACAGAACATCATTTGACTTAACGAACATTTTCAGCCGATACTTGTTGATATGATGCATAATACTTTACCTTAGTTTTGCTCACTGTATGAACCAACTGATGAGTGTAGTTCCTAGGTTCCTACTATTCAGTATTCTCTCGTGGTCTGCAAGAAGAGACAAGTGTTCGTCACGGCTCACGCGGGCTCGCTCACGTACTTTTCGATTTCACAACACCTAAGTCAAAGTGAGATTTTTACAGAATAACTCTACTGTGTATTTGCTGCTCCTACTTGGATTATGTTCCAGTGTGGATCATCCTGGATGATATATAATAATACCAGCCTGTAACTGTCCCACTGCAGGGCAAGGCCTCTTCTCATGCAGATAAGGCTTGAGCGTTTACCATCAGCACGCTTGTTTAATGCGGGTTCGCGATTTCAATACTATACAATGTATAAAAATGTAAGTAGCTTTAGAATAGTTAAGATAATGTTATAATAATTCTGTTGGTGACAATGTTTTATAGTCGTTGTGATAAGCTAGAGCCGGTTGTAGGTAATCTTAAGACTGACGTTAGATAACATCTAGCTAATTGTACGTTATTAATGTACCACACGAGTTTTACAGGGTGTTTTATAGTTTTATGTCTAAATCATACAGGGTGTTCCTACTTATAGTTGGAACGGTTGTTTGTTTAATAAGTTTTTTGTAAATTTATAAAAAATAACAGTTTTTCGATCTGGTGTTGGTGTTTCCTAGCCTGACTACTTTGAGAAAAACGTAATCTTGCTTTAGCGATGCTGATTAGCCCGTTAAACTTATAGTTGAACACCCTGTATTATTATATGATTTAAGGTATTTAATGTATTGAATAGGAATTGATAACAAATGACTTGCCACGCAACGTGGCGCACTGTGATGATTTATTAGAACAAGATAACGAGCACATTGTTATCAGAGACGATGCTATTGTACGCCATACGCGCCAGGACTCAGGCTGTCGGAGCATCGATGCTCGACTTGAAACACTCGTAGATAAGTCAATGCTCAACTCCGTACAGTACTTTTAATCTAAATTAGTAATGATTGACGTACATAAATATTGAAACTTTGTTGTATGTATACAATTATTTGTATATTTTTGCTATCTTTATTTTGTGACTTCGAATAAATTATTAATTATAAATTATTATTCTAAACTGAGAAAGATTTTTTTCAATAATAGTTTGATTGTCAAATTGTTTACTTATCGTATTCATATTTACATTCTATATTGTACACAAAATATACAAAAGGACAACATACTTATGTAGGTACGAAAGCGACCCATAACTACACGATCCGATTCTTTTCGTTTTGATTTGAGGGTTTATACACATAACCACACGAAAAGTGACAACTGATAATATTTTAAACTAAGTCTATAATGTAACGGAAGATGGGAAAGGACGGATTAAAGTTCATACAAAAGATTAAAAAAACGCAGCGGTTCTCAAGCCGATCCCTTTTTGTACGACCATGCATACCTTTGTACAGAGTCGTCCAAATTCAATTTTTTTTTCTTTTCAACCATTTACTTTGAAAAAAAGATAGCTAGGGTAGAGAAATATGGGATTAGAATCTTGAATTTTTACCTTTTGACCATTTTAACCGACTTTCCAAAAAGGAGGAGGTATTTTATGTATGTTCGGGCATAACTCCGTCATATATAAACGGATTTGCAAAATACTTTTTTTGTCCGAAAAAGGTTTATATTCCGAAATGGTTCCATTTAAATTAGGTAAAGATCTGTTGAAGAACTTCGGAGATATATAAAGGAACTCTACAGTAAATGACGGCAAATCTCTCGGGATTGCTGCAATCGCATGTCTGTTTCACCATTTCATAACGTACCATCACGACAGTATGCTCTAAACGGGTACGCAGATGTGCACAGTTCACCCTGTTACATTCTCATTCCACCGGAACATAAGTTCAAGTTACATGTTATTCGGGTAATCTATTCTGGCATCACTGAGGGCATTATGTGTGGGTTCATTATGCCCGTCTAAAAAGTGAAAAATAAAAACTTTTTTTAAAAAAAATACTACTGGCTTCCAAATAAGAAAACTACAAAGTGCAAAATATCTTTATTTTTGGAAGTCGGTTTCCGTAACACAAATCAAAATGGTACCTACGAAAGACACCGACTTCCAAAAATAAAGTTATTTTTCACTTTGTAGTTTTCTTATTTGGAAGTCGTTAGTATTTTTTTTTTAAAAAGTTTTTATTTTTCACTTTTTAGTGGGGCATAATGAACCCACACATAATGCCCTCAGTGATGCCAGAATAGATTACCCGATAGATAGTATTTTTTTGTAAAAAAGTTTTTTTGGTTTAAAAACTTTGCACAAACATGACAAATTAACAATACGATGAATGGATAGAGCTAGAAAGAAGAATGAGGAAATCTGAAGTTGATCAGACGATGCGGATGAAACCAGTTGAGGGAACCCCTCAACGGTTTACAGGAGATACCTTTTGTTTGGGCCAATTTAATCGATCTAATTGAGAAAGATGTGCCTGATCGAGGGTCTGAAGATGGTCCCAGAAAACTGTATCTAGTATAAGTAATTTCCAGTCGTACATAACTTAAACTTTTGGCGAAAAATTAAATCACCGAAAGAAGAAAGAAACTGAAAAGTGAAAACATTACCTAATATTAATTTAATTTCTGTTAAAAATTATAAAATATGTCTGTGTTCAGTATAGGTCAAATTGCAAATGTACATTACTTCTCAACATGTAGTCGAACACAATGCCACAATATTGGGCAGTCTGTTCGGCCCGCTACAACGTTTTTGCCACTGCCGCGGACACGACTTAGCAGCGAGGCGGCTCTTTTTCTAATGATGGCATGAAAGTCATCGACATGTGCGTCTGCAAACATGCCCGATGCGCTATAGTGCCGCGGCAGCCGCATCAGCATCCTAAAAGCGTTAGTATATTGAACGCGCAGGGCGTTGATTGTCCTCTGCGTATAGTTGACCCATAGACTGCACGTGTAAAAAGATTGACAAAAAGCCCGAAACAATGTTAGTTTTACTGCCTTGGTGTAGCGTGCAAATCTACGAGCCAACATATTGCATCGAACAGCCAACGCCCGGCGCTCCCTCTCAATGTCCTCGTGGTCTGAGAGGTCATCCGAGACCCAGTGGCCCAGGTACTTGAATCTTGAAACTCTGGTTAACGGCACGCCATCTATGAAGGCGGGTGGTACGTGCGTGACCTTATAGCCAGCAGATTGAAACACCAAGAGTTCACTTTTCTTCACATTATACCTGAGCCCATGAGCCCCGCCATAATCCACACATACAGCGATTATTATGATTTTTACGACGAGGCGAGGCTAAACCGCCTTGCCCAACTCCACACCTCAATCTGTACGACTCGGAGGTCACGCCTGCCCATCTTGTTACATTAATCTGTTTCTTGTAACAATAATCAAAAATTTTAATAACCTCTTCAGGGAGGCTGGTCTCCGTCCTCATTTTGTGCCAAAGCAAATCATAGGACACCAAATCGAAAGCTTTAGGAAGATCTAAGAAACAGGCATAGACAGGAGTCTTCCTGTCAGTGTAGTACCGGACAGTATGCTTGGAGCATAGAACAGTCGTTTCTGTCGAGAGCCCCTGCCTAAACCGAACTGAACATCGTTAAGCTTTATGTGGCTGTTTAAAATACGATCAAGCAGACTGTCCAGCGCTTTCGCTACGGTTGTAGCTAGCGAAATGGGCCCATGATTGCTGTTGTCTGACGCATCACCAGTTTTATAATTTTAGAGTTTCTTTCTACCAAAATGTGTTACAAATTAAAGAACAATGGCAGGTGCCCATACATTGTTTTAGCTGAGATTAAATTCCTACGTCATTAAATGAAAAATATCTGGTTTAACTCAGGGTGATGTTCTGAATTAATTTGTGCAAGAATTTTTGTTCGAGAATGTCGAGAATAATAGATATTCAGTAATAAACTTTTGTAGGTTATGTCTGGGTTATTTTTAATAATTTGTTTAATAGGTAATATTATTCAATTTCGTGGCAGTAAAAGGGCAATATCGCATTAGTATTTCTCTTACCTAGTTATTTCAGCATGAAATGTGTAATATTTTATTTTATTTTAAAATAACGCATAAAGACATAAAACTTAAAATTAACAATTATGTAATCAACAGCGTTATTCACAGCATACAAGCAAAATATTAATAACACGCTTCAAAGAAAAATTAAAAGTAACAAAAATATTAATGCAAGAAACATAGTGATTTTAAACTTTAAATAACAAGTATGTGCATAGAATCTAATAACGCGTAAATGTGCATTGAATACAAAACATATAAACGAATACAAACAAAACATACCTACAATAATCTAAGTTGAAAAGGATACTCCTATCTTTCCACATCTAATTCCTAGATAGCATTGCGAGTTGAAATTCGGAATTTTCCACGTGTTGCACAGAATAAATCGATGTCAAGAAAGTCTACAACTACACATATTCATTAGAAAGAATATATTTATTTAAACTATGCGACTTTGACGTGTATCAAAAGGTCGTCGGCAACAACCAAGTTTTTTTTAGACTTGGATACTTATCTTTTTGCCAATCATTAATTGAAAATAATTCATTTATTTCTTCTACACTACAATATTCTTACCTACCTGTAAGGAACATCTACACTTAGACATAAACTGTATTGTTAACTCATTTACTGCAATAAATACAATAATGATATTTTTATTGAATATAGTTACTACTTGTCACTTAGCAGATAAAATATATAATAGCAACACTAAGCTAAAGAAATTAACTAAAAAATCAAATAACTTTTATTTATTATGATTTTTTGTATCCGTTTTGAACAAGCCCAATTACACTTTAAAAAACTTTTACAATTAATAGAATTTCTTTTGTATATCTCACTTTCGGATAAGATTTCGCCATTGTTCTTTAATCAATCGAGTGGAATGCCTCAGAAATTTAAAACCACGCCATCTATCTTCATCTATCATCTATCAACTAGTCTTTTATATATGTAATATATTGTATCAGGTACTCTCATATCTTTTAAACCACTGGATGGATTTATACATATAATTAAGACATCGCTAGATATGTCTTGACCGCCCAGGTGTTCTTATATAGGTGACGTTAAAATAAAAACAAACATGGCGAATTTTGGGCGCCATATTGTCAGGTTCATATATTTTTTCCTTTCAAACCCATCGTGTGGGGTATCTAAATGAAGGGTTTTAAGAGGTGGTTACAAAAATATATACCATTTATATGTTTAAAATTAATTCGAAAAAAAAAACTGAGTAGTTGTATTTTTTTATTTGTATCTTATATAGTTACAGCAACAATAAATAAGTATCTACATTAATGTGAATTTAAGTCGGCGCCAGAGCTCCTATGTCACCTTTCTATTTTTTTGTCTATTTTTCCAAACCCAGGACACAAAGCAAATACTAACAATATGGTGTTCATATCACGTTTATTGATTGCCAGTAAGTACTCAATTATCACAGTTGATTACAAATACTAACAGTAAGTATGTACTAGAATATAATTAACATTAGAACCCGTTCCTAGTCAGCTTCGATATCATCGTGATCTGAGGCAGGTGAGCAGACGTGCGTTTTATAAAAGGGTAAAAGAAACGGCTATTTTTCACTTGTAGATTTTTCGATATACCTTCGTAAAATTTTTGAGTGAAAAATAATCATAATATTCCTGCATTTAGGATATCTAAAATTCTCTGACTTTGTCCAAGGATTATTGATAAGACTTTTCGGAATATAACTAAATTATGGTAAGGTTAGATAAGAGCTTTCCAATCACGCTCGTGTCTAGTTGTCATTGTTCGCTTGATGGAGGTGAGATTATTGCCCACCCTCTTCGCCAGTATCATCGCAAGTCCTTAACCTAACGTAGACATCGAGATCAGTCACAAACAATACAAATAACTTAGTTCCGACATGCTACAATCGATTCACTCTGGTGCAGCAGCTCAGGCTGGCAGGGACATGGTTTCCTATATATCTGGGGTCGAATCGTTAAGTATTAATACGGTCATGATTCCATTACGAAAAATGTGTATCGGTCACGTGTATCTCCGTCTCTCTCTCGCACTGGAATCATGACAGTCAGTCTTCATTACACACCCATGTGTGGAGTAGGAAGCAGTCGCCGAGTGAAGGCCGGGCACAGCTTCTTGGAGTGGTGAGCGGAGGTCAGGTGTCGTGCGCGGAGATGACGCGGCGCACGAGCGGGGGCGGCGCGGGCGGCGGCGGCGCGGGCTCGGCGCTGCGCAGGCGCTCGGCGTCCGCCACGCGCTGCGGCAGGCGGGCGGCGCGCGTCTCCGGCATGCACAGCACGGCCAGCGCCGCCGTGCCGCTGCACGCGCCGTACAGCAGCGCTTGCACGTACATGTTCTAACGGAAACATAGCATAGAGGACCACGGCTTTGACACACAAACACATTCTTTATCTGAGGGCTCAAACTGAACGCCACGTAACATATAATGCTCAAGCACGTACAGTAGTGGAAGCGTTCAGAGAAACACATATCGAATATATACAACAACATATTACAACATAATTAACATAATAATTTGAACATATTAGCGATCTGAAGTCGTGGTTTAAAGTTTGAAGCCTAAATGAAGCAAATATTCAGGTTCATTCTTTTTTCAGCCGAGGGACTTCCTCAGCTGGACATTGGCCTCCCCCAAGCGTAGCCACACTGATCGGTCCTGTGCGTTGGCATCCACCGAATGCCCGCAGCCTTGACAAGGTCATCGCTCCACCTAAAAGGGAGGCCTTCCAACGCTAGCTACGTCTTCCGGTAAACTTTAGGCTTATAAGTGGTGTTATACTGACCAGCAGCGGCGTCTGCGGTGCCACGATGGAGCCGAGGCGGCCTATGAGTGAGCAGGCGGCCAGCGCGGACGAGCGCACGTGCGTGGGGTACAGCTCCGCCGTGAACACGTACAACGAGTTGAAAGCGAACGTGATGGCCAGCTTGCCCAGGAAGAACAGCCCCAGCGACGTGCTGTCGTGATCTGTACACAACAAAAGAGTGCAGGCGAAGTCAGTTAGATGCAAAGCTCTAGAATGGTCTATAGTCTCATATCCTGTTGACTTAAATTAACGATTTTAGAGTCTATCCAAACATCCTGAAACATACCTAATTATTTAGATGACGATTGGACTGTTGTATTCTATTGTTCATCATCATCATCATCAACATCATTTCAGCCGAAAGACGTCCACTGCTAGACAAAGGCCTCCCCCAAATTCTAAACTCTATTCTATTGTTATTCATAATATATAAGGGCTTACCTATGAAGAAGGGAGAAACGCAAGCTACCCCGCAGAGCAGAAAGGCGATGAAGATGCAGAGCTTGCGGCCGATGCGCTCCAGCGCCATCATGATGAGCACGGAGGCGGCGATCTCCATGGACATGTTGAGCGCGAAGTTGACGTGCTTGTTGCCGGACAGCGCCACCGAGTTGATGGTGAGGCCGTAGTACACGAAGGTGGTAGCGGCCCAGCACCAGCCGCACACCGCCAGGCGCACCAGCAGCACGCGCGAGTGGACCACGGCCCGCCAGGCGCCCGCTCTCCCCTGACCCCCGGGCGCCTCCGCCTCCGCTTTCGTGTCGTCCTTCAGCTTGCTCATCAGCTGCTCGTTCACGATTATCTGCAAGTATGCGTTTTAATCCAACATTGAAGTAATGCTTCAGAGTTTTGTATTCTAACCCTTATTTAACGTCTGTTAGTAAAAATAGAAAGCGGTGAAAGATCAAGCATTAGTGTACTCGGCTGTTCATAGCAGTTCTAATGGAGCTCTGCACTCTTTTCGCCAACATGTACAAAGCAGTTTAAGGTGAGTTGAAACAGATATATTTAGATCGGTCACCTTATTCCACCGGGCAGCCTTCCGTATGACGTTGGCGGTGTTGTCGGCGTCGCCGCGCGCGTGCAGCCAGCGCGGGCTCTCGGGCAGCAGCAGCCAGTACAGCGGCAGCAGCAGCGCCAGGCTGTGGATGGTGACGAGCAGGTGGCGCCAGTACGGCACGCCCCACGCCAGCCACGCGAACAGCACGCCGCCCGCGCCGTACGCGATGCCCGTGGCGCACGCGAACGTGGCGCGCAGCGACGGGTGCGCGATCTCGATCACTGGGGACACGATACCGTATAACGCCTTATTGGAAACTTAACTCGCCACAAATAGAGATATTTGTAAATCAAACTTAAAAAAAATGAATTTATAATGCATGAAATATGCAATATAGTCGGATGATAATGTCGATGACTTGTGGGCTACCTATGATGAGGTGGTTTGTCTTGTACTGTACATTTAACCGTCGTTAATTCCAATCTTGTTATAAATAAGATACGCACTGGTACAACAGAATGTATGGAAGAAAAAAACGTGTTGCGCCGACCCGCATGCATGGGGCAAGAGCAGGAAGATGATGATGACTAGTACACTACAACTGTTTTCTTAATATCCCTCGGCAAATTCGTGTTTCGTCAGTCGTCGTTTCTATCAGTTGCCCTTTGCACTTGGTGCAGACCGGACGCTCTCAATCAACTTGAAAGTATATAGAGTTGTTATCTTTTAACTTGATGTAATTTTTTTTTAAATGGGAGGAAAGCTGCTAAAGGAAAAAAAGTTTTACAGCTCTAACACGGAAATCAAAACAAAACAACAATAAAGTACTCGGTTCTGAATTCAAATTATTGTAATAATTGATGGACATGGCGTTTGTATTCGGCAAATTAATTAATGAAAATAGTTATACTATACAGCAGTGCGTGATCTTACTCATGACGTATCCGGCGCTGTTGAAACCGTAGCCGAGCGCGGCCTCCAGGAACTCCATGGCGAGGTACATCTGGTAGTTGACAGAGAACGCCTTCACGATGCCCATCACGCCCGCGAACGCCGCAAACAAGCAAAACGCCGTGCGCCGCCCGAACCTGCACCACGGTATTGTCAACTGATACATTATGCAGCTTATTAGACACTTATTCATGGGCGAACTATTTTCAGGTGGATGCATCTTCAGTATCCCTCCTAAAATAGTTTTCTATTGCCAATTCATAGATACAGATAGAACCAACTTTGTCGACGCATTCAGAATAGAACGAGAATATATATGGTAGAGGATCCCTCACGTGTCGGAAACGTAGCCGGTGAGGACGAGCGCGAAGGGCAGCGCGATGTTACGCACCGTGCCCACCATGGTGCGCATCCACTCGCGACACCCCAGGTTGAACTGAAATACATATATATCAAACATTATACACTATACGATAAAACGAACGCTTAGAACGCGCAAGTATACCATTTCATTTGTAAAGTGAAACATATAATGTAATAAAATCAAAACAAAGGTAAAACCAAAACACTGAGATTGAAATACACATGAATTGCGATTTGAATAGTTTCCTCGCTGCAAGAGTTTATATGCAATCGAATACTGTGAGATGGTTTACAAAAGCAGGTCAGACGAAAAAGTGACGCTCTAATGCGATCGCAGACATCGCCGTGCAATATTTTACTTAGGAGTTGCATTTGATAATATTTTCAGACTAATGATCTACTCATTTCAAAGATTCAATGAGGAATATTTCAAGTCCTGCTTCCTAAAAACAAATCCCTTATCCCAGTACTCCTTAGCATCAGCTGGGAATCGAACCCAGGACTGGTCATGCGACCACTAGACCAACGAGGCAGTCAGGAGTGGTTTGATATGGTTTATTTATGTTAGAAGGAGAGTCGCAGCTCACTTCAGCGAAGATAGTGTCCATGTTCTCATAGACGAAGGCGTCGCAGGCGATGGTGCGGTTCTGGTGGAAGGCGTCGCGCTCGCAGCCACCCAGGCCGAGCTCGGGCAGCGGCTCGTACCGCTGGCAGGCGGCGGCCGGCAGCAGTGCCGACGCCGCCTCGTTGTCGAACTGTGGAGCGCCGCCCTCGCATTCGGGCACCACGCATCTGTCACAGAACTCATAATCAGTCAATTTGCACAGCTTCTCAACTATGTTGAGGTCGGCATCCAGTCTAACCGAATGCACCTGTATCCTTTATTTTACATGAAGCGACAGCCTATCAGCCCTCCACAACTCAGTTACTAAATTATACTTGTCATCATTGTTTATTATATGTGATAAACAACACTTCCAGCTGGTGGTATTATTCACCACAACACTAAAAACTAGCAGTTGATTGCAAAATAAGGCAGGTTATCGTTATGTTGACGATAAACATTAGCAGAGCATCCAGCTTTCTTCGATAAATGCGTAATTTTCATTGTTTCGTGATTGCCTATTAAGTGTTATTGTTATTATTCCATGCTTATGGATTATATTGATTATTCGAATTGGCTTTATAAAGCAGGTATGTGCGTGTAGAATGGTATTACAATATTTACGTATACCTAGTAGATATTTCTATCTATTTTGTCTTCGATCAAGCAGAGTTGGTACAGCGAATTAGGCTGAGAGTTCTTAGAGTTATTACTAAAAGATTTGTTTAATGCGATCCTGTATTCCTGAAGTTCTGAGTACCCCATGTTACCAAATGACGAAAGTCAGAATGACTGTTTTATCTAAAGTGTTCAGTGGAGTGGTCTCGAAGTCCTCGCCGTCGCGTGGAGTTGTAGCACGTGGATTGTAGTAATGACGCAAGGCGAGATTGATCACTTTGACTCACTCAAACCGTGGCAAGGTTTGAGTGAGACAAACACCATCAGACCCAACAATTAAGTGCACCCGGCGCGCACGACGCGCAAATGTTGCGTTTTTCTCGACAGAGAGTGACACTTCTTTCAGGCAGCCTAGCGTCACGTCGTAAAAATGTAATCTCGCGGAACTACATGTTTAGACTATCTATTGTAAACGCAGTTTAATCAGCCAGCAGTCGCACTTCATAAATCCCTTTTCAGCGATACCAAGGATATTTTTTTAAGACCCTAGGTTGTAGTAAGTATCAAATAGCGCAGTTCTATCGCACACTCCCGGAAATGTAACCGCCAGGCTAGCAACTCGGCGTTGATGTTCAAGGCTCTCGAGCTTTGAGTCATCAGCCTTTGGCCCGTCTGTCAATCGACTCAAGTGCATCAAGTTAGTATTTGGTAGATCCGCCCCAGAGGTGAGAGAGCAGTACTCCATGCATGACCGAACTTGCGCTTTATACGGTACTTTACGCCTGAACAGCTGCTCAATACAAATTGAGCAGCTGTTCAGGCGTAAAGTACCGTCTCACCTTCGCAAGGATCCCCAACTTTTTTGCAGCCAACTGAGCGTTTGGCTCAATAAATGGGCCAAAATTTAGGGTCGACGTCAATGTAACACCCAAGAAGATCGAGATGGTCCCTTATCGGCACGGTTACACAGATTCAAGGGCTCAACCATGGCTTCCCGAAAAGACCGGATCTGAGGCCCAGTAGCCTGTGCGCTGGAAAGCAGTGCTGTCGTCTGCATACCCAAAGGTTCCAGGATTTAGCATATCATTAATGTGCAGCAAGAGCAATGTTGCCGCGAGCACCGACCCCTGAGGTACTCCGGCGTTAATACCCAACTGACCGGACGAGCAGCCATTGATAACCACTCGGATGGACCGATCCCTCAGGAAAAATGCAATCCAGTCACACAGACCACTAGCCAAACCGAAGGAAGGAAGCTTATCAATAAGACTCTTATGCCAGACCCTGACAGCGAGCGCTTCTCCGTGCCTCTCGACGGCCTCACTGCAGATGTGTATGGCATACGCTAGAAGATCCCTAGTTACCGATTTTGGTGGAAGCCGTATTGGCATTCACTAAGAATGTCATTGTCTTCTAGGTATGCCAGGAGCTTATTGATCAGTACACGCATACTCTAACAGAAGATGGACCATACTGAGCTGGGTCTGTAGTTAGTTGGGTCAGCTCTACTACTGTTCTTGGGCACGGGCTGTACATTGGCTTGCTTCCAAGCCTTCGGCATTTTTCTAGTCTCTATCGAAAGGCGGTATAGGCGGTCAAGATCGGCGATATTTGAGGCGCACAATTTTTAAGTACAATTGCTGGTATCCCGTCGAGGCCACTAGTCTTGTTCACGTTAAGATTACGCAGCACCCTACAGACTTCCCTCTGATACTTCTCTCTCAGGTCTGCTAGCTGTCTTTTAAATGTAACAATGAGCTTTTATCAAGGAGAACCGATCAGATGACATTGCTTAGGAACCACCACACGCACTGTAATGAATTTATAAAGCGTCGTTGTTATATAAACCTGCGATTGAATACCGAATTGCAGAGCTATACCCATCACAGATGTGAAGTATCGTTAAGATCTTCACAAAAAAGATCCTGTATTATTACATAACTTGTGTTGTAGCATCATACCTAAAATTTAAATATTTAAAGCTGTCCGTACAATCCAGTCGTGTAATCAAGTCCAGATACAAATATTGTTTACCTATCCAGTAGAAATCTTCTCCATGAAGTAGACACTCAGATAGTTAATTCATATGAAGAGTTGTGTATTATTGTGTTTGTTTTATTATAACCGAGGCTAAACTTACTGCACGGTGATTGTTATCAAACAATCTGTCGATAAGATAGACACGGCGCGAGGTGGAGACTCATCTCCGCAGCCTCGCGTATTCACTATTGAATGCGCTCAGTAACACTAAATATAGCAGTAGCACGATAAGGTAATTAATTATTTTGATTTGATTACTCAACACGTAATCATTTTGTTTGAAATTGTTTGCTCAAATGATCACGTACGGATACTGCAGAGTGTTCATCAGAAACCACATAGTCTTGTTTTATCTGAAACTTGTCTTCGTCTGAAACTATTGTTGGTTCAATCTGTTTCTGCTGAGCAAAGTCACAACGTAACATAAATATTCTGGTGGCAATGCGCCGCAGCTCCTAACGGGGCTGTGTCGCATTTATTTTTATATTTCAGATTTGCTCTTTGGTTATCCTTATCTGCCTGATTCTAAATACGTGTGTGATTCTACATTGGTGTGCTAATTGATCCTAAGTTACCGAATCTTCAATTGCGGTAGGTAATGTCCGCCTAATACTAGTTACTTGATTCTGTCCTGTGTGAATGTTTAGCGTATAAGTTGCTACAGTTTCCCAAGTCTGTGCAAGAATGTAATCCGGTCGTTGGACTCTGAATACATAACTTGTTACTAAATCACTTGTTAATACTGAACTTTCTTGTTTTTGGATCGTTTTGAATAATGTTATGAATGACATCAGCATGTGGGTAAAGATACATTCGCTTGGTAAACAACTATACAGTTCGTATTAGTTCCAAGTGAATGACACTGAAATAAAAAATAGTGAATATGTTGAAACACTGATAAAGATAATATCGTTAGGTGTGCTTGAATGAGGGCAAGACAGATTGCTTAAAAGATTTGGCGGAATTCGGTCTCCAGCTTATTGATAATAAGGTACATAATCCTTGATAAGGTACAAGAAAAGTGTTCAGAAATGCATGTAATTAAAAGCGTTAAAAATACATTCAAGGTTTGCACTGTAGAGGAGCTCGTGGCTAATTAATAACAGCCGCACGGGTCGATCTTCAAGGTTAAGCAACGCTTGTCGAGGTCGGTCCGTGGATGGGTGACCATTTTCAACATACCGAGTTTCCTCCGTGCCTCGGAAAGCACGTTAAGCCGTTGGTCCCGGCTGTCATTTGAAGATCTTTGACAGTCGTTACTGGTAGTCAGAAGCCTGAGATCTGACACCAGTCTTGCCAAGGGGTACCGTGTTACCCAGTTACTGGGTTGTGGAGGTCAGATAGGCAGTCGCTCCACGTAAAACACTAGTGCTCAGCTGAATCCGGTAAGACTGGAAGCCGACCCCAATAAAGTTGGGAAAAGGCTAGGCAGATTGATTGATTGATTGTACATAATCCTTGATAAGGTACAAGAAAAGTGTTCAGAAATGCATGTAATTAAAAGCGTTAAAAATACATTCAAGGTTTGCACTCACCGGAAAGGCACCGAATCAGCGACGAAGATGTAGTTGAGCGAGTACATGCAGGCGAGCAGGTTAGGGATGCACAGCATGATGAGCATGTAGCCTTGGTAGAAGCCAAATGGGCCGAGTTGCGCCAGCGCCGCCTCCAGCGAGTCACCGGCATCGTCAGCTTCGTCGGCGCTGGGCTTGCTGGCAGCGCTGCTGACGCGCCGCACCGCGCTGCGACGTGGCGGCTGCACCATGTCGCGAGCTGTCGCGGGGCGCACTGGCGCTCGCCGGCCCGCCAGCCGCCAGCCGCCTCGTCAAGTCGTTACTGATAACACTGAGATACGCGCCAGTCGCCACCTGTGCGTCTGTGCGCCTTTCTTCTACGCTCGTGACCATGTAGCGACACTGATCACCTGCAGCTGCCCTAACAGCGGCGATAATGCTGTGATAGCTTCTCCGTTACATTGCGTATGACATTTGGTTTGTTGTGGTGTCTCTTGCACTTTTAAGCTCAGTGCTCAAGCTGGGAGAAAAAGTTTGAGGTCGAGTTATTTTAAAATATATATTAATTCTTGTTTGCATGCCGACTAAAGTACTATAATAAAGCGTTTTTCTTATCTATACAATAAGTTTATTCATCATCATCATCATCATTTCAGCCGAAAGACGTCCACTGCTGGACATAGGCCTCCCCCAGGCGTCGCCACATTGACCGATCCCGTGCGTCTCGCATCCAGCGCCTTCCCGCAACCTTAACCAGGTCATCGGTCCACCTAGTGGGAGGCCTTCCAACGTATCGTCTTCCGGTTCGCGGTCGCCATTCCAGAACTTTTCGGCCCCATCGGCCATCCGTTCTGCGAGCAATGTGCCCTGCCCACTGCCACTTAAGTTTAGCAATTCTCCGGGCTATGTCGGTAACTTTAGTTCTCCTGCGGATATCATCATTTCTGACGTGATCAGGCAAGGAAATTCCGAGCATAGCCCTCTCCATTGCCCTTTGGGTGACTTTAAGCTTTCTGATAAGGCCCATTGTGAGCGACCATGTCTCGGTCCCATAGGTTATCACTGGTAACACACACTGGTCAAAGACTTTTGTCTTGAGACACTGCGGTAAATTGGACGAGAAGATACCACGCAACTTCCCGAACGCCGCCCAGCCGAGTCGGATTCGACGGTTGACCTCTTTCTCGAAGTTGGACCTACCCAACTGGATCGTTTGTCCCAGGTAGACATAATCGTCTACAACTTCGAGTGTAGAGTCTCCGATCTTGATAGGAGTGGGTGCTACATGGGCGTTCACCATGATCTTGGTTTTGTCCATGTTCATTTTAAGACCCACTCTTTCGGAAGCTTTACTGAGGTCATCGAGCATTTTACTGAGGCTTTCCATGGTCTCAGCCATGACCACTATGTCGTCGGCAAACCGAAGGTGAGTGATGTACTCGCCATTAACGTTGAGCCAATAAGTTTATTAAATAAGTTGAATGATAACCATAGATATAGTATGTACAGGATAAACAGAGTCAGATGAAATGCGAAACCAAAAAATAAAATCTATGTGTGAGGGAAATTGTCCATGTGTTAGTTAAAACAGTGTTGTTAAAAAGTCCATGTTCAGTATCGATATCGATACTGGGTGAACACAATAAGAAAAACGATTAGAGGGTTTTTGCAGTTGTTGGTTATATTGAACTGTTATAAAATCTGAGCAAAATACATTCTTTGCTTTTATTAAAATACAAATTACAAAATACTATATAGGTTGGCCACTAACTAACCATACGATAGGGAGTGTCATTCTTACAGAAACAAATAAATTAGGTATAGATTCTTTTATTAGGTGTCGTCGATGTTTTCTTAGTATGCAGTAGGTATTTCAATACGAAATGTTTACTACATATTGTAGAGTTTTATTTGGAGACCATCCATCTCTGTTTAAAATTCTAATTAATTTTTCTCTTAATACAGAATTATTTGGGAATCTGTAGGTACACAAATCTTACAAATTATTATTTACACAACAGAAGAATTTGCTGGTGAGCAGAGCACTGATGTATTCAAGACACTGTAAAACTAATAAATGCAAACAATATAATGACTTTTCTAAATCTACTCAAAGTAACAAAACATCAAAACTCTCCGAAACATTTTGAAAAACAAAGGCTGATATAATAAACATGCAACTTAAAGTACAGTATAGATGAATACATCTTCTCAATCCTAATTTAAATCTATTTTAACAAAACTTGACTAAATAAGTTTGTATTCATGCCATGATGTCACTATAAAACGATTCAGTTTTTATCGATACTCCTGACGTCATCGCTTTGTCAAGCCCTAGCGTAAACAAACAATTTTCTCTTTTACATTATATTTTAGCAAATTCTGTTTAAATATACGAAATATACTTTTATAAAACAATGGAAATCAATGTACTATTGTAAGAATATTTTTCTGAGCCGATTACTAGCAGAAATTTGTCAAAATATGGTTTGAAACAATCCAAGGACAAAATTGTATTTACCTATGAAACGTGTATTATTGGGGTTACTTTCGTCTTGTAACGTCACATTCACTCACAGAACAAGCCCCATAGTTGCATAATTAATATTATCAATTTAAATCTAAAGATTATTATTCAAAAGCAAGAAATTCACCGCGGTGTAAAACAGATGGGACGATATGGACTCTTTCTCGCGAAAAAAATTACATATCGGTACATCATTCACTCTCTCTTTTTCTCTTGGGCGTTTAGTACTTGATTAAGATTTCTCGCTCGCACGCTTCGTGTATCTTTTTCAAAATTCTAAACACCCTTGACTTTGACAAATCTAAGACAAAGAAAATAATTGCCATAATATTTAAGGAACCGAATTTTTTATCTAAATAATTAAAACCTTTTTTTGTACAAAGAGTCGGTAAGTTTTTGAGATGGTAATATGTCTGAATTTCATCTTGTATATAATAAAGTGACACAGGCTTAAATACTATATTCTTTCCGCTTATTTTGTTTGAAGTATCTCTACTCACTGAGGATCATCCCTCCGTTTTCGTAACTTTGCTTTAAAGGGTTCGGTACCCAAAGGGTCCAAAAGGAGCTATAATGCAACCTGTTAAATACCGAACACTAAAATGGTATTTCCTTACTTAAGTTTGTACTAAAGGGATTGAAGGTATAAGTAAAACTACTGACTGTATAATGAACTGAGTAACGCAATTATATTTGCTAAAACTCACCAGACCCTATACCAAATTGGCAAACAATCTCCATTGCGCCTTCTATTTCGACGCCAACGCCATCTAGTTGCGTCATTGTAAAACTTAAAAAGAAACAATGTTTTTGTCGACCTAATGAGCCACTCACGTGTCCGTCGATCTGTCTGTCCATCTGTCAGTCTGTCGTCTGTCACACTGGTTTTACAGCCAAGTGGTTGGAGCTACAGTCTTCCAAATTTCACAGTATAAGTGTCTTGTTTACCCAAAGCCATATAAATTGCCAAAAATATGTTTAAAGGTTTTAAGGGCACAGAGCATACAGGTAAAGAGGGACGCGAAAAAAATACCTGCGCCATCGAGTTGGGTATCGCTCTTTAGAGCTCATTGAGTAAATAAATGCTGTATATTTCGTTTCAAAAAATATTGGAAAAGGAATGAGAAGCCACCAAAGTCAGTGTTTTTACAAAATTTTGTTCCAAAGAACTTATAACTTCCCATTGACCACAGAGGACTTTTTTATATATGAAATAGAGGTCTATCTCAGCGACATAATTAAGAAACTGGAACCTGGACAGTGTCCTCTGGACACAGATTTTGGAACTATTGCCAAAATACTTGTTTTAATAAATTTTAGGTAACAAAAAGTGTCACATTTCGCGAGAATCGAACCAGGATAAGTCGCGCGTCTGCCTGACTCCTTATGAATCGGCTACTCAGACTCACAAAATTACTTGCTGGTACTTATTTCAAATTATACATCATGAATACCGCCATCTTTGTGCTGGTCCTCTAGTTAATTTACGATATAATGACAACAAATTAAAATGTCATTTAAATGTATGGAGAGGCAATACTTTTACTGTCCAACCTAATTTTATACACTTATATTAGAACGATTACTCGTTTGCCACCAGCCACTATGGAGATTGCCTCCCTGCCATTGACTTATGAACTTCAAATTTGGTGATAATGTTTAATTTTAAGGTTACACTAGTCGACTTCTTCCATACAAACGTACTCTAGCGATTACTCCACTTAACAAAACGGCCTTCATACAGGGATAGATTAGTAATTCAACAATGCAAATAATTTTATTTTGAAAATATACATTTAGTCGTTTTTTCATGATATCTATCTTCCCAAAGGTCTGTTTATAAAATTTCGCGGGCTCGTTTTCGTCCTAAATCATCATCCATTTCGATACAAATTTGTAAAAGTGCTGATTCGTACGCGAACCAGCTTCTTACTGCTCATCACAGCATCTACCTCTTCCGCACGTATTGTTGGATGCGATAGCATGCATTTTAACCCCGCGCACAAAATAGTTCGTGCCGTCGACTAGAGGAGACTAGACTACCTTAAGTATATTTTACTAACAAATACCAATACATTGAGAAATCAGATTTTCTTTGAAATTTCTTTTTTTTTTCTTGTTTTTGCGGTTTGGTATGGAACCCTAAATGTGTACTGAGGGCCGCCTCGCCCTGGAGAGTATATCGAAATCCAATCGAATCACCCTCCAGTGGATCAAGGGGCACAGTGGATGCAGATGAACTCGCGAAGACGGGCTTCGAGATGTTAGTGCTAGGCCCGTACCCACTTCTCCCCTTGCCTTTCTCGCAATTTTGTGTGTGGATTCGCCAAAGATCAACAGAACTACATAATAACAGTTAGTCACGGGCAACAGACTGTAGACTAGACAGTCCTAAATGGCTGTGCCAAACTTACACCCGCGTCTTATTAAAAAACTCCTCAGCCTGAGTAGAAATAACCTAAAAATAATTATAGAGACAATAACGAGCCACACCCTTCTTAACAAACATCTATTCAACATAGACACCACGGACAGCCCACTTTGCAGGCGCTGTTTTAACGCCGAAGAATCACCCGCCCACGTATTCCTGGAATGCGATACCGTGGCATCTCAACGCGAAGAAATCCTCGGAATCCACTACCACTTCTACCCTAAGTTTCAGTACACGGTAGACAGTGAAAGTGTGCGAACGCGTACACTCTACGCTCCATACCATAAGTACATATAATTCGACAACTTTTCTCAAACTTTTTATCTTTGACAACATTCGTTATGGCTAATAATCAAAACAATGTTCAAGTGCAAGAGTTGCGACAACCAGGTCAACGACGGGGTCAGATGCACTGAATGGAAGAGAAAGCTCGGTGATCGCAAATAACATGGAGGCGCAACACCTGCAAAGCCCTTGCCGTGAGTCCCCGGGTCGGTTCATCAACAACAACAGATTCTGACACCCATACAGTCTGGTCAAATGGAATCACAGTCAGTTTTGATGGAAGACCTTAAACACATTAACAAGGAGTTAGCGGCAGTGAAGGCCATGAGAGCGGAATTCTCCGAAGTCACTAACTATATTGCAAAGATGAGGGAGTCTCTCCAATTTGTGCACGGCTCGTTAAGAGATCTCACAAGTAAGGTGTCATGATTGGAGCAGGAGATGGATGGGTTAAAGAAGACCAAAGACGACGTTGCCACATTACAGGAGCGCTGTAGGAGTCTGGAACTTCAGTGTGGCGACAACGAGATCCAGGATGAATAACATTGAGATTAAGGATGTGTCCGAGTCGCACTTAGAGAACTTGTTCGACGTCATCGCTAAAATAGGGGATGTAATCAAATGCCGCAACCCTAAAGAACGTAATAAATTATGTGGCAAGGATACTCTTGAGAAACGATTCTGTTTCAGCGGCTAGAAAACATAAAAGCTTGAGCGCGGGCGGTTTGGGACTCCGAGGTAAAAAAACGTCACGTCACGTCTAAAATATACGTCAACGACCACCTGACGCAGAATAACAAGGCTTTACTCAATAAAACCAAGATTTTGGTTAAGGAAAAAGGCTTCGATATTCGTAGCTTTTTTCCTTAACCAAAATCTTGGTTTGGGAAACGGGTTGCAAAATATTTATCCGTAAAAACCATCCATCACCGAAGCACCACATCAGGCCTGAACAAGATTGAAAAAGCTTTTTTAGGCTACACCGCCGATCAGTCTGTCGACACACCGCTATTGATCTTTGTCAAATCGTTTAATTTAAGTTTGAGAAACACAGGTATTTATTTATTGCACGCATTCCATTCTCGCCTGACTTTTGTTTTCGTATCGCTCGGTGTTATAGCATTTAGCTTCGCTATTTTAAACTTTATGCTCATATAATTGAGATCGGGATCTGCTTACACTTAAAATTACTTCTTTGCTTTTGTTTCACTTACATTACAAGTTATTGCGCATGTTTTGTGGAATCTGTTCTTCGCTCACGTGGACCACCCCACAGGACCCGTTTTCGGGATTAAAAAATACTTTTTTCCAAAAAAATACTACCGACTTCCCACTAAAAACACTACAAAGTGAAAAATAACTTTCTTTTTCGAAGTCGGTGTCATTGGTAGGTACCATTTTTATTCCTTATGGACACCGACTTCGAAAAAGAAAGTTATTTTTCACTTTGTACACTACAACTACTTTTTGTAAAAAGGTTTTTTTATTTATCAATATTTAGTTGTACCTATTAAGCAACTTGCCTTTAGTTAGGTACTTATAATGCCAGAATAGATTACCCGAATACCATAAAACTTGAACATAACCGGTGAAATGAGAGTGTACCAAGGTGAACTGTACACATCTGCGAACTCCTTTAGAGCGTACTGGCATGATGTTATGGTATAAACAATAAACAGATATGCGATTGCAGCAATTCCGAGAGATTTGCCGTTATTTATTGAAGAGTTCTGTTGTATATCTCCAAAGTTCTTTATTCGATCTTCACAGAATTAAAATGTCACCAATTTCGGAATATAGAGTATATTCCGAAATTTCAAATCAAACAAAAAAACACTTTTCAAAATCGGTCCAAAATGGACGAACATAAACAAAAAAAAACATTCAGGAAGTCGAACATAGAATCTCCTCCTTTTTGGAAAGTCAGTTAAAAATAGCCTATGTCACTCAGGAATAATGTAGCTTTCTTTTGGTGTAAGAGTTTTTTAAATCGGACCAGTAGTTTTAGGGCCTATTCGGTACAAACAAACAAATAAACAAAAAAAAATCCTCTGTATAATATTGGTATAGATAATAACCGACCTTTTTTTATAGTTTTTACTTGAGACATAATGTGACTGTACCTTATACCTTATCTTATTCTAGTGTTATTTTTGACTTATCATGGCACCTATTCGGGGACTACGGACGAAAACATCAGCTTTCTATAGGAATGTGTGTATTAACTCGTTTGATGTCGCTTGTCTGAATGAAAAATGGCTTATTGAGGGTATATCTGGTAGTGAATTTTTTGATGACTGATATTTAGTCAGACGTGATCGAAATTACTCGCACACTAATCAAACCATGGGCGGGGGGCATTTGTGTTGTTTAAATATGTAATGAGCAGTCTGGTAACTCTTTGATGGTGCAACTATATAACTTCGTAAGTTACTTGGCTGATATTGTTCTTAAACATCCTGCAGAAAAGTTCTTAATTCTTGGCGACTTTAATCAGCCATATATTGACTGGCAAGTGGCGTCGGATGGTGATTACCTGTTCCCTCATAACCTGCACGGCCCCATTCAGACTAGCTTTTGCGATACTCTTGCCGCTTGCAGTTTGTTACAGTACAATCCTCATCGCAACGAAAATGACAGGATTCTTGACCTCGTGCTGTCGCACAACGAAGTTACTGTCGCTTGCAGCCGGGATACTTTAGTGGAAGAGGAGTCACACCAAAAAGCCCTCTGTATCTCTGCTGAATTCGTTCAACTACATCAGGTGCATTCTCGGCCTCGAGTCAAGTTTTTGTATGCTCTTGCGAATTATGTCCCCATAACAGATGAAATCAATATGCTGATTCCAATAACCCCAAACACGACTAGGATACATTGTTTTATTTCGGGGTTCCAGTGGCCATTGAGGTCTTCTTCATCAGTTCCACTTCACCAAATGATACTTTCTGAGTGCAAATGATTGCAATATTATTGAATTTGCCATTTCTCGAAATCCTGGAGCTGTTTTGGCATAATGTAAAATCAAAACAGCAAATCAACTGTTACCCGGCTATTCTTAAATTGGGTGAAACTTCATCGAGTAACGGGGAGAAAATTTGCAATATGATCGCCGACTACTTCTTTTCTAATTGCCAAGAACGAAGCGGGGATGATGTGTTCTTGACCACTGCATTGGATGCACCTCATGGTCAATCGGTTGCTTAAACAAGTGGACATTAATAAATCCGCAGGGCTTGACGAAATTCCTCTTTTTTTAATATCCAAATGTGTTATGAGTCTATCCGTTCCGTTGACAATATTATTTAAGCGATCATTGGAATTAAGAGTGATGCCACATATCTGGAAGTCAGCGTATATAACGCCGATTCATGAAAAAGAACCCAAGGACAGATAGACAACTACAGACCGATTTCTAAGCTTTGCGTGTTCGCTAAAATCATGGAGAAAATTGTACACAGACAACTTTCGCCTTCACTTAAACTAAATTTCTCAGAACATGAACATGGATTTTTAAAAGGTCGCTCCAACACATCCAATCTCGTGGTCGTGGTGTAGTGACTATCTAACGGAGCACATGTCCAGAAGTTCACAGGTCGACGTTATATATACTGACTCCAGCAAGTGTTTTGATCGAATTGATCACGCGCTTCTTTTGCGCAAACTTTTATTCGTTGGTGTGACGGGTAATTTGTTTAGATGGTTCTCATCGTACATGGGAAATAGGTATCAGACGGTGGTTCTCAACGGTTACACGTCGAGGGCGATGTACATACCATCGGGTGTTCCCCAAGGATCCGTGTTGGGACCTCTTTTATTTAATATTTTTATCAATGACATTGCCTCTTGTTTCCTCAATTTTATTGTTTGCAGATAACATGAAGACCGTGAGTCAAGTAACAACCGATGAGGACGCATGTCGTTTACGGGTTGATCTGGACTGGTTCCACGACTATTGCGCTAGAAATAAGCTGGACTTAAATGTGTCCGAATGTTATGTATGTACGTTTACTCGTAAGCCAAATACTGTTAAGTACAATTACAAGATATCGAGCATCTTATTAGCAAGAGTCAGCGTCGTCAGGGACCTTGGGGTAACTTTTAACTCAAAGCTTTTGTTTGATGTGCATATAAATAACATAGTCAACAAGGCTTTTAAAGCTTTGGGTTTTATTTAAAGGATATCTTCTGATTTCAAGAATGTTAAAACTATGAAGATACTAGACTATCTTTACTGTGCGTTCGTCCGTAGTCTCCTTGAATATGCTTCTCAAATTTGGAATCCAATTTATAATATTTATGTTAATCACATTGAAAGCATACAATGACGATTAATGAGGTTCACACAATATCGGTTGAAAACCTATCTCCCTAATTACTTAAGTCGGTGTAAAAAATTCCCATTCTGCCCCTAAACGAACGGAGAAAAATTGCAGAATTTGCTTTTCTTTTTAGCATTGTGAACGGGTGTACCTACTGACGTTCCTGAGTTGGTGGGCAAGGTTGGACGGCGTGTATCGTGTGCATTTCTTCGGTATGCCCGTGTCCTTCGTGTACCTAAAGTTAACATGTACTTACAGACAGAATTCGTACATGATAAGATTTTGTCGTACGTTTAATGCAGTTTGCAGAGGCGGCGCTAGGCGTAGGCGACGTGGGCCGCCGCCTGCGGCATCGCAGTCAGAGGAGTCTCGCGCCTCATTGTTTATATATTACTAGCTTTTGCTTAGCATAAGTACCCACTTCAAAAAACCATTATATTTTAGGGTTTTGGGCCGACTTATTTGAGAAAGTGGAGGTTTGAATGGTGAACCAATATTCACCATTTAAACTTCCACCCCCTTTAGGATGATTTCCGTTATAAAAACTTTCATAATTATGGCCTGCCTAAGACTTCAAACTATCTCCATACCAACGGTTCACTGGTTTAAGGGTGAAAAGGTAGACATGCAAAAAGAGTTGCTTTCGGATTTATAATATTTGTATGGATTCAATAAAATTATTCAAGTCTTATCCTATCCGAGGTGCAACGCTAAAATATTGAATTCTCTTGGAGCTTTATATTTTATGCAAGAGAGAGACGGCAAAACTTACCCCTAGTACTGTATAAATGCTAGTTCTTCAATTATTCTCTTTATTCCTAAGCGTTTCCACAAGTAAAAGAAAATTGTGAAAAAAATTACAAGCTCGCTCCTGCGTCTCTGTACCGTATTAAGCACTAATGGATAATTTAGCAGAGTTATGCTAAAAAAGAAACTGAAGGGTAACGTACGTTGGCTATCCATATTACTTAAAGTCTACTTATCCATTTATTTTTATTCAAAGAATCCGTTTTCTTACGTCGTCAGAGGGCTTCGCGAAATGTACCCTGCCCACATCAAATTTACATCTGGCGCCGCCACTGGCGGTGTGTCGGGATGTTGATCTGGACTTGTTTGATACTAAGATTAAAAACCTAAAAACCAAATTGAGTATGTGTCGGGTTTAGTCAATAATACGGACGTCAAAATAAATCACGAGCACGCCACCTGTCGGCAAATCAATAACAACTACGCTGTGGCGCGCTTTCTCTAACGACTTGCGTGGTGGGGACAGCGGAATATAGGAGTGGAGTACTGACCGCCTTGGAGCTAAGACGTCGTAGAATCAGTATCGATCCGTAATATTAGTAAGCAAGATTGTAACTGTGAACTATTTAAATAAACCCAGTGTATCGAATAATTTATGTTATTTCATTTGCACGACTGTACCCACCGACCTGCCCACACACGATGTCTTAACCTAAGGGAATACATCCTGACTTCCCGATGGTTTGCATCTATCGGCCAGCCTTGATGCGACATATGCGTTTTTTTGATATGTAGAAACAATTGTTCACTTTTTTTGTATTTGTTGGGCGTTGAGTTATATCTTTTTATTTATGCTCTCGCTGATGTGTATTATATGGTAACTTTTATATGGGTGGAAACTTTTAATTGTCCTTTTCTTTTATGTTGTTTCTGCGCATTGGTGTACTAGCTGTAAGTTTTCCTAAGATTAATAAAATAAAATTAAAATAAAACAAAATGTGAAAAGTCCGACACGCACTTGACCGGTTTTTAAATAAAATGGAAATATTATTCATCAAATGGCTTAAAGTCAGCCGAAGGGCAATGGAGAGGGCTATGAGAGATATTACTATTATCACGCAAGGAAAATAGCATCTGGTTTTCCTTATGTGATCGAATCAGAAATGAAGTCATCCGCAGGAGAACCAGGGTTATCAACTTAGCCCTAAAAATTGCCAAACTTAAGTGGCAGTGGAGAGGGCACATTGCTCGCAGAACGAATGTTCGATAATTCAATAAGCGCAGCGTTGGAAGACCTCCCTCCGGTGGAGCGATGACCTGGTTAAGGCTGCGGGTATTCGCTGGATCGCCGATCGATTCGGTGATACTTCTGGGAAGCGTATGCCCAGCAGTGGACGTCTTTTTTCGGCTGAAATGATGACGATGATGATGAAATATTAGCTTCCAATTCTGATGAAAATACGTAAATCCACGAAGCTGTGGAACGTATTCGTTTCAGAAATATTGACACAATGCCGCTTTTAGTATTAATCTACTTTATGATAAGTTATATCAACACATTACATCTGTCTAATTCCAGTTCGATAAGATTGTCAGGGTATTGAATGATGTGATTATTAACTGTTAACACTTTGAGAGATCTAGCCGCTTGCTCTGAAATTATTTATATTACTATAATATTAATTACTACTCATATAATATAAATAATGACAGTATGTTGAAACTTTCATCGAATTCTCATAGCATAGCAGAATAGACATTCATTCTTGCGAATTCACTTTTAACTTTTAGGCAGGCACTTTACCAACTACCAACACAACAACGGGTACTAGGGCAACTTTCTAAATAGATCATATTGTTGAACTTAGGCAAGTTACTTGTCTCTGCTACCTATGGATGCAGTGGCTCATCTTTTCATTGAAATGAAATTAAATGTCTAATGCTGGACATAAGCCTCTCCCAGGCATCAGCGTTGCTATATAAATGATAGACTGTTGATATATAAATTATTGACAAATTGCAGATACCTATAAGCTTTAGAATCATCTACCCACTTATAGCACCCAATCATTGAGTTGTAATGTTTCTTTCTTAACATCTAAGTAAGAGATAATTTGATTGTTAATGACGCATCTGAAACGTTTAATTGCTTGTACCAGTCCCTGTCTACGTAAACTGAATAAGTGTTATCTACTAGCTACAATGTGAAGGGGTTTGTGGCTCATGGAGAACTTTATTAACATTGGTTTTAGCTGTTGTAACAACTAGCAAGATTATGTTATCTTGTCTGCGCTTAGTACCGGTTGGGTCCCACAAGGTGGCACACTAGGGCCATTATAGGCACAATATTTATTATTGCACAATATTATTTAGATAACATGGAAAACTTACAGCTAAAAATGAACAGAACAAGAGCAGTAAATTTGTCAGTCAGCCAATTAAAAGTTTTCACTTATAAAATATTGGATATTACTTAATATCGGCTTGTGTTTAAACACCGCCCAAAAAAGTACCTATTTTACTACCAAAAAAATTCTAAACGGTTACCAAAATGGATAAATGGTCACCAAATAACGTTTCCTAAAATATTATGAAATAAATCCATTTTTTCGTATTATTGACTGCCAAAAAAATATATGGACGCCTTTAAAGTCGACGGAGCCCCGCTGCGCGGGGCTCCTATTTCCGTCCGCAGGGTCTAAAGTAACCTAACACGAACGAGATGACGGGAGCCGAGTTCGCTCGCTTTGCTCGCTCACTTCGGCTCCCGTCATCTCGTTCGAACCTAACCTGTCCGTGTCGGGGTGCCCTAAGCTCCTGAGCTCGCTTCGCTCGCTCTTGGACTAATTCGTTAAAAACACGAATACACCCGGTATATTAATCTTTGAGTTGGATAGAATTTGGTGACCGTTGATCCATTTTGGGAACCAATTATTTTATTTGGTGCCTAAGCTTAGAGTCTTAAAAATATTTTTGATGACCGTCTAAATTATACCCCTTAATATCTATGGACACTACAGAAGACGTCTATAACAATAGATCGCCAAACAAGACTACTAAATATCTTACACAACAATCACTAACAAATTGTTTAAAATACATAACAACCTTTACTTAGCATTGAACTGGTTGAAAAAGTTTCGGCTCAAGCACTTCCTGACTGATGGCACACTAGTTAGAAATGGATCAATATCGTGCTGCTTACACAACTCTTAAGATGTCTACTTGCCCGCACAATATATGCATTCTGTCTATAAATTGTGGAGGCTGATGGCACCTGCAAAGGTGGATGGAATCTTTTTGACTTCATAGGGGTATTAAAATAAAATTTGGATAAAATATCGGAGCAGTTTATACTGTTGTTAAAGATTTTCAACAAACAAACGCAGTCACTAATCTCGCGGCGAATGAATAAAGGCAATATGTGGTATTTTTTACAAAGGATAAGGTAATTTTCGGACTGATATGGTACTTTCTGGTGGTAACATGGGTTCCATATTTCAGATGCATATTCCAAGTGGCTTCTAACAAAAGAAAACAACAAGATAAACTAGATAAAGTACTACAAATAGTTGCATTACTTTTACTCCTGACGGTACACATGTGTAATAAAAGAAAAAGTATACGGGTCTGTGAAAACCATTTTTAGATTCAGGGATCCGTGTGCGTAAAATTAAGCTTTAAATTGCAAATTTTTGTTAGAGTCAAAGTCCCACCCCTCTGCAAGCCAAATGGTTGCTTTTGGATATGTGACAAAAATTACGACAGTAGTATATATAACGAAATTAAAAGGAGAAGTGCCTATCACAGCTAAGTAGACTTTACAAGTTTACGAGTAATAGTCGACCAACTTATAAAATGTACTTGGAAAAGTAAACGTTTTGTATATTGATGTATGGGGAATTGGGGACAACAGTTTTCGAGCGGCAAAGTTAATTTTGTCCCTTCGTTAGAGCGGTGCTTTCATTGTTTATTAACCTTAGTAATGTAACCTATTTATTTTGGTGAATGTAGCTGTTTATACGAACACTCTGTGCGCGAGTCAGATTCGGCCGGTTTTTTAATATGTGTCGTTGTATTGTCAATGTTTGTTGATCATAGTTTTTTTATCATCTTATACATAATATGTTACGGATTATATTATGTTCTGTCATCCGTGATCTTTTTGAACTGTATTGGGTTTGAAGCCTGTAAACAAACCGCCATCTATTCCTTCTGGTATGAGTTACTCCGACTACTAGTGTACTCGGCGAGCACAATGTGTGTACTCGAGCATGAAGCTCGAAGCTCGTCACTGTCTGCCCTCCCTTACCGCTGTAGTACAAGTTTGGTGATATTAATTTGTGTTCTAGTTGGATTCGAGCCAAAAAAAAACTCATGAAAAATTGTCTGCTGTATGCGTGGGTATGTATCATTCAAAATTAATGGTAAACTAAATGCGGATAACCGGCTTTTACACATTTATTTTTGTGTTTACGTTACGGCGAGCACGTGGCGCCGGCCTGGCTTTCGCGATCGCCGGCTGGCTATATGGACCTTATTTGTTGAGCGGTAGGGTTGAATGTTGCACAGAGTACGTTATCACAGAAGGGGTCAACTGTCAGGCGGGCTGGCTATCTCCTTTTAGCTATCAGCGGCAGTCTGAAACAGGTGATCCTGAAGGGGTGGGCGGGTGACGGGTGACGGTGTGCGGAGCAGCCGGCGTGGGCGCCGCACCGCACACCGCCTCACTGGTGCCGCACGCACTAGCACGCCGACCTTTTAGCTAGAGGGACGCCGCACAAGCCGCTACTCGAGGTCTAACTTGGCGTGCTTGACTCAAGTTAATAAAATTCGCGTGTGCATACTAGCGCTACAGTTGAGTTGGGTAGTGCTGACTTGCTGAGTAGACAGCGCGTGAGTGATGTCGGGCGCGTGCGCGGTGAGCGAGGAATGGTGCTCGGGCTGGGGCCGCTGGCAGGCGCGCCTGGCGCTGCTGCTGGCGTTGCCGGTGCTGCTGACGGGCGCGTACGGCACAAACTACGTGTTCCTGGCCGCGCCCACGCCGCACAGGTAACCAAACGCACATAGTACAATATTTACCTTTTATTTATTTATTTAAACTTCATGTACAATGGTGATACATAGGCGTATTTAATGCATCAAGGCATTCTCTACTAGTCAACCTTTTATTATACGAGTAATTCGCACGCTGTGAGTTATTTTGAGGCACTCGTAAATAAAGGGATCGACAGAGATTTTTCTTAATTTGGGTTCACATTTGTGTTTGTGTCCATAGGCTAGATAGAGGAAAAAAAAAAGGTTATCAGTGTGAATAAAATATTGTATTGACAGCCTGACGTGTGCTTGTATACGAGTAGTAGCTTTCTATAGTGTTACAATTTTACTTCGAAATATCTCATTTTTAACCGACTGGCATTTTTTTTGTATCTTCTTTTTAATATTTCTGGACAATTGACGGTATGACTATAAACACATTAACTTTAATATCAGAGGTTTATTTAAGTTATGTCAAAACCTTTGCAAGCTTGTGATTCGTGATAAGTACATTTATTTAACAACAATCTCTCGTATGTTATGTGGATAAAGTCTCCGAATTAAATTGTAAGTAACGCTGGTACATAACATATTAGTTTGCTGAAAGCTGCCCGCGTTAACGAGGGCTCGCCGGTCGCCTCGCACGCGTGCGGGAGCTTCATGAAAGAATCTTTGCACGAAAGGTCGCACGCATGATAACAACACGATCATTCGGCACTTCGTTTATTTATTTAAAAACCGGCCACGTGCGAGTCGGACTCACGCATGAAGGGTTCCGAACCATAATCGCAAAAAACGGCAAAAAAATCACACTTGTTGTTTGGGAGCCCCACTTAAATATCTATTTTATTTTAGGGTATAATTTAGACGGTCATCAAAAATATTTTTAAGACTCTAAGCTTAGGCACCAAATAAAATAATTGGTTCCTAAAATGGATCAACGGTCACCAAATTCTATCCAACTCAAAGATTAATATACCGGGTGTATTCGTGTTTTTAACGAATTAGTCCAAGAGCGAGCGAAGCGAGCTCAGGAGCTTAGGGCACCCCGACACGGACAGGTTAGGTTCGAACGAGATGACGGGAGCTGAAGTGAGCGAGCAAAGCGAGCGAACTCGGCTCCCGTCATCTCGTTCGTGTTAGGTTACTTTAGACCCTGCGGACGGAAATAGGAGCCCCGCGCAGCGGGGCTCCGTCGACTTTAAAGGCGTCCATATATTTTTTTGGCAGTCAATAATACGAAAAAATGGATTTATTTCATAATATTTTAGGAAACGTTATTTGGTGACCATTTATCCATTTTGGTAACCGTTTAGAATTTTTTTGGTAGTAAAATAGGTACTTTTTTGGGCGGTGTTTAAACACAAGCCTTTATTTTATAGTAAAAAAATAAATAACTAGGTAATGATAGTAGACCAAAGGCACGCTGGAAAGACGAACTAGAGACTGTCGCTTACCATAACTGAACTTTTAAAGCAGCAAATAGAGACGAATGGAAGAGGGTTTCATTCTCACAGAGGTGTTCATGCAACCAAATTTAATCTAATCGAATTAATTCTGTAGTTATTTAAGATTATTTCTGAATAAACTATTTAAAATTATTTATTTCACATTATTTATTGTAACGTTTAATTATTTTAATTAATAATCAATTAATTAATTGGAAATTTAATGACCTGGACTTATCTTTTATTTCTTTTTTTTGAAATAAAAATGAAATAACCCAAATAGTTGGCACACAAGAAAACTTAATTTAAAATTAATAAGTAATAATAAAATAAATAAATAAAATAAAACATGTTTATTTCTCACCACAATATTACACAATACATCATTTGGAATGGTTTAATAAGCTTATTATTATTGTGGGAGACTGGTGCCCAAACTAGACAGCAAGCCTGTGTTTCATTCATATCAGGACACCACGACTCCGCCCTTAACACAGTCATTTTCTCGATGCATTATTTTTAGGAATTGAATCTTGATTGGTGAACACGAACATAATAGATAATGACAAGTTTTTGTTAGTATGTGTGTGTTTTGTATGAGAGTGTGTGGTGGTGAGTGTGTGTGAGTGGGTGTTTTTTTACATTAATAGAATTACACTAAGGTAGCAAGTAGTTTTTCGGTGTCATCGTAATTAAAATCTTGTTGGAAGGAAGTTATTTCCTTTTTATACATGTTCTTAGTAAGATTTACTATCGGTAGCGGCCTATTAATTTTTTGATAAAGAAAACCACCTAGATGGCAGAAGAATCGCTTTGAGAATTGGGTTGAATGACGAATATCTGGGCGATCTACGGGGTCGTATTGTCTCTTACCTTGTGAAGTCGAAGGGTGGTATTTTAGCATAGAATGTTGTTTTAAAATTATGCTTTTAATGAAAAGTTGACGTACTGTCATAACTTTGGCTTCTTTATATAAGAACTCTGTGGGTAACGGTAAGGTAGAAACGAAGACACTTTCAGTATGGCTCTGTGCGTTCTCTCCAAGACAAGGAGTGTAGACTTTGGAGCTGCACTCCATACATTGATACAGTAGTGATTGAGCGAGGGCAAGGTATACTGAATTTTTTAGCTTCGCATCTGTCACCTCCCTCAGAGTTTTAAAGATGTATATCAGTTTACGTAACCTACTGTAAAAATTGAATGAAGTTTGGGCATTCAATCCGTTAATATAAATTACGGGCATAGTTACCGAAACAATAGAAAAACCATTGTGTCTCGAGTGGATACACGTTTCAGTCAAGGAGTTACAATTGTCAAAAAATAAAATGTAAAAATTAAAAAAAATAAAATGACAATCCTACTAATATTATAAAATCGGAAGTTTGTGTGTGTTTGTATGTTTGGTACTCCTTCACGCAAAAACTACTGAACGGAACTGAATAAAATTTGACACAGGTATAGATTATAGTCTGGAATAGGACTTATGATACTATTTATCCCGAGAATAAGAAAAGTTGTCTGCACCGGCTTTTATCAGACATCCACACGCAGGTGGCTGGTGGAAGCAGTTTGTTTTCAAACAGTTTCATCTTGTTCTAATAGAATAATATCCTGGCGCAGGGCCCATTTCTGAATTGAGTAGGTATTAGGAGTTAAGAACGGGTCAAACCCTACTTTAGTGTAACATTTTGTCAGACTTGCAGGCTAAAGTACACTAACAAATACTTAACTTCAAATGCTTAATTCGGAAATCGGCCCTAAGTACCTATACATTTTTGTTGGCTCTATGTATGTGTTCTGTATGTTCATTGATCTCATTGGTCAATAATGTCACTGCTTCCGCGTCGGTTCGTTAACTGTTAAGTGGTACTGTTACTTATCACACGCTGACCCCAAACTGTTAGTTGAATTCAAACGAGAGCAAAGCACTGACCCGTTTATGTTGGTTGTTGGTCTATGCTTTTATTTTTTAACCGACTTACCAAAAAGGAGGAGTTTCTATGTTCGACTTCATGTTTGTTTGTTTTTTTGTATGTTCACCGATATATCCGTCAATTTTGGACCGATTTTGAACATCCTTTTATTGTTTGAAAGAATATGTGCCGAAATTGGTCCCATTTTAATTTGGTGAAGCTCTGATGAAGAACTTCGGAGATATACAACAGAACTCTTCAATAAATAACGGCAAATCTCTCGGAATTGCTGCAATCACATGTCTGTTTATTGTTTATACCATTTCATAACATAACATCACGTCAGTTTGCTCTAAAGGGGTACGCAGAAGTGAACAGTTCATCTTGGTACACTCTCATTTCACCGGTTATTTTCAGTTTCATGATATTCGGGTAATCTATTCTAGCATTATAGGTACCTTACTAAACTATTAGCCTATTAGGTAGGTACAACTAAAAAGTGAAAAATAAAAATAATATTTTTTACAAAAAAATACTACCGACTTCCAAATAATAAAACTAGAAAGTGAAAATTGTAGTTTTCTTATATGGAAGTCGGTAGAATTTTTTTGTAAAAACTTTTTTTTTATATTAATAATATAGTAATAATATGTGGAGCTGCATAACTGTTCAGGTATGCAGCTCCACATACTATGTATTTAAAAATATTTTACAAAAACCTTAAAATTTTATATTTAGAAGATCGCTAAAGGAGCCTGTCAAGGTTAAAGATCACCAGCAATGTTAAGATTTGTCTCATAATTATTTTAAAGTAGCTGACCCCCCGCGGCTTCGCTCCCGTATAATTATACCCTATGTTACCCGGTAATAATGTAGCTTTCTATAGGTGAAAGAATTTTTTAAATCGGTCCAGCATTTTCGGAGCCTATTCGGTAAGAACAAACAAACAAAAAAATCTTTCCTCTTTATAATATTAGTATGATTGAGATGTATCGGTAATTAAAACCTTTTTCTAGTTAGAAATTGTTGGATTGCCTGTTTTCCTTGTTTGCTTCTTTGACTTTCGTTGAGGCTTGGGCATTGACTGTAAGCAGGTATTGGTTTGCTGCTAGAACTGCATATACCTCGGTGCAGTATGCAGTCCTATTTAGCAGCCTACAGCAAAAATCATGTCGCAACGTTGCCTGCGACAAGACACAGTCAACATTTACTATTTACTTTGGTTTACTTCGTTCACAATAGAGAGCAACATTTTAAGCATAATCAGTCTTTTAATGTCCTCACTGCTGGGGCACAGGCCTCCTCTCATACCACCACGCGGGCCCAGTGCGGATTGATAAATGTCATATGACTTGGAATTGTTGGTTGTACGACATGCCGTAACCACTACGCCGCCAATGCTCTTCAAATTTTCAAGCTTAATCTGAAATTCTGAATGCATGCAAAAGTGCGTTATATATGTACTGATTGCGTGTTTCTGAGGAAAACGTCGGCTTTCCAAGTAAACGTTCTTGTCGCCCTATTGCATAGCGACTAGACAAAATCGATTGCTGTATATTGCCTCTCCTTGAGTGGTTAAGAATATAGGTATAATGAATATAGGTACATACCTAGTGTACGTACTTATATCTTAACAGCCAATTAAGAAAAGTGCGGCAATACTTCAGCGTAGAAAAATTATATTGATTGGCGATTTTTTCAGGTGACAAATAACGGGTTTAGAAATAGGCGCCTGATATCGATTTAGGTAACTTATCGAACACCGCTCGTGCAAATATTTGTGGAAAACCCACAAGTGCAGGTAGGTACTGGTTGTCTAATGTTATTATCAATATGCATATTATCAGAAAACATTCTGCTAGGTATTGGTTACTTAATGAAAGTTGACCGAGAGTAACTACAAATAATGATAAGCATTGATTAGTTTAGTAGAAATACGTATTTTATAATCGCATTTAAAGCGACTTGATTATGGCAGGTAACACTTTGTAAAAAAACATTTAGCTACTCTGAAAAAATAGTTGGGACGTGCGAACTTTTTTCTGACTAACAAGACTAGCAACAAAACTAGAATTTACAAAAAAATTTGTTCATATTTATTTATTGATACTTAACTAAAGCAAAAGCAAATTCTAGTTATTAGAAAATAAACTTTAATAAAATAATACAAAACTAACTAAGCAACCTCTTTTTTGTTGCTCTGCTAGCAACTAAGAAAGCAGTATATAATAACATAATAAAAGTATTTATTTTCATTCGCAAATCCCCATTATTTTTGTCAGTGTAGTATTAGCTATTCATGAATGAAACATTCTTTAGAGCTACCGGTACCAGCGAACTTACCTATATACGTAACTTTGATACGCTTGTAGGCGCTAGCGATAATGCGCCTCTAACCCGATACGTAGTGCCTCTAGGTGGAGCGACGACCTGGTCAAGGCTGCGGGAGTCCGATGGATGCGAATTGCACAGGACAAATCAGTGTGGCAACGCCTGGGGGATTCCTAAGTCCAGCAGTAGACGTCTTTCGGCTAAAATGATGATGATGTACCCGATACGACACACGCATTTTCTGCACTGTTGCGCGTGGCATAGCTCTGAGATATAATAGTGCTAACTTGTGTTATTGTGTAAAATAATGGCACGACAGTGAAGTCGGATCATGGGTTCAGTGCGTGAGAGAATACACACGTGTCGAGTGGAAGCTGTGAGTAGTGCGAGTCTTGCGTTACGACTTTACCAGTTATGTGTAGGGTTGGCTACTTTTAATAGAAATGTTAGTCAGGTTAGAGAATATCTGTGGGTTTAGTGCGAGTTTTTACTTACGCTCAATTGCGTTAAAATCAATAAACTATAATAAACGTATATGTTGAAACTGGATAAGCGCCGTCTGGTGACGGTAAGGAGGAACCTCTTTTTAACCGACTTACCAAAAAGGAGGAGGTTCTATGTTCGACTTCATGTTTGTTTTTTTTTTTGATTATGTTCACCGATGTCTCCGTCAATTATGGACCGATTTTGAAAATTTTTTTTTGTTTGAAAGAGTATGTTTCGAAATTGGTCCCATTTTAATTTGGTTAAAATCTGATGAAGAACTTCGATAGAACTCTTCCATAAATAACGGCAATTCTCTCAGAATTGCTGCAATCGCATTTCTGTGTATCGATTATACCATTTCATAACATAACATCAAACGAAAACGCTCTAAACGGGTACGCAAGTCTCTCATTTCAACGGTTAAGTTCAAGTTTCATGATATTCGGGTTATCAATTCTGGTGTTAAGGTAACTAACTAAACAACTTAATAAAAAACATTTATCATTTAATAATGTTTACATTCTAATCAGGAGTTCCTTTTTATCAATTTTAATCAAGACCTGTTCTTCTCTACACGCCTCTTCACATTTATGACAGAAAATGATGACTTCCGAATATAAATTATCCATGTTTAGTGTTTAGTTTAATGAGGGTTTCTTCAATAATTTGTTATAAATGATTGAATTCAATATGAATTTATACAAATAGATACTACATGGAATAGAGTACAATTAAATACTCTATTTCTTGTCTAGAGTCAGGTTGACAACCCTAGTTATCATGTGACGAATGGTAGCGATTAATTATCGCTGCGTACCACAAAAATGTATCGTTAGCAATATTATTCTCCAAGAAAATTGATTATTTATGAATGTGCTATTATTTAGATATCTCGCACAGGATTATCGCGCGCGTGTTATTGCTCTCGATAAGGCCACAATGAAGTAGTTCGTCCTCACCTCTATGTACTCTGCGCGTGCAGTATAATAGGTACCCACAGGAATGTTGTGGTGTTATCAACATCATAATAAAATAAAGATTAACTTCATCATATAATAGTGTACTATCGTTTCATGACAACCAGGCAAGCTTCGAAAATTTTAGGCTCAAAATAGGTGAGGAGACCTCACCTATTTAGAGGCAACCTCCTTGCCTATAGTAAGACTGACAATAGATAACTTTTTAGTTTTGGAAGGTGATTGAAATCAGTACGTTTGGAAAATATATGAAGATGTTTTTGTTTAACTTTGCTTGTCACTTCTGTAAAAGCTGCCCTAAGGCAGGCACGTTGTTGATTCAATACAAGTTTAAAAGTAATTTTTGCTTATTATTTGACCCCCGCACAGTAAGTACCTACCAACAATTATTTTTTCGGCTGTAGGTCGGTACTTTTTTACTTATTAAAACTATACCACTTAATGCCACAGGCGTTTTCTTCCAGCAAGCTATTATTTAGTAAAGTAAAACAAATAATCAAATAGGCTGTCCTAATATTAACGTTGGTATCGCGTCAGATATGCTGAAGCCGATCACCGACTTATAAAAACATTTATTTCCTAATCAATTGGTTATCTTGTTTAGTCTATAGAAGACATCACGATACCTACCTAACATGCAGCGATAACCAGGGCCATAGGGGCCATGCACGTATACCCAGCGCGCATTCACACTGCTATGTTTATAACGCCTGGTTCCTGTTACCATAAATAATAGATAAGAGTAATTAACACTACTGTCTGCCGGAGCCGGCCTGCTTGCCCGGGAGGCCTGCGGTCACTCATCTATTAGTTTAATTAATTCACATGGCTACTGTACGGACATGTCCACCGCCTTCGCTTAACAAACCGCAAGCGTTGTTTACGTTGATAACTTTGTTTACTATTTTCAGTTTTCTAAGTGCTTCAATCTCCATTAAATGATTTCCTCTTGCGGCCAATTTTAAAAATAATTTCGAATAGAATATTTTTTTAAATATTTAAGCCTGAAAACCTTGTGATGTTGGCATCTTGAAGTAAGGTTTGACACGATTTAAACTCCAAATTCTCAATTCGGAATACGGCCATTGGTCTCCAAAATGTGTACCTACTTTCTCAAATAAAGGATATAATTATTATGAATGTGTGTGTGCTTCCATATCCGGTCTTAATAGCTACTAGTTATATCTCGCTAAGTTAAAGCTACTTGGATATGCTAAAGTAGTGGAGCTTTCAGGTTTAATTCGTCTAGCCGCTTTACCTATAGGACCGTTTGACCGGTAGGCAGTTTGTATAGCCTGCGTCCATTCACCGCTCAATAATAATAAATTAACATGTAAATCAGTTGGTGTGTCACATCGTGTGCTATAAGTTGTAATATATGGTAATGAGGCTACATTAGTTCTCGCTAAACACGACTAGTTAATGTTTGTAGGTACAAGCCGTCACGACGTTGTTTTTGGACCTCCGCAGTCCGCAGTCCAACCTGTTCCTTGTTGGAAAATATTTGTGCTCATTAGAATAATGATTGATGTTTAAAAGCCAGTTTAAATATTTATATGTTCATGAGCACTAGGCACGAATTAGAATATATCGACTAATTATAATAAATTATGCGAGACTGCAAACACATTAAGATGTTGTATAAATGTGCTTCCTATTCCTACTAATTCTAAATTCTGTAAAGTTTAGAAGACAATACTTATAGTTTGTCTTTTTGGAACGCACTATGCGCTGGCACGGCTAGTTTAAAATAATAACTAAATTATAAATAGAGTACAAAGTTAGGCTAAAGGCCAACAGGGGTCAAGACATTATTCTACATTTAGTACAAGTCTTATTATAACGTAGCACTGCGCGTGTCGTCAATGCCGCACATTATGTATTTGACAGAGCTTGATGCTGCTGGCGCATTTGAACCTTTGAACATCTACAACTATTCCATGGACTGTTGGGCGGCACAAGGGTCTGTGCTGACTGTAGAACATCCAGTACTACCCTGTACTGTTGGGTGACACGAGGCGCTCTGTGCTGACTGTAGAACATACAGTACTGTCCTGTACTGTTATGCGATGCGACACAAGGCGCTCTGTGCTAACTGTACAGTTATCTCATGACACGCGGCTGTTCGCTGGCTTGACATATTGTACAAGTATGCTCCACACGTGCCCATCAGCACTGACCCAAGTCACTAACGCTCAGCGGTGAATACCTCCGGGAAGATATTGACTACCTATGAAGAAGATGTCAAGTTCAGAGAATGTTTTCATTACACGACTTAAATAAGACCGTGACAAACCTGTTTACAAACTCCATTATTCACGTCAAATTGAGAGATTTTTTAGTCAAACAACTAAAACTGCTGCCATTTAACTTTTTGCTGCCTCCACTTGTTAACACGCGTCTTGATTGCCTATTACGTGATCGAAATAGAATACCAGAATTAACCGTCGATTAGTTTTTGTTCACTTATCTTTTGGCAAAAACTAGACCGTGAACTGAGCAAATCTAATTTCTTATTTCAATTGGAATGTAAGTTAACTGTTTGTTTTTTCTCGATTCTCATTCGGCCCATTCCCTTGGCCGTGACTATTGTTTACATACAATGGGTAAAGAGTGGTTCGCGTAACAAGTGTAACGGCTTGATGCACACACGCTCTGCTATCCGATCCCGTTCCCGCTGCCGCTCGTGTCATGGACGCGTGCGTCACAGGCGGCGCGGCTCGCCTGCGTACAACTAACTCTACGAACTCATTCTATTCTATTTGGGTGCGCGGGCGCAGGCCGCGGCCGAATGTCTGTCGGTCGGCGATTTGCGTACGATAACAGTTCACGGTACACATTTTATACGGAAGTAACATTATCGAGTCCGCTGAGTATCGAGTGTACAAATAGATTAGCACACCAAGTGTAACTGACCGGCTAATGTTCGCTGAACGCGCGAATCTGCTGAAAAATACATGCTTAGTAATCATCATCAAGTAATTAAGGACACACTCGTTAATGTAGATGAGACGGAAGTAATTAAGAACAATAAAATTAGAGATTGTTTTTTTTTTTTGTGATGGGTTTGCTTTTGACTCTAGTCTAGGTCATAGGTGATAGAGACAGAGGACAAGTATGCTATGAAGAACAAAATGTCATTGTGTCGTACGTAGAAATAGTTTATGTTGCTGTTTTAGTAAATAATAGTTAATTACATTACTGAAATGATGATTTGTTTATGAATCCAAACATTCTCCACTGTTAGTAATATTATCGCTACAAATCAATATATTAATGGACATTCCTGAGCATCTCTGAGCTGACATATATACTGAATTATTTGAATGATTAACCACCAAATAGTGACAAAAAAATTATAAACGAGTCGGGTTTATTCCACTTATGTATTTCTGCGACACACGACCTTGAGTTCCTCCGGCAGATAAAATAACAACACCGCCATGGACAAATAACTTCACACATACCTACCCAATTGTAGGAAGTGTGTTGCTGGTAACAATTTACGTCTTATCACATATCAGTATCGCCGATCTATTTACGTAGTTACAGAAGCTTTTGAACGAAGTAAACAAACGCAAAGTGATGACTTGATGGTGTCATCCTGCACCATGCTTTTACTTTGTAATAAGAGAATGTGGTTTGGACTGAAACACGACAACACCATGTATGATTTGTAAGGCTTCAGAACAAGGGAATAAGTAGTGGTATTAATTGGGTTAAAACAACGCCAAGTTTGGGTGATTATTTATTCATCTGCATCCCAGACTGGAAGCCGATCCCAAAATGGTTGGGAACATTCTGGCAAATCTCGATGTTTTACATGCTTCACTAAAAAACTGCATTTATCTAATAAATATTCAAGTTTATTATTATGTATTTTGGTAAACAAAAAAGATACCTACGTTGATTACCAAAAAGATTTATTAAAAAACTACTCTGACATAGGAGTAGTTGCATTGGAGGGGAGAGTTCTCGCGATGAAAAACATATCTAGTCTTTCCTTCGTTCAGTAATATGTAGTAGCGTGTACAAGCTGGCAAGCAAGTCTAGCTTAACTTGTTTGGAGCCGTCTTCTGCGGGATCAAAGTAGTTGCCAAATCTCATATCTTACCTATTTGGTGGAGCCTGACCTTTATGTGCTATTGCAATTCTGCGGAGAGCATAAAGACAACATTATCGTAGTTTTAGCAGTTTTATTAGGCAGGTAGCAAATACCGATGTTTGCGATAAGTATGCTTGCTAAGTAAGTGGCCGCAGTTTCTGTGTAGTACACGCATGTACTACAGCTAGCAACACATTCGCAACAAGTCGCCCAACAACTAGAAGAGCTAAGGGGAGGGGCTTGTCGGGAAAGTGCTCCCGCCATATTGAAGCCTAGCAAAGATCTAGTGAAAGTACAGGCGCCATCACTCATTGAGAAATGTTCACTTTAGCAGCTAAAAGGCTAAGGATACCAGCGAGTCGGCGATCAGTACTGTAGGGCTGTGTATGTACCTATGCTCAGCAAGAATCAGCATTTACAATTAGGAGTGCTGTCGATCTGTTTTCCAACCTAAAATTGTTAAAGTAGCCAAATCATCGAGTTGCATATCGGTTAGATTTGAGGCTTTCAATCTGAAAATTTTCGTAACTGCGGTGACATAGCTCTGAATGTACTGCGGTGACACGAAGCTTTGTAAGATTGCCACTAGTCAGGTGGACTGATGACCTGGTGTAGCCTAGGGGAATCCACTGTATGGGAGACGCACAGGACCGTACGATGTGACACACTTGGGGGAGGCCTTTTGTAAGCTGGGGAAGTCTGTCGGCTGAAATGATGATGGTGATGAAGGTTACTGAACATATTGCTCTTGTCCTTAGATGCCACGTGCCGGAATGCGAGGGCAACACAACGATGGGCGTAGCGGGCGCGGGCCAGTGGGGGGCGAAGTGGGCAGCCTGGGCGCTGCCGGAGGACGCGCGCTGCGAGCGCTGGCCCGCCGCTGCGCACGCCTGTCACCCGGAGCTGTTCGACAACAGCAGTGCTGTTGCCTGCGACAATTATGTCTACCAGCACGGCAGCAGTATCGTCTCTGAGGTGGGCATCAATCATCATCTGCCTGCCCTTGTCCCATGTTACTTGGGGTTGGTGCAACACATTTTCTTCTTTCATTCTGTCCTGTCAACGTCACGAGTATACACTGACTCCCTTTTAACACGCTTTTATAAGCTTGGTATGTATGTATCTATTAATTTGTGCAACGGAATCTTTGAACGTGATTTTCACACCCTTCAAAACGTCGCATTAATTTGGCACTTAGCACACTTACCAAGGACCGATGACAATGCAATAATCTAAATAGTTTGTGCCATTATCTTTACCAGTATCTTCAGAATAAAAAAACACGCTTTAATAGAAAACCTAACTAATGAATTATTATTATATTATTATTATTGAGAGCAGTGGTGGTCCAGTGGTATCGGCTGCGACTTACAAGTTTTAGGTCTTGGGTTCGAGCCCATGCAGGCGCTTTACTTTGTGTAAATTATTTCATCACCACTGCTCTCAAAACGGTGAAGGAAAACATCGTGAGGAAGCCGGCATGTCCTAGAACCAAAAATTCGAAGACATGTGACATCTACCAACCCGCACTGGGCCCGCGTGGTGGATTACGGCCCATTCCCTCTCATAGAGAGAAGGCCTGTGTCCCATTGGGAACATTAATGGGCTGATGATGTGTGTGCAACTAATTAACTTAAAAAAATAAAACACGCGACTGCTTGAAAAGCGAACTAAAAAAAAAAAAACATGCTGTGCAGTCGGAGGATACATATTCACGAGCTGGTAGACCAAAATCAGTATCCTCCGATTGCACAGCATGATTTTCTCCTTGTTTACGTCTTTTTAGTTCGCTTTTCGAGCAGTCGGGTGTTTTGATATTTTAAATTAACTTTTTTTATTTTTAACTTTTTAGCTTTTTTTTTCGAATTAGTTACATTTAAACACATAATTGTTGTATATTTTTGAAATGACCTCTTAAAACCCTTTATTTTGATACCCCACACGATAGGATTGGAAGAAAAAACATTTGGGCCCCCACAATATGGCGCCCAATATCCGTCAGTCGGATAAAAAGTAGAAAATAATTTTAAATAAATTTAAATTAAGAATGGCATGACTAACAAAAAATAAAGCGTGTTTTTTAGTTTTTTTAAACTATTATTTTTCTTTCATCAACATGCTTTTCAACCCTCGTCATACAAGATTCCCTTTCAACTTTTCTGTCACTGGCACCGCTTTTAAACTTCAACGAATATACCTAAGTATTTCTCACTTTGTCCTTTCTGGCTTTCTCGTCAATCCGCACATTTACCACATAGTTATACTCAACTGAACTGTCAGGTAAGGCTTAACATTAGCTTATTTTCGTAAGCAAATTTTTATACAGGTAGATAAATGGTATGATAATCAGTCGACAGTATCTAATCGTTAGTGTCTATGAGCCCCAGAAAAGATTGAGAATTAGTTCTGTATTTCCACCGCACAAATGGGCTAGCGTGTCGTTTATGATAATAAATAAAAGTATGCTAGAGTAGCCGCTCGGGTTCACTGGAGTTCGTAGGATTCGTAAAAATATGTATTTTTGCAGTTTTGCGCACATTTATGTCGCTTGTGAAAGGAACAGGTTACCGCGACTCGCGAGTCACGTGAGTGTGAGTCACGCACGCTGGACGGTAGCCCTCTCGTCGCCGGTCGCGGCGGTGTGTTGTGCTACATCGCCACATGTCTATGCCATGCGTCCGACACTCGTATACATCTACTAATTCGTTGACCCTCCACAAACACGTTAGTTGTTAACTGCTCACACGGATCTGACTCTCAATCTTTTTCCTTTCAGACTTGAATGTTATGTGTTGTTTCCAGTTCGACCTGGGCTGCCAGGAGTGGAAGCGTTCCCTGGTGGGGACGGTGCACAACGTCGGCATGCTCATCTCGCTGCCCATCATGGGCTTCGTCTCCGACAGGTAATATTGTATGCCCACGTTGAGCGTCATTTATTAGGGTTCCGAAGTGAACAAGAACCCTTATAGTTTCGCTCTGTCCGTCTGTCCGTCTGCAGCTTAGCTCAGAGACTCTAAGTACTAGAAAGCTATAATTTGGCATGGATATACATATTAATAATTCCGACAAGGTGGTACAATAAAATCACGAAATAATATTTTTTTGGGTTTCCTCCTATAGACGTAAAATGGGGGTGTTTTTTTTCCTTTGTCTATATCATGGTGTGCGGTATCGTTAGATAGGCCATTCAAGAATATTACGGGTTTGTTAGAACCATTTTTCGATTCAGAGATCCGTTTGCGTAAAATTAAGCTTTAAATTGCAAATTTTTCTTAGAGTCAAGTGTGTCCCCCACTGCCAGCGAAATGGTTGCTCTTGGCTATGGGAAAAAAATCACGGCAGTAGTATATATAACGAAATTAAAAGGAAAACTATCACAGCTAAGTAGGCTTTACAAATTTACGAAAAAAAGTCGACCAACTTATAAACTGTACTTGAAACAGTATTTTTTTTTACATATGTCATTGAAAAATTACTTATATAACGTTGTTAGCTGGCTAAAACAGATAGTAAATATATGCTTATGAACCATATACAAATATACAAAAATAAAATCACAAAATCCTTAATAACAATGATTTATAAATTAATAATGTTTAAGCTCGAATAACGCATTGGAGTGGGCGGAGTCATTCACAGTACCGGTCCGTAGTACATACGGCGCATGCTCGCGGGGCAGTCTACTTTGTGTTAGTGCAGAAGTATTTTCTACGTTTTGTAATCTAAAGTCAAATTAGATTCGATTGCCAAGCAAATGCCGAACATAAATGGCGGTATTCTCAGTGGTCGCAATTATAAACTTAATTGCGTTTACCGTAAGGTTGACATTCGTCTCAAAGGTCGATACTTACTACTACTCAACCATGGTCACATCAGTGCAATATAAGACATTGCAATTTTACTGCAGAATCCAAATTATTAAGTGACGCTGGTTATAAACCTTTATTACAAACGTTTGCCTCTACCCGCGGTGGTACTCAAATAGACAATGATTTTATAACTCCTTCTTCAGTAACCATCGTCCAATGTGTGCCCGTTTTTAGACGTTTTGAGCCGCTGAAACCGTTTTAGTGTTCATGTAATAATAAAAAAAACCCTCTTCTTAGTCCGCAACTTCGGAACCCTATTACTGTGCGTGGCCCGACACGCACTTGGCCGGTTTATTTAATGTAATATGGGACTGAGCAGTTATATTTCAAACAGTCAAATCGACAAACATCAATTAGTACTTGATTTTATCGATGTCATTCCTAGGTTCTTATCAAATCAAATCAGATAATCTTCTACGATTACTGTTTTAATGACTGTAAAATAACTTTGAATTGCATAGATTAAACGAATGTTAACTTGCGTTAAACAGTGTTTCGGTTCAGTACGGAACACTAGTCATGCGAGACACGACTCGTTCAGTCTATTTTCGTATCGATGTTCATATTTTTAACCACAGACCGCATCGTCGATTGATCAAAAATCAATCGTTTGCGCCTACTATTAAAGTCGTTGATCAGACGGCTCCCTCATCAACTATGGGACATGATAAAATTATGTAAATAACATTCATAGGTAAGTGATGGCAGTTTTTGACGTTTATATTATTGCCTGGTCGTTTACCTTGGCCTTGAATAAAGTTCTCTTTGGATGCGTAGAAGCATAAAAGCAGAAAAAAACAAGGTGGAGTCAGGGGCCCTCTCTCCCAGATCCGGAACAATAAAATGTTTTGAATATTTTTCTTGCTGAATGTTCACGTCGACTTAATCTACTCGTTCGCACGGTGTAGCGACGGGTTTACCTTTTATAACAGAACTTTTTATGTCATATTATTACAGCATAAACTTTACATTCAAAACTCATAGTTTTGTAAGAATCATCTTTCAGCCTAACTTTCATATCGATAGTCCTTAAAAGGCTGAACGATCATATCGCAAAAAGTTTACAGTCAGAACCGTTTTTTGGCATACATTTCATATCCATAATAATAAAATAGATTGAACACAATTTATTTTTGGTTATTATTTCCAAGTATGAAGCATTTACGAACAAGCGTACACCATGCATGCAGCAAGCATGCAGCATGCAAACAAGCAAGCAGCATGCAAGCGAGCATGCAGCAGGTATAGTTTCTGTCACGGCTCCGGCGCTGCAGGGCTCCGGAAGAACCACGCGAGCTTATCGTTAAGCAGATGGTTTTAACGCTCACCACCGCATACTGTTCCTCAGCTCGCGCAACATATTGACTTTTTAAGGCAATATTTTAATTTAAAGTTAAAAACACTATTTATAGAAATGCCAAATAATATTATTCCAAATGAATTTCTGCCATATTCATAATATGCTAAGTAAAATTGTACCAAATAATCGTCGCTCTAAATAGACCTTATGCTAAATGAAATTATGCCAAATAAAACTCTGCTATCTTAAAATTATGCCATTGTAAATTAGACATACAAACATTCGGCCAAACAATAATTATATTAAAAATCAAATCAAATCAAAAATCAAAATTCATTTATAAATTGAAAAAAAAAACAAAAAACATTCATTCATCATTATTTTCTTTTTTTCATTTATAAATATTTTTTATGACTAAGAAATATTCGTATAAAGATGATTATGGCAAGTGTGTTGTGTCAAATAAATTTCGGAGTATCAAGATTTTGCCAGATAGAGGGAATCCTGTAGCGACATCTATAGGTTTGTCAAGAAAACAATATAAACAATAGCGGTAACTACTGCGATAGCCAGAGGCACAAAGTAGGTACGCAAGAGGCGCGCAGCGGCGCGGGCGGCGCGGCGGCTGTGGCTATTGGAAAAATAGCTATCGAACGAAATGTCATGTGATCTATCCCTTACATTTCTGCCAGACCATCGCAGATCTGGGAGCACAGCAGTGCACCCAAAAAGTCGAGCAAACAAAGGCACAGCCATAACATCCTTTTCTTGAAGCCATTCAGGAAATTTTCGACCTTCCTATAACTTCGTTGTGGATAAAGCTTGAAACCTGAATTTTTATTCGGATAATTTATTCAGTAGATAATTAATTATGTTACAAACAAATAAATTATACGACTTGGTTTTACAGGCGATCTCTCTTTTTTTGCGGTAGAAGAAACTTGTGTTTTTTTCATGTTATGCTTTTGATGGGATAGAACTTTGTATAGAGCCTCAATTCTTCTTCACTGAACTTATGTCCATCGTAATCACAAGGTTTTGTAATACCTACACATATAAAAGGACATGAGGGCCTAGGTACCTATGCCATGTTATTAGGACGTCTGGTCCCTTGCTCGACACTCGATCATTCGCTAAACTTGTCCTCGGTGTGGTTTCAGATGGGGCCGGCGCTCGGCGCTGGTGGTGTGCGGTGTAGGCGCGGGGCTGCTGGGGCTGGCCAAGTCCTTCGCCGGCTCCTACCACGCCTACCTGCTGGGCGAGCTGGCCGAGACCGTGCTGGGCGCCAGCGTCTACCCCTCCGCCTTCGTGCTCAGTTAGTACACCATACACCATTTCAGCTGAAAAACGTCTATTGCTTAAAAAAGGCCTCCCCAAAGTGTCATCTCATTGAAGGTCCTGTGCGCCTCGTATCCAGCGGACTCCTGAAGTTTTAACCAGGTCAGTTGTTGTTACCTATATGCGGGGGTCGAGGATACGTAAGGCAAGTTTTGAGTGCGAATATGTGAGTTAGAATAGGGGAACACCATAAAAAACGATGGATGGAGCGTGTAAAAGATGATATAGCTTAGAAAGCGGTCACCATACTGAGATGATCACTAACACGGAAGCATGGAAGCAGAAGACATGTAGCTCTAACTTCAAATAAATTTGGGCAAGGACAGGAGAATGATGATAGAATTTATGACCCTGTCCTGCAAGATAACCAGTAGAAGGTGTAATTGAATTCGTTACAATTACATGTCGTGTGGTTTTACTTGAACCGTTCTCTTGATGTTTCCAGTGATAGAGTGGCTGGGCGTGGAGCACCGCATTCTGGCGAGCCTGGTGCTTGGGATCCCTCTGGCGCTGGGCGCGGCGTCGCTGGCGCTGGTGGACTATCTGGCGGGTTACTGGCGCACGTGGGCGCGGCTGGCTTACCCGCCGTCGCTGATGCTGCTGCTTTACCCCTGGCTGTTGCCCGAGAGTGTGCGCTGGCTGGTGGCGCGCGGCCGCCTGGACGATGCTGCTGCGGTCATCAAGCAAGCAGCCAAGTGCAATGGAGTGCGGCTGCCGGCTGAGGCACTCGACAAGATGCTGCTGGAGAAGGAGCAGATCGGAGCCAGCGCTGAGTCCAACATCGACGAGGGACTGTTCACAGCGCTTGTCAAGTTAGTTCTATTTTGTTCTAACGATTTGCCATCTACGGCCTCAGTGTGATTTTTTATTCTTACTGGATCTGAATTTAAAGTGAGACACTACAGTAAACCAGAATTCTTCCATACGATTTGACATAAGCGTATGTTTCCGTTAACGAATTCGAGTGAGTATTCACTAGGCCTTCTGAGACCCTTGATTAGAATTTTTGATAAAAATAATTTGTGAAATCAAGTCATGTACCTACGTTTATAAAAAAATGGTGTTATTAGGTTGTTGTTTTGTTGTTGTTGTTAATATGCGATCCTATCAATTATAATAAAAAAAAGGTTTACGCACTTAGCCACGAGCCACTTGGTCGATGATTGCATGTGGTATTTGTAATGAATAAGTCATAGCAATAAATAAGTGATGTCCATGAACGATATATATTTATAAATAAACGATATTATTATTATTATATTATTATTATTATTATGAAGAGTCGCGGGCAATACCCGCGATCGTTTCACGAGGTGACTAAATGTTTCCTCATTAAAGATACACATAATAATTCGACCAGGAGATTAATGGAACTCGTAGGTTTATTATGGTTGAGCGCGAGTTGAAAAGTGACATATGCTGCAGTGAGATTGTGAATAAATAAACAAAGAAAATTCATTATATGCGTCGAAGCGTCACGCAACAAATAAAATCAAAACAAAAATCACTTGGGTAAATATGCACCACATCTGCACTAACGGCCATCGCTCCACTTAATGCTGCGACACTGATACAACATGCATGCCGAGGCAGTAGGTACGGTGCTCCTGACTTTCCGTTAACCTGCATTCTTTATGATCTGAAAAATGATATTGACGTCACGTTTATTGCGTCAGTGGCGTTTCTTAGAGTAAAATGCGGTCGCAGACATCCGACTGAATATCCTAAGTAAAAAGTCATAATTCGAGGTTAGACTCGCGCCTATTTCCTTCTCTGATATTGGTCCAACTTAATAGATTTTCCATAAACTGAAAAACAAAAATATATACTCGTACTGTGACTCTTTGTTTTCATTTTTACGATATGTTATCTTTAGAAGTATTAAAACCCTCAAAAAATGCTCAAAATTGCGTTGAGCACAGAGGTAGTGTACAAATTTGACAACTGCGGCTTTGCCCGCGTGAATGTCGAAAATTATCCCGAGGGCATATATTCCTGGGATAAAAGGTATCCTATGTGCTATTCCTGACTATAATCTATCTCGGTGCCAAATTTCATCAAGATCTGTCCAGCCGTTTGAGCGTGAAGAAGTAACAAACATACAAACACACACACACATTCACAAACTCTCGCCTTTATAATATTAGTGTGAACTTTTAAATTTGCCAATACTGGAGGCAATAGGCGAGAGCCAAACCTCCAATAATGACTTTTTACTAAGGAAATTCAGTCGGAGCTCTCTGCCCGCATTGTCTCTTATCTGGGTCTAGTGGGCCAAAAAGAAGAAAAAGATTGATACAAGCACTCAACAAAGTCACAGTGCTTACAACGCTTGGTGGTTCTGGTTGCAGGTACAGCGTGCTGCGGCGGCGGCTGTGCGTGTGCTTCGTGTGGTGGATGTCGGCCGTGTTCGTGTTCTACGGGCTGGCCGTGCAGGCGCACGCGCTGGCGGGCTCGGCGCACGCCAACTACGCGCTGGTGGCCGCCGCCGAGCTGCCCGCGCTGCTAGTCAACACGCTGCTGCTGGACCGCGTGGGGCGGCGTCCGCTGCTCACCGCCGCGCTGCTGCTCACGGCCAGCGCGCTCATTGCCATGTCCTGCCTGCCGCAAGGTGAGTAGTACTCAACACGCTACTGGCCTTTCTGTAACTGCATGCTACGGACGGACAATACGGGACAATTTAACGGGCCGCAGCTTTCCTCGGAGACACCGCGAAGTACCGAAAAAAGGTACAGTCTCGGTCAAATCGGGACGTATACAGGGTGTCCCAGAAATCGACGTCAAGCCGTAAATGGGTGATAGACCAAGTTATAACAGTTCTCAGAAAAATACGAAAAAAAATCTATCTCATGTTTTTAAAAAATTATGTTCACTTTAAAAATTTACTAAAAAAATCAATCCCTGTAATGGTTCTTTAACTCCAATTGCTACAAATCCCATAATTTATCTAAATTTTTTATTATTATGTAATCTTGAATAATGCTTGTGTAGATTTTTGCCTAAAATTTAAAGCCAACTCCTCCTACTTAGAAGAAAATTAAACTTTTTCAAAACCAAATTATTCAAATTTACTGTTTCGCCCAACTTTAACTGACTGTACTGAAAAAAAAATGTACTACGCTAGTTTGGCAAGTAACATGAAAAATTGGCGCATTTAATAAGGATTCAAAAATGGTGTAACACTTGCTAGATTACGTTTTCAATAATTGGTCAAATTTTTTTTTGTAAATAGCCTCGGTTTTTACACAAAATGTCCATACTTCCTTAAAATGACTTTAGCTTACCTAAAGCTTTGCTAAACTCCGTTTCTATTAGCAGTAGTTATTGTTCTGATAAATTATGGGATTTGTAGCAATTGGAGTTAAAGAACCATTACAGTGATTGATTTTTTTAGTAAATTTTTAAAGTGAACATAATTTTTTAAAAACATGAGATAGATTTTTTTTCGTATTTTTCTGAGAACTGTTATAACTTGGTCTATCACCCATTTACGGCTTGACGTCGATTTCTGTTTTTTTTTTTCTAAGATGAGAAAACTGGTCCTGACTTAAAGTAAAAAGGTTGAGTCACTATCATAACTTTGCTCTTAAATTACGTAACGTCTCTATCGAACTAGAAACGGAGTTTAGCAAAGCTTTAGGTAAGCTAAAGTCATTTTAAGGAAGTATGGACATTTTGTGTAAAAACCGAGGCTATTTACAAAAAAAAATTTGACCAATTATTGAAAACGTAATCTAGCAAGTGTTACACCATTTTTGAATCCTTATTAAATGCGCCAATTTTTCATGTTACTTGCCAAACTAGCGTAGTACATTTTTTTTTCAGTACAGTCAGTTAAAGTTGGGCGAAACAGTAAATTTGAATAATTTGGTTTTGAAAAAGTTTAATTTTCTTCTAAGTAGGAGGAGTTGGCTTTAAATTTTAGGCAAAAATCTACACAAGCATTATTCAAGATTACATAATAATAAAAAAATTAGATAAATTATGGGATTTGTAGCAATTGGAGTTAAAGAACCATTACAGGGATTGATTTTTTTAGTAAATTTTTAAAGTGAACATATTTTTTTAAAAACATGAGATATATTTTTTTTCGTATTTTTCTGAGAACTGTTATAACTTGGTCTATCACCCATTTACGGCTTGACGTCGATTTCTGGGACACCCTGTATAGTAGGTATATGAAAGTGTTGATTTTGGATTAATTTATACAAACTCACTATGGGAAGAGGCTCCTGCAGTGCGCCAGTAAATTGCCTACGAAATACGAAGATCCTTGCGTGAATACGTTATAAATCTGATGCGCAGTAAAAAGTTTGTTGAATAAATTAAAGCGAGTAAACATTATGATCACTTACTAAGGAATGTGGGTATTCTCATAAACCTATCGCGTCTAGATACAAGGTTCCTTATTACCTATACCTTGGTCTTGTTATGAAGTAAACGTGCATTCGTTAAAATGTAATTGATGTTTACGAGCAATTAACTGCTTAAGTACGTAAGTAATATGATTAGATACGTCGTGTTTAAATATAGCGAAGTGGCTGCGACATGTGTAAAGTAATAAGATTACTTATGATATTTATGTCGCAACGGACAAATGACTTTGACTTTAGCCCTGCCATATATCTAACTTGACCTGATAAGATACGCCTGCTGTCCAGACTGTGTGTTACATACAAAATGATATCATTACGACCAAAAGTCTCAGTTGATACACGATGACTTTTAGCCTTACCGACAGTTGCCAAATGAATTGGCGTACGTCTAGATACGTACGCCAATTCATTTGGCAACTGTTATTGGCGGCTATTTTACTGACCCCTAAGATGTAATAGGCCATGAAGCCCACTCGACGCATTAAAGAGAGTGGCACGGATGTAAGAGCGAGCTAAGCGAGCTCAAAAATAGTCTCTTTACTTACCTTAATCTAAATTAATGTATCCCGAAGCAACTTCTATATTAGTATTCATAGCAGTTACGGTGTCGACTCATGAAAAGAAGTATTGACAAACGTGGATGTAAGCGAGCGCAGCAAACTCGAAAATTTTCAGCAAACTGCCTCGGATGGGTAAGGTCACAGATAATATAATACTTGCATACAAATGCCTCATCCCATACAAAGAAACCGTGCCGACATAACTAGCGTTTTTCGTCTGATTAAGATGATTATTTTTATAAGTACTTCGATCGCGTTCGGTTCCGTTCAATGGCTATAGATTGTGTTAGCAGCAACTTGCAAGTAAAAGGGTTTTCTCACTTCGTGACTATTTTTTTCTTTAAATACAGTGACCATTTGTTTATAGTATTTTTTGCACGTTTTTACAGTTTCATTGTAGCAAAATGTGTTGCAATACAAATTAAAAAAATCGAGTGGCATGCCTCAGAAATTTAAAAACGCGCCATCTATTGGAAGCAATTTTAAATGATCCGTTCAAATAATCTTTTGAAAATTTTGCGCAATGAGCCCCTTTTCCCCGCCCCTTTGCATGTAAGTTTGTTTTGTTATTAGTCATAATATAAGAAATTTTCAATTGTGTATATTATTTGTTAATTTTTTTTTTTGAATTTCCGTGTAAAGAAGATGAATATATGATTCATAATAATTGATAATCTTTGAAATGTGAATTAAGAGCCCAATATTCCATAACTTTGTGCTTAGGATATTTGATTAAAAAAGAACATACAATTTTTATGATCAATTCTAGAAAATGTTAATTTACACACAATTCAATAACAAATCAATGCATATCGCGCCATCTAGCGACATTTATTAGCCATATAGTTTTTATTAGCGCTGCGACCCCGTGGTGAGTTTTCTTTTGACTGACCAGCCGGGGCGGCAGGCTAGAAGAACCTATAGTAGTGCTTGTCTCAAAAAAAAAATAACCGGCTGGTGGGACTGGATTGCGCCGTGTTTCGCTGTCTCGGCGTGCCATAGTTCTCTCGGCCTAAGGGTTGGTACTGCGTGACTCTGACTGAGACTGTCTGAGGTAGAACACTGTAAACTAGTTGAACTAGTCCAATAAGCAGCGCATGGATAGATAGGAAGCAAAGACGTATCCGGGCAATCTAACACATCTGATACGTGCTGCAGTATTTTACGCGCGTATTAGTAAATTCCTGAATTTAATTCTGTTGGTCAGTAGCGATTGCAAAGGCAAGCTTCATCCTCGCACCCCAGGGTCAAGCATGGTTAGCCTGCGGGTAAATCAGGCCCTGCTAATGTATGCTCACAACACTAACGGACTTCATCTTCTTAGCGCCCGCTTGTCACTTAGTGAAATTCAAATGTACTCTGTGGCTACTTTGTTGATATTTGCGGATATGATTATTTTTGGGGTTTCAAAAGTAACTACACATACCGGCAAAATTAGTGAAAGAAAACAAAAGGAATGGTTTTTTTAATAAGATAAAGTTTTAAAATTTATTAAATACGACCGACGATGTTTACTTATTTAAACTTAAACAAACGGGTAAGTAACATATGATATAATTACAAAATCTCTAGTATTGACTAGATATAACAACTAAATCTATAATTTTAATTGGAGTAATGATCACTGTACGCCCACCCTAACATACGTCACGTAAGGCCGCAGTAATGTTAAGGGTGTGACAGTACATGAAAGGATATGATAGTTAAAGGACCTACCAAGACCTTACAGCCTAACAGTCCCTACGACCCTAAGCCCTATAAGCCCTACAGCCCTAACCTACCATATACCTAGTGTGTGATAAATAAATATATAAATAAGTTCAGGATGTCTGCACCATGCGACCTAAGGTTACAGACGGATAGTGGGCAGGGATTCCAGGTTCGGGAAGGGTACACTCACTGCCAGCTCGCAGACTCACGAGACTGATCAGAGATGGCTAAAGGTGTCTTGGCCACAGTGAGGGGTAATGAGACAAGAATATAAAATTCAAATCTGATTTATTTACAATATTGCACAGCTTAAATACTATTTCATCTTAATACACACTAATACACATATTTGTTTGTGTCCTATGCGTGTAGTATGCAACCAAACAGAATTTTATCTGGGCCGCGCGTCAGCCGGGCCGAGTGCTGAGTCAATGTCCAAAGGTAACATTGAACATTCTGGCGACTCTCAGGCACAGGACCCTAGTTGGTACAGCTCGATGATCTCGTATGGTCTGGCTCGGCCTTGTTCAGGTTGTTGTGACTGAGCGGGCATGCTGCGTGGCATGCCGTACGGCTGTTGCGGTCGTAGCCTGTGTGCTGTGCTGCTGACAATCGTTGGTTGCCGTACAGGTGGTGCAGTGCTCCTTCTCGCTGCAATGTAGGCTCGAAGTCGGTTCAATGCCTGTGGACCGAAGTAAATTATAATAACAGCTAAAGTTTGTGGCATTTTATTCCTCCGTCATCACCACATTTCGGTGGCATCTGGGAAGCTGGCGTAAAATCAGTGAAACATCATTTACGTCGAGTAATCGGGGATTCAACACTAACATACGAGGAAATGACAACCTTCCTCCACCAAATTGAAGCGTGTTTAAATTCAAGACCATTGTGTGTGCAAACTGAGGATGTTAATGACAATACAATATTAACTCCAAGCCATTTTCTTATTGGCCGTGAAGCAGTAGGAGTACCAGATCCGGCTCGAAGGACCAAATGTACGCCCACCCTAACATACGTCACGTAAGGCCGCAGTAATGTTAAGGGTGTGACAGTACATGAAAGGATATGATAGTTAAAGGACCTACCAAGACCTTACAGCCTAACAGTCCCTACGACCCTAAGCCCTATAAGCCCTACAGCCCTAACCTACCATATACCTAGTGTGTGATAAATAAATATATAAATAAGTTCAGGATGTCTGCACCATGCGACCTAAGGTTACAGACGGATAGTGGGCAGGGATTCCAGGTTCGGGAAGGGTACACTCACTGCCAGCTCGCAGACTCACGAGACTGATCAGAGATGGCTAAAGGTGTCTTGGCCACAGTGAGGGGTAATGAGACAAGAATATAAAATTCAAATCTGATTTATTTACAATATTGCACAGCTTAAATACTATTTCATCTTAATACACACTAATACACATATTTGTTTGTGTCCTATGCGTGTAGTATGCAACCAAACAGAATTTTATCTGGGCCGCGCGTCAGCCGGGCCGAGTGCTGAGTCAATGTCCAAAGGTAACATTGAACAATCACTTAATATAATAAATGATAAAAATAATTAAAAAAAAAATAAGCATAACAATGAATATAAAATGGTTTTTTTCCACACAAAATACTGAAAACTTTCCCCTCCGCCCAGCCTCAACCGCCACGGCTCGCATGGGTGCCTATGCTTTGTTACAGTGGGCGGGGGTTGTTCTTCCTTGGCGCTTCCGGTTTTTGTATACACTCTAGGGGTAGCAGTCTTAATACTACTTGAAGTCGGGGTGCCCCGATTCGGTTTTGGAATAGATTCGACCTATTTTAACCAAGAAGTGTCATGAACCACAAGTGAAACGGCATTAATGACATTTCAGATCAGGTCACCGACACACAAAATGGTGGTTACAATAACGGATACAACAATGTTTTCAGGGTTAGTGATTGACGGTCTTCTTACGTGGAAACCGCATGTTGAAGAAACTTGTAAAAAACTTAACAGTTTAGCTTATGCTCTTTATAAGCTGTCCTATTTTGTGAAGCGTGACGCCGTGTTTATTGCCTACCATAGCTACGTAAAATCAGTTCAAAGATTCGGAGTCATCTTATGGGGTAATTCGACAGACAAGAATTACTATCTTTTATTTTTGACTTTTTGGTGTACAATAAAATATTATCCGTCGATGTTCATCGCACAAAAAAAAATACTTACGTGCTATATGTAATCTACACTCAAGGGACAGTTGTCAGCCATATTTTTAATCCTTGAAGCTTCTAACATTGCCGCCATTACACATCTTTGAGGTGGCTGTGTTTGTTAAGACAAACCCACAGCATTTCAAAATAAGAGTCTCAGCTCTCACATGATTAAGATAAACGAACATTATTTGTGTTGATCGCAGTAAAACAGCTCTCATACGTAAAAGTATGGCTCCAGTTATTTTCAATAAAATTCTACTACAGATAAAGAATCTTAATAATATAGGAATATGTTTAAAAAGAAACTGACACGATTTTTAATTCATAAATGTTACTACTCCACAACTGAGTTTATGCATTTAGCTATATAGAAGGACTATTAGTCCCTGCCTGACCACTGTTGATCTACACGGCTATAAAATGGCAGTTGATGACTTGCACATAAAGCTGCCCTGCGGATTGCATCTCTCTGAGTCTAGCCCCTCACCCTAGGCTTGTTGCGGTAAGGTAGAATCTACTGGCACCGACTTAGGATTCATTGGAGCAGGTAAGCCCACCACGACGTCAACGTAGAGATACTGCGGTGGGGTTATTATTATTATTATTTTGACATTGTTAATATTGTGTGTTAGTATGTCAGTAGTTGAGTTATTTCATTTTAAACGTGTGTCTGTTGTTTCGACACCACTAACTTTATTATTATTTGTATGCTCTCGAGTAAAATGTAGCAAACTGAACATTAAATTATAACATCCTATTGTATTGAAACCTACATTTAGGAATAAATATGATTTGATTTGTGTCATTCATTGAGAATTTGATTTGTTTGTTCGCAGCGAGTGGGTTGTGGAGCACGGGGCTGTATTTGATCGGCAAGATGGGCGCCACCATGACGCTGAACGTGCTGTACGTGTACACGGCCGAGCTGTTCCCAACGCGCGCGCGCCAGCGCCTGCTCGCCGCCTGTTCCACGCTAGGCCGCGTCGGTGCCATCCTCGCGCCGCTCACGCCTTTGCTGGTGAGTACACTGTGTGTCTACTGTACGGGGTGTAATTTTATTTGCCAATGGCAGATACTTGTATAGTCGTTTGCTGCTAACAGTAAGGCACCCATTGGAATTTAGTAAAAGCCCGCTTTATAAACGTCCGAATTACCCATGTATCTAATACGTATGTATATGTTGCAGGCGGTGTACAAGTGGTGGCTGCCGACACTGCTTTTCGGCTCGCTGCCGCTGCTGAGCGCGGCACTGACGCGGCTGGTGCCGGACACGCTGCACCGCCGGCTGCCTGACTCCTTCGCCGACCTGGACGCGTCGGCGCAGGAGGAGCTCAGCGCGCCGCCCACGCCTGACCTCAACACAGTCTGACAAACTGGCAGCTCGATCAAATACACGCCGACCGGTGGACTGAGATAGATGTCCCGCACGGGAGGGGGTAGAAACCCGTCACCACTCCTCTCCCGCATCGCGTGGCTACCGAGGACGGCTGGCTTGTAAAACACTTAGAGCATAATTATGTGAGAGAGGGTTCTCTGAATTCAGAATTATGCATTTTATCCGATGCGCTGGTTGAATTTGTTGTAATCATTTCATTTTGTCTCAACTAGGATAACATTATGTTAGCATGTAGCTCAGCTACGATTGGTTCTAATAAGGTTTTCAGGACGTGCGACTTGTATGTTCGGCTAATTTGTTAGATTGGTCAACAATTTTATGCAATGGTCCAATAAAGGCTTGAGTTTCAAGCTGAAATATAATTTCAACTTGAAAATTGCATTTTAGAAAACCAGTAATTGCGTTTTGGTTGAGGAATTCGAGCACCCGCCTCGTTCTAGAGGTCAGACTCGTATATAAAACTAAAAGGTAAACAAGCGATTTGTTTTCTCTATTATACTATTGGGGACCTAAAAATAAGTTTTTAAAACAGCCCAGTTATAATCAGTCAATTTGATTTATACCTCCAATTTCTGAATTACGAATTAGAAATTGAGTATCGTCAAACTATTTTCGCCGTCATTCGGCTGCGAATATCTCGCAGTTTTAGTTATAGTTTTAGTTTTAATTTCCGACTTTTTTCTGTTCAGGATAGGTGCGTCGTATGACACTTTTAGAGCGTTGCCATGACAAAGAATGAACAGTAGTTTTAATTTATGTAATTAATAGTTTACCAAAACTTATTTCAACTGTCGGTATTGATTTAACTGTGTAAGATTAGTAGGTAACAAAACTGTTAACACTATTTTGTTAATGAATATTACAGATAATTTTAATTAATAATGAATTGTAAAAGAAAATCGATGTAGAATGTAATGTGAGAATATTTTTACTGTAATTAATAAAATAATGTAACATAGTTTACATGTAAGAACCTACTGTTTTATCCTGTCCAAATAATAAGACATTTGATGTAGTTGTGTGTGGTTGTGATGACGAGAGCTGTAACAGCTTACTTAGATATATCTATCTTCATAAGAAAGCTGGAAAATACCACAAACTTATAATTTGATTTTCTTGAAATATTGGTATCTGGTGAAATTTTAGATCCGAAAAACATGACTTTTATAAGGCCTTAATTATCTACCGACAAACCCTTTGAATATCTCAATTTAGCCTAAAAATGTACCTAAAAGGTCTTATCTTATATAAATAATATCACATAATTTTACTGATCTACTCACTTTGAGCGTGCAAATATACTCGTGATAAAAATACTAACTTTCGATAGCATTGAGACACAGGTGTCTACTTAGATCTTAAAGATCTTCGGCTAAGCCAAACTTGTGTATTGTGTAATGAAATGCCAGTCTCGACTGTGAGCATCGTTTAAAATTAATTGTCTCAAAGTCATACTTAACATATGCAGTGATTTCGAAAACATTGTAGGCGTTGATGTGTGGGGTCTCAAGACTCTCAAGTTACAAACAAGCTGAAAGCTTTCACGAGACGGGCAGACATTATCAATTATATATAGTATTCAATTAATATAATTATATATAGTATTAATATAATCATCACTGCAGATTATATAATTCCTAATGGATTTCTTTGAAAAAGATCATCAAACCACTTCAAAACCTATATTTGCTATTGTATTTGGTTTTGTTATTGTTCTGAACATGGGGTGTAGTATCACTGACGAGATGCCAACATGACCATGACAACAACCTTCAATAGTGTAACTAATGATCTCAAGGAGCTGATGTATGACACGGCTTGTTTCTCAAAAGTACAAATGTCTTCCTCTTCTCTCTTGACAAGTAACTGTAAGGTCTAACCGAGGGTAATGGGTTGTACGCTAACATATATACGTATGATGCAATGGTCGAAGATCGTTCAGATACAATCCACGGCCCTATTATAGTATTAGTAGACTGTACGATCAGTGCCGGTCACAGTGACGGACACTCGACGATAAGATACTACTCGTAAGACATTAACAATAAAGTGGCAATGTTAATTTAATAAAGATTGTGTTGTTTTATTTTTCTTCTTCCAGCACGAGTATACTTCATAAAAGATAGCTTGATCTCTGCGACATATGTCAAACTGCCGTATACGTTATTGTTATTTTATTGTTAGCCTGTCAAGCGCTATTGTTACTGTTTTGATACTGACAGCTGTCGCAGAGATCAAGCTATCTTTTATGAAGTATAGAGCAATATTTTGACAGATGTTCCGATAACCAACTTTCACATTACATCTGATTGCTCTTAAATCGTATTTGGAAGATAAAATATTTGGAGCAAAATTAATGACACCTACTCTGCCTTTCAAGATATAAAAGCTGGGGTTCCGTTTTCTTTTAGCTCTTTCTATAATTTTTATTTGATATTGTGAAATGAATGATGCAATAATTGAAATTGATACTAACATTTGTACGCCTTATGGCAAAAAATAGAGAACTTACAAAAATTTTGCATCTCACACACTTGTGTATCTGTAACTTATGTTTCCAAATAAAGAATCTGAATATGAATCTAAACACAATGGGAAACAATGCCAGGAGGCTCAAAAGACAATTCATGGCATTTTATTTAATAAGAGACAGATTTGTTGTGCGAGTTTACTTACAGGAGACAACTGTTCATCCAGAATATTAGTCGCCTGTAAATAAACTCTATTGCAAGATGTAAAAATAAGATGTTCCGACTAAGACACAATAATTAGACCTACTGCCTCGTATGGATCAGGATTTGGACCACAAAAGGGATGAATACAGCAGAGATTAGAATGCTAAGACGTGTTACGCGACTGCGAGCGGATAGAACAAGAAACGCAGGGTTCCGTACAATTATCGCGTACACAAAACGGCATAAAAGTCACGTTTGTTTTATGGGAGCCCCACTTTAATATTTATTTTAGTCTGTTTTTATAGCGGCAACAGATATACATAATCTGTAAAAATTTCAACTGTCTAGCTATCACGGTTCATGAGATACAGCCTGGTGACAGACGGACAGACAGACAGACGGATCGCGGAGTCTTAGTAATAGGGTCCCGTTTTTACCCTTTGGGCACGGAACCCTAAAAAGGAAGTCTGAAGGTGGCATTGGGGAATGATAGGTTATGTGGAAATCGTTTGTGGAAATGGTACGGAAAAATGAGGAAAAAGTCGTGCGGAAAGTTTTTAGAATAAATCCCCATCAGCCGAAAGACGTCCACTGCTGGACGTCTGGAATAGCACAAAGGATACTTTTCGTCCCCTTGGGATGATAAAAACTTTTAACGCGGGCGAAGCCTGTTCGGAACCCGGTAATGGGAGTCCGCTGGATGCGAGACGCACGGGACCGGTCAATGTGGCGACGCTTGAGGTAGGCCTATGTCCAGCAGTAGGCGTCTTTCGGGTGATATGATGATGATGATGATGAAGCCGATTGGCAGAAGCCAGTGTGGATGTACAAATAGGGGATGACCAAAGAAATGATGGATGGATTTTCTGAAGGATGATATTATATATCTAGACCGGGAGTGACTATTATATAGATGACTGCTACGGTAGAAGAAGACATGTTGCGGTTTCGCAAAATAAACTGTGATGTATGTGGAGGGCAAGACAAACATGTTCCGGTTAAGATAAAGATTTTGATAGCGAGTACTTGACACAGATTCATTTACATCTGTTTATGACTGCAATTTACTCATAATAACACTGACGAATACATAAGCTAGTGTTTAGTTTTAACTAATCCTAGACTTACGATAAAATCTCCGCGCCACTTGCTTTGAGCTAACAATCACGGTCAATCGTGTTTAATTAAGATTATGACACTTTACACCAAGTTGTACTATCTACTTGATCACGCCGTGTTATTGTTACACTAAATAGTTAATTATGTTATACATAATACGGAAGGTCATTCGTTAATAAGTAGCCATGACGCTGAGGTCGCGAATACGAGGGAAGTGACAGTGGCCCCAATATAATGCCTTGTGGAAGAAACCGAAATGGCCCCCATACAGCACCTTGTGAAAGCACGCGCTTTTGCCGCAGACAGGAAGAACTGATACAGGTTTAAAATGATAAGCTAATCAGTACACAGGATATTATTGTATGTTTCTTAATGTTATCTTTTATTTACAAATTATATTTTAACATCCGTAGTTAAGTTTCAAAGGGTGTCAAAAGCTGTTATTAATTCTTATTGTACATACGCGTGTCACGTGGTATTATGTTTTATAGTAATTAACAGCACCATAGCAACATCTATCGTAATTAATTGGTTTAGAATGTTTGAGGAAAATATCTTCGCACTAGTAACGGCGGTACCATGGCATCCGTGTGCAAGCATTCGTTACCATAGCTCGGGTAATGAACTGCATCAGCAATATAGGTTAGTTTCATTATACACTGCAATTTATGACAATTATACAAATTAACAAAAAAGTAATAACCTAAAATTGCTTCGATTGGATTGTAAATGCAGCGATTAATTAATTTCGAAATAGTAATTTTAAAAGTAAAATAAACATTGGTAATAAATCGTTAGTTTCATTTAGAGTCGCGTTAGATACGTTAACTTAAGGAGAATCTAATAATCAGATACTAAAGAATCCCGAATTGTTATTAGTTAATGCATAGTCAGGTTTTAGGTATAGTGGTAACGGTTATAGGTTTAGATAACGAATGTCAAAAATATAATGGAGTGACTAAACCAAAAATAATTTACTTTTGTCTCTTTTAATTACTAATAACATAACTTGTTTTCCATTATACTATCGGTTTTGCTTGCCATATAAAAATATAGAATAGAATAGAAACCCTTACATTTTGGCATTTCTACAATCACTAATAGAACGACACTTCCTAGAGCCGGGCTCATCACAATAAATACTGGTACTTATACGATGCGTCCGCTCAGCATCCTACGCAGTCCACAATGAGCAATAATCTGTTGCTGCAACTCTCGCGCTCGGGTGCCCTGCATGTCGCGCTCGTTGGTCACATTCCGGGATAATTTTTTGCTGAGCTAAGGTCTCTCCCATACCTTTCCAGTGTTCTTTTTACTTTGCCTTCTCTGGCCAATCCGTAAAGAACGAGTCCAAATCGTCACGACATTTTTTAAGGCCTGCCTCGGCTACGACACCGTCTTCAAGCACCCAGCCAGCACCCACACAGAGTGGCAATCCTTACCCATCTGTCTTCACGCATTCTATAAAGGGCATATTGTACTTTTTAAATAATATTCGATAGTGAACAAGAAGATGTCGACGGTGCTTTTTATTTTCATCCCCTTAAAATTTGTTTTTAGAAAAAATCCCGTTTTAGTGCTCCTCTACATCATAAAAAGAGGCTCTGTACAGTAAAATTCTTCAAAAGTCTTTAACCCCCTAAATCTTCTTTTAGGAGTAGTTATTATTTACTTAGGTTAGTATTTATACCAAGTTCCACAAATATATAAGCCCAGCAAATTTCCACCTTTTCATCTCCATAGGGATAGAATTCCCAAAAACCAATAAAAACATGAAATCTTATTATCAACCAAAAGCCTAAACTTTTTTGTTCAAAAACTATGCAGTCACGGCAGCTGTATAAGCTGTTATCTAAGTACATACCTAAGCACATACCTGTGCCAGGTATTTAACCGTAGTAAGTATCAATTGGAGTTTAGTTCAAAATCTCACTCTGGGATTTCCAGAGTGATTGCATAACTTGCATAATAACATGAACATAAATAAGGAAGGCTGTGTTTGCTGAAAGGACTCACTCATGACCGCTCATCGAGTGCTCTCGGTATAACACTATTACAGATTGGCGCGTATTCGCGATTGCATCTCGAGTGAGATTTGATTGACAGTGGGCCTTGGCCTGGTATCGGCTTTCTAATTGATCAGTTGTCATTGTTGCGGAGCAGTGCGGCGGCGGTGGACCAGTGGTTAGCGCGGCGTCACGGGACAGTCGCGGCGCGGACATGGGCGGTGACGGTGAGGACAAGGAGCCGAGGATGGCAGCCGGCGAGGTGGACGCCGAGAGCGTGCTGCGCCAGCTGGGGCAGGCGGGGCGCTTCCACATGCGCGCTTACGCGCTGCTGGCGCTGGTGGCCGTGCAAGTCGGGCTGCTGCACACCACCTACATCTTCCTCGCGGGCAGCGTGCCCTACAGGTACGTTCTTCCGCAACATACTCTCTTTATTTTTCAGGATAAACAGTAGATAATGAGCAGGTATAGCTTTGTTCCTTTCAGTGAAAAAATTTCGTAATCAGATAAGAACTTCCAGATATTACCTCCCGTATGTTAGTTACATACAATTTTAATATTCGTTAAGGTGTGCAAGAAAAATTTCTTTTACTCAACACGAATGATTCTGTAACCATTCCCATGATGGGATGATGTCACAGCAGTCAGCACTGTCTATTGCCAAAAAAATCTTTGTTTATTATGTAACATCACGCATTGTATTCCCCGGGGAGTTAGGCAGACCGGTACGCACACATTTTGCCACTTTTTAATAGTCTACACAATAAGAGTTACTATTAGGTGCAAGTAAAGCATCAGATTGGCAACATTTGGGCACACACATCCAATGCCAGTGTTGAAACCGATTAAAGCAAACATTTGTCGAATAAGTATGGCACCGCTGCTGGTCACGGTAGAGTGGTGCTTCTAACACAAGTGTATTGACAACAAGATCGAGGGCCACTGACTAACGCAGAAGGTCAGCTCTTCACAACAATGATAACTCAAGTAGGAATGGAACCTTAAAGATAAAAGCAGGCCGTCTGGTAATTTATTAAGTTTGCATATAGGTACTGGTAAGACTGGAAGCACCACTCTGATTTTGTTACCATCAAGCAGATTTGCTGAGTTCTAGTGTGAAGGGTTACTCTGTCATTGTTTCAGGCATACGTCTAAAGTATCTTTAAATTCATTTTTACGTATTAGAAGCAAAAGCTGCAGCTAATCTTTAGGAACCACTGAATAATGTAGAGCCAGGTTTAGGAATCTGCATATTCTTATTTATCTTCATTAATTTATTCCTAAGGAAAGCTTATAGACTAACAACAAACATAAACAATTGTCCGAAGGTAGGGAAAATGACGAATCACAAGCATCCACATGTATAGTTAATGACCCTCTAAGTATCAATGGTGGTCATAGACTAATGACTTTTCACAGTTAAGTACTTAGCAGTAGTTATTGCATTATTGGTTTTCGTAGTGGTAATTCTGTAGCTTTAGTATGTCGCAACTTGCAAACGCGTGCGTCGATCGTTGCCCGCATGCGTACAATAGCCCGCCACGCGCCATTGTCAAGCCGGAGCAGACTATCGCTGGAGCCCACTGTGCACTAAACCACTGTATGAGTCAGAATATCCGCTCAATTAATCATGCGGAGAATAATCTGGCCGATGCGACGCTTCATTTCTATCGAGTTTAGTCGACAATGCACTCTACGAGAACGAGAGATGAACGCTATTCATTGTAGAAGATATTTAAGTTACCATGAACTTTTTTGAAATATGTAATTGTACGTAGTCTATGGTTGTGTGGCATATGTGGCAGTATTACATTCGTTTGTTCGCCTTGTCACATATTATTAAAAACCTGTCCCAAATATGTTACGTGGGCCTAAATAGCTGTACACATACATAGTTTGAATTAGCTGCGTCTGGATTTCTGGATTCTCTTGTACAGTAGGTTTGGGTGGGGCATCCATCTTCTAATTAAAACTGCTTTGAATGACATTCTACAGTGACTTGTATTAGCCGGTGACGTCTGCTGCATAACTTAAGACTGTATTATTTGTGACTTAAGTATTATTTTAACGGAACTCCTGCTTACGGCAAAAACCGTAAATAAAATCACAAGGAGCAGCACCTATTGTATGGTGCACCCACACTTAGTTATGTTTAAGTCCCATGTTAAAGGGGTCGAGACTATTGCCATCAACCGGGCATAAAATCCACACTAAGAGCTGTGTCTTAAAAGTTCTAGAAGGTAAAATACAATAATAAGTACTCTGCCCGTCTCGGGCACCAAACCCAAACCTTATTCTCACCAGTAGAACTTGCCACTCGACCAACGAGACAGTGAAAAACTCCATGATTATTTAATTTTGAACAAGAGACGTGCGTGAATCTCCCCATTATTGAACGCGTTAGACACGAGTACCGTCACCGCGTCGTGTGTCATGCGAGTCGTATCGAATGCTGCTTAATAGTTGCTATTGTTGTAACAGTACAGTACATCCTGGTGTACCATTGAGTTGAATTCTATATATCTACTGGTGGTATATAGAATTCAGTAGTGTCCACTAGCAGCCGAATTGCGTAAGTGAATTCGGCTACGCAGAGGTTTTGACCCCATGAAAGAGTATGATACATAGACAGAAATCCACATCGCGTCTTTCGTGTCGCATGTGATTAGTTAAATTTTAATATTCTTTCATGGGGTCAAACCTTTTGCCTTGCCGAATTCACTCACGCAATTAGGCTGCGGGTCAAGTTTTCAGCTGATCAGCCGACGATGATCTGTGGCTACAATCGAAAGGTACCTAATACTTTATTGATCAGCTTTAGACGGTTTGGTTTTTGCTATGAAGTAACAGAAAGGCGCGAGTAAATCTTCTTATTTAGTAGTAGTCGTTCTCTATACAAAACAGTGAACCTTTGACACGAAAACAAAATAAATAATAGCTAGATTAATATATATATATATATATATTTGTATCTAAGTTAGTAACAGACTGTGATGGTAAGCGCGATTGAGTATTAGGAACCTATCACAACGTATATAGCAGCAATCGCATTAGAAAATTGTATTGCTCGGTGATAAGTAACAAGGATTTGTCAGATTGCTCGACTTGAAGACAAGTATCGTCCATTTTCGAGAGTAAACAAGTTAGGTATAGTTTCATATTTAACTTCTGCCTGTATCTGCCCTTTTTTCATGTTACAGCGTTAAATATTTCCCTCTTCCATTCTCCTCTGTCACGTTATTATTTAATTATCACACTTTTGTAAACTTGTCTTACGATTCATCCCTGAACATTTTTTTACTTAATTCCACATTCTTTCAGTCATATACATTTCATTGCACCTGAGACAAACAATCAAACAATCCTCTTGTAACTTTTCTCTCACTGGTGACTGGTGCCATCTATTTTAGTGACTCCTTAAATCTGTAGCTATATCATCTATGCCTACGTGCCGACACCTACGAACTAATCCTGCATTGCGCAAGCAATTTTCAGAGCAATTTGAACACATACAACAGACCGACAACAAACATTGGGCAGTTGCACGAACACAGACACAACACCCGTCTCGTCGAAGGATCCTCCCTTTTCAACGGAGGTTTGCGGCCCTTTACGCCCTGTTCCGCATACTTCCAAAAATCTATTTGGAGGTATGCGGAATTCTATCCCCGTTAAATGCAGTTCAAGTACAATTTCGTGTAATGAATGATAAAGAAATGTATTATATAGTCACTACTTCACTAGACATCAATTGTTTACATGCCCCAAATACTAGCGAAGAGTTTTCTAGCAACTACATAGGTATTGGTGAAAATGTAAATAAACGAAAATATATGAATGGAGATGACGTGATGTAGACACAACTGTGTGTATCAACGTACTACATAACTGGTGAATTAAAATTAAAATATTTGTGTATTAAAATATTCAATTCCTCACGTTTATTGTTGCAACAAATTAATTAACAGTCTGTAGCTATTTCGTCAGTAGATTCCTCCGCGTCTGGTGCTGGGCTGCTATTATATCGAATGGTTGGAATTGATTAAGGCTCTATTGAACATAGTGATTAGGTTAGTTTCGTGACAGGGACTGGGCGGCCTCTCTGTGCAACAATGTGCTAGTTTGTGAACTGATTGTAATACTACATAATTACATGTTCAGTTATTTTAATTATGTGGCTAAAATGTGTCAAACGCAAGGTCCCTTTCTCTTAGTGGTTGCTGTATGTTTGAGATGAGTTGACCAATATAAAGCTGGACAGCGTTCAATGTTTATTGAGAAAAAGGAATAGGTATTATTTGTCCTTGCACTTTATGATGGTATTACCAATGATGGTGTTGAAGAGCATAACAGTTGTGAGTCACTCCTGTGATTCTGATGTTATTGCCTATGTGTTTACAATTGATAAAAGACAACGAACACGAGTCTGTTTCTTTGCCATCAAGATCAAATGAGGCTCGACGACAGACGACGATTGACGATGAAAGACGCTGTCAACGGAAAATATATTATTATGAACATCTTCAAAAGTCTAATGGCTGGTGATTGTGACGTTGATATGTCCAGCTGTGATCTGTGTATGGTCTATGTCCAGTGTCTATGGATGTCTAAGCAGAAACCTACAAGTGTCAACGAACTATTTATCACGTAACCGTAAGTCATATAGATAATTGACAGCGTACTTAAGTTAATATAATGCATTCTAGTGCAGCAATGGCACTTAAGCTTATCATCATAAACACGTCACTAGGGTCAAATTCAGGACACGATGATAAAAGGAGAATTTTTCCAATAAAGACGTATGTAAATTCGATTCCTAATGTAAACAAGAGAAAGAGAGTGATCAGCATCAGCAGTATACCGTTGATTAATACTAAGAATGTAACGATAATCCTGGCAGACGTAACAGTATAAGATATAGCGCATACTCACAACTTTTAGTCGAACAACAGTTTAGTTGTGTGTGTAAAAGTTTATAGAAATATATTGAGATCACATACTATCGACTCGATAGCAGCTCGACGAAAAAAGGACAAAAAGCTGTATCGATTTGCTTTTAAAATCCATCGATTATAAAGTTAAAAACTATCGATCAAGCCCTTAATTTGTATTGCGATCTATTGTTGTGCGCATGTCATCGACTAACAGTCGATCCGCGAGTGATCAATCCCGCACACGTCTCTCTCTCTTATCGCCATTGCTGGAAAATACCTCTCCATATCTCCTTTTCAACCGACCTCAAAAAAGGAAGACTGTATATTTGTTACGCGATTACTCCGTCAATTATGGGCCGATTTTCCTTTTTTTGTTTGAAAGGGTATATTCTCGAGGTAGTCCCACTGTCACAAAGTCAGGATCTGATGAGGGAATCCCACGGCAATCGAAGCAACTCCTCAAATTTTATAGCCATACATATAACGATTTATTTTTTACTAGCTTTTACCTGCGGCTTCGCTCGCAGTGAAGCCATTTTTTTATTTTTTTATTTTCCAACACGGTGCTATCTCTGAAACATGACATAAACAAAACTCGGACCAAAATTAACATAGTGTTGTATATTGGTTCCGGTAATGCAAGTTGATGGCGCTGTCGATTATTCTGAAAATAAAAAAAGTAACCCGTACGAAGTTAGCCAGCTTCGCTCGCAGTGAAGCTATTAAAAATAAAAATATTTTTTTTTAATAAAAAGTTTCCTATGTTACTTCTAATACCTCCAAGAATATATGTACAAAGTTTCATGATGACCGGTTCAGTAGTTTTTGCGTGAAAGCGTAACAAACAAACTTACATTCACATTTATAATATTAGTATAGATAACCAGAGTGTATTTTGCCAGTGATGACATATGGCTCTGAGACGTGGTCGCTCACAATAGGCCTCATCAGAAAGCTTACAGTCACCCAAAGGGCAATGGAGAGGGCTATGCTCGGAGTTTACTTGCGTGATCGAATCAGAAATGAAGAGATCTGCAAGAGAACCAGGGTTACCGACATAACCCGAGGAATTGCCAAACTTAAGTGGCAGTGGGCAGGGCATATTGCTCGCATAACGGATGGCCGATGGAGCAGAAAGGTTCTGGAGTGGCGACCGCGAACCACCTTCCACCAGGTGGGCCGATGACTTATTGAAGGTTGCGGGGATCCGCTGGACCCGGGATGCACGGGACCGCGACACTTGGGGGAGGCCTATGTCTAGCAGTGGTCGTCTTTCGGCTGATATGATGATGATGATGTTATAATGATTTTGGTATCATCATCATCAATATAATCAATACATAAAATAAATCTGCAGAAAACAGTCGTTTTTGTACATCGAAAATATTTCCAAAAAATATCCAGGGTGTTAAAGGATAACCAACATAACCCATGGCCCATCTTTGGAATTTTTGTATGTTTTTTTGTTTATTTGTGCACGCATCACGTAAAATGTACGAAACCAATGTGGATAACTTTATACACAATAATTAATCGTATCTTGTATTACTTAGTTTTTGTATCATTGCAATCGGTTCACTCTATCAAAAGTTAGAAGCATTTAAAGTGTTCAAGAAGTAAAATATCACAACACGCGCAATTCAGATACTCGGATAGTTGAACTCCATATTTGATAGATGGCGTTGTGCATTCGACGTCATTTTCTGAATGGCGGTTTTAAGATTCTCCGTGGAAGAATGAAACTAGAAAAAAAATGCTAGGTAGGTAAGGTAGGTATCAAGTCAGGTAGGGTAAGCAGGTATAGTTATTGCCAAAATTCTCTGGGTCACCCTAAAGCTGGCTTTCTAATTCGCATGGCGCGAAACTGTGCAGTTTTTGTTTGAGATTTATTACTGCAGCCATTGTAGCCAACTTCAGGACGGCCAAGAAGTTTGGCGAGAACTATAGGCGGGGGTCTCAACTCTATATGTTGAGACAAGAATCAACGACTTACCTTCAAAGGCTATTTCAGGTGTGGCTAGAGTAAAAGTAATAATTCGGGACCTAATGACTAAAAAATACGAGACTAAAAAATACGTTTTATGAGGTTTTAGGTATCTAATCATACGACTAATGTCAATGATGACGATGACGTGTGTGCAATGTGGTACGTAAATTTTCCGCCGCTACTGCCCGTCTGGATAGCCTAATGATAAACGCGGTGGCCTACTACGCCCAAGGTACCGGTTTCGAGTCCCATCTATGGATAGGTGTACAAAAAAAAACAACATATACATTTTACCGCTTTGCAAAACAAAACATTACAAAGTGAAAAATAACTTTCTTTATAAACTCAGTGTCAAAAACAAAAAAAAATAGGTCCCTAAAATACGTGAGATATAAAATCAGGATCGATTGCATCCATTATATGCGCATCTCCATCGACTTAAACCGATGTTTAGTTGTGTGGAATTCACGAGAAGCAACTCGACTGAACAGTTCGGTTGATATAAAAGTTGTGAGTGCCTGGCGAAGTAATCATACAATATTGACCACACGAATGCGCACATATTAAAGGCCTAAGCAGGTCTATTTTAAAGATATGTTTTCGATATTTTCCTGGAAAATCGGTCTCTTCACCGTTGTCAAGCGGAACATCAATAAGGAACATCTGTGGAAGGCTTCAGCGCGAAATATGTAAATATATCGTCCGAGGGCATCGCCGGCGTCCGCGCAGGTTATATGTCGGCGCCGCATCTCTACCGGTGCTGTCCGCCGCACGCGACCGCCGCGGACACTGTGATACTACCACCGACGCGCGCGCACGCAACCAAACATTTCGCGCGAAAATTTTATTAACTTTAAGTTACATTTTTTTTTTAAATTGGAACTGTTTTTAAAATCGGAATACACTTAAAATTAGAACTATTTTTAAAATTGGAACGAGTAAGTTGTTGTGATGTCGAAACCCGAGACAGTGATGGAGGAGAAGGATACGTTCAAGGGCAGCGCGGGCGTGGATATGGAGCAGCTAATGAAGGAGCTGGGGCAGGGCCGTAGGTTCCACCTCTGCAACTACCTGCTGCTGGCGCTCACCGTGTACGTGGCCGCCTTCTACGCCACCAACTATGTGTTCCTGGCCGCTGACGTGCCCTACAGGTATGGACGAACTTCTTATCACTCTTGCTATCTGGTCAAGAACGAGAATACTATCTGGTAGATGTGCCTTTCAAGGAATCTCAGAGGAATAAGGGTCATGAAATGTTAACTTAAGAACTATAACAAAAAGATAAAACATTATATTATAATTATTGGAGCAGTTTCTAAAAAGTGTTGTAGCCTTCAAAACAACTAATATTCAAATCACCTTTGATTTCAATATTACTTGTTTTGAAGGTTTTTTTTTGGTCAGCCGGTAGGTTTTGTTACTGTTAGACACTAGAAACCTAGACATTGACATACGCCGCATCCCGGTCTGTTGTCTGGATTTTGTCGTGTTTGTGTGATTTGGTTTTGGACACAACTTAATTTGAGCGGATTTGACCGGCCTGTTCTCCTTATAAACGAAGTTGTTTATAAAATATTAACCAGCTAATTTTATCTCTCGAAGTAGTTACGAAATACTTAAAAAAACTTCTCAGAATTTCACACGAGAGGAATTAAATACAAATATTCGAAAAATATTTAAAATTGAATGTTCGTCCTTTGAGTTATATTTTAATAAAATGCCTTGATCTTTAACAACTATTAGTTCTTTGCTTTTTAATGATTAGTTTATGTTAATATTAAAAACTTAATTTTTAATTCAAAGTATTTTAAAGCCTAGAATATATTATAAATTCTAGATTACATTTTTGTCAATTCGTTACCTGGCTGAGGAAAGCAACTTGTCAAAAATATGTGACAAATTAACGAATGGACAATTTAAGTTAGGTACTTTTCCTTCCCAAGCCCCTATGTACCTTTCCCATCCGTTTTATACATTTTAGTATGTTTTGTTTTGGCAGGACGTACATGTAGTTGAAATAACCCTAATTAAAATAAAATGTTAAACTATTTCACTGTTATCAACTTATCAGTTGGATAGTACATAAAAATACCCGGTTGTCGAATTGGAGAAACTTTCTCCATTCCTTCTTAAGTTCGGTTCAAAATAATACGTAACAACAGCGGAAATATAATCCAATTATAATAATTATGTACGACAATAGTTATTAATACATACAATGATACCGTTGTTCTTAATATCATTATCCATATCCCTTTGACATTATTAATAAGATGCAGTGTCTCATAGCATACAAACTTGACTTCCGTCAGATGCATCTGCTGGTCTAATAACATGGGATGGGCTGCGAGCCTACGGCCTAAGTGCGACGGCCTACGGGCTGCGCCTTATGGTCTACGTCATGTTAGCCAAAACATACGATTCGTTTTTGGACATAGACCCAAAACAGTCTGATTAACACTCATAAAGCGAAATAAAATATAATTTTTAGGCAGAATTATGCCTTGACTTGATAATTTGAGTATCTAGGTAATAATATTTAAATTGCACTATGTAACGCCTTACGTTCCTAACCTGTAATGTTGTATAAGTAAATAAAAAAAGAAGTTTTTTAGTATTTATTTTAGTATTTTAATATTAATCATAATTATTTCATATTTTTAAAATGATAATTAAGTGTATCTCTCGATGGCAATCAATTAAAAAAAAAATTAAGCTGTCGTGTTCATCTTTTTTTTAATAAAACGTACCAAACGTCCGTACGTAAGTCGTAAACGTCGTTCCTCATCGTTTGTCCGTGTCTAATACACATTCGAAAAGAGATTTCCAAATCGGTGACGTCGGTGTCGACGCACGCGCATGTACCACCCACCTCACCTACCTGTGGTTAATAACCTCCCTGGTACAAAAAGATACCGGTGCCTTACCTATACGTATTTTACAAGTTTTTACAAACATCTAATATTTTTTATTTTCTTTTTGGGGGTCAATCTAAAACAAATTCTTATTTTTTATCAATTTATATTAATACTAATTGGATGATCTTGACTGCAAAAAAAAAAAAAAGAAAAATACAAAAAGAATGCAATAAAAACATTAATTATGTTTTTATTGCATTCTTTTTGCATTTTAATATTTTTAATTGAATTGGATTAGAATATGACATCATCAAAAGCAGATACTTTTATACATATATGATACGGAAATCCCCGAACGTTTTTCTTCATCTTAATGTCAGTACAAAACATAGGTGTTTTAAGTTGATTGTGTCAGAGATGCACAAAAACATTGACCGCAAACATTAATAGAGTAAAGTTTGTATGTAAACATGGACTCTTTACATAGCACACCAGTGAGATCCTATTTACAATGCTGTATGTGCAATAACTTAGTGCTAGCACATTTGTGTATCAACATTATTTATTTGTTATGATTCATGTATGATTTATGACAGTTTGTCTAGCTACAGTAACATCGCTGTCTAAGTTACCTACAACCGCCTGGAAGTATTTAAGGGCCTACATCTGCTTTAGTGCCGTACAACGGTAACTTGAAACAGACAAAACACAACAACACACCACTTTTAACAGAAAAAAATGATGGCTGGAATCTCTTCATAACTGAAATAGTATATGTAAAAAAAATATTTTGTAAACAAAACTGTTCAAAAAGAGGTTCAATATTGATATTCTGGCTCCGAGCGGGCGCACGGCCAGTACTGCGTTAACATTGGGGCGTATATATCGCCTTAAAATTTTTGTCACATTCGTCCCCAATAAATGCGACCAGTATTTAGACAACAGAATTAGGATTCGATAATCGTAAGCCGATATAAAAATATTCGGTCGCTTCCTTCCTATAGCTTTCAATATGGTGAACAGTGCACTTCCTTCCTGGTACGATCTGTGCGGATGTTGCGGAACTGAGCCTGCCCCTGCGCTGACGCTCACAATGCGATCATCTTTCATGCGTGACACAGCTGCCAATGACCTTCAGAGAACAGAACGTAGTCTCGCTTCAGCCCAAAATAGTAGTTTTTATTATTTTCTCTTTTATTATTTGACTTAATATGTAGACTAAAATTTAGATGTTTAATAATTCTTTGAAATGGTGACAATTTCATAAAAATACGCCCGGTGGTGCTGATGCAATTGTAGTTTTTTGTCCGCGTTACACATATAAAAATTATATTCACTATTTTATACAAATATAATTTTAAATTTTCACTAAATTAAATAAATAAAATATTTATTGGTACAAAACATTAAGATAAAAATTTATTATAATCATAAATTATTAGGAAAATGGTCTAAAGTTGTCAAAAAATAAAAGGCCCGTTTTGACAGCTATAGAAATACTTAATAATAATTAAACTTGATGCTTGCGAATGATACCTGATCATATTTTCAATATCTTACGTAGAAAGTTATCGCTGCATGTAAAATAAGAAACGTCAACTAAAACAACAAAATAAAAATAGCTGTTTAGATGTGATGTTCATTTAAAATGAGTTAATAATAACATAATATATCTGCGCGTTTAAACAAATTTTCTTATTTACAAAATTAAGGTGTATAGACGTTGATGGTATTATTGTGATGATGTGGGATCATTTGTGAGCTACATGATTGTGACCAAAACCCTTCGGATGGTTTTCACTAATTTTAGAACCATCTCTATTTACGTCAACTTTTATCCTTAAATATTGGTGGGAAGTAAGTTTAAGGTGATTGATTAATGGTCCATTAAATCATCTTAATGAATTATTATTGGTCAATTATTTACTCATATCTAATACCTTTAAACGAGCAAATCTTGTATATATGCATATATATATATATAATCTGAACCTCGGCAACGGCTCCAACGATTTTCATGAAATTTAGTATGCAGGGGGTTTCGGGAGCGATAAATCGATCTAGCTAGGTTTCATTTTTAGAAAAGGTCGTTTATCTATTTTCACCCGAGCAGAGCACAAACACAAGAACGAAGTGTATTCGCCTTAAAAGAGACAATAATACAAGTGCTATTGGACACATTCTTTGTAAAGTCAATGTAACAGTTTAGGTTATAATTAAATTACTCATTAGTCTATTTATAAGACTAGATTGTAATAAGATTAGAGTCCATCCTATTGATGAACCCTAGAACATGAAAAAAAACCCGAGCAGAGCTCGGTTGCCCAGGTACTTTAAATTAAACGAGAAAGTTCAATAGTTCATTTCGTTAGATTAGGCAAAGCAATAAATTAATATCTGATACAGACACTAACATCTATACTTCTATACATATAAATAAAATTGGAGTGTCTGTTTGTAATATTGAAATAACCGTTTTTTACTACATGTATATGAATATATATACGGTACATACACCAAAATATTTTTTTTACAATTTTTGTCTGTCTGTCTGTTTGTTCCGGCGAATCTCTGAAATGGCTGGACCGATTTTGACGGGACTTTTATTGGCAGGTAGCTGATGTAGTAAGGAGTAACTTAGGCTACGTTTATTTATTTTTAGAAATTTGTTAGGCGGAACGAAGTTCGGCGGGTCAGTTAGTGTACAATAAACATTGACAACGCCGCTTTCAAAAACTAGTAAATATTGAAAAAGAAAGCTTTTAACACATGAACAGTTTCAGAAATAACCACTAAGTACTAAACAAGTAGGTACATAAACAGTGTTGTCAAAACTAATTTGTTTAAATACCGCAGCGACCCAGGGTATCTAACACTGTATGTTTGAAAAAGATATTTGTTATTTGGTCAATAAGAACATAGGCTAGCTGATTCTTCAATAATATTTGTATTGATTTAAGCAAGTAGAGGGCAGTCAGTCGTCCATTTAGGGTAGTCGCATTCATCTGTTTTACCCATTGTTATTTGTTCTAAAGGTGTGAACCATTGGAGTCTGAAGGGCATCCAATTTTAGAACCTACCTTTATTTGTTGACAAGGTCGAGTGCGTGTAGATATCTTAGAGGTACAGGAAAAGATGGCTTCTTCTTCTAGTTAGGTAAAATATACCAACAGGAAAATAAAATTAATGACCCGGTAAAACAACACGTTTTTATATTAGGGGAGAGGGGGGCATAGTGGGGTATTTAAGACACAAGCATTGTCACAAGACAAAATACTATGTTTAAACCGCATATTTTAACTGAATTAACGTCATGGTTTAACGCATTGCGAATGACTATGGTATATTATTCTAGATTACGATAAGAAATCTAAGACATGTGAATACATAAATGTAAAATGGCATTTGCGCCGTTATGCCCCGTATATGAGGGTAAAGCGGGTTACCCTGTGGGGCATTGTGGGGTAGTTATAATTCGAAAATAAAAATATAGATTCTAAATTTAATAGTCTTTATTATCTAACTCAAAAACAATGGCGCGCAATGATTGTTTTCACGTTGCTATGCGTAAGCGTTGTGCGTCTCTGGTGCGCTGGGTGCGGACCAGCCCCAATTCCATCCTGGCAATCGCCGGGATATTGGGTTCGCCGTTTCCGATCGCCGACAGACTAGACTGCCCTTATGTCCGGCATGGCTGCGGCAAACATGCTACGGTTCCAATGCCGGTTAGAAAACTACAATAATTATGTTTATACCATTCCCTCTCTAATAAGCTTATATTATTCACTGAAAACAGTGAATAAAAAGCACTTTTAATCACTGTTATGGTGTTTGAATTAAGAACACACCAATATATATTCTATCTCCATCTCAATGCTATACAACCTCCTTGCGCATAAAATACTCGATACAAACTTCTTGTGCAAAGAATATATTGTTATATGTTTGTGTGTTTATATTTAGGATTTGAATAATGATTTTGATTTTGGTTTAGGATTTTTAGTGAATACTTATTTGGATTGTAATTCTAATATTAATTGCATTGGTGTTTAATTAATTATAATTATGTAACGTAACGGAAGTGGTCACTAGCGTCTGAAAACACACCTAGCTCAGCTTAAATTTACAAAAAATGTGAAACCCTGAGGTTTCTCGATTTTTGTAAATTTTGAAGGTAATTAACCATTTATTTATTTATTACTAGTTGTGCCCGCGGCTTCGCTCCCGTCTACCCTACCTACCTACCCTACCCACCGACCTACCCACCTACTTACCTACCTACCCACCTACCTACCCACCTACCCTACCTACCCACCTACCCTACCTACCATACCCTACCCACCTACCTACTTACCTAACTTCCCTACTTAACTACCTACCCACCCACGTCAACAATTTTTATTTTTAAACCTTCCCTGCATTCGGGCGAACAAAACAAAAAAAGAATTATTCAAATCAGTCCAGCCGTTTTTGAGTTTTAGCGAGACTAACGAACAGCAATTGATTTTTATATATAAGATTATCCCTTGTGCTTTTTGCTTAAATCTTTCTTTTTCTCGTAGTTATGGTATAAAATATAGCATGCAACTCTTGAATAAAACTAACTACACCTGAAAAAGAAAATAAATTATTTAATTTAAACGAAGTGATTTAGACTTTTTATGAGATTAGTTCATCAACATGAAAATGACTTTAAACGATTCTTTTAAGATAAGACAAAACGGTCCAAGGTATCATTATACGATCCCATCAGTGCGAGACGTTATCTCGTTAATTATATGATTGTAGGCACAGTGTCTAGCATCCGGTGGATTATAACTTTGCATGTGATTCACTGGGCCCAGGCTGAGTTATCTGCATTTGTGACACTAGATATGACCAGCCGCAGCCCGCAGTTTTCTGCTGCTCCCGTAGCCCACCTATCTCATGAAAACCAGTGCATTCAAAGCGGTGGCACCAGACACTCGACGATACTGTACGTATCTTTCTTTCAATAAAAGGTTTCCATTTAGTCTACGCAATCATATAAACAAACAATCTATGTATGTGTGTAATTGCAATCCCTGGTATATTAATCCATGGTCTTGAACATGGTACAGACGGATAAATCTCAAGAGACAAGGCAAAGGTTGTAGCCGGCTTTCAATACGCATCTCTGGAATAATAGTTACGGATAGTTACTACGTGGGGCTTTCGGGACCGGGACCGCGTGCCCGGATTCCACGTATAGATATAATAATTATTTTACACTTGCAAAAAATCCACAAATTATTTCATTAATGGTATAGCGAAATGAAATAATGCAAGTGGTACCTGTAAGTGTAACCTGAAACGAATTTATTTGATGCAGTCATTGGACGCGCATTGCAGGCCACAGTAATTTAATAATTAACTTGATGGCAAGAAACAGACTCGTGGATTAAGTACCAACCTGGTGCAAACTGTTTGCTTAGAAAGTCAATAGTTAATAAGGAATATATTTACAAACACAGATAAATATTGTACTTGTGGTACAGTTGTATGTATATTAGTTTATGTTTACTGCTCATACATTATAATTGTTAGCACAAGTTTTATGACTTGCGGCGAGTCAATGTTCTTCTGCTAATGATTTATCATAAAGATGGCAGGCGACGCATTATTAAAGTATCATCTAGCTCTACTGTTTAGAAACCATAATAATACGTGTGTCTTTACAAAAAACCTAATTATTGAATCATTTTCTATTTGACATTTTTTCATACACTTAAAACTAAACTAAAATATGGCGTCGAAAATTGTGGATGGGAATGGTTTTTTTGGGCGTCGTATTTATTTGTTTAGTATTTATTATATTCTTTATTGTACACCATAAAAAAATACATACAGAACAAATATTTTCAAACAAAGTGTACAACGGGCGGACTTATCGCACAGCACTCTTACAGACAACCTTTGGATGGACTGACAGACTGAACGATAGGAGAAGAATTATGGGCTGTCAGTGTACAATAGATCATAAATAATATAACTTACTTATACATAATAACATAAAATACATATATATATTATACTACATATCTAATATACTAATAAATATTGAATATATGACAGAGAAAGAAAAATTATAGTGAAAGTCTCCTTTGCCATTTTCTTAAACGTTGGCAGTGTTTGAGCGCGTCTAATTTCTATAGGTATTACATTCCACAATCGAACTGCTTGAATCGTAAAAGATTAGTTCGTTCGTATGTTAGCAGAGTTTATTTGTAGGTTTATTTAGTTATCTGGTTGCTGGTAGTTTTTATTTTACGTGTAGGTATAGGTTTAATTTAGTTTTTTGTACACTGTGTGTAAAAAATTGAGTCTAATTGAATTAACTAGCTAGTAAAATCAACCTTATGTGGCATCCTTGTCAGGTGGATTAATTAATGAACTGAGAGAAATAATTTATCCGTAACGTTGACAATGTCCGTCATTTTTCCCTATGCCCTGAAATATGTCATATTGTCCCGCTGCGCTGTGCGGAATGATCGCAATTATCTACATCCGCAGATGTTGTGAGACGCAGGTGCATGACGTCCACGACACGCTGAATTACAAGAAAATTGCAAACATTCCTCCTTTGCCCATTCAAGACGAAAATGACAACATTTCATATGCACTTCGGAAGTTCTACCGTTCTCGATGGGCACTATTATTGAGTACTGTATTTATTAACTTTCCAAGTACAACTTTTTCAGTAGGTAAACTCTTGCGAGATTTGACCTATCATTACGTTTCTACACTACGTTTTTTTTGTACGTTCTAATTTACGTTTTAATCTTTCCCATTGAACTTTCCGTATAATTTCGCGACAGCACATTCTGCCAATATTTAAGCAGTAAGTATTTTTTCGTTATCAACCTGAAACACAAAAAGAAACCCAGATTCTATTTTTCTTTCTTTCTACCTATTGTCTATCTACACCGATGACAGTATATTATTTCAAGGAAAAAAAAAAGATTAATTCAGTAAACCTACCTCAAATTCAAAGAGATTTATTATTTCTCTTACAAGCGGAAAACCCCTTAAAGAAGGTAGGTACCTACTTCAACAAGAAACATGATAAATTAGAGGCCACTTTAGTGGCATCAAACTGCTTTACAATAGAACTGCCTTGAATGGCATGTTGAGAGACAAAACTATTTAATTTTCTGCATATCATCTCAAATTGGCGTCATTTGCGATCATTAGCGTATTTACAGGTAACTTCACACAATACGCGAACCTTTTTCAGAAGTTAAGATATTTTTTTGTTTGTTTTTATTTTACAAATTATTTTGTATATCATTTAAAGTCAGCTCTGCCTTTTCTTTTGTACATAAATGAATATTAATCCTCACACGGCTACTAACGATGTGCTTCTAAGATTAACATCTGGTTATACCAGCATCATTTTATAGAATACATACACATACTTACATAAATTAATGCCTCTTGCCCTTGGATTAGGCAGAAACTACAAAACGCCACCTGCTACAATCCTTATTTAACTTTTTTACCCTCCATTCCTTGCGTTTTGTAGGTTAAGACTAGTATTTAGATAATTGTAGTTCTCCTGCCGTTACGTTAGTTTCTATCTTCTCCCTTTCCATTGCTGCCAACTTTTCACGTTAATTGTAATTTAATTTGCTTACATTAGCGTGATTAGCTTAAACAATCAATTATGTTCGCGGTTAGTATGCAACACGATTAGCGGCCAGCTCTCACACGACGTGCGTCTTTAGCAGAACAACGGCGGTAAACTGTCGCTAATGTCCACGTTGCTAAATAATTCTGATTAACATTTCAATAAATCAGCATATTTATTAGACAGGCTTGCATTTGATTGGTACTGATAAAAAGTATTCAAAGATTACATTAGTCAATCTTATAAATCATGGATAGAACTGTTGAGGATGTTACAATTTCCATAAATTAGGAGAGGATTATTCCGCTACTGAGATCGTTTGTCTGTTGTAGAACACAAATGCGTCATCATCGGACATTGTGCAAGTTCAGCCATAATTCTTGAATGAAGTCGTAAGAAGCTGCGGATGCGCCTCGTTAGGTCGCGGGTGTGCGGCGCGCGGCGCGCGGCGTGTACGTTGACCCGCTTGGCGTAATCGCTCATTATCGTATAAATGCCCACGCGTATGTCCCCCTATTTACTCATTATCATCAGATACAAACGCAGATTCTTCTGCTGCTTTATGTATTTAATCTCGCAAAATCTATTGCGGCGGTGGATGTATGGGTGATCGATATTGCGGTTTTCTGCCTACTTAGTTAAATATTTCGACCACGTATCAGGTCACGGTCTTCACGGTTAAATTGGCAATAAGTCTTTCATAGGTCATAGACTGCCGCAGAAGGCGACACGATGACATAGCAACATCACAGATGATATTATAATACTTCTTAGCAAAGTTCGCAAAATTCTGATTGCTGGATAATTTGTCGTTTTGGTAGCAAGTGAAGACGGCAGGTCAAGTTCAGGTTCTTCAGCGAAATTAATGATAATTAAATGATAAATGATTTATTTCTGTAAGTAGGTTTGTATAAACACTTTTACATGTCGATCATATTTTTAAAACTAGATGAAGTCGGCGTTTCCTATCTGACTACTCTGAGAAGAAAGGCCGAAACAAACTCAGAGGTCACAGTCTCTTTTAAAGTCCAGACAAAATCTTGGTTAGATCATGTGAAGACCATGTAGACTGAAGTCTGAAATGGTCTTTTGAGGAAAGAACCAGCCAGATTGAGTGGACCTGTCCAGTCAGTGCACGCATTTGTCAATAACCGTGCAGCTCAACTCAGAAATTAAGGAGCTCAACAATTCGACGAACAATACCAAAGAAAGGACATTCGGGTAGGCCGCACAAACTACTCAAACTGCCAGACCATGATTAAAACTAACTTAGATAAATTAAAATTAAAAACAAACAAAAAGTATGATCCACATAGTCTTCACATTCACAACAATAAAAAAAAAAAGAAAGTAAAATAAAATAATATAATACTTTAAAAAGTAAATATTCTTGTCATTGCAAGAAAACAAAAAAAGAAAAAAAAACAAAATTCGTGGTGCAAAATATAAAAAAAAACAAAATTAATGGTTTGCGTCATTGAGTTTTTACTGTAGATAGTTTTATTCAAATGACGATGCAACTAACTGTAAGCGTTGACATGTTATTTACCATCGTTCAGTGATCATGGGACAGATTCGTTTAAAGTTTGGGTTTTGTGTTGGGTGTTATATGAATGTTTACGAAACTGCCATGAATGCATTGCTATAATAAAATTATTATTTGCAAACAGTAATGCGGACTGTAAAAGTTGAACAATATCGTGATTGGTCTGTTGTTGTAAATAACTTTCTTTCCCGAAGTTGGTGTCTTTGGTACCTATTGTTTTCCGTTTTTCGACACCGACTTCGGAAAAGAAAGATATTTTTCGCATTGTAATGTTTTGCTTTGGAAGTCGGTTTGATTTGTTTGTTAAAAGTTTTTTATTTATCTCGCTTTATCTTACCATGAAAAATATTTAAAGCCAAAGTAAATCTCATGACGATTCCAATAACCCCAAACAGGAATAGGATCCATTGTTTTATTTCGGACTGCCAGTGCCTACCTTCCGGCTTCATCATCAGGTCCGTTCGATGTTACCATTTTCATCAGTACCATTTATTTATAAGTATTTGCTTCATCATAGTCAGTTAACTATTCGATATATCTTATACCCGTATACAGAGGCCATCTGTGGTCTTCTTCATCAGTTCCATTTCGGCAAATGACACTTTTTGAGTGCAAATGATTGCATTGTGGATATAAATACCAAAATCACTATATGTATGCCTATAATATTTGAGGAGTTCCCTCGATTTCTTTGCGGTGTCATCATCAGATCCCCTGGTTTCCTTATCATATTACCACCCTTGGGATATCTCCTTTCCAATAAAAAATAATCATCAAAATCTGTTTATAAAATACGAAGTTATCAGCGAATACACAGAAAAATATATATAATAGGGGTTAAAGTATGAAATTGCCATTTATTATAATAAGTACTTCGAATTGACATAGAACCTTCATGGTTTGAGATTTTGAGTGAAACTTTTTTCACATGGTACCTATATAGTTCTTCTTTTAAAAAATGTGCAACATTCGACTATCGACTTTCAGTTGTTTTTTTTATTCAGCTTAGACAAGAAAGATGGATACTTCAAAAATTCGAGTGATTTTTAACCGACTTCGCAAAAAGAAGGAGGTTATCAATTCGACTGTATTTTTTTTTTATGTTTGTTACCTCAGAACTTTTTATTGGGTCAACCGATTTTGATGATTCTTTTTTCATTTGAAAGCGGGTGCTTGTCATGTGGTCCCATTTAATTTTCATCAAGATTTGATGAAGAACTTCGGCGAAATACATCAGAACTCTTCAATAAATGACGGCAAATCACTCTGAATAGATCCAATCGCATGTCTGTTTAATGTTTACACCATTTCATAACATAACATCACACTGGTACGCTCTTAAGGGGTACGCAGGTGTGAACAGTTCACCCTGGTATACTCTCATTGCACCGGTTTCGTTTAAGTTCCATGTTATTGGGTTAATCTATTCTAGCTTCACTTTGGACACTACACGCGTAGGGACCTAGCGTATAGAACTGGTCCATCGTCGTATAGAACAGTCGGTGTCAAAAAACGATGAAACGAAAACAGAAACACCGACTTCCGAAATTGAAGTTATTTTTTTACTTTGTAGTGTTTTTGTTTGGAAGTCGGTTGTAATTTTTGTAAAAAGATTTTTTTAATACGAGTTCCGACGCGGAACTAACGCGGCAGAAACAGCATTATCAATGTTGTGTTTGAAAAGGGGAATGTTAATTAACGCACCGTGCGATTTTGGTTTAAACGCTTTCGTGATGAAAACTTTGATTTGAAGAACGAACCACGTGAAAGACCGCCCACACAGATGAGTAACAATGAATTGAAAGAGATAGTGGAAGCCGATCCGAGCCAAACTACCCAGGTATTAGCGGCATGGTTTAACGTTATCTTACCAACAATATTGACTCATTTGCGTCAAATCAATAAAATAAAGAAAATGTGAAAAATGCGTGCCTCATGATTTGACTGATCTGCAGAAAGAAACGCGTGTTGAAACGTGTGTTGCCTTGTTGAATCGATACAGAAATTAAGGAATATTGGATCGAATTGTGACATGTGATGAAAAGAGGATTCTTTACGATAACCGTAAGTGAAAAATGCAATGGCTGACCCCAGGTCAAACGCCGCAACAGTATCCTAAAGCAAAGCTTACCAATAAAAACGTAATGGTAACTGTTTGGTGGTCTCAGCATGGTGTTATTCACTATAGCTTTCTCCGATCTGGTCAAGCAATAACGGCAGATGTCTACTGTGCCGAACTCCGAACAATGATAGCAAAACTAGCAGTGAAACAGCCCCGACTCATGAATCGATCTTCACCAATATTGCTTCATAATAACGCGAGATCATACAGCACGAGAAACCGTTTTAACTCTACAGGAACTGCATTTAGAAACCATTCGTCATCCTCCATAGTCGCCAGACCTTGCTCCAAAGGAAAACCATTTTTTTCGTGATTTGGACAATTTTTTGCGTGACCAAAAGTTTTCTTCTCAGGAGGCAGTACAAAATGCTTTCACACAGTTTGTCGAATCCAGATCACCAGAGTTCTATCGCAAAGGCATAAATGACCTTCCTATTAGATGGCAGCAATGTATAGATAATAATGGCAATTATTTTGATTAAATAAATATGTTAATTAAAAAAAAAAAACTAATTTAAATTTTTCATTGCAAATCGGCAATTTCATACTTTAACCCCTAATATATATACGGTCGAATTGAGAAACCTCCTCGTTTTTGGGTAGTCGGTTAAAAAACTGTCACTAATGCGTTGCTATAATAAAATTATTATTTGCAAACAGTGGCACACGGTCTGTAAAAGTTGAACAATATCGTGATTGTTCGCTCGTGCTGCTGTCATAATAATTTTATTGTCAATCGTTTTTATCAATTCATCTTTTGATAATTTTAATGACAATTGCATACACGTGATATAGACACATACAGTCATATAGACGATTAGGCACATAAAACACAGTATCAATATGTTGTTACTTACGACTTTTTTCCAACAATAATGTACACGAAAAATCGAGTTATTAAATAAGCCTCTCGTTAACATTCTTTTAAGGTTTTTTTTTTATCATTAAATATTTTTGCATACCTACTAAGATACTTTCGCATATGAAACTTAGAAATTATAGAACGAACATCCAAGTATATTATATTGCCTGGGCCTGGTGTAGGTGTCCACGTTAATTGTATCATTCATAAGTAGCGTCGTTCCCAAGTACTGTTCACCAGCAATCTTGATGATCCATTAACGAGAGAACCCCTAGGATTAGACACTCCAGCAAGTGCGACATGTTGATGAAGAGGACTGCAGTCACCCTGAGTGTTATTTTAGCTGATTACTGATAAGGTACACCACATGTTGACAGTGCGAAACGGTTAACGGTTAACGGCATCATAGTTCCTAAACGGGTGAATCGATTTTGATTTAGTTTTTTTTTTGTTTGAAAGATGACTTAATCGAGAGTGTTCTTAGCTATGTTTAATGAAAATCAATTCAGCCGTTCTAAAGTTATGGGCCGTCTTACTGTTTGCATTAGGCTATTTCACAAGATATTGTGTCATAATTACGTGTTCAATAGATTGCCGATCGAAGCGTGTCTACTACTGGATAAAATATGTAGCATGAAATAAATTTGTCGGGGTTTTTTTTTAATGTAACTTGTTCTAATTTATCTTTTTTACGTGTGTGGAATTCTCACAAATTTTCTGTTAATATAAAAGACACGCTATTCTAATAAATGGCAAATTACACCGTCGCATGATGGAGTGTGAAGTATTCTTTAGAATGTTCCGGCCAAGTTTCACACTGGATTCCGAGTTGTATTCAGCGTTTATTGTCAACAATACAGTCAGGCTAGACCGCCTGAATGCTAAATTAATGTTTGAATACCTGTAGATAATCTTTCCGTGGAAACATCACAGTTATTAATCTGTGACGTAAACAAAAAACATGTGGCCATGTCATGTAGTTAGCCTGCTCCACTGCTGCTCGCAAAAGTCGCAGCTTTTAGTTGAGCAACCTCGCACGGTGTCAAGGTACCAACACTTACAACCGAAAGTGTAGAAATCATCTGAAGGTTAATAAGTTAATACTTAAGTTAACACAATTTTACTTATCTCATCAAGATTTTGCTGCTCTTGTCCCAAGTTACTTGGGGTCGGCGCAACATGTATTCTTCTTCTATACTGCCCTGTTCCCCGTCACGCTAACACTGACTAGCTTTCTCTCACACAGTGCATCCATCCTTTGTTTGGCATTCCCCTCCCTCTCCATCTATCTACATCTATATTCATAACTTTTTAGTAAAATTAATTTTACTCATCTCAATCGCTTGATTATCGTCAAAATGATCTGTGATTTTGATTCAGGATAGAACCAACTGGGTTCTAATAAGTATGTCAAAGTGAGTGTTGACGTCATGCAGAGATATTTGCGTATTTGCGTTAGGGCCTAGTTTTCTTCATTTCGTCCGTGGTGTGCTTACGACCGGTGATCTTACCACAATAAGGCTTATAGGAATAATTAAAGAGTAGATTTCCTTCGTCAAGTATTGGTTTTCCAGCATGTGTTAATAGTGTGCTTAGGAACTTGCGCGCTTCATCCTAAGTAGAATCTTGTTGCCAAGTTCACGTCAGCAACAATCTTCAGTTACTCCAAAGTACAGAGATTAGATAATTGAATTTAGAATCAAACAAAAACTACGAGACAATGATCGCTATAAAGCAAATTAAAATACTTATGATAATTATAGTGTTCCAACAATAGATCATTATGTTAGATCATCAACTCAAATGGTAGCCATTTCCATATAATTCGTATGGTTCGTTCACTGACTCTAGTAAGTATTTTCTAGCTAGAGATACAACTCGTCGTGAAGATTCATCTGAACTCGTTTATCTTCCTGTTTCTGGCATTTGAGTATTTTATGCTCTGGCATTTGAGTGTGTCATGCTCTCTCTAATTTCTCTCTGATGGTGGCACATGTGTTGGATCATTCGGTTCCCTTCATGATGGTTGAGCTGAGTGGTGCCGATCCATGCGTCATGTTCGTGAACGGGCACCATCAGTTGGGATTGGTCATAACTTAGCTGCCTCGGCCTGTTATTGCATTTTTATGTTGAAATTGTTTTGATTTTTGATTTGATTTTGAAAAGCGGCTAGCATTAACAAGTATTTACTACTAATAAATTTAATTGAGACAAGCTTTTTCCTGTGGCGTATCCCACAGGAACCACTCCATTCCTTCCCGTCCCTTACCTTTTGTCGAAGTGTCCATACGTCATCTGCATTAATGAGGACCGAAAATTACCACTGACGCCGCGATCAAGTATCTACTCATTTAAGTAAATATGAAATGCAGACAAATTACGATCGTCTCGAAAAAAAGAAGACGCAGGTAGGAACCTCGCGCGACTATTTCAGAATAATTTGCAACAGGGGCGTAGCTACCGCCGTATCTGCCGTATCAATTGTACGGGGCCTTCGGACCACGGGGGCCCCCGACGTGCGTAAGCACAAATGATAATAGTCAAAAAAAGCAATTTCTTTTTCTCCCGCGTACATCGTGCGTTCAAAAGTTGGCAACACCCTACCTTACCTAAGAACTTCGATGGGACATGAAATCCTGTCAGACCTGTCACTATTGTCCATAGAGGCAGAAACTTTAGAAAAACTAAAGTCATCATCAGCTATAAATGATTTAATAAGTCAGTTTGCTGAAAAAAAGGCAAGGAGAGTTATTGTATATTTAATTTGAATTGTTTGTAAAAATTTTGGAAATAGTGACAGATAGATAATAATGATGAATAAATATAATTTTATGCAAACATTTTTTTTTCTTTTGTGAGAAATCTTTACCCGATAATACCCCAAACAAATTTTTATACGGGGCCCTGCCAAGGCACGCTACGCCTCTGATTAGCAACCGTGATAATTAGCGATTATCCGCTTTCTACCCGCCAAAGAATTGTCGGAGTCAGATCAGTACTTCCAGAGTCCTTCTACAAACAAACGTGAATTTTAACTCTTTATAATATTAGTCGACATAGCTCACAAAATAAGCAAGCTGAAGTGGTAATGGGCCGGCCTTATAAGTCGTTGAACTGATGACCGTTGGGGTAAACATGTTCTTGAGTGGAGACCGCGAACTGGTAAACGTAAGATAGGACGCCCTCAGGTTAGGTGGAGTGACGACCTTCGCTGGGTGGCTGGTAGCATCTGGATGACATTTGCCGAAAATCGGACCAAATGGCGTGCAATTGGAGAGGCCTATGTCCAGCAGCGGACAGCTATAGGCTGAAGATGATGATGATAATAATTTTAGTTTAGATGACATAAAATTGCAGCGTTTAATGTAAAAACTATATAGTATTTTGCTTCTGGAAGTTTTCCTATTCAAGTATGAGTGAATGACGTAGTTGGCTGACGCTGCAAGTTTGCAACTTGTTAACAACCAGCGAAACTACTACGGTGGAGGTGGAGTTAAATGCTAGCTCTGACACGTGCTGGGTTTGTACACGTGTCTGTGATGACAGATTGTGTGCCGTGCATACGTATATTCAGCAATGTTGATATTGTGGCATTGGTGTGAAAAGTTCGTGGTCAAATCGAATGCCGCAAAAGCTTGTTTGGATCGATACATTATTTTGATAGTGCGATGAGCTTGTCTTGATGTTTTGCTTTGATATTCCTAATTTACTTAATTTCCTACTAAATTATAAATATGAGAGTCTGTAAATTTGTAAATCGTACATCAATGGACAAAATTTGTTAGACCATGGTCTGGATAAGGATATAGTCTTTTTATCGCAGTACGTTCCCGTGTGCTTATATTGTCACGCGGGCGAAGCCTCTAAAAGCTAGTAAAATCAATTATTGATCACCAGTCTATGTATTGCTTGATTGAATCGCCTCTATCAAAATACTATTAGTTATAGTTCTAAAAGTAAATACTACAATTGCGTTCCGTAAATAGCTCGTCGGTCGGGGTCTGGTTCATCGACTGCCTGCATTACTATATTATATCAGCTACTTGGTTGTGCGAGTGATAAAGTCGCGCCGCGACGGAGACTAGTCTAGACCGAGTTACTTCTGAGGTCGTTTCTAGCTAAAGGTCACGACAGGCTCAACTCTATTAAGTCTGAGTATTTTATGTACTAACTAGCTTCTGCCACGGCTTCACTCGCGTGAAGTGTTTTCTTATCCCAAGGGAACATTATAACGGATGGCATTTGTGCAATTCTGGTATACCAAAACAAACTCTGTCCCAAATTTCATCGAGATCGGTTCAGCCGTCCTGGTTTGATTGAGTAACAAACATCCATCCATCCAAACTTTCGCATTTATAATATTAGTAAAGGATAGTAAGTTAGATATTTCACTTAGATGTCCGCTTCTAGAGCTTAGATGCCCACGTTTATAAAAGTTTCATAATTCTGTTTGGAAACTATTTAGTCAAGGCAACACCACAATTTACGAATGAGCAAATGACGCCCGTGGACAACAAAATTCTAAACAATTTATTGCAAAATAAATAATATTATATTTTTATGGGCAATATAGTTTAATAATAAGTGCCGTTTCTGATGGCGCGATGCAACTCGATTTATGTCACATTGATAAGCGATTTTTCGAAACAAAACTTGTGCAACCTATCGACGCAATATAAATTGCGTTGCGTCATCAGGAAAGGGTCTAAGGAAAATCTAAATTATCACTGTCGTTTAGATTTGGAGATTTATACAATAGCCGTGGAAAACGGAGCTAAATAGCGACTTCCTGATCAGTTTTCCGCAAGGGACCAATGTGTAGAATACCAAGTGACGTTAATGGGAGGTCGCTGTATATTATTTTTTTCTTGTGTTAACCTCATTTGACAGGCAAATACTTTTTAGCAGAATGGCAATAAAGCTATAAGTCTACCTTTTACAATGATACACCGCACGATTGTTTTAATTACGCAACGATAAGGTTTTCTTCAATTGTTTTGATGAAATTATAATTATTTATGTAGTTAATTCTAATGTGACTCCTACCATTCACGTTTAATTTTGCTTTGTACTGGTTGGGTTAACTACTGCATGTTTAAGTTAGAGTTGAATTCAAAACACTGTCGTCTGACGCCTGAGGTCAACAGTGACAAAAAAGTAGCTCTTCAAATAGCACGATGTCTATTGACAGTGGCCACACAAGTTAAGATCATCTACTATATGAATGACAAAGTAAGTATCATTACTATAGATTCGTCTGCGTAAGTACACAAGTTCGCAATAGCGTGTGGTTGTGAATGACATAATATATTGCTTGTTGTTGTCCATCTGTGTATCTACATCTGTCATAAGGACCCATTGTTTCAGTGTTTATTAATGCGCGCGATTAAGGGGAGCGACGACGGAAACTATTAGCTGACCACATTAGATTAAAATTGTCTCCAATTCTATGTATATGTAGTTCTAAGTATTACCTAGCAGTCTAGTTAAAAGAAATCGACATACCTTCTGCCGTTCTTATTGAGATCATGCCAATACGAGAAAAGCTGACCTTCATTACATCTGAAAAAAAAACTGCATATCACCGCTGAAACCGATATCCTCAATTTTAAATTAACTTGACGACCGGGAGTTTTGGCGCCGGTTCTTGTAAAATAATTTCAGTACGAAAACGTTGAAGAAGTTCGAAGTTTGTGTAACAAGATTAACCGCAATGCAAGGCTGATGATTATCGTTCATATTTAGTTTGTGCCAAAACCTCATGCACGTAAAACGATGTATTTAAGGACAATATTCCGCGAACTTTTGGACCCCCCTCGTAGTTTCTTTTTTTCTTAGACATTCGGTTGTATATGTAGCAACGATCACACAGATATGTATTTTGTTGTATACAGCCTGGGCTGTCTGCAGCCACATTCCTTCGTGCCTCGTACACAAGAATCTGTGTTATTCCCACAGCTGCCAATACAAGCTGTGCTGACAATGTGTGAGGCATCACCTACGCGACTGCGGCGCGGGCGCACTCGCCCGTGACGGCTGGACAACTCCTCATTAAAGTCATTACAGAATACTTCTGTCTCTACGTCATCCTCGTCGTCGTTGTGTTGTGTTCAGCAGGGTCAAGACAAGGGTATATAGGTGTTTTTCTGTTTTGGCTCGTGTCTGACCACTACTTCGCCTGATGGTAAGCGATGATGTGGTCGACGGTGAAAATAAATATTTTATCTTTCTTTCTTTCTTATTTACTCTTGACTTAGAGACCCCTACATTGCTGCTATCGGCTTGCTATCGGGGAGTAGAACACACATTCCAATAGGGAATTTAATATAAAATCCTCATTCGGTTCAACAGAGGCAGAGCTGCAGTAATGAGATTTGTTTTGCTCGTTAGCTACAGCGAAATAAGTACAATGTATTATTGTTCTGATAGTTAATTATACATTTTCTGATTTAACTTAACATCACATCTGTATTCTTAGCTCTCTTATTCTTAGCTAAAACCTTACATTTATTCGTACTAAACCACTGCGTAGTTTCAAGTTAGGACTTATAGGGACTGATCACAATCATAGCACACTACTGTGGTTTTGGGTCACATCCAACTGTCAATTTTACCTACATGCTTGTAATATCAATATTGTAATGATTTAATTTGCTCCGGTATGCGAAGATACCAGCTTACATAGTCGTATCGAGATGGTAGGCACGTAAATATTATCGGACAATTACGACTTGGTCGTGATCGTGACTCTTGTGACCATCCACAGTATCAACGGCTGATGTCATCACTCTACCATTCTATGGCCTGTCTACTATTGACACTGTTGTAGATGTTTGTTCTTCTTCTTTGTGTCAATGATTCCAGAATTTATATGTGCAATACTCATTACTCAGCCACGTCGACAGCCAGCGTTGGCCTCGCGAAGGTCAATAATAATTGCCAGGCAAAACCATTATTGCATGGGTCTTTTTCGGGCTAATAGGAGATAGACAAAGGAACTTCTTTGCTTGTATGTACCTAGGGTCACAATGAAACTAATCACGTTATGTATTGCAGAATAACGTAAACGCGCATTCCACCAAGCACGTAGTTTGATCTATACGAACAAACGGTAACTCTCACTGTATTTCTCCTTAGGTTTTATGACGAATTCACAACTCAATCCAACCCGCCATCTTCTTACTCGATCTTCTCCCCGATGCTCTCTTGTTCGCGCCAAAAACGAGTACTTAGTGTTACGTCAAGTTGACATCCGTCAGAATCAATCAAAACCATAACTCTCTTCAGAACGAAATCTTTAAAAGTGCCGACTTATAAATCTACGCTTACGTCCACCTCCAGCCGTTCTGGCGTGATTGAGTAACAATCATCCATCCATTCATCATTAAGTTTAGCACCTATTTTGTGTTTGTTTTATATCTTTTAGCATTATTCACATCGATTCTACATGATCCCACACATCACCCTTCATATCTAACCATCTCCCTTATTCCTCAGATGCGTGGTCCCAGAATGCGAGTCTTCGAACAGCACCCTCTACAGTCCTCCCTGGCTGGAGGGCGCGCTGCCTGCTGGCAGCATCGAGTCCCGCTGCTCCCGGCGCGCGCCGCTCGACCCGCAGCTGCCCTGCGAGGAGGGCACCACCTTCAGCGACGAGCTCATGACCTGCGACAAGTGGCTGTACGAGTCGAACAATACTATTGTTACTGAGGTTTGTGTCTTCAGCTTTTATTGCAGCTTATTTTTGTGAGCGTTTTGTAGACCAGCACGGACACATAGAATAGAAGTGACACACTTTTTGGCTTGGCGCCCTAGAATTGTTTCTTCAATCTGTCATTTTGAAATTTGTGCCTTTCGTCTCTACGGTGGCCGATGGTACGGGTTTTAAGATGGACAGTGGTTGGCTGATTATTCCGTATGTAACTGGCAAAAAAAAAGAATTAAACATTCAATGTGCTTAGTTTTTTTCATGTAAAAGGGCTGAGTGTGTGAGGGAGAGTTCTAGGATCAGATTCGGCTTGTAGTGCATTTTTTATATACCTTTATAAAATCCTAATTTGTTTTCATATACCTCTGTATACTCGTAGTTGTTTGTCAACATTGTGTAACCCATTCAGGAGTTGAGTCTGAAACAGCCTGGTGAATCAACACTAGTTTATTATTGTTATCAATTTCCTCTTCGTTCGGCCAAACTGTTAGTAACACGTGATGTTACTGATCGCCATCAGCCGGAAGTCAGACATTAGACACACTCGTGCGCAAAATATCATCATCATTTACACTATAATACCGCGGTTTTGACCCTAAGCTCACTGCCATGTCAGCACTCGTCTGAATTCAATGAGATTAACTTAGTCACGTGGAAATAATAAACAATTTAGCAACGCTGACCTCAACCAAACGCTTATCTTCTAATTCAAGACTGCTGATGAAAGTTGCTTTTGATTATTTTTTTCGATCCGTTTTTACGGTTCCGTACCCGAAGGGTCTTAACAGAGCCCTATTGTTGTCACTCAAGTGTCCGTCGCTTGTCACACAGATTTTACAGCCAGACCGTTGGAGCTACAGTTTTCAAATTTTCTTAGTATAAGCATCTTGTTGACCCAAAATCAAAAACATATTTCAAATGTTTGTAAGGGCTCCCTTACAGGAAAAGGAGGCTGCGAAAAAAAAATTTTGATCTACCCCATCGAGGTGGTTGAGTAGATATATAATGTATTTTTTTATTAAAAAAATATAGGAAATAAAGTAATGAGGAGCCACCAAAGGCAGCTTTTTTACCCGACTTTAAGTAAAGAGTTATTTACAACATTTTGTACCGAAGATTTTTTTCCATTGACCTATTAACTTCAAATTTGGTGATAATGGTTATTATTACGTATATTTTACTAACAAATACTATTTACTATTCTTTCATTTTTCCTATTACAACCTACTTGATTTTGCGGTTTGATACGGAACCCTAAATGTGCGAAGTCCGAAACTCTCTTGGCTGGTGTATGTTTGTATAATACATTGCAATTGCCATGTTATCTCTTCACTGCTCCTGATTGATGGAGAGTGCCTCGAGCATCAGGCCCACCTATGTAGCTTCGTGTCTGAAGTTCAAATAAATAAAACGGTCTAGAGTAGTAAGCCCAGAGCCTCAGTTGTGTGCACATTCTTGTGCAGATAAAGGATGGCGGGCGTGTGGAGCGGCATGTACACTAATGTACACACAACAAGTATGATAAGAACACAAAGCGGTAGGCTCCCAGCTCTCTTGAATTCATGATATTGAACTATCAGACGCCGGCGCCCTTTGCCATAGCTTGATTGACACTCGCATAATTTGTGAACGAAGTTACAAATACATAAATTCAAATTCAAATTAAATTTATTGCATCCATAATGTACATACAGGTGGTATGTACATTACTTGACCGATGATCTGGTGAAGATTGCGGGGATCCGCTGAATGCGAGACGTACGGGTACGGCTGATATGATGAAATGCCAAACAAATATTTTTGAAATAATAGTCAATCATCGTAATAATAAGACCGTCTCGTCAACGGAATCCGTAGACTGGCAGAGGCATAGGTCTACCTTCCAAACCGTAGTAACCGTAGTAACTGTAACCGCATTGTAGCTTCGATCCCCAGCTTTCGCAATTCTTTTTCAAGTATAATTAACTCATTTTTATATATTTTTTGATACCTATATAATAATTTCTGAGTAATTTATATGTTTATGCCAATATGATTTCAAATATTCCTATGGTAAGTAATGCAGTAAGTACCTTTTATATATTTAGTCTGATAAGTACATAAATTCATGTCCTGCTAGAACTTTCTTTTGTATCCATTATTTCTGACAGCTCTAAAATTTACCAAGCAGCAGTAGAAGTAAAATATATATGCTATATATATATATATACTGAAGGAACTACGGCCATTGATTAAATAACGTGGAAAGTAAAGAAATCGTGAGACGAATGCAAGATTACCTACCATCGACAACTGCGTAAACTGAATTAATCTGCCTACCGCTAAGCCTACCCAGGCTTCCGTAACCATTTTTAGGGTTCCGTTCCTAAAAAAGAAACCCTTATAGAATCACTTCGTTATCTGTCTGTCAAGACCTTCTTCGCAGTAACGCGTGGATGTATTAAGTTTAAATTAATATTAAATACTCAGGTCTGTATTACCCTGATAACGCGGTAGTCGGTTTCATCACCATTCTTCCGACTCCTCACAACCCCCGAAAGAGAACAACTCTCAAAGATCCACAGATGACAGAACTAAACATACGGCTTAAGTGCTTTTCGAAATAAAGAGGATCCTTGCTATTTAAATATGGTTACGTTAGATCTGCTGCAAATCTTGATCCGTGTGTGCGGTAGTTACTTCTGTGGCTTAAGAAAAAGAGGAGGTTATGACAAATGAGATTAAGCCGCAAAGAGGAGGAGGCAACCGCGTATTATGGTAGCTGAATCTTAACTCTTCCACTTCTTTACCAGATAAGTATGTTTTAGTTCTAGGTCCTAGCAATTCTCGGCAAGCCAACGCCCCCAGGCACTTAAAATCCTATCCTAAAGTTAAAATGTAGAAATTCTTATTGGGGAAAGGAAATCTCAAAACCATTCAATTTAAAAGGTATAGGTTTCAAACACGACTGTTGCATAGTTGGGCTGCTGAAAATTGCACCGCTGCAGTCGACCGATACGATACTTATTTTTTGAGTTTGAGCGATTTTTTGGATTTGTTGTCTCACTTTTTTTACCGACTGATTTGTGAATTATTAAAATTAACAGCCGGTGGATCAAGTAAGCGAAGCCGCAGGTACAGCTAGTACCTAATAAATATATCTCATGAAGTTAGTGGGCCTACTGTGTGTGTTGTGTGGTGGCATCAGTCTCGTGCGCAGGTGTTTTGATCAGGTCAATCGTGTGTGTAAATTATGTGATGTTATTTATACCTCGGACAATAACATCAATTACATAATATTATGTATTTTCAATATCATTTGTAAATATTTATTTATTTAGTTTCTTTTGTAAATAAATAATACAACCAAATTTTTTAAAAGACCATTTTCACGCCATTTAGATTTTATTTTTGAAGTGAGCATTGAGATATCATTACTTGTACGCAACGGCAGAAAAGTTGCAACACTTGCATGTTTTTGTATGGTAATTTTTATAGGGCTCTTAATATTCTGAACGAAAAAAAAGTTAATTGAACCGGACCTATTCAGCGACGGTAAAATATTTGTCTCATTACGTAGTACTCTCAAGCACTGACATTGTAAAGTAGGCCAGCAGTGATATCCTCACGAGGTCAGCACTTCAGCACTTGTCGAAAACTATTACTTTTGAGAACAAACACTCCTCATGCATTCACGCCCACCTTCGGTATGGTACGTACTCGAGATTTGAGGAGAAGCTTTGTACCTATTGCTATTTTAATGTTCGGCTATTTACTTAATCTTAGCAAGTACTTACTTACTTTTGATTTTGTAGTTATGTAGGCTTGGAAACATGCTGAACGATTATTCTAGTGTCCTAGGAATAGACTGGAATTAAGATAATGTTATGGTGTATTTTTACGGGTGTTAACCCATAAAATTATCGCGCTAGGTGTAGTAGTTGAAACTAGGATCAAATGAGTTGACACACTGATAAAAACTGAATGCTGAAGATAATTGATTTGACTGTGCAAGTTATCAAAGTAAAACTATTTTACGTCAAACTCAATTTCATTAAAGCATCGTTTCATAAAGGTAGCACTTAAACATAGCATTTCATAAACATCCAGGTATCCTAATGCAGCAGTATAACTACATGACAATTCCTAATTGGTCACATTAAACAACTGTTCATACTCTTGCCTGTGTGGCATTAGTCACGGGTATTGAGAACTGCTCGCTACAGTGGCTGCAGTGGCAGGCTGACCGCGCTCTGATAACGCGCCAAATTGTAGCAGTTGCGGCTCAGTGGCGACCTTCACGGCGTCGCGCCTCCACGCACGGTTGTGGGAAACCATGAAAGGACAGACAAGATGACAGATTTCTGTTAGCCATATATCCCGCTGGGATGTTTTCCGACAGCATGATGAACTCGATGATAATGATGTAGAGCAATATATAACTGAACAGTCGTTCATTGGTTCAGTGTGATATATCGTCAATCACTCGTAAACCATGTGTCTTAAAAACAACCCCTACATTTGTTCAACAATATTCTAAGAAAGACCTTTTGACCATCTTTACTATGTTTGGAGCACAATTATAGAGAGCTTTAATAAGTTATTTGCAAGTAATTTTACTCGTATTTATTTCCAGTTCAACCTGGCGTGTCAGGAGTGGAAGCGCACGTTGGTGGGCACGATCCACAACATCGGCATGCTGGTCTCGCTGCCCATACTCGGATACATTTCCGATCGGTAAGCGACGCCTTCCTTGTCTTAAACCTGAGGTGATGGCGAAAGAATGACTTCCTATAGCAACTGGCGCAATTATGATCATAAAGAAATAAATGCTTGCCTGTTTAAAAATAAACTACTGGAGTAAAGATAATAAATTAAGACTTAACGAAATTGTTATGAAGGATTTCTTTGGGCTTTTTCAGTTGGGGCAGAAAGCGAGCGTTGATTCTGAGTTGCACATTGGTTGGTGCTATCGGTTCTCTGAAGGCGTTCTCCATATCTTATGAGATGTACATCGCGGTCGAATTCTTGGAGACTGTCGCTGGAGCCAGTGCCTTCCCTGCAGCCTACATTCTAAGTTAGTAATACAAAATTCGGTTCAAACAGAAGTTGCTCAATTGCTCATGCATGTTATCTGATGTGAACGTTACCTTTGCTCTTTCCAGCGATCGAATTACTAGGCCAGGATAAACGAGTAATCACCACAGCCTTCCTAGGCATCATGCTGGTGTTAGGAGGACTCAGCTTCGCTCTCCTTGCGAAGACCTTCCAGTACTGGCGAACCTTCATCCTAGTGGTGTACCCTCCCTCTCTGCTGTTCATCCTATACATATACCTGCTACCTGAGAGCATCCGGTGGTTGCTGTCAAAGGGCAGGAAAGAAGAGGCGGTGGAGATAATAATGAGAGCAGCGAAAATGAACAAAGTGACGCTGTCGGATGAAACGATGAAGCAGTTGTCAGAAGAGAAGGTAAAACCAGTGGAGAAGAAAGACGAAAAGCCAGAGGAAGGTCTGTGGATGCAGGTGTTCCACTCGCCGATAATCATGACGCGGCTCGCGATTTGTTCGTGGTGGTGGATTACATGCACCTTTGTGTTCTACGGGCTGGCCATCAACTCGGTGTCGCTGGCGGGGGATAAGTACACCAACTACATGCTTGTGGTTAGCGTAGAGGTGGTGGCGGTGGTCACCAACGCGCTGGTGCTGGACCGCTTTGGGAGGAAGAGGACGCTGCTGTGCGCCTACACCGTGTGTGGGCTAGCCTGCGTCGCCATACCGTTTGTTCCTAAAAGTAAGTTTTATTTTAGCGTTAATTATTTTGAGCCACTTATTAATTTACTGGTGTACGTCATTATGATGAAGTCTTTTTATATACTTGAATAATTAAACATTTAATATTTAAACAGTAGGTATAGTAACAACGACGAAAATATTTATCTATTATTTTATTTTTCCTTGAATGTTAATGAGTTATGCGTTAATGTTTTCCAACTTGCTGTGACTGTACATCATTATTATCTCTAATTGGTCGTTTTTCTTTCTTCCAGCTTTGCCGTGGCTGGCAACTCTCCTTTACCTGATCGGCAAGATAGCCATCACGCAGGCGTTCAGCGGCATCTACATGTACACGTCGGAGCTGTTCCCCACGCACGCTCGTCACTCGCTGCTCGGCTTCTGCTCCATGGTGGGCAGGATCGGCTCCATCGTGGCGCCGCAGATGCCGCTGCTGGTCAGTATTGTTACCTACAAGCCATCATTCCTACCCATTACATATATTACGTCCTTGCAAACACAGTTTATGTTTCATCATCAATTTGTGTCGTCGGCATGTCTTAATCTTCCATACGAGTTTCATTTTGTAGTCCTTTCCATCGATATTTTCTTCGTTTCTTACTTTGCTTAGATAGGTATAAGACATTTCTCTTTCCTCCGCATTACATGACCATCATCATCTCAGCAACGATTTGTAAATACATATAAAAAAAAAATTGTTTTCTCTCCACAAAAGTTGACCTAAAATCTACTTAAAACTATATTGCAACACTTGCTAGAAGCTCCTTTGCGAGAGACGGAAGCCTATACTAGGTAAGCCATGTGTAGCGGATCTCCAGGCCCTTCCCCTAATTATTAAATTCTCTTTTATTTATTTTCCTTTGCAAGTTCACATGTTATGTATCTTCTGATGTGTTCTTTTGTATTGTACTCATTGTATAACAACAATTGAAGGCCGCACAGTGACATGAGAACGTGGATGACTCGTGTTATACCCTGTTGCCACTAAACAATTACATGTTCTCAACATTTTTGTGTAAATATCATAGTTTGCAACTTGCCCTTAATTAATAAGGCGAGACTGTGTGTGGCCTTTTATAGGGATCACCATTGTTACGTGAATTTGATAATAGCTTACTTATAAAGATTTTTCCAAAATCTGCATTTTAACTTTGAAAATAAATGCGGCAGAAAATGACTTGAGGTGAGAGTAACGTTTTGATTATGAATGTATATATTGAGAAGAGTCGGAGAAGACCAAAGAGTAGATGGATAGTGTGAAAATCAGTATTGTGACTATAAAGGGGGTGTCTATAGCGATGACAACTAAAAGAGAAGTATAGGGGAAGAAGATACGTGTATTTTGTGCCGACACCGAATTATTGGGATAAGAGCAAAAAAATGATGATAAAGAGACGTTCCATTTTGCTCAACGTTAACATTATTTCTGTGAATTTCCAGGCCATCTACGTGTCGTGGCTACCGTCGGTGCTGTTCGGCTCCACGGCGCTGCTGGCGGGCGCGCTCATGCTGACGACGCCCGAGACCCTGCACACGCGCCTGCCCGATACTATCAAGGAGGCCGAGACGATTGCGAGGAGCCCCCAGCCTGCACCCACTAAGGAGGACGTACAGATGACTACGAGAGCGTGACGAAATACCACGAGATAATTAATAAGATAATAAGGCTTGCTTGTCCTGGAAAGCAATCATAGCGAGCATACCATTTGGTATCGTTTTGTTGACAGAATGATTTAAGAAGTTAATTTATTGATCAACTAGCTGTTGCACACGACTTCGTCTGCGTAGCATTAGTACTTCGAATAGCCAATTTTCAATTTAGAATAATGATGTAGGTGTGTGGGCCACCTTACTTGAGAAATTATTAGTTCACCATACAAACTTCCACCACCCTTTATCCCAGCAATCCCTATATCCTGTCCAGGGTCTCAAACTATCTACATACCAAATTTCATCTAAATCGGTTTAGCGGTTTAAGCATGAGAAGTTAACTAACAGACAGAGTTATTTTCGCATTTATAATGTTATTGTAGTATGAATTTAAACAAAGTTATGCAATTAATCCTAAATGGATAAATCCATTCAATACCTGTACATATTATATTGCCGAAACAACCGCGCCGCGCGCCGCGCTCCGCCGAGGCGTCTACTCGCTCTCTGACTCGACCTAAGCATTTGACAAGTTAACAGATACTGTTAATAAGAACACTAGAGGTGATACTAATGTACAGTCTTCAAGAGATTTACTTCTGAGTTGTTGTGCTGCGTACAAACTGTATGAATCTTAATGTTTACTCAATTCTAAGTGATAATGTAAGTTAAAGACAATAAGTTATGCTTTTAATGTGATAAATTAGTAATTCATCCTTTACTGTTGAACTCAATCTTAGTGGGCGTATTATTTCTCTCGACTACCGCTAGATGGCACCGGTTACAGTGCATTTTATTAAAATGAGAGCGAACGCCAAGTTTTTCCGTAGTTAACTCTCCAATGGTTAAATATGCTAGCCAATGGTTGCAAATTTATGTAAAACGCGTTTATACGTCAACTGTTAGTCAAAAAAATGTCAAATAAGTAATTCCCTAACTTATTTCACCATTTGCGAGAACTACATCTGAAGAAAACTGGTGTTTTACTGAAATTTGCAACTATTCTTTAGCATATTTAACCATTATTTGAGTTAACTGCGGATCAAAAAACAGGACCTAAACCTACGTTGTGCTAATTATAAGCAACTATCGTTTTGTATGTGACTTTGTACATCATTTTTATAAAAAAAAATGACTCTGATTAGATTCAATTCTATATTCAAATTTTCTATAAAAAAATAAGGTTACCATGGCAACCCAGATTTGTCACAGCAACCATGTAGTAACAATGTTACGAAGTAAGCAATAGCGCGTATTTCGGGCAGTTTCCCAGTTTCCTAATTGGCAGTCCGCAGTAGCACACGCCGTAACTGTATGAGTTACGAGGAGCCGCCGCAGCCGTGTTTACAAGAGGTAGCTCATTAAATTGAAATATTATTCGTAGCTGCATAATTATTTATTATATAGTTTAGTACTTCCAGATTGAGATTTACAACGGTTGTTAAGCTAATCTTTCCTAGGTTAGGTTAGGTACATAAGAAATTTATTATATTTATGATTTTAAATACCTATTTGTAAAAATGTATTCAAGCGTTGCCATCATTGTCATAATCCTATTTGTATGATGATTGATGAACAACCGACCATTGTACCACTGCTGTCTCATACTCCCCCATGTTGAATGTAAATAAGCTCTATTTATTGTGTTATATACTTAAGTAAACAAGCAGCTCCACTGAACGCGTGATGCACATTGTTATACTGTTTTTTTTTAATAAAATATTAATTAGTTAATTTTACAAATTGTGTATATTGTTATCCTATATCACAGATAATATAATACTAGCACCTATATCAAGTTATAAGAAAAATTTCACATACAGACAACATACGTAATACTATTATATCAAATCATTACTTTGGTGTACAATCTTTGTCGTCCTGAAGCAAGCTAGGCAGGTACTTATTAAAAGAGTACTCACCTAATTTATTAAAAAACCATCTGTACATCCACTTTTCGAATTGAGGAAACCATTAAAACAGCTGCTTTAGTGCTTCTTTAGCCCAAAAAACTGTCAATTATCCGCCACTTGCGATTTATTTTAACGATTCCGACGTCCGAGTCGCTGGCAGAGGACAGGCTGTCACTACATCATTTGTTACAGTCGGCAGAGATATAAAAATATGATGGCGAATAGCGGAGTTACGACGGATTTGTAAAAAAAAACCTACAATATCGAAAATGCAAATTTCTCTGCGTCTAGTGTTATAGTTACACAAGTTATACACACGTTTATAACAAAATGTACCTGTACAATCTTGCCCGTCTCACTGGTCCAGATAGATTGACTGGCCATCTGATGTGTCCCGATCCGATCTACTCTTCACAATATTAACCATCTCATATGCTTTGGCAACATAAGGTTGGGCGGTCTCCCGCCCAACCTTATGTTTGCTTTTTATCCTTACGCAATGGATTTGCAGCTGAAGATAATCAGTTTTGACGCTCTTTGATATCATCTTATTTCGTAATCTCCAGGAGCGTTTGAAACAAACCTCACACGTGGGTCGTCATAATGAGGCGGCTTGTGAATGGGTTTATGCATAACGACCCAAATAACCGGCGGTTTTGATCGTAAAGACGTAAACTGAGCGGTCGCGGATTCAAAGCGTCGGTCTTAACGCGGCTCCCGATATATCCCAACGCAGTGTTCCAGAGACCGCCAGCGTCTCCACGCGCACCATATCCGCTCACCCAATAAACATCACTCGTAAATATTAGCCGAACATATCATAACGTTTTCTATGCGAGATTTATTGCTAAAGTATAAATTAGACGCTAGACTGTGGGATCAACGGCGTTTGATCTGATGTGCGTATCGGTGACGGATCGTAAACATTCAGATTTATGTGCTGTTGCTGAGGAACATCAAGGAGTTCTCTGGTAGCACTCCGTCTTTAAGAAACAAGTGACAGTCGCTAGTGCTTCGATTCTCATGGATGCAGTGAAGTGCTGGGTTCGAGTCAAATGTGGTTGACATCAGTGTTGGTGACGAGTGACATAGATAGGTGACCACTGTGACCAGTGATCAGTGACCATGTCACGCCGGGAAGTGCGTGTGGAGCGGGGGGAGTACCCTCTGCCGCCGCCAAGCAAATGTGCTAAAGTAAGTTGATACGATAGACCTGAGCTTTTGTTCAATGGACTATAAGTACGAATGGTAATCACATGTTACATGAATTAAAGGACATTGAATAATGATGTTCTCTTGTTTGTGGTTACCTAAAAGTAAGTGACTCTTCACACCACGTTAGCTTAGCAGTAAGCGTATGGTAGCTAGCTCCACAAATTTATCTACTGAACAATACGTAGACTGGAGGTAGATTACGTGGATATGTAGGTAACTCATATTTATTTACATTTCAGCATAAACGTCACCTAGATAAACTGCATACATATATCTAAATGCCTACACTAATAAACTCATAAATAATCTAAAATCATTCCATTATAATTATTACATCGCTTGAACTCCATTCTCGACAACTCGAGCAGCGATGTATTTGTGGTTTACTGAGACTCCTTGTAAAGTGTTAATAGCAAATGTTCGTGCCAAGCAATATACTCGCCTAATCTCTTGTTTTGACACATTACAATATACACAGCGCGTGTATGAATGCTCTTTGAATAAGCTACAGAATTTATTTTATTAGGCCGCGTTGTTTAATACGCTGTCATAACATTAGATCATTATATTGCAACAGATCTCAATGCCTCTAAAACAGTTATAAGGAGCTTCACCATATATGTTTTAACTACTTATAAGTTATAACTTAGGTAAGGCACTTTGACAGCTCCTCGTGATAACACATTTTAAATTATGGTGAATAGGTTTTTATAATATTCCGCCGTATACACCTATAGACCACTGTAATTCACGCGCGTATTATATGCAGGTATACACGAGGATTAGGTAAAGTGTAGTTTATTAGTTCCATGGAAAGTCTCAAGTGCCTGAAAAAAGCTAATCTCAAGCAATTAGTAGAACTGATGTTAGAATTTTTTATATGAACAAGAAAATGGCTTCGGTTTTACTGCATGCAATGTTCTATACTAGAGTTCATCTGAAAAAAAGTTCTCCAATCAACGTGTATGTTTTTTTTTATGTATGAACACGCATAACTTTAATTTTATAGTAGTCTTATTTCAAAAAATATTTTTTTGTGATCCCTCGTCAAAGTCGGTCCCATTTATATTTGAAAAATGAAATCCACCCCAAAAAAACCAGCCAAGTACGAGTCTGACTCGCGGACAGGCGGTTCCGTTAAAACAGCTACTTTTTTTTGGAACCTGGTTTTAACTATTTATGAAATATTAAAATTATTCATTAAAAAAAAATACAAGATTTTTTCGTATTCTTCTCAGCAAACCCTTTCATTTGATACCGATATTATGGCAGTGCACAAAAATAACTAGTCCGCCATCTTGGGCGGTCCGCCATATTGGATTTAGAATGACGTCACTTAGCGAACCATGCATTGTCTTCCAAACTAAGCGTTTATGCAAGATTTCATCTTAATCAGTGGAGGGTTATCCTCCACTGTTTAAGATGAAATTTTTGCTTTAAAATTCAGTTGCAAGATTTGACGCGAACACACTTATATACAAGCATCAAAACAAGAACCCATCAAAAACATAACATGTAAAAACATAAGTCTCGTGGCGCAGTTCTTCTACCGAAAATAGTAGTGAGATCGAATGTAAAACTAAACCGGCACGCTTGTTACGTTTCTTTTGCAAGAGCAAAACGATAGCGATCAAACGCTTTATGTCATAAGAGTCGGAATTACCTGCAGTGTAGGTATGGTAATCGTTTGCTAACCGCTCGCTGTTTTCAAATGCATTTATTTAAAAAAAAAACTGCCAACAACTCTAAGGCTTCTGTATTGAAGAGTAATTATTGCGTTCAAATCGTTAAAATCGCTTTTTGCTCTTGTAAAAAGGTACGTAATAAGCCGATAATTAAGTCAGTATTTTTTAGGGTACCTCCTGTACATGTACAGTGGGGATGTTTTTTTTCTCATCTATCCCACGGTGTGGGGTATCGATGGATAGGCCATTCAAAAATATTACGAGACTGTGAAAACCAGTTTTAGATTCAGGGATCCGTTTGCGTAAAATTAAGCTTTAAATTGCAAATTTTTGTTTGAGTCAAAGGTTACGGAGATCCGCTGGATTCGAGACGCACGGGACCGATCAGTGTGGCGACACTATGGGGAGGACTATGTCCAGCTGCAGTGGAAGTCTTTCGGCTTATTAAATATGATGATGATGATGTCGTTAGAGTCAAGTGTCCCCACTCCGCCAGCTAAATGGTTGCTTTTAGAAATGCAAAAAAACACGGCAGTAGTATATAACTTAACGAAATTGAAAGGAAAACTATCACAGCTAAGAAGGCTTTACAAGTTTTCGAGTAATAATCGATCAACTTAAAAAATGTACTTGGAAAAATATAAATTTTGTATATTGATGTATGGGGTACAAAAGCATTCGAACGGTAAAGTTAATTTTGTCCTTTCGTTAGAACAATGTTCGGTGCTTTCATAGTTTATGAACGTTAGTAAAGTTACCTATTTAGTTGTTTATACGGAACCCTTCTGTTCGCAATCTGATCTATTATCATTTGCTTTTCAGTTTGTTATTTCATCCTTAATTTTTTTGTTAAAAAGTTTGTTACAAACATTTGCTTTGGCTTTAGTAATGGCTTTTAGCCATTAGTAAACCATACGATAGCCAAATCTGTGTGCAGCATCAGTTGTATTAGAAAGAATGACTCGTGAGCATACCTAAATAGCTAGAATTCATAAAAAATGGGCTAGTCTATAATTTGGCAGAAGCACACAAACAAACAATCTCTAGCGTGTGTTGTGGCTGTTACGCATGCGTTCCTCACTGTGAGCGGAATGAACTGAGTGATCGATGGATCTTCATCACTATGTTTATTGAACTTCGACAAATTGGCTAGAAATCTAACGTAGACAATCCTACGGCGTTTGATACAGGGTATCTCTAAAGCTGGGTGTATGATCATGGAGAAGAGTTTATAAAAGAGTTCAAGGTCTAAATTCAATTTATATCCGACTAGCAACCCACCTCGGCTTCGCACAGCACAAATTATATATACAAACCTTCCTCGTTTATCGCTCTTTCTACTCGTATTAGTGAAAATCGTATCAAATTGAGTGCGTGATTTAAAATAAGTAAGCGGAGAAACAAACAGAAGCAGATAGTGACTTTGTTTTAAATATAGTTTTAGTAAGAATTTATATAAAGAAACGAACGTCCCAAAGGTCCCTTGAAAAGCTAGAAATACGTAGTGCTAACGTAACTTTGAATAGAATAGAATAGAAAACCGTCATTCGACATAGACACAACACAACAACAACAAAGAACAATGCCGAAATCTTAGCTGAATATACGAAAGAATTTATATTAATTGACTTCGTTTTTTCACAGTATAAAATTAACTGGTTTACCACGGATAAAAAAGATATAAGATTTTAATTAATTTTTTCGTTAACTCGCATTAGCTTAGTGTTGCCATTTTACACTTATTCTGCCAAGTGCCAAAGTGACAAGTAGTGACTGTAGTAAGTATTTCATAATAATATTTCTTATTATAAAAAAAACGGAGTAAATGAAATAACAATACAGATTATGTCTGTGTAGATGTACTTGCAGGTAGATAAGAATACTGTAGCGTAGTAGGAATAAATTAATTACTTACTTTTAATTAATGATACGCAATAAGACTAGTATCCAAGTCTATAAAAAATAAAGCTTGGTTGTTGAGAAAGACCTTTTGATACACGTCAAAGTCGTCTTACTTGTTATAAGATAGATTGATCTCTGTGACATATGTCAAACAGACGTATACATTATTGTTAGCCTGTCAAGCGCTATTATTACTGTATTGATACTGACAGCTGTCGCAGAGATCAAGCTATCTTTTATGAAGTATAAATAAATAAATATACTGTTACCAAAGAGTATATTTTGTGTATTTTTTTGAGTTTATTTTCATGCTAAAATAACTAGGAAAGGGACACATTATTAAAAGTTACCTAGATATAACCTACAAAAGATCATGACTGAATATCTATTGTTCTCGGCGTTCTTGAACAAAAAATCTTGCACGAACTAATTCAGAACATGACCTTGAATAAAACCAGATATTTTTCATTTAGAGTCGTAGGAATTTAAACTCAGCTAAAACAATGTATGGGCTTCTGCCATTATCCTTTAATTGTACTTTGGCACAAATCAGGAACAGATAGTTGCTAAAACGTGTTTGAAATTGATGTGTTGCTTTTGATTCCTATAATTTCGTGGAAGGCACATTAATTCGCTAATGTTAACTTCTACCATACCTAATCCCAATTTATTTGGGGTCTTGAATGTATGTGTGTGTTTATGTGGTTAGGTGCTGTACTACACGTGGAAGCTATGCTCGGTGGTGTTCTCGCACTTTGTGATGATCAGCCTGGTGGTAGCCTACTGCATCCTCGGAGCCGTCACCTTCGAGAAGCTGGAGGCGGAGCATGAGAGAGAGGTAATACTTATATCTTGTTAAACGTTTACTGATGTTTGCCTTTGTTGCGATATTGTCTACAGTGCTACATACAAACTGTGCGCACAAATACACATATATAACATCGAGTTTTATAAAGAGCCTGTTAGTTGTTATACTAGCCATGAAGAACTGAGACTGCTCTCTGCAACACCAAACATTTTCGTTAATTTGATGGGCCCCCAAAATGTGTACTCTACCCTAGAGTAAGCAATTTAGACAGGGCTACAGATTAAGTCGACCTAGATCCTTTAAGAGGTTGTTATTTCCAACATTCCTGACTGATTCCCCGTATAGCACCATACCCCAATCCGTTACCCAACTGTTTTCAAAATATGGGAATTTTTTTTTTGTCGACTTTTGGTCTTATGTCCAGTTTTTGGGTTTTTGCCTCTAATTTATTTGTGTTGGCGAATTTTGTGTAGGTATTCAACAAGTTGATTTATTATTCTCAACACCAAACTAGCAGTTTTTTGATAGTTATAAAATGAAATAAATTTTGATGTTGTTGATGTTTTGAGACAGAGAACAATTGATGCGGCAAATGAAATAAGAAGAGGTTTTACAACAGGGGTGTAGTAAAAAGATTTAAGATACAAAATGAGAGTATGAGTGCGAAACAGAGGCGGACACGTGTGTGCCACATGAATTGTAAACGTAGACTTTTAATAAAAAAATGTAATAAACTTCATTTTGTACCTATTTGGATTGTTTTATTTATTATTATTATTTATTTATTTATAAAGTATATAACTTTATTGTACACCATAAGTTACATTTATAAAGGATACTTATTACTAAAAACACATACAAAGGGGCGGCCTTATCGACCCAAGTGATAAATTTTACGGTTAAGTACCGTTGTTTTTTACTACTACCTTTTATCAAAGATTTTTAGGGTTCCGTTCCCAAAGGGTAAACGGGTACGGGACCGTATTACTAAGACTCCGCGGTCCGTCTGTCTGTCTGTCACCAGGCTGTATCTCAAGAACCGTGATAGCTAAATAGTTAAAATTTTCAAAGATGATGTATTTCTGTCGCCTCTATAACAACTAATACTAAAAACAGAATAAAATAAATATTTAAGTAGAGCTCTTATACAATAAACATGTTTTTTTTTTGCCGTTTTTCGCGATAGTGGTCCGACTCGCACTTGGCCGGCTTTTCTAAGAATTCTGATAATAGCCTAGCTTGTCATACCTTGTTGGATAGCTAATAAAACGTAAATATTGTGAAGCACATCTACGACTGTCATAAACATGATTTAAATTATTTCTGGAAAAACAAAAAATATGCATTCGTTTCATTTCATAACTAACAACCGTTTTCTACGACCCAGTTGTAATAACGCCTGTGTACAAGTGTGGAGACAGCTCAGACCCGTCAAACTATAGGCCGATTTCAGTTCTGCCCTCTAACTCGAAAATTCTAGAAAGACTCTTAAATTCACGCTTAATTAAATACCTTTCTAAATACAACATTCTGTCCCCTTCTCAGTTTGGGTTCAGGCATTGAAGGTCTACTGAGGATGCGGTCTTGTCACTAACATCTACTATAGTTGACAAAGTGGATATGGGTAGCAAATGCCTGGCAGTTTTCCTTGACCTCAAAAAGGCCTTCGACACAGTGTCCGTCCCCATACTTTTGCACAGACTAGAAAGCATCGGCATAAGGGGGCCCCCTCTCGAGCTATTCAAATCCTACCTGAACAAACGCAAACAAACAGTGAAAATAGGGGAGTTCACTATCTCAGAAGAAACAACTTCGTACGGCGTCGGGCAGGGAAGTGTCCTTGGTCCGACATTGTTCCTTATTTATATAAATAGCCTATGCAACATGAGTATTGACGGGGGACGCATTTTCTCTTACGCGGATGATACCGTCATAGTCTTTGCTGATAAGACTTGGGCAAAAGTTAGAAGGTCAGCCGAAACCGGCCTGTCGAAGATTGCAGACTGGCTCAATCGAAACCTTCTCACACTAAACGCCTCCAAGTCCAACTGCTTCATATGCTTCACCAAGTATGCACACACTCAACCATCACTTGAATTCCAAATAAAGATCCACTGCTGTGCCAACCCTCCAACTTCTGACTGCTCATGTACAAATATTGACAGGTTACAGTACACTAAATACCTGGGCATCATGATTGACCAGCGCCTGTCCTGGCACATGCATACTGAACTGATCATGAAAAGAGTTAGGAAATTGATATGGACTTTTAAATCATTGCGACACATGGCTTCAAAGAATCTTTTGCAGAAAGTCTATTTATCGCTGGCCCAATCGATTCTTACGTACTGTTTGCCATGTTGGGATGGGACAACAAAAATTAAATTTAGAGACCTAGAGAGGGCGCAGCGATCTCTGCTTAAGGTTATGCTTTTTAAACCCTATAGGTTCCCGACCCAAAGCCTTTACCTAGCCTCTGACCTTCTTTCTGTAAGGAAACTCTACATACTCCATATTATCCTGAGAAAACACAAATCCCTTCCGTATGATCCTATAAAGCCGACTATGAGTAGCAGACGGCGCTACTTAGTCGTTCCAACAGTCCCAATTAGATCAGTTTTTGCTAAGAGGCAGTATGCAAGGCAATCTTCACACTTGTATAATCTGTTAAATAAGGAACTAAACATCTATCCTCTGAGACTCCGTGACTGTAAATTGGTTGTGACTGAATGGCTTAAGACTAAAACCTATGACGACATTGAGGCCATGGTAACATCGCTTCCCTAATCTGTCCTATAACAAATAAGTCCTCAGTAACGTAATCGTTAGTGGAGGAAGCTGTTCCTGGTGTCGTTCCTCCTATAGTATGTATGTGAAATACTATATGCTTGCTTCACATAATGTACGGACGACATGATGATACATAATTACACATTTATCATGAGAGTGGAAAGATTAGTCGACCAGTTTTATTCCACTCCTATTATATATATGCGATACTTATAAGGCGAGGCCTAGCCTCTCTCGTGTGGCTGTGCCACTCACATGCATTAGCTAGTTTTACCAAGTGTCTTGCCATACTCTTGTTACCTCTTCGTGCTTGCATTTCCGCGTACTCTATAGAGGGATCTCATGACTGTTATTTGACTGCAGTTTATTTATGGCTATACACCTCTATTACCTAGCTGGGCATCGGTCGACTTGCTCCGGTCTAAACAGGGTATATCCCTGGTGACTCTGATCATGTTTGCATGTTAGTCACTTAGCCGGACAGGGGGCCTATGGCCCCCCGGAGGCCTCCACCATCCCCATAGCCTCGCCACGGTTGCTCCAGCTCAGTCGACCGTGCCAGTGTGTTTCCGGATCACACTACCAATAAATGGAAGCTCCAGGCTTCCCTGTCCAATGTCCTTGACTACCAAGTGTGCTGTGCACTGCAAGATTGGACTACCAGTAAAGGAAAGAATGGCGAACGACGACAGTCGTCTTATCTTTCCACTTATCATGCACTTATAGGTCGACATAAAGATATTGCAAAGTAAACACTCACCTGGGGTCTTCTTGGACCTCCTAGAAGCTTGTAGCTCCTACCTTTTCTTGCAATAACTTTTCTGCTCACTTCTAATCTCATACTTGTCTAAAAAGCAGCCACATTTCCCGCCATGCCTCTAGCACAGTACCAACATAAAGTTAGTCAAAGCCAAGAGTGGTGTTACCACAATATAAAATATAGATTGACATTACTAATGTTGATACATACCGATTGTTAAATGGCGAATCGCGCACTGCTGCGCGACACTCCCACAAGCAGAAAGAGTATTATTGCAGTAGTGTTAGAAGGTGACGCGTCCATTCCAATATTTTCTCTCTCGCCCGAATAGCTGCGTCCCTTCTTCCCCTAGTCCCAGGTTGCATACACTCATGGTTACTAATAGTTTCCTCTGATCTTGATGTCTCAGTATTCATCATAGATTCTTGCACTGGCATTACTTCACTTGTGGTGTCTACCTTATTTTCATTGTTCTCACATTCTGGATTAGTTGATAATGGTGGTTGCATGTTATCCACTCGACTTGAGCCATCATCCAGATCCAGGTACTCAATTGGTGCATCTAGAAGAGGTGCTATCACTTCCTCCTCAGTTGATCCGGACTGTGCAGAGTTGTCCGGCTCAGTTTCTAACGGATAGAGATGACCTACAGACCGAGTCAGTATAGAGTCTCCAACTTTGACCTTAGCGATTCTATGTTTACCATCTGCACCCTTTATCAGATCCGCTATCTTCCCGATTTTCCACAACTCACGGTTTTTTAAGTCTGACCTTACTTGTACAATGTCTCCTATTTTTGGCACACAATCAGATACAACTCTTGGCTGTTTAGGAGAGTTTTGGTACCTCTCTCGCAGACTAGTCAGATACTGTGACATGAATATCTTCTTGAATTCCTCAAGAATTATCAGTCCTCTTTTCCAGCTCTCTATCAAATTGGTCTTTAGTTTGGAACCGTCCACTGGATAAACATTGTTTATCGCTGGGGTCAAGGTTAGGCATTTTCCTAAGCTTAGGAAATCAGCTGGTCTCAATATGTGGATCACTTCAGTTCCAACCTTTGTAAGAGGTCTTGAGTTGACAACAGCTTCTACTTCTTTGAGCACTGTTAATAGTTTGCTGTCTCCAAGTAGGTGCTTTTCGAGAGTGCGTTTTAGGGAATGCTTCACTACACCTATCAGCCGTTCATAATAGCCGCCATGCCATGGAGCGAGCTGAGGTATGAATCTCCATTCGATTCCTCTCTCCATACAGTAAGGTTTACTGACCACCTCAGATGTAAGTTTGAAACACGTAGCATTATCAGAATACATCCGCTTTGGTGTATTTCTAGTGGCAGCAAATCGTCTAAGTGCCAGGAGACATTCTTCTGCTGTCAAGTCGTTTACTATTTCTAAGTGAATAGCGCGCACAGCAAGACATGTAAATAGAACTACCCATCTCTTTTGCTTTCCATTTGGTGTGTTCACATATAGTGGTCCAAAATAATCTACGCCACAGTATGTGTAAGGCGTGCTGTAGTTCACTCTTTCATTGGGTAGGTCAGGCACTGCTGGCAAGCGATATGGGCCACCTCCATGTTTAATACACTGCTGACATCTTGAAATCACTTTTTCTAGCCGACGTTTCCCTTGTGGTATCCAATACTTTTCTCTAATGAGGCTAAGTGTATGGGTAGCACCTACATGGTAATTGCCTTCATGAGTATCCTTGATAATCTTGTTTGTAAATTCGCAATCTCGGGGCAATAATATGGGATGTTTCATGTCGTAGTTCCATGTGGTGTTTACCATTCGTCCTTGGCATCTTAGGACTCCATCTACATCTAGAAATAGACCGAGGTTTCTAGTCAGGTGTGTCCTCTTTCCTGCAATCTCATCAGCAAAATGGTGTTTTTGCAGTTCCTTTATTTTTGCGATAGTGTCAACTGACTTTGATGGAAGTAGACTTTGCTGTACAGGCTCCATTTCCATAATATCGCTATTCCAATTCTCATTCACTGGGTTATCGTTTTCATCGTCAATTTCCATTTGTTGGTTTGCTTCTATCAGCTGATTCCCTGGACCATTGTCTGCTTCTGGAGTCTTTCTGTAATTTCTTTGGTCCAGGCCCTCCCCGACAGAAAGGACTGTCATGTGGTTCATGTAATATCTATCTGCGGGCCACACTGATTCATCCTCTTTTAAGAATGTGGGACCATTGAACCAAAGTTCTTTAGACTGACTCCATCTGTCAGGTCTTGTTGCAACATCAGCTGGGTTCATCTTTGTATTAATGTAGTATATTTCTGCTTGCATTTGGTTTTTCTTAATTTCCTCTACTCTATTGGATACAAAGGGTGGTAGCAATTTGTTGGAACGCATCCATCCATGCACAACCAAACTATCTGTCCACAATGTTGCCTTGCTTATTGGTAGTGACAGATTCTCTCTTACATATTTTAGAAGTCTACTTGCTATTAGCAGACCCAAGAGTTCTAATTTCGGGATATGAAGTTCACTTGAGTCTTCATTTTTGGCTATTCTCGACTTTCCCATTAGGAATGAGACTGATGTTCCTTGTTTACTTTGTGATGTTAAGTATATAACTGCAGCATACCCAGCCTTTGAAGCATCAGAAAAACAGTTCAATTGGTATGTTGTCTCCAACTCTGGAACAGCATTTGTTATGCATCTCTGCAGTTCTATGTGTGCTGCTGTTTCTATTACATCCAACACTTCCTGTATAGACAGTACCAAATCATTTGGCAAGACGGTGTCCCATTTATGTTTTTGTTCACAGATGTGTCGAAACAAAATCTTCAATGGCAGTGTTAATGGACAAATAAGGCCACAAGGGTCATATATCCGGGCTAAAGTACGAAGTACCTTCCTTTTCGTATTGGCTGGAGTATCTTTATTGAAGTGTTGATCAGTTATTTTCAATTTTAATGTGTCACTTGCCACATTCCACGTCAAGCCAAGGACTTTTACTGTGCCTTCGTGTTTTGCTTGTTTCTCTGTAGGTACAAGGTCAAGAAATTCCTTTTCATTTGACAACCAGTCTCTTATATTCATGGAAATCTGTTCAAAGGATTCCTTTGTCTTCTCGTATATTTCTTTAGCTTCTTGTATAGAGTTGGCTCCTGTTACTAAATTGTCTACATAGCAGTTATTGGCAACATCCTTTAGTAGGGTTATATCAGTCTGCGTCATGTGGTATCGAATAGTTGCTGCAAGAAGAAATGGACTTGCAATTATTCCAAAAGGTACACGACGAAATCGGAAATACAACAGGTTTTCTTCTGTTGGGTCCTTTGTGATGTCCTTTACCCACAGGAATCTTGTGACATCACGGTCCTTTTCTTGGAGCCCAACCTGCAAGAACGCTTTCTCTACATCGGCTACAATTGCTATCTTCTTTGTTCTGAATTTCAGCAGAAGAGCCGTGAGATCCTCCAGCATGGAAGGTCCACTATAAAGACATTCGTTCAAACTCTTCTTACCCGTTGCTCTTGCTGATGCGTCATAAACGATTCTCCCGCGTTTACCTTCAGTTTTTACAATATGATGAGCTAAATAATGTACAGGATGTTCTGTGCTATTACTATGCAGTTCAACAATTTCAATGATATTTCTGCTTAATTGCTCCTTAAGAATGACATCATATTCTTGTAGTGTTGTCTTATCTAATCTGTTGATCAAACTCTTCAGTCTTCCCAATGCCATGCCAAAATTAACTGGTAGTTGAGGTGGGTATTCAATCCATGGCCATTTTACTTCATAACGTCCATTTATGTATTGAACAGTATCATTAAAATGTTTAACTGCTTCATCTTGTCTTGTAGCTTTAGGAGAATCGTTTATGCCAATGCACTCAAGTGACCACAAAAATTTGATGTCAATATTTCTAAGAGGTAAGTCAGGTTCAGTAAAATACGGGCAGCTTGAATTGTGACAGTGGCAGTAAGTAGTTACAGTTAATACATTTTCCTGTTTTGCGATGGGATCTTGGTCTACATTTCCAGATAACAGCCAACCGAAGTCAGAATCCACCAAATACAAATCATTCTGAATCTTCTCTTTTGTTTCACGCATGAAGCCTGCAAAATAATCATTCCCTATCAAAAGGTCTATATTATCTCCAGTAGAATCATCATCAGCCACTAAATCAACCGTAGAACAATCAAATTTAGCTACTGGTAACCTCTCTGTGATATGTGGAACAATATTGACTCTTACTTGTTTTTGGATGCCACGTTTGGTCTCTAAGACAATGTCTACAGATGGGCTTGACATCTCTTTCGGATCAGTTGCTCCAAACGTATACACCAAGAGTTGATCTTCATTGTCAGGGGTGAGCTGTAATCTGGATGCAGCCTTCGCGCTGATATAGCTACGTTGCGAACCACTGTCCAAGACAAGTCTGCATTTACGCCTCTTTGTTGTATTGCTGGGGTTTGTGACTAGAGCCACTGCTGTCTGTAAGTAAGTAAAGTTTTTTGTCATATAACATTTGACTATAGCATGATCACCATTGGAAACAGTTGCCTCACCCCGTGGTTTGGAACACAGCATTTGGAGATGTCCATCACCACAGCGGAAGCAAGTAACCTTTCGATGGCACTGTTCAGTCTTGTGATTTCTTTTTAGGCACTTGTGACATCTGTCCCCCAACTGCTTCTGTCGAGCCTCAATGTTTTTATATTTTTTACAATCTGCACTACTGTGGTTATTTAATTTGCAGAAGATACATGGTAACCTGCTACACTTTCTGGGTGGGTTATTTAATTTATTATTAGCCTTTCGTTTCAAATTTATCCTTTCTGGTTTGTTGCTGGCAGTGCTCCTTATTGGATATTCACGTTTTAGTTCAGATTTTGTTGGAAGTACTTCTGTTGTAATGACTTCTTGCTGTGTGCCTGATCCCTTAGGTATTGGTGTTATCTGAGCCTTTTCCAATGCCACTACAATGTCTAGTAAAATCTGTCTAACATTAGTTGTTGAATTATCCTTGGAATGCAGCTGTGGCATCAAGTGATACTGATGGAGAACTTGCTGGGGGAACTTACTCAGTATGGTAGCACGCAGATGGTTTCCATTTATGTCCTCACCTAATTTCTCTAAGACTCTTAAATGTCTTTCGATGCCATCCAGAATTTGCCTGCAGCTGGGAGCTGTATATTCAGCTCTCTCCAAGTTGGTCAATGCTGTGTAGTGTGCGTCTATTAATGTATCATTAGATCCGTACCTGGACTTTAAGGCTTCAATAGCAATGGTATAGTTGTGGTTAGTGATGGCTAAGCCTGCTACTGCTTCTAGAGCCTTGCCCTCGAGACTACTAATTAAATAAGTCAGTTTGTCAGCCTCTGCCATAGGTTGGCTGTCTATGTTTGAGCTGAACCGGTCCCAAAATTCAAACCATTTAAGACCCTCTCCGTTAAATTTAATCATATCTAATTTCGGTAATCGAATACTTAATTGGTGACTGGTATACTGCTCGGTAGGTATACTCCGTGAGGAAGCCTCAATTGCCTCCATCGAGGATTCGATGTCTGTGAGGAAATCCTCACCCTGGAGTTGTAATTCCATTGTCTCAGTGACAATATTTATTTGAGGGTTTGTTGAGGAAGACGTGTAATGCCGCATTTGTTCCTGTAGCCTGTATAATAGCTGCTTTAATTGTGCTACAGTACTTGACGCCGTTGAGAGCACCATTTTTCCCGACTCATAATCAGTTTTAGCTCGTTCCAAGCATTCTTTAAGTTTGCTTCTTCGCATTTCTAACATTCTTATAAGAATTTCTTCCATTGTTTTCACACTTTACCTACCTGCCTATTTCGAATACACGATAGAAGGTCGGTTTCGTTTTTAAAACTTTCGTCGTGAACTTTGATTCAGTTGTACCGTCCGTTATTTCGACACGTCTTCACTAGGAAACGAAAATATATATAGGTATAAAGCCCAAACGCTTATTTCACTTATTTATAGTAATTTTCTCACACTGAAACTTTTTAACACCGCCGCAAAAGGCGCCAAACCGAAAGAAAAAAAAAATTCCGACATGAGACAATGCTACCAACTGCAGCCCGTAGTGTTGTCACACAGAACACAAATAACGATTTTATGTAGCTTGTTACAATCTGCTAAAAAGTTTTACACCTCGTTATGTAATTTTATTACAAACATAATATAATTGGAATCCTTACCCTTATAATTGCTAATGCTTATTTATAAAATAAACATCTTTCTAGAATACATTAGTTTAAAAAAAAACCTGCGCATACATCGAATCGATTAATACCGATTACTATAGTGCTGAACTAGACCATAGACATTGTTCAGGCGTATCCCGCGTATCCACATGATTGCCTGTCGAACGTCGAACCGACTCATGCCTTGCATACAATTTTAAAAAGTATTCACAATTAATACACAAAATTCATTAAAATTAAATAAATTTTATTGTTCGCAAATTTATATAATCAATCATAACAATTTCTGCATAAAGAGATATGTCTATTTGTTCCATTTAAGTTTGAAGGATTTTTGATACAAATATGTCACACAAATAGCCCATTAGTATCATATCCCAGCATCTCCACCATAATGTCGTTCCTCCTATAGTATGTATGTGAAATACTATATGCTTGCTTCACATAATGTACGGACGACATGATGATACATAATTACACATTTATCATGAGAGTGGAAAGATTAGTCGACCAGTTTTATTCCACTCCTATTATATATATGCGATACTTATAAGGCGAGGCCTAGCCTCTCTCGTGTGGCTGTGCCACTCACATGCATTAGCTAGTTTTACCAAGTGTCTTGCCATACTCTTGTTACCTCTTCGTGCTTGCATTTCCGCGTACTCTATAGAGGGATCTCATGACTGTTATTTGACTGCAGTTTATTTATGGCTATACACCTCTATTACCTAGCTGGGCATCGGTCGACTTGCTCCGGTCTAAACAGGGTATATCCCTGGTGACTCTGATCATGTTTGCATGTTAGTCACTTAGCCGGACAGGGGGCCTATGGCCCCCCGGAGGCCTCCACCATCCCCATAGCCTCGCCACGGTTGCTCCAGCTCAGTCGACCGTGCCAGTGTGTTTCCGGATCACACTACCAATAAATGGAAGCTCCAGGCTTCCCTGTCCAATGTCCTTGACTACCAAGTGTGCTGTGCACTGCAAGATTGGACTACCAGTAAAGGAAAGAATGGCGAACGACGACAGTCGTCTTATCTTTCCACTTATCATGCACTTATAGGTCGACATAAAGATATTGCAAAGTAAACACTCACCTGGGGTCTTCTTGGACCTCCTAGAAGCTTGTAGCTCCTACCTTTTCTTGCAATAACTTTTCTGCTCACTTCTAATCTCATACTTGTCTAAAAAGCAGCCACATTTCCCGCCATGCCTCTAGCACAGTACCAACATAAAGTTAGTCAAAGCCAAGAGTGGTGTTACCACAATATAAAATATAGATTGACATTACTAATGTTGATACATACCGATTGTTAAATGGCGAATCGCGCACTGCTGCGCGACACCTGGCTCCCTCCGATCCCAAGACACTGTCGCAGGGCTAACCTAAACCTAAGCCTATACCTTAAACTAAATGAAACCTAAACTTATATCTATATGCAGGCAAACGTATCTCACTTATACACAATCTACACTCACACTATTAAACACACTCACGCACGCATACACTCACACTATTACACACACTCAAAACCCACTTGAACAAATCGCACAAGCGCGCTCGTTTTTGTATTTTCTTTTATTATTTTGTTTTTATTTTTATTATACTTATTTTTTTGTTATTATTATTCTTTTTACAATTGCATACACTGTATAATGTTAAGTGGAAGAGCGGAGTCACCTATCACAAGCATTTTCTTGCTTAAAAGGTGATCTCCATATCACGTATGTTAATGCTTTATGTAATTGAAATAAACATTTTATTTTTTATTAGTTGAAGTCAAAGTTAAATTATTTATTTCATTTAGGCCATCAAACGTCACTTTTGAACGGTGTTTAGCTGGATAACAATTCAATATCTCAATAATAATTTGTGGGATAAAATGACCCCGTAAGATCATTCGACTCATCGCTATCTAACGTTCCTTCATATTATAGTATACATACCGATAACAGAACCACACTACAGAAGCCATTACATTTAGGTAGGATTTATCACGTGTAAACTGTGAGAACTCGTGTGCTGCCAATATCAATGAAGCTGGAATCTGTATCTTAATCATGGACATCTATTGGATCAACGAAGTGCGCAGTGGATATAAATAATTTTATTCATAGATAGGATCTGCAGATTCTTATGGCTTTTTAGTTATTTTGATTTTATCTAACTAAATCTTTTTGCGGCGCCCAACAATATTTAGTTCATTCACGTCCGTAGAAAAGTACCCCATACGATACCCTACACGTTGTCCCTGGGTGGTGCCAATCAGGTGACACTCAGTGGTGGTAGGCTTCGGCCGAACGCTTGCGAACACCCACCGGGCAAAGACGTACCGCCATGCGGTCTAGCCGCGTTCCGGTGCGATCCTCGGTTTAGCTACTTCAGGAGAGAGGTCGTGATGGTGGTTCCATTGCAGGCAGGTATCTTCACCTTTGGGTAGTTCCGACCATTGTATAGTGAAGTCTGTGTCCACTACCCGCCCGATCCCAGCCCGAGAGGCGGTCGGCGGGTTTGGCGGTACAAGTCAGCCGATTGGGATGGGATGCGTTCTATATCCTTGGCAGCCTACTTGCTTCTCTTTGGGTGATCCTTCATCGTGCGCGGACGTCGTGTCGGATGTGTTGCGTCAGGGAATGGAGTACTACATTCCATTCTATGACGTAGCAATGTCTCGCGTTGACCGGCCATGGTTTGGCGCCAAGTGCAAGCGCGTCAACACGCTTAAACATGGGGCGTACATGGCATGGGTCGTCGCTCGGACGCGCAAAGCAAGCGACGTTGGCCAGCGCAAGAGAGACTACAATAGGGCTGCCAAGTCCTGCAAGAAGGTGATGCGAAGATCTCGGTTTGACTACTAACGCTGTATTGGAACCAAAGTTGCTTCTTACCCATCAGGTAGTAAAGCGTTTTGGTCCCTGGCTAAGTCGGTTGAATCGAACTTCTGCCACCCGATGTGGTGGTAAACACTGCTGAAGCCCGACGGGTCACTGGCCCACTCCGCTGAGGAGAAAGCAAACTTGTTTGCCTCTCTTTTTGCGGTATCTTCACGCCTGGATTCTGGATTGGATTGCAGACTTCCTGAGGGACCGGTCCATTCGAGTGGTTATTGATGGCCTCTCGTCTGGACTACTGGGTATTAATACCGGAGTTCCTCAGGGATTGGCAATATTGTTCTTGCTGCAAATAAATGATCTGCTAAAACCCACGGCACCTTTGTGTATGCGGACGACAGCACTGTTGCTGAGAGATACTTGTCCGACGCGCGCGCTGCTGGACCTCAGATCCGGTCTCTCCGGGAGGCCATGGTTGGGCGCTTGACTCTGTCCTTGAAGGCAGTCTCCGAGTGGGGCGATGCCAATCTGGCTAGGTTCTATGCTGCTAAGGCCCAGTCGTGTCTTTTTCCGCTAAAAGGAGCCAATTTCACCCGGTTCCTTCTTTTCGTGGTTTGACCGTGCCGATAACTGACCATCTTGAGGTTCTTGGCATGACATTGACATCGACGCTCAATTTTGGTCCATTCATTGAGGCAAAAGCTCAGCTGGCTGCCAAAGAATTGGGGATCCTCGCGAAGGTGAGACGGTACTTCACGCCGGAACTGTTGCTCAACTTATATCAAGCAAAATTCGATCATGCATGGAGTACTGCACTCTTCTCTGGGACGGATCGGCCAAGTACCAGCTGGATGCACTTGAGTCTATCCAAAGACGGGCTAAGAAGCTCATCGGCAATGAAGTACTAGTCGAATCTAAGCTCCAGAACCTCGAACATCGGCTACATTTCGGGGAGTATGCGTTGGTATTGCATGAAACAATTCCTCCTAGCCCGTTCCATCATCGGACTACAAGACGTAAGGCGATGCGTCATTGGTACATAGTGGACATCCCACCCATACGCACCAAACGTTTAGGGAATATTTTTATTATGCGTACAGCAAAGGAGTGGAATTCCCTGCCGGAGTCTGCATGTATTTCCTGATAACTACAACCTGGGAGTCTTTAAGTCAAGAGTGAATAGGTTTCTTCAAGATAAGCGTGCTTCATCGACGACCTCATCATCGCTTACCATCAGGTGAGATAGTGGTCAAGCGCAAGCCTATCAGCAATAAAAGAAAAACTGTCTACTGCTTAATTTTTGTTACTGACTTGCCAAAAAGGGAGGAAGTTCTGTATGTTTGTTTCCTTTGTTTTTGCGTATGTTCACCGATTTCTCCATCAATTGTGGACCTATTTAAAAAAATTTTTGTCTATTCCCGAATTGGTCCAATTAAATTTGGTGAAGATCTGATGAAGAAATTTGGAGATATACAACAGAGCTCTTCAATAAATTACGGAAATAACTTCAATTTCAGATGTCGGTGTCAAAAAACGATGAAAATAAGACAGAAACCAACTGCCGAAATTGTAGTTATTTCTGTAAAAAGTGTATATGTTTGATAAAAAAGCTTTTATTCTTTCAAAACAACAATATTTGGCACAGTTTTCTTCTAATTCATCTAATACAGTCTCGACATCAAGTAAGAAAAATTGTAATTTATGATCAAATCTATTTTCAATCGCATTACATTGGTAACTATAAAATAAATCGTGTTTTATCAAAGTGTGGCACGCTGCCATAGACTGCTCAAGCCCAGCTGATTAACGACCCAGCCAAAAACACTAGTAAACGATGATGAAAACGACACAGAGTACAAAACATGAAACACGCTCGTTATGGATGACGACAATATGTTGTTTAATTAAAAAAGTCTTAGCTGCCTAATGATGACAATTGATTTCGACATCAAAGGGAGTTCAAGACTGAAGTATTTTCACTGTTGATTTACAGCAAAAACTATTCTAGTAAACCTTTATCTCAAATACACACGTCAAATGTTTCTAGAGATCAAGTACGTTTTAGAGTATTGCCGCAATTGACGATTATTACTTTCAACTTTTTTGGATCGTTATTTTGATAAATAAAAACTTTTTTACAAAAAAAATCTACCGACTTCCAAATAAGAAAACTACAAAGTGTTTTGGAAATCGGTGTCTTTCGTAGGTACCATTTTTTTGCGTTATGGACACCGATTTTTCTTATTTGGAAGACGGTAGATTTTTTTTTTAAACTGTTTTTTGTTTTTCACTTTTTATTTGTACCTACCTAATAGGCAAATTGTTTAGTTAGTTACCTTAACGCCAGAATAGATAACCCAAATAACATGAAACTTGATCATAACCGGTGAAATGAGAGGTCTGCGAACCCCTTAAGAGCGTACTGGCGTAATGTTATGTTATGAAATGGTATAATCAATAAATAGACATGCGATTGCAGCAATCCCGATGGCCGTTTTTTATTGAAGAGTTCTGTCGTATATCTTCCAATTTCTTTATCAGATCTTCACCAATTAAAATGGGACCAATTTCGAAACATACTCTTTCAAACAAAAAATCAATTTTCATAATCGGTCCAGGTCCACAATTGACGGAGATATCGGTGACCATTAACAAAAAAAAAACAGACTTGAAGTCGAACATAGAACCTCCTCTTTTTTGGTAAGTCGGTTAAAAATAGAAAATCGACTGTCAATCAGGATTCCTATAAAAGTGTGTAATAGCGTTTGTACAAAACCATAAAAATTTCTGCATTGCAAATGAAAAAATTGCATCTGTATGGAGCGACGACGCATTTGACACGAGAAGTGATGAGAGTCGTCGGAATCACAACATTTCGGAGGCTCTCATTATCACAGCTGGTTACAGGGAACGTACAATGGCTGTTGCTCTTGACACTACACAGAGCGTCATAAGCCGCCTCTGCACACGCTATCGTATGCACTAGCAGCGTGGCCGAGCCACATGGAGGACGATCTCGCATCCACTCTCAGACAGGATTCAAAATGCTGCTCGACGGAATCGTGTCATAACCGCCATGATGTTGGCTTTGAAGCTCCACAGCTCTTTAGGATTGCTGATAAGCGACCAAACCATCCAAAATCGTTTACGTGAAGTGGGTTTGCAATCCCGAAGGCCACTGAGAGTTCCAACTACAGCAACACAGAAACTGGGAGGAAGAAGACTGGCTTTGTGTTTGCTTTTCTTGTTGAATCTTGTTTCGGTATGAGGCCGGATGCAAGACGTACTCGAGTTTGGGGGGGGGCCACTGGACGTTAAGAATGTTTGAAATTTTGTCAGGCTGTTCATTCATACTCAGGGGAACAATAATGGTTTAGGCCGGTATTTGAATCAGTGGAAGAACCGATCTCATTTGGATCAGGGACAACTTTAATGCTAAGATTTATGCGGAGAGGATTGTTTCAGCCGTGATCATCCCTTTGCGACGCCAGTTGGGTGATTCGTTTCGGCTAATGCACGACAATGCACGTCCACACACGGCTAGAGTCGTAATACGCACTCTTGCCGATGCTCGCTTCAACGTTCTGTCGTGGCCTGCTTAATCGCCAGACCTCGACCCAATTGAGCTCACACGGGATATGTTCCAAAGAAGAGCTCTGCTGAGTATGGATGCCGTGCATGCCCCACAACAACTTTTTGATTTGTTAGAAAGAACGTGGGCGGCTATTCCTCAAAGTGATTTTGATGAATTCATTTTAAGTATACGAAATCGCTGTGATTCGTGTCAATGGTGGCAACACAGTTTAATTTTTTATGATTTCTACTCAATTTGTTGTGCTTGTTTTTGTCATTTCATTGATGAAATTAACTTAGATTATTCTCTCACAATTTGCAAATAATGCAATCCTTCTTAATTTTTACAAAATAGGGATAAGTTGTTAACTTAAACATGGGACTTAAAGTAAGAAGCCAGTCTGGAAAACTACAATTGGTAAATAATAATTGGATATTTTTTTATGGTTAAAAATGTACTTGATCCATAGACACTTTTTATGTGTGTAGTTGACATTTTCTACAGAGTTCCAAAAATCAACCATGTCAAATTAGGGTTTCTTCCCGTTCTCTGGAGCCCGTCATGAATGATTCCCTAAATCATTTTACCGAGTAAAACTAGAAATCGTGTTTTCCATCAATCTGTGCAGGTGGTCTGTTCAAATGCGTCAGGTGGTCGACGGTTTTACGCTAATTAAACAATCCTCATAAACTTGGCAGAAGATTGGAGCTTTCGTAGAATCAATGGTTGTAAAACCAAGTAAAGGGTACTTAGTCCGGCATAAAGATTAATGGATTTAGAATTGAAATATCAGCGGTTGGTAACACAAGCTGTTGTTATCCCCATATATTTTACTTTGCTGGTTTTATGCATGTGTACTATAACATTGTATTATTAGGAACTTATGTCTATGTAGGTCGCTTACATCTGTTAAATGATATTCAGCGGGAGAATCATTATGTTTACAAACACATCTGTATGTCTAGCTGTCTTCGACTATGAAGTCCATTTTCATTGAGCCACGTATGTAAACGTATATCGTAATAGTTTTCTTTAGTATTTTCATCTACTGAAATGCGCTTCTTTATCCTATCTCATGGGCCAAGAACCACGGGTGAGTTAGGTCGTTGTTAACGCTTCTGTCGTGGTTAACGTTACTCAAGCTATTTTTAGACATCAAAGCTGGAGTAGGCTCTTTAAAAGTTTGGATTCTCATATCCATATGTGTGCAGGTGAAACGGAACATCTCGCAGATCCGCAGCAACACGACGCAGAGCATCTGGACGATGACGCGCACCGTGCCGCTCTTCAACCAGACCAACTGGACCTCTGAGGTCGTCGACATGCTCAAGGTGACTTTCTCTCTCTTTCATTTATCAGCTTCTTTATTCCTTCAGTAAGACTTCAGACTGCAAAAAATCCCAAAGATACTGGTATAACTCGGGTACGGGGTCTACTCGTGTGTTAAGATTCATCGGTTCGTCTGGGTCTGTCTTCACCCGCAGACAGTGTTACTTTCTTTATTTCTAATCACAAAATCCACAGCTCTTAAAAATACCTTGAATCACTTATCCCTTATCTTATTCTATTTTTCTTTTCGCATTTATTATTTAGATCTTTAAAGTTTACCTAGCACCTCATAAGAAACTCTACCTACATACAATAATCTGTGGTGTATTGTTACAATAAGTGTGCTAGCAAGATGGTGATGATCGTCCTAGTTTTGCAAATCGATAGCAGATCTCGTCAATTTTGTGTTACTATTATCTCATGGATAGCCTGTACATTCTCTGATTTCGGTGGGGTTTCGGCAGATGTTTTCAGGAATTATTTACATGGTAATAAAAACATACGAGGTGATTGCGTAGCAATTTGCTTTTTATTTCGTCAGAGCTTAAAATAAAACAATAAAAGCTTTCAAAACTACACCAATTATTTTTTATGGTACATTTTAAAAACAAAAAGGCCGCCAGAGTCACAGGCAACCGAAATATACAAGGTTGAATAAAGTGTAAAATCTACTCTTACGCACCTGATTCCGATAGACAACTGCTGTGAAAACTATTGATCATAGTTTATATATAGGAATGTGCTACAGTTAAGCTCTCAGATAATATAATATTATGAACGTTTTTATGCGCCTCTGCTTTACGATTTGATGGTTTTTACGTTGATTTATTTCTATTTTCACATTCTACATTTGTTTCTTTTCCGCTTGTCTTCTTTTTATTCTTCTCTCATCATTCTATATCATTTCAGATTTTCGGCTATAGTGATAACCTACTTTAAATGCTGCTAGATATCACCAATTCAATCATAAAACCAATTAAACCTTCAGTTTAATTGGTTTTATTGATGAAGACGATTGGAAAACTATCACGCACCTGTGTTGTGGATCTTTTATTGATTTTGTTTATTTCCTTTGCTTTAGCACATGGAAAAGTAAAGAAATATATGTTTGCAGGACTTCGAGAACGCGATCCTTCTGGAGATGAAGGTGCGCGGCTGGGATGGCAACGAGAGCCCCGACCACATCCAGTGGACCTTCACCGGCGCGCTCTTCTACTCCATCATCGTCATCACCACTATCGGTAAGTTCACGTCGATGTAGATGCGCGGCTAGGTCGGCAACAACGGTCGACAACCCCCCGGTTCCCCGGGTTCCCGCATTGTCGAGGAGGGGGGCACAGTAGCCGTGGCTTGGTCACCTACGGTGAAGCGAAGAGGAAACCGAGTAGGGGCCGCAAGTCAGGGCTTTTGCCGACTAAGCCGACGAGGTAGCGGCCAACATTTAGGTTGCGGTGGCGACATCGCAACTGAGGCGGTCCGCGATATCGATAGCGTATGGGGCCTCCCACACCCATGCGATATCGCCGCTGAGGGTTAGAGACCGCGACGGGAGAGGAGTGCCGTTAATGCGGTGCGCTGCTCTCCCTACCTACTGTGGTCTGGACGGGTTCGCCAACGTTTGATGGCGGACGCGGTGGGCCGCAGGGGAGGAGGAGTTTCGGTATAGCATTGGCCGCTCTCCCTATCCCCTGCGGCCGAAAAATGGCAGGTGGCGGGGCCATTGACCTTGACCCGTCACAAGGGGACCAAGTTGCTCTACACGGGGTCATCTGGTCTGTGCTGGTTTGGTGCCTGGGGTGGTCACAGCATACAGTGGGTTCTGGTGCGCCGGTGATGGAGGTACTCCCCAGAGGTGGGAACGGTGACGGACAGCCGCGATGGGTTCGCGGTGAGTGCTAACGCGTGCTCTTGTTCCTGCGGCACAGGAGGACACCGTTCGGATCTTCACCAGCACGCTCGTCCACTCCATTACCGGTAAGTGACACTTTGTCTTGTCTTACCATTTCTTCTTGTATCGTATTGGCAAGAACTTTATTGCTACCCAGTGAACTGGTATCACTAAGAGGTCTGTCTGGTTAAGCAAGCAGTCCTTTAATTTTAAGTCCTATTGTATGGTAATGCTAAGCAATAGTCAAATCGATGTAGGTAGCTAGGTAACAATACTTGAAAACTAGGTCTAAAATAACTATCAAACGCAATAGCAATAGAATTTCGGAATAGGGATTTCAGGCACAATGTGTGTAAGTGTGTTAGATTTATGTGCGCACGCGGTCAACACAGAAGGAAATTGAGAAGGTCAATTTCAAAAGATTCACGCTTGAGGATTTGCAAACGTACTTCTAGCAAGGCGATCGTTCTCAAAACTTCGTGTTATAAAACCCTAAGAGAAACGATTCGCTAGTCATACAGTAAGCACAAAAAATAATTGTTATGGGCTCTAGTGCCTGAAAGAAACCCGAGTGGATTGTCATTGAGGATCCATTGGTTTACTTGTTTACCTACTTATGCTGACAACGATCTGGGGAATATTTGGATTTATCCAACGTGCTGTTGTGTTCTTTCTATTCTCCATGCCTCGGTGTACCTCGTGGCGAGGTGGCGGCGCCTGGCGCGCTGCCAGTAGCTATTCGTCACATTTTTATCCCGCGCTCCATCGCACACGTTAGCTCATTTTCGTTATAAATTCGAAACATTCTGACTCGAGCAATGTCCGCTTGTTAATATTCCCATTTTATTGCCACATTATCTACAGAGTTTAAATCATAGTTGAAGCTCAATTTATTAAGCTTTTCCACCAGTTTTAGCTTTTTTTATGCGGTTTATGAATGAAACGATCAACTAAGCGAGCCTAAGGTTTTTTGGGATTGTATTAGTGTGGTGATTGGGATTGTAAACGCAATGAAAAAAAGAAAACGTGAATTTTCTACGATTTAATTTTACAATAACACAACTCCTTGTCCTTGGTATTGTTTCGCCTGTGCGTGAATGCGTGTAGTGAGTCGGGCGCGGGCGTGTGCAGCTCGTCCGGCGGGGACTTCCTCCGTTTGGAGCGCGCGCAGCCTGTAAGAGTCTCTATCACTACTCGAGGTGTGAACGTCACATACAAAGCTGGTGGTTGATCGCAGTTAACACACGGCGCACTTTTACTTATTAATTAATCAAAATATTTACATCCAAGTACACTGGTTACGGTACACACAATCTTAAACGTACACAGTAGCGGGTTAGTCCTGTACTAGTATTAGTCACCAAACGACACATGGCACATTTATTTACCGTAGAATCCCTGCGGCCCTATCTGCCCGGTGGGGCCGCCGGGACCGACTAGGACTTGGCGGCCTGGTCCGATGGAACCCGTGGGGCCGCCGGGGCCCACAAGTACTCCAGGCTGTCCCTGTCTGCCGTACGCGGGGCCGATGATGCCGGTAGGCCCACCCGGTCCAACTAGCACAGGTCGGCCACCACCTCTGTTTGGCCCGATGATCCCCGTGGGTCCACCAGGGCCTACTAGTATTGGTCGTCGGCCGTACGATCCAAATCCTGAAGGACCGAGGTAGACGCCTCTCTGTGCCGTAGGACTCCGCAGTGCGTCACCGTGTTGCACCGGGCCGACTATACCGGTGGGTCCCCCAGGCCCTACGAGCACGGCGGGTTGCTGCTGTTGCTCCTGTGGTCCGATATGTCCCGTGGGTCCGCCCGGCCCCACGAGTACGTCGCGGTTGCCGAAGCCCCCGACGGAGCCGGCGCCGAAGTCCTCGCGAGCTGGCTGCTGCAGGGGGCGCTCGCCGTCTATTTCATTGAAGTACGCTGTCAACAAAATTATAAAAATAGTTTTTCAATCCACTAAAATGTACTGGAAATATTTCTAATATTCCTGTCGCGTCGCGAATTATCTCAGCAACAAGTTTTGTGGAACAAGAATCTGTCGGGTCTGTTACATATAAAGAGTCTGGTTCATCTAAGTGAGCTAAGACACAAGTAAGACGTTCGTACCGTTGTTATATGACGATCCTTCACCCCTGTTGGGGCGCGGGTAGCAGCACAGGAACTTGCCAAGACCACACGCGCTCTGGCAATAATAGAAAAAGAGTGACAAATCAAAAATATAATGTGTGCAGAAAATACTATGCTCACATAAAGTACAGTTGCTTAAACGCGACAATACACATGTCTGTAACTTGCATAAAAGTGAGCAAGTGGTTTGCATGCGATTGTGTCATTCACCAATCAGAAGTTAGTATGGCAAAAGGGCGTGCAAGCTACTTGCACACGTTTATGCAATTCACAGACACGTGTAGAAAAAATAAAAAATATTTATATATAAAAAAAAACAAACTGACTTCCAAAAAAAACAGACTACAAAGTGAAAAATAAGTTTTTTTTTGGTAGGCAGTTTGTTTTTTTTTGTTGAAGCAGTTTTTTTTGTTTATCTCTTTTTAGTTTTGAAAGGTACCTCCAATTGCCATAAAATTATAGATATATAGCCAAAGAACACCTCATGACGATTCTAATAAGCCCAAATACGAATGGGATACATTGTTTCGGAGTTCCAGTGCCTACCTGCCGGCTTCATCATCAGATCAGTTCGGTGGTACCATTTTCATCTACTGTTTATTTATAAGTATTTGCTTCATCATAGTCGTTTAACTATTCGAGATGTCGTAGACCCGTGACATACTTCGCATTAAGGAGTTCCATTGGCCATCTGTGGTCTTCTTTACCAGTTCCACTTCACCGTTACTTTCTGAGTGCAAATGATTGTATTGTTGATGTAAATGCCAAAATCGCAATTTTTTTTTAATGTATGCCTATTACGTATGTTTGAGGAGTTCCTCGATTTCTCCAAGATCCCATCATCAAATCCTGACCTGATGACTATGGAACCAAATGGGAAGTATACCCTTTCAAACAAAAAAAGAATTTTTCAAATGGCAATCAAAGCGTCGTTGAGTAATCGGTGTACACAAAGCAAATCAGATAGGTTGGCAGGGCACACGAACATTAGATATTAGTGTTTGCTTCACAATAATCCGTTGTCCAGGCACACACTTCCAATTTCTAGTCACTTTAATGTTACGGGGAATATGAAGCATAAATTTAGCTAATATAACAATCGTCACCGTTGCGCATTAGTCGGGCTTGCGGTATATCTTACGCCCTGGCGCCGTAAGATCGAATCCTACTGCCGACGGCTAATGTGTTTGTATTTTTTAATAAAATATTTTACATTTGTTACCTATTAGCATGCCTTCTTTTTATTTGAGTTGGAATATTTTAATTGTCTACCCTCTTAAATTGACAAATCATTTATTTATTTATTTCTTTATGTACACACAAATCACTTAAAAGAGAAAAACATATAAAGATAGAAGAGTACAAAGGTGCTGCTTATTTCTAAAGAAATCTCTTCCAGCAGACCTGCGATAGGAGAATTGGATAAGAGACAAATCATATATAAGTTAGTAGTTGTTCATCGTCATAATGCTTTTGACTATAGGGCTTTTGTTACGTTTTTAGACATTATACCCTGAAAGTTTTGAAAAGTGCTTTTATTTGTGAATCACTTTACTATACTTAAAAGCTGAGATAATTATTTTGTATGAGCAAAACGTTTCAATTAGTGAAATTGCGAGGCGTTTAATGATGTCGCCATCGGTAAGTAACAAAATGTTTATATTATGTTTACAAGTTTAATACGTTTAAATAACAAAAAAACAGTTTTTTGTAATAATATTTTATTATTGTTCAAAGAGAAGAACTGTGCAATTGTGGTTCCGTCGTTATGCAGATTCGGGAAGCATTGATCCTCGCCGGCCGGGACCAAAAGCTGGATTTGCATACACAGATGCAAAAGCGCGGCACCATGATATAGTTGCTTGGCATATGGCTGAGCCCTTCCTTACTAGTCCACTACTCGTAACATTATAAACTGTACGGAACCACTTGCGTACAGCAACTGGTGTGAAATTTTGTAGGCCACCCAAGAAAACAAGAAAATTTTACAGATACTCACAGGCAAAACCGGGTACGCTTCGCAATAGAATATTAGGATTTCGATTGGTGCAATAATATATTTATATTTAGCGATGAAAAATGTTTTAAGTCAGACAATAACGGTTGCGAAATATTTTGGAAAAGATGGTGAGGAGTGCATAGTTGGTTTAACGTGAAAGAAAATTTTACTATGATCGAAAAGTCGTGCACCAATCGGCTATTTATAAAAAATTCAGGAGGTGATAATTTTTTTTTTTATGTGAGTGATGTTATTGTCAATGAGATAAATATTGTTGATTTCTTATTAAAAATTGTTTAATTTTTACTTCAATATATTTTTCTCCAATAATGTTCTTATTTTTAGGTAAATTACAATTTCGGTTTTTTTTGGAAAATGAAAAAAATGGTTTTTAAAAATGCAAAAAAACAACGCGTTGGTGAGATTCGATCCTAAGATTTACCAGATGATTACTTATACACTCATGCCACGGGACCAATTGTTTACATAGTTAAATTTATGCTTCATATTCTTTGCTTCATATATATTGTGAAGTAAACACTAATAAATAGGCGAAGTAATACACTCGTTGATTTTATTCACGCAAAACATCTATGTTGGTGTGCCCTGCAAACCTATCTGATTTGATTTGTGTACATACATAAAAAAACAAAATACCAATCGTATTGATAACCTCTTCCTTTTTGGGAAGTCGGTTAAAAACCAGCATTATTTACTGTCAAGCGTGAGCTAGTGAGTTCAACTCTTTGCACTATTGTAGAGAATCTACTTCTAGAGTACGCTTGCCTTAGCGGTGTATGGGTCTGCTAGTATTACATTATCTGTGGTATGGGTCTGCTTGCAGTTTAACAGAATGCAGCTGAATACTAGGTTTTTACTTGGACCTACCAAGTATGCGTTTGCAGCTTTGGCTCTGAAGGTTTTTACTTGGTAGAGTTAGGCGGTCAATATTAATACGAGTATTTAATTGTGCACCCAAGTTGCAGCATTAGCTCGTTGGAAGTCGAATTTAAGTCGGTTCGGGTAAAAATATTTTTATAAGCCGCTTACCGCAGAGTCGGGTCGTGGGTTGCAGTCCGGTTTGGAGACACACTTGCAGAACTGCAGTGAGTCCAGCGTGCCGTCAGATATCTGATTTTGCTGCTGTTGGCTATAATAACAGAAATTGTTATTTAATAGCACATACAAGTCACGAATATTACGAGTAAAATTCTACATAGCTAAATCGCTAACAAACGGTAACTGCTGGACAAAGGCTGCTCCAGATTATTTAATTGATTGATTTTTGGGTAGCCAATCCATAAATAGTGCACTATTTCGATCTTAGAACTGCGGAGAAATTCTTGAAAATGGGAAAACCTCATAGCAGATAGTTTGACAGACCTGGTGATCGATTCCAGAACCCAAAGCTCAATATTCAGGTTTGCGACTACTAGAACGCGGTCAGTATGTGTTTTAGACAACACATACTGACCGCGTTCTAGTAGTCGCAAGGCGGTGAAATTGTTCATACAGTTCGAGTCACGTTAGTTTGCCCCTGTTTCCGCCTCCTGTTTGGTTTCCTATGGTTTGCGTAGCAGCAAATATAACTGCGAAGTCATCCGGCGTTGGCAGTAGAGCCGCCCGGCAGCGATAGATGATTTTTGACGTGGAAGATGCCGTGCACGTCCACGTGGTAGGGCGTGCTGTGCGCCTGCACCCCGACCGGGTAGCGTCCGGGGCGGTCTGGCAGTGATACATACTTGTTGACGTGGAAGATGCCGTGCACGTCCACGTGGTAGGGCGTGCTGTGCGCCTGCACCCAGACCGGGTAGCGTCCGGGGCGGTCTGGCTGTGATACATACTTGTTGACGTGGAAGATGCCGTGCACGTCCACGTGGTAGGGCGTGCTGTGCGCCTGCACCCAGATCGGGTAGCGTCCGGGGCGGTCTGGCTGTGATACATACTTGTTGACGTGGAAGATGCCGTGCACGTCCACGTGGTAGGGCGTGCTGTGCGCCTGCACCCAGACCGGGTAGCGTCCGCGGCGGTCTGGCAGTGATACATACTTGTTGACGTGGAAGATGCCGTGCACGTCCACGTGGTAGGGCGTGCTGTGCGCCTGCACCCAGACCGGGTAGCGTCCGCGGCGGTCTGGCAGTGATACATACTTGTTGACGTGGAAGATGCCGTGCACGTCCACGTGGTAGGGCGTGCTGTGCGCCTGCACCCCGACCGGGTAGCGTCCGGGGCGGTCTGGCAGTGATACATACTTGTTGACGTGGAAGATGCCGTGCACGTCCACGTGGTAGGGCGTGCTGTGCGCCTGCACCCCGACCGGGTAGCGTCCGGGGCGGTCTGGCAGTGATACATACTTGTTGACGTGGAAGATGCCGTGCACGTCCACGTGGTAGGGCGTGCTGTGCGCCTGCACCCAGACCGGGTAGCGTCCGGGGCGGTCTGGCTGTGATACATACTTGTTGACGTGGAAGATGCCGTGCACGTCCACGTGGTAGGGCGTGCTGTGCGCCTGCACCCAGACCGGGTAGCGTCCGCGGCGGTCTGGCAGTGATACATACTTGTTGACGTGGAAGATGCCGTGCACGTCCACGTGGTAGGGCGTGCTGTGCGCCTGCACCCAGACCGGGTAGCGTCCGGGGCGGTCTGGCAGTGATACATACTTGTTGACGTGGAAGATGCCGTGCACGTCCACGTGGTAGGGCGTGCTGTGCGCCTGCACCCAGACCGGGTAGCGTCCGGGGCGGTCTGGCAGTGATACATACTTGTTGACGTGGAAGATGCCGTGCACGTCCACGTGGTAGGGCGTGCTGTGCGCCTGCACCCAGACCGGGTAGCGTCCGGGGCGGTCTGGCAGTGATACATACTTGCTGACGTGGAAGATGCCGTGCACGTCCACGTGGTAGGGCGTGCTGTGCGCCTGCACCCAGACCGGGTAGCGTCCGGGGCGGTCTGGCAGTGATACATACTTGTTGACGTGGCAGATGCCGTGCACGTCCACGTGGTAGGGCGTGCTGTGCGCCTGCACCCAGACCGGGTAGCGTCCGGGGCGGTCTGGCAGTGATACATACTTGTTGACGTGGAAGATGCCGTGCACGTCCACGTGGTAGGGCGTGCTGTGCGCCTGCACCCAGACCGGGTAGCGTCCGGGCGGTCTGGCAGTGATACATACTTGTTGATGTGGAAGATGCCGTGCACGTCCACGTGGTAGGGCGTGCTGTGCGCCTGCACCCAGACCGGGTAGCGTCCGGGGCGGTCTGGCAGTGATACATACTTGTTGACGTGGAAGATGCCGTGCACGTCCACGTGGTAGGGCGTGCTGTGCGCCTGCACCCAGACCGGGTAGCGTCCGGGGCGGTCTGGCAGTGATACATACTTGTTGACGTGGAAGATGCCGTGCCCGTCAACGCGGTACGGCGCGCGGTGCGCCTGCACGCGGACCGGGTAGCGTCCGGCGCCAGGCGGCCGGTTGTAGAAGCCGTTCGTCTCATCCGGCTCTTGGAACGGAACCTCGTCTGCTTGCACGCGATGGGTTTTTGCTACTTGAGACTCTCTGTAAATCATGAAAATAATTGGGTAACATCGTTTTAAAAATATGTCCTCGTCTTCAGAAACAAAGCAGTAACGATAACTCACTGTGCCTAAGACAACAGTTTTAATACGTACTCGATCGCGTTCACGTAAACGATCGCGTATGTCAAAATGTACAGAAAATTGGGCTTTTCGATTTCGGTCACCAGTAGCTGTAGATAACTATATATCTCTAAATAATCTTTAGGGCAGGGTGGCGTACGACCACGGATAGCCTCTAAGAATCGGTAAAAATTTCAACTTGATGAAAATTATGCAGGTTTAAATATAATCCTTGATCTACCACACAACATCTTTCATACTTTCTTCAAACACTCTCATTCAATCACACGTAGGGGATATGGTTCACATTCAATGACGCATACTCCACAAGGAAATATTTATTTAAAATTACTAAGGCTTATTTTTTTTAATTAGGTGTCGTAACCCGCACCTGTTTGAAAACCCGAAGAATATTCAAATATTTATAAGAGCCCACGCATTTGGCTTATTTTTGAAGAGTTACGGGACCGCTATTTGCACATAAGGCTTTCAGAGTTGTGCAGACCGCTCTAAGAGTTGGATTATAAGAGGTAACTCAAGTTTTAAGATGTAACTCAAGTTTAAAGAGAAAACTAACTTAAGTTAAGATAAAAGGAACTTTATATGTGTTCAGAAAACTTTGAAACTCGTTTGATTGAAATTGTGAACCATTATCCATAATTATAGTTTGTGGAATTCCATGTACAAGAAATACGGCATTTTCTAAATGTAAGATAATATAAGAAGTTGTAGCGCGTTTGATAGGAAAAATAAGACAATATTTAGAGAAAGAACAAGTTACCACGAGGATATATTGGTTACGTTGTCTGGGGGGTGACCACAAGCTCTTAGAGTAAGGTTATTTTGATATCGCGTAAGTGACAGATGTATACAAGTCATATAAATCTGTCCCTTACACACACTCAAAATAACCTTACTCTAAGCGCTTATGGTCACCCCCCTTGTCATTGGAAAAGGACCCATCAAATCCAAAGAAATATTTTGGAAAGGTCTTGAGCAAATTTTTGGTTTACCCATAGGACCATATGGAGAATGATTCGAGTGCTTATAAGAAAGGCAAGTTTCACAGGTAGAACAGAATTTTGCCACATCTTTAAACATTCCAGACCAATAGTATCTTAAAGAAAGTTTCTTGTAAGTTTTGAAAATGCCAATATGAGGATTATTATCTGTATTTCCATGACTAGATTTAATAAGGTTTAGTCTTTCAGAAGGAGGTGGAACCTCTTTCCATGCAAAATCTTCATTAAGGTAATCAGATGAGTTAGTGAAGCGATATAATTTAGCATTAAGAATCATATAATTCGGATAGTCATCAGGGTTATTTTGACAATTTGTAAAAAATTTATTAAAGTGTTCCAATTGAGACACAATATCTCTGGATATAGGTTCTACAGTGCCAATAATAGCTGTATCAGGAGTTTTGTGGCGTGAAAGAAGATCTGGAACGACATTATCTTTACCTTTTTTGTGTTTCAGATCAAAATTAAAACAAGATAGACGAAGGGTCCATCGAGCTAATCTTCCAGAAGGATTAGACAAATTTTGGAACCACTTTAATGCCGCATGATCGGTATAAACTGTAAACTGTTTACCAAACTGTAACGTTACGTTTAGCTCAGATGAGCTAAACGTAAGCTACGTTATTAGAAAAGTTAAAAATATTGTTTTGGTGTTATTTTTTGGTTTTTGAAAATACAAGCAAATCAGCGATTTAAAGCTAGTAACATTTTCATTTTTGAATGTGCTATTAAGCCCTTCATTTGATACCAAATACGGTACATTTTTTTTTTTTTTATCCATGGGTGTCCTTTGTTTTATATAGGTCGCCAGCGGACGATTAATACGCTTCTAGCGATACCTCATTTATCAAATAATGATAAGGAGATTTATTTAGAAGTAATAAGGGAACAGATGGGCATTTATACATACATAAAATCCGGTTTAGATCATAACCTTTTCGGCCTCGCCGCAGTCGGGCACAAAAAAAAGCGCCCTAATGCCACTGGGAAAGGCCTTTCCCAGTGGCATTAGGGCGTTTTTTACACACGTTAGAATATTAAGCATTAAAGCACAAATACAGTTATTCGGTTAGCTTTTGGGAAAAAATCGTCTGTTTGAGACAGGAGTTCAGCGGAAAATTAGTCCATTTTAACAAAATAAAATAAAGGAGTAGTTCGTACTGATACAAATTAAGGAGATGGGGCTAAGTACCAATGTTGTTGTGGCTGTAACAGATGTTTATTTGAATATAAACGTAACATAATTAACGCGGCACTTAGGACCACTTCTGACGGATACATCACACATTACCCTTGCAAATACATGTTTATGGTTCCTTAATTTAGTGGGTTCTAAACTTTCTCAAACAATAACTTTCGCAGTATTTGAATAAATATCGAGTTCTGAGAACCTGTGTATAGGGACATGATATTTGTAGATTAAAGCAAAAAATCTTAGATAATTTTCTTGTAGATATTCTACTTCGATATTGAGGACAACTCGTTAAAGCTCTAACGCTCTAGGGTTCCCAAACATTTGGGTACAATTGCAATATCACAAGCAAAAGCCTTTGTCACGAAAATTGCAGTCTCTGAATCAATTGGACCGCTTCGCTACGCAATGTGGGTGTCGTAAGAATCGTATCTCCCAACGAATAGCTCTCATTAGCAGATACTCTCCATTGTTCCAAAGAGTCCACGTAATAGGACTTCACAAGCGATCGGTAACAAATGTAACAATAATCAAAGTAGAACTTTGCATCACCAGAGATTGATCCGTCATCGTTGTTCTCGTTGCTAAACGTACTTACTAATGTAACACTAAAATTACATCATACCAAACTAGTAACTACTCAAGATAAACTTACTTTTTAATGTTTGGCAATAAAACATTCTTATAGGCACCTTTTTTTATAGATTTCGCGGTTGATTTTTTCAGCAAACTTAAAATTGTCTCCTGCAGTGATTCATAGTTGGTGGTCATTATGTTTAGAGCCAATAATTATTGTAGCGTGTCTAGATTTGGGTCTTGTAATTATTACCTATTGTTAGATTAAGATAAATGATTAATAGATCCAAATTAGGCAATTTTAGTGGTTGCGTGTGCGCAGGGTAACCCGAAAGCGTGAGTTATGTATCCTGTGGCTTTAAAAGATAACATTGATTAATGTAATTAAAGAATGATAAAAAAGAAATACAAAAAACTGCAAAAAAAACTGCATTTTGTGTTTTACAGTCATTTAAAAATATCTTTTACTGTGTTTCTTTAATTTCAAGCTATTCATAATTATAAATGTTAATGTCACGATCATGCACAAAACATATTTTCAAAAATAATGACGTGTGTTAGATAGCCGCCTGGAAGAAGCTTGACAGAGTGACGCATTGATGCGATATAGGTACGTCACATGCGCGTACGCAATTGTACCTATTACCAGTTTACCACCTCACGGCCATTACTGTAGTAACAGTATTACCAATTACTGTGTCCTACAGCGAATTACTGTGAATTAGCGAAATAAAACCCGTGCAGTATGACGCAAGGCATTCTTCGCCGTGGGAGCCATTGTGTGTATACCTGCGCCAATGTCGGCCAAGGTACCAACGGCTGGAACCAGAAGGCATACAACTTACTATTTACTTTTATTTTTTCCTCAAAGCTTTGGGCCAAGGGAAAGGTCTCCTTGATCGTGAACAGCTGAATAGTGCGTCAAGCTTGAGCTTGTCCAAGGTTAATACGAGTAACAAGTAAAATTTGAAGAAAACTTAATACCCAACACGTTTTTATTTCATGCTACATAATTTATCTAGTAATAGACACGCTTCAATCGAGAATCTATTGAACACGTAATTATTACACGATTTCTTACGAAAACACCACGATTCACCACATAACTTTTGAACGGCTGAACCGATTCTCATCAAACATAGCTAAGAACACTCTCGATAAAGTCACGTTTCAAACAAAGCAAACGATATCAAAATAGATTCATCCGTTTAGGAGCTATGATGCCACAGACAGATACACAGGTACACACAAACACGTCAAACTTATACACCCCTCTTTTGCTGGCGGGGGTTAACAAATGAAATAAGTTGCAAAATTATTAAACTCGATCTCGAGCAGTTGTCACTGATATTCTTTTTCCACCTAATCCTTTCTTAGAAAGCCTTTACCAATCTTCTGTACTTTCATCACTACGTGAAAATGATCCTACCAATTACGGTGAGATCTTTTTTGGTACAGGCATGTTAGTCTGGCCAAAATATTGTGTATCTCTCTTTAAAATTTCTCTTTAAAGTTTACGCCTAGTGGCAATGTTATGTTTAATGTTACTAACCTTAAATCTAAATATAATATTATAGAAAGGTTTGTTCCCAAATAATCTTATCCAAATATCTGCCTTAGTACAATAAAAGCAAACCAATTAATTTGAGATCACTACTGCCCATAATTGCACTCGGCTTGCATTCTAATCTAACCGAACGCTGCTGTTTAGAATACAGCTTTTTAACCTCAGTCCTTATTTATTGGGAAATACCGATATCCTCCGGTTAAAGATTGTCAGACCTTCGCAAGATTGGTCATAGGATTTCCCACCTACATAACAAGATGAAATAATATTCAATTAATAGTATAAGGACATACATAATATATAAATTAGGTATTTCTTTTTAAATAAATGGCATTGATGTTTTACGTTTTTAACGGGGATCTACCATATAAGGTTTATTTTGATACGAAGTTTGATAAAAATCAGAATAGCAAGGCAACGCGTTGCTCAGCCCGATTCGTCATCTAGGTCATAATAACCATAAAGTATAATGTCAATAGCAAAAATAAACGCCGACATGAAATGATATAATAATATGGGAAGGAAAAACCTCATACTAGAAACAGAACTACGTATTCATTTAACTGTTTCGTCTTGAAAATACTACCATCATCCGACATTTTCATCAGCATAACAATCTCATTACGAAGTACAGGCAAATCATTATCAACATTGTATTCTTCCAGATTTTTGATACACACAAATTAGACATTATTCTAATAGGCAATTGGTGGTCTCTTAGATATTGCCAATATTCTGCTGTATCTGAATCTGCAATCCTAGGTATTGCTGGTGTTTCGGTCTGTGGATACCACTTTGTTGTCGAGCGGTCGGTTTAGCAACCTATTACACAGAGAAATAGTATCGTTGCTTTTGGCTAAATATTAGTCATGCGTGAATGAGTTTAGTGCATTAAGTTGCCACACTTACGTTTTGCTGCGCAGTTCCTTAGGTGTCGCAACAAGCAACAAGTATAATTTATCGTTCTCACTATAGTGATTGAAATGATATAATATATTATATGATTAGACAACTATTACATAACAAGAGTGCCTCTTTACTCGCACACATCCATCAAATTGAAAACGTATTTGCAACATTTTATATGAACGTTACAAATATATAGCTCTTACAAACATAACCCGTATATTGCTTAGCCCGTGGGCCTTACTTAGAAAACACTCGCTATATTTTAGGGTCCGTGGCGCAAGATGACATACAATATACTCGTACACCCAAGCAGAACTATTAAGTAAAGTTACTTAGTAATTGGTTAGTGTCAAATAAACTTCAATAAAAGGCGAGGGAGTTATGATCAACTGATGCTAGATATAGCCGTTCTAAGTTGTTGTGCATGTTAGCGACAAAGCTCAGTGTAGAAATCAAACACAACCCTTTCTATAATGACTGGGTTGCTGTTGCCACACACATCAATACTTATTGCCACGTTGTGATTATACAGTGCAGGGTCACGAATAGTTTCACTCTATTTCTGAGTCTATTAAAAAATATCTAATGATCAGTGTGAAACTGGGGAAAACCCCACGTAGAGTTGAGCAAACTGTATCAATGCTCAGACGTTGTGTCAGTGTTAGCACAGAAACTCGTGCTGGTTGCAGTGAGCCTCTTTTTACATGCTCTAGCAGCCGTCGGCGCTGGTGATGGCGATTTGATTCGAGTCGTCGTCATAATTGGCAGGCTTGTTCCACTGCCCGCAGGCATTATCATATTAGACCTTAGTCCTACGAAAGTTATGTAACGGATTACATTAAGTAATCAGATCCTCCAGTACAGCTCTTGTGAAGAATCGAACGAAGAGATTCTATGAGTGGTATTTTCTCCCACTAAAAACCATTCGTGTGGAAAAGTAGACCTCGTTTTGAACATTCCACTTAGATATCCTGCGTGTGGTTATCCAAATCCTGTAGGAGTGTACGAATACTCACTTGTCTTCAACGGTGTCGATGAAGCGCACCTTGGTGTCGATGCGCACAGACGCGGCCGTCTCGCCTTCTGGCCAGCGCCACGAGCCCGAGCACGACGACGCCAGCACCAGGAGACACCATAGCGCTCCTGGAAAAGACAACAAAGATTAAATGAGAAGAGACAGACATTATTACAAGGAACTTAATGCTCACTGTAGTAAGAAATACTGATCATAGGCTCATAACGGAAGAAAAGAAGTGCCCAAGGGACTGGCGATAGCTTTGCTTCGAATTTAGAAGGAAAACAAAAGGAGCAGTAACCAATAAGGAGCAAAGCCGGGCATCCATGGCATGTGTTAAAACTACTTTTTGCATCTCAAGCAGTAAATCGTAGGGGTTTTTTGCTTAAAATAATAAACCAAACCAAAGAAAAAAGGGAGCATGTGTTTTTGTAATCGTACAAAAAACACAAACCGGCGATATTTAATTAGAAGCTAATGGTCCGAGGAAACGATTCCATTTTTTAGGATTGTTGTTTTTTTTTTCTAAAGCAGAATGAGTCACTGTGACTTCAATATCTTCATCGCGTGATAATAATTACTGAATACATACAATTATGCCATTTATTATGGCCACAAGGCACAATGGAGATACTGAATGAATCAGTATTCAAGGAGATATAATTGCTGAAGCAGCGGATGGAGATGAAATGAAACAAAAGACAGCACGTAAGGCCTTATCATAACATAATTGCATCTTATTTATTAATTCATTTACACATACAATACCATACAATCTCATTCAATCTTAGAGCACATTCATGAAGTAGTCGTCATATAATCAGCAATCACACAGGATGGGACATAACATGAATGTCATCTACTGAAGGTTTTGATACAAAAGTAAAATTAGTTAAACCGACCAATGAGAAACATAAGATGTCATTAAAATAATATAATTCATGGTCATCCACGTCAAGATCAAAAGGACCAGTCAGTTAGTAGATGAAGAGATAACTTAGAGTATAACAACAAGGAAGAAAGTGCACCAAATCGATTACTTCATAAGATATTAGATTCATCCTGAGAAGACATTCTAGAACAGGACGTTGAAAAATGTATTATTAATGATTAATTTTGCCAACCCTTTAAGAAATCTCCTGATGGCACGACGTAATTGCGTCGACAATAGATATCATGTTCTTATTTTCTAAGAAAAAAACAAGTGCAAATGGGTTGAATTGGTTGAATCTCACTGCGTCCATATGAACATACAATATTTCTGAGAAAAACGGTATAATATAAATCCGATCACGTCGGGCCTTACGAAGGTCGCCGAAATAATAATGCGCCTGCCATGTTATCTTTTCACCACCCTTGGTTGACTGGTAGAGACTGCCCAAGTCATTTTGTGCATAAAGTCTTGCGATGCGATACGAGTTTAAGTAAACCATAGCTAAACCTTAATAATAATAGCTGCATCAGTCACGTTATTGTCTACATGATGGTAAGCATTATCTATTACCTGTTTCATTGATCAATGATGAGTCATTAGCAGAAGACGAATGAAAACACCGCGACTGCGTATATAGGAGAACGTACCTAGGTACGATGGTATCCAACGAGGAACAGTTTACAAATATCCACTGTTACCTGCACTGACACTATTATTGCAATTACGTAATTATAGTTTGAGACGAAAAATTTAGACTTTAGGGATTGTCAAAATATCAAGAAGCGAAGAAGCGAAGAAGTGGTCGCAAGTGCTACTGCTGAGGAGATCCTGGGTTCGAGGCCAGTTCAAGCAAATTGTTATTGAGTTTTTCTATCTGGAAATTCTCAATAGCATCCAGAGCTACATTTCATTACATGGGACTTCTAAACATAAGGTGAAATGTGGGAGTGCCTCTGCCTCTTCGGGAAGCACAAGCGTGATTTTATAATATGAAGATTTTGTTGCAAGATTCGGCGTATTAGATTGGCTTAAGGACTCAATTAGGACCACCAATTCATAGTTAGAGTAATTAGACCGTGCTTTGTTTAATGGAATTATTTTTAAACCATTTGCAGTCAAAGACACATTTAAGAAATGTTGAACAAACAAGGAATGTAATTGCGTAAAAAATAATATTGACAATGTGGAAACGATGACTTAGGAATAAATTATGTAGGTATGGTTGATTCAGTTCATAAATCGAAGACAAGTTACAACAAGAGACAACACACGAAACAATTGATGTCAATATTTTCAATAATGAAATTCACGATAACAATGCAAGCATGCTTCTAGACTCTCTCTGCTATGCCTATTGATGATGATGCAAGGCAAGGTTGTACACAAGAATGATGGCCCAGAGAAGAACAAATTTTGATTGACAATTTGTTCTGAAATATTTAATACATTACATAGGTATGTATTATTAGAGAGCAGTGGTAGTCCAGTGGTATTGGCCGCGACTTTCAAGTTGTAGGTCGAGTGTTCGAACCCAGGCAGGAGTTTTACTTTGTGAAAATTATTACATTAACATTTACCCCTGCTCTCAAAAACCGTGAAAGAAAACTTCGTAAGGAAACCGATATGTCCGAGAACCAAAAAATCCGAAACATGTGACGTCCACCAACCCGCACTGGGCCCGCGTGGTGGATTACGGCTAATCCCCTGTCACAGAGAGGAGGCCTGTGTCCCAGCAGTGGGAACATTAATCGGCTTGATGATGTGACGATAGGTATGATTTATGGGGTACGTTATTGGGGTTCCTTAATTTTTTTATAATTTCCTCTTCTTGCAAAGTTTTATTGCTTCGGAATTATTCTTGCTAAAACTTTGTTCACCAACCATAATAAGATGGTAAGTTGGTAACTATTGCAAAGCAACCACATCTTTAATTGAAATTTTTGTGATGATTGTGAAATTTTTAGTTTTAACGTCCAAAACCTGTTCTCAGATGAAAATCTTATAACACCTTCGTATATATGCAGCAATGCAAATAAAAGGCAACAGGATAATCAAATGAGTTTGATGTTTTGATGACAATGTGTGGGCCTAGAGGGTTGCGCAAACGCTGACTCAAGGATTCTATGACGAAGTAGAACCTTTTGAGTACAATGATCTAATTTGTGTAATCAAATAATGTTATCAAATTAAACATTTTGTCTTGTCCTATTAAATTTATGTTCATTTTATGAGTTCGTAAAAATATATTTAAATTGGAATCTTTAGCAATCTGAATTGTATCATTAATGGGCTATTAGTTTTAGTAGGTCATAATTATTTATTGTTTACTATAAATAGTTTATCAAACTTGGATAGCAAGATTGTATTTTAATCGATCCTCACCAGTTAATTATTTCATGAAAGTGAGTGTTTGAACCAATAAATTAAAAAAAAAACAAATTCAACGCAAAATAAACATAAACAAATAGACATGAAAAACTAAAAAATAAAATACGAACCAAAGTACATTTTCGATGAATTCATATTTCGCACTTGATTCGTTTCCGTTTAGACCATATAATTTGTATAAATTACACGTTAAGTTCACTAACTAGCTACACCTCTGTGAGCAACCGCTCTGCTCGCCCTACGTTATGTAACTGGCGTGCTGGTGCTGCCCGCGCCTGATTTCAGCTGCAGTTGCGCGCGCGCCGGGCCGCTAAAATTCCGCATGTTGCTGACATGCACCGATCAACTCGATTTCGTAAAAAAAAGTTCGACCAAGCTAAAACCAATCCTTATCATTGCTCATTTTCATGAGTTCATGACAGTTTAATCAATATTACAAAGAAACTGTTTACAAGAAACGAAATTATAATCATCCAGATTTGGTCTGGTCTTTAAAAGAGACTATGACCTCTGAGTTTGTTTCGGCCTTTCTTCTCAGAGTAATCAGGTAGGAAACGCCGACTTCATCTGGTTATGTACAAACCAACTTACAGAAATAAAATATATAATATATCATTTATCCCTCTTTCTCAATCTAGATCGGAGCTCGGTTCTTTATTAATTATTATTGATCGGCTCGCGTTTGACCACTATCTCACCTGATGGTAAGCGATGATGTGGTCGACGGTGAAGTACGCTTACCTAGAAGTAAATCCATTCACTATTGACTTAATAAAGACCCCCAGGTTGTAGCTATCAGAAAAACCGGCCAAGTGCGATTCGAACTCGCGCACGAAGGGTTTCGTACGATTATCGCAAAAAACGGAAAACATGACGTTTGTTGTATGGGAGCCCCACTTAAATATTTATTTTATTCTGTTTTTAGTATTTGTTGTTATAGCGGCAACAAAATACATAATCGGTGAAAATTTCAACTGTCTAGCTATCACGGTTCATGACATACGGCCTGGTGACAGACGGACAGACAGACAGAAAGACAGACGGATCGTGGAGTCTTAACAATAGGGTTCCGTACCCTTGGGGTACGGAACCAGACTCCGGCAGGAAATTCCACTCCTTAGCTGTACGCACAATGAAAGTATAACAAGCTAAATTTATTATTTTGCAGTTATCTTATTGCAGAAGACTCCTTGTCATGAAAGAAGGTACGAGCCTTTATCACCACCCACCATTTACCGAAACGTGATGATAAAGCTGGCCTTTCAACTCCAAGTGTTCGATAACGCAGCGCCTTCTTAGCGGCACAGCAGCTAGCTGTGACGTTAGGCGTCTTAAGTTGAAGGCCGTCTGCGCCGCGCACCCACGGACACCATCTCTGACGATGATGCTGAGGCATTGCTGCTTCATTTGGGAAGCTTGCTGCCTTATGTGGACTCATATGCGACCCTGTAAAGCGTTTAGTTTTAGAACATTTATTATCATCATTAATATTTTCCTAAATTCACAAAATAACAACATAAGTCCATAAATATTAGATTCTTTGATATTTAATATAAACAACATAGGTACGTGTGACTGTTTCTAAAAAAAAACCATATGCCTTGATTGTTCGATTCTCAAAAATACAAAATTATATTTATCCCTAACATGGAACCCCTTCTTCTATCTGCCCTTGTGGGACTGGCGCAATTCGTTTTGTCTTCTATTTTTCCCCGTCAACCTTGTCATTCCCTCTCTTCCTCTTTCTTCCCTACCACATCCATCGATATTTTTTATTTTTCTTAACACTCCATAATTCATTATTGCATTTGCCACATGCCCCATCCCTCTTACATTGCTCCTACATCATCATCCATCTGCGCTTACCCCAATTCATGTTGATCGTCACAAACTGTCATCTTTCTTTTTCCTGTAAAAAGCGAGAGTATCCCACAAATAGCAGGTGATATGGCGCCAGTGCATAATACCCTGGTCAGTGATGACGGGGAAGCACGGAGGTCAGCGCTAACGACGCCGATGCCCACCATTGTGCTGCTATCGATGATGACCCAATTGTGTAGCATCGGACGTCCATTGTTACTGTTATTATACTTATTAGTGATCGAGCTATATTATAATTAGCTGTGTGCTGAGATGTGAGGGTAGCGGGCGCGACTATGGGTATAGACTGCTGAAGAGAGGAAGCCGTGCAGCAACTGCTACTTTGCTTACTACAGGCCTTTTAGTATATCATCTGTTTTAGACTGCTGATAGATACTTGGTGATTAACGAAAACCTTTTCTTGAGTATCTACACAGGTTCATAAACTTTAACAATATAACTTTTTTCTACTCGTCTTCTGTGTTCTTCTTATTTTCGATCTGATATGTTATGCCATGTGCCTGTCCTCTGTTTCACTCTCTCCCTCCCTTTTTGAGAGCTATCTCAAAGGTACAAAGACAGCAAATGGTAAAGATTAGTAACTTGTGTAGTGTTGAGGGAGGCGTCTATTACGGAGTGCCACAGGGAAGCGTTTTGGGTCTGACAATGCTTTTAATTTATAATTTATATTAACAGCCTTTGCAATATGCAGATCAATGGAGGGAAAATCTTTTCATACGCAGACGACACCGCGGTTGTTTTCTTGGGAAACTCATAGAACCTTGTGTGAAAACTGTCGCTGAACAGGGTCTGATTAAGATAGCTGGTTGGCTGAGAGCAAACCTTTTAACCCTAAATACCATTGAAACTAATTTTGTTAATCCCCAAACCAAAGATCACAGCCTGGACCTGACTTTGGCATTGCTATTCATGTTTGTCCAAATTATTCCTTCTTTAAATATACAAGTAACTGTGGCTGCCAGAATATAAAACAAGTCAGATCCACAAAACATTTAGTCATAATTGTTAACCAAAGACTGTCGTGGCACCCTCACATTGAGATCCTCATGAAAAGGATCAGTAAGCTCATTTGGGTCTTCAAAACTTTACGTCATGTTATATCCGCCGAACTTATAAACAAGACCTCTATAGCACTGGCGCAATCCGTAATAACTTGGCGCTTCCAAAATGAAATTCCTTCTAATTTTCTTCCTTCTAATTAAATCTGCAAAGAGCACAGCGATCACTTATCAAGGTGATGTATTTTAAAACATTAAGGTTCCCCACAAGAGACCTCTATTAAGTCAGCAACTTGCTTTCAATGAGAAAACTTTATATTCTAAATGTGACCTTAACCCTGCATAAATGTCTTCCTTTTGAACCATCTACTCAGAGCAGAAGGTGCAGAGATATTGTGGCCTACTCTCCAGGGGTTCGATTAGCTTTTGCTCAACGGCAATATGTTACAAAATTCACCTACATCTGTAATAAATTGAATTTTAAGTGTCAAATATATCCCATGCTGTTATATCATTGTAAATAGGTGATTGGTTAAGATCTATAACATATAAAGAAACAGAAAACATGCTGGTCAGGGTAAGCTAACATGCTGGATACCCAACACATACATATACACACCCAAACACACGCGCACGCACAAACACAAACGCATGCACAAAACACACACCTACGCACATACTAATACATGCATTCCTCACACATCGAGAGCTATTTAATTATTATCAATGTATATATATATATTATTTTATTTTTCCTTAATTTTTCTATCTAGGTACCATTTAAAGGAAGAGTGAGACAGCTCCGTCACAAGTATTTCTTTATATATTCCGACATGAAATAAATATTTTTCTATTTTGTATCTGTGGGTTCAACCAAAAAATGTTATCTTGTCTATCTTTTTTATAGAAGCATCTTGTTTGATTGGGTGATTTCAACATTCGGGTGTTTTTAAGCATTAAAGTAAACTGACTTCAAACATAAGCTTATTTTTTTTAACAACAATTTTGTTTCTTCTTGCCATTAGATACTTTCGGTAAAGCTTCAGTAATGGCCTAGCATCGTTCATACTCATACAGAAATGTTATAGATAAATTTGTGAGCAATAGTCAAAGTTCTAGATACAATAAGGTTTTTCCAAAATGGTTCCATGCCCTCAACCTCACGTGCAGGTACAATTTGAGAGGAGGAGGTCGCACTGCCACTGGCAAGAAGGTGACCTCGGTGGTATCCGTTTCAAATAACGACGGAAACAGTTCGATTTCACAAAAAACATATTATCTTGTTTTATTGATCGTAGATAGATAATCATATGAATATTAGGTATAATTTGGTTTCTGCGATTTGTCGGTCACGATACATTAATTATGGGTGGTTAAGGATGTAGTTACTAGTAAAGGTACACGGAAGGGAGATCAATTAATAGTAGGTAATCAATTGGGCGTAAATTAAAAGGTGTCTAAAAAGTGGACAGGCTTGAAAGTGGTGCTATGATTCACCTGCTAAAATTATCAAGAGTGTCAGATCACTAGTGTCATTTTTTATCGATTTCATGGATTGAATGAAATCCACATCAACAGTCGTTTTGGCCCTTTTTTTAAAAAAAGCTTGTTGTTTGTTTTGTAAGTAGCTAGCTATAAATAAGGAATATTTGCCAAAAGTATAAATAGCTGAATACTTATTTGCAGTAAATGGAACTACTAAACATCTATTTTATTGTTCTGTGTTGTAAACATTTGCAAATTTGTAAATACACTTACTGACTTGATATTAAATTATTCTGCATTCAGACAAAATTGGCCAATTTCTAAGAAATAGAGTCACCAATCCTTTTATGACACAACAATGTCTTTCGAGAAGATGTCAAGGCGACAAAATTCATATTATAAATAATCATAATTAATGTAATTTTGTCTATTATGAACATCCGATGTCAGATCCGGTGTCTATTCGTGTTGTGATGGCGTATTTCCGTTCGACTAACTAGCTCGGCAAGTGACTGGTCGAGCACAAACGCTGGAATTCCCCAGTGGTTGCGATACTGTGTTAGTTTGCTGCTAGTAAAAGGTGTTGCTAAACTCCACTTGGTTGCCCACACCAACCTAGAAAGTATTAATATGTAATTTGCTTTCGAACGTAACGTGTTGAAAGAATTATTTAATTACTAGTGTTTTGTAATAGAAACAAGTACAAAAAATATTATATTTACAATGTAAGAATAATTTAAAGATGCAAAAAGAGATGCATCGACCGGGAATCGAACCCGGGCCGCCCGCGTGGCAGGCGAGCATTCTACCACTGAACCATCGATGCTCATGTCTACTTGTAATAAATAGCGGTTAACATTCGTAGCCGCGTCTACATGATGACATCACGGTGCACGCGCTCAACAAGTGAGAGTGATCGTGCTGAGTTCATGTTCTACTTGACCAAGTGAGGTTTATTTATTTTTAATGATCTTTAACTTATATTTTCGTTCCATTTTGACTGGTTATGTGTTTCATACAGTAGTTTCTGAAGCTATTGAGCGTAGCTTTTTCCCATAATAATGTAGGGGTCGGAATCTTTCCAGTTTCTAGGTTCAAACAGATGCAGCTACATATCAGATACGTACCTAGCCACGGACCGATCTCAGCAAGCGTTACTTAACCTTGAAGATCGAACCATACGCCTGTTATTATTGAGAAAATCGCCAAATTCAAAATATACTGTTATTCCTACAAAATAACACATGTTAATAGAAAACACAATATTATTTTATACAATTTGTTACATTTTTGTTTATCAGGTTACGGGCACATTGCGCCGAAGACCCAGACGGGCAAGGTGGTGACCATCTTCTACGCCATCCTGGGCATCCCCCTCATGCTGCTGTGTCTCTCCAACATCGGTGACGTCATGGCTTCCTCCTTCAGGTAAGTACATCACACACATACCAGTGATGGTGTGAACAAGAGAGCACAATGACATCCTGTTGGAAGGAGGTGCAAGCGTGCTCCAATTATAATAATAGGCGCTTCGGAAAAGCGAAGAGTTGCATTTTTTTAAACTTTGTAGTTGTTTATATCAAACCGTTCCAGCAATAAAGCCTCCATAGTAAAATACTTAATAATGTTTCAGCTAGTAAAGTGTGTTTCAATTTAAGTGAGGTCTCCTTACCTACATATTCTCAGGCAGGTGAAATGATGGTTCCCTTCGCAGCTCCTCAATTCAACTTACTTTTCACGCAAATTAGCTACAGTTATTGATGCATATAGTTAGATATTAATGCTCGGTTTCTACAACAGAATTAATATTATGCTTTAAAAGCGTATTTTCGAACTTTTGATATAAATAAAATAGTAGGCGCTTCAAACTGAGTTTCTTAGTTTTAAGTATGAAGAAGTTCCGTATAAACAACGTTGTACGATGGATAATAAAGTTATAATATTTTAACAAAACTTGCAGGTTTCTGTACTGGCGGGTGTGCTGCTACGTGTGCACTCGGCCGCCCAAGCGCAGACATCGACACCATCCGTCTACAAGGTGCGTAAACCCATGGTTCCGGAATCGGAATTTTCTCGTATATCCAAATCCTCTATCATTCTTTATAATCACTATTAATTATATAAAATAGCAAAGCAGCTTTACAAATTAAGTCAATAAGTGCCTACCTACTTAGTTTCTGTGACTGCTGGTATCACTAAATTAGCAAAGTAAACTCCACAATGAGTCGAGCAATATGTAATGACGATGAAACAAAAAAAACTACTCTGAGTTTAGTTTTATTTGTTTTATGACCATAAAGTTCAATCATCACGGAGTTTTACTATTTTACCTTATTTTTTATTTGACTCAGAACCCTGTTAGGTAGGTACCTACGTGTAAAGTTGAGTTGAGCCTAGTTCTAGTGTAATTCTATGTGGCAGACGCTCGGTGCGGGGCGGCAGCGTACGAGAGCGAGGGTCAATGCGGCGCCGGGCGCGACCCCTCGAGCGCGCACATTCCGACACCGACTGCAGGTAACCACACAATAGTCTAACCTGATAGGTACCTGCTTCCAATAACAACGACAAGGCGCCATTACAAACCCTTTGTACAGTTCTGTTAAAATACTTCTCGAAAGGGACGACGGTTTTGCCACGGTGGCATTTAAATGACCAAGGGGGTCAACATTTACTTTTTAGTAGTAATTAATTGAAGTTTCATGTGATTATCTTCCTGCTCTTTTTAACTGTAGTATCGAGCGGCTTAATTAACTCTGACACCAGAGGTAGCCACATCCTCACATGATAAGAAGAAGCGATTGTGTAAATAGCAAAATGTTATGTTTATTTATTTGTTTTAATAAAGAAAAAATAATAAATGAATTAACAAGCGCTTAACTAATCGCTTATATAGCATGACCCTACTTTTGCTGATAAAATGTATGGACACTGTTTTGTCTCTGTTTGATCCTTAGCTTTACCATTAAATATTACCGTTAATACCAGTACACAAGCATCCTCTTATTGGCCATATTGGAACAGATATCGCGACAGTGGGTACAGCAGCGGCCGCGTGCGCCGGCCCCGCCAACCGCTGCCGCCACCCGCGCACGCCACCTCTCTGCCGCGCACCAGGTCGCAACCGCCTCTGCACGGAAGACCACAGGGTGAGGCTCATGTAGCTATTGGTACAGATACCGTGACAGTGGGTACAGCGGCCATTGTTGACGGTCATTGGTCCGAGTTCGACTCTAGGTTGCCTGAAGTGTTCAGCAGTAGTTTATTATAGTAACACCCACAATGCGCCAGTAGAAGGGCCATATTGCACTATTGCAAATTATGCAAGTTAGCTGTCTTTAATGTTAATCGTTTTGGTTCCAGCTATAAGAGATTATGATATAGAAGAACCGTCTCCAGTTAGATTTGAGAAATACGGACGTGATGCTCGGGATAGGGACACCTACGATGAAGATGGAGAAGGTAACAATTTGAGCTAACATTTCAAATGGTTATAAAATTATCAATCGATGTGTTTTCACCAAGTTGTCATTTTTCCAGAGGAGTTCCCAAAGATTTCGTTACCACTACAAGACTTGGAGGCAGCGTTACAAGACTTAGAGAGCCACCACATGAAGATATCAAAACCTGAGCTTCGTAGCAAATCTCTGCCTCGACCAGCCAAAGCGAAGCCCGATTATGGTCCAAGACGAGACTACGATGACCAAAGACACTTCGATGATGATCCTAAGGATATGTTTGAGATGCACGACCTTCATGATGTGGATTATGAGAACTACAAGGAGAGGCAGGCGCTGGAGAGGGAACGGCGGAGAGAGCGAGAAGAACTATACGCTTATAGAGACCGAGGGTATGATCCGGAAGATGAGGATTACGAGTTCGATTATCCAAGGGGTAGAAGGTCAAGACGTGACTTAAGGTAATCATTTTTTCTTGTTGCTTTATCACATGTAGTCTTCTACTTACTCTAGTCCACCGATTACCGATGGCCGCTGGCAATACAATTCGGCGAAGTGAGGATTATTGATCCAACAAACCCCATTGTGTGGTGTGGTGCTCATGCTTAGACTATGTTCCATTTGCTGGAGTGTCCAAAACTTCCGATTACCTGCACCTTAGATGACAATAAATGTAGTCACCAACTGGGTCAAAACAGTATGGCTAAAAATGTACCGCGACACAAAAAGAAAAAGAAGAAATCGGTTTTAGAAAGAAGAACATGTCAGAATCTGTTATTGAAAATAATAATGAACGTCTTCATCAGGTCAGACCGCGGCAGGTCAGAATACGTGGAGCGAGAGCAACCTTGGGACCGCTCCAACCGGCGCCAACGCCGAGCCCGCTCAGCCATCTACGACAACGAGCAGCGTTGGGATGATGAGCGTCCCCTGCCGCCCGAGCAGGTGCGTCGCCCGCTGAGGAGACTTCATACTGTGGATGATTCCAGATACCGCACTCATGTTAGTCTAAATTAATACCTATTTACAGAGAGATACATTAGCTTTTTTTTTTGTATGAGGTTATACTACTACAATATTGTATTCACTGATGAAGAAGAAAGTTATACTATCGTTGAGATATATATTATAATAGTTGACAACTAAGCTACTTTTTACCCGGAAAAAGGGCCGCGGGAACAATCATTATAACAGACTGAATTACGTGTGGTGTGTGGTGTGTGACTACAAAATTCAGTCGACTCGATTTCATCATGTGTTGGCTACTACTCAATTGAAATGAATTGTTTAGATTGCATACCTATTGCCCTAGAAACATCTGCATATTATTATGCCTAACGCACTATACTATTTTTAATAATACGTTCGCTTCTGCTCTCTTTAGACGCCATCAGTGGAAAGAGATGACTGGAGTGATGAGGTGGCGGTGGTGCCACGTCGCGGTAGAGCGCCTGCAGGTAAATAGACAACTAATTCACTTTCCTTGGTAAATTATTATATTATTTGCAGCTTATTTGTAACTTTTTGCTTCTAACTGCAGCATGGGGCTCTCGAGCATCTGAGATATACCATCCGCCTTCCGACGTCGTTAAAGAAGAGGTGAGTGTAGAAATAGAATTGATTCTTGTCATCTTCATTTGCGGCAGCTCTAATATTGTTTCTATACATCGTCATTTGACTCAATATATCCTCAAAAACAATGATGTAATTTAGGTATATATCATTGCTCTAAAATGAATATTATTGGAATACGTTGACAATTTGTCATATTGAATATTGAATAAACGATTATTTCATACAATCCATTCGTCCTTCAACATAGCAATGTCTTGTACAGGTTACTAATTAACTAATCCTTCCTTTTTTGGTCCTGATATTTCTATTTCACCAAGTCAACCGGTCCTGTGCTTCTCGCATCCAGCGGATTCCCGCAGGCTTGACTAGGTGATCGTTCCACCAATATGGTGACACCAATGTGGTTCAGCAGTGGACATCTTTTGGCTGAAATGATGATGATGATGATTTGTGTTGTTGTCCAGATAAAGCCGGTGCCGATTTGGCTGTGCGTGTTCCTGGTGGCGTCTTACATCGTGGCCGGCACGTTTCTGTTCAAGAGCTGGGAGAGCTGGGCCTACCTTGACGCCGCCTACTTCTGCTTTATTACGCTCACAACCATCGGCTTCGGGGACTTTGTGCCTGCGCAGGTGAGGAACAACTTGGATGAGATGTGTTCATACATTTATTGAGTATTAATACCCTGTTGCAGTACTATCCAAGGTTTACTTTACTTTCCAACCGGGTTATACGAGTTTGAAAAGGGATTATCGCATGGGACTGGGGAATAATCACTTATCTTACATTTCTCAATATGAATGTTGTACTAATTAGATATACCTACTCGTATTATTTGCTTTGTTAATGAAGCTCGCATTACGAGGAGAAAAACACTAAGCGCTAACTTATGAAGGGTAGTAAATATACCGGCCCTAACCGTATATGACTGGGTGATTCTCAGTAAATACTCAATGTAACAAACCTGTCCATCCTCAGGGTCAGAGCCTTGACGATCCCGCCGCCGCCGTGCATTCCATCGCACTGTGCTCTTTGTACCTGCTCTTCGGCATCGCATTGCTGGCCATGTCCTTCAACCTGGTGCAGGAAGAGGTCCGCGCCAATGTAGCTGCGCTCGCCACCAAGCTCGGCATCATCAAGTCCCGAGACGCACACCAAGACTCTGATACTGACTACTGATATTCTTAGACCATTAAAGCTGGCTATATGCCGCTACATAGCAAATTAGCAACTAATGACTTGATGTCGCAAAATTCTGCATCGCAGAAGCAAAGTTTTCGACGCGATTTGAAGATAAATACAACAGACCGACAACAACCGTCGGGCAGTCGCACGAACCAAACACAACACCTGTCGGTGGTGATGGTCGGAAAATCCTCCGTTTTCAATTAAGGTTTGCGAAGCTTTCCACTATGTTCCGCTTACCTCTTAAACTGATCAACATCGTCATTTTGTCTTCTTCATTAATTTTTTTATGTCCTCATCTCAGTAGCCTGGCTACTATAACCATAGAGAGGAAGCTCGTGGCTGATTAATGATTACTGCACGGTTCGATCTTTGATGTTAAGCAACATCTGTGGATGGGTGGGATCATCCATTTCAAACCCGGGACTCTCCCGTGCCTCGAAAAGCACGTTTCAGAGTTCAAACGAATGTAAATATTGAATTAATGACTATTTGTATGTTCGATAGTTTGTAACTATTTCTGTCTATGTAAGTTAAATGATTCGAATGTTGAGTAAGTAGATGATACAACTTTTGTATTCTAGTCTTGCGCATCATCGTGCATGATGACACCTACACTGACTGCTATGGTGCTCTGTTCACACTGCCTAGTATTAATTTATTTATTTGTATCTACCTATATTTTTACGTTGTTTTTTTTTAATTAATATAAGTCGCAAATATCAGTGCGTGTATGTGTTTTATTTTACCCGACTGACAACGGAGGGTAGTGTGTTTATCAGTCTATGTATAAACTGTGTATAGTATGTCATGTTTGTATGTATGTTCGTTTCTACGTCGCGTTCTAATGATCAAACGCGTTGGCCGATTTTGATGATTCTTACGTCAATCGATTCGTCATAGCCTTGCGACTGTCACTGACTACATTAAAATTCAAAAATAAAAATGGCGGCTTTTGGGCGACATATTGTGGGGGTCCCAATTATTTTTTCTTCCACACTCATCGTGTGGGGTATCATAATGAAGGGTTTTAAGAAATGATAACAAAAATATATAACACTTATAGGTTTGGTTAAAAGTAATTCGAAAAATAATTATAACTAAAAAGATATACTTAAATAAATAAAGTTAAGTAATTTAAAAAAACCCGATCGCTTAAGAGTTGTAGGGTTTTTGTTTTTTTTTTATGAAGTATTCCAAAACTTCAGACATGATAGATAAGTTTCTTCATAATTATGTATTTCCTTTCCATCCGCCCTTGTACTAATGAAACACTGAAAGTGTACATACCTATAAAAGCCTTATGAGAAACATAAAACAACATCGCGCCTGTTTTATCCGAGCGGGCGAGCACGGCCTCTGTGATAGGCTTGAACGCATTTTATCACGGTTTTTGCTCCCAAACTGTGATATAGTAGTCACAGTGGATCTTTGTATATCTGAACTTGGCTCTGCGAATCATTGCGTAAGAAACATTGTAACATCGAGTATACTGCATAGAGTAGGTAAGCGAGACAGGATGATGCGATAAACGTAAGCGAGTGAAAGAGGCAGTTATACAATGCTATCTTCACCTTCAACATTGATAAAAAACACTACTACAGGGTCTTGCAGCCAACTTCAGAGACAAAAAGATCCGCTGTGAGTATTATAAAAATTTGTGACTCAAGTCTGTCACAGTAGGCCGTGCTCGCCCGTCTGATTAGTACATCGAGTGTAGTGTTTAGCCAGTCTGGTAATGTTCAGGTTCCTTGTAATAAGGGGCGAGCTTGTTGACTTCGACCGGGTTCAAGCAATTAACACTGCTTCTACGAAATTCATAATAGAAAACCCAATTATATTTTTACGGCCCGGGAATAGAACCCACACGCATGCAGCAGCAGTCGAGCGCTTGCAAGTGCGAACTATGTCTGAGGAACCTCCAAAGAGCTTCTACGTCAAATTAAAAGTAATTTACTTTACCTACTGTCTACTGTCAGTAGTAAAAACCAGTAAAAACCATAAAACTAAGAGGTTTTCACTATTAACCGCTTCACGAACGACTTACGGGTCGGTTTGTTGTATTGACAATTGGCATCCGGTAAAATATAATTTGTAATGAAATAGAAAAGAATAACAAAAGGCCGCCAGACCGCCATGCGCCACTGAAAACATGAAAAACTGAACCGAAATTTAAAACAATAGCGTTCCAACAAGCACCATCAATGTTAGTATAAAAGTAGGTACACTTTGATTATATACTTGTCTAGATAGAGCAATGCAAACAAATGACGCGCTAAAACTGTCTCCAACTGCGCGATATGTGTGAGTACCGCTCGTGTACTTATTGTCGTCAAACTGTCAAGGTATGCGTGTTTAGGGATGCCTGCTCCAAATGATTAACTTACCTTTTTTACATTATTTAATATGATGAAAGTTAAACAAAACAGGTTGAATTAAATAATTATTTTGTAGATTAGTGTATCATTTATTTTAGTAACAATAAAAAACAAAATGAAAAAAATATACAGTAATTTATAGATCAAAACCCATCTCTTTGTGTTTGTTTTCGGAATAGTTTTCTCTTTGATTTTATTGCCTGGGCTACGTTATCTGATTTGCAAATATGGTGACATCTTATTTGCAATTTTTTTTCAATTATTAGTCTTAAACTATGAGTAAAAAATTATGAGCGTCAAAAGTTCCATATTTCAACACTAATTTTAACGCATCTTTGGGCGAAAAAAAAAACTATAAGAAGGAGGAAAATTGCAAAACCGCCTTCATACAGGGATAGATTAGTAATTCAACAATGCAAATGATTTTATTTTGAAAATATACATTTAGTCGTTTTTTCATAATATCTAGACTCCCAAAGCTCTGTTTATACAATTTCGCGCGCTCGTTTTCGTCCTAAATCATCATCCATTTCGATACAAATTTGCAAAAGTGCTAATTCGTACGCGAACTAGCTTCTTACAGCTCATCACAGGATCTATCTCATTCGCACGTGTTGTCGGATGGGATAGCATGCATTTTAACCTCGCGTACAAAAAGTTCGTGCCGTCGACAAGAGGAACCTTAACATGCTTGTTTGGTGATGTTGACAACAATCACCGATATTTTTGAAAATCCGACGAATTGAAAACTTCCTCTTTTTTTTGAAGTCGGTTAAAAAGCCACACTGCATGGTTTTTTCACTCAGACATCGTACCTTGCCTGGTACCGATCCATTCTTTAGCCGTCGTAACCCCTTTTTGGTAAAATATAAATCATTATCAGAGAAATGTTCGGAACACACGACTGAAGTCTTGTGAGGTTTCCACTGGCCTTCATTTCGAGTCCGTAATGTCTCTCCAGTAATTTGCTAGTATGGGATCCGTAGGAAATCTGAAACCCAAAATATTAGAAAGAACTAACAAATATACTATTTAGTGCATGACGTGGGGTTGGGTTTATTTTGCATAGGAAAGTTGTCATTTACTGATCAAATATATAATGTAATTTTTAAAATAATTATGTTCTTTTGATCGAAAGATTATGTAATGCTATTTGTATTTTGTCTCCCATAGTTTCTATAAATCTCCCTAGTAATAAACTGACAACACTGGCTAAATGAAATTAACCTACAAATAAAGAATTAAAAAATCGTGTTTTCTTTAATAATAGTAGTTAAATAACAAAACTTACCGATGAAAAGTGATCTTGGTGTTATTATACGGTTTTCTCACATAATTGCGAAACAGTCTGACGGAACAAACCGGCATAATTTATTATTTTTCGTGAACACGTTACCCTTAGGTGTTTGGAATGACACTGACGTTAGTAAGAAGCGAGTCTACCAATTTTAGTAGACTTTATTTGGGCCGTTCAAGTAGGGTCAATGTGGTATCTAGACAAGTATATAATCAAAGTAGGTACAGTACATAAGTACTTATACAACAATACGCGCGCAACGTTGCCGCACTTCCAACTCCGGAGCGCGGCGTTGCCGTCCCTCGGACCGGATAGCGGCCGTCCGGCGCACGGCTGCCGCTCCGCTCCGCCGCCGACAGTATTGTGTAAACTCGCTAGGGGAATATACGCATTTTTGCACGACATTTACCACTAAATATTCATCCATTATAATATTCCCGTGACCTTCCTATACATAAAATGTATTTCGCGTAGTTTGATGTGATTTTTGTGAAAATTTTCAAGGGAACCGCCATTTTGAAACCGGATAGGAGCAGTTTGAAGACATCAATAATGTCGGACTCGGATACGAATACAAGGTGGGTGACTGTCTGATACTCGGTCTTACGAACAAATTTATGTGGTGGACGAGACATTATTTTAATAATCTTGAGGTACCTAATTACTAATGCAAACTGTACAGAGAAAAGCTATTTACTAAAATGTGACACTAACGTAGTCAAAGTGAACTTTGCCTGCACTTAGGAGCGCAGTTGTTCTATTTTGGTCTTTATGCCGGGGGTGTAAGGTCGCTCGGTGAGCATTTGGCGTGAAACTCGGTTCAATATTCGACAAACTGGTTCAAGGTCGCCGGTGTTTACCCATCATGTTTGAGTGTTGTTCTCCGTGAAATTTTATCACAAATTATTGGTGTTTTTTTGGATTTAAATAGGTACATTAATTTATGGTTTATTTTTATAAGTTGGAAAGCTAGAAATAGGTAATTGCCGAGATTACACTGAACGTTTACTTGTATAAAATGTATAAGTAGTGGCTGTTTCCTATTTACTTAGTTAGGTAGGTACCTACTTATAGATGGTGGATCTTGAGAAAACATTTCTTTATTAAAATTACTCTAAAATTATACATTTATAACTAGGTAGCTACCTTACCTTGCCCATGTTCTGGGATTTCTGGGAATGTCATTTTTTTTGTTTATGTTATTCTCCGAATATCTGGAGATCTTTATGACGACTAGTGTTTTTTTGTCAATACTTTCTAAGTAGGAATGTTCACACAATGACAAGTGACCAAGAAACAAATCATTTAGGCGCCTACACACGACGACAGGTGCTCTACTTGTATGGCCTTGGTCGGTTGCGCCGGAGTCCATTATCGTAGGTATTCAAACATTGATAGAACTCTATAATGTAGGTTCAATAATTGGGGCAATAGATGGGGTTTAGGATATCCTATCCACTGAAAGATTATAAGCGTGACGTCATTTGGGAGAGGTCAGTGAAATTAGCGGCGGAGCTCGTGGCTATAAAATAACCGCACGAGTCGATCTTCCGACCCGTGGGACAACCAGCTGTCACTTGTAGATCTTTGAGAGTCGTTCGTTATACGGATACTCAGAAGCCAGGCAATCTCACACCAGTCTTACCAAATGGTATCGTGTTACCCAGTTACTGGGTTGTGGAGGTCAGATAGGCAGAACTTGCAGTAAAATACTGGTACTCGCTCGGTTGCATCCGGCTGGACTGGTAGCCGATCCGCATGTAATCAGAAAAGGGCTAGGCAGATAAATAACGACCGGTACCAATGTGCTTGATGTTTGAAACATTGCAGTCTCATGAAATAAGAATCGCGCGCCGCGCCTTCTCTCAATAATGGTATCCACTTCAATTTGATGCACTTTTCCTGGGAATCGAACCTAACTAATCATATTATACCTCTTATACAAGTTATACAAATTTATTGTACCTAATACAAAAATTAAACGAATAAATTATTAAGTAATATTAAAATATAACTTAACATAAAAACAAAAAGACATACATAATACTACATTAAATCAAATAAAAACCGATACATCCGGAATGGATAACTAAAATGTTAATAGATAAAGAAAATATTGAGTGATTTTCCTATCACCTTGACAGACACTGATTGTGTCTAGATTGTTGCTGTGCCCGACAGGGTCCATAATTGTTTCTGAAACTTATATTTACCACCTGTGTGCAATACGGATGCAATAAACTTAATTTGAATTTAAATATTTTATTAATAATTTGAAAATATTTTTTTTAGACCCCATGGTTTGCTATTACTTTTCATTGCTTTTTTGAAACTTCTCCACATCCACAGAACACTAGGAATGTCTCTTGTATCGTCGGTGAGTTTAAAATTAAACCATATACACACTTATACACAAACAGTCAGACCCGGAAAAAATATCTGTAGTCCATACAAACATACTTGTTCCGTGCGGGAATCGAAACCGCGACACGCAGCGCAGCATGTAGCCGATCGCTCAACCGCCGTGCACCCGTGTAGTATGTTCTTGCGAATGTATTTGTAATGAAACATTATTCTCAAAACTTATCGTCCCGTTCCGTTCGTAATAAAACACGGTACGTATGCAGCAGCCTTTAGGAAATCTGTAAAAGGAATCTGTAAAAAGTCAATGAAGCTAAATGTGACTGTCGAGAGTAGAATAAGCAGTAGCTCCTTATATTCTGCAGCATGACGGTCCAGCACTTCTCAAAGAAGATGATCGCCACGCGCGAGCTGATCCGGCTGGTGCGACAGCACACGTGCCTGTGGGACCGCTGCCACCCATCCTACCGTGACAAGGCGGGCAAGGACAAGGCCTGGCACGCCATCTATCTGGAGTTCGAGCCTGCCTACGACAGCCTCGATGAGCACAAGAAGAATCTTATAGGTGAGGCACTAACTAACAGGAATAATTATCTATGAACTATTCCATAATTATAAAAATCTCTACACTTTTTAACGATTACTTAAAATTTTGGGCATTCTTGATCCATCCCAAACATGAGTCGCTGCCATGTGTTTATATTAGCCAGCTAATTGAACGCCTAGGCCTTTCATTAAACGCCGGCATACAATTGAATGTTTATTGAACTGGAATCATTCAACATTTAACAACTTGGCGTTTTGAAAGTCAGTCCTTTAAACATGACTGACCAAGACTAAGCTAAGTGATTCAGATTTATTTCAGTTAGTTTATTCACTGCGGCGCTAGTAACAAACAAATATGGCGTCAACAGTGCAAACCGTGAATGTTATTTGTCGTTCTTGTGTACAATTTGGATCCCCTAAAACCTGTTGAAGTAGCTAAGCGAGCCATTCTAAAGGTTAGCACTTTTAAACCGAACCTGTTTCCCACAGCGCTGCTTTAAGAATCTTTTGAAGTTCTAATAGTGAGATAGCTTTTTATTTCTTCTCAAAGTAATAATAATGCAACATAAGAATCTCATTTATGACCAATTATTCTAAACAAACGAATAAACCGACCGTTTTAAAACAAAATTCAGCAATAACTTACCTTCATCTTTTGGCCCTTCCATCTACAACAAGATAAATAAAACTCTCAATATATACACGATGACAAGGAATAGTGTATATAAGTGAGTCAATACCTTCAGGAACTCACTTAGGAGAAAACAGAAAATTTGCTTCAGGTATAGACAATAAGCCTTAAATCCTTATTCTATACTTTAATTTGTTGATGAAAACTTTAATACGAACAAAATAGTAAAAAAAACACACAAAGATAGGACTGGTTATGTACCTACCGTTACTTTTTAATTTGTATTTTTCTTATTTCTATATTGTTATTTTTTTCATGTCGACATTACGTTATAGTGGATATGTATATTTAAAATGGGATCTTTATAATTCTATGTACAACTTAACTAATTGCTATTATTTTCAATTCGAGGGGATCGGCGGTGAAGGCTGAAATGCAGGCTATGCCTAGCTTTGCCTCAAATGCTAATATTTTGTGTAATTTATTTAAATTAAGTCTAAGCACTTCATTTGTTTAATATGTACAAAATTTCTGTGAATAAATATTATTCTTATTCTTAATTTTAAGTGAAATTAAATTGTGATATTGTCAAAATAGTATGAAAACATAGAGGTGCCAAATACTATTCCACCAAAGATTACAATTTCATCAATATCCAATTTAACGAAATGACTACACGACATTCAGCCATCTTAGTGATGGGCCAACTCGGGATAGATACGACTCGAGTTAACTCGAGTTAAAATTCACATAACTCGAGTTGAACTCGAGTTATGCAACTCGAGTTAGCAGAACGAAGGCAGTTAAGTAATAATTAATTATGTATTTGTGAAAATCACTTTTTTACATATTTCACAGATAATTGGATGACTTCCTTGAGAATTGGTTTGATGAGGCACAATATCCAAGGAAATGGAAGGAATGGGGGAAGACCTTTGCCCAGGAGTGGGATAGTACAGGCTAAGAAAATAAAATAAGATTAAAATAAGAAAGGTTATTTTTAGTATAAATCACATTTCTGCATTTTTGATTTTAGTCGTTTAAACAATTATTATTTTATAACCAACAACAAGTTCTATGAAATAAACATTTTCTCATGTTTTTTTTAATTTTAGATTTTCGTGATAGTAACTCGAGTTCGGAAGATAACTCGAGTCAACTCGAGTCAGGCGCAACTCGAGTTAACTCGAGTTAGTAACTCGAGTTGCACATCTCTAAGCCATCTGGTTAAACGTTGCGCTTGGCTAGTTTTTCTTTGTCCTTTGTCAGCAAATGCGTTTAATGAACGGCTTAGACATCCAATTACCTTGCTAATTTAACCAGATGACATATGCACCACCTCCTTTCTTGCCATATGCACAACCACCTGCACCTTCCACGACTTGGACGAGTCCAAAGGAAGAGCATATTACTTTCTCTATGGGAAGAGCCTGGACAGCTCTTTCCTCCAAATTCTGGCTGGATAAAATTTCGAGTCAAATCGACACTATATGAGAAGATTATACTATAATAAAGAATACTAAAAAAAAGATTACTTAGCACATTATATTCTTTGCCGTTGAGAATTTGAATAAAGTATCTGCTAATCTGTTGCTAAAGATTTGTTGGGTTTAGGTTGAGCTACTAAGGCCCACTTGCGAGAAAACAAAACTCAGAGTTAGTTGCTAACACGAGATTAAATTAAAATATCATCATCATCATCATCACCAGCCTTTAATGTGCCCACTGCTGGGACACAAGCCTCTTCTCTGTGATAGGGCATGGACCGTAATCCACCACGCGGACCCAGTGTGTCTTGCTGGATTTCACATGTCTTCGATGTTTTGGTTCTAGGACATGCCGGTTGCCTCACGAAGTTTTCCATCATGTTTTAAGAGCAGTGGTGATGAAATAATTTACACAATGTAAAGTGCTGCCTGGGTACGAACCCACGATCTACAACATGTAAATCGCGGCCGTTACCACTGGGCCACCACTGCTCTAATTAAAATATGTCATACGTAAATTTCGCCGTAAATGATTAGCTATTAATCCCGAGATATTAAGATAACCCAGAGTGGCGCAAGCGGGTCTAAGAGCAGTGAGGCATGAGTAGTTAATAATATGGTGAGAATTTGTAATATACCTGACCCCTGTGTTTGTATTGTTTCTTTTTAAATAATCACTCATAATAGTCACCAGGTTCATTAACTCTGAAAATGTGTAAAACTAACCTTAACCTTATTTACAAACCAACTTACGAGTACATAAAGATAATATTATCATACTTTATACACATCATTAAACGTTTGCGTGCGTTACGTATTGGTGATATTCTGCATGGTAATAATCTTTATATGTGATATGATGAGATACCTAGTTATTCACGCTTAAACACAACAATAAATAAGTTATTGCTATGAATCATTACGGGCTTAAGTATTACACGTATTAATTAATGATTCATTACAAAAACACCAATGGTAACATTATTTGTATTATTCAGACAAATGTTCATGTCGAGGACAAAGTGGAAAGCAAACATAACTCATTCGATTTATTTTCAATGCTTCGCAGGTAATATAATCACAAGAAAATGGTACAACGTGAGAGACTCGTACGTGAAGTCACGAAAACCTGGAGTAAGAAGACCGTATGTGTACGCGGAGGAGCTGACGTTCCTCGACCCCATCTACCTGGCCGAGGGAGATCGGAAGAGCAGCAAGAGTTATATAGAGGAGCGGATGGAGAACGATGAGGATGCAGACCACGAGAACTCGCACAACTGGCTGCAGGAGGTGTTCGTGGACATAGAAGAGTGCGCAGATGCTCAGGCCGCCGAAACACCCCCCAAGCGACCCAAACTCGAGTACGGTAGCGTCGCCAGCAGCAAAGAAGAAAGCGAAGAAAACATCATCACAGTCCTCGCCAATCTCATACAGAAAGAAGAAGACGAGGACAGGTCCTTCTTTAAGTCCATCACGCCGTCCGTCAAGAAGCTCTCCGAATCCTCCAAGTTCGAGTTCAGGATACAAGTGATGAAGCTCATCAATAGCTTGAAGTTGAGAGACCGACAAGTTATGAAACTTAAGAGAGAAAGGACTTCCACTGTGGAATCTGACGCGAGTGATTGATGTTGTGTTATACCTAGTTGTATATACTTATTAAATAATTTTAAGGATTAGTTTCCTATTTATTTCGATCCTCTCTTGCACCTAATATTAGGACGTATAATAATTAAGTACAGAAGTGTAAGCAGATCGCCATCAGTGATTACAAGAAACATGACAACCAAGCTATCGGAAGCGAATAAGATTACATTATCAATAACTAGCACTTCGCCCGCGACTTCGTTTGCGTGATCTGTATTTTATCCTACAGATGACTTTTTAGTTTCACCCCCCTTAAAGGTTGAACAAAACCAGATGTATCCTCCGACTGCACAGCAAGATTTTCTTCTTGTTTACGTCTTTTTAGTTCGCTTTTCAGGCAGTCGGGTTTTTAGATTTTTTGAATTATCTTTTTTTATTTACAACCTTTTAGTTCTTTTTTTTAGAATTAGGTACATTTAAACTTATAAGTGTTATGTATTTTTGAAATCACCTCTTAAAACTCTTTACTTTGATACCCTACACGATAGGTTTGAATGAAAAAAAATGGGTTACACACGATATGGCGCCCAAAATCCGCCATTTTTCTATTATCCAATCTTAATGCAGCCAGTGACACTCGCAGGGTTAAGACTAATCGATTGATAGAACGCCACATAGGAACAAACATACATACATATATTGATAAACACATTACCCTTCTGCGGCAGTCGGGTAAAATCCCTTCTTAGTGCTCCCTTACATCATAAAAAGAAGCCCTGTACAGTAAATTCTTCAATAGTTATTTGTTATACAAGAGTGCAAAGTTGCTTTTTAACTGCGTTCTCAATTTTGATGACCGAGCAAGCGAAGGATTCTAAAATTAGAATCCTGAGCGTTAGCGAGGAAATCGTTGGAAAGGAAAAATCGTTGCATTCGAGTGCAACACGTAACTTTTTATCCCACCTCAGCGCGGAAAGGACTAAATACAAAAAAAAAACATTTACAATCACAAGGTACTTTTATTTCAGTTTAGGTATTCACTACTACATTATGATAGGTAAGTATTACAGAATAATATTTACATTATAACAAATAATAATTAGATATAATTAAGAAAAATTGAAAGTAACGTTGCTACAATTATTTAAGTTGAGTGTAATATTTTTGTTAGGTACTGTAATGTTGGTGTTAGTGATTTGTGTACTGTTTTTCGGTAAATTATCTGTCATACTTAATAGTTGTACCGATTCATCGGTTTCCCTTGGCGTAAATGTTGGCGAGAGTGGGCGCTGGTTAGGTGTTTTGAAACGGCTCATTTTTGATGTAGAAGGGCCAGTCCAAGGATCTGAGGATCAGGAACTGAGGCTATTTCAGTGTAGTGGCTTGACATATTTTAGAAGTGGATGCCTTTACATATTTTAGACTTACTTTGGATGGAATCCTCGATGTATCCCTCTACTACTACATTGGACTGCCAGCCTCCATGGCGCTTATGGGACAGGAGATCAGCTCCTGAATCGGCCAAAAGTTTGGCTGAAGTTCGTCGGAATTAATGACCCGTGTACAACAAAGGTTCTGGAAGTTCAAGAAATGTTGCTATTTCTCGTGGGATACTGCCAATTTTATTAGCACCCATAGGCTGTCTAATACACTTTCCGTTGCGATATTGTAGAAAAGATCGATTGATTGGAGTGTTAGGCGGGCGTAAGGCTTGATATTTCTCAACAACGAAGTTGCGGTCTCTTTTTGGCTTTGTATTAGGTAAATTAATTAATAATAAGTCATCTGAATGTTTCTCAATGTTTTCGACATGCTCCGTTTATACCAATAATAAGAACAACCTGTAACGTAAAGAGTATTGTAGTAGATAAATTAATGAAATTGATATGCATGCATAATTATGCCTATCAACATCTACTAAGTACGTATTAGATTAGGTTAAGTAGTTGATTAATATACTTAAGTAGATACTGTCGATACTGAATGTGCAACTGACTTACTTTTGCCGCCAAATACACGGAATCAGGTGCTTAGTTAAGAAACTTTTCAATTTCAGATGCTGTGAAAACCTCCGATTTTTTAGGTTGATGACCAGATGAGGCTCTTTTTAAAAATGTCACTAATTTAGGATAGGTGTTGACATATATGTCTTTTTTCATGTTTATTGTTGCTTTTAGCATTGATTACGGACTCCACAAGAGTCCTTGATTTCTTGGTCTCGGATAATTCAATAAAAAATGCCAGCAAAACATTTTCTGAGAAAGTTTTGGCTCCTTTAGCTCGTACTGTTTCAAATACTTCTCGCGTGATTGTTGAGGGAGAAAGCTCATTTGCGCATTATTAACAGTTTCAGTCAATTCTGTTGTCGTCAAATAAACTTCCTCGTCGCTAGAATCACTCATTTTAGGTTTTTCACTTGTTTTCAAGTTTCTTGTTTTGAACCTAAGGTTTAAACAATATGACGTGAAAAGAAAATGGCGCGCGCAAAGCAAATTAAAAAAAAAGTACACCAAGAAGGTTCCGTCTGAGTTTTTAACAAATAAAAAAAAGTTGACACACGCAGGGTTAAGACGAATCGATTGATGTAAGAATCATTAAAATCGGCCAACGCGTTTGGTCTCTAGATCGCCACATAGGAACAAACATACATACAAACATACATACATAAATACATACCTACATACATAGACTGATAAACACATTACCCTCCTTCGGCAGTCGGGTAAAAAGGTTGTATGATAAATTCGGCACCATGGAGGTAGAAAATTGGTTTAATGATGTTTTAAATTCACAAACTAAGTGCACACGTTTTTCTAAATTCAATTTACTTTACCCGCGGATAAAAACTGCTTTTGCACTCAGATATCGAAGAGCAAAAATGCTCTTGCCGAGATGGGATCATCTTTTAGGAGTACTTTTGAAAAACTTATAATGAAAACCTTTACTATTTACTTAAGTTAGTATTCATGCCAAGTTTCAAATATATCAGCCCAAGAAATTTTCACCTCCTTAGGGGTAGAATTTCCAAAAACCAATAAATATATGAATTATTTTTATCAACCGTAAGCGTAAATATTTAATTTCACGCGTCACACTTACAATCTGTAGAAATTTCATACAAACTTTCAATTCCCTTTTTAACCCCTTACCGGTCGAATTTCCAAAAACGAATAAATACATTAATTATTTTTATCAATCAAGAGCATTAATGTGAAATTTCACTTGTTCGATTTACAAACTGTAGAAATTTCAAACAAACTTTCAACGCCTTTTTTATAATCTACTCGTATAGGCTCGCGTTTGATCACTATTTCGCCTGAAAATTTTGCGATTATGTGGTCTGCGGTGAAGCACGCTTGCCTAGAAGAAACCTATTTAACCCCTTACGGGTGGAATTTCCAAAAACCAATAAACGTGAAATCTTTTTAACCGATGTCAAAAAAAAAGGAGAAGGTTCTCAATTGGTCGGAATCTTTTTATTTTATTTATGTTCCCCGATTATTGAAAGGTTATACTTTACAGGTCATGGACTCATGGTCATCAGATCAGGATCTGATAACCGGATCCTAGAGAAATCGGGTGAACTCCTCAAATATTGTAGGCATACATAAAGCGATTTTGGTATTTTCATCAACAATGCTATCATTTGCAATCAGAAAGTATCATTTGGTGAAGTGGAACTGATTAAGAAAACCACAGATGGAAACTGGATCTCCTTAATACTAAGTATGTCACGTGTCAGTTAACAGACTATGATAAAGCAAATACTTATAAAAAATGGTACTGATGAAAATCTGATGATGAAGCCGGAAGGTAGACACTGGAACTCCGAAATAAAACAATGTATCCTAGTCGTGTTTGAGCTTATTGGAATCACCATGAGATGTACTTTGGATATAAATAATATTCATGTTAATTTGATTTTCCTACCAAAACTAAAAAGAGAAAAATAAAAAGCTTTTTAACAAAAAATCAAACCGACTTCCAAAACAAAACACTACACAGCGAAATATAACTTTCTTATTCGAAGTCGGTGTCTTTTGATCCCATTGTTTTCTGTTTTTCGACACCGACTTGAAAGAATGTTATTTTTCGCTTTGTAGTGTTTTGTTTTGGAAGTCGGTTTGATTTTTTGTATTTTTTTTTTATTATCAACCAAGAGCGTAAATCTAAAATTTCTTGTGTCCAATGTAGAAACTTAAATTTAATACAAACTTTGAACCGTCTTTTTACTCCCTTAGGAATAGGATTACCGAAATTAAAAAAAATAATAATATCATACAAACATTCAAACTCCCTCTTACCCCTTTAGGGGTGGCATTTCCAATAAATATTTCTTAGTGCGCACTTACGTCACTTAAGGCCCTGCCAAATTTCATCTTTATACGAAATAAATCAATAATCATTTTAGTGACACAAGATAAAAGAAAGAAACAATTTACACAATGGACTAAATAAGATTGATAATACAGTGGAAGTGGCCGTGGGGCCCAAACTAGGCAGAGCCTATATAGCCCAGGGTTTAAAAAGACAGATAGAATTTTCATCGTGACACAGCACAATGTTACAAATTGTACAACACAAATATTAGACATTAAATAGTCAAAAATAATTAAACTAATAAAAAAAGGTAATAGTCTAAATATGTCAAACAGAAAAACAAAAGTAGGTACAAAGGTAGGTAGGTAAAGTTAATGACGAGAGATAAATTAATATGAAACGAAATAAAATAGATTTAAATTCAAATTAAAAACACATTTCAGATAAGAAATAGTAATATCACAAACATTAGAAATAAAATAATACGACAAGCGGTTTCCGATATGTGAGTGAGTGACCTTTCGCTTTTATTTAAATAGATTGGTAAACAGTTAAAAAATCATAACCGCTCATATCTCAACTCACGTGTATCTTATAAAGGATTATAAAAATACTTTTGGTACCTTTTCAAGCAGTTCTACTTCTTATTGTAAAGCTTTACATTTTCAATTCGCGTGCATTTTTCAGGTAGATATAAATTGGATTATTAATTTCATTCTTGTTCTTAATAACTTTATCGATAAATAATATTTGCATGATTTGGTTAATCTAAGGGTCAAAGCACACTCAGTCAGAGTCAAAGCGAAGCGATGCGGTAGTCTAAAAATGTACATAGCATATTTAACCATATCTTTACATCGTATTGAACATTATAAATATATCCATTTAAGCACAAGAAGCGCGAATTCACGCAATCTCAAAGGATTTGACGTGTCGTTTTAAATATACTTTAAGTTATGGATATAGCGGGTTGTGCATATTTTTAGATGGTCGCGATCGATGTTTTGTTTAGTAATCGCGCCGAAAACTTTGCTTGCGCCATGCCGAATTTTGTGTGACGTCAGCTCTTTAGTTCGTATGTGGTGGCATAGATGCCGCTGCAGCTTTGCGTTGCTCTGCCTCAATGTGCTTCGACCCTAAGAGATAACCTGAGTGACGTGGTGTTGATTAGTCCTAGCCTAGGTAGTACTAGTGCTCTCATTATACAGGCGGTCGCGTAGGGCCGCATACCTCTTAACAAGCTAGGATCAGGCCTGAAGGACCAGCCGCCATGACTAGCGAGGAGAAAGGGGAAGCGAAGCCGGCCAAGGGTGTGGATCTGGACACTATCCTGGTGGAGGAACTGGGGCAGTTCGGGAAGTACCAGATCGTGACTCTGCTGCTTGCCGCCTTCCCGGTTATCTTCTCTGCGTTCGCCTCCGGCGAGTATATCTTTACAACTGCTAGGATAAATACCAGGTAAAAATCATTTTATAATACTCACAACGGATCTTTTTGTCTCTGAATTGGCTGCAAGACCCTGCGCAATATCTATTTTTGTGTCCATGTTGAAAGTGAAGATAGCTTTTTATAACTGTCTCATTCACTCGCTTACATTTGTCGCATTGTCCTATCTCGCTTACTCTATGCAGTATACTCGATGACAAACGGTTTCTTGCGCAATGGTTGACAGAGCCAACTTCAGAGACACAAAGATCCGTTGTGACCTTGTGACGCGCCGATGAATTGTGACTATTATAATTAAGTATATTTTTTATTTTTCTGCTGCAAGACAGACAATATAATAATGTCTGGTTTGCCGACTAGGTATACGTAACTAGGATAATAGTGTATGAAGATTAAAACGACGATTATTTAAGTAACGATTCAAGTACCTCTTCCGTAAGAACGAATTAGTTAATGTAGCCATTCGTCGGCCACATTAACCACTTACTTTTATGGATTCGCGGTCAGCATAATGTCCTATTACACCAAAATGTGTTTCCTTTTCACTATAAAAGTTTATAATAATTCAAGAGATAAAAGCAGAATGGTCGAACAATGTAATGTAGCACCTACAATCCTACACTACACGTATAACGTAATAAGTTAGTCACCCGACGGGAGCTTTCCCGGCGCTTCCGGTTTCCGGCGCGGTCGCCCTCCGGTCGTCGATTTCGGAGGTTCCGTTGTAACTATGTAGATGTACGGAGCTGTCTAGGTATGCTACATTATCCTATAAAATGTTAACGTGCATAGTATGTACCTGGGCACCTACCTATTTCATTGAATTGATTACAAAATTGAAATGACAATGTTGAACTGTGTACGCAAAGACAGAATTATATCGATTCAGACTTCTATAGCAAGGGCTAATAGGGCCTTAAAGCGTTCTATAAGGGGCTTCAGGAAACATTTAAGATTGATAAGCAATTTTAGTAAACTTTTGGCCATCAATTGTAATCATATTTTTTTTCCAGTAGGTAGTAATGGTTAGAACACTGCTTAAGTAGGTGTCAATCTCCTCAACAATCGAGTTTCTTGGCCTCACAGATTACCTTAGAGCTCTATATGGAGCGACATCCTATTTGAAGTCACTCCACATAAAATACTGTTATTTGGCTGTATCCGGTTGGACTGGAAGTCGACACCGACATCGTTGGGGGAAAAGGTCTAAAGTCTCCCTAAACTATCTGATCTGACTGATATTTACTAGACTAGGCTTTACTTAGTATCGCAATCTAATTAACAATTATTTCACTGTATTTCAAAACTTATTAATAATCTCATTGCTATTTATTATTATTGCTATTTTTTTATTCATTTCTATTCTCTCTATTTTTGACGCAAAATACGCGTTTAGACGTGGAGTTGCGGACATCAGCCCGTCTTAACTTAACTTAATCTCATTGCTATCTCCAGGTGCCTGGTTCCAGAATGCGACGGTCCCGACCCTGAGTTCTCCCCCTCGTGGGTGCTGAACGCCATTCCATCGACTCCCAGCGGCAACTCTTTCGAGGCGTGCGAGCGCTTCGTGAACATCAGCAGCCCAGCGGTGGTGCAGCCCACCTGCCCGGCCACACTCTTCGACTCCTCGCGCACTCAGGCCTGCCACGACTATGTGTACGAGAACCAACTCAGCGTGGTTTATGATGTAAGTTTATCAGGTTTCTTTTGACTGCCTTGTCAGATTTATTCTTAGTATAGGGTAGACAGCAGAAAACACATTGCTCGCAGAATCGCAAGTCGATTTGACAAAAACCTTCTGGAGTGGCAACCGCGAACCGGAAGACGTTGCATTGGAAAGCCTACCACTAGGTGGGCCGATGACCTGGTTATGGTTGCGGGAATCTGCGGAATGCCAAACGCATGGGACCAATCAATTTGGTTACACTTGGGGCAGGCATATATGGAAGTCTTTTGGTTGAAATAATGATGATGATGATGATAGGCTTGTCGGAACGTTTGCATATACACGTTCCCCTTATAAGAACGTTTCGATGTACACGTTCACCTTATAAGAACGTTTGCATATACACGTTCACCTTATAAGAACGTTTGCATATACACGTTCACCTTATAAGAACGTTTGCATATACACGTTCACCTTATAAGAAACAGCATTTTTATTTGGGTCGCATCAGTCGCACCCCAAAAAAAACGGGTAGTCCGCTCTATCCTTACTGTATAAGTCAATGCCAGTTGATGGTAATAGCAGACAACATTGTAAAATTTTGGTAAAATCCGGACTGAGGCTAGTACAGATTAGCACAAGCAAATATAGAGCTTTGCTCAGCGGTGGGTGAAGTCAGGTTTTGGGTGATGATGATGCTGCTCAACCCCTTGAGTATCCGGAACTTGGATCCACGCGAGACAAAATGCCTTGTTTCGGTAATTAATTAATTAATTCAACCGGTTAATATAGGCCCTAGAGGAAAGTCTTCTATCCACAAATTCCATGTATCGCGATTGCGCGCTTTCCATTTAACACATTACTGGCAAGATGTGGGTGCTCTAAAGACATGCTGCTGTTGGTACCTACAGACATAATATTATGTTATGTTTCTTGTGTGTTCTTGTTTTCCCCGTGTTACAAACGTACGAGTAGCTTGGTACCTTTTTATAAATACCTTCCTTAAATATTGTCGGTGGTTAATCGCATCTACACTTATACATAACATCTTCTTATGTTCAGAGATTATTAGTAATTATTTTGTGGTCAAAACACTTGCTATACATAATTATGTAGATATTAAACATAATATAATATTGTCTTCCTTGCCTGCATACTAGGTATATTTTATCTGTTGTCTAATCGAGGTAACCTTTGTTTAATCACGAATATATAAATTCATTGATTGTGTTTGTTTATGATAAGATTTATCTAATGTAAAGCAATTTGTGAGCCATCAATGGGTCAAGCAAAGTGTACCGAGGATCTCATACCTTGGAATGCTAAAAACAGGATTGTTTGATGTGAGGATTGATTTTATTCACCTATTTACAATCACGTCGCTCACAATGGGCCTTATCAGAGACCTTAAAGTCACCCAAAGGGAAACGGAGAAGGTATCTATAATGCAGACTAGATTACCCAAAAATCATGAAATTGAACGTAACCGGTGAACTGTACACATCTGCGTACCCCTTTAGAGCGTACTGGCGTGATATTATGTTATGAAATGGTATAAACAATAAACAGACATGCAGCAACAATAAACAGATTGCAGCAATCCCGAGAGATTTGCCGTTATTTATTGAAGAGTTCAGTTGTATATTTCCAAAGTTCTTCATCAGATCTTCATCAAATTAAAACGCGACCGATTACGAAACATACTCTTTCTAACAAAACAATATTTATCAAAATCGGTCCACAAATTGACGGAGATATCGGTGAACATACATAATAAAAAAATAAAAAAAACATACAAGAAGTCGAACATAGAACCTCCTCCTTTATGGTAAGTCGGTTAATAAAGTGCATCCGAACCGATTGAGTTGTTCTCATCATCATATCAGCCGAAAGACGTCTACTGCTGGACATAGGCCTCCCCCAAGAGTCGCCACATAGTCCGGTCCAATGCGTCTCGTATCCAGCGGATCCCCGTTGCGCGTTGTTCTCAAGCGATGATTTTTCATACTTGCTGTATTTGATTTTTATTTATGTAGAAGATAATTTCATTACAATTTATGTAGGACTTTTTGTACTTATTAATTTTTTGAATGATTTATAGCTAGCAGCAATCAAGTTGTAAAAGAATTTGTTTTGGGAATGCCGATGCGCGTAATTTATTATTGAAATGAACTAATTACCGACTAAGCACTGATAGGGACAAGAATTGTGTGCGTTATCGTAATCCGGCCGTCAAAGCATCTAATCCTTTAAGTAATCAGTCATCATTTATGATGTCAATGCTGCTATCGATGCTTCTCTCGTAGGATATACGTGCCTTCCTAGCTTAGGTATGCTAATTAATAGAATAGAATAGAATAGAATTTCTCTTTATTCGAGCATCCATGACTCAAAAAAGTGGTTAGTAAAACTTACAACTATGTTAGTAACACACATATTAATACATTGACACTACAAAACAAAACAACAAATAACAGTGGATCACCGTTGCGACAAAGCGTGTGAGATGGCACAACAGCGACCCACGAAAACACAGTCTAGGCGACTTGAGATCATATTTAGGATACTGTTGGAGCTGCCCCACACCCTGCGTACCATGGATGCACACCTTTTGCGCATGGTTGTGTAGAAACAATCCACATGCGCATCAGCAAACATCCCCGATGCACTACAGAAGCGAGGCAGCCCCACCAGCATCCTAAATTAATGTACAGTAAATTCAAACTTGATTACTGTTGGGTCGCTCTGAAGTTGGTTTTCCGATGCGCATGGCACGGCGCGCTGCTGTTTTTGTTTGTGATTTACTACTGTGCAGACATTGTAGCTAACTTTAGAGCTGCCAAGAAGATTGGGGATTACTGTACCTAGGGAATATGATGTTACACGATGACAGACGTTTAAACAGGTTCGCACGCCATGAGATTTTCTTAAAGTCCTATAGCTATTTTATTTATTGTGGAGAATGGGTTGAGGAATGCCTAGATAGTATGTCGAAGTTTCATATATACTGCTGCAGGTACTATCGGTAGGTTGCCGTATTTCTTTAGCGATGCTACATAGTGTAAATAAATAACTTGCTTCTCACAAATATTAAATGTGAAAGTTTCGATGGATGGATGAATGGATGGGTGGATGTTTGTTACTCAATCACGTCAGAATGGCTAAACGGACCTGGATAAAATTTGATAGATTATAGTTTGGAATAGCACATAGGCTACTTTACATCCCGATATAATGTTCCCTTGGGATAAGAAAACACTTTTAAAGCAGGCGAAGCCGCTGACAGAAGCTAGATAATAAATAAATTTGTTTCACCAAAAGCCTATTTTACAATTTTATAGATCTAAATGACTATAAAAGCCTTAAAAATATAGGTTATTTTAAAAATACTCTGACTGCTAAACAAGGATGTATTCCCCGTTCCAGTTTGACATGGCGTGCGACGAGTGGAGGCGTTCGCAGATCGGCTCCATCCGCACAATCGGCACGCTGCTGGTGCTGCCCATCACCGGCTACATCTCCGACCGCTGGGGCCGCCGCGTGGCGCTCACCATCAACGCCTTCAACACCGGCTGGATCGGCCTCGTGCGCTCCTTCGTCAACTCCTACGAGTGGTTCCTCGCCCTCGAGGTGTTGGAGTCCTCGGTGGGAGCTGGGGCCTACTCGTCTTGCTATATTTTAGGTGAGTATTTGTTCTTCTTTTCGTTTCGACAGTACATTTAATCAAACTATTTTGGCCCATTAGGTGGCCACGTTTATCGCAACGACAGAATCGTTGTACAGGTTTATTTAGGGTGCAAGTGAATTGAAAATTGGGCACTCCAGAAAATGGGACATATTAGTGTTTATAAGTTACCTGAAACTGACCAAACAGACATGGTATCAGTTTTCACAGAGAACCTTTTAAACAAGCGCATACACAAATCAATATTGTTTTATTTCAGTAACGGAGCTGGTAGGTCCCAAGTATCGTGTTATTGCGGGTGCCACAATATCCACGTTGTTTGCACTGGGGCAGGTAATCCTCGGATTCATCGCGTGGGGCGTGCCGGCCTGGCGCCCCCTCACGCAGGTCCTGTACGCGCCGCAGATCCTCGTCGTCAGCTACTTCTGGATCCTGTCCGAATCCGTGCGCTGGCTCATGAGTAAAGGCCGCTACGAGGAGTCGGAACAGATTCTCAAGAAAGTTGCCAAAGCTAATAAGACCGTGCTTTCGGATAAGAGTTTGGAAGCGTTACGAGCTACAGATGAAGCAGAGAAGAACGCTCCAAAACCGGACGAGCCCTGGCTAGTTGTTCTGGTGTTCAGGTCTCGCGTAATTCTGTCTCGGTGCCTTGTGTCTCCCATCTGGTGGATCACGAACACGCTGGTGTACTACGGCATGAACATCAACTCAGTGAACATGACGGGTAACGGCTACCTGAACTACGTGGCGGTGGCGGCCATCGAGATCCCAGGCTACTGGACGGCCATCCTGCTGCTGGACCGCATCGGCCGCAAGCCTGTGCTCATCTGCGCCTACTGGCTGTGCGCTGCCTGCCAGTTCGCGTTCGCTTTCATGCCGGAAGGTAATTATGATTGTGTAATATACGAGGTTTGCTTATGCCCGTTTTGCAAGAACTATTCTTACTTCCTCGATGAAGCGCTACTGCAGAGCATGAAGTCTTGGGTTCGATTCCTAGGTCGCACAAATTGTTATCGGGTTCTTTATCAGAAATTTTGACTGGATTTATTACTGGTTGATGGTAATAGGCTTCTATTACATACAACTTTAACGTAACCCGTGAAATGTGGGTGAACTAGAGGAACATCTTTGCCTGGCCCTTCGAAGAAAATATGTGTAATCTTAATATTATTTATGCTTAAAAAATGTGCATGTTCCAGGTAATGACGGCGTGCGACTATTTTTGTACCTGTTCGGCAAGTACTGCATCGCCATCGTGATGACGTCAGTGTATGTGTACACGGCCGAGCTGTACCCCACCAAGTACCGCCACAACCTGTTCGCGTTCTCGTCCATGGTGGGCCGGCTCGGCTCCATCACGGCGCCGCTCACTCCGGCTCTGGTAAGTGTACAGTCAGTCCTGCAGCCTAATTGCATAAATGAATTCGGCAAGGCAAAGTGTCAGAGTATGACAAATATTATAAAGTAAATAATTAAGTTTTATTAAAAAATATCGGACTCTTTAGTAAAGAGTATCTTCACCAAAGAAAGCGTCCAATATTTAGTCGTGACCCCGGAGTCCTGCTTGCCTATGACTTAGGCAGGGTTTCGGCGTTATAGGCGTCGAAGCGGTTGCCTCCACGACGCTTTCTTCTCCGACCGGGAACGACCCTCTCACGACCCCGCTCGGCGGCCTTCTTCTGGACCATGACTGTTACACAGAAGGAGACCAGTTCCTTCGGTCAGAATTGATCTCACTTCTGCAGGCAGAGACAGGGACCACATCATATGCAAGATCCTAGAAGAGAAGACCTTAATTCGACCCCTGCGGAACATAACATGTAATCTCCCTCCGCGTAGGTACCTACCTACCAACATTTCATCGACTTTTATGTGAATATAAATTGTTTGGAGATGCAAACTGTCCTACAGTAAAAGTTGTTCATAATAATATGAGAGGTTTTCTAGTTTCTTTTTCTAAGTTTATTGTGGGGACTAGACAATCGTGAATTCATGAGTGATGATTTTAATTATCTGCGCAGGCTCAAGAGGTGTGGGAGCCGTTCCCGTCGGTGCTGTTCGGCAGCTTCGCATGCCTGTCGGGACTGCTAATCTTCACCACGCCGGAGACGCTGGGCACCAAGCTGCCCGACACCTTCGAGGATGCAGAGCAACTCGGCAAGACCAAACCTTCTTGATCTCGATAGCTTGTACCTACTCATTATAGTACCTAGTTTGTAAGACGTCTCGAAAATAAATTGTTTTTTTTTTAATGTTTTATTTATTATTTAACCAACGCCTATCTTAACCAATGATAAAATAAAGATAAAATTATAAAGAGAGAACCTGAGTTTTACGTTATTACGGACGACATAAGGTCAGGCATGGAAATGGGAAAGTTAACTGTACTTGCCCTACTTGACTTCAGCAATGCCTTCAATACGGTTGACTTCAACATTTTGCTGGGCGTCCTGTGCTCTTTTGGCATATCTCCTTCGGTAATTGACTGGTTTCATAGATACCGGTTCATAGACTGGTGTCAAAGGAGCTAATCCTTTGACACAAACCTCTTGAAAAAGAAACTCGGCGGACACATTAAAAGCAGAAGAACAAAGAATTTTATAAGGGAGATCTCCGCACAGAATACATTTTTTATATAGATCTCCGCAAAGGTATATTGCTACACCACTCCCTCACGAACCAGGAAGAGAGTAGGTAGTTGGTAGATGGAAGTTAGGTTTGAACCAGGTCTCAGAAATCAGGACGGCATGAACGTTATTGTTGTCAAATGTGTCGTATACTTCGCTATGGTGACTTGGAATACTTTGGGTGCTAATGTGGCAAACGTTAAACAGCCGACTAGGATTTGGGCTGAACCTTTGACGCAATAGATCGCCAAGGGTGTCCGTTAGCGAGCAAAAACTAACATCACAAGAAGAGGCAGTTGATTCGTTAGCAGAATAAAAGGATTCGCTGTCTGATAACATCATAATAAAAAGTAAATAAATAAATAAAATATATATAAAAATTAAACAGATGTCACACAAACAAAAATACTATAAGAAAGGCTGGCGTTTGCATCTCTGCACCTCCCGCTAGCTAACATCATCATTTAAAATAAATGTATCCGAAAACAAAACTTAAAAAAAAAACATAGTTTATGCGTTGATTTAACGGCAGATAAACAACAAATTATGGTTTGACGTTTTGCGGTATTGAGAAAAGAAAACTGTTGAAGGTAAACGGTACACACAACAAAGTAAACTCGAGTTACAGATAGATCAACAAAACAAACTAGGCAACAAAGTTATAAGAGGAAAATTGATAGATTACACATTAGTACACAAAATAGCAACAAGAGCCACGGTAAGTACAATTTTACTTTCTATTGCGTATTACACATTATTAATAAATTCAATAAGTAGCTAAATACCATCCTTAACGCGTCTTGTTTCGCAGGTTATTACCTCCCTGGGCCTTCGAATACTTCGCCAGCAGTGGACTCAGTTCGTCGACTGAAGTTAACTTATGTTTACTCCCGTTCGGGGGCCTTAACCACAATAACTCCGTCCTGAGTCCAACAAGATCGCATCCCGAAGTGGAGCCGCGCCTTCCCAAAGATGGTATGGTCCTTGTCAAGAACTCCTTGACTGAGATGGAGGGACCCTTTAAGCGGGACTTAGCTTTCCAGACCGCAGATTTATCGCATGATGGTCTTTATTGGCTACACCGAGACTATAACAGGACTTAATGGAAGATGCAGCCAATGGCACTCAGTGGCTCCAGCTTCTTATTTAAAATGTCTGCAATGCCCTGGCAAATCAGCGTCTTCCGTCGATGTCTGGTCTCCAACCCATCAACTTGTCTGGCACACTCGCTGATCTGTCTTCGGAGCAGGCTTAGCATGCTGAAGATTAGCTCTCTAAAGGTGCAAAACTCGTCAGCAACCCTCGTCACAGTATCCTTGGCAGGGCCCTCGCACTGGATTTGAGCTTCCGATTCTCTCATCTTCTAGATAAAGCTGTCCTCAAGGCTTTTTTGTGCTGATGCAATCTCGTCAAGTTGAGACATTGTAATCCTCTAGTTCCCAGTGAAATTGGTGTCAGTGAAAGTGCAGATGATGTGTTGGTAGGTGGTGTAAAAATTATTGCTAGGAGTCACGTTAATGTGCTACAAACGTGAGTACCCGTACAGTGCACGTAAAGCAGTGATTAATTGAATAAAACAGGCACTTTAATTATGTATTTCTATTTTTAATATAAAACTTTGCTTTGAAAATACGTCCATTGTTATTTTACACCTACCCGCGAATCTTTACTCACTCACTTTAGCTCCCGTCTCGTTCATGTTAGGTTACTTTAAACCCAGCAGACAGAAAAAGAAGCCCCGTCGATTTTGTTGCTCAAATAGTAATCTTACTTACCGACAATACTATTCTATATTAAAATCAATGCCAACATTAAAACACGACCACATCATCGCTTACCATCAGGTGAGATAGTGGTCAAGCGCGAGCCTATAAAAATAAAAAAACACGTATTTTTATTACCTTTTCATTGATCGGCATTATTCAGAAAGCCCGGCCAATTTAATTATTTCAACAGTTTTTAGCAAATTTCTAACTCGTATTGGGCATTTTTGAAATTGTCTGGTCGTGATGAATAATGCCGAAATTGGTCCGTAACATAATACAGTTTCTATAATTAACTTCATTGAATTAGAATACATTACATTAGAATAGTTTTAAGTGTTTTTAATATTGATTGTTTGTAGGCTTTACTAATCATCATCATCATCATCAATGTTAATGTTCCCACTGCTGGGACACGGAACTCCTCTCTGTGCCAGAGCAAATGGACCTTAATCCACCACGTGGTTCTAGTGGGGGTTGATGGAAGGCACGTGCCTACGAATTTTAGGTTCTAGGACATGCCGGTTTTCTCACGATATTTTCCTTCACCGTTTTTAGGGCAGTTGTGACGAAATAATTTACACAAAATAAAGTGCCTGCCTGGGTTTGAACCCACGACCTACGACACACTATTCGGCGACGCCGTTACCACTGGGCCACCGCTGCTCTTATATTCATCTTACAAAATAAAAATTAATTTAAGTAAGTAAATTATATGAAAATAACTAAACACCGTTTCCAAAAACTTTCCAAGTGCATTTAAGATACTTCAATTCAAATATCAGTCATAAGTCAATATGCTAGATAAACACGTTTGAGATAATAAAAATGTTTTCGGAATAAAATATGGGAAGAGTATTTAGACACGTAGGTAGTTGGTGCGCTGCGCTGTTGACTGGTAGACAGCATGGCGGCTTTGGACGGGGATGTGGGAACTGAGGGCAGAAGGAAGGTGGAATTGGACACGCTCCTGGTGGAGGAGATAGGGCAGTTCGGGAGGTACCAGCTCCGCACATTCCTGTTGGCCATGGTGTTGGTGGTGTTTATCGCGTGGAGCAACCTGGAGTACGTGTTCAGCACAGCGCGAATTAGTACCAGGTGAATAAACCGATACTAGAATAATACAATTGTATTGTGTTCTTAACTATTCTGACACGTGGGTTAATCCGCATCCAATTCACCTTCAATTGTTGAGCAGAATTAAACTTTGAACGGAACCTTCTTCGAATTCATTTATCAATATTTGTGCAGGAGTTAATTAACTTTTGGTCTTCTGTTGGTCTTCTGGTTTGTCTTTCGTTTTTGGTGAATTTTTTTTCATTTTAAATAATTGCATTGTTATTTATCTTCTATTTTTAAAACACTCACCGTTTGTATTAATTTAGCTAGTTTTTCGAAACTTTTATTTTATTATTGAAGTTAGGCTCGCGCTTGACTACTATCTCAGTCAATGGTAAGCGAATATGCTCGACGGTGCGGCACGCTTGCCTAGAAGTAACCTATTCACTCTTGACTTGAAGACTCCCAGGTTGTATCTATCAGGAAATACAGACTCCGGCAGGGAATACCACTCCTTACCTCCAGCTCCATAGAAGTAATCCCAAACCGTTTAGTGCGTATCGACATGACAACTGACAACAATCGGTTTGACAACCATACACCGATGACACATCTCCGTACGTCTTGTAGTCCGATGTTGAAACGGGTTAGGAGGAATTAGTTCAAGCAATTCCATCGCACACTCCCCGAAATGCAACCGATAAAAACCGACAGGTTGGCAACTCAGCGTCGATATTTAAGGCTCTGGAGCTTTGATTCGACCAGTGTTTCATTGCTGATGAGCCCCTTGGGCCGTTTTTCGATCGATTCAAGTGCATCAAGCTGGTATTTGGTAGATCCAACCTAGAGATGAGATGTGAGCAGTACTCCATGCATGACCGAACTTGCGCTTGATACAAGTTGAGCAACTGTTCTGGCGTGAAGTACCGTCTCACTTTTGCAAGGATCCCCAACTTTTTAGCAGCTAGCTGAGCCTCAATATGTGGACCAAGAATGAATTCGCTATTTTTTTGCCTCAAAAGACACGCCTGGGTTTTAGCAGCATTGAACCTGACCAGATTGGCATGTCCCCTTTCGGAGACTGCCTTCAAGGACAGGTTCCAGCGCCCAACCATGGCCTCGCGGAGGAAACGGATCTGAGGCCCAGTAGCGCGCGCGTCGGAAACGTATCTGTCAGTAACAGTGCTGTCGTCTGCATACTCGAAGGTGCCGGCGATTTCAGCTGATCGATTCTTAGTTACTCGGTTTTAACCAACTTCAAAAAGGAGGAGGTTCTGTACTCGTTTGTACTTATGTATGTTGTTAATGTAAGTTCAGCAATATTATTGCTTATGTTTTATCTGGGAAAAATTATATTAATTATATTATTTAGACAGTCAGTTAGATTATGAAAAAATACTGGACACGTTACTATATCAAATCAATAAAATATTACAAATATAAGTCGCATCAAAGTTCGTGACTTTTTACTCACAAGTGAAGCTTGTGGCTTCACTTGTGAGTAAAAAGTGTTTCAGTGTTAAAAGAAAAAAATAAGTGTCCAATATTTTTTTATAATATACCTAACGGACTAAAAACAAATTTTTCGTCATCATTCCTATTATAGATGTCTGATCCCGGAGTGTGAAGGCGAACCGGAGGAGTTCTTCCCACTCTGGTTGGAGAACGCGGTGCCCCCGGGCGCCAGCCAGGGCTCTTTCGACAACTGCCAGCGCTTTGGTTTGGCCACCGTAGTGGAGCCTATAGAGTGGAGTGACACCTGCCCCGCCGCACTCTTCGACCAAGACACGCGCGAGTCTTGCGAATCCTACGTGTATGAGAATACCAACACTGTCGTCTATGACGTGAGTTGACAAAATAGGGCAAGATTCATAGATCATCCTTCCATTTATCTTTATCCTTTGACTTTACTAAGTAAAGCTGGCGTTTCAAACGAATATGAACCATATTTCAAATCTTACTATAATATTAAAAATGTGAAAGTTTGGATGGATATGTGTGTGGAAGTGTGGATGTATGTTTGTTACTCAATCACGACAGAACGGCTGAACGGATCTGGATGAATGATAGATTATAGTCTGGAATAGCACATGTTGCCTTGGGATCAAAAAACACTTTTCACGTGGGCGAAACCGCTGGCGGAAGCTAGTTGCTAATAAAGAACAGCACCTGTAGCCAAGTTGACAATCTACAAATTGCTAACGCTAATAGAAAACTTTTATCTTATAAACTTTTTATCCCGGTATTATGTTTCCTTGGGTAGTGTAGTACTGGTAGGGACTCCCGTTTCTGCACTTAGACTCCCATTTGGTCCGTTGTGCGTGGGGTGAAATGTTCTCTTGGGATAAGGGCGGGCGAAGCCGCTGGCATAAGCTAGTGGTTCATATTTGTCAGAAATGTTTGTTCATTTAAATAAAGATTTACATTTGTATGAATCTTGGCTAGTACCTAAAGGTGTATCTAAAGCTTCCTGTGAAATTGACCCCAACGCAATATCCACATATTTTTGTGTCGGAGCACCATCAGAATAGAATGCATCGGGAGACAGACGGCCAGGATGCGCCTGACACGGAACTGGGTGAACGAGTTCATGATACAAAATGTATGCAAGCATTTTTTTGCATTCATGATGAAACACTTACGGAAACCTGCCCCGAATCTGTGGATAAAACCTTACATGCCCGGAAATCTTCTCAGAGACCGATTCATGATCGACCTTGTTTGTTTACAAGTACGGGTTAGCATGTGACGAATGGCGGCGCACGCTGATCGGCACGGTCACCACGTTCGGGACTCTCACCGCGCTGCCCATTACCGGCTTCATCTCCGACCGCTGGGGCCGCCGCGTGGCCCTTGTGCTCAACGCTTTCAACACAGCGTGGATCGGACTCGCGCGCTACTGGGCCAATACCTACCTCGGGTTTGTACTTTTGCAGTTCGCCGAGGCGAACTTTGGATGCGGCGCGTATTCTAGCGTCTACATTTTGCGTGAGTATTTTATATGGTATGAAGTTTTAAGACCCACGTTAGTAAGATTACAAGCATAATATATCACTTTTCGTATCTAACTTACGATCGCTCCCAACGAAACCTAACCTCGTGGCTAGTCCGTTTCGGTTTATGGTAAACCAGTATAGGAGCCCGTTTCTGGCGGTCTGTCCTGTCTTTGGTATATAAGTCTATACCTAAAGCAGATAACTTTCTAACAGTAACCGAACTGGTGGGTCCAGAGTATCGCGTCGCAATCGGCGCAGCCCTGAAGACTTGCTTCGCGGTGGGTCAGGTGACGCTGGGGCTGATCGCGTGGTGCGTGCCTGACTGGAGGACCCTGACGCTCACGCTCTACATCCCACAGTTCCTCACCATCTTCTACTTCTGGATCATCAGCGAGTCTGTGCGGTGGTACATGAGCAAAGGTCGATTTGAAGAGTCGGAGGCTTTGTTGAAAAAAGTTGCAAGGTTTAACGGGAAAGACTTATCTGACAAATCATTGGAAGCGTTACGAAACAATGCGGAAGAGAAGATTCGAGTGACTGAGTTGGAGGCAGAGCAACGCGGTGGTGAGCCTTGGCTGGTAGTGCAAGTGTTCCGGCACAAGAAGATTCTAGTCCGGTGCATCGTCTCCCCGGTCTGGTGGATCACCACCACCTTCATCTACTACGGCCTGTCGCTGAACGCCGTCAACATGTCTGGCAACAAGTACCTGAACTTCATAGCTGTGGCCGCAATTGAGATCCCCGGCTTTTGGACTGCTTATTACCTGATGGATAAGATTGGAAGGAAGCCGGTGCTGACTGGAGCTTTCTGGTTGTGTGCTGCTTGTCAGGTTGCATACATTCTTATGCCTCAAGGTACGTTTCTTAAATATGGTGTACCTAGGAATTTGGCCAACTTTGTTATATTAGGAAAGAGAATCAGTTGTTCTTCAGATTCTGTCATAGCTCGACAGAATGGAAGGAACAGCTGATTTCAGAGTTGATAGATACCAACAGTACTGTGTGGCGCAAAAGTACTAGGAGGGCTAACCCAAATAAATTGGGATTAGCCAGTAGAAAGGAGAAGAGAGTTGTTACATAAATTACCTCTAAAGATTGCCAAGGCCAGGAGCATTACGATCAGAGTTGATCTCATAGTGCAAGTGGTTCATATTTAATAAAAATCAAGTACTTTCATTTACTTAATTGCAAAAGGATTTAAAGCCACCCTGTATTGTCATTATGTTTATGGGTGTAAGGAGTTGATCTTTATGTGACGTCACCTCCCAGATCTGTACGTGGCGTCGCTGGTGGTGTACCTGATCGCCAAGTTCTGCATCGCGATGGTGGCAACTTCTGTGTACGTGTACACGGCCGAGTTGTACCCCACCAGGCACCGACACAGCCTGTTCGCCTTCTCTTCCATGATCGGCCGCATTGGCTCCATGACGGCACCGCTGACACCTGCATTTGTAAGATTTTCTTTTTAATTTCTTGCTACAAAAATCGAAGAACAAAATAGCCATAGAGTGCCTTAATTTTAGCATGATTACTAAAATTGCATTCGATAACTTCAATAAAAAAAACTGGCCAAGTAAGAGTCGGACTCTTTTGCACGTAGCAGAGCACATTGCTCGCAAAACGGATGTTCGATGGAGCCGAAAAGCTCTGGATTGACGAATGCGAATTGGAAGGTGCTGCCTTGGAAAGCGTCCCTCTAAGTGGACCGATCAACTGGTTAATATTACGGAAATCCACTGGATGCGAGACACACGGGTCAATGTTGCGACTCTTGGGGAGGCCTATGTTCAGCAGGGATGCCTTTCAGCTGAAATGATGATGATGACTTAATATATTAAATCGGCCATTTTGTACCGGCGGCCATTTTAGATTTGGGATTTTTCAATCTACTAGTCAAACCCTTTCATTTGATACCCTTATTGAATCATGTTTGATCATCGGCCAACTTCCATCTCCAGCCTACTGCAACTAGAGGGGTGTACCTATCTCTGCAGAAGTGACAACAGACATCCGTAACCCACGACCTACAGATATTTGTGTGCCTTCGGCTATCCTAGTTTGAGTTTTCTTCTCAAATTAAAGTGTTTTTTAAAGTACTCGCCCGTTTTGTTATTCAGTTGCCAATTGTTAGGTGGAATAGAAAGGGTGGAGGCTACACTCGCGCCCAACACGGGGCCCGCACCCACGTTCCTGAGATTAAGAGTGTCTCATGCTCTACCGACTACCGACTTAACTAGCCGGGCGCAATAATAATAATTAACAGTCTCAATACACAATAATAATTAACAGTCTCAATAGGTACACAAAAAATCGTAGTCCTAAATCGTTTTTGTAAATGGCCGTAATTTACTGATTGATGTGTTTAATTTCCAGGGTGCCCAATTCTTCCCCGAGCTGCCGTTCGTGTTGTTTGGCTCCCTGGCGCTGCTGTCAGGCGCGCTCATCTTCCTGACTCCGGAGACCCTCGGCACCACACTACCAGACACCCTGGAACAGGCAGAGCATATCGGAGACAAAGAATATATCATTAAGAAATGATCATATCGTTGCCTTCAATAAAAGATAAGCTTCAATTACCTACTCCTATATTTTTATTTACCGAAACAATTAAAAGCAATCGTGTCTCGCTTGGATCCACGTTTCGGGCACTTAAGCGGTCAAGCTAATTTGATGATCCGATAAGATTAGCAGCAAGCTTTTGCGATAAGACCGACTGAAAAGCCCATCATACCTTCTCATAATTCTTTAAATGCTGTAGTCGCAACATCTAATCTCGTATCATCATACGCTCATGAGCAAAATGTGCTACAATTATTTGTGTTGTGGATAAAATACTTATAGTGCATTTTGTTGCAACTTGGCAATTTTTTTCATTGCAGTCGAGGCGAAATAGACGACTAATAGAGCCAAAGGCGATGCCGTTATGGATCCGAGAGTCTGAAATGACAATGATCACGTAAATCAAACATTTCTTAACACAATTATTAGAAAAAAAAAAAAAACAATCAATTACCTTTAAACAAGCAATTCTTGTATATGTGTATATATATAATCTGAATCTCGGAAACGGCTCCAACGATTTTCATGAAATTTTGTATACAGGGTGTTTCGGGGGCGATAAATCGATCTAGCTCGGTTTAATTTTTAGGAAACGTTTTCTCTATTTTCGCCCGAGCAGAGCTCGATCGCCCAGGTACTATTCATTATAGTGAGAAATCACTCGATTTTCTTGGCAGTTGCCAGCGACCAGCCCAATTTTATAAATACAATAAATGGAATTGATGGGCCGCTGGCTACCACCATATCCACAAGAGTGCGAAATAAACTTCATTGCGGGCCGAAAAGAGGTGAGTTAGGTGCCAGGTTTCGAGGATGTTAAAAACAACTTTCCATTTCACTAAAAATATTAGGTAGGAGATAAGTAGACGAGATGAAGAGATGCAGGTAAATATACTCGTAAGATAGACCTAAGTACATAAAGATTATGAGCACGTGCAACTGTGCATGCCTCAGATAACAATGTTATACCTTAGAGAAAGATAATGATAATTTGCCACCAAAGATGGGTTGCCTCTATCTGGCAGAATCTTTATAATCTATATTATTGTAAAAAAAATACAAAATTATTCTTACTATGAATTTTCTGTAATGTGATAGATGAGTGTTTAAATAATTATGGATATGAAATATATACCAAAAGACGCTTCTGACTATGAACTTTCTGCAATATGATGGCTCTGCCTTTTAATGACTATCGATATGAAATTTATGCCTAAAGATGATTCGGACTAATAAAATTTTATTATGAGTTTTGAATGTATGACAAAATAGCTGTTGCCCGCGACTTCGTCCGCGTGGTTAAAAAGATATAAAGTTTAATGATGTTTAACGCAAACTATTTTTATATTTTAGTCAACAGAAAATGCCTATCACACTAAGCAACATTTTTTAAGGCACCAATTAGAAAAAATATATAGAGATTTTTATTGTAAAACCTCTCTCTTTACCAATTTTCTATAATCTTTGATATATGTATTATTTTGGAGCAGCAGTTTTTGTAAATCACAGCGAACAAAAAAAACTACACACACATGTATCTGTCGGGTTTAGTCAATAGTACGGACGTCAAAACAAATCACGAGCACGCCACCTGTCGGCAAATCAAGAACACTACGCTGTGGCGCGCTTCCTCTAACGACCTGTGTGGTGGGGACACCGAATATAAGGGTTGAGTATTGACCGCCTTGGAGCTAAGACGTTGTAGAATCGGTATCGATCAGTAATATTAGTGAGCAAGATTGTAACTGTAAACTATTTAAATAAACCCAGTGTATCGAATAATTTGTGTTATTTCATTTGCACGACTGTACCCACCGACCTGCCCATACACGATGTCTTAACCTAAAGGGAATACATCCTGACTTCCCGATGGTTTGCATCTATCGGCCAGCCATGATCCGACATCAGAAGTGGGATTCGGTCGTGCTGATGAGATCACACGTAAAACAATGCTAGTGAAAATGGCGGTTACATTCTAGCAAAAAAATGCGGTGTCAGTTGAGAAAAAAAAACAGTAGTGGTTCGTTTCTGCGACTACCCTCAGTCTAGAATAAAAAAAAAAACAGTCTAGAGCGGAGCAGCAAGGAAGCTAGCAACAACTAAGGAGCTGGACAGGTCAAGGAGGAGCGTGTGGACGTGTGGAAAGATCCATACACATGGATCTTTAAGCCAATCTGGTGAGTCGTTTTCATTTTGTTATTGACTATGGCCAAGAGTGTTCAATTATTCAAAATTCTGGTTTTGTGGCGGTCAATGGATCGTCGGGGTGGCCCGTGTTAGGTTATAATGTTAGTTATCGATGGTCAAGTTGGGTGTTGTTGAAGGGTTATTATTCTACTATCACTGGCGGTAGCCCTTGACTGGCCTTGGCTGACTATCATTGTTTGGAAGTAAGAATACCTACCTGGGCACTTGGGACATTGTAGTCAGACACTGAAGGTCTCTGCATTCACATTCAGTGTTCATAATAACCCATTTTGCCGTGCCGGTTTAGGTTACTACACCGGTTAATTTCCATCAAAGCTGTGTATGGTTAAGATAACCGTGTAAACAAGTACTCTCGTAGTGTTTTTCATGTTTCAGATACCATATTGTGTCGCAGTGGAGCCTCTGCTGCTGCTAGCAGTTCAGATGCTGTATGCGAAGGCTGACCTGTCAACATCTGAGAGGTTAGGAGGAACGGCAGACTAGCAGTTTGAGGTTGGAAGCGCGCAAGTTTGAAATGGAATACTCGGTGAGTCGCTTCCATGTTATTTCGATAGTGAGGTGGAAAGTTCTCTTCTGAAGAGATGCTATTTCGAGTTTTAAGTGTTCATGTTTGATCACCGAATTGGTAGTGGTTATATCTAGCACTATCACTAGGTAATTAAGACACACTTGTAAAAAGCAAGTAGTTAGGTAATGAGTTTCCTATTGGCAGTATAGTTTCAAGTTTTGGTTCAATACGAACTTTAGGATGAGATATCCCATAAGAAGGAGATTTTCAGTAACAAAGCCAGTTAGTAATGACGTAGGGCCATCGCAATTGTATCGAGTTAGTAACGGTACTGGTCATTTACGTGTATTCAGAACAAATCTTATGTTGCGTCACGATTTACGACCACCGTCTTCAGATCTGAATTCACTTGCTTACTTTCAAAGTAACATTAGGATAGCAGTAGATCTCGCGATCGTTTTCCTTACATAAAAACTGAGGTAGTGAGCGATAGTAAATGGTTACTGTTGATATTTAATTTTAAAGATTTTGATCCGAATTAATTCGTGAAGCTCCTTAATATTATCAGGGTTAGTTGTTTCCCTTTTGTTAGCAGTCGGTATGTAAATCTTTGAGTAAAAAGTGCGAATCTTTTGGGAAGATGCCAACGGGTCATGTACCAGTCGATGTTGATGTTAAGGGAATTTTGATGATGATGAGCAAGCTTAAAGTGTCTAGTAATTCAGTCTATCGAATGTATTATGATTACCGTACCAGTGGATTCTGGTGGAGGTCGGGGTCTAGAGACCGTTGTGAGAGCAATACAATTGCTGGTCGGCTAGAGGGCCGTGGCGTTGAAGATTTTACTCGAGGGTTTCTTTAAGCTTGACAGTTTTTGCAGCAGCAGAATTTTTAAAGTTTGTTTGGATCGATTTGTGGTACATGGCCCAGGGTAATGATTCAGTTAAAGAGTAGAGTTCTAAAATTTCCCTATTTTCACGAACCCAATGATCTATTTTGGTCAGGAGTAGCCGAGCGTTGTGTGGCAGCTGTTGACCTGTGTGGCAACTGTGAGCCTGTGTGTCAACTGAAGGCCTGTATGGCACCTGTAAGTCTGTGTGACACTCTGTCTGGTGTGAATGTTCATGTTTATGTTAGAGACCTTGCAGAAGGTTCATTTTGAGTTATGACGTTGAAAGAAGGTAAACTCACATAGTCACGCCAGAGGTGAGGTCACCATGTTAATGTTGATGACGTTCGAATCGTCAAGCCCTCATTACGAAAATTTAAATAATTTTGGTATTCTAATTTTGATTAACAGAATTTATAAAATTGCTAATAAAATTTAGGGGTAGTAAAATTTAAGTAAGTACCTAAAGGGCAAGAAGGTTATTTGGAGATTTGCGAAAATGATGGTGATGATGATGATGAATGGACCGTGACGACAGATGATGAGTTCGGTATGTCTTTTGTACCTGTAATTAATAATACGCCCTCGGAGTCGGAGGAAACATTTTCCATATGCTCTCGCACCTTAAGTGTAGATAATTCCGAAGCTATAATAGAATCTTTGGAACGATCAATTAGTATGTGGTCTTTTCTACTTTTGTGGAAGATGATCATTTTTGTAAATGGGATGTCAAGATCACTCCTGCTTTAGTGGGTGACGATTCAGACCAGCTTGACTGTGACTGCGCTGTAGGAGTCTCACCTGCTTTAGTGGGTGACGATTCAGACCAGCTTGACTGTAACTGTGCTGTAGGAGTCTCACCTGCTTTAGTGGGTGACGATTCAGACCAGCTTGACTGTAACTGCGCTGTAGGAGTCTCACCTGCTTTAGTGGGTGACGATTCAGACCAGCTTGACTGTAACTGCGCTGTAGGAGTCTCACCTGCTTTAGTGGGTGACGATTCAGACCAGCTTGACTGTAACTGCGCTGTAGGAGTCTCACCTGCTTTAGTGGGTGACGATTCAGACCAGCTTGACTGTAACTGCGCTGTAGGAGTCTCACCTGCTTTAGTGGGTGACGATTCAGACCAGCTTGACTGTAACTGCTCTGTAGGAGTCTCACCTGCTTTAGTGGGTGACGATTCAGACCAGCTTGATTGTAACTGTAGGGGTTTTCTGTTGTAAAGAAATACCTAGACCAGTGATCCTTTCGAGGTGCTGCAGGAATCTCACCTGCATTGGTGGGTGACGATTTAGACCAGCTTGATTGTAACTGTAGGGGTTTTCTGTTGTAAAGAAATACCTAGACCAGTGATCCTTTCGATATGTAACTATGCAAAATGTTTCCTCACTCACCTAGAGTATGAGTCTGGATTGGACGAGCGAATACTGTGTGGAGATTTTGTGTGTTTCAGAAAACTTCCCTTGTATGATGGGAGACTGGTAGAACGGAGTGGACTAAGAACGTGTAGCGCAACACGACATGAGATCGCATGGAGCAAGGACAAGAAGATAATGCCTGCGGGTGATAGATTTGGGGAGTCTGTCACCTGAGAGAGGCCCGAGAAGGCGACGTGCTGTGTTCCACGCTCGCCTCTCAATAGGAATTACGGCCTAGAGAACACCATGTGGTTTTAGTCAGTAAGAGTCTGACAGACCCCTCAGCTTTCCCCAAGGGCTGAGGACATCCATTGAGGATTGCCACATGATTCGATACACTGTTAAAACCTGACAATGAGGAACAGACGAGGACGCCTGTATCGCAGGATGGCCGTGTCGGGTTTAGTCAATAGTACGGACGTCAAAACAAATCACGAGCACGCCACCTGTCGGCAAATCAAGAACACTACGCTGTGGCGCGCTTCCTCTAACGACCTGTGTGGTGGGGACACCGAATATAAGGGTTGAGTATTGACCGCCTTGGAGCTAAGACGTTGTAGAATCGGTATCGATCAGTAATATTAGTGAGCAAGATTGTAACTGTAAACTATTTAAATAAACCCAGTGTATCGAATAATTTGTGTTATTTCATTTGCACGACTGTACCCACCGACCTGCCCATACACGATGTCTTAACCTAAAGGGAATACATCCTGACTTCCCGATGGTTTGCATCTATCGGCCAGCCATGATCCGACATATCATTAATTTTGTTGTATTGTCTGTTTGTTGTATTATAACATAAGTCATCAATAAATGATTTACAACGGATAGCATTAACTTCATTTCGCAGAAAATCGTTAAGCATACAGTCATCTATAAAACAATAACGCAAAAAAATGGTACCTACGAAAGACACCGACTTCCAAACCTAAAGTTATTTTTCACTTTGTAGTTTTCTTATTTGGTAGTCGGTAGTATTTTTTTGTAAAAAAGTTTTTTTATTTATATAAATAGATGAGTGTATGTTAAACGATTTTCTGCGAAATGAAGTTAATGCTATCCGTTGTTATGCAAAATAATATTATGACACAAAAAGTTCTGCTATAAAAGGTAGACCATCAAAGATACCTACCAAGATAAGGAACAGTACAGATGCCGATAAATTTTTGGTTCACTGAAACGCATAAAACATTTAAGATAGCAATTCTTTATCTGACAGGATTAGATATGATCGCTAGATATACTACTGCAAGAAAGATTACTATGATTTCCTTAAGACCTTTCAGTAGTGGACAAAGATTACTCTGAGGTAAGCAGTTAGGGTTTGTTATTTTTTATACCTACAAATACACATTATATAGATGACAAAAACGGCTTTTGAGAGCCGAAAATACTCAATCAATTTTAACCCGTTGTCATACATCCCTACAACAGACTGAACCTACATAAATGATGCTAGGACTCATTACAGACAATGGCAAATGGTGTTGCCGTGGCTGAATATTGGGCCAAACATAATATTTAAAAATTATAATGCCAGCGACACGCTAAAATGAAGAAGATTACAGAAATTTTGACAAACTCTTAAGTATTCATGGTTCCGTATCTCTGAGTGCTTAGTAACTAAAATATCGTAGATGACCTAGACCTCGGCTTCGAGTCTGTGTGCTTCCTGTTACTACGAATAATATCGTTGATTATTTACTGCAACCACTATTACGGATTTTGGGCCTCGTGAACGATACCACCGTATACAGCCATGTCTTTGCTGATGGAGTGAGTGGATTTTAAAGCCATCTTATGGACCAAAGTTTACTTTTAGTTTATCTACCTATGTAAAACAAAACTAGTTTGGTTCACACGGAACACTAAAACTGCATATCGCAAGTAAAACAAATTTTATAGCTTACTAAAAATTTGATATAATAAACATTATCAACAGTAGGTACTCTGTCAGTATTTGTAAGATAATTCGGTCGTGAGTTGCACGACGCGATGGCAGCGAGTGGGGAGAAATTACACGTCGACTTAGACACCATCCTGGTGGAGGAGATAGGGCAGTTTGGCAGGTTCCAGCTGAGGACTTTGCTGCTGACCGTCATCGTGGTCATCTTTGCAGCCTTTCATGCTGAATATGTGTTCACAACAGCCAGGATTGAATCTAGGTAAGTAGTTGTGAGATTAGCACATTCTTAATTCGAATTATTCATACATTTTAAATACGAATCTGCTAATTAACATATTTTTATCATAAATAGTTATTCTTAGGGCTCCGTTCCTCAAAAGGAAAAAAGGACCATGTCGCTGTCTGTCTATCTGTCCGTGTCTCAAGACCTTTTTTTCGGGAACGCCTGGTGTTATCAAGTTGAAATTGATATCATATACTCAGGTCTGCAATTCCTTAAATTGGAGCTGTGAAAAAAATCAATCTTACAAATCAACGAAATCAAAATATACATCCGTTTATGACGCATTTTTGACACTCGCAAAGGAATTAAAACCTAAAGGGTACTTCCTTTTGACCTAGAATCATGAAATTTGGCAATAAGTAAAGAAAAGCCGAAAACCGTAAATTTTTACTTAAATATAAAAAAAAAATATTGATAAACTGACCGGGACTTATGTGGACGTACGGGGAAAATAGTTTTCCAACAGCAAAGTTAATTTTGTCACTCAATCAAGTTTATCTTTTCATTAGGGCAATGTTCGGTGCTTTCATTGTTTATGAACGTCAGTAATGTGACCTAATTATTTTGGTGAATGCAGCTGTTTGTTCGGAACCCTCGGTGCGTGAGTCCGACTCGCACTTGGTCGGTTTTAATTTTCTATAAAATAAGGCTGTAAATCTGTATACATTTCTACCTATAAAGGGCCATGGTTATTAAAAGTTTTTATAAATAAGGCTCGTTTGTTATATGTCCTGTCTTTGGTTTGAAATGTGTATAAGAAAAATGTTGGCTTGTGTATTTTGTGTCGATTGATCTATGACGTGATTCTTTGTTTTGTAATAACGTTTACTTTTGTTTTTCTTTTGCTTTTGGCACTTACAAGCAATCAGTTAAACTCTTCTATCTATCTTTAACTTATGTGTTAAAGAACCCAGTAATATTTTAATTAACTTACACGTCGCAAAAAATTCAAATTAAAAGCGCAATCAGTACCCTTCGGAACGGCTGATTTCAAACTTAAGGTACACTTCCAAGCAGTGTGCTTCTGCGACTCTGACGCCGCGACTTCCAGTGTCGCAGCGTTAGTGTGGCAGCTTTAGTGTCGCGACGTTAGTGTCGCAGCGTCAGAGTCATGAAGCCGCTCTGCTTGGAAGTGCACCATTAAAAGCAAACACGTATCTTGGCAAATGATGGGGCTGTCTGTCATTAATAAATCTTATATTATGTCAAGGTCCTATTAATTTCTTGCTATCTTTTCACAACAAAACAAAATATAATCAACGAGTCACATCGTTCCAGGTGTCTGATCCCCGAATGTGATGGCGAACACCCGGAGTTCTCCCCCGCCTGGCTCAGCAACGCCGTGCCCTCGTCGCAGGAGTCTTTCGATAACTGCCAGCGGTTCGGCAACGTTTCGGCAGCGCGCCGAGCCGACATCTGTCCTGCCGAGCTGTTCGACAGGAACACCCTGCTGCCTTGTGAGCAGTATGTGTATGAGAACCAACTGACTGTCGTTTATGATGTGAGTAACATTGTCCGGTTTTTTTGCATAGTGGACATATTCATGATAAATAATTCAAAGAATATGTATAATTTAAATTATCAAAATGCATTTAGTTTTTGTTTAAATATTGTTTTATTTAGAGATAATCTCGGGAAGTTTTACTGATCTGTTAAATTTTTGCAGCCAGGGGGAAGTTTTATCCACTTGCTGGTCACGGGAGCGAAGTCGTAGGCAAAGAATAGAAAATATGTAAACAAACAATGAAAGGTTGTTTGCTTATTGTTTTAAGAGAAACATCTGCAAACGTTGTAAAAGTCGTAGAGATTGTCGTAGAGATTGTCGTAGAGGTTAGTGCGGACTTTTGCTACCGCTCGCTTTAGCGAACGGTGAGAAAACATATTATTATGTTAAGTTTTAACTAACTTTGTTATTACCATTTTTATAACATTACTAACAATAATAATAATAATACCAGCCTGCAACTGTCCTACTGTTGGGCATTAAGTCTCTTCCCATAGAGAGAAGGCACGAGCATTGCTCACCACGTGCGCTCAGGACGAGTTGATTATTTCATATGAACCTATTATTGTTTTCAGACAAAATATTTGCGATGAGAATTTTTAAAGATATTTTTTTATAGAAAATTGCAACCGGCTTCCAAATAAAATCACAACAAAATGCAAAATAAGAAATTTAATTGTTGACACCGTCTTCCGAAGTAAAAGTTATTTTTCATACGGGCGTGATGTTATGTTATGAATTGAATTGTGTAAACAATAAACAAACGTGTGATTGCAGCAGTGGCGTAGCGTCGGTTTCAGTCGGTGTCTTTGATTCCTATTGTTTTCCGTTTTTCGATACCGACTTCGGAAAAGAGAGTTATTTTTCGCTTCTAAGTGTTTTGTTTTGGAAGACGGTTTGATTTTTCTGTTAAAAAAAAATTATCTTCTCTTTTTAGTTTTGGTAGGTACCTCCAAATACCATGAAAATCATGTAAAGCCAAAGTAAAGCTCATGAAGATTCCAATAAAACCCAAGCACGACTAGGATCCATTATTTTATTTCGTAGTTCCAGTGCCTACCTTCCGGCTTTATCATCAAATCAGTTCGATGTTACCATTTTCATCAGTACCAGTTATTTATAAGTATTTGCTTCATCATAGTCGGTTAGCTATTCGATATATCTCATAACCGTGACATACTTAGCATTAAGAAGTTCCAGTGGCCATCTGGGGTGTTCTTCATCATTTCCATTTTACCAAATAACACTTTTCGAGTGTAAATGATTGCAGTGTTGATAAAAATACCAAAATCGCTATATGTATCGCTATACAATATTTGAGGATTTCCCCTTAATTTCTCAGAGATGTCATCATCAGATCCTGGTTTCCTTATCATGGTACTACCCTTGGTATATCTTCTTTCCAACAAAAAAAAATAGTTATCGGTTCATAAACGACGAAGTTATCCGCGAACACACATAAAAAAATTATATATATATATATACGGTCGAATTAAAACGGTATAAAATTAGTCGGTATAAAATTAAAACAACTTCTATTGTTTTGTCCAGAAGTCTCTTTATTTTTTTTTGTTTTTTGCTTTTCTATTTATTCTTTATAATGACGATAGATTCGTGTTTGGCGACTATCTCACCTGATGGCAAGCGATCATGTCGTCGACGGTGAATCACGCTTGACTAGAATTAATTTGTTCACTATATAAATTATTTGTAGTACGACCTAGCGTGCGACGAATGGCGACGCACGCTGATCGGCTTCGTGCGCACGTTCGGCACGCTCACAGCACTGCCCATCACCGGCTACATCTCCGACCGCTGGGGCCGGCGGCTGGCGCTCACCGTCAACGCCTTCAACACCGGCTGGATCGGTCTTACGCGCTACTTCGCCGGCACCTACTACGGCTTCATGATCTCGCAGTTTGTGGAGGCTACCTTCGGGGCTGGAGTCTTCTCTTGTATTTATATTTTAGGTTAGTAGGTAACTTACGATGTTCGAACACTGTATTAAAATAAATCTGTAAAATTGTCTCGTTTGTTTAGTAATTGCATGCGCTAGTGTTGAGCGTGAGATATTGGATTTAATGCCCAAATCGGGCAAAATAATGATAATAAAACTAGATGAGGCCGGCTTTTCCCATCTGACTACTCTGAGAAGAAAGGCCGAAACAAACTCAGAGGTCACAGTCTCTTTTAAAGTCCATACAAAATCTTGGTTAGATCAGTTTGATGTCTGAAATGGTCTTTTGAGGAAAGAACCAGCCAGATTCAGTGGACGTGTCCAGTCAGTTCACGCATTTGTCAATAACCGTGCAGCTCAACTCAGAATTTAAGGAGCACAACGATTCGACGAACAATCCCAAAAAAAGGACATTCGGGTAGACCGCTTAAACTACTCAAACTGCCAGACCATGATTAAAAACTAACTGAGATAAATTCAAATTAAAAAAGAAAAGAAAAGAATGATCCACATGGTCTTAAAATTCACAATAATTAAAATAATATAATACTTTAAAAAGTAAATATTCTTGACATTGAAAGAAAACAAAAAAAAAAACAAAATTCAGGATGCAAAATATTTTTTTTTTATAAATAATTAATTGGAACAGCTCAATCCCAACAACATAAAATGTTTAATGGTGTAAAACGCTTTCTGGCACAACTTGCGTTTAATGAATTATTTGAATTTATTAGGCCTTAGATCTTGTACGTGGCTTGGAAGCTTATTATAAAAGCGTATACATTGAAATCTAAACGAGCCACCTATTTTCTTGAGCCTTGTTGTAGGTACTACAAATTTGTGTTTGTTCCTAGTATTTATGTTATGGATATCACTGTATTTTTTAAACAATTTTATATTTTTATGGGCATTTAAAAGATTTTCATAAATATACTGAGAAGGCACAGACATTACATTAATCTCCTTAAATATCTCTCTGAGAGAGTATCTCGAGAGAGTGTCTCTTTAACTGGCAATGTGTGGGTGTCACTTCTGCTTAACCTTTCGGTGGTAAGGGTCATGTATGTTATGTTTACTGTTACAATTTTCGTTTTGTTTAGAGATTTAAGTCTTCTTACTTTTGTTACAGTTCTGGAGCTCGTGGGTCCTAAATACCGAGTTATCGCCGGAGCCACGCTGAACACATTCTTCGCAGTGGGCCAAGTGATCATGGGTCTCATAGCGTGGGGAGTGCCAGCCTGGAGGCCTCTTACTCTGGCGCTGTATATCCCGCAGCTCTTCACCCTCGCATATTTCTGGATTGTGCCAGAGTCTGTGCGCTGGCTCATGAGTAAAGGAAGGTATGAGGAATCAGAGGCTTTGCTGAAAGAAGTTGCAAGAGTGAACAGGAAGCAGTTATCAGAAAAGTCACTAGATGCTTTGAGGAGAACTGCGGAGTCGGAGAAGGCGCGGAAAGCGTGGGAGAAGGAACAAAATGTGAACGAGCCCTGGTTGATAGTGAAGGTGTTCCAGCACAAGCGGGTGCTGTTCCGCTGCCTAGTGTCTCCTTTATGGTGGATCAGCATGACGCTGATCTACTACGGGCTGTCCATCAACGCAGTCAACATGTCCGGCAACGCCTACGTCAACTATATGGCCGTGTCAGCGGCGGAGATCCCAGGGTTCTGGATAGCAGTGCTGTTCCTACCTATCGTCGGAAGGAAGCCGGTGCTTATAGCTGGCTTCTGGATTTGTGCTGCGTGTCAAGTGGCTTATATTCTCATGCCTGACGGTGAGTTTAAGTATCAGTACATTTTTTTAATAAATTATTCTTGAATGCAAGTAAAACGTGCTAGTTTGAGGAATCGAAAGTCCCTGATTACACGGAAATCGTTACGATTTTGACTGCCCGCACGACTGGTCTCAAATTTTCTAGCTTCTGACTGTAACGGAAGTAACGACTGTCAAATATCTACTGAGGGCAGCCGAGACCAACAGCTTAACGTTCTTAAATGAAATAATCTCGGAATGTGAATATGGTCAACCACCCACGGACCGACCTCGGCAAGCATTGGTTAATCTTGCAGATGCGGCCCGAGTGGCTGTAATTATTTTGCCATAAGTGCCCAACTATTAGGATGATCCTAACAACTTACCGTTAAATATGTTTCAGGACATCGCTGTGTACTTCCACTTACTCAAAACATCTGTAAATGCTATAATATTTATTCTCACCGTTTCAGACATGTTCGGCCTGTCACTGGCGGTGTACCTGATCGGCAAGAGCAGCATCTCTGCGGTGGTGACGTCACTGTATATGTACACGGCCGAGCTGTACCCCACCCAGTGCCGCCACAATCTGTTCGCGTACTCCTCCATGGTTGGCCGGATAGGCTCCATCACCGCCCCCCTTACTCCGGCTATTGTAAGTTTGACTTTTAGGGTTCCGTAGTCAATAAGGAACCCTTATAGTTTCTCCATGTCCGTCTGTCCATCCGTCTGACCGCAGCTTAGCTCAGTGACTCTTAGTACTAGAAAGCTATAATTTGACAAAGGGATCCGTTTGCGTAAAATTTAGCTTTGAATTGCTAATTTTTGTTAGAGTCAATTGTCCCCCCCCAGCCAAAAAAACGGCAGTAGTATATAATTATAACAAAATTCAAAGTAAAACTATCACAGCTAAGTAGGCTTTTAAAGTTTGCTTGTTGAATAAATTAATAAATAAATAAATATTGATGTATGGGGACAACAGTTTTCAACATGGCAAGTTCGGAAGGTTCCTGCATCGGATCCAAGCGGAAGAGACGCCCGGGTGTCGCCACTGTGCGGAACGCCTGGAGGACACGGTGGAGCACACAGTCGAGGTGTGCCCTGCTTGGGCGGAGCACCGCCGTGCCCTCGTGGGGGCGATCGGCGGCGGAGACCTCTCGCGCCGGGCCTTGGTTCAGGCCATGGTCCGGAGCGAGGAGGAGTGGCAGGCGGTCGCCTCCTTCTGCGAAGCAGTAATGCTAGCAAAGGAGGAGGCCGACCGCATCAGGCAACGGCGCCCTCGCCGCCGCCGCCGGGATCCCAATCCCGATATCCAGCCACCGTAGACGCGGGCTCGTGGACAGCGAGCCACGGGTAGCTCGCTGTCCGATCGTCCGGTAACTGCCCGGACCGAGCCAAGGCGTCGACGGCGCGCACTGTTCCCGCGCGCCTCAAGGAGTTGTCAGCAAAGAGAGGGGCCCAGCTGGGTCGAAGCCTACCGGGGTTCGGGGTTATCCGAAAGGAAGCTAGAGCCCCGGTACGAAGGCTAGAAGGAACGGCGCGGGGTTTTTAGTCAGTACAAGTCTGACACTATCTCCCGCTCCACCCAAGAGCGGGATTTGTCATAAGATGATTTTCCCCGTCGACGAAAAAAAAAAAAAAAAAAGGGTACGGGGGCAGAGATAAGTTACCTGAGGCCCTATGTGACAGAGAGAGTATTAACGAAAGCGATTGGAAATATATCAAAAACTAGCACTTCGTCCGCGACTTCGTTCGCGTGATTTCGTTTATCCTATAAATGACTCTTAAGTGCAGTTAGTGAAGGCGACTAAAAATAAGCTATTATTAAATCAATAAAAATGGGGTGACGTAGATATACAGGGTTTATTGGTTTGGGATGATTCGTTATTATACCCGCCCACATGACAGATTTCAAACAAAAACCAAATACAGACCAAAAACAACCGCCGAATGGGATTGCAGACATTTGACGCAAAAAGTCATTTTGCCTATTCGGATCGGGTGGCAGGGCAGGGGTTTAATAAGGAAAAAAATTAGTTACCGCCACAAAGTAATAATCTCCCCTAAAAACTTAATAACCCCATTTTGCCCCGTTGAATCTAGAGTTTTTAACAACCTAAATATGTTATTCACTCTGCTGCTCTTTCTATTTTTCATAGTTCGTTCTTAGCAAGATTCCACAGTAAGATTCCTCAAAAAATCTCCTTTTTGGGGTTAGTTTTAAAAAGGTTTTATGTAAATTTTAATTATTCCCAAGGAATTAAATTTTTCAAACAAACAAATTTTGCCCCTTTTCACGTTGAATTTCCGAAAATTCCTGCTTAGTTCTCCCCTAGAACCCCACGTCAAAAACGAAAACCTGTCCATTAAGATTCTTAGCTTAACCACAACCTTTATTGTTTACAAAGGTTGGTATATATTGTGGTATTTCGCTATTCTAAACCACATATTTTAGTTATTTCACTGAGTGAGCTGGGGTGTTCTCACCTAATTCACACTTAGGTCTCATAATACTTACTTACTCACACTGTATTCATATTATTCCATGCCAAAACATTTTACATCGCATCGCATCTATTATACGTTTTGTTGGTTTGTGCATTACTATTCTGCGAATCGGTCTAAAACGATTCGTTTTCTTATAAAATATCTAAAAATAAAATAAGTAATTATCATATTTTTCAATGTTATGACACCTACGTCAGGTTGTCTAGCTGTCAATACTTTTCCTTTTAAATTTCCTGTCATAGAGTTTCTCACTAGCTTAGCCTATGAAGATTACTTTTGATTTGTATAATTTAAATTCTTTTTATCAATATGTTAGCTCAAATATTGTATTTTATAAATTAATTTACACGCTCTCAGAATTCATCGAAGAGGTTTTGGATTGAATATTACTGGCTGTTTTGAATACTGGCAAGTTGCATTTTGGTATGACAACAAGATGTCACTAACTTAAATTCTAATAAAGAAGAAAAAGGACAGGCGGTGGATATAAAAGACGGAAAAGGCCGAGGGCTGGGGAGTCTTGAATCTGGTCTGAGACCGAAAAGTCGCATAATGGCTAAGCACTAAAATACAAGGTGCTCCAACTTACTACATTGTGCGTGTTATACTGTAACTGCATATCACTCCGTGTGCCTGCCTAATCGACCTGCTGCCTACACTGCTTCCTGCCTGCCCGACCTGTTCCCTGGTTGGCAATCCTGCTGCCTACACTGCTACCTACCTGCCCGACCTGTTCCCTGGTTGGCTGCCTACGAAGAGTTCCTGACAGTTGAGCTGCCTGCCTAATCGACCTGCTGCCTACACTGCTACCTGCCTGCCCGACCTGTTCCCTGGTTGGCAGTCCACGTCGTGCGAAGCCGGACCTTGATTTTATACACATTTTTTAGTTTATAATTGCTTTTATTTGTATTAACGTGGCTTATGTGTGGCTCAGCCCATCTGAGCGACACGTAACGCTACAATATATGGTCAACTTTCAAATTTAATAGCCCAAGAAATAAGATTCTTCAAAAACACTTTTATACCCCTAAATCGTTTTTTGGGGGCTGTTTCAAAAGTCTAATAATGATAATCTTCATGGTTTATTGAAGTTAGTATTTATTTCAAGTTTCATGTTTATTAATCCAAAAAATAGCAAACCCTAAATTATATTTTGAGGGGAGTTTTGAAAAACTAATAAAGAAAACCTTTATTCTTTATTTATGTTGGTATTTACGTCAAGTTTCAAGTTTATTGACCCAATAAATCAGATTCTTACATACAAACTTCAACTCCCCCAAAATCATCAGTTGGGGGTCGTGTCGAAAATCTAATAGTGACAACCTTTATCATTTACTTCAATTATTTTTTGCACCTAGTATCAATAATTTTGACCGAAGGAATTAGATTTTTCATACAAACTTTGGCCCCTCTTTTCACCCCCTTAGGGGTAGAATTTCGGAAAATCCTTTCTTATCGGATGCCTACATCATAGAAAAAACACACCCTCCAAGTTTCAGGTCTTTACGATCAGCGGTTTAGGCTGTGCGTTGATCCGTCAGTCAGTCATTCAGGACAAAGCATTTTATATGTATAGATAGATAGATAGATCTATGGAAATGTCAAACGCCGCTCCCTTACATTTTGACATTACGACCATCGCCATCACTGAGATCAAATGCCACTCGTCTAGAGCCTCTTTAAAGGGATTGATTTCAAAATTGACAGCTGTAACAGCATCATTTATCTTCCCTTGTCCCACGTTCCTTGTAGTCGGTACAACACGTTTTTTTTTCATCCATACCGTCCTGTCAGCCGTCACGTTATCACTGACTCCTTTTTCTTTCATATCACTCCTCACACAGTCCATTCATCTTTTCTTTGGCTTCCTCCTCCTTCTATACATCCACATTTATATTCATAACTGTTTTAGTAATAATGACAGCTGTATAACACCACATATTGCCTTCCCCAGGGTGCTGCAACATTCGATGACCTGCCGTTCATCATGTTCACGGCGCTGGCCTTCACATCAGGGTTCCTGGTGCTGCTGACGCCGGAGACCCTCGGCACCAAGCTGCCTGACACCCTGGAGCAGGCCAACAACCTCGGAACATCAAAACAGGAGAATTATAAGACATAAACATCGAAAATGAGATAGCACAATTTTTTAACCGAAAATAAAAGGAGGAGGTTCTCAATTCGACATGTATATTTTTATGTTGATCACTGTTTTTTTTTTATAATTCGAAGAAGTATAACGATAAAAAAAGAATTTATTGATAATTTATCCACTGGATTTTCAATTGTGAAGCGTAAACTAAATTTTGGAAATAAAAAAATTGAAATTATGTAAACTGAAAAGCGAATAAAAAATCTATTTAACAAAAAAAAAATAACCTACGAAGTAAAGAACTGACAAGCAAAAAATATTAAAAAAAACTTTACGTCTTGCATTTTGAGGCGGCGCAAAACAAAACATCAACGAAGATCAACCCAACTACAATCATTCTACGGTTTAGATAATTAATTTGCATGTTTGTTTGTTTGGCGCCGCCTTAGACTAAAAGTTAATTACATTTTATGCTTTTCAGTTCCTTAAGCCGTCGGTATTTTTTTTGTTTAAAAGAGTTCTTCAGGTTGAAGTTTCAGCCCTGTGTGGTTTAAGATTATGTTTTTTTACCATATTTTTTTTTGTATTTTACTTTTATTAAATTCCTTGAAAACACCTAAAAACATTGGTAGCGTATGGTGAAGAATGGAGTAGGATTATAGCACTTTTTACCCGACTGTCGAAGGAGGAATGTTATTAAATCTGATTTATAACTGCCTCCTGGTCTAGGGGTCGAGCTACTTCAGAGTAAGAGCTCCTGACTTGAATTAAAGTGTTGTTGGGTTATCCATATGGAATTTCCAAATGGCAGCCTAGAGTCTGGTTTTGCGCCCGGTGGATGGCAATAGGCTCGACACATGGATACCTACTATAGATGCACCACTGCCTGACCCTGCAGGGGACACAGGCGTGATGTTATGTGTGTATGTGATCCAGATTTAATCAAGAGTTGTAACTCGTATGGTAAAGATAAGCGAGGTGCTACTTATGTCGAACTCCTGTTTCACATGTCCAACTGTTTGGAGTAACACAACACGATGCAAGCATTCATTGAGCAATCTGAATGTGATATAATGACTTTTATAAATGTAAGCAAGCACGAAAAGAGTAAATAAGATATATAAACATAATATCACGCTTTCATTCCCCCGAGAGGTTAGGCAGAAATTCACCAGAGTACACCCACATTTTGCCAGTTCCATGTAAAATGGGCCGAGTCTATTGCCATCCACATGGCTCCAGGCTACTATTGAGAAAAGCCAGATGGAAAACACCAATAACACATTGCCCAATCCGGGAATCGACCCAGGACCTCACACACTAAACCAACAAGAGTATCATCATCATCAGCCGATTAATGTGCCCACTGCTGGGACACAGGCCTCCTCTCTGTGAGAGGGAATGGGCCGTAATCCACCAAGGTTTTTTTTTAGGGTAGAGAAATGCTCATGCGCCGCCAGCGAACCCGCCGCGGTTCTTCGTCACCGGACCCTCCTCTGGGGAGTAACCCCATCACCGGCGCACCAGAACACACTGTATGCCGTGACGACCCCAGATATCAAACCAACACATGGGCGCCAGATGACCCCGTGTATGGCACCCTTGGTCCCTCTGTGACGGGTCGAGGTCAATGGCTCCGCCACCTACCATTTATCGGCCACAGGGGATAGGAAGCGCGGCCAACGCTATACCGACACTCCTCCTCCACTGCGGCCCGCCGCGTCCGCCATTAGACGGTGGCGACCCTGTCCAGACCGCGGAAGGTAGGGAGAGCAGCATACCGCAATACTCCTCCGGCCTCCAAACCTCAGCCGCGATATTGTATGGGACCTGCGACGCTCCATAAGACATCGCAGCCCATCTCAGTTGCGATGTCAACCGCAACCTACTAGTTCGCCGCTACGTCATCGGCTTAATCGGCTAACGCCCTGACGAGCGGCCCCTCCTCAGGTTCCTCTTTGCTTCGCCGTGGGTAACCAAGCCACGGCTATTGAGCCCTCCCGCCTCAACAATGCGGGAACCCACCGGGAGGGTAATCCACCACGATGGCCCAGTGCGGGTTGGTAGAACAAAGACGTGCCGCCAAACGGCCTAGCCGTGTTCCGGTTCGATGCTCGGTATAGCCACTAGAGGAGTTGGGTTGAGATAGCTGTTCCATTGCAGGCTGACTAGCCCGACACGCGGTGTTTTGGTCGTATCGGGAGACTGGTCGCGGAGGGTAGCGGGATCTGAGGCACGGTGCGCCGCTGGCCGACCGCAGGTAATTAGGGGCCCAAATAGTGTGCCAGCCACACGAAAGGCTGCCACGCCAACTTTCGAAAAATCCCGAAATGCACCATCGTGCTGGTTGGCAACCAGATGGGGAGGGCCCGATGGACATTCCGGGAGGGCTCGGGCGTCCCCGCAGTCGCCGGACTAGTGCCCCAATGATGGCACCCTTACAGTACGTGTCTGTAGGTTAGCAGCGTGGAACCTCGTCTCACTTCCTTCTCCTCTCATCCCTTCACTCCTATACAAACATGGCTAGGAAAAGAAATACTGGAGTTCAACAGCAGCTGCACAAAGTGCACCTCAATTCGTGCGTGTGATATATGTTGCAGCCATAATTATTGTTTTGTAAGTCTGAGTTGTGAGTTTTTTTGCGCCTAGTGTGCAGTTGCAGTGAGTTGCAGCCTTTGCATTCTTTAATATGATGGTCGTTATGTAAAGTGCAGGTGCAGCCAGCAGGATTAGCAAACTTTGTGAAACAGTTTCTATTGCAGTAGCCAAATAAAGAAATATCGAAGTACCTTTCATCAGCTTATTATTATTTCTTAATATGAAAAGTAAAATGGAATAATTAATATTAAAATACAGGTATCCTGTCCAAAGATGGACTAATTAGCCAAAACTAACTCATATTATTCTAAAGTGCATTCAAACTGCCTTTGTATAGTATGAATGTGTATGACTAGAGTAGGGGAAGACCCCTACGATAGATGGCCCGCTTCAAAGATATTTTTTAAAACTTGCTCCACATTAGGAATTTCTTCTGCATCGTGAATACGATCACAGACATTTAAACTCACATACACAAACTAAAACCGGAATAACTTTGTGTAGGCCATGCAAATATTTGTTCCGTGCGGGAATCGAACCCGCGACACTTAGCGCAGCAGCCAATCTCTCAGCCACTGCACCAACCGTGCCTTTGTATTATTAATATGGCTAGAGATGAGATGAATATTGAGGTAACGGCAAATATAGATAGAAGAAGCTATGAGAATACTCTTGAGCTCGATCTCATCTGATGGTCAGCGATGGATGTGGTCTACGATGAAGCACGCGAGCCTACAGGTTCACTCTTGACTGAAGCATACATAGAATACAAATGCATGCAGAGAGTTTTACACTTTGGGCCGGTTCCCAAATTTTATTTTGAATTAAGATTGTGTCAAATCCTACATTATTGCCATAGTTGGCTGTCAGGATAAAGTCGAGTTTGAGTAAAACTCAATTTCAAAATTTAAATCAGATATCTGGGGTTAAGCTGTGCGTATTTCTATAGCAAAGAAAGCATGTATCACATTAATATAATTGACTAAACATGCGAAAATCATAATAATGAGGTGCGTTCGGTGCGATGCGCGTGCGCAGCTCGCAGACGGGTCTATCGGCGGAGCGAGGCGCGCGCGCCCACCGCAACGCGACTACACACTCGTATACACACACATATGTAACATGTACGAATTTCGGTCACAACAAGCCTGAATTTCTTATGAATATTCTTGAAAAAATTGTGCAGTGGTTGTGAAATTTTGTTGTCAATTTTTTGGTAAGTATTGTGAACTATGTTCGCTTGTTGTGTTATACTATACACGGTTTCATACAGATGAAGGGTCGATTTTTTCAAGTTTTATTGCCGAGAAATTACAAACTATTCTTAGTTAGAAAATGTACCACCTTTGTACCGCTTATTTAGCAGCTGTAGTGTTTTGGCAATAAAGTGCGTTTATATCCGCTTCCACTAACGATTAAACAATGGTTTTACGCTAAACTCTTATAACGATGTAAATTAAAAAATAGTGATGTGGGTTTACGAGGGTGGCGCGAATGCGTGTGTACTATTACCGGCAAATACAAAACACAAAATATTTTGAATTTAGTTATTTTACTATTCTTACTTGTATCACTCCTAGAACTTCCACATTGGACATGGTCCGTCCAAAGATCTCCTTTAGCAAACAACCATCATCATACCTGGCAGTTGGCGATAGCGGCAGTCATTCGAAGCTGTATGATGGACCATTCTCTCATATCTCTGCAAATTCATAATCTACTTGCTGCTTTTGCCAGAATTATCCCAAGGGAATAAAAGTTATCTATGCACATCTTATACTAAAATTCATCATAATTGGTTCGGCGGTTTACACCTAAAAATGTGACAAGCAACTGTTTATTATAAAAGTGATTCAACTCTGTACAGATTTCTGCCGCGTTTATCAAATGATTAAGTATGGGTTTTGGTATTCGTGACAACCCATTATACTGCTACCATAGGAACTAACTTAAATGCTTAATAAAGGAACAGACACAAACTGTACTGTTCTAATGTCAGCTAATCAATTCTGTTAAACATTGCACTTATACTCTATTCGCTGGAGCAAAAAATAAAAGGTAAACAAACAAACGTCAAACGGTTATAATCCGACTAATCTATACTCATATTATAAAGCTGAAGAGTTTGTTTGTTTGTTTGAACGCGCTAATCTCAGGAACTACTGGTTGGAATTGAAAAAATCTTTTTGTGTTGGATAGCCCATTTGTCGAGGTTATAGGCTATATAACATCACGCTACGACCAATAAGAGCGGAGCTTAAATGAAAAATGTAGCAAAAACGGGAATAAAAATATATTTCTTTTTAGAGTTTCCGTTGCGTGCGCTGCGTAAACGGTTTAGATGGGTAGGTAGGTAGCCGGTTGATGGAGGCGAAGCCGCGTGGGACCGCTAGTTTTAAAAATACAACCTTACAATGCGAAATGGTTACTTTTTTATTTTTTTATTTGTTATAGGCTCGCGATTGACCACTATCTCACGTAAGCGATGATGTGGTCGATACTTTTATAGCATTCTTTAATTTATTATCATAATAGTTCTGAACTCCAGGCTTTCAATATGCTTTTTAATATCGGCTATTGGTTTTGGTTTAAAAACATTTTTTTTTGTTTATACATTAATAATATTGATATTGTTGTAAAACACTGTTGATAAAATAATAATTTAAATGTTTGGTTTTTGTATAAAATTATTATTATATATTTTTATTTTAAATTTTAGTGACAGCAAAGAAGACAACTTGTAAAATCTTTTTTTTATTTTTTGCTTACCTTTTATTTTTTGATAGACAGATATAGAGACCTGCACCATGTTCACCTGTTGCATACAGGGATATCTAGACAACAAAGCAATTATTGTTTGATTACAACGTATGATGACATCCAGCAACCGCTAAACTCAGGTTGCATACAGGGATAGCTAGACAACAAAGCAATGATTGTTTGATTACAACGTATGATGACATCCAGCAACCGCTAAACTCAGGTTGCATACAGGGATAGCTAGACAACAAAGCAATGATTGTTTGATTACAACGTATGATGACATCCAGCAACCGCTAAACTCGGGTTTTCAGCAAGACTATCTAAAAGGCCAGCTGAGTTTAAATAGCACAATATCACACACATTTAATCCCAGAAAGTTTAGGATCTGTACACTGACTGTCAATAATCTATCGAACTAATATACTTCTGTTTTATTTAACGGCTTCTTGTAACAGCTATCAAAAGCTTGTTTGTTGTTATGCTGCTTGCAATGGGTAAACAAAACTTACATACAAACACATGTACGTAATAGTAATATTACAAGCATTGTTCAATATTTTTATAGCAGTGCATGCGCCGTGTACATGCATATTGCATCGTTATTATTGCTTGCATGTTATGTATATGATTTTATACATAAAATGACGATTAAAATTGGATGAAAAGATCTCTTATAACTTCCTGAATAATTTATAGGTGACATATGACATAGGAAGTAAAAGAATATAAGTCTTCATCATCTTCCTGCCGTTGTCCCATGTTACTTGTGGTCGGTGCAACACGTTTCCTTCTTCCACACCGTCCTGTCAGCTGTCACGCTGTCACTGTCTCCCTTTTCTTTCATATCAATTCTCACACAATCCATTCATCTTTTCTTTGGCATACCTCTCTCTCTCCAGCAATCCGCAAAAGAACATAAATCATGATGTGTATAAAATGCTTAATTTCAATAAGCAAGGTAAAGTCATAATCAGTGCTGTTCATCATCGAGATTATCGTTTCAGCTGAAAGACGTGTACCTACTGCTGGACACACCAAGATCTTTCCCAAGCTTTGTTGGTTTGGTCTCCCTTAAGGCGCGGTAGTATTGAATGCTACGAGCTACTTGTAATTTTGGCAATTAGTTCTGCAAGGTTAGACAGAAAACACAGTAATAATATTATAAAGACGAAAGTTTGTGAGTATGTGTGTTTGTATGTTTGTTACTTCTTCATGCTCAAACGGCTGGACGGATCTGGATGAAAGTTGACACAGAGATAGATTATACTCTGGAATAGCACAAAGGACATTATTTAAGTGGTGTGCAATAAAGTATATAATAAATAAATAGGATACTTTTTATCCCGGGAATATGTTCACTTGGAATAATTTTCAACATTCACGCGGGCGCAGCCGCTGGCAGCAGCAATATAATAGTTTACTAGTAGATTCACTCGTTTGGAAATAGAGAAAACTAGCTTATAGCTCTCCATGGTATCGCATCCTCATTCTAAGGATGATAATTATGTAACTTGTCTAACCCGATCCGGTCGATTATTGTTTAAACAATATTATTGTAAAGGCTGTTGATTTCATTCTTCTCGAGTCAACACAACATCCTCTTTGTCTTTTTAAACCGTGACAAACTCAGGCTTGCTTACATTAGGCATAGAAAAATACAACCTCAAATACATGTAGGTCTATGTAATGAATATAACTGTTTACAAGCAACTGACGCGCATATCATGAATGTTAGTGAAACGATAATACTCGTAACTCATTGTAACAATTTGTCACTCGTAGCATTCTGTAGTATTTCGCTGAAAGATGAGAATGTTCAGTACGAAACTTTAGGCATGTCAGCTGATCGACGCAGTCAAGTGCATGTCGCAGAATGTCCTAAATCAGCATGTAGTTAAATTATAGTTTTGTTCTTTCAATCGTTGTTCTGCCTTAAGTTAAGCAAAAGTATCTATCACACTAGCCATTCGTCAAACAGTTGAAAAGCGCAGTGGAAGGCAACGCACTTGTGGTACCCCTGTAGGGGTGACCGCTGATTGTTTGATTGCTACTCAGAGGCTTAAAAAACCAACTGCTAACTATATGTTGTAAAATATGTCAATCTGCCTTCCCTACCCAGTTATGTTCGAGTCGGCTTCCAGTCTAACCAGAAGCAGCTGACTTCCAATATTTTGCATGGAGCGACTGGCGGCTGGTATGTCGTTTTGTGACAAATATTTTACATGGAGCGACTGGCGGCTGGTATGTCGTTTTGTGACAAATGATTTGCATGGAGCGACTGGCGGCTGGTATGTCGCTTTGAAACAAATATTTTGCATGGAGCGACTGGCGGCTGGTATGTCGTTTTGATACAAATATTTTGCATGGAGCGACTGGCGGCTGGTATGTCTTTTCGTGACAAACATTTTACATGGAGCTACTGGCGGCTGGTATGTCGTTTTGTGACAAATATTTTACATGTAGCGACTGGCGGCTGGTATGTCGTTTTGAGACAAATAATTTGCATGGAGCGACTGGCGGCTGGTATGTCGTTTTGTGACAAATATTTTACACGGAGCGACTAGCGGCTGGTATGTCGTTTTGTGACAAATATTTTACATGTAGCGACTGGCGGCTGGTATGTCGTTTTGAGACAAATAATTTGCATGGAGCGACTGGCGGCTGGAATGTCGTTTTGTGACAAATATTTTGCATGGAGCGACTGGCGGCTGGTATGTCGTTTTGTGACAAATATTTTGCATGGAGCGACTGGCGGCTGGCATGTCGTTTTATGACTAATATTTTGCATGGAGCGACTGGCGGCTGGTATGTCGTTTTGTGACAAATATTTTACATGTAGCGACTGGCGGCTGGTATGTCGTTTTGAGACAAATAATTTGCATGGAGCGACTGGCGGCTGGTATGTCGTTTTGTGACAAATATTTTGCATGGAGCGACTGGCGGCTGGTATGTCGTTTTGTGACAAATATTTTGCATGGAGCGACTGTCGGCTGGTATGTCGTTTTATGACTAATATTTTGCATGGAGCGACTGGCGGCTGGTATGTCGTTTTGTGACAAATATTTTGCATGGAGCGACTGTCGGCTGGTATGTCGTTTTGTGACAAATATTTTACATGGAGCGACTGGCGGCTGGTATGTCGTTTTGTGACAAATATTTTGCATAGAGCGACTGGCGCCTGGTAAGTCGTTTTGTGAAAAATGTTTTACATGGTGCAACTAGCAGCTGGTATGTCGTTTTGAGCCAAATATTTTACATGAAGCGATTGGCGGCTGGAATGTCGTTTTGTGACAAATATTTTACATGATTCGACTGGCGGCTGGTATGTTGTTTTGTGAAAAATTAACACTTTTCTCAACCAGCAAATGGGTAACACGATACCTCTTGTCAGGACTGTCGTCAAGAAGTATTTAAGAACAATTTTTTTTTTCTTTTTTTTTAAAAAACGGTTGAAGTTTTCACGATGTTTTCAAATATCTACCTACATAGAAAGAATGCCACTATAAAAAAAAATTGGTAGGGTAGGCAAAAAGTAGGGTAGGGTAGGCAGTTGACAAGAGTGAAGCCGCGGGCACAGCTAGTACAATAATAATCCAAAGCAAATATGTTAAGTTTTCTGTTTTATTAATTGCCCGAAACCCATTTTCCTGCTATCCTCGTACCAAAGTTAGTTTCACTCGACTACCGCATATTCATGCCTACTATTACACGCATTAGCATACTGTGTATGACACTGCAGTTTACCGCAAGTGCACTATCTAAGCATATAAAGTGGTTAATACCGTCATATTATCGTGTCATAGTACTTACAAAAACTAAAACTGATTAGAGTCCGTTAGAGTCCGTTTGTAAGTTTAGGATGTAGGACGCTGAACATACAAGCTAGTAAAAGATACCTTAGAATTAGATAACTGATCTTGAACAGGGTGCAATAGACATGAGACAATTACCTTATTGAAAACTTACTTGTGGAAAAACGAATGAACAAGGTTGACTGGTACAGAATGGTAACATTCAGTACCTACATAGTTACCTATTTACTAATGTTTTACATTATCTTACTTAATCTTATTAATATTATAAATGTGAAAGTTCGGATGTGTGGATGTGTGTATTTGTTGCTCAATCACGTCAGAACGGCTGAACGGATCTGGATAAAATTTGGCACAGAGATAGAATATAGTCATGAATAGCACATAGGATACTTTTTAACCCAGACATATGTTCTCTCGGGATAATTTCGACTTTCACGCGAGTGAAGCCGCTGGCAGAAGCTAGTAATTAAATTAATGAACTAAGGGTCTAATTCAAAAGTTTTTGCCTCTACCTCTCATATGTTACTAATGCTGGAGCTTTTATATGCTCAAAAGCTGAAATTATGACGTTACGAGTCCCGACTATAGTTCGGATTTCTCAAAGTTGTTGCGAATAGAAAATGCTTCACACTTCGGGGACTACAAAAGCCCAAACACAAATGTTAAGTTAACCTTCTGTACATTATTTAAGACAGTTTTGGTACATCTTGTTTCTTTGATATTTGCGCGTGTTGCTATCACGTCCATATTGACAAGAGATCACGACCCGCCCGCTGATTCCTGACGCACGCTCACTGATACCAGACCAGCGGTAACTCCAACCCAATGACCTCAAAGAATAAAATAAAAATAGGAGCATTGACTGCTCTATATTGTTATCAAAGTTTTCTTAATCACCGCGATTTCGTGACGCGAATCTCTTGTTTATGACGTCGTACTTGTTCGTTTTAACTACCTGACTTTGTTCTGTAAAAACAGAGTTATTAAGAAAATCCCATAGAGAAAAGCACTTTCAGTTCATTCTCTAGCCAACTTTTCGTTTTTTTTTTAAATTTACTTTTTTTTTTATAACGTTAGTGTCACGTTAAATGATAAATGATTTTATTTCTGTAAGTAGTTTTGTACAAACACTTTTACATGTCGATCATATTTTTAAAACTAGATGAAGTCGGCGTTTCCTATCTGACTACTCTGAGAAGAAAGGCCGAAACAAACTCAGAGGTCACAGTCTCTTTTAAGGTCTATACAAAATCTTTGTTAGATCATGTGAAGACCATGTAGACTGAAGTCTGAAATGGTCTTTTGAGGAAAGAACCAGCCAGTTTGAGTGGACCTGTCCAGTCAGTGCACGCATTTGTCAATAACCGTGCAGCTCAACTCAGAATTTAAGGAGCTCAACGACATTCGGGTAGGCCGCATAAACTACTCAAACTGCCAGACCATGATTAAAACTAATTTGGATAAATTAAAATTAAAAACAAACAAAAATTGAATCCACATAGTCTTCACATTCACAACAATTAAAATAAACTTAAAATAAAATAATATAATACTTTAAAAAGTAAATATTCTTGTCATCGCAAGAAAACAAAAAAAAAACAAAATTCACGGTGCAAAATATATAAAAAAAAAACAAATTAATTGGAGCAGCTCAATCCCAATCGTTTGATCACTATCTCACCGGGCGTTGTTGTAGTCGATTATGAAGCAAGCTTAAATCGGTCCAGCCATTTGCAAGTAATACGCTTAACAAAGAACAGCAATTTCATTTGAATTATATATATATGGGTTTTTTTGTTACAAACGGATTAACCAAATGATATAATTAATTCAATACACATTATTTCCTATTTTGTCTCAGGTTCAGTGTTTAATTATTTTAGAACGCGTGGTCGATGAGCTAATTATTTATCTTGTCTTAAACGATATTGTATTGGTGAGGTTACAGTTGCTTGCTGTCTTGCAAGCAAGTTCATCATTGTTATGTTTGACCTTAAAGGGCAAGCCTGATATTGGAGTAGTTAATAATTTATTCAATTGAAGGTCGATTTTGCTCTAATTTGATGTTACTTTTTAGCGTTTATTTAATCAAATCAAATCAAAGTACTTTATTTTAAATAATTCGTTTATAGATAATTTCGAATTGTCAAACAAAAGATGAATCTAGTTGCACATTCGAAAGCGTCAGTAGGTCTCTATGGAAAAGAACGTGCAAGAAACTCCACGGACACTCTTTGTGATCAGTTTTATTTACAAGTATTTGGTTACATCATTGTTGTTGGCAAATTACATATATGCGAGAACCATGTGAAAAGACAGGAAAGAAAAACTGATGGCACCCATTCACGAACATGATGCATGGATTGGCACCACTCAGCTCAACCATCATGAAAGGAACCGAATGATGCAAAAAATTTGCCACCATCAGAGAGACATTAGAGAGGTATTAGAAGTTAATAGTAAAATATCTTAAAATCACGCCCATATTCCTCGAAGTTCGGTGTAGGCAGAAGACAAGTGCACTTATATCACATACCTAAGTACCCACATTTCGCCAGTTGTTTTAAAGTTCCATGTAATTGCGGGCGAGCCTATTGCCATAAACCGGACACAAATCCAAACTTCGAACTGCTACTGAGAAATTGCACATGTTAAACCAAATAACACTTTGCCCGACCTCGGAATCAAACCTAGTACCTCGTGCTCAGCAATAGCGCTTGCTAACACTACACTAAAAAGTCAGTATTAGTTATTCAATAGTGAAATTGTCCAAATCAGTATTTTGATTATAGCCAGTCGAATAACTAGGTAACTTGTAAACTTGCGTCACTTGCCTACGTTACTACGCATGTTTTACGAGTTTTCTCTCCACGTGTACTTTCAAGGTGCCGCGATAAATCTGAGGGGTTCTGCGATTGCAGCCGCGGTACTAACAGTTACGACCACATAACATCTGGATAATTTTATTATCAATTACATAGGTACTCCGTGACTGTAATATTGTAATATTGCGGTCTGTAGGATCACGACACCCTATTCCATTCCATGTCTAGTCATAGAGGTCACCCAAATCGCACCAATAGCTCTGGCTTCCAGCCTTTGGCATGCAAACATATCTAGCACCTTTTCAGCTGAATGGTCTCCTTAATAGACTACTCAAAGATTTGTCTGCTTTCACAGCTCAAATAGCAAGCCATGCTATTTTTGTAAATAAATGTCGCTGTAAGAGCAGGCAAATACTGAAAATAACGAAAAACGAAGGATGAAAAAAAAATGTGAGAGAGGAATATTAGATGCCCCGAAAAAAAATGGATTATGAGCAGGAGAGATGAAACGCAAGTAACTAAAGAGTAATTAACAGAAATGTGGATGGATGGAGAGGGAGAAGGAGGCCAAAGAAAAGATGGATGGTTCGTGTGAGGAATGATAGGCAAGAAAAGGAAGTCAGTGATAGCGTGACGGTTGACGATGAAATGGAAGAAGAAAATGTGTTGCGCTGATCCCAAGGAAACACGAGATAAAGACAGGAAGGTGATAAAGTGCAGGAGGATGATGACAATGATTTCACTATAAGCAAGTGAGCTTAGCAAACAAGGGTTTAACTCCGATATAATAACAACCACTGCTGGGACTAGTGTGTGTGCGAGTCACTGCTATTGGCACAGCTGGTAGAACGTGAATGACTTTATAACCATCTGTTATGATGGGATTGTCATTATTGGTTTGTTGTTTGGCTGTCAGGAGTTATCTGCTGAATTGGAGCCGCTCAGGGAGGCCCTCCGCGTTCTGCAGTACCCGGATGTGCGCGGCGATGCTGAAGTGGCCACCCAACGAGGCCCAGACATGTGATAAAAGAAATGAGCTCTTTTTCTTATGTATTGTATATAATATTTTTGTTCCTTTTAATTTATATACCGGTACTTAGTATTGCGTTAAATGTTAATCGTCCATTTAACAATGTAATTCTATTAGCTGGCTAACAAATCACTTTGCTGGAACCAATTTATAGACATGCACTTGAATGACAAATCAATGCTTGATTATTTTTATAGTCAATTATAGGAAATAGTTAGCCAATCGGTTAATATTGTATTTAATTGAAACAAAAATATTACCTAACTTCTTCTGAGGCAGTCTGGTAAAAAGAAATAGTCTTTTTTTCTTTATTTCATCTTTCTCATTTGAAAAACGTTGCCCACATTAGGGTTTTTCTGATATCCTGGGTGCGTTTACAATATTAACTTACATAACAAACAGCGAGACGTGGTCGCTCACAATGGGCCTCATCAGAAAGCTTAGTCACCCAAAGGGCGAATGGAGAGGGCTATGATCGGAGCTTCCTTGCGTGATCGCATCAAAAATGAGGATATCCGCAGGAGAACCAAAGTTACCGACATAGCCCGAAGAATTGCGAAACTTGTGTAGCAGTGGGCAGGGCACAATGCTCGCAGAACGGATGGCCGATGGCGCTGAAAAGTTCTGGAAAGGCAACCGCGAACCGGAAGATGATACGTTGGAAGGCCTTCCACTAGGTGGACCGATGGCCTGATTAAGGTTGCCGGAATCCGTTGACTGCGAGACGCACGGGATTGGTCAATGTGGCGACGCCTGGGTAGGCCTATGTACAACAGTGGACTTCTGTGTGCTGATATTATGATGATGATGATGATGATGATGACACAAACAGCTAGATCCAGAGTTTGTACCCTACTTTCCTATAACGATTTGTAACTGTAGATAATACCCAGTTTTGAGCAGTGACAATACAGACGACATTAACTCGGCTCTTTATCGTAACAGTTACAAGCTTTGTAGACATAATTAGTATTATCAATCTAAGTTTTCATTGACCGTCTGTATCGGGCTATAAATCGAGAGTAAATAAAGACGGCCAGAGTTCACCCTGCATTATATACTACAGTACTATCCTTATACACAGCGTATATGCGCAAGCGACGGTTCTAGGGTTCTAGGTAATGCTCCCTTGATGCTAGTTCAAATCGACGCCTAAAGAGAGAGAGCTGTTTATAATCTGCGATGATGCGATTGGATTTCCATTTAAGCCCGGCTCTGTTTTTGTGTTTAAACATAATTAAAGACTTGAAGAGAACACAATAGAAATGTAGACGACCGTGGTTTAGACTACCTATTACCACAATATAAATATACAAACGCGTCCGCGGTGATGTCTGAGTCGCTTAGGGGTCTCGTGGATGCGCATGTTTGTGTGAGTATGCCGTTTCGAGCGTTTGTAGATAGTTTCCGTACAGTTCGTCCATATTTATTCTATGCTATTACTAATTATTGATTAGTCTATTACTACTAATTATCAATTTTCTACTCATTGTTAAAATTTATTTTGTGTATTAAGTTTATTCTTTGATATATCGTATTAATAGTTTCATTTGTATGTTTTTAAATAAAAGCGATTCGTTAAACTCTAAAAATTGTATCTACCACTATTTGTCTCTTTACCATCCAAAGGTTGACTGGTAGACAATGCCTAAGGCATTAAGTCCGCTTCCGTACTTTTGTGCGCGTTAAGTATTAAATAAATGAATAAATAGTATCAATATCTGAGTTTTTAAGTAACATCGACTTATGCGTTTTTTGCCTTTTTTATGAAATAAGAATCACTTAAAAATTATTAATGAACCTTAAACATATTCGGCAAGCAAGTTTTGTATCATGTTAAGATACGTTATTGTTGTTAATTTTACCGCATACGCTGGTCAGTATTAACGGACGTTTTAAAAAAGATTACCGTAAAAGGTTACGTTGCCATTCAATAGTATCGAGATTTTTTTTAAACGTGTTTCGGCCGCAACGAATTTTTCAGACATATGTTCAAGATTAACATATATTTTTCCGCTGCCACATATTTAATAAATTTGGCAATTTTTTTTTTAAGAAAGCCTGTATTCGGCGTAAAGCTTCTTAACTCGGAGAAACTTTACTGAAGTTATCGAATTTTCTTATTAATTATTTATACCTTAGAGCTCAGATCTTCATTCTCTCAGCATTTCAAGTGCGTCGAAATACATCGCAATTAATGCACTATGTATTAAACAAGTATCTCACGTAATTATTTTTATGCGTTGTTTTTATCTCGTCGCAGTCTATCACGACTTTTAAAGTCGTGTCATTGATGCCTTGTTATTACGTTTAGATGCAAACATAGTAGTGATATCCTTTGCGGATGAAAATTAGATGGGATGAAAAAAAGAGGTAAACGAAAAGGTTTGACTCATCTGCTGGCATTCCTTTTTTCAACTTTATACAGTATAGCTTACCCCCGCGGCTTCGCTCTTGTCAACTGGCTATCTAACTACCTATCTACCCTATCTACTTACCCAACCTTGCCACTACCAAATACTGAATTTCGTAGGCAAGATTTTGCTACTTTGGGTTACATTATTGCAATTTTCATAGGATCTCTAATTTTTTCAACATAATTTAGAGACTTTGTTATTCGGGAATAATGTAGCTTTCCATAGGTGAAAGAATTTTTAAAACCAGTCCAGTAGTTTCGGAGCCTATTCAGTACAAACAAACAAATATACAAAGAAACAAACAAAACAATCTTTCCACTTTATAACATTGGTATAGATTTTACTTGAACCGATTGTCTATTCTGACCATCAGAGCTCAGTTCTTCAGTGATTATCATCATCATTTCGGCCGAAAGACGTCCACTGCTGGACATAGGCCTCCCCCAGGCGTCGCCATATTGACCGATCCCGTGCGTCTCGCATTCAGCACGTTCCCGCAACCTTAACCAGTCATCAGTCCACCTAGTGGGAGGCCTTCCCATGCATCGTCTTCCGGTTCGCGGTCGCCATTCCAGAACATATCAGGAGCATCGGCCATTCGTTTTGCGAGCAATGTGCCCTGCCCACGGCCACTTAAGTTTCGCAATTCTTCAAGTACTGGACAATATATAACCCACACCAAGCCAGCGTTTGACGATGATATTAGAAACTATACGAATAAATGATATATAAACTGTATATATGCCGGTTGAAACTGAACGACTCCTTACGTGATGATCTCTACCAGGCAACTACTATCGCAAGCCGCATTAAGGAACTTCGTTCCAAAAAAACAGAAAATTATTTCTTTCTATACCTGCTTATTCATAAGAGACTACTTTCTTCCACAAAAAAATGTCAATTAGTAAACAAACAGCAAAATGACCTACAGCAGTAAGAAAACCTGGTCCGCAATACGTAGACTTACTGGTAGGCCATCGGACCCTGTCAACTAAGGTTACGTTACAGGCAATCAAATAGCCCAATAACTGCTACCCAACGGCAGACCTCCTCGTAAACTTCCAAGAACAAACGGTACTGTTTATACCGTGTGAAAATTCTACCTATATCAGTAAGCCTTTTACTCACACAGATATCATTCCGGCCATCAAGGCACTAAGGAATGGCAAGGTCGCTGGTGTTGATGGCTTAATTGTTGATCAGATTAAACACCTGGGGCCTTTCGTGGGTCTTGCAATTATATAATAAATGCATAGCTACCGCAAACATCCCCAAATTATGGAGAAGGACCAGGATCATTGCACAGCCAAAACCAGGTAAGCCCACCGACGATCCCAAAAGCTATTGGCCTATTTCTGTTAAGTCATACATACAAACTGTTTGAAAGACTCTTACTTAACCGCCTCACAATAGAAATTGACGCAATTCTAATACATGCAGGCAGGCTTTAGACCTGGCAAGTCTTGCTCAAGCCAGGTCTTTCAACTGACAGAGTTTATAGAGAATGGATACGAGGGTAACAGAGTCTCTGGTGTCGTATTCTTTGACCTCTCGGCAGCTTATGACACCATTACCATCAAGAGACTGCTCGGCAAAGTCAGCAAACTTACCAATGATCTGAGAAGAGATCTTTTTTCTTTCTTTTTTATTTATTTGGGAAAACAAACGATTACACACTACAACAATACATAAAATTTAAACAGGAAGAAAAACAAATGTGCACCCAGTGACATTTTCCACAAAATATAAAAAAATACAAAATAAATACGACTTGCGCTTACAATTTAAAACTAAAATTTCCTAAATAAAAGTAGTGAAACTTAACTAGCATGTATATAAAAAAAAATACCTACGAAGTTATATAAAATAAATTGAAATATTAATACATAATTATAAAACTATTAAATTATTATAAAATATATATTATATTACGGATTAACATGTCAGCAGAATAAACTGTATAAACAAGGCGTCAGCAAAATAAATTAAATTATTATTAAACAATTATTGTTAATTATACATTTTTGTTAATAATATATAAAAAAAGAAGCAAAAGGAAAAAAAAATGTTAAAAGAAATAAGAAAAACTACGAGTCACTAATATCATCCCAAACCCATCGAAGACACAGTCGTGCGCATTCCATCTTTGCAACATGCACGCAAACCGGACACTCAACATCACGAGGCGGGGAACCTAAGTCGAAAATTGCTCGATCCCTACATCAGCTTGTGACGCTGGACAGGGCTTTAACTTATAAATCACACTGCTATAAAACAAAAAGAAGGTATACTCGGAATAACTTTCTCCGTCGTATTATGCCCACCAACAGGGGGGCAACAATTCAACTGTTGAGCAGTGGTGGCCCAGTGGTATCGGCCGCGACTTACTAGTTGTAGGTCGCGGGTTCGAGCCCAGGCAGGCGCTTTACTTTGTGTAAATTATTTCATCACCACTGCTCTCAAAACGATGAAGGAAAACATCGTGAGGAAACCGGCATGTCCTAGAGCCAAAAATTCGAAGACATGTGACATCCACCAACCCGCACTGGGCCCACGTGGTGGATTACGGCCCATTCTCTCTCACAGAGAGGAGGTCTGTGTCCCAGCAGTGGGAACATTAATAATCTGATGATGATGGCAACACTCGATATTCTCCGCACAACCAGCACGTCTAATTGTTTCTCTGCTGGCGAGTTTGCGCGCCCAGTGTAGCACCAACGCAAAGCAACTAGACACCCTAAATTAGACATGTCAGATAATATCGGGCTGCATAAAACCAATTCCACTAAATAAACTCTGCCCACTAGCAGGTATAGCATCTCCTGCTGTACGAAGTGATGTCGCATGCGCGATGCAAAAGAAGAACCAGGAATCCCGACATCACTTCTATGACCACTTAATAACTCGGGTAGGACTAAAAAGTCGAAAGAGCTTCCTGCGAACCACCCGGGCGATCCAGGACAGGCCATCTAGGGAAAGGAGCAAACTGTGGCTAGAGAAGTACCCACCACCTCATGACTTCATTTAGCCCAAGCAGTATCTTCCCCTCGGTTATGAAATGCAGTGGCCCGTGTGGAAGGCACTGAATCGGTTGCGCACCCAGGAAGGCCACTGCAAATATAATTGGCAAAATGGGGGATTATGAGTACATTGCACGATGGGTGTAATTGCGGTGCTCCTGTACAGACTATGCCCCACTTGCTGGAGTGTCCCGACTGTCCATTCACTTGCACCTTGGATGACCTGTATAATGCCTCTGACGCTGCAATAAACGTGGCCACATATTGGGCTATAATAGTTTGATCAAATGTAACACAGAAAAGAAAATAGTATATTATGCAACTAGTGAATAAAGGACGGTTTTAAAGCGAGGGCCATAGATGAATCACGAACAAGCGAAGGATTCTAACAACTGAATCACGACCGCAGGGAGTGATTCATGATGATTGAATCACGAGCATAGCGAGTGATTCAAGTGTTAGAATCCTGAACGACGCGAGTGATTCATGGCCCTCGATATAAATCCGTTTTATTCAAGAGTTGCATACTATATTTTATACCATGACTTCGAGAAAAAGAAGGATTTAAGCCAAAAACACAAGGAATAATCATAAATAAATAAATGGTTTATTACCTTCAAAATGTACAGAAAATGAGAAACCTTAGGGTTTCACATTTTTTGTAAATTGAAGCTGAGCCTTTGAGTTTGAGTTTCCTAAACAGCACCTGTGTTTCAGGGGCCAGTGACCATCTCCGTTAAGTTACATAATTATAATTAATTAAACACCAATGCAATTAATATTAGAATTACAATGCAAATAAGTATTCACTAAACATCCTAGACCAAAATAAAATCATTATCAAAATCCTAAATATAAACAAACTCAAAATTAAATCGACGAAGGAGTTTGAAATTCGAATATTCTTTGCACAAGAAGTTTGTATCGAGTATTTTATGCGCAAATAGGTTGTATTGCATTGAGATGGCGGTCAAATATAATATATTGGTGTGTTCTAAATTCAAACACCAAAACAGTGATTAAAAGTGCTTTTTATTCACTGTTTTCAGTGAATAAAATAAGCTTTTTAGAGGGGGAATGGTATAAAAATATATATTGATACCAAGATAAAACTTTAACAAAGGGAACAACTCATACCTGCAGGAACCACCTGTAAGTCCTTTGTTCTGTCGTGAGCTACAGAATTCGTGACCTGCTGCTTGACAGGTAACTTAATAAATGAATCATGTGGTAAGTACACCACTAGGTAGGTACAGTCAGCAGGTATTACACGTGTTCTATGATGAAAGTAAACGTGCTTCCGCTCATTACATACTTGGATATTCCTTAAGGATAATAAACTAGAGGGCAAGGTTCTTTGTGACGTATGTGATGGTGTAAAAGCAACAGAAAACAATGTCATTGCCAAGTTATTATTCTTTTGACTGATATATGGTAAGGTTGGCTCTATATCTTATTGCCATGGCCATGCTAACCAATACAACTAAAGTCTCCGCCTGATAACAAAAAAATATAACTCATTAAGCTGACTTGTACCTTACATAACTTGGAAACATGATTTTTTGTTTATTAAGATATTTCGGTAATTTTGGTCTCAAATAATAGATATAGACATAAACCCTTTTATCCGTTTAAATCATCTAAATCAGTCTTTTACCCGCGACTTCGCTCGCACTGAAGCCATTAAAAAAATTGTTTATTTTTAAATAAAAATCCTATGTTACTTCTAATACCTCCAAGAATATGTGTACAAAGTTTCATGATGATCGGTTCAGTAGATTTTGCGTGAAAGCGTAATAAACAAACTTACTTTCACATTTATAATATTAGTATTGTATATAGTTTTAACTCATTACTGAATGTCAAATGAAATGAGGTCACGGACGCCCCTTACCGCGATACGTTTTGTTTTGGTCGCGTTAGCGACAACGCCTTAACATTTTTTTGTATCGTTTTGGAATATTGGAATACATTTGGTAGACAGGACAGAAACATTTATTTTTTTGTTATTTGGAGGTGAATTTATCATGATGAGTGTTTTTAGTAACAGGACAATATGTACGTTACTTGGTTTAATTTGGGTTTACCTATTTAATCAATTTAGTTTTAGGTTTGGTGACTAACCTAACTTGTCTTTAGGTTTCCTTTCAATCAAAAAGGGAAAGGTTTCAAGAATTAGCGCTGACTGGTTTATGTAAATGGTACCTAATTTTAATTATTCCATAGTAGTTAGTTCTAACTCAGGGCCTAAACTAAATCAATTTAAAGTTAAATAATATGGAACATAATGGAACATAATTCAAATACTCGTACCCATTGTTTATAAAATCTTGTACTGTTTAGCAACTGTGGCTAAATGAACAAAGTTTTTATAATTTAAAAGAATTTATGGCAAAGAAATGTTGATTCTTATGATAAGTACAAATTTTGCTCCACCGACCCGCACTGGGCCCGCGTAGTGGAGGCCCATTCCCTCTCTTACAGAGAGGGGGCATGTGTCCCAGCAGTAGGAACATTAAAATGCTTAAGATGATGATAATGAACATTTTTAACCGACTTCAAAAAAAAGGAGGAGGTTATCAATTCGTCGGCATCTTTTTTTGTAAAAAAAAAAAAAGAATGTTAAAAAATATGTTCCCCGATTACACAAAGACGCCTGGACCGATTTCGAAAATTCTTGTTTTGTTTGAAATGGTATACTATCCATTTGGTCCCATAGTCATCAGGTCAGGATCTGATGATGGGATCTTGGAGAAATCGTGGGAACTCCTCAAATATTATAGGCATAAACATAGCGATTTAGGTATTTTCATCAACAATGCAATCATTTGAACTCAGAAAGTATCATTAATTTGGTGAAGTGGAACTGGTGAAGAAGACCACAGAGAATGGAACTCCTTAATGCAAAAATGTCATGGGTATAAGATATCTCGAATAGTTAAACGACTATGATGAATCAAATACTTGTAAATACGTAGTACTGATGCAAATGATACCATCGAACTGATCTGATGAATAAGCCGGCAGGTAGTCACTGGAACTCCGAAATAAAACAATGTATCCTAGTCGTGTTTGGGCTTATTGGAATCGTCATGAGATTTACTATGGCAATATATGATTTTTATGGCAATTGGTGGTACCTAACAAAACTAAAAAGAGATAAATAAAAAACTTGTTAGCAAAAAACAGTTTTTTTTTGCTTTTTGTGAGTAGATTGCCCAAAATGTTGCATTCTTAGTAATAAATTAGCTAAACATGCTTGTACGTTTTTCACTTTGTTAACATTATTTTAGGTAGGCATAGGTACCATGTTTTACGTAAATTAAGGCATTATTATTTAGTTTAAGCATTAAATTTTCGACACTACATGTACATCTTATTTGCATTTTTAAATCATTATTCTATTCTATTATATTTTATTTATCTATAAATCATTATTATTATTTGATAACCAGATTCTAAATTCGAATTCTCTAAGTATAGAAAATTCGAATTAAGAATCTGCCAATCCGATTTTTAACCGACTTCCGAAAAAGGAGAAGGTTCTATGTTCGACATTATGTTTTTTTTTATGTATGGTCACCGATATCTCCGTCAATTGTGGACCGATTTTGAAAATTCTTTTTGTTTGAAAGAGTATGTTCCAAAATTGGTCCCTTTTTAATTTATGAAGATCTGATAAAGAACTTCGGAGATATAGAACAAAACTCTCAATAAATAACGGCAAATCTCTCGGGATTGCTGCAATCGCATGTCTGTTTATTATTTATACCATTTCATAACATAACATCACGCCAGTACGCTCTTAAGAGGTACGCAGATCTCTCATTTCACCGGTTATGTTCAAGTTTCATGATATTCGGGTAATCTATTCTTGCGTTATATGTACCTTACTAAATACCTTGCCTATTAGGAAAGTACAACTAAAAAGTAAAAATAAAAAACATTTTCAAAAAAATACTACTGACTTCCAAATAAAAAAACTACAAAGTGAAAAATAATTATATTCGAAGTCGGTAGTATTTTTATGAAAAACGTTTTATTTATTATAAATAAAGTGAAATACGATCTTCGTATTTAAATCGGTCCACGTGCGAGCTCCAACGACGCAGTGTTATTGCCAACATCAGAATTATGTAAATATAGATTACGTCGCTAATGTCGAGTTCATGCAGTCAACTGTCGATGCAGTGACCTGCCGCCCTCGCGCCCTTGCAACCTCTGATATTTGATACATTAATTCGATGAAACCTACGATAGTCTTGTAAGATTAACTTCATGATCATCTTTTTACACAATATAAAACAGTTGGCCGTTGAAGTGTCCAAAGTGTCACTTCTCTTCCGAGGATCTAAAATGCCACTGACGCCGCGATTTTGCGCGATTGTATAATTTGGGTACAGCGGTTTGAAAACAACATGTAGCTACCAATATACTGAAATATAAAACATCGAGTACTTTTAATTTTATCACCAAATTGTGTAACTTTACCGGCCTAAATTCATTAGATGAATTTACAAACTGATTTTAAAGGTTATTTAAAAAAAATACTTGATAAAATTAATTTAGTTTGAAAAAGTAAAAGTATCATGTACGAATTTTATTTTAAAATAGATCTTGTGGAGGGGCCGAGAAATAACTCGGACACACAATAGCCGCATATTCCCTACTACTCATGAATTAATGAATACTCTATGTAGTAAACACATGGCATTTCCTCCCACTCTTGCGCACTACACAGTATTTCCCGCTTTCTTTTGACGTATACGGCCAGTTGGTATATAGGATGACTTGACCTTTCTTAACCACATTGGGTTGTGCGGTTTTATGACGTCATGGGCTCTTGGGAACGTCACATGAAAGTTTATCTACTGAGTTATGTCAGGTATATGTTGATAGGTCGATGATCATGACCATGCTTTTCAAATATTGGCACAATAAAACCTTGATTTGGCTAATAACTCTTGATAAAAAAAAGTTTGGACGGAATTCGATTCCAAAATAATGTGTTCATCCATGATCATTATGACGTAAGATCAAGGATAACATTGAACATTTTATGGGTTTGCATGCTACGTATGTTTATCCGTTTTAAATGCTGGGCAAGTGTTAATCTGCCCAGTTTCCTCCTATTTTGTGTTAGTCAAGACACTGTTTGCGTGATCTTCATTCATCTTTTTTCCTTTTTTACCTGCATTATTGTCTATTATTCCGCTTTTGAAAAAGTAGGGGTATGTACGATAGTGGTGACATACACAGTCAAGTGGTAACATTGACAGTGCCTTTTTTTTATAAAAACGTTGCTCTAAAAACCCTAGGAATTTCATCCTGTATCGTGGGTGCGTTTACAAACATATAAACTCACATACACAACACCCAGAGCCGGAACAACTATCTGTAGGTCATACAAATATTTGTTCCGTGCGGGAATCGAACCCGCGACACGCAGCGCAGCAGTCAATCGCTCAACCACTGCGCCAACCGTGCGTGCTTTATGCCGTAGTTGTAAGGATGATCTTCATGTCTGCCTATCCCACCGTACGGTACTTTCGAGAAAAAAACCGTTGAACGTGATTTGTCTTATTCATAAATTAAATTAATATGGTTGATTGAGTATTCCTTTGTGTGTGCGACTCGTAAATTATTTGTGTGTTGTTTGTCTATTGTAAATATAATAATTATATAGCATTGACTCTATGCACGTTTTGGCTTACAATGTTAGTGCAAGGAGTAATTTAATAGAAAAAATAAATTGATTAGTAAAAATAAATAATACTAGATCTTAAATAATAATTTGAATTAAAAGTTTCCTAATCTGTCCTTGGATTAATCATAATATTATACGGTTCAAATATTTTTATAATTATGGCCCAATACTTATATTATTTTACTCCGCTTTGGTTCTGTATCTTTTCCATCTCCGATTTCATTCTGTTTCAACTATCTTTTTCTTGGTAACAAGAAAAGGAAATTCCTGATGTTACGAGCCTATATGAAAAATAGCGAAGTATGACTGTATACTTATGTAACAATCAGCCACTCTCCCGTACGTATGCGCAAATCTCAGCTGTTATAACTTTCCTGTGACGTCACTACTTGTGATGACTCACATGACGACAGAGGCCAGCCCGCTCACAGAATAACAGTGGGATGGGATGAGTGTCTGTACAGTCTGTAGGTACTTGTGGCGTTACTTAGTGGACAATGTCACGGCCATCCGAGGTTGTAATTTACCTTGTAGGTAATTCACGGATAGTAACAGTCATGTTGAATCATTGTGAATTTCAACTTTTCTTTTTCTGTTGTCATAGGATTAAACTCACGCTTTATTCTTAGTTACATGGGTATAGGTAGATGGGTAAAAAATACCTATAGACCTCTACGAGCATGCTAGTGAACACACAAGATGATTTTGGTAAAAGAGTGCTCATCATTCATAAATTATCAACATCCTAAGAGCATTTGATTCGAATTCCAAACAAATTGGAAAGGATTTAAATTCACACGGGCGAAATTCAGATCGTCCTAGACAAAAAGTCCAAAATTGACATGCTCTACCGAAACTTCACGTGGTCAATCCCATCCTATACTACTGGACTATCATTATGCTGATGATAGAATGTCACTTCCTATAGTACTCCATGACACAGATAATATACTACAGTACCAAAAAATTGTACTTCAGCTAATTCGGGTCGACATTTTAGGATTCGGATTGACATTCCAGGATTTGATAGACATTCCAGGATTCCGAACGACATTCCAGGATATATTTCTAAAAAGAAAATATGGATGCACTGAGTGAGGAGTGATATGAAAGAGAAGGAAATCGGTTATAGCGTGACAGGAGACAGGACGGAATGAAAGGAGAAAACGTGTTGCTTCGACCCCAAGTTACATGGGACAAGGGCAGGCAGATCTAGGATTCGGACCAACATTCTAGCATTCGGATGGGCAGAGCGCTGACGCTCTTGAATCTGCCCTATGTCTCCGCTCTGTCTACCAAGCACATTGATTACGCTAATTTTCCCTGTGACCGATCACAACAGTCGTCACTGGGTGGAGATATTTTCCACATGTACCTACCTATAATATAATCATTTCGAAGAATATGCATAGAAAACTATCGCTACGAGACGTTTCAGTATTTCCAAGTTACGCACGAAAAAACCACAACAGCACAACGAAACTAACTAAATAAAATTAAAATTTTGTTAATAATTTCAGGTACCTAATATTTTGATTTTCCTCCTATTGTGGTTATGACAAAAAACATTTATTGCAGTTTACTGACAGCTGACCTGTATCACAAGAAACTCATTCATTTACTGATAACAATTAATTGTTTTTGTTTAATTATTTCATCAATATTATTGTTGCTAGGTTGTCTAACTATTGGGTTTTTACTGTACTGTAGGATGTGCAACTATTGGGTTTTTACAGATTTTCTTAATGCCTACATTTATTTTATTTAAACACTAGCACAAAATTTAATTCATAATAAATTAAATTCTGCCAGCGGCTTCGTCCATGTGAAAAGTGTTTTCATCGCTGGTAGAACTTAGTTAAATTTAAGTATGCATTATTTTAAATGTATTTATTACCTATTTAATTACCTAGGTTAACTAAGGGTACCCATCGAGAATATTTTACACACTGCATTAGTAAGAGGTCACAGAATGATTGACAATTGCACTACCTACTATAATCGAGTGTTTTCCATATATTAGATTATGGACTAGCTTCTGCCATTGGGTTCGCCCGTGTTAAAGTCGAAAATTATCTCACGGGAACATACAATGTACTCTCACGATAAAAGTCTATATGTAATCCAGGATATGGTGTGCCAAGTTTCATCCAAATCTGTTCAGCTGTTGAGATTTAAAAAGTTAACAAACTGACCGGCACAATTACATCCAGATTTATAATATTAGTATGGATGTGGGTACGGCTGGTTGACAGAGAAAAGTAAATATCTAACTCTTTTTCAAGGGTTCCGTTCCACAAAAAGAAAAAACTAACGTCATGACTAACGTCCATAAACAATGAAAGCACCGAACATTGCTCTAACGAAAAGATTTTTTTACTGTTCCAAGTACATTTTATAATTTGCTCGACTATTACTCGTAAACTTGTAAAGCCTAATTAGCTGTGATAGTTTTCCTTTTAATTTCGTTATATTATAAATACTGCCGTAATTTTTTTAACATATTCATTTAGCTGGAAGGGGGAGGAGAACACTTGACTCTAACAAAAAATTGCAATTTAAAGCTTAATTTTACGCAAACGGATCGCTGGATCGACCCGTAATATTTTTGAATGCAAGCTTCTTGCTTGTTACTGCTTAGCTGATTTCTGCGTTGCGAATTCGTGTCGCGTCAATTCGCACTTTTGTGTTTGAGCCCTAACAGTTTATCTACCTATTATTTTCTTACGTTTTTATTATTGGGCAATCAGTGATCAAATAGAGAATGGCTTGCCTGGTTATAGAATGATCTTTAAGGATCAAATAGTTATAGTTCTTACTGTATTTCATATTAAATCGTAAATGTTGTTGTAATGTAAGCAGCGATAAAGTTTCAATATCGTAACACGTCATGCACTGAAGTAAACTACAAAGGAGATGGTCTAAAATGTATAAACCGAAAACTCCGAAATCGATACGAAGTAACTGTATGCGGATTGATTGTTTATATCGAGCGAAATAACCCTACATAAGCCGTAGACCACAAATCTATAGGCCTAGGTGCCTATTGCTTTTAATATTCCCACTGCTGAGACACAGGCCTCCTCTCTGTGAGATAGTAAATAAGTGCCTATTAGTTCAAAATAATAAATTAAAATTAAAATGAATAGAACGGTCAAGCACACCTCTGATTTTGGTACTAGAAATAAGAAAATCCTTAGTAGATAATGATTTTTCATGCATAGGTACTTTGTCAGCCTGCAGAAATGATGGATTTGTCAGCCTGCAGCACCGATGGATTTGGAGTATGTGACTTGGGTAGACGATTATTTCACTCGTTCTAAGCAATCGATCGGCATACAGTTTGTTCGTCACACACACTTTACATCTGTAAGTTTTCAGGAACACATGAATTTTTGGAAGTCTGTTCATAATTATCTAAGCACTAAAAGCTATGCTTGTGTACTATTTTATGACGGTAAGAATCCTCATTTAAATAAATCTTGACGTTGATTAGCAATTGCTCAGCTGATTCTAAATTCAAATTGAGAGGTAATATGTGAGTGTACTATAGCTGTACATCGGCCTAACTTTTAGAGAATACTGGCGTAATGATAAGTTTAATTGAAATCTATACAATATTTCAATTTAGAATATTTTAATGAATTGCTTTTAAGCAATTATTTCGACTGAAATTATATGATGTTGATGATAATGAATCAATTGCTAAATGCTATCGAGATTTTTAAAAATAAGGGTGAAAATAAACGAAAACTCTGTTAAAGAATTAGTGTTTTCATAAACAACGACATCAAATTTTCGTAGGCTATTCACTCTGCTACGGCTACGCGGTGCTACGCCTCCGTAGACACGGCGTAGAGGCTGATGTTGACGATAGATACATACATAATTATGAAAACAACACTTCTTCATCCGCGAATATTTTGTAAGCTTCACGCGGGTTCACATAATGACAGAATGCTAATATTTATAATATTAGAAAATAGTTTTTATGTGAAGTCAAGGAGCGCCGTCAGTTAGCACAAACAAAAAATATGACAAGATCTTAATTATAATAAAATTGTTATTGATATCTCAAGTAATATTTCCATAAGAATGATTTACGAATGGTGGAACAATTTGATGTTTGGTAAACGAAACTATTGCCACGTGGGACTGGGAGGTTCTCAGTATTGTGAAGTACGAGTGTTGACAATGCGGCGGACGCACAATCGGAATGTTTGCTAAACAAGTGATAAAGCAACAGTTACCTAATATCTAAGATGAATTGTTGATCAGTTTTAATTTACAATCACAATATCAATTCGATACGTAAATACAACTATATAACATACGCGTTTTTTCCATGGAGGTAGAGTACGCATAAACTAGAAAAATCCTTAAATTATCTACATAATCCGCTTCGTTTACTTCCCAAAATTACTGAATTGGAAAATCAAAACTTTTTTCCAATGGAAAGATTCGCTAAAACGGTACTGTAAATGCCGTGTAAACATTATCTCCAGTAGCGACGGACCCTTTGTCCATTATCAATGGGCTTCATAATGAATAGCTAGCGGTGTGTGTGTCGCTTGAGTATTGAGTGTAAAGTTCGTGCGCGTACTCAACATTGTTTATACCAAATCGTGATTGAGGATCTAGCAAACAGATCGGTTGAACAACAAGAATTAATTAAGCACTTGATTTCCAGCTTGCTTTTTATTTTACGACTAGTCGCTACCCCCGAATACGTCCGCGTCAATCTCGTAAAACAAAAAAAAAGGGTTTTTTGTACGAAACCCTAATTCTTTTCCTAAAATTAAAGGAGCCTAAGGTATTCCTTTTTTCATCAACTATCTGCCAGTGAAAGTCCCGTCAAAATTGGTGCAGCCGACCAACAGACACTTAATTTTATTTATTTGTAAAGATGTCTTCGACTCTGACTGATGACTACGGTAACTTTGATAGTTATGCAGTTTCAAATTTACTTTTGAAAATAAAAAATAAATAAATTTTAAATAATTAAAAAACGGACAACAAAAAATTGGATCGCCAACATAAATATCTTATCATATCTTATATTTTCCATATTGATTAAGAAATTTTATAATAGATGATGATAAACTCTATGCATCCATTGCAGAAACTGGAAGCTATATACAAGCGTTACCTAGTCATTTTACTTCATCTACGATAATACTTAATATGTATGTCGTGTTACCTGACTATATGCACGCATAGTCTAAGATCCGAACCTACATCGACCTTCACCGAGCTGATAATAGAACGAAACATATTTTATCATGAATTTAGTATATTAGAAAACATATTAAAAATGGGTTGGCTAAAAAAATCCTGGGCAGACTATTTTTAAGTATTTTTCAAAAAATGATTTTTAATTAAATGTTGCAACATCAGGATAATAAAAAAAAAATGTCCTGACTGAAAGTATCAAACGTATAGAATGTGCAGCCGTTGGGTTGTCTACTATTTACCTGGGCGAACTACTGGGTTGTCAGGTATAAACAGGTATATCGATGCCGAATTTTTTTTTAATTATCCAATCCAGTGAAAGTAACTGGCATCGATATACCTGTTCGGCCCGCACTTTAGCGGGCTGTCGACGCGCCTGCTGAAAGCCGCGGACGCCCTCTCATGGCTCCTCCCCAACCTCGGGGGGCCGAGCGGACGGTGCCGGCGACTGTATGCCGGCATCCTGCGCAGCATGGCCCTGTATGGGGCACCCATCTGGGCGGACTCCCTCCAGAAGAGGGAGAATGCAACCGCCATCCGCAGGCCACAAAGGGCCATTGCACAGCGGGTGGCGAGGGCCTACCGCTCAGTGGGCTTCTCGGCGGCGTGCGCTCTGGCGGGCACCCCTCCCTGGGAGTTGGAGGCATGGGTGCTCGCCAGAGTGTACGAGTGGACGGCGCGGCGTAGGGCGCAGGGAGAGCGCCCCGCCGCAGAAGAGCGGGAGGCCGTGCGGCGGGAGGCGAGGGACGCCATCGTCCTCCATTGGGCGGAGGACCTCGCCACCGCCGCCTTTGGACGCCGGACGCTGGACGCGCTCGGGCCAGTCTTGCAGGGCTGGCTCGAGCGGCCACATGGTTTCCTCTCGTTCCGTTTGGTGCAGGTGTTGTCCGGACATGGTTGTTTCGGAACGCACCTGCACCGGATCCGGAGGGAGGAAACCCCGGCGTGCCACCACTGCGGCGCGGCAGAGGACACGGCGCAGCACACCCTCGAGGTGTGCCCAGCTTGGGCTGAGCTGCGCCGTGCCCTGATCGATGTGATCGGACAGGACCTCTCGCTTCCCAGCGTGGTCTACTCCATGCTGGGGAGTGAGGAGGCCTGGGCGGCGGTTGCCTCCTTTTGCGAGGTCGTGATGTCGCAAAAGGAGGCGGCGGAGTGGGCGCGGGAGGACGATCCTCTCGCGCCGCCGCACCGCAGGCGAAGAAGGGGTGGGAGAAGGCGGTTGTACGATCGTCTCCTCCCACCTCCTGGTGGTGACTAGCGGGCGACAGGCGCGGGGGCGCCTTCGCTCGCATTGCACGAGTCACCACCCTCGTCGGGCGGGAACGGCCGAGCACTCGCGGTCGTTCCCGGGCCCCTCCACTGAGGGAGGGGCGTGAAGGCCCCACTGTAAAGGCGGGCGGTCGTCGGCGGGGGACTGGACGTAAAGGCTCTGCCAGTTTCCCAGTCCTCCTCCAATTCAAGACGATGCGGGAGTGCCGCTGGGTTATTTTAGTGGGTATACCGGATTCATTCCGGGGAGTCCCACATACCCCCCCCATTCCCCCAATGGGTGGGTATGCGTAATGCATTTTTTCCCAGCGAGATCAAAAAAAAAAAAGGTTCGGATCTTCTACTAGCATTAGTTGAAAAAATCGCGCAACATTTAATTTATCCCTATATGATTCAAACAAACAACGATTTAGCTCACGATAACTCATAAGTGACGCATCGTTATTTACTATATGTCATCCTTCATATCTGTAGATATGTTATCCTTCATCAACATCATTATTGCAGCTGAAAGACGGTCCACTGCTGGACATAGGTTTTCCCAAGAGTTGGCGCTTCGACCGTCCTGCGCGTTTCGCATCCAGTAGATTCCCGCAGGTCATCGGTCCAGATAGAGAGAGGCCTTCCAACGCAACGTCTTCCGGTACGCTGTCGTCACTTCAGAAGTTTTCAGCCCAATTGACCGTCCGTTCTGCGAACAATGTGCCCTGGCTAGTGCCCACTGCCACTTAAGGTTGACAATTGTTTGGGCTTTGTCGGTAACTTTAGTACTTCCGCGGTATTCTGATGCGATCACGCAAGGAGACTCCAGGCTTAGCCGTCTCCATTGCCCTTTGGGTGAATGAATACCCTTAGAACGGTAATATAACTTAACCAACCAACACAGTAAGTAGGTTCAGATGATAAACCTCCACATCATTTGTTATTCCAGCGAGTCAAGTTCACCGTGTCAGAGTTTACGTTGGATTCGCCTCGCATTCTCATAGCTGGCCTTATCAGATTTCTTTACTGCAGTAGTTTTTATCTGGGGTTTGCCACACTTACTTTTATTTTTCTCATTGTCAATATCTTAAAAGCCACAACATCTTAAATCTGCTTTTGCCCATGTAAATTAACAACTATCTCCTAGGAAGTCATAGCCAATTCTGAAAAAAAAAATACTGTACATCCCATACAAAGTTTTCGCGATTTGAGGTGGTGAACATTTCATCAAATATGAAATGTATACAGCTAAACTTCCTAAATATTGGTCAAAGCTTGTAGATGTGCTAATGAAAAATACGTCGGCCGTTTAAAACGATTAAGTTGCAAACCAACTTGGGTCTTGAAAATAATGCTGAAAAAAAATAACAGGGATTTAAAAACGGTTAATATGACGCTAAAGTCGAGATGACCACAGGAGTCTGCGAGCACCAAGCATTCATCAAATTGATAAGTGTTAAGAGGTATGACGAGAATCGATAGAATAAGGAATAATCAATTTTGCTGGCTGGCTGGCAGGCTGTGGATATTGTGAGAGGCAGGAAAGAGGACCTGCTGGCTAGTAATTTTACCTTACACGGGTTACTTAACACTCGTCACTGCTGGGCGATACAAGAAAAGAGAAGAAAGAATAAAAATAGTTTGATTGACTAAGGACCGAATAAGGAGAGAAAGTTCAAGTTACAATTGATATAACAGGGAAGGGAGTCAATGATAGCGTGAAATTTGACAGGATCGAATGGAAAAAGGAAACTTTTTGCCGACCCCAAGTAACGAAACTCAAGTTACTTGTGGTCGGTGGGCAGGAAGATAATGATGGTGGGCGACTAACGGAGATAATACGAACGGTACTTAAATTACTAAGGTGAAAGGCAGATGATCATCACTACAGAATCTCTTAGTTGTAATTGTAGATGAGAATAATTAAATGATTTATATGAAACAAACAGGTGGCAGTTTGCAAATAATAAAGAAACTTTACGACTTGGTAAATACGTCCCACTGTATAAATTATTATATTATATATATTTTTAATTGATTCAGCTATAACAATAAGGGTTGCATTACTAATACAATTTGCGTACATTTGGTATGTGACTCATGCCAGGTAAAGTTGACGAAATGTTTTAACCTTTGTTGCTTAAACATACAGACAGACTTTTTTTGTGTTATTTAGATCTGTAAAACCAGAGCAGTTTTTGTGCTACATTCTTGTTGGCACCTCGTAGCCTGTTGCATCTTTCAGACAGATTCTCTATCTTTTTTGTTGTTTCCGCGTTCATGTGTCACCGGAATCGACATCGTTGCGGTCGTGTGTGATGCACGAACAATATGCCTTGTTGTAGTTAGTTACGTGTTCGGTTATGTTCGAATGTGTATATAAACGTATAGAAATGCTGCGTGGCTTTCAGTAGCTCTCGTGTCGTAACAGCTTTACGTAAGAGTGTAACAGTGAGCTTATTTACAGCCGGTGCTAGTGTTGTGTAAGTACTTTTCATATTTTCGCGAGTGTTTCGGCAAGATGATACTCTCAAGAGATGAGAGTTGATTTTTCTTGTGTCAGAATTTGGTCCAAATATAAGTTATCTGATCGATTACCATTGATTGTTTAGTAGATCCTTTTTGATCATGTAGTTTTTATTTAATTAATTAAATGTTTATTAGATTACTGTGAGTACATAAAATAATAAATATGTTTATTAAATTACTGTGAGTACATAAGATAATAAATATTAAGCGTCTGTTGAAGTTTTGGAAATTTTATCTTAAAGTTTAAATTTTCGTACCCAACATTTGTAAAATATAAAAAGGTGCCTCAAAGTAGTTGGGAAGATAAATAAATATAAAAAAAAAACTTATTTACAAAAAAATACTACCGACTCCAAATAATTTTTTTTTTTTTTTTTTCACTTTTTAGTTGTACTTACATAATAGGCAAGTAGTTTAGTAAGGTACCTATAATGCCAGAATAGATTACCCGAATATCGTTAAACTGAACATAACCGGTGAAATGAGAGTATACCAAGATGAACTGTACACATCTGCGTATACCTTTACAGCGTACTGGCGTGATGTTATGTTATAAAATGTTATAATCAATAAACAAACATGCGATTGCAGCAATCCCGAGAGGTTTGTCGTTATCTATTGAAGAGTTATGTTGTATATCTCCAAAGTTCTTCATCAGATCTTAAAATAGGACCAATTTCGAAACATACAAAATCGGTTCACAATTGACGGAGTAATCGGTGAACATACAAATAAAAAAAACAATCGTGAAGTCGAACATAGAACCTCCTCCTTTTTGGTACGTCGGTTGAAAACGAAAGAAAACTTATTTACTTTATGATTTGCGGAACGTTTAAAAAAATCTGAACCAATAACCGATAATACAGAAATAACTTTGTAGGTACCTAAATAATAATTTCAATGCTATCAGTGAAAATGAATGAGTTGTTTATTCCGGAACACCTTTATGAATGTTCACGCCTTATAAAATCTTTTGGATTTGTTGCAATGTCCTGTACATTCTGAACAACAATGTCCTGTATATTCTGAACAACTATTATATTAACGATTTTAAAGTTATTTTAAGCAACATTTGACAGTTTATAAATAAACCGGTCCTGAAGATATTACATTTTCATTATATCCACATCATCATAAATTGTTATTAATTCAAGCATACTAATTGTCAAAAGTTATTTGAATAATCTTTTCTAGTTGAAATCCGAGATTATATTTAATTATTCAAAATACATATTTATATACTTGTTTTTTACTTTCGTTAGGCATGTGATCTTATAAAAATCTTTTTCCATTTTTTTTTAACTTCGTCACGTGCTTTACGGTTTAATTTGATTTTTCTTAAAAATAGTACAACTATCGCACCATGTGGCCGATGGTGGACAGCGATTGCATTCTCTTGCATATAGTTAATACATAAACAATACAGTTCACTAACCATTCGATCCCAATCACCCATTCTCCTGTGTGCCCTCTCTTCTTATCACACTGTTCATTTAGTAACCGTTCAGTAGAGGTGGTTGCTTTTCTCTTGTTTTACGAACAATAAGTGGATTACCGAGCCGAGATAACGTTGTGTGGCATTCAATCGTGTTTCCGTATTGATTAACTTTCCTAAAATCTCGCGTGAAAAGTTGTTTAATCTGTGATTATTATTTTTCAGTGTTTTTACCTTCAGTGCAGTGTTTAATTTGTTAAACAGGTTTTCTGGTGAGCGCATTAAAAGTCTCGTCTAGTTTAGTGTCAAAGATTTATGGGTTTGTATGTGATAGAAATAGAGAACTTTTCTAGCAGGTAGTTTTTATGTGAAACATTGGGAGTATAAACACATAAGTAGCCTACTCAGGCCTTCACTCTTCTTTAACACTCTATACTCTACTTTCATAGCAAAAGGCTACAACGTCGTCTTCTTAATCGTAGAACTTAAGCATCCGTTTCTAAGTTAGTAATCTCGTAGCAGTGCTGGTGTGGTAGGTAGTTTTTTTTTGGTTTCAACGTATGACTTGAAATAACGGTCTTTGCAAGCTCTTGTTCCACAGTAACTCGTAGCATGACCATTAGGGCGGTTACACACTACAGCCAATCCGTGTCCTTGAAATTTCGGAGCCGAAGTAGCCGTAGTTCTTCTTGTAGGGAAGCTTACGCACTATATCCGAACTCTATCCGTCATAATCTGTCATAATTCTGAACATTTTTTACTCGGAACTCAAATCACGGACACGAACGTGTAGTGCGTAACCATCCTTACTGTTTGGGTCCGTCATCCGTATCGGTTTTAACTGATAAAATTGATAGCAAAAAAAAAAATATTTTAAAAATATAAATTTGAATGTTATACAAAATCAGTGAATCCGTAACACTTGTACTGAAAAAAATATAAATTGTTCGGTTTGCAAACACTACCATTAAGTATTTAAGTTTATTTTTGCCAAAAATTCGTGGCATTATTGTTAATAGTTTGAACAAGTGTCGAGTGTTTGTGTAAGTAGTTCGGAATAATGTTGGTTGTCGTTAGGACGCGCTGCCAGATGGAACAGCTTTGTTTGGACATCTCTCTGAAAAACTTTGATTATAAATTGTTTGATACGTAATTTCAGCAAAGAATCTATATTAACCTTTCTCTATATATCTCTCTAAGCAGTATTTTTCTACAATCAATAGTTTTCTACAATAATAGGATAAAAACGCCCAAATTGCTGTTTACAAATCTATTTTTGATAAGATTTAGTCATTGATTTAAACTATCAATATGCCTATTTGAAAGTCTGCAAATATATCTATTTTTGACGCCGGAATCTTTTGCGATTTGCAGTTGAAAAACAGAATCGTTTTACAATATTTCACAGTTTTGTATCTTTAACTCAAAATATAATTTTGTCAGATAGTGGCTCTCTAGCTATAGGACTGCAGCATAGTCCATCACGAGAGCCCAATGTAGAGATGGTACGAACTAATATATAGGTATTGGAATTTTCGGTTCTATAATCAGACATGCTGGTTTCTTTCGCTTTGAGAACATTTGCGAAGAAACAATTGCAACTGTATTTAAATAAACTAAAAAAATTGTTATAACGAGGTAGAATCGCGCCATTATCAAGACCAAAGAAAATATTGCCATTCTCATTACCTTATATGCGCAAATGGACAACTTGAGGAAATGAACAGTTATCATGAGTGTACGTCTAGTAAATTACATGTTAAGTTACATGATTACAGAAAATGAATAAAATAAAAATTATTACAGAAAATAAACCTATAGGAACATGGAAAGTTGGATAATATTATCCATTAGGAAACCTACTGAACTGCTTCGGTGGGACGTACCTAGATAATACTGAAGGTTGCTTGCTGAAGAAAATCTTACAGCATGCAGGAGACAGTCCAAATAGTGACATTCTGTCAGCGTAGCGATAACGATCACCGAAAAGTCAGAATGTATAGGTGACTAGAGCATTTACTTGTAACAGAATATCGAGCATTCTCTCACTCGAACCACATTTTGAATATGACGCTCGATGTTTTGTTACAACCTGGTTCAAAAAAACACCGTTTTCACTGTGAGCATTACGTTGAACTCAGCGTTGAACATTCGCAAGAACGTTACATTACAAAGAAATGCTTTAGGAAACTGAGCATTTGTCTGTATTGTACGATTCCTAAGAAGGTTACTTTACATTGTTATGCTCGCGAAACTGCTCTAGTATATAATCACATTAAAGAAATGACACGTGACATTTCGGTAGCAACTGTGTGAAATGTTGAAGTTCTACGAATATTATTTAGGCAATCGCTAACAGAACGTTAACAGAATGCCACGTTGTCCAGATCATCTGGCTGGAAATGAATACACATTTGAATTTACAATAGGTTTGAATTTATAATACGTGTTGATTGTTTGGTGCGGGAAAGCTTTAATTAAGGCGAGCTAGAATAAACACTTAATTTGATAAAAAACACATGAAATTAATCAGCCGTGCGTCTGGAGACTCTGCAAACGGTTTTAGGCACAAAAGTCAACAGCACAAACAGAAATTTTACTGCTGGGCAGTCCCAGCGTCCCAGTGTCACTCCTGCGTTTTTGACACATCTTAAGAAAAACAAATGTTTTTACTTAAACTTAAAAACCACGAATTTTGGAAACAAATAAATACCTAAAGATATTAATCATGAACTAAATATTTTTTTTGTAATCAGCATAACAATATAGGCGGTAACACTCATTATTTTTAACAGCTTTGAAGGTTGGCCTAATTTTGTAAGTCGGCGTCTTACAGAAATATAAAATAACAGGATACTCATAACTCTGTTGCCTCTGTTAAAGAAAGTACCCGTACAGTCAAACTAGCTGATTCATGACCCATTCATTCGATAATTCATTCAAATCAAAAAAAACTACAAAACTCTAAAGAGTTTTTGTTATACCACGTTATTACCGCTATTTCGTGTTTTAAATAATATAGAAACGGAGTCAATAGGGTCGTGCAATTAAACCAAATCATTGTGTTCATAGCGTTAGATAGGTATCTTGTGTCATTCTTATGGCAGTAAGACGAGTAGGTAAACAATTGTCACTGTCTTTTCGTTTATGGAGATATTTAAATCAATAACAAGTTTGTTGCAAAATAAAAAAATTAAGGTGTCGCAAAAGAATTTACGTAATTCAATTTCGAATTTAGAAGCGCACATGAGGTGTAGCGTATGCGGGGGATACAAGTGTTCGCCAAAAAAAAATTAAAGGCAGTGTCGCTAACACGATCAAAACAAACGTATCGCGGTAATCCATTTTTGGTACAAGTTCAAATTGAGACCAAAATTATCATATCTCATAGCTCCATAAACAATAAATCATGTTTTCAAGTTACGTAATTATACTTTTTGGTACAAGTAGGGTGATGAATTTCTATGTTATCTGGCGGTGACTTTAATTTTTGCCTAGTCCCATTAATAATGTATAGTTTCCTGATCTCGAAACTGTGATTATTGCTATTACTTTTTAGGGTTCCGTACCTTAAAAGGAAAAAACCGAACTTCGAATCACTTTGTTGTTGGTCAGGTATCAAGTTGAAATTAATATCTTATACTCAAGTTTGCAACCCCTTGTAGCTGTCAATAAATCAAACTTCTAGATCAACGCAATCAAGAGATTCAGCCGTTAATAACGCATATTTTACACTCAAGGGAATCTAAATCAATAAATAAATAAAACTTCAAATAAATAAATCTAAACAAATAAAACTTCAGGGCGGCCAAGAAGTTTGGCGAGAACTATACTTTCCGTTGACCTAGAATCATGAAATTTGGCAAGAAGCAATGTCTTATAGCACAAGTAAAGGAAAAAATCTCAAATCTGTAAATTAGTACCTGCATCAAAAAAAAGATTATTATCTTATTTGCAGTTGGTAAATTGAACGTAAGCGGACTACTGTTTTCCAACGACAAAGTTAATTTTGTCCCTCAACTCTGTTTATATTATTGTTAGAGCAATGTTCGGTGCCCTCATAGCTTATGAACTTCAATGTAATGTTATTTAATTATTTTGGTGAATGTTGCTGTTTGTATAGAACTCCCAGTGCGCGAGTCCGACTCACACTTGGTTCGTTTTTTTATTAATAAGACTACACAGTTGGGCCACAACTGCTAATCTATACATCTTCTATACATATAAATAAAATTGGATTATCTGTTTTTAATATTAAAATAACCGTTTTTTTCTACATGTATAAGAATATATATACGGTACATACACCAAAATATTTTTTTTTTTAATTTTTGTCTGTCTGTCTGTCTGTTTGTTCCGGCTAATCTCTGAAATGGCTGGACCGATTTTGACGGGACTTTTATTGGCAGGTAGCTGATGTAATAAGGAGTGACTTAGGCTACGTTTATTTTAGAAAAAATCTTTTTTTTTTAGAAGTATGTTAGGCGGATGGAAGTTCGCCGGGTCAGCTAGTTAATAATATAACTACCAAATTAATTCAGTTTTAAATTGCCTCAGATATATTCCAAATAAGAAATGTGATAGGTTTAGTATAAACGTCGTAATTATTTGTTATTTATTTTATTGGTGAACTTATGTAAATTTTGTCCACAGCTAAATTGAGAAAATTAAAAATAGTCATAATAGGACGGTATAGTTTACAACGAGTTCTGGTAAAATAATACGTTGACATAACCCGAAATTTTAATTTTATCATGAGGTAATGTAAAACATATAAAAGATGAAGACCGATACGTTATTTTTGTTTTTCTTTCGAAACCTTCATGTAAGTAGCTAAGTTTTGTGTTTTATGTTATTCGTTTTTTAGAAGTTTTTATTTAACTTGGCAGGTTAGTAAATATGTTAGTTAGTATGCCCGGGTCAAATTTTGCAACTTAATTTTAAAATCGGTATCCCCGATCGATTAAACCGAAATATTGTATACACGTTTCTTTGTCACGTTTGCTTTGAATGACAATGCACGCTTGTCTATAAGCTTTTTATTTATTTTATTTATAAACTAGCTGGCCCCCGACTGACCACGGCTTCATTCCCGTCAACTGGCTATCTACCGACCTATCTACCCTACCCACCGACCTACCTTACCTACCTACCACCCTACTCACCTGCCCTACCCTACCCTACATTACATACCCTACGTACCCTACCCTACCTACCTACCCACCTACCTTACCTATCCTACCCTACCCTACCCTACCTATCAATTTGTTAAACTATTTATTTGAATAAGAATTGATACTACGATACGAATGTAACACCACTTTGTTTCTTCCGGCGATCTAATTAAATTTTAGAACACAAAAGCTGCTATTGTGACTTAACTATGTGAGTGAGATATATTCCCTCGCAGACTTTTTCGTAGTTATTAATGAGTACTTAAATCATGTAGTACATAATTTTTATGTATCATCAATAGTTTTATCGGCGCACGCCAAGTAATTAATTTTTTAGGCAAAATGTTGTTACTATGGGTTACATTATTGCAATTTTCATAAGGATCTCATTTTTTTTTTATAATAAATTTTAGCCTATGTTACTCGAGAATAATATAGTTTTCCACAGGTGAAAGAATTTTTAAAATCGGTACAGTAGTTTCGGAGCCTATTCGGTACAAACAAACATATTTTTTTTTTCCTTTTTATAAAATTGGTATAGATAGTTAGGTACTACGAATAAGTATTTAATTGATTTTAACTTAACTTTTAGTGCACGTGTTAAAATTAATTCGTGTAGATCTAATCATTTTTAATTTATTAATTTATGCAACCAACAATATTTCAATTGTTACTATCCTTCATAAAAGATAGCTTGATCTCTGCGACAGCTGTCAGTATCAATACAGTAACAATAGCGCTTGACAGGCTAACAATAACATATACGTCAGTTTGATATATGTCGCAGAGATCAAGCTATCTTTTATGAAGTATAATATTTTCTGTATTTATGCCTACTTGCACACTAAAAGAATACCTCCCTACTATAATATTATGGCACTTATATATTACTGAGGCCCAAAAGTCACCACAATATACATATTTGATTATGTGTGATTCTATCTGGTCCAAGCTTCATTATTGCATGTAAATTTTTCTGAGGACCATTAAGAGCCAATTTTCTAAAATACGTAAATTAAGAAGCTTTTATCTGTTTTTAGGGTTCCGTACCAAAATGGTAAAAAGGAACCCTTATGGTGCGACTCAGTCTGTGCGTCTGTCACAGCTGGATATCTCAAGAACTACTAATGCTATCAACTTGAAATCTTACTTATGTTATATATATTAATATATTTAATATTATAAATGTGAAAGTCCATTCATCCAGGATGTATTCTTATTACTCAATCACGCCAGAACTGCTGAAATGATCTGGATGAAATTTGGCACAAAGATAGATTATAGTCTCTAATAGCACTGAGTAGCCTATGTGCTATTCCAGACTATAAGTGGGTAGCTCGCCGTCCGATAAGGACTATGTCCGAGTCGACGGCGCGTAGTGTTCCACGCACGCCTTAAAAAGATGTCGGCAAAAACTGACGAAGTCCGCTAGGGCCGACGCCTGTTTGGGTCGCGGATAAATCTGAAAGAGAGTTACCGCGGCCCTGGCACAACTAAAGGAACACGGGCAGGTTTAGTCAGTAAAAGTCTAACACGCCCAACCGCTTCAACCAGAGCGGGAGAAATCATTGGATGATTTACCCGTAAAAAAGGCGTAACATATCAGTCTTTCAAATTGTCGATTCAAGTTCATGACAACAGCAACCATACACTATAACAACGAGTATCATTCGCAAGCATCAAGTTTAATTATTATTAAGTATTTTTATAGCTGCCTTTTATTTTTTGACAACTTTAATAGGAATTTTTATTATTATTGTTATTGATAGGCTCGCGTTTGACCACTATCTCACCTGTTGGTGGAATGGTTGTGGATGGTAAGCGACGATGTGGTCGACGACGGGGCACGCTTGCCTACAAGTAACCTGTTCACTCTTGACTTAAAGGTTGTAGCTATCAGGAAATACAGACTCCGGCAGGGAATTCCACTCCTTAGCTGTACGCACAATAAAAGTATTTCCAAAACGCTTTGTGCGTACGGGTGGCATGTCCACCATATACCGATGGCGCATCGCCGTTCGTCTTGTAATCCGATGCAAATTTTGTAGTTCCATCGCATACTCCCTGAAATGTAACTGATAAAAAACCGACGGGCTAACAACTCAGCGACGATGTTCAAGGCTCTGGAGTCTTGACTCGACCAGTTTCTCATTGTCGATGAGCCTCTTGGCCCGTTTTTCTATTGACTCAAGTGCAACAAGCTGTTATTTGGCAGATCCGTTCCTGAGATTAGAGTAGTCCTCCATGCATGATCGAACTTGCGCTTGATACAAGTAAAGCAGCTGTTCTGGCGTGAAGTACCTTCTCACCTTCGCAAGTATCCCCAACTTTTGGCAGCCAGCTGAGCCTTTGTTTCAATGTAACATGAAGTAAGAGAAACGTCAGAAGTCTAATTGACTGTCGTGACACATTTTAGGTATTGTGACGTCCCTGTATTACTCAGTCAGTTGACAAGGAAATTTCGCTAATAATAGCCATAGCATAGTGTACTATAAGTAGTAAGTACTCTATTGCCTACCGTTAGTACAGGAGACGAAGCATAGCGCATAGGTTAGCTTATTGTAAGTACCGAAAATCTGGTGAATAATCTGGCATATTGCCATTTGTAACAAATGGCATCTCATAAATCATTTAATTCGTATTATAAAATAATTAAAAAAACATAGTTTTCATAAATAGAGCGTCAATCACCCTAACTATTATTTTTCAATTGAATAATTGGCAAATTATTTATTTATTTGTTTTATTTATTTATTCATAAAAATCCGTTTTTACTTTAAGTTGACAAAGGCACACAATTAGACCCTTGGGGTCTGTCTTAGCATGCCATGACCTGACACTTGCTCAACGCGCTATAAAAAGTTAACTTGTAATTAAGTTGATGTAATGTTCTTTCAGCTTGTGCTTAATATTTTTATTGTTCATTGAGTCTCTAATTTCTACGGGTATTTTGTTTAATAAGTTGGGTATAGTGAAAGAAGCCGTACGCCTGCCATAAAAGTTATTTTTGCGAGGCACTTGGAATAATTTTGATTTAGCTTGTCGTGTATTTACGTCACTCTTTGTTGGGATTTGAATATCACTGTTATCAAAATGCTCAATGAGGAACAAATACACGGCACGCGCTTGAACAGGCAATACTTTGCAATGTTTAAATAATCCGACGTAATTTTCTCTGTATTTGTTTTTTACATAGTTTGGTACCACGAGTTTTAGTAATCTTGTTTGCAAATTATGTATTTTATCCAAGTGAGTTTTAAATGTTCTCCCATAACTGGTGAGTCCATAGGAAATAATCGACTCAGCAAGGGCTGTGTACATTTGAAGGAGGGTCCTATACGGTATAGTGCGCTTTAGAATGGAAAATTTTGCAAGGATTGCACGTAACTTACCGCAGACTGATTACACCTGGTAACTCCAATTAAATCGGTTATCTATTATTAGCCCCAAATAGGTATGATATGGGACTTGTTCTATAGGTGAACATTTGCAATCTTTCACGTTTTTATGCAGGCAATCATGACTATGGGCTATAATTTGAAAGGGATGGTAGGTATTTGTATGACTCGAATGCACGTGTATAACTTTAGTTTTTTGTGGATTCAGAACAAGTCCCATATCATATGCCCACTTAGCCAAAGCAGTAAAATCCTTTTGTAAACATTCCGCGGCCACATTAAGATTTATGTTTGCAGATAGTATACAGGTGTCATCGGCATATTGATACAGGGAACAATGAGTTATAATATTTTCTAGGTCATTTACGTATGCCAGGTAGTGGAGTGGACCAGACACTGAACCTTGCGCTGTACCTTTCGTCACGTTTACGGGTCTACTGAGGCTGGTACCAATTTTCACGCGATAACTTCGTCTACGAAGGTATTCCCTGCACCAGTCGAGTAGTTTCCCTCTAATGCCTGAGTTTTCGAGTGTTTTAATTAGCATAATGTGCCCAAGAGTGTCAAACGCCTTGCTAAAATCAATAAATATAAGTATAACATGTTGTTTTTGATAATAGATTATGATTATTGTCTATATCTTGTTATATAATAGATGATGGTCTTTTGGTCAATTTAATTCTTAAGCTATCAAAAAGCTCGCCATAATGATTGGTATTGGTACAATCTACAAAGCAGAAAGCAGCACTGTTCCAAAATGCATGAGACCTTTAATTGTAGCTTGAGTTTGCACAAAGGCAGATTTTTCAATAAACAGTTTTATCTGAAGAACTGTTCTAACGAATTGACAGATTTCTAATAATAGTTACCCCAGTATTTAAACATTTGACCTAACAATTTTTTTTTAAATTAAGTTATTCTACTCTTACAGAGATGATGTTCAACAGTGAGAGCAGTCTCAGCAGTGTCAAGTAGTGTCAACTCTCAGCAACCACCATGGTCAAAGAAACTAGCGTTAAGGTGAGTGTACTTTATTTATGTAATTTGTGCTTGTTTACATGCCAATAGCATATAGGTATAAATAAGGATTACAGAGGTTTGCCAATCCATTCATCCATTGGGTCCTATTTGACACCATTGACTCTGGTTTTGGACAGTAACTTCCAAAGCTTCCAGTAACTTTCAGAATCAGAATAAGAATCTTTATTTGAAAAACTTAATGGTACATGGCGTGTGGGATGTTGATGTGCTTCGTCTTGTAACTGTTATTTGGAGTTGTGGTTTGTAAATATCATTGGGAAAAATCACCAACGTCCGTAGGAGAGTTACCCCTATTGATGTTACCCTACACGTGGTCCCGGGTGGTGCTAAATAGGTGACACTAACTGGTGGTAGGCCTGCGACCACCCACCGGGCGAAGACATACCGTGTACGTACCGCGGCCTAGCCATGTTCCGGTACGATGCTCGGTGTAGCTACTAAAGGAGTTGGGTCGAGATAGTTGTTCCACTGCATGCTGACCAGCCTGACTCGCGGAGGGTAGCAGAATCCGAGGCACGGTCCGAGTGCGCATCGAGTTTTTCGAGAAATTAGCACAAAGCTCGTCGACTTTTCACGTGACCAGATGGCTGGCCCTTTCTTCGGCCAGAGAATCAGCATTGCCATTCAACGTGGCAATGTTGCCAGCGTTCTGGGCACGTTTCCCGTTGACATCGATGTGGACGATTTTTTTGATGCACAATGAGCCCTTTTCCCTCTCCCCTTTGTATTTGTATATAGGTTTGTTTTTTATAGAATTTTCAATTGTATATGTTAATATATTTTTTACTTTCATAAAGGAATAAGTATAACATTCTTCCTAACCCATATATAAAATTCCATAATATTTCATTCTTCATAAGTAGGTACTAAACCTTCCTATTAGGTACTATTTTGTACTGGATTTCTCGATACATTCAACATCAGCGGCGAAAGCCGTTATGGCTTTTGATGTTACTATAATTGAGTCAGCACCCAATTTTACTACCATCCCACTAACACTCATCCCAGTGTTTTTTTTTTGTTTTAGGTTTTCACGTCTACATCTCTTCATTCACTTTATCTTCCTAGTCAGGTTAATTTTTACAATATCGTTGCTTCTTTTCTTAGGTCTGTCTTTATTCTCTTGATTGCGAGCCATAAATAACTTCTGTTTCATTTCATCCAGGTGTCAGAAGACAACAAGGAGGGCCAGTTCAACCTAGATGGCATCCTCAGCGAGCTGGGCAGCTTCGGCAAGTACCAGCTATTGCTGCTGCTGTTGTTGGCCTTCAGGGACTCCTTCCTTGCGATGTGCAACTTCAATTACGTCTTCACAGCCGCTGAAGTGGACTTCAGGTAACGAGTTTAGTTCAGATACACTGTCGTTTATAAGAGTCAATTAAATATATAAGTAAAAACAGATTTAAAAAAAAATCTACACTTCTTCCCCGCCCATTACTTATGAACTAAGTAATGCGATGGGCGGGGACATCAAGAGCCACGTCGGGCCTTCTGTTTTATCAGCTTTAGCTTTACTAGCACCGAAGCCGTGTATATTTTCGTATTAAAAGTAGCGGCAAACTTTCAATAACCTGAGATTGCTTTCTACAAACAACTTCACCTTTTATAACCGACTTCAAAAAGGTACTATCAATTCGACAGTGTTATTATTATTTATTTTTATATTTCACCTGATAACTTTTTACTAGATGAACCGATATTGATGATTCATTTTATTTGAAAGCTGGTGCTTGTCATGTGGTTCCATATAAATTTCATTAAGAATTTCGGAGACACAATAGAACTCTTCAATAAATGACGGCAAATCACTCGGTATAGCTGTAATCGCATGTCTGTTTAATATTTACATCATTTCATAACATAACATTACACTTATACGCTCTAAAGGGGTACGCAGGTGTCAACAGTTCACCCTGGTATACTCTCATTCCACTGGTTTTGTTCAAGTTTAATGTTTGTGTGTGTGTTGTATGTTTTGTTGGTTGTTGAAAAACGAAGAAACGAAAACAGAAACACCAACTTCCGTAATTAAAGAAGTAGTAATAGTTGTAGTGTTTCATTTGAAAGCCGGTTGTATTTTATACTAAAAAGTTTTATTATATAGCTAAATCAATTTCTCAGTAATAGGGAATTTGTTTACCTCGCAATAGTTACTTAAATCAGCACTTCATCATCAGTCACACTTATAAATATCTACCTAATGAATAACTATATATCTACTTATATACTCACACCTCATAAATATCTACCTAATAAATATTTATAAGATGTGATATAAATTAAAATTGTAGAATAGAATAGAATACGCTTTATTATGTACACCATAAAAGTTACAGAAAGTATAGAAGAAGTAAACATTACACTGGGTGACACAATGGGCGGCCTTATCGCTAAAAGCGATCTTTTCAAGACAACCTTTGGATGGATTTTAAAAATGAAAGGAAAAACAGTACTGTAGGTAGTCTTTGGTGTACTATTTATATATAAATAAATACATATACATATATATTGTATAGACAAATATATACAGTAATAAGTAAGGAACAAAAACAGAGAAATCAAGAAAAACAGCTATTAAAGAGAGAGGTAGAGATTCTTTACCATAGTAATAATAATAATACGAGAGAGAGTTTTCTCGAGATGTTTTCTTTTACGATTTGTCGCAAATGATAAGCGGCGGTTTGTTTTAAAACACACTATCGCAATCGCATGATGACTCATGATGATGATGAGAAAATTCTACAACAACTCGTAATAAGGTGCATGAAGAGTCTGGCTATTATCCTACTTCAATCTTCGAATAAAGATAGATAGATAGATATACTATTAATTACACTATGTTATCACTATAACAAAATACAATTAGGATCTTAAAAGTTAATTAGGTGTGACAATGGGGGATCTTATCACTAAAAGCATTTAAGTACATTAATTCGTAAGTATTTGTTTAATATATCGATTCAGGTAATCAGATGGCAGAACCTGTAGCCAAGTTGACAATTCACAATCTATAACGCTAGTAGAAAACGAATCACGTGGTCAGACCATACAATTAGAAGGCGTTAACGATTGTAGAAAGAGATTCGATACGAAACGTTTGTAACTTAGCTAGGGGGGCAGTACATATATCGCCAGTATTGCCTAGGGGTATTGTTACCCAGTGACCGGTTTGTGAAACTTGTGGAGGTCAGATCAATGTAAAAAATTTAAACTCCAATGTAAAACACACTTACAGTCACTCCAATGTAAAATACTGATACTCAGCTGCATCCAGTTACACTGGAAGCCGACCCCAACATAGTTAAGAAAGAGCTAGGCAAATTGATTTTGTTTAGGAAAGGGCTAGGCAAATTGATTTTGTTAAGGAAAGGGCTAGGTAAATTGATTTTGTTTAGGAAAGGGCTAGGTAAATTAATTTTGTTTAAGAAAGGGTTAGGTAAATTGATTTTCTATGACAGATTTTCTCCTAATAAAGTTAAAGTCCACAACACGCACCAGTTGGTGTGTCAATAGTTTTCCGTCAGCTGTGTCTGATGACGACCTCTCGTGCTCTCCCACGTTGGCATTATTACCTATTGGTTTCACACCACATACGTCATTTACACAGTTTAACTCCCACATTCCTGATAACGCGTCATCTGTTTGTAGTTAGTGCTCGTTTTCCGGTAGGTACGGTAGATAAACTTCGTTGGGAATGAAGTTTAGGATAACGAAATTATTTTACAGTTTCTTGTTTTTAAATATCGCCTGCTTGTACTCGTAAAATAAACTGTACTTACTTTAGTTTTAGTTTGATGGTTCGTTATAAAAATCTACTGTAAAGTACCTACCTGTTTTGAAAATGATGGAGAAATAGGTAAACTGTATTTATCATCTAGAATATGGTTTACGTTATGGAAAATCTTACAGATATGTTTCTTAACGAAGATCATTTATCAGGAAGGAAAAGCTATTTAATTGAACTGATTCCTCGGATCGGTAACTAGCATCACGTGTAGCAGTCTAGGTAACAAATATATGCACCTACTTAGCATATGGATGCTAAGTAGGTGCATATGTTTGTAGGTCAATGACGTCATCGAAACCATTCCCCTGCAAACGTGTTGTTTATCAACAACCGTATCAGCGCTCAGAAACAGCTGTTAAATTAGCAATTTACATGAAGCAGTAAATAAAATGCACATTATTGTACAATGGCCGCCCACCTCGACCTTGTGGTTCACACCAGAGCTGTTGCTGATGTAGATACATTTTGTTTCACATTCACTGATGCTGATATTTTGTCATTGACATCAGCGGATGCTGATGCTGATTTTAACTATTTCAGAAAGAAAATAAATTTCTTTCCTTTTTTTATTAAAAAAAAGCTTTTTGTTTTTTTCGTTTTCACTGGTAATTTTTTTTTTAAATATCGGGGTGTTCGCTCTTCAAGTAATTTTGTAAGTGATGTATTGGCAGTTGACGCCCTATGCGTACATAAGCGAATTCTTGACACAATAATTTAAAATAATGTACGTCCAAATTTCACTTTCTAACGAGGGCGCCACTATTAATCAAATGCCACAAGATAATGAAAAAAAAAAGGATAAATGCACTTTCATGCGTAATGACGTATTATAACGTAATGAATATTAATCATGAGACAAGTTTTTGTGTATTTACAATTGCAATCGGCGCGGTCGACCTCACGATTGGTCAAAACTCGCAATCAAAAGAACACGTGGCATAAGTTCCCTAAGCAGTCATGTCACGGCTGGAACCTGAGCGTTAATAATCAGCGTTGATCAATGCTGAAGCTGATTCTGATATTGAAAATGATGCTGAAGTGCCTCGGATGCTGATGCTGATGTTCTTAACAATCATGGTACACACGCAGCTCACTGTACAAAAGTTTGAATTTCAGTGACTTAAAACTAGGTAGGTACATTACAATGGTCAGAGGGGACCTCTGCAGCCGAACTAGGTGAGAGCCTGTATTTAGGCATGTAGCTCCACCCATGGGAACGTTGAAACAATAAACTGGGTTAATAACAATACCAAATGCGGAACATAATACACAAGCAATGACAAGAATAAAAACAAAATTATATAATAAATAATTTTAATTACAAAATTAATAATTGATATAAAATTTACGACGGTTAAAATTGAAGTAAAACTAAGTACGAATATCTGTGCGTGTGTGTGTGTTGAGTGTGAGTGAGTACCTACGGGTTGTGTTTTTACTCTCATACAGAAGGTTAAAATTTGACTTTGAATGTAATCTAAAGTTATATTTTATATTATTTGTAAGATGTAATCTCTGCAGATTATGTATACTAATCCTATAACGAAAATTATTTCACTGACAGAAAGTTACACCATAGTTGAATGTCATGGGCTTTATATTCCGAAGAATGCACACATCCTGTGGGATATTCCACGTAAAATAGTTAGTAACAAGTAAAGAAAGAGCTAACATTTATGCTATTGCCCTATGGCATATGGCGATAGCACACATGACCTAAGCCTGAATCAGGCCTTCTGTTTGCGGCTTTACCCGATGCGTTTATAGGCGAGATTTACGCAACGTTTCATATCATCATTATCAGCATATTAACTGCTGGGTTACAGGTCTCCTCCCATAGAAGGAGCGGGTGGTAGATGTCACATGTTTTTGAATTTACACGTTTCCAGGCAAATGGCGCAACAGCGACAGATTTTCAAGTTTTACAATAGTAAAAATTTGCTTAATAACCCAAAGTTTTTTCCCGCGTTGCTCGTGTGCAATTTTCATAAAATGCTAATTCCTTTTCAGTTGGTCTTACGAGTATTATAATAGATTTCCTTAATCAACTCGTCATCGTAATATATCCAGAGTCTCATAAGACCCAAGAGTCAGATGAATGTGAACGTGTTTTCCTAACCAGTGAATAAACAAGAGTACTACAAAAGAATGCTCGAATACAAAGATGTTTCTATAGAACTGTAATTAACTTGTCAACCATGTCAATAACATTTTAACATAAATGTCAACCATGTCAATAATTTTTTAACATAAATGTCAACCATGTCAATATTTTTTTAAGGGTTACGAGTATGTTTAACTTACCACCAAATATAGTAACAAATAGCAGACAAAAATAGTAAATGATCACCAAAATGAAACTCGCATTTTAATGTAAAATTATAACTAAAGTTTTAACACTTTGCTATCCTATTTAAGTAAAATGACTCCCAAGTAAATCATGAGTAACCCAAAAATAGTAAATGATCACCAAAATTAAACCAACATTTTAAAGTAAAATTATAACCTAACCTAACCTTTTTTTTTTTTTTTTACTAATCTAACCTAACCTAACGGAGACATAACACATTAATACATACAAAAATAATGGTTGTCAAGATTTGGTGATCATTTACTAAATTTGGTGGTCGAATACAATTTAAAGTGGAGTCGTGACTAAAATAGCTGGTACTATTGTATTTTTAGACTTTATTTTTCTGGTTTTAAGTAGATATTTTTGGTTACAAAACTAAGGGTATCAAAGCATTTTATGGTGGTCATTATATTTATTCCCATTTTTTAACATACTTAAATGAGTATTTTGGAGCGATATTCATTTCTTTAGTAGTGCTCAGCGATGTAACAAAAGCTTAAGTATAATGTTTACACTCTTGTTATGTGTACAATGAATGACGCATTCATTATGAATGGCTTAGTATAAAACGTGTCCATGTATGTATTGTAAGAAACTATGAATTAACCAGTTGATCACTGTTTCCACAGCACCTGATATAACAACGATGACACGTGAACCATCACTTATTAGTAAGGTGGTAATGAATAACAAGCGCTCGCTTTGCTTTTATGTATTTATTTTTAATTTGAATTCTGGGTTTGTCCTGGGTTCGATTCCTGAGTTGGGCAAAGTTTTTCAGGTTTTTCCATATGGAATTTACAGGAAGCTGCCAGGTGTCTAGATTAGAGGCTGGTTGATGGCAATAGGCTCGCCCCCTATTACTTGGGACTTAAACATAACTGGCGAAATGTGGGGGTTCCCCTACCCACTAGGGATGCACGTTTGCTTAACCTTTCGGGGAATACAGGCATGATGTTATATTATTGTTTTATCTGAATCCATAAAAAGGCTGTATCCGCCTACCTGTATCCATCCTTACAACAGTTGTTCTTATAAGGTTTGTGTAACAAAGTTCTGGGTTGTTCATGAATTATATTATTAGTATATAATTCATGAACAACCGGGTATACGGGTACACAGAATAATCTTCTATATTTCATGACACTAATGTCTTTCCAAAACGAAGCAGTTTTATTTATATACAATGCTTATTATCAACTGCTTCATGAAGTTCCACTAGTCTCATAACCAGAGTATGTCTGGATATCTTACGATTTGACATCATGATTTATTGCACTATTCTAGTGCATCAAATCCTTTATCCATTAGGCAGTAACGAGAAAGAGAGAATAGTAGAGTGATCAAAATTCGGGCAAGTGGACTGTATAGTGTTGTAGTAATTAGTAAACCCTTAGGTAACTCAAACGTTTTGCATAGGTTAATATGATGAGTTTCCGCCTCAGGCCTAGTACACACTGTATTTTATTGTTTGGGTGAGGACCGTCCACCACAGTACCGTACACAAACAAGTCGTGAGCAGGAAGCGACGCTTTATGTCGAACACACTACTGACTGGCCTAGTATTACAATCAGTCTGTTGTTGACGAAACCTTAGGAAAATGTGTGGTATGAAGGCGTTTTATATTTTAGCACGTGCTGAAAGTACTGTTTTTTTTGCGAAGACTTTTTACTGTTAGTGTCTCTTTAATTTTTTACACTTCATAGAAATGTTCTCCACATAATTTATAAGTAAAATTGTCATTAACATCATTATTAGCTGTTCAGTGCTGGATACTTTATAATAATCGCAATCATCTTGATTTTTAGAGTAACAACATTTAGGACACTGATTTTGACAACGCCTGCATAAATGCTCTAGCAAGATATGTAATTAAAATATTGCAATAAAAAAATAGCCATCATTATATTCACTTGCGAATTTTTGGAGCTCACACACAACCTGACACCACCTAAATCAATATTCAACATACACCTTATTTATGATTAATTTAAAACTAACATCTTCAACCCCATGTTCTATTTCTGACCCAAAGTTCGAGTGGTTGAAAATGCCTAAGCAAGTATTTCCGCCTTCGAACAGCAATTTTTACTTCTGCATAAAGTTTTAATAAATAAATAATCTTCTCTTCTAGATGCCAAGTCCCGGAATGCGAGTCTTCCGACTCCCACTTCAACGCGTCCTGGATTTCCTACGCTCTCACCAACGAGACCAATACGTGCCACCGCATGACTCCGTACGAGGAGGCGCAGAACGGCTCACTACTCAGCCGAGAGTTCACATACACGTGCGCTCCTGACAACTTCGCTTGGAACAAGACCATGCCCTGCGAGAAGGTCATCTATGAAGACTATAACAGTATTGTTGCTGAAGTGAGTTTTTTTTTATTATAAGCCTGGCGAAGACCTCCCTCCCTTCTTTCGGAAGGAAATGTGTCTTCGGGAGAAGTGGAATCTTCTCCCCGTTTATTAAGATCACGGGCCAATCTGTCCATGTTTCTCTGGGCCTGCCGCGTTGTCGATTCTATTTGGGATTCACAAAGTACCCCTTTTGTGTATGTTTTTATGGATATATTGAGTACCTATGTTGTCATTAGTTTTGGGTTCTTTGGCTATAGTTACGTACTAGTGCGAATCCCTGTGACTCGGTGTAAACGACCTTTTTTACTTTTTTTCGTAAGCACTTAAATATAATGACTTTTGAAAAGTCACATATTTTTTAAATTGGTATAGGCCACGTTTTTAACCAATGCTTTGCCAACTCATTATGAGTCTATAGACTCTTTTGCTCATCGTCATCACAACACATAAGATAATCAAAAAATTATATTAGTTCTATAACCTCACCATTGTGTCGGTCCAAATGATGGTCATTGTCGCTCGCTGCAAGTTCAGGGTCGCTTCACGCACGGGGGCGCGCGCCTTTTTCTGAACACATGTAAACACCACACATGATGGTGTTTATGTTTAGTGGTCATGTGCTCTATATCTACATTGCATATGGGAATGGTAAGACTACCATTGCGGTAAATCGATCAAAGGTATAGTTGATAAATTCGTCGTAGAAAGACTAAATCATCATTATTGAACAATTCGGCAGACTTCTCCGTGGAAAAGTTTTCAGCCGATGTAGGTTCTATTACTATACATCGTGATTTTTAATCACTATCCCATTAGGTTCTTTTTTCTTTTGTAGGGGTTGGTTTTTGGCTAAATCATGTCTCTCATTGATACCTAATTCCTGAAAAACATTTGGATTGTGATAAAAAATCATGCGATATACCTGTACAGCATTACGGTGTTGCCACGTTAAAATAAGCGATTAAATTGTTGACTTAGTAAATGTAACTTTTATGAAACATTCCGTAGAAGTACATTTTGTAAAACATACAGCAGTAATTTCACCTCATCACACACATGTCACGTTGTCACCGTGACATGTGTGATTTGGTGTTTAAGCGTATACTTTATTGTTATTATAATACAGTCCATCATAAATGATAACATAACATTAATCTAGCTGTCTTCGTAACCTGCGTGCAACCATTCATTTTGAGAACTCACGTTTGGAAGTGCATGCAAGTCTGACATTGACACCATGATGTCACTCATAAAATAAACACTAGTGACACTCGATTTTTAGGGTCTCAAGGCGTCGCGTCTGGATATCGTGTGATGCACAACTAAAAGTGCAATTATTATAATTCTGGATGTTTATTTCCAGTTCGATTTAGGCTGCCAGCCGTGGAAGAGGACGCTGATTGGCACCGTTCACAACCTTGGACTCGTGTTCTCCTTTGTCATCTCAGGACTTATTTCAGACAAGTAAGTAAAGCGTCACGTAAACCTGAGATAATCTTAGATTGATTTCTTCTGTGAGTATATCAGTTTCAATGGTATACGTCTTTTCGGAGGACATCAGAATTTAATTTCATACTTCGGTTCTCTACTTCTTCGTCGGTACGCTCTTGGCAGAGCGGTTGTACTCATCATGTTGCAGTGAGACTTCGGGCTCCACCATCATCCAAATCTTAGCAACGAAGTGTCTCTTCTATATTCGTTGCTAGGACGTCCGTATTTCCTTTGTTTGATGAAAATACTGGGTTTGCTGTTGAGAGAACCCAATTATGGGTTAAGCTCGCCTTTGTGCATAAGCTGTCCATTGTATTTGTATTTCTTCATTTTATGTTTTTGTGTGCAATAAAGAATAAAGAGAATAAGAAAATATTATACATACGTGCTAAAACAGTCATCATAAAATTCACTGTCCTTAATCTGTGTGGTATCCTCAGATACGGTCGCAAGGTGATCATCGTTGGCACGCCACTAGTGGTGGGCATTGCCGGTCTCATTAAGTCCTTTTCCGTCAATTATTGGATGTTGCTGGTCTTCGAATTCCTCGAGACTGCCCTCGGATACGGGAACGCTTCTATGGTTCTCTGTAAGTATAACTGTTAACTGTTTTCTGTGTGCTACATATAACGCTTCTTTATTAGTATTGTAAATATTGCAATGAAATGCATTCGTTTGACTAATACATTTTCTTTGTAAACTTTCCTTCTGTCCTACAACTTGACCCATTTCACTGTGTCAATGATAATCTATTATGTGCATGTAAATGAAATTTGTCGACACGGGAGTTATAGGTTTTGCACGTGTTATGTGTTTTAATTGACGTAACATTTGCCAAACCAAAGGCTTTTCTTTTGCGGTTTATACGTGTATCCTACCTGTTGTACCACAATAAAGTTGTCTGTTCTTTCATTTAAGGAATTTCCCCTTTGGAATCAATTATATTGCTTAACTAAGTTTTTTTCATTTATTATTGAAGTGATTAAATGTAAATCCCTTAACGATATGTTCTTTGTTAATAATTATTTGTCACATTTTTCACTCTTGCACTGAATTGTTGTAAACAATGATCTGCCGCTACACAATCTCCCCATTCATTATGTCCAACTTAATCATCTCACCCAGTTTACATTATTATGCGCATTGTCCTCACGTGCTGTTTGCATTCATTGTGCATAGTCATTACGAGTGTTTATTTTAGTAAATTAAAGAGTGTTTAATATAAGAGATTGTAGATAATAAGACTAACTACTTGCATTATATACAAAAGAAAGGTACACTTAGACGTCGAAGTACTTCTCCACATCGCTATCATCCGGTAACGTGCCCATAAGACTAGCAGTATTTCACGTTGAATGGCAATGCTGATTCTATGTGCTAAGAACGAGCAAGCCCTCGGGTCCTGTACAGTATCGATCAGTCTGCGAGAGATCTCCTTAAAAAGGAGACGTGCACTCGGGCTCCATGATCCAAGCATTTCGACCCCAAACGGCTCAAAACTGTAATTGCCAATTAGGTTACAGTATTTGCGCCGTTTGAGGGCCTCAGCAACCGCAGCAGCGGCGCCAGTACAGATTAGACTATGTTTAGATTTTTGTCTTCGGTATCTCGTAATGACTTGTAAATTGTCTAAGCTCAGAGATACAGTTAATCATTCACAGTCACCAATCAATTTATAATTTCCTTAAGTAGCAAGTCTATAGTTAAACTAAATCCTCTCCAATTTCAGCTCTAGAATCAGTAAGTCAAAAGCAGCGCGTAATGTTCTCCTGCATAGCTGATATCCTGGCGAGCTTCGGCAGCGCCTTCTTCGGCCTCATCGCGTGGAAGGTGCCCTACTGGCGCCACATGATGAGGGCCATCTACGCGCCTCTCCTGATCGTGGTCTTCTATATATTCCTGATAGACGAAGGAGTGAGGTGGCTTCTAGCTCACAACAAGAACCATGAAGCTGCCAGAGTTTTGAACAAAGTAGCAAAGATCAACAATATCCAGCTGTCGAAGAAGGCGCAGCAGATGTTGACGAAGATGGCTGGTGATAGCAAGTCTCAAGAAGTAAGTCTTCGCAACCAACTTAGCTAGCTCAGGTTTAAAATAAAATAATAATCATAAAAATAATGAGTAGCTTAGCTACTTAACAGTCGTCAATCAATAAATAGTTATAGCGATATGTGGATTAATGGCCATTTATAAAGTCTCTATTTAATTTACTTATTATACCCGGATACAGATGCTAATGGGTCGTATCAAATCAAACATTGTTCTGTACATAGATACATAGTGACCAACTTACGAGGACCATTCTTATCACTACTAAACAGATAGGTACACAAACTTCAAGGTGACGCAATTCTAACCCTAATATGGATAAAGTAACACACAATAACAACGCTAATTGTGTGAAAATATTTGGATAAGCAATAAATAGAGCATTGTTAACTTCTGTAATCACTTTGTAGCTTTGTGTACTTTGTATTCTTGATCAATATCTGCTTTGGCCATCAGTCGGATTATATCATCTGAGGACCACATAGCACCAAAAGTGTCATCTACTATGGAAGTTCGTTGATCTTCAGCCGGCCTTTAGGAGCATTCAACCGACAACCTTTATTGATTACTGTAACGAATTGGATGCTGACACCACCCACAGATACAATTCTCTACAAAGTCGTATTTCAACTACACTTAATTTCATTTCAGTATACAGTGTTTCGAACAATCGTAACCAAATATGATGTATTATCTCTACAGGCAGGAGAGAAGCCTCCAGTAGAACGTCTTCACCTCATCTCAGTTCTTCGTTCAAGAAAGATCTTGCTGCGTGTTCTCTTGATCGCGGCCTGCTTCATCTGCTGCACCTTCGTGTACAACGGCACCATCATCAATTCCACCAGCGTTTCCGGCAACAAGTACCTGAACTTCTCCGCCCTACTCCTCGTACAAGTTCCCACGAGAATCATCACGGCGCTTACCCTCACGAGGTTTGGCAGGAAGGCCCCCATCTGTGTGGCGTATACTCTGTGTTGTGTGTTCTTTATTTCATCCGCTTTTATACCTAAGTGTAAGTACCCTGTTTTGTTGAATTGTGTCCATTTCTTTATTGAAATTTGTGTAGTGTTTATGTATTTGTTATGTTAAGATTATGGTTTAAAGAATTTGTTGTCAAAGATCAAAATAGTACAGATACACGTGCCATTTATCAAATGAAAGACGTAGAAAAATTTACCCTTCATCGATATGTAAGATTGCATTTTTAAATACGTCATATTAACATAACATATCAATGACATTGATAAAAATCTGCGTCGCTTTAGAAGGTCATTTGTAATGAATCTTGCTGTATAAGGGCAACAGGCGTGCGCTTAAAAAAAATCTTACAACGGTTTTAATAGAAATAATAGAGTCATGGCTTCACGACTAGTATTTCAACTTCCATTGCTTGATTGCCTATTTTGATCACAATGACCCGGAAGCTGACATAGTTTATTCTAATTAACAAGTCTTGAGGTAATCAGTAGGATTTGAAGTACAAGCACCAATTATTATTTTCTTTTCGTGCTTCTTTGTTAAACTACCACACAGTCTTCCTTTACTTTGGCGTTTTTTTTGTGGCCGTCGCTCCATTCAAAATACTGGTATACAGTTGAATCCATATAGACTGGAAGCCAAACACTATATAGTTGGGAAAAGCCTAGGCAAATTGATTTTATGGGTCTTCCTTTTCCACTACCTAAATCACAAATTAACAAAATCTGCCACATATTTTTCAGCTATCTGGTGGGCGTCGGTTCTCTTCTACCTGTTCGGCAAGATGTGCAGCAGCTACGGAGTGTTCTCCATGTACGTGGTAGCCATGGAGGTGTTCCCCACCAAGTCCAGGAACTCACTCACCAACATTGCCAACACTGTCGGCAGGCTCGGCTCTGTTCTGGCCCCGCAAGCACCACTACTGGTAAATTCATTGTTACTGCTAATTTTAAATGCATGTTCTATTTCTTTATGCCTGCCTACCATTAATAGTTCAATTTCACAACCGGGCATTATTGCCGTATCAATTTATTTTCTACCATCTTTGTGATACTTGCTGGTATTGTACGGTGCTGGTCTGTGGCATGTTGAATTATATTATTTAGAAAAAATCGGCTTTGTAGTGTGTATTCTCTGCTGGTTCAACTAGCATGGTAGTCTCATTGTTAGACTTAGGCCCAGTTTTTTGATTCATAGTTAACTCAACCAATGTTTAAATATGCTAACCAATGGTTAACAATTTCGGTAAAAAAACGTTCATCAATCTTTAGCCTCATAAATATTCAAATAAGTTGTAGAATTATTATTGTCATTCCTTAGACCAACAACTGAAAATGAACGCGTTTTACCGAAATTTGAAAACCTTGGTTAGCACAGGGCTTCTCAATCTTTTTTATACTGTGACTCCCTTTACACAGTGTATTTTTTTGCAACGCCCTTCTCCCTTAATACTGGTTATAAACTGTTTTTATAATAGCTAGAAAAATATTGATTATTAGGAAAAACAGTAATCAATGAGCTCTCTTTTCTGAGCATAACTTTTAAAATCAGAGCTAAAGTTTTAAAAAGTTACTCTCGTTTAATTTTTTCAACAGATATGTCATCAATATTGTATGTATATTATTGTCATCATCATCATCAGCCTATAACAGTGCACTGCTGGCTTGTGATCTGTACTACGACTTAATTACTGCAACTACAGAATAACCAGTTTTCGCGACACTAACAAGCGGTTCTAGGAATCTTCAGTACCCAGAGTTTGATAATCTTGGGATATAGTTCCAATAGCTGTCCTTTCTCGTTTACGACGCCCGTGAGAGAGCATTACGTCGCCCCGGGGCATCGAGACGCATAGTTTGGGAACCCCTGTTTTAGCATATTCAACCATTGTTTGAGTTAACTACGGATAAAAAAAAACTGTGACTTAAAGACTATTCATTCGTTAATCAGGCGGCTTTGCCTAACAAAATTGTCATATAAAACAATTATCTTTTCTTGCAGGAGAAATACATGGCCGGTCTACCGAGCGTAGTATTCGGGCTGGTAGCTCTGGGTCCCGCTGTGTTGGCACTACTACTGCCCGACACCAGCCAATCAGCACTCCCTGATGACGTAATTGATGCTGAGAACTTGGACAAACCACACGAAGACGAACACATTCAAAATAATGTCACACATGACGAAGTGCCAAGACTTTCTGTTAGTATCACCGGAGGGAAATAAACTCTGTGAATGGCGGAACTGTTTAATGAAGTGTGGCCAAAGAATGTATAAGATAAAAGTTCAGTGATTTAGTTTTAAGGATTTTTAAGTGAATCTCGATCATAAGAAGGCAGGTGATGACTTCAAGTCACCTTTACTAGTATCACTCGAATTGTACAGATTATTTGTAAGAGTTGAGACCCTTTACTGTCGTAATCCAGTTTTTTTATTTTATAGACTTAGCAATATAGTGACAGTTGCTCATGGTAACTTTGGTGTGATATTGCTTATACTAAATAGGTTAACTATAAGTTTTTTATGTGATACTTGGTTATTGAGACAATATGTTGTAGAAGTCACACGCAAGTCATTAGATGCTCGCAAACTTTGTACTTATTGGCGAATGATTTTTTGTCCACATCATTAGCCATTGCAAGTGTTATACAATTAACTTGATGGACTTGATTATAAGTTGATTTGACTTGGTTAAAGGTGTTATTAAATAAATGCAAGTACTTAAAATCCAATTTACTTAATACATTTTCTTTTACATTAATTTTACTATATTTCAAATAGTATATAGTAAATAGTATAGTGTAAATAGTATAATAGTTATAAAAAAGGTTCTTGCATTAATTTTTCTGACACCGTCTATTGGCTCAGTATGTTAATTTAAATACAAATCGTAACGTAATTATTAGACAGTTATTAATATTTAAATAGTGTTGTTATAGTGATTGTTCTAATATAAGCTCTTCTAGATTTTATGCGAGGATAATATTTCTGTTTAGTAGTAGTTCTGTGAAACATATTTAGCGTACGTTCTTACAAACACATTTTAGTTCTAGCTATATGTCCTTAACCTGACATATCTATCTGCTTACTAACCCGTAGTTTACCTACTTAGGAAACCCCGAACCCAAATTCTCAAAGGTGTTCTGTCAATACAGTAAAGCCTTACAATAATGACTTATTGATTGAATGATTATTTGTATTATGTATATTGTCCGATACTAATTGATGTCAGGCAGTTTCACTGAATGTTTTTTTTTTTAATATTATATTAATTTAATAGTACTCAAACAGCCAAGAAGATTTTTTTATTCATCTCACATAAAGTGCGTTTATATGTATCTAGAATCTAACATCAAAAAAAATCCCTACCTAAGTTAATTTCAAAGAATGACACATAGTGCCACCTACCGACGACTCATCATCCTTCAATTTTTCATCCTTCAGAATTCTGCTTTTACCTACATACTAGTAGACACCTAGTAATTTTAATACTTTAGGCAGCACAATGATAGCTACGTAAAACAATGCATATTTAAGATAAGGATCTTGGTTAAGATAAAGATCTAGATGAGTGAAGACTTAATTGTCTGGACTCTAAACAATTAAGACTCAAACATGCGCTATATATCTCCGATAGATAGCTCATTAATTTCTTATCCAATTCAATGATGTTTTGAGTCTGTCTACATATTTTTGTAAAATTAGACCACTTCACGTAATGAATGCAATAATTGTGTAATGTAACTTTGTTTTCTATTATGACGTTGGATCTAAAAATGACCAATATCACTTTCTTGAAATTATTGAATAATTAAAAAAACGCAATACTTGTTAGTACCTAATATTGAAATAAGAACGGCTCATATTATAATGAAAAGTTACTTTCTTATATGAACTTTTTATTCCGAACTAGCTTCTGCCAAAGGCTTCGCCCGCGTGAATGTCGAAAATTATCACGAGGGAACATATTCCCGGGATAAAAGTATCATATGTGCTATTCCTGACTATAATCTATCTCTGTGCCAAATGTCATCCAGATCTGTCTTACCGTTTGAGCGTGAAGAAGTAACATACACACAAACACACACAAACTTTCGCCTTTATAACATTAGTGCGATGTGATGTGTTATTGCAGTGTGATAATTCTCTGTAAATATTCTACTTTTACGTTTTCTACAAACTATTTCATCATCTTAATTTCTAGAACTATAAATTCGCGTCCTTGATTTCCTATTCTGAAAAACTCATGTTAGAAACCAAACATTAACCATTGGTTCCATTGGTTCATTATACCCTTGTTTGTCTGACCTGGCATTTTCAAATTACTTATTCTTAAATCTTTTATGTATAAACAGGTATATTGTGCAAATCTCTGTTGAGATTTGCACAATATACCTGTTTTGAAACATCAGCCTGTATGCATTTGTTACTTACTGTGTCATCATTATTTCAGTAATACAACGTTCACTAGTTACGGAATATAAGTATATTCCGTAAGTACTCGTAGGTATCCATAACAATTTTGTCTATGCTGCCCTGATCATGTCCCTGATTATTATACTCAAGCACGTTTCCACCAACTCTAAAATATTTTACGAAATAAGGCTTCTTCAGAAACTTTATATATATATATATTTCTAGAAGTTATCGAAGTTACATAACCTGAATATGTTTCAGACCATAATAATATATTCGTGCGCTGATGGGCATAATGTGTTTTTAATTATGTATTTATATGCTTATCTGTCTACGGTTGACACTTTACAGGAAAGTGCAGAAAGCTCACTGCTTACTTCTAGTAAATATAAGTTCACACAGAGGCAGTCGGCATTGTTTAGGTTGTGTTCCACAGGTTATAATAATTGTATTGCATTTTATTACTCTTTAAGTAGGTATATTTTTATTTCATCCATCCTCATGAAGAAGTTGTGATCTTCTTCTTCTTCTTCAGTGGGTCTTCTGTACGTTTCTAAACTGTGTACCAGCGTGTGCGCACATGCTCGTCAGCGACACGTTGCCGTAGCTTCGTGGCGCGATAGTGATAATGTTGTAAATCTCGCATACTGAAGTATTGTCCACTGTATTGTAGTAAATTTATACGTGTTCATAATAATTTATATAAAAAGATGTGGTTGTTTCTTTTTTTGTAATAGGTAAGTTTGAAAAAATATTTGCATTTTCAGTACCGACCCACTTTTCCTTAAAAAAAAACCGCCCAAGTTCGAGTCGGACTCGGCCACGAAGGGTTCCGTACCATTATCGCAAAAAACGACAAAAAAATCATGTTTGTTGTATGGGAGCCCCACTTAAATATTTATTTTATTCTGTTTTTAGTATTTGTTGTTATAGCGGCAACAGAAATACATCATCTGTGAAAATTTTAACTGTCTAGCTATCACAGTTCATGAGATACTGCCTAACTAATTATTAACTCTACTTTAGCCTGAAAACCAACTCCATCATTAACCGGTTGAATGCCGTAATTACCGAAACAATAAAAAAGCCTTTGTCTCGCGTGGATCCACGTTTTCGGCACTCATGAGGTTAAAGAAGGGTTTAACACGTGCTTAACTCCGAATACCCAATTCATAAACCGGCCTTTAGAGTCTTGCCTCTAGATATTGTTACACTCATTAGTCACCTCTGCTAATATTAAAGTACTGACGCTGTCAAGATAACATCATCGTTCAGTATTTGTCAGAGCATTATTTACTACCCCTACGATCTATCGACAATCGGACCCTCACACCATGACCAACATTATGGCAATTCACTTTTTGTCTTGCGCCACACACATCATAATCATCTAAGATTATACTTTTTGCATATAAGATAAAAAATATATTATTATAACTGTTAACTCACATCCAGCGTGCACTAAAAAAACATGAAATAATAAGAAAAAATATAAATAATTTAATATCAACTCATAATAATAAATTACGAACTACACATTAATGAGCATATTGGTACATTACTAAGAGAGCAGTACAATAATATTACACAGTAAAACACATTAAAAGTTGCAAATTCCTAATATTGTCATCTACTTCTCACAATTACAACAATATCAATATTCACATTATATTAAAACTAAATCTACTATTTACAATGAGTTTGCCTTCAATTTCTTTGTATTTTCGACTCTGGTGTGCCGAGAGCCTCTGCTTCCGCGAGGGTGTCAGGCATCTTAGTGCCGAGAGTCTCAGGCTGCGTGAGGACCAGGACACCGGAGATGATGCCCATGGTGCCAAACATAACTGACGGAATGCCGGGCCAGTAGTCCATCTGTTGAAGAGAGTCATGGTTTACGTTAGTTAATGAATAATACTATTTTAGTTCTTTTATGTAGGTATACCCAGTTAAATTCTAGAGGATGAAATGGGTCAGACACTGCTGTACGTATTTTTGTGATCTTTTCAAAGCATTAAGATACGTGGTCTACTTAAAATTATTTTTAAAATCTGCGTTTTCTTAAAGAAACCTTTAGATTGATCTTTCACTTCTGTCCCGATTGCACAGGATATCTCCAATCTTCCGGGCGGGGAACACAACAAAAAACAGGCATAACATAGTTACCGTTTTAGTGAAAGTAGGTGGACCACAGGGTTCAATTCTAGGGAAATTAGTTTTTTGGTTTAAAACCCGTTAGCATTTACAACACTTTAACAACTACTATCGATGTTATAAAGTGGGAATCATGAATGTGTAAGTGCTGGGTCAGTTACCAGTGAAGTTATACTTACCAGTACTGGCGTGAGTGGAGCAGTGATGGAGCCGATACGACCGATCATGGAGGAGAAAGCGAGCAGGCGGTGGCGGTACTGCGTCGGGTAAAGCTCCGACGTGAATAGATACAGTGACGTGAACACCACGGAGATACCGAACTTGCCCAGCAAGTAGACGATCAGACGCAGCGTAGTCAGATCTGTAGGAGATAGTAACAGAAGATATAATTTTTGTAAGGTCTCTTAAAGATCTTGCAATTAATGGTGCCTCCTATGGGATTTTACGGAAATATATGTAACTATTAAAATTATCATATCGAAGGTATCATTTAAATTCGTATCCAATATTATTGTTATGATGCGCGAAACCTTAGTTAGGAAATTTGTCGTGGGTATTCACAAATTAGGTAAAAATCAATTAAGCCGGTACAATTTTATTGTGAATAGCAAATTTATAAAATTGCAGCAAAGAACAATTATAATTGTACTTTATTACTTAAAAAGATAATGCGATGCAATTTAATTCCTCGTCAACTTGAAAAATGTGCATAAAACCATTTAAAAGATAAATCAATCTTTATAATTCACCCGTGAGCACGGAGTTATTATATCTAATATTTAGTTACCTACAATACAATAATTTAAAGATAAGCCATTTAAATACTCGTGAATGTTAAATTAATATAGTACCTAATATCAATCAACGCAGATTATGATAAAAGACGCATTTACAAGATTCTGGAGATTAGTATGTGTGATAGTGTTAGTTGTTTTGTAAACATTGTTACTATTGCAAATTAGATCGGTGACATACTATATGGATATAAAAGCCTATTCGATCCTGAAATTATGCCTACTAAAAGAGAATGAGCATGTTCTGTTTGTAAATTAGTATTTAACGTATAGATTAAGCTTGATAAACAAACGGCAGGTGGCAAAAATATTTGATTATAATAAAAAGATATGGTAAATACCAAGATTTCTTAATAATTGGCCAATAAAGGCAACGCAGTATTATTGAACTGTTCGATTAGGTAATAACAACACTTACCATCCGGAATAAAAGCGAAGGCGATATTGCAGGCAGCACTGAACAAAAACCCTCCAGAGAGTGTAGGCTTCCTGCCTATCCTGTCTAGGACTAGGACAGCGGTGTAGAAGCCAGGAATCTCGATGGCACAAGTCAAGATGTAGTTCAAGTGCATGGTATCAGACAGGCTGGTGGCATTGATGGACAGCCCGTAGTACACGAAGGTGGTGGTAATCCACCAGATGGGAGTGGTGCAAACGCGCTGCAGTAACACACGAGAGCGGAAGATGGCGGTGAAGAGGTTGGGTACATCGGTGTCATCGACCACCTATAAATAAATGAATAAATATGACTGAGTGTTATGTAATTTTTTTGTGAAAGACGCGAAAAAAAACAGTTTTATCGCTCCATACTTACCTTGACGGGCTCGGGAGGGTTACACAGCGCTTCCATCGACTTCTCACTGATCGTCGTTCTGTTCCGCTTGGCAACTCGCTGCAGCACTTTCTTTGCCTTATCGTACTTCTTCTGGGACAGTAGCCACCTCACACTCTCCGACAGGATCCAGTAGTATGCGATGATCAGGAAGCATGGGATGTGAAGCGCTAAGATCATGTATCTCCAGGGTTCGATGAGCCAGGCCACTCCGCCGAGGATGACCTGACCGACGGCGAACATAGAAGAACATGTGGCGCTGGTCAACACACGATACTTTGGGCCCACGAACTCGGTGGCTGGAATAAAGACAAGATTGTAAGCCTGATGGAACGAACTATTAAAATTAAACTATGTTAGTCCGGCTATTTTCTTTTTTTTTTAAAACACTTACCAAAGATATAAGAAGAACTGAAAGTTCCAGCACCAAATGTGGTCTGAAGAAGTTGAAAGGTCAAGTACATGGGGTAGTTAACGGAGAAAGCTCTGATGACACCGAAGAGAGCCAGGTTCGTGACGCTGATGACGAGGGCGACACGTCTTCCGAATGTGTCTGAGATGTAACCAGCAATGGGTAGAACTAGCAATGTTCCCACGCTGCTGAGAGTACCAGCTAGAGCACGAAGCCAATCTTGACAGCCCAGGTCGAACTGAAAATTAAAAATATGTTTTAGATTTCTTGATTGATCAGAAAAGGTGTCGTGACCGCACGAATTATGATACTCACATCATAAACGCAGGAGTTGTCCCTGGCGTAAACGAATCCTTCACATTCCTGTTCCTCGGTGTTGAAGAGGGTAGCTGGGCAGTAGTCCAGGGTGCCGTTTCCTCCAGCGGGCTGATACCGGGCACAGGACACAAATCCATTCGCGTTATCTGCAGCTGGGATCGCGTTGGTTACCCATTCCGGGCTGAAATACTCGCTTTTGCTGGTTTCTCCACATTCGGGAATTTGACATCTGTGGACGGAGGAGTAAAAGAATAACAATTTTATGATCACTTTAGGCTGTTTCAGCATCCATTCTTGCTAAATAATAGCAGGCCTTTTTTTTAGAATAAATTATAATTTATTTGCTCAGAATGTAGGTATTTACAATAAGTTACAATAATATTATGAATCCTTGCATTAAAACAAAACATTGTCAAAATACATATACCTAAATGTGCCACGTGAGCTTCTTTTGCTGATTTATACGCACCTGTGTGGGATGGCGGCGGCAGAGAAGATGTACTCGCTCATAAAAGCTGACATAATTATGGGGATGGAGACCAACAGCAAGTTCAGTATCTGGTAGCGGCCGAACTGACCCAGTTCGCTGACCAGCACATCATCCAGGTCCAGCGGCCTCTCGAACACACTAGCCTTGCGGTCGCCAGCCGTGCTGGCCTTCCGGCTGCCAGGACCCTCGGGCTTACTGTCCCTCCGCTCATCCGCCATCACAATTTTATATATTTCCACTTTTGACTTGTCTTTCTTCAGCTAGAGCACGCGGCGTCCTCAGCCATGTGCTCCGATGAAGTGAACCACAGCGCTTCGCGATGAAACAAGAGGAAGTCTTATCAGATATATGTAGAGGATTATAATAATATATTAATTTAACGATAAGCCGTTTAGATTTTCGCGATAGTACATATATGTTTATCGTGGATAGACGCGACCCTCGTATGAGAGCGAGGGCATTGTGCAGGCAACGCTAAGTAGGGATCGGTGCAGACCAAGAAGAGAGGAATGCGGCAACTGACAGTCTGCAGTGTATAGCTAAAGTTGGGCCTTTTTTGGAATTATCAGTTTAAAGTATCTTAAGTAGCATTAACAGAAACCGAGAGTTTTACTAGCATGTTTTGGGTTAAGATGAAGCGTAATTTATAGCCATGTCAGTTTCGGTCACAACAAACACCATTTCTTTTCTTTTATTTTTTACGACTGCACTAAAGTGTCTGTGTCACACATCATTTCTTGATATTAAAGTGTGTTATTTTAATTGTTATGATACGTTGATTGATGACTTAATGTTTGTTTAGTTATAAGTAATAGACGATTAATATAAACAAAGATTGATTTGTTATCTCGATAAAATATTTTACAATTTTATAGCTTCCCATTTGCCTGTACGACAGCGCATACAATTTAATGATATTTAATTTTAATAAAGTTTATATGATTTAGGTTTAGTATATTATACTTTGCGTTTAGGTGCACTTAAATAAAGAAAGCTGCTCTAAAAATTTAAAACACACGTGATGCATCGCAATTAAACTCCAATCAAAATATCACGAATAATGTCGCCCATACATTGTTAAAGACCATAAAATACGTTATTGATGTATCACATGATTATTCATTGAACTAATAATAAAAACACCTTTATCGTATTTTATTGTGACCGTGTTGTAGGTATATGTACGTTGGCACGTGAACTTGATAGCCGAAAGGAAACAAGAAGGTAATTACACAAATACAATTAATTTGGTAGCGTATGTATCTGCACCTGTAGCCAAGTTGAAAATCTACAATCGATAACGCTAGTAGAAAACGAATCAATGTATGGGAATGACACAACGTTACGATACGTGGTCAACCATACAAATAAAAGGCGTTAACGATTAAAGAAAGAGATTCGTTACGAAACGTTTATAACTTAGCTAGGGGGGCTTATACATTTGTATTCAGTTTTTTCGCACGTGATGCTCTGCCTGAACAGGAGAGGACTATGCGTTTACAAATTTGTGTTTTTTTACAACAACATGCTTCGCTTCGCTCGCTTAATCGGTTGCTTGCTTGGCTTGGTTTTGTAGACGCTGGTCTACCTTGCCTTCCTCCTTCACAGACGGCAAGGTGGCGTGGTCTTGAGGGAAAGCGCTACGGTCGTGTAGATCCTCAAGGCGAGTGCGGTGATGTTCCTTCTCGAAGTTGCCATCCCGTTATTGGTCTAATTCCATATGAATTAGACGTTACAAAAATCACCAGGCCATCGAACAAGAACAGATGATGGACAGCAATGACCTCCTGCGCGTTTTTGCCGTGCGCGAGATCCGTACGGAGGGATGAAGGGATCTTGGTGGTTGAGTGAAGCAGGATGCACACAACACACCACATTGGCCTGGATTTCCTGTTACAAGGAAGGTCGTGGGGTAGCTACCCACGGTCAACCGGCTGGGGCATTCTATAAGCGGGATGTTAAGCGAGGATCGGTTTAGTTGCAACCGGTGTGGGGTCTCAAAATGAGTTGCGGGATAGTCTCGTGCCGTATACAATCCCGTGAACGCTCGTTGAACGAACGACGTCCCCGACTGAGAGCTCCGTGGCGATTGGAGAGCTCGAACGGTGAAATTTTAAATCCAAACCTATGAATAAAGAGACTCAATAAAAAAATTAATAGTCTAAAGCCGCGTCTCGGTCATCGGATGCGCTAACATAAAACACACAAAGGGCCGCGTCTTCAGATGCACCTTTTACAAGTAACCCAAGGGTTGCGTCTCAAGGTGCGCCTAAGCGACAAACGCCTAAGGCTGCGTCCTCAGATGCACCCAACTATCACAAACGCTCGGCTACGTCCAAGGATGCGATGATGAAGGCAACCGCAAGGGATTCACCACAGCTGCGTCCCAAGCAACCCCAACCTCATCTGCATACATGGATGCGCCCCCTAACATTACCCTGGCCGAAAGGCCAAGGACAGTTCTCGCTCACGGCGACTCGAGGAGTACTGCAAATGTAGATGCACCCAAAACCAGAGTTGCGTCAACGGCTGCGGTCGCCAAGAGGGACTTGACGAATCTAGCCGAAGCTCCACTGGCAGAAAGATCTAACTCCATTAATTGGCAAACAGTTTCCAACAAGACGAAAGATGTTCCCCAAGGCGGTGTCGGCTACGGTTGATACACCAAAAGGCGAAGCTGCCACCAGCGCTAAGCACAAACGCGTATTCGCTGCCTAGACGGTGTAGAAATAAACAAAAAATCGTTCGCGTCGTTCAGGAACAACGAGCTGTCTGTCGCCGTCATGGCCGAGCTCTTCATGGACATAACGCAGGATAAAGTGGAGGAGATCTATCAAACGATTAAGGAACAGCGCCGGGCTCTGCTGAAGACAGTTGCTGAACCAGCCAGTCCAACCCAAAATACTACGATTCACTTCAGAGGTCGGGCCCACTACGCCGAAGGCGTCCTCAAGACATGATGCGAAGACGACTTCACACTGGCCTGGCTCAACGGGGTCATAAATAACACGTCATCGACCAAACTCACCGTTCACCCTCAAGCCGACATACCCAAGAAGAAACTGTGCGTGCTGTATGTCCCTGAGAACAGCGAATACACTTTAGATCTTCTCGGGATGCTGGAAGGCAGAAAACTAATTTAAAAATTAACACCTTGACTCTGAGACACGTAAAGGTTAATCAGGAGCCCCCGAGTACCTGTTACTTCCTTCGTGTGCCGAAACCCATGGTAAAAACCATAAAGGACCAGCAGAGGCGAATATTCTACCTCATGGGTAGTATATACATCGGATTCCTGAAGGAGGGTGGCAGCAAAGAGGATGCCGCTGCGCCATCAACCTCAGCAGCCTCGGCTGCGCCAGGGGCGGTGCTTGATCCACCGCTGCCTGAACGAGAGGTGACGGGGACTGCTGAGGAGGTGGTGGACCTGGCGACTTTTATGCCAACGCTAGAGGTTGAATCGACAGAGGGATCAACACGGGATCCACCCTCGCCCGGACTAACTTCAGACGAGGACTGCTGCTGGGGAGAGAAGTAGGGGCGAGGACAGCAACTCCTGCTCCTCTCCCTTGCGGGACGACTAGGATCCTGCATGCTAACCTCCGGCACAGTCAAACTGCATCGGCCACTTTACGCAGAGTTACCGAGTACCGAGGTGAGGAAATCCTTGATTTCATTCTTAGCAATAAAATTGTACTGCTCAACAAGGGTTCTGAACCCACTTTCATAAACGCAAAATCGCAAACAATAACAGACCTAACTTTAGCAACTTTAGGTATGTCCAACTCCATCCAGGACTGGCATGTATCCAACGAGATATCATGCTCAGACCATAGATGGATCCGTTATACCATTAACTTCAATTTAACGGCGAGGACCAATCCGTGTTTGTTAGACTTATCGGAACTGAGCTGGGTAGGTTACCCTCTCTTCCGGATGAAATACCAGTAACCAGTTTAGACGAACACGTAAACAACATCACTTCCATGCTCTTATCTAGGGGAACCAATCACTTTGCCGATTCTTTTTTGTTCGAATTTCATTTTACCGAAAACTACTGACCGACGTCTTTTTGCTATATGCATTATCCTACTATCCTACTAATATTATAAAGGCGATAGTTTGTGAGGATGGATGGATGTATGTTTGTTACTCTTTCCCGCAAGAACTACTAAACGGATTTGTATGAAACTTTACAGTAATATAGGTTATATATAAGAATAACACATAGGCTACAATTTATAATGTTTTTTTTTGTAATTTGGTCATAATATAACGATAAATATCAAGTAAGTCGGATAAAATTCTGACCTCTGAGAGAGTTCTTTGCGTACGCTGCCTAAACCGTTGGAGATACTGATGAATGATAAATCAGATTTATCATGCCCCCATTTTTCCTATTAGGTATAAAAAGCTTGATTTTGCGTATTGGTACGGAACCCTAAATGTGCGAAGTCCGACACGCATTTGGCCGATTTTTTTTACTTAGTAAAACATCTAGTGTAGATAGCTATTATCTATAAGCCACCAGGTGGGTTATTAACTGTAGTGATGAAATTTTTATTTTATCTCATCGTACAAACAGTGTGAAGAATAAGTAGCTGCAGGGCATTTCCCTCACATGTGTTTTAGTCTTTATATTATTATAAAGACTAAAACACATGCAGGCATATCTTTGATAGACTTGCAGTTGGTACTAATAGTTACTAATTATCATGATGATTATCATCATGATAAGTAGGTAAGAAGTATATTACACTCCGCAAAATGGATAATACGCCCAAATACTATAGCTCTATAGAAAGGTTTGACGAAAATTTCTCCATACTATTTTTAACTGACTTACGGTTTCTTGCAGACCAATACCAGCAGCTTTGAAAACTTTGATCTTATATTAAAATTTAAATCAAACATAACTTTGACCCGTCTGCCAGGACTGGCAGACAAATTGTTGGGGCGGCTCGAAATACTCGCGAGTCCGCGAGCCGCTGCAGTAGTCATTTCATCTGAAATCGGGGGTGAGGGAGGGGGATATTTACAGCGGAGCGAACTTCAGATCCACCATAATATTGGTCTCGAGCTGTATTGGCCTAGAGCAGGCCGGTACATGTCGACAAGCGTCTGTGGGACTAATTAGTCATGGAAACATCTTGGTTGTTGGGTAATAAATATTGATTATTAAATAAGTAGGTATAAGGTAAAAGTGACTGAGGCCAAAGAAAGAGAAAAACCTATGTGGTGCTACTAACAGTAGGTAAAGGAATAGGATTTGGATAACATCCCTTAAATGTTATCTGTGTAAATAGTAACATATAAAGTCAATAAAATGATAAAACATAATGTCTTCGCGGTAAGTCAATAAAAGTGTCAATAATTGGCCGAATCTAGATTAGAAGATAGTGGTAATCTTTACTAGATAAATACTTAGTATCTTTTTAATGGTGTTCGATAGCTACGTACACTGATCATTAGGCTAGAAACAGCTATCGGACATACGAACTCACCATTACTCACGTACGCAGTTTTCGCATGAGCCATATGAATGAATGAATTAGTGTTTGTAAAATAATGTGCAAGGCTGTCTGAGGTTCTAGAAATGTACATAGCATATTAGCCCATCTCTCCACGTAGTCCTACCAAGATAGACGAAATGATACAATGTGAGCAGATAGATCCGCAGGCTTATTAGGTATGAAACAGCAATTAGCAATAATTGCGCAGAGATTGTACAAACATCGCGCCATAATCGCTTTACGTTTAAATCTGCCGGCGTTTATTTTGCGAAATAATTGCTTTTCAATCGCGAATCGGCATTATGTATGAACGATAGCCACAGCATAATAATTTTACGATATCACTTCTAACAATAAACATCTGCTAACTAAATAGTGCATTTATCGCAAAGTGATCGCGAGCAAATGTGGCTGTCAAACTGCGATAACTTTTTCGCTTGATGTTGGTCGATTGCTAATCGATCGCTGATGGCTGACTAGGCACAGAAGTTTTTGAGTTTTTGACGACATTTAGTCGTGTTTTATTTTTGTCTACTTTAATTATCCGCAAAATAATTCCTATTGAATATTGTAATAAAACAAATTGAAGTAGTTTTGTTTCTCAAATATCTACGCAACGGTCTCGGTAAAGTGGAGGAGAAATTTTTATTGTAGTGTTGCCTACCTCAGCAAAACTTGCCAAAAAGATTGACACGCTAGGTATGTATGTGTGCCAAATACTTACAAACACTTTTATATGGCAAGCACCGAAGTCGACTATTCTATCAATGTATAAAGTAAATTGGAAAACAAATGTGTTTAACGATCTATTTTACGTTTCATAGCTCAAATATGGGGTGATGATGAACATTTAGTCATGTCCCAATGCGTTATTGTTTCGATTTCTTATAACAATCGACTATTACGAAGAAATTTTAATAGATTTTACACATAGGCATTTTAGTCATCCAATTTTTCAAATAGTTTCAATATTTTTTTCAAATTAATTATTATTTGATGAAAATAAAATGAAAACATCTAACATTCACTGCCATATTATTTTACTGTTACACAAATACTTTACGCATCTGCAAATATTATTTTACCGGAATATTGGAGCTAAATAGTAATCAATTGAGTATTGTAAAAAAACAGCTTCCACGAAGTGAAGAATTTTCATAAACTGGTTACTTAATCAAACGATAAATTTTATAAATCACTGGATAGGTATAGTCGCTTCTGTTAAAAGTGACTTTAAAAAAAAGACTTTACTTAAAGGCCTCAGTAGCCAGGTCATTAAATTGATCGCGCAGTAATTGCACTATTATTGTTGCTTGCTGTTCCTTACGTAATAAGCCCGCCGATTGGAGCGTACAGTCGCGCTTTGTGTCGCGTAGCACTACAGTGCTTCCGCTCGCCCATTTCCCGGCAGGCCCGCGCGGACCTTGATCCAGAACAAAAACACAGCTTTGCTCTGACCCGGGGCTTGAGCCAAATTGGCGCGCGCGCGAACCGCCAGGGGATGAAGAGAGCCATGGTTTGCAAGCGTCTGCAATGTTGACATTGAGTCGCTGTACAAGCCATAGCTGGTCTCTTGCCGCGTGAGGATCACGTCCGTCGCTTTGCCAGGAGTTCCACCTGGTAGACTGTGCAGTACGCGGCTAAGCTAAGTTTGAGCTTCCGAACTTCGCCTTCACTATCCCACATGGATAATGCGGCTCCGACCTTCCCCTCAATCTTGCTGCCGTCGGTGATAATTCGCTCCGCATGTACATTGTTGCTGTCTAGCAACTGTTGGTCTGCCAGGCACATGAACTGTAGCTGGATGAGGAGCTTCTGCAAATCTCACCATACTTTCGATCTCCCTGTCTCCTGGCACAAACCGGGATGACCCTCTCCTTGCTTTAAACAGGGCGGCTGCCTCCTGTATGCGCAGGTCTAGAGGTAGTATTCCGGACAGTACCAGTGCTGAGTTCAGGGAGACAGTACGGTAAGATTTGCAGAGCTTCTGGACGAAACCCATTTATTAATGTTGTTTCAATTGTTTTTGATTTTAAAGCAATGATTTTAATTGTATATGTTGTTTTATATTTTAATATCTATTATTTAATTTAATTCAATAATCTTGATTTGTTTGTAAAATTCCTCGATTTATGCTTAGTCGTAGAAAAAAAAACATTCATTACCAATAATTAATTGTAATTTATATTTGTAATCAATCAAATAAGTGCGTGAGGTGTTAGCTTGTAATTAATTGTTGCACTTATAAACGTATATCGTGTAATTATATGAAATTTTATGTGTAAACAATTGTAAGGTAACCTGAAATAAATAAATAAATAAAACCTCGTTAGACCGAGCCTAACTTCTTCCGTATTCCCAGCTTCTTCGTGGCGGGAGCCCAGGCAGCGGCCGCGTACGTTATTATGGGCTCCATCGCAGCAGTGTAGATTGTGTGTATGATTTGTGCGTCCAAACCCCAACTCACTTTAGCGGCGCGGGACAGCTGCTTATATAGGTCAGCTGTTCTCTTGCAGACGTTCACGGTGTGCTCGTTGAAGGTGAGCTTCTCGTCTAGGGTAAAACCGGGATAGATGCCCCACTTTTCGAAACTGTTTCATTATTTGAATACCAAACATATTTGCTTAGATTGACCCTGTAATATAGTTAGTTTAATCATTCATAAAGCTTTAGAAACTGTATTTATTTACCTAACCATTACTGGTTTTGCAAAAATGTAATTCTTGCGAAACACATTTTTTGGGGATAGGTGCCTACCTATATGGATAGATGCCCCACTATGAAATCACTTAGGAGGATAGATGCCTGTGATGCGGGATAGATGCCTTTTTAAATAATCAACAAGAATACGTAATCACAATGTAATATTTATTTATTATCTTCATGTGTAGGTAATATAAAATGCTTAACCATAATTATATTTATGCATGTCTTTAACAAAAAATACAAAAAAAACTGTTTAAGCGATAACATATTAAAACTATCATATAGAATCATCTCAAACGAAACATTCCCGTTTTAACGTAGAAATAATTATTTAACATTAAAAAAAAATCAACATTCATATGAATCTCTAACAAAATAAAAATTAATAATTTCGTTTAACCTTAGTAATTATTTAAACATTCAAAAAAATCAACATATTCGTAAGGAACTATCCTTCATTAAGTGGAACCGGACATTTTAAGTTTTCCACATCTTGAGCAATAGTTCTTAAAAAGTGTGCATGTTTCGTGCAGCCACTTCTGACACATAATACACTGGATCCAATCAGATTTAGACTTCGTGTTATTATAGGTATCGAAGCATTCTACGCAAACATTTTCATCTATAGCATTAGTCTCTTCTAATTTTTTTTTTTTAGTTTTTTTCACGGGTAGTCCTATGGTTTTTTTACCTTTTTCGGCATTAGGTGAGAGGTGATCTTCATTTTCACTGTTTGAGCTATAAATAGCTAGTCTTTTACGTAATCCACGATCCTTGTTTACTTTTAAATAATAATCATTTTCTTTATGACTGCAATCAGTCACGTCACCATCTGTTTCTTCACTTGAGTCATAGTTTTTCTTTGGTTTTCCTTTCTTATTTTTATTTTTTTGTATTTGTTCTTTGGCTTTTTTATTTGCTTTTTTTATTGTTCGTCTTTTTTTGGTAGCTTCAGTCTTGTTTATCTTAGATTCTATTTGTTTCTTTTTCCTGTCAGCAATATCCCTTTTTTCTTTTATTTTTTCTCTATTAGGAAATATTCTACTATTAGGAAATACCAAAATATTCACGACTATGACTTTTAAATACTTTGATAAGGCTCTTGCAGTATAGAGGGATAGATGCCCCTAAAGTCAACTATCCCTTGTAAACTCGGGCCAACTATCCTTTTCACTAGGGATAGATGCCTCTCATTATTTTTTATATAAAATAAATGCAAACATCAGTGATTGACTCTTAAATGTATTCTTAAAGAACCAATGTATTAAAACCATTCAAATAAAATGTAATCATTTAACTGTTTATAAAGATATGGAATAGTGAATACTTACGTTTGAAATTTTGAAGCGTTCGTCGCGTCCGCTGCGAATGTAATTCGACACACAAGCGAGAAACGTCCGTCTAGCACAACAACTCGCGCGTCACCGAGATGGGGGGTGCATGTGGCGCGTATGTAAACAACGAATTTGCTGCTTCGTTCTCTGGTAGTTGAGTTTTTAGAAACGAGGCATCTATCCCAGCGCGGCATCTATCCCGGTTTTACCCTATGGTTAGACCCAACAACTTCATCTTCTTAACCATACCGATGTCGACCCTGGCCATGCCCAGCCTTTGGGTGTCGTACTTTAAGCTTGTTGGTTACGACCATCGCACAAGTTTTGTGCGGTGCGAACCTCAGCTTGTTGCTGACGCCTCAACTCTGAACATGGGCGAGGGCTGCATTGGCAGATGTTGAAATTTCAGTCGCTGAGTCCCCATCCAGAACCATGACGATATCATCGGCGAACAACTGCACGTAGATGCCGCGCTGTTCCAGTTCATGCAATAGTGGGTCTCGAATGAGATCCACAGTATGGGACCTCCTATTGACTCTTGAACACAGCCCTTGCTAGTCACTCGCGTGCATTCTTCCCCAGCGTACCGAACCTTGACCTTCCTACCGCTGAGACAGCTGTCTAGCAGCCTCCTTATGTTGACCGGGCACTTTTCCTCAGCCAGTCTGACCCTAATAACTGGCCACCAAGCGCTGTCGAAGGCCCCCGCTATAACCAGCGAGATCAGAACAATTAGCTTCTTCAGCCTCAACTTTTCCTGAACGTGTTTCACTAGCGTATAGGTGGCGTCCTCAATACTTCTCTGGGGCATAAAGCCAAACTGGCGAGTACTAAACTGCGGTACAAGCTGCCATTTTACACGAGCTACTACCATCCTCTCCAGGACCTTCCCCAGCACAGGCAATGGACCTATTGGTCTGTATGCCTTGGGGTTCAGGTAATCGTCCTTGCCCCGCTTTCTGAGGACCACGATTGTGGCCACCTTCCAGATGTTCGGGAAATGTGCCAATTCAAGGTACTTATTGAAAAGGGGAAAGAAACGCATCCAGGTCCTGGTGGATCGCTCGACTGCAGATGTCAGACGTCAGTCCATCCCCTCCTGGTGCCTTTTTGGGATTGAAACCTGCCACGGCGGCCTTCAGCTCCAGCGAGGTAAATGGTGGGTCATGATATTCATCATGAACCCACTCATTTACTCGACTGGCCGCTACTCTTATTCGCCTGTGGTTAGCGTTGTCCTGTCTTCGGGGTAGAAGCGGCCGATTCACTTGGGTTGAGGAATACACCATCGCTGCATAGGGTCAGTTCCTCCTGTCTCCTGGCGGTCCTACCAATCCACTGTAAATTCCCTCCCAGACCCCTTCCCGATCCTGTTTCCGGCAGAACGCCTTCCAACTGGCGACTTGAGCGCTTTTCGCTAGCATCTCGTAGTCTTCTTTGGCCTTCAGGTACTTGTCTACGATCATCGCTCGCCGGACCGGCGCGGCATTGCGGATGCGGTTCTTCAGTCTGGTAAACTCTTTCTTCTTCACAGTGAGCTCCTCGGACCACCACGGACATTTGATTTTAATTTTTCTATTTGCTTTAGGAATGGCATCTTCGCAAATTTGTTCCATGATTTTACTATATTTTACTACCATGTAATATTTACTATTTATTTCTTGTATGCTATTTAAATTAACGTTACTTTCTATTTTACTCTACCCCGATTTTATTCTAAATGTTTTCCAGTCCGCTTTACTATTATTATTGCGTTATTATTATTGCGTTCGTTGGCCCCTCCCTGGTATTGGTACCCTCCCACTTCCATCAACCTCGCACTGGTAGATTCGCGAACCTCGGTTGTTCTACATACCTCGCGTCCCTCCCACGTACGGCTCCTGGATCAGCGCCCACGCGATCTGTCTTTTACTGGCTTCTAAAAAGAGTTCGGTCGTTGCCAGGTCCTTAAGTTATAGGTTTGCTTGGGCCACACGGCATGCTCTTGCTTTTTATTGGCCAGGAGTCCCCGGGTTGCCCTTAGCAATACGCTATAACAGACCGGGCTATTGCATCCCATATTTTCCTAACTACGCACTCCGTGCTGAAAGCATGATGGTCTGAGTAAAAAAAAAAAACTGTCAGTCTTCGCACGCGCGCAATTGCAGCACTTTGGAGGTAAGCCAGCGGCCTAGTCCGCGCACTCCTTCCTCATTTGGGGACCGCCACAGTGGCTGCACTTTGGCACAGATACTGTGCAAAGGCATCGGCTATGCCCATACCCGAGGCTGAGCAAGCACTGGACCAGCGGGGATTGGTCCTTAACCGTCACCCGCTGAAACTCCACGTGCACCGACCCAAGCTCGAGCATGCGCTGACAAACCTCTGTGGCGACCCTCATTACTACTTGATACATGTGCGGGTTCCTGACTCGTTTTTTGTACATTATTTCCATTTTCGCCTGCTCATCTTTGAACTATTCGAAATTGTGGTACATTGATGCTATAGAATTTCGGCAATTCGGACGTTCGAACTTTAGGAAAGAAATTAGCTATCGGGCATTTGTCGAAATCAAGCAGTAAACCCAATAAGTACGGGTCGCATAAAACTTAAATAATTTTCGGTTGTGAATCCAGACTCTTAATCACGACACCTATTGTATCCTCTAGACCACCGTGGCCTTACGTACAGCTTACGTAAGTACTCCGAATTCACTTCCATGAAAATCATCGTGCATTTTCCCGGATTAAAAGTAACTAGTATTGAACGATTTTTTAGCTTTATCAGTGATATTATTTTCGTAATCGCCTCAGTAGATATAACCGGAGATTACAAACAAACAGGTGACAGTTCAACAGGCGGTTTTAGCTGAGGGACTGTTTTTTTATAACAAATAGCCAATAAAAAGAAATTGTCTTACTTACCTGTCTAACAATCAGCACTGACTTTTACTGTACGTGTACCTTTGTAACTGTAGGTAACTGTTTGTGGTCTAAATAGTTTTCTATTTAGACAGTATTAGTTTTCTAAACACAAAAACATGGATGTCGAATACTTATCAATGTTTGGGTAATTTAGAAAACCAGTTTGATAATATTTGACATTGTCGAGCTCGAATTCAACCGGTTTGACTTGCAAAAATAACCTATTAAACCATAACAAAACATTACGCTTGTAGTCGCTAAAGGGTACGACAGACGTATCTTTAGTTCCAAATTTCGCTTGTTATAGTTACGTACCATGTGATAGGGGCCGAGCCTATCACCTTCCACTGGACATAAATCAAGAATCTCGGCTACAAAAAATATCTAAAACCACTTGCCCAAACCGAGAACCGAATCTAGGACCTCAGCAGTAACGCTTGCCTCCACTAGACGAACGAGGCACTAATAACTAGACTACTGAATGAAATCAGTTGAAGATAAAGGTACTGTAGGTTCCGGAAAAAATCTGAATAGTTTTCTAAACAAGGCCTTCCAACAGCTAAAGGTATCTTTTATTTGTAATCGATGGGAAACCTACAACAGGCGTCAGGACTTTTGGGAAAAAAAAACACGGATTTACCTCACTAAAACCACCCTGGTTTTCACCATCAGTACATAGAAGGAACCCGTTACTTCTTAAACGACCATCCCGGAACCCCATCAGCACAACGCCTTTTAAGGCATTCCATTGAAAGATCGTAAAGTCGAATATACTTTAATATCTGAGCCTCGCTGTGCATGGCAGCGCGTGATCACGGTGCTATCGTCTTATCTGAGGTCAGTTGGTGGGCGGACAGAGTCCTCTGAGTGGCCTCAACCCCGGAATCCGCCTGGCTTATGATACTGACGGGGTTTCTGCGTGTAAGGTGTCGAGGTGGTTGCCTCCAATACGCCTTCTTCTCTGAGTGGGTTCCAATAGCTACACCTAGGTACGTTTGATAACATTTGAATTCAATTCAACTGGTTTGCCTAGCAGAAGTCAAGGGGGCTGTAAGACTATAACAGATTACTGTTATCGCGCTAATCGTCTTTAATGTAAATATTGATAGCGCTTCGTGGCGATACCGATTCATAGATATTCGAAATGATTGATATAGTGTGTTCTTGCAATCAATTGCTTGGTTGATTTTATTCGAATATCAAGGATGTGGCATTGGGCACGAAGGTTGTGCCGAGTTGTATGTAAATAAGTCATGATGATGAAGTACAAAGTGCAGACTTTGGTTCATCTATGATAGAGATCTGGGGCAGGAACATGATGCCGATTGCAAGATGTTCGACTTTTTGTACTACTTTAATATTTATGTTGGTACTTAAGGTAAGTATAATATTATCTACTAATTATTACTACGATAATTAAAACGAGATTAAATAAACTACAACCTAAAAAATAACCTACGATCACCAAATCTTTAAGAGTAAATGAATAATCGCCCTTGTTTGCGACGGCAGTTCGTGGTGGAGCAAAATGAAATGAGAGTGGATTGTATAACATGTATAATGATAAAAGAAAGAACGTAAACCACGAAGGGGATGAGGGCAGCTAAAGTGAGCAAGCAAAGCGTGACGAAGCCTTCATGATAGATGCTTTGAAACCCTGCAGGCAGAAACAAGAGCCCCACGGCACATATCTATCGAAAAAGGTTTTCAGATTTTTGAATACAAAATAAGAACTTATCTCGGATCAAACTAAGCTTTACAATTGTCCTATCTCATCTAGGTATTTTGAATCTATCACTTTTACAAGGAACACAAGGTCGCTTATCGACACGCGACTCCCTAAGGTAGTTAAGGCGCTAACGTCAATTGATAGACTTTAATCATAATTATTTAATCTACTGCCGTACCTATCTAAATCTCTATTAATCAATCGACAGGTATGTTTAAAGTGATAAAATTACGATAAGAGTCGATATCTACACGATTAGGTATGTCCAGATAATCTGACACATTTAAATGTTTACTTTCCTTGTGGAGGCTTCTGCTAACTTCAGTAAGTACTTTCCGATTTGAATGCGTCACTGACAATAAATTTATTATTTGGTTTCACCTCCGCGAGAGTCGACAATTATCAGGGGAACATAATCCCGGAAAAGGAAACAGGACTTTTGCCCTAATTCATGGAAATGAATGCCCCATCCGCCTCTATCATCGGGATCACTCCACAGCAGATCACACATGGGACCTTCATGAGGCACCTCCTGCAGGGCTCGGATGTGATCCAGGGTATCAATGGAAGGACTGAGTCCTCCGTGGAGGCAGAAGATCTGGCCGTCCACCAGCGCAGTCAGGGGCAGGAAATCGAACAGGTCGGTGAAGTGCTTCCATACGGACGCGTTGCCGTATTTGCGAAGACATTCGTCGTAGAAGCGGTATACCTGGGTGATCTGCCTCGACTCGTGGTTGCCGCGGAGGATTGTTATTCTCTCGCGGTATCGAACCTTAAGAGCGACGAGCAATGTGACTGTCTCGACGCTGTAGTATCCGCGGTCAACGTAGTCGCCCATGAATAGGTAGTTAGTGTCAGGGGAACGTCCTCCAATACGGAACAGTTCCATCCGATCATGGAACTGTCCGTGGACGTCCCCGCAGACGGTCACGGGGCATTTCACTTCCTGGACATTAGACTCCTTCGTGAGGATCTCCTTTGCCTTGTCGCATAACGTTTTTACTTTTTTTTATCCGTGTGTCAAGTTTCATGCAAATCCGTTACGACGTGAGAGGTAGAGGCAAACATGCCATTAGCACCGAAGCCCCGAACATTGTTGAACCAACACTTCTTGCCCATATTACTAACCTATTCAACGATATTCCTCGCATGTGTAAATTGCCCACAAACTTTTGACATTCTAATATTATCTCACTGCATAAGAAAGGAGATAAGTCAGACATAAATGATATAAGACCCATTAGTCTGATCTTCCACCTCTATAGAACCCTCATTAAAATGATAGAAAATCGTATCGCCGGAGAACCAAATAAGCAACAACCTCCTGAACCGGCAGGCTTTCGTCCCGGACTTTCTTCTACCGATCACTTGCATATCATCAACCAAATAATAGAAAAACATCTTAAATTGAATATCTTTGACAGTCTTACACATTTTCCCATATTTGACACACTTAAGAGAACGGAATGTAGAGTCCACTTATATAAGTTTTGCAAAAAATTTACAACAACAGCACAGCCGCTATAAGATTACAACGCACAGGTCCATTTTTGAAATTGTAATGGGAGTCAAGCAGGGCGATCCCTTATTTACAAAGCTATTTACCAGCACCCTGGATGAAGTTTTTAGAAAGTTGGCCACCGACTCGGAGGAATGGGGTATTTGTCTCGGCGAGGCGATATTGACAAACTTGCGTTTCGCAGATGACATAGTACTCTTCTCATCATCAGCTTCGGAACTGGAGATGCTACAAGAGCTTAGCAACGCAAGCCTTGAGGTTGGACTGAAGATGAACATGTCGAACAACAAGCTCATGACCAACATCTAACAAATCAATGTGCACATAGAGATAGAGAGGGGAAAAAATAAACAATGTACAAGAATACATACATCTACTTGGGCCAAGTGTCTCTTTCCAGTTGAGGCAAGATAAAGTAATTGCTAGACACACAGAGAACGTCTGAAAGAGCTATTCAAGAGCGATTTACCCTTCCCCTTAAGACGCAAGCTAGTGGACTTCGGTATTCTCCCCATCTTAACATAATGGTGCACAAACTTGGTATTTGATTAAACTTCAGAAGTCCAAACTCAAGGTCTGCCAAAAGCGATAGAGCGCAACATACTAAAGGTAAAACTGACTGCCCGAATAAGAAACACCACACTGCGCTAGAGGACGCAAAAAGCTGCAAAACTGAAGTGGGACTGAGCAGGCCCTTTCTGGCGAATGCCGTATAAGCTGTGGGCGCGTATATCGCAAGTCTGGAGCCATGATACAGCTAGACGTGGCCGCGGTAGACCGAGAAAGATGGCAGGACGCCTTGGATGACTTCCTTGAAAATTGGCGAGATGAAGCATAACATCGAGAGAAATGGAAAGAATGGGAGGCGGCCTTTGCCCAAGAGGGGGCAATTAAAGGATAAAAACAAAAAAAATATGAACATGAATTCCATACTATATGGAAAATGATCTACTGGAGAAGTGTAAGACTTTATTGGCTATATTTGCTTAGGTAACTGAAATTATTAACAATATTAAATAAGTGCAGGTATAAATATAACACGTAGGTACCTATGTTTTAGGTGTATCAAAAGTAAAACGGTTCAGTAGATGTTGATAAATTACATTTTATTCAACAGTTTATGATTTTCAGGAGGCCAAAGTCTGCGGGCACGGCAGTGCCCGTTTAGACGAGGCGTTCTTATATCTAAATACTTATTTCTAGTTAACAACATCATTTTGTACTTCTTTGATTCGTTACCTACATAAATAAATATTATATCTCGCCTCGTGAGGATATTAAAATAAAACATAGGGACCAAATAGTAGAACAGATACATACAACAAAATTTCTGGGTATAACACTGGATAAACATTTCACCTGGAGAGAGCATATCAATGAAATATGCATGAAGATTAATAGGTTTGTTTTTGCTCTAAAAAAAGTCAAAGATGAGGCATCCAAACCAACTGCGCTAATGGTATATCATGCCCATGTTTGCTCCGTCATCCGTTACGGCATCATTATCTGGGGAAACTCCTCTGAACTTTGTAGAGTTTTGTTGGCACAGAAAAAATGCATCCGCACCATTTTTAATATGGACTGGACTGATTCCTGCAGATCAGTATATAAAGCACACAATCTCCTTACCGTTCCTTGTATGTATATATATATTATATGAAATCGCTTAATTTGTAAAAACTAAAAATTCACTTTTTAATACTAAAACTAACAAACGAAAAGTTACACAGTATGTATTAGAATTGCCTGTACCCAGGATCGAATTATTTAGGCGTAGTTGTGTTTACATGGATTATTATTCTTCTTATTTATAATTTTATACCCTCCTTTATAACCGATCTCCCTTACAGAAAATTCTGTATAGTTTTAAAAAAGTGGCTCATTTCTCACAGCTTTTATTCTATAGAAGAATTTCTAAAAAAAAATCTCCATGTCAATCTTATCATTACAGGAATGCATTGTAGATTATCTTCTTATTAGTTGTTGTAATTCCTACCTACTGGCTTTTATGATATTATTTGATTTACATTTTATATGTTGTTAACCATATAATTTCATAGTCTACTTTTGTAAGTTAACTAAGTGTTTTGGAGAGTTTATTAAACTTAACAAGTTAAACACCTAATGAAAATAATGTGTTGTTAGATTATTAGAGATCTGCTTATTGTAAGCACCTTAACTCATATCATAGTATTTGCGTGCCAACTTATGGCGAAATGTGTCATTGTATCAATATCTTATTTATACCATCTTTTGTACCGCATATAACGCAAATAAATGACTTTGACTTTGACTTTGAGCAGTTCCGTTTCAGTTTTTTAGCTATTCAAGGCCTAATTCCTATCAACCTGATAAACAAAATATCCAGGGGTGAAGAAAAAGCCTATTTGTAGGTATGTACCTAAATATAGTAATTTGTAACTGAATAATAATTTACCTGATATTAACTCTGAACAGTAACCATTAATAGGTAATTCTATTAATGACTAATGACTTTTTTGACTAAAAAGAACAATATTCAATTCTTTTTCTGTACAATTTTTTTACATAAAGTAACATGATTAGTATGTAGATCTTGAACATCTATTGGCAAATAAATTTATTTTCAATACAAAGGTTGTACAGTCAACCACACGATAAAACAGTGCTACGATATAAAACACGCAATCAAAGGTAAAGTGTAACGTTGGATATGTATTGGCCACACTCTAGCGGTAATTGGACAATTATGACTAAAACTTAAACAAAAAATAAATTAAAATGAATTGCTAATACTTTAAAAGCAAATCTAAATTGACTAATAAACAAATCACGAGCTTCGCATCGTGGACATCGTTCTAATACTACAGAACTCTAGTTCTAATACTAACATTAGAAGTCTTACTGCAATGGTTATCTATATTGTATCAACAAATTGCTATTGGATGGTAATAAACTACTGCACATAATGTCTTTTAATATTCGGATAGGCCATCAAAACTATCACAAAAGTAGAGTCTGACAAGTTCTTAACATCGAATTCTCAATTCAGAAATGATGGTTAGTATAAGTAGTACATAGTAATTACTATTTCAGGATCTACTTAATTATAATAAGAAATACTTAAACTAATTAATTGAAGGTAAAACATAAGCAACACATAGGCATACGTAATAATATATAGCAATCTTGAAAATTGTGATGAAAACGTGATTATTTGACTAATTGACCTTAAACATTATACAACCAGATTGCACTATGCGTCGGTTATGCGTTTTGGTTTGAAGAAATTACCGGCAGTTGTAGCGCTCATTGAGAGAAGCCCACATAGAACTGCGCAATATGCCATCTACTCTACTTTTAAAGACCCATCCATATAATCATCGAATAACGATCTCCTACTCCACAACGACTTTCTTCTTGTCCATGTTCACCGCCTGCTCGATGGTGTCGGGCAGGTTCGCCTTCAGCGTCTCAGGAGTCAGCAACATCAGTAGGCCTGACGTCCCTGCCATTATGCCGAATACCAGGTACGGGAGAGCCTCCATGTACGCCATCTGGAAAAAGAATAATGTTACAATCACGCTTACATCTTGTGATGCGCTAAAAACCATCTTAGTTCGACATTTTCGAAATAATAAAGCTGTTTTCGAAACAAAGAGTGTTGTCAAACCCATTCTTACCTTTTGGGCAACAACACTTGTTCAAGATTTTATGTCACCTCTCCAAGCTATTCACTGCTTCGAATATGTACTTAGCTTTGCTTTGAGCTATATGGGGTTGATTAACAAATATACAGTACGTCTAAATTTGCATACGGAAGAGTAAGCCACGTCAGCTTAAGCATTCTATAGCAGTGGACGATCGAATGCTAAATTAATCCATGTAAATTAAATGATCTTTTTAACTTTCAACGATCTCAAGAACCTTAGTAAGATTCTAGAGATCGGTATAACAACTACCACATGTGGGCATCAGGTATCGCTAAAAGACGCTAATTACACCATTGGCAATTGGTTGTAAATCTGGAGGAGGATAGTTGTCCATCGGAACAATACTGACCAAGAGCGGCGTTTGCGGCGCCACCAGCGTGCCTGTCTTGCCCATCATGGAGCAGTCTTCGAGGAGACTTTGGTGCGCCGTCGTGGAGAACAGCTCCTCCATGTAGATATTGATGTAGAGGAACAATACTGACCAGGAGCGGCGTCTGCGGTGCCACCAGCGCGCCTAGCCTGCCCATCATGGAGCAGTCTTTGAGGAGACTGTGGCGCGCCGTCGTAAGCAATAGCTCTCCCGTGTAGCTATTGATGTTGAGGAACAATACTGACCAAGAGCGGCGTCTGCGGCGCCACCAGCGCGCCTGTCTTGCCCATCATGGAGCAGTCTTCGAGGAGACTGTGGTGCGCCGTCGTGGGGAACAGCTCCTCCGTGTAAACGTAGATGTAGAGGAACAATACTGACCAGGAGCGGCGTCTGCGGCGCCAACAGCGCGCCTAGCCTGCCCATCATGGAGCAGTCTTTGAGGAGACTGTGGCGCGCCGTCGTGAGCAATAGCTCTCCCGTGTAGCTATTGATGTTGAGGAACAATACTGACCAAGAGCGGCGTCTGCGGCGCCACCAGCGCGCCTGTCTTGCCCATCATGGAGCAGTCTTCGAGGAGACTGTGGTGCGCCGTCGTGGGGAACAGCTCCTCCGTGTAAACGTAGATGTAGAGGAACAATACTGACCAGGAGCGGCGTCTGCGGCGCCACCAGCGCGCCTATCCTGCCCATCATGGAGCAGGCTCCGAGGAGAGTGTGGCGCGCCGTCGTGGGGAATAGCTCTCCCGTGTAGATGTAGATGCTGCTGAAAGCCATGCTGATGCACAGCTTACCGATCAGGTTGAGGGTCGTCACCAGCCACGCTATCGCTGCAATGTAAAAATTGTGTGTTAGTGTTAACCCAAACTCAGCATGACCTATATTTCTTGAGGAATTGTACCTAATTGATAAAATAAATGTGTACCAGCAACATAATTGCGTAAGTGAATTCGGCAGGGCAAAGGGTATGACTCCATGAAATAGTATGTCAAATTCACTTTAAATAATTAGTTATTGCCAAAAATTATTGGACGCTTTCATCAATGATTTTTTTTTTTTTTTTGAAAGAGTTCAATAGTTTTTTTGGCTGGCCTACACATGTTACACGCAACAGTCTTGTGTTTAAACACACGGAAAGCAAACAACTTACTTATAAACAAGCATGCTTTGAAAGAGAATATGTAGGTATTTTAGCGTTATGATCTCAAGAAGTAAGAAATGCTGCTAAAATACAACACCTTCGAATACACATAACACAGAATTTCAACTTACACGTTGGCACAAAAGGCATTGCCACAAGCGACAGGCCACAGACGATGAACGCTGTCATGGTAGAACTCTTCCGTCCAAACCTGTCGAGCGTGAGCACGCTGAGGCAGTAGCCGGGGATCTCCACTAGCGAGGTGAGGATGTAGTTCACGTAGCTGTTCCCCACTAGGGAAACTGAGTTGATGGACAGCCCATAGTACACGAAGGTCAGCGTGATCCACCAAAATGAACACACCAGCAGACGGAACATCAACGTCCTCGATCTTAACACTTGCATCAGGATAGATCTCTTATCTTTCTCTGTAGGAACCTTATCATTTATTTGCGGTTTCTTTTCTTCAGGTTCCTCAGTCAACAGTTTAATAGTATCCGACGACAGTTTCTTTCCGTTCATCTTTGCGGCTTTAAAGATAATCCTGACAGCTTCCTTTTTTCTTCCTAGGCTGAGGAGCCAACGGACACTCTCCTCTATGAGCCAGCAATATGCGATGAAGATGATTGAGGGAGCGTAGATGAAGAGGGTGTAGGTCCTCCAGTAAGGGACCAGCCAGGCCACCCCGGCAGTGATCACCTGCCCCAGAGCGAATGTGCTGGAGATCAGGTTACCACCCAACACTCGCTTGTCTGGGCCTACCATCTCGAGAGCTGTAACATGGAAATAAAGGTTTGGTTATTTCATGTACCCACGTTGTTTTAAGTATGACTCAAATAAAGCACCTAGCGGAAAGTAGGTACATATGTTTTTATCTCATGAACACAGATTTGTGCTTTGTATTTTTAACCGACTTCGCAAAAAGAAGGAGGTTATCAATTCAACTATATATTTTTTATGTTTGTTACCTCAGAACTTTTTATTGGGTGAACCGATTTTGATGTTTTTTTTTTATTTGAAAGCTGGTGCTTGTCATGTGGTCCCATTTATTGTTCCTGTTTACGTTTCTTCGTTTTTGACACCGAATTCCGAAATTGAAGTTATTTTTCACTTTGTAGTGTTTTTGTTTGGAAGTCGGTTGTAATTTTTGTGAAAATGTTTTTTATGTTTCAAATGGCCAAGTGACAAGAACTAAGCTAACGGATAGATATAAATGGTATACTGGAAAATGCGTGTGGTAGCAAATATAAACTTAACATCATACATATATGCCGCGCAGGCTTAGGCGAAGGGGCACCTTAAGAGCCCCATATCTACTCCCGGCTACTACTGAGAAATTTCAGATGGAAAAACCCAGGAACACTGCATTAAACCCAGGACCTCGTGCTCAGCAGTATTCATATTCATATTTATTTATTTGCGTAAAACATGGTATACAGAGGTGTTACATGAGTTAAGGATAAGTTCATACATGTTTTGCTTAAGACTAAAGCATGCAAATTGGTTAACACAAGTTATGTTCAAGGTATTCCTTAATGCTATAAAAATTATTATCATTTAGCCATTTAAACAAGTGAATTTTAAACAGTTTGCCATTTAATAATTTAAGTTTACATGGTAATTTGTTATATATACGTACAGCCATGGCTAAACAGTTTTTACTATATTTTGTTGATCGAGGGGAATCATCTAAAACAAGTCTAAATTTGTCACGTCGATTCCTAGAACATACATCTGCTGCTGTTCTGAATAGGTATTTGTGTTTGCGTACAAACATACATGTTTCATAAAAATATAGTGAGGGTAGTGGTAGCACAGAGAGTTTTTTAAATAATGGTCGACAAGATACGTCCGGTGGAATGCCCTGAATGGCTCGAACACATTTCTTTTGAGCGATAAATGCTCTATTATGGTCGGTACTATTTCCCCATGCAATTAGTCCATATCGCAGCGAGGACTCCACATATGCACGATAGGACATTACAGCTGTTTTAATATTTGTAACATATTTAATCCTTCTAAGAGCGTATAAGAATTTATTGATTTTGTTACATATGCTATCGATATGAGCTTTCCAGTCTAGATGTTCGTCTATGATCGTTCCCAAAAACTTAGTTTGTGCTGCTTTTTGAAGTTTTAACATATTCAATGTAAAATTAAATTTGTTATTATAAGATTTATTAAATTGTACATATACTGATTTATTGAGGTTAATACATTTATTAAGCCAATTTATAAGATTTTCTATTGTATTATTAATATCTGTTTCATGATCAGTTATTGATTTACTTTTTTTATCGGTGGAAACTATTATCGAAATATCATCAGCGAACAGAAAGCATTTATGATTAGTTATGTCAACAATATCATTCACATAAAGGAGAAACAAAATCGGGCCCAATATACTGCCCTGGGGAACGCCTCGTTTGGTGGTTTTAAATGCGGAGTGGTATGAAACCATATCTTTATTGGCATTCATATTAGTGATTGTAACACACTGCTGTCTGCCGAATATGTATGACATTAACCAATGTAGTGGCGGTCCTCTAATTCCCATAGACTCTAACTTCTGAAAAAGCATGTTGTGCGAGACCAAGTCGAACGCCTTAGATAGATCGAGAAATAAGCCCGTCGTTAGTTGATTATTATTAATTTTAGTCAGTACTGCTTTCAAGAGTGAAAAGATAGCTAAAGTTGTTGATTTTCCTTTCTGAAAACCAAATTACTCTTTCTTTATAATATGAAATTTCTCTTTTATACATGCATTTTTCGTAGAATTTTGACAAAATTGGTATTAATGTTATTGGGCGGTAGTTGTTAACATCATATTTTTCACCTTTTTTAAATAGTGGTTTTACAATTGACATTTTTAATTTATCTGGAAACACTCCTTGAAAAAAAGACAATTTTATAAGATGCGTTAGAACCTTGCGTATTTCCTTAGCACATTTCTTAATAATTCTAGTGCTAAGTTCGTCGTAGCCTTCGGAGGTAGTATTATTTAATAACATAATTTGTTGTTCTACTTCGCTTTCTGACATTGGAACAAGGAACATTGAATTAGGTATTAGGCTTTCATTACACTGACTATTTGTACCTTGCTGTGTGGGGTTATGATTTAAATAGAAATCATTGAAGGTGGAGGCTATTTCTGTTGGTTCCGTAACTATGGTATTATTAATTTTAATGGATTCTATGTTATTTTTAGGACTAGGATTATGTATTTCATTTTTTATTACGGTCCATGTAGCCTTACATGTGTTCTGATGTGTATGCATAAATTTTGTATTAGCATTTCTTTTAGAGTTATAGATACATTTTTGTAACAAGTTTGAGTATTTAATGTATCTGGTTTTGTTGGGTTCAGTTTTCTTCTTATAATATTGATAACGCAAAAATCTCTTAGTTTTACAACTCTGCTTAAGACCTTTACTTATCCAAGTTTGTTTTACTGTTTTGTTTAGATTATCTTTATCTTTACTTTAGGAAAACACGGATAATAAAAAAGGCATATTAACTAGTGAAAACGATTAAATGCTATATTTGCATCTTTTTCTAAATATACTTCTGAACAAGTCAAACTTTGTAGACATTTTCTGAACTTGTGTACATTTTGGACATTGTAATCTCTTTTGTAAACGTTATAAATTGCATCTTTTATTGATTGAAGTTTTAAGGGGAAGTCTATCATTTGAGCCGTTTCGTGGTCCGAGAGATAGAGTGATAATACTGTTGTAGTTGCATCTGGGATATTACTCAATATATGGTCAATACAAGTGGATTTGCGAGTAGCTTCATTAATATGATTTTTTAAATTATAATTGTTAGCTAGATCTTGGAATTCATTACTGATTTTACCTTTTTTAAGTGTGTTTATGTTAAAGTCTCCTGCTAGAACTATGCGTGTTGAAGGTTTGTATTTTTTGAGAATATCATGTAAGAGTCTATCTAGATTTGTTAAAAATAGGTTGGGTCGGACTGGGGTGTTCTGTATATGCATATTATCAATAGCTTTTCGTTAGTTAACTCAATGCCACAAATTTCGAATGTGTTTACTGATGCATACTTTTTAACCATTGATAATTCATTGAAAATAAGATCCTTTTTAACTAGGATGCAGGTTCCACCTCGGCTTTTTTCTCTACAAAAGTTGGCAGCTAATATGTAGTCTGGTATCTTAAGGTAGCTCTCATGGCCTTTCTTAATAAATGTTTCAGAAAGGCAGATTACATGTGGGTCATTATATGAATCTCGCATCTCTAGTAATGTTAAATGTAATAGTTCTTGTTTGGATAGAATGCTTGCAATGTTTTGATGTAATATCCTAAAGTGGTGGAACGAAGACGTTGTTGGTGATATATTTTTAGAATCGAAAAAAATTGTTTGATGTATTTAATGGTGGAAAATAGTTTGGTATGGTACCCTTTTTTATGTGTTTAATTTGCCCAGCGGGAGCGCATGTATCTTCAATTTCCTGTTCTTTTTTTGCGGAACTTTTGAAATAAAAGGGGATTGTACCCTTCTTGGGCTCCTTATTTTTTGTTAAAAAACTTGTTCTGCTACTCACCAGTCGTTTTTTTTTTTCAGCAGGATTCAAAAATGTCGCGTTATAGTATTCAAAATCTAATTCATAATTTATTGATTTGCAAATATCAGATAAATTGGTAAATTGGCAGTTCGTGAAGTGACAATTTTTATAATAATGGCAAATATTTTTTAAGCGTTGATTTAATTGCACAACGTCAAGGTAATAACTTTTTTGTACATTTAGTAAAATAATAGTATTTTTATAAAATAATTTCAGCATGGATTTTAGTTGGAATAGGACATGTTTCATGTTATGATCATTTTCACCCAAATATATTACAACTTTGTCGTCCGGTTGTAGGTTGAAGTTCATACAACTTTTCATTATGACATCGCTGCCTGCATTCGGCATCGTTTGGGCGAAAACTCCGTACTTCTCATATTGTGTATTTATTCTCGCTTGTATAAGAGCTGCCGCTAGACCTACGCATTGTTGGGCGCCGAAGATCACAATTCTTTTTCCATATTCATGCTGTTGTTGTTTAGTAGTGCTTATTGCAATACTACTAGACGAATGAGTGAGGCAGTATGGTAGAAAAAGTAAAAAAAATAACTAAGTGATAGTGATGCTACAAAAGGAACTCTTACCCAGAATGAAGGCAGTACTGTAAACACCAGCTCCCACGAACGCGTCCAGGAACTCGAAGCACAGGTACATGATGTAGGAGGTAGAGAAGGCGCGGATCACGCCCACGACGGCGGGAGCCACCGCTGTAATCACCAACGCCGTGCGACGCCCGTACCTGGGGGAACATTAGTAATATCTTTTAGTTTATTGCCATTTAGGTTACTGTGTAAATAATAACCACTACTAATATCAAAACATATAGGTAGGAAAAATCTTATTTGTCTAAGATATGTCATTGTTCGGAATGTTTTTTTCCGTATTTTGGATAACACGGCACACGGCATTACACCGCATGTTTAATAATTACCACAAGCAGGATGTTGCCGTTTGTACCCAGCATCATACTGCAAAAAAACGTGCAGTAGGTAAAATGCCGCAAGACCGCGACGCGCGACAGAAGACCGCTAACCGGTCTCGCGCACTGACGAGTGGAGTTGCGAGTCGCACTTGTTAGAATTTGATGTATGTGTGACGTCATGAATTTTCATTTTTAAGTCGTAATGGTTTAATACATAATACATACCTTTCATATTTATTAAGCACCTACCGACAAATGTCTTAGTACCTACCTAAATTATAATTGTTGTCAACTACCTACAAATGTAAAATAGTACCCACCTAAGTAAATATTGTTGTGTGTACAGGAAATAACTCTAAACTTATATTTAAGCCACATTGATGATATTCCTATAAATTATTGCGTAATTTGTAATGATCATTGTGATGTATCCTGGATTTTATATTGCTATATTAGTATTATAAGTTCTTTGAAACAATTAGTACAATACTGTCTGTTAGTATCAATATTCTTTCGAATATTGATTAAGAATGACTAGAGGCGATATTAAATTCCTTAATTGTCTTGTTATGTTTTAAAATGGTTTCAATACAATTGATAATGGATTATTGACCTAAATATGAGATTATTTTAAGCAATATACTCGTAGAAAATGGCGGGATACCGCGCCATTTTCTCATATTGGACGTATTGAGACATAGATAGATCCGAGATTATAAAATATTGTGTAATGGATAAGCCGACTTACTTTTTTGTGAACTACAAGCCAGTACAGGCCAGATATATTATTATCAATACTTGGTGTAAGATCGACTACACAAGGCTAACGTCATAAGTTATTTGATATTATAACTTTATTATTGGTAATGGTTGTGTAGAAACTGTATCTATATCATATTATGCCTTTATGCCCAATATGTTATATTGATTTTAGGGCTAGTCTATGTCCTTTGCCTTATCCTTGTTATTTTGATTCTATAATTCATGTCCCCGGACTTTGTATGAACTTAATTTCGGTCAGCGATCTTATAAAAAATCATTTCGATGTTATTTTTGATAAAAGAGGTTGCACTATAAAAAATAAAATTCATCAAATAGTAGCAAAGTGCAAGGAGGTTGACGGGATTTTCGAGTTAGTGGAAAAAGATAATTATGTTGTCAACTTGACTGTGTCAAATGATACTTTGATAAATATTTGGCATAGAAGACTAGCACTCTGCGAAGAAATGCTAAACTTTTATTTTGATAAATATTTTTATTTTACTGTTAAATCTAGCTAAATACTCTCCAGCGTTTGATGGTCTATTAACAGTTCGCACGTGTTATTGGCAAAATTGTGGTGTCCCTTCCACAAATGCCATTTAATAAGAGTTGAAGTTGAAGTTGACTAGCACATTTAGGACAAAAATATATGAATTCATTGAAAAATATGGTGACTGGATTGAATTATAAATCTTGTGATAAAATTGAACCATGTGTTCCGTGCATAAATGGAAAAACTTGTAAGATTTCTTTGAAAAATCAAGGTACACGAGCGAAAGATTTTTTTGGAAATTGTACATAGTGATTTATGCGGACTGATGGAGGACCGTCATTCAGTGGATCTCGATATATGCTGTTGTTTATCGATGATTATACGCGTAAAACGCATGTTTATTTCATGAAAAATAAAAGTTAAACCCTCGATAAATTTCGTGAGTATAAAGCGGAAGTGGAGAACCAGACAGGAAAGTCGATAAAGTGTCTTAGATCTGATAATGGTAAAGAATTCTGTAACCAAGCTTTCGATAAGATTTTAAAGTCAGCTGGTATAAAGCATCAGAAGACGGTACCTTATACGCCTGAGCAAAATGGTGTGGCGGGGAGAGCAAACAGAACAATCATTGAGAAAGCAAGAACGTTGCTTTGTGAGGCCAAACTTAGTAAAAAGTATTGGGCCGAAGCGGTATGTACAGTGGTATATTTAAAGAATAGAAGCCCGACAAAGGTTGTCATGAATAAAGTACCAGAAGAACTTTGATCAGATAAGAAAGTAGACTTGAGTCATTTGAAAATTTTCGGTTGTCAAGCATTTGCATTGAAACCTAAACAAAAACGGCTAAAACTTGACATGAAGACTGAAGAATTGATTTTCATCGGCTACAGTGAAATTACTAAAGGTTATCGACTGATGAATCTAAAAACAGGTCAGATAACATTTTCAAAAACTGTAAAATTCTTAGAACATGTTTTTCCTGGAGATGTTACCAACATGACGAAGAACACAGTCGTTTCTATTGACATAGAGGAGGAACGAATAGAAACTGTGGTTGAAAGTAGTGCGTCTAACAATAATATGCAAGATGAAGAAGAGTTTCATGAAGTGGAGTGTATTAATACAGAGGCGGCTGCGGTGTCTGATGCAACGATTGCTACGACGAGCATGACTGTAGAACCAGAACCAAGATATAATCTTCGTGAGCGTAAACTTACAATATATAATGCTATCGCGCAAATGAATGGCGATACAATAACAGTTGCAGAAGCATTGGCAAGGTCAGATTCAGATTTATGGCAAAAAGCGATGGATGATGAATTAAAATCATTGAACGAGATTCAGACGTGGTCATTGGTAGATTTACCACATGATAAAAAACCAATACAATGCAAGTGGGTCTTTAAAATTAAACGAGACAGTGACGGTAAGGTGTCGAAATATAAGGCCAGGCTAGTCGCTAAAGGATTTTCGCAGGTACGTGGAGTAGACTACAATGAAACATATTCTCCAGTCGTAAGGAGCTCTACCTTACGGTTATTATTCTCACTAGCTGTAGAATATGATTGGCTCATAGACCAATGGGATGTTGCGACTGCTTTCCTATATGGCAAATTTAAAGAAGACACATACATGCATCAGCCTAAGGGGGCGATTGTTAAAGGTCAAGAGACAAAGGTATGTAAATTACAAAGATCGTTGTATGGACTCAAACAAGCATCAAACGCTTGGTTCAATGAGCTAGACCAGGAGATGTGCAAATTAGGTTTCGTTCAGTCGAAAATAGAACCATGTCTTTATCAAAAGGTGTTTAGCGATGGAAATAGAATAGTAGCTGTCATTTACGTTGATGACATTTTTATATTTTATTCCAAAAATAACGAAACCGAGAAGCAGAAATTAAAAAATGGCCTGCTTAAAAGATTTAAAGTTAAGGATTTAGGCCCTGCTAGACACGTGTTAGGCATTAGACTTAGGAGAAACAAAAATGCAATTTATCTTGATCAAGAACAGTATGTTTTTACTATTTTAAAGGATTTCGAAATGACAGATTGTAAACCAGTCATTACTCCGATGGAAGTAGGTCTCAAATTAGAGAAAGCTTCAGATGCCGGTTGTAAGTTGCCAAATCAAATTCTCATAGGTTGTCTTAATTATTTAGCTCAAAGTACTAGGCCCAACATCGCGCACGCTGTTAGTGTTTTATCACAATTTAATTCTTTTAACGATGAATTACATTTTAAATGTGCTAAACGGGTGCTTAGGTATTTAAAAGGGACTTCGAAATTTGGACTAACGTTTAAGAAAACGGGTAATCTAGAATTAAATGGCTACGTAGACGCGGATTGGGGTGGGTCGTATGATAGAAAATCCTGCACAGGTTTAATCTTTAGACTAGGGAAAAATATAATTTCTTGGGAAAGCCGTAAGCAAGGGTGCGTGGCGCTGTCCTCCATAGAGGCAGAATATATAGGCCTCAGGCAAGCATCGAAAGAGGCAATTTATTTAAGAAATTTGTTAAAGAGTTTAACAATGGGAATTTGTGTCAAACCTGTAGTAATTTACAACGATAACCAATCGGCACACAAAATTGCGAAAAATAAGATGAACCACAACAGGACTAAACACATCGATATTAGGTTTCATTACGTTCGTGAAGCAATAGCCAATGAGGCGGTTGAGTTAAAATATATGCCTTCACAAGACATGGTAGCAGATATGTTTACAAAATCACTACCAGGCCCAAAGCTAAAGTAATTTTTAGAAAAAATATCTATTAAGGGGGCGAGTAATATAGATACGTGTGACAATATAGGCATCAAATGATGTTAACTAATATTATTGTCTTTGATGTGATTTTATTTTAAGTTGTTATGATTGATCAGTAATAGATAATTTTCATTTTATTTGTGTTTGAGTATTTTTACAGCGAACGATACGAATGATAACAGCTCCAGCTGTGTACTTAGGGTGTGTTCACACGGTAGTTGTTAAGGGTGCGTGCACATGTAGGTAGAATATTAGGTATGTTTACTTATGTAATCTTGCGCATGCGTCATGCTAAAGATTAAGGGTGCGTGATGGAGGTTGTTTACCCATTTATGTTTAGAACTTGTTGTGTTGTCATTAAATATAAAACATCCGTCAAGGAAAAAATGTCTTGATCGTATTTTATGTGAACTGTGTTAATAAACGTGTTCCTGGAATAGCCTCTTTCCTTTAATAGTAACATCAGTCTTATTATAACCCTGTTATGCTTCCAAGCCTGTTTAGGGTCTGGATAGCATCCAGAATAAGTCTGGAGTCCACTTTGTAGGATGCCATGGCTTTGATTGCAGCGTGACTGTCACTAAGAATATATATGGATTTACCTCTGGTTCCTCTATCTATATTCTCTTGAGCACAGCTTATTATGGCATATGTTTCTGCTTGGAATACAGTTGCCATCTTCCTTAAGCTTTTGCTACATTTGTAACCTTTTGCGAATATTCCCGCTCTTGTACCTGAATCAATTATGGATCCATCAGTGTACCACACCAGACTATCTTGTTCTAGTGGATCAAGTCCCTTCGTCCAGGCCTCTATTGTAGGGATTTGGACCTTGAAAGACCTTTCAAACACAAACGTTGTTTGCATTTTATCGGATATCATGCTTGTTACCCGATCCAGGCCTTTATTTCCATCGAACTTTTTATGGTTAGTCTTTGGCATCCCATAGTCCAGCAACAGCAAGACGATGTAATGTCTTTCTTGCCTCGAATTCAACCATCATATGCAGAGGCGGGATTGTCCTGAAAGCACCCGTGATGCCGCGACACACTGTTCTTTGTAACCTGGTGAGTGGCATTTTGCATGAGGCAAGCTTTATTTTTGTCCACCACACTATGCTGCCGTATGTGATAATAGGTATTACCACTATCCGGTACAGCTACTGTATCACTTTGGGCTTTAGCAGCCAAGTTTTACCGTAGGTGGAACGACACATGCCGAACACTCGTAAGGTCTTTGTCGTAATATTTTCCACATGAGTTTTCAATCTGAGTTCTTTATTATGCGTTACATCAAGATATTTAGCTTCGGTGGACCAGGGCAGCTTTATTCCATTGAGGGAGAGCTCTCCTAGGTTTCCTAGTTATCTTGATTCCTCGTGAATGGAATAATTGACTGCTTTGCTAGGTTTGATAGAGAGGTGGTTTTTTGTACACCATTCCTCTGTCATCCTAAATGCCTGTTGTAATAATCCAGAGACTATGTTCGGGAATTTATCATTTACCATTATAGCTATGTCATCTGTATAGCCAGCCTATTGTGTAGAATGGTCCGGTATTGAGTTTGGTGAGCAGCGAGTCTACTACCGAGCACCACAATTATGGAGACAGCACTCCGCCTTGCGGACAACCTCTTCTTGTTTTAGCGCTACGTCTGTCTCCCATCAGTTCTGTTCTGAATATTCTGCTTCTCAGCATATAGTCAATCCAGTTGCACGTGGTATCATTGATGCCATGTTCCTTTGTAGCAATGTGTGCTGACTCAAATGTTGTCTTGTCGAAGGCTATGTCAAGGAAAGCCCCGACACATATCTCTTGTCCTTCTAGCGCAGTTTCGGCTCGACTCGCAATATAGTGCAATGCCGTTTCCGTAGATTTGCCAGGGCTAAAGGCGCACTATAGTTTATGTAGCGGGCATACTTTAAGTGGTCCCTCTCTTAGATACCTATCTACCAGTCACTCCTTTCTTCTTAAGGGCCCACCAAAAAACCACACGAGGCACCCGGTCGTATGCCTTTTCGAGGTCAATGAACACCATGTGCATGTTTTTATGTGCACCTCTGTATTTCTCGCACAACTGGTGGATTGCGAAAAGGCATCCGTTGTACCCCGACCAGGTATAAAACAGTTAGAGCAGACATTATTAAGTTACTTTCAATGAGCACATTAATTTTTCCTCTCAGTATGGATGTAAGAAATTTATAAACTGTTGACAAACATGTTATAGGTCTGTAATTATTGGGTTTCGCGGGACTACCTGTCTTATGGAGCAGGTAGGTAACACCAGTTGTTAAAATATGCGGCAACGACCTAGAATTAAGAGCATGACTAGAATTGAGATGCCAGTAGCGCGTGTGAGCTACTATACCATTTTAGCCAAAAGTTATGCAGTCCGTCCGGACCCGGAGATTTCCAGTTGCGTAGCGGACGAACTGCTTTGTCTACATCAGATGAGCTAATAATAGTTTTTTTCCATTTCTGGTATAGCTCACACACGCGCTCGACACCACGCGTCCAGCCACCCTCAGTGTGACAGACGGGAACCGACAAGATGCTTCGCCAAAATGTTGGTGACATTATCCGGGTGGCATACGCCAGTCACATTTTCTTCCGGTAGCTCCCAAGCTCTATAAAGCTTATAGATTAAGATATATATAGCTGATAGCGTTGAAACATGCGTTACTGCGAGTACCGGTCAACCCGCCGCTAATAACGCCGAATACGGTTTGCCCATGCACGAACTTTCTGTTTCAGGAAGTCGATGCGCTCCGTGACACGGGACATACATTCTCGAGGACTAATTTCAGTCCCCGAAAACGCCCACCTCACGAAACGTATCACACGTGGTCGTGTATTGCCCTCCCTGAAACAGCATAGTTTGGCAATAAGTACCGTGGTCCCATCGATACGCCGTTCGATCCTGCATTGCCAGGTTTGCACGGCAGGCTTTGGTCGAATAGCCTCGTTTGGGAACTTAACATTGGCTAAACGACATGCCGCAACAGCCCCGCAATACAGGATTGAGTGCGTATCAATGAGGTTTTCGCTGCTTTAAAGATGTTCTTAAGTAGCGACTCCAAAGCACACACCAGCGCCCTATTCTTCTTGTGAATAGGCAACCGTGGTAATCGGGGCCTAAGTTAAGTCGGAGTTGAGCTATACTCGCGAAGCGCATCCTCCAGTACGCTCCTCAATCTTTCGTTGCACTGGCTACTTACTGTGGTAACCCTTATCATCTGCCTCATCGTTAACATGATTGGCCCGCGGCGGGATCACAATAGTGGCTGGCGGTGCCGCGGTCTGTATCGGGGTTGAGATGATTTGATTGCTCAGCACTTCTGAGCGTAGCCTATCAAGTGCGGCGTCGTCCAACCTGTGATTACGCTGGATGACCCGCACCTGATCCGACAATCGTTGGGCCGAGACATTAACGGTTTATTTGTTTACTTTTTTATTTGTTTATTTATTATATACTTTATTGTACACCACTGAAATAATTACAGGACAAAATATTCATTTATATAAGTGTACAATGGGCGGTCTTATCGCTCAGGACAATCTCCTACAGACAACCTTTGGATGGACTGAACCAGATAGGCATAAGGAGATAGATATGTATAGGGCTGTCAGTGTACAAAAATATAGTAAATAATATTACTTAGATATACTTAACATAAAATACATACATACAATAAAACATTATATACGAATAAATATTGATATTTATTAGTATATAAATAGAACAGAGCAAGGAGAAAAATATTTTCTGAGAAAGGAAATACTCCTTCACCATTTTTTCAAATGGGTAGGTAGTCGTCATTACTCATAATTTGTACAAACTTACGAATCTGATATGTAAGCAGTGACGGGAAGTGCCCCAAACACACCAGCGACGTGGATGGTTCCCACCAGCGTGCGCTTCCACTCCTCACACGCCAGGTCGAACTGAAACACGCAAATATCACGTCAACACACGTTCATCATGCACTAGTACTACTTTCTTTTAAGAAATGGAATTCCAAGGAGTTTGTGTTTCCCCATATTGATTACCATTGTGATTCTTCAAAGTTCAAAGGTGTTCTTCTAAGCAAGCGCAGCGGTAAGCCAGATCATGATTGGCAAAGCGAAACTATATAATAATTGTAGTGCATGATTCCGTATTTTATGTTAAATTTCAACTTTTCAAGGTTACTAGGTATAATCTATACTTTAATTTCTATACAACATATTAAATTAGTTGCTTCTTCTACAAAAACTACCCATTTGAGTTTTGGGAGAGGAAGACTGCACTTTTGACCCTTGACTGTACCTATTAAACTAGTCGTTTTCAAAACATCGTTTGACTTCATGACTCAGTTCTACAATATGTTGTCAGGGGTTCGAACCCACACTCGCACCGGAAACTATAGTTTCAAGCTAACGCATGATTTATAAGATATAGTGCAGTTTCCATGTCAATATTCAAATCACTGCCGCTGGAACTTAAATTTTTCCAATCTATAGGGTTTCGATATCGAAACCCTATAGTTTGGAAAATTTTAAGCACTAGATAGTGCGAAACAAATGCGGCTGGATTGGTATAGGTAGCCTTATCTGATTTCGAGATAGAGAGACGAACATATCGGTTCAATGCGTATAATTTGGCATATCGTCAAACAAAGGTATCTCAAGAGATGACCTTGCTGAAGTGCGATTATTGAATCGAAAAGATTGAATAATCTCTGGATATCTTACAATAATTTATGTCCTATAATCGTGATAATCTAAGAAGCCCGATGACGTTTCTCATTTTACATGCCGCGATAACTTTGTATGAACGTCTGTCAAATTCACAATCCTTATTAATTATTATGTTATCCATACATTAAAACATCAAGTATCATTCGTAAAAATCAAGTGTAACTTATAAAACGTATTTGTATAGCTGTCAAATCCGACTTCATAGATTGTCATGACTTTAAAAGTAAAACTTAACCGGCGCCCTAACTGCGTAGTTATCTTTAAAAAACGGCGCACGGGTGCTTTGCTTGCATTCATTGCTTCATATGTTTAAAACTCCGTCTACACGGCAGCATAAAACACGCAATGAACACTGATGAGTTGTCAAAATGAAAGGGAGTGTGCGTGTTTCGAGCTGTTAAAAAGGTTAGGGTACGCATTTAGGGTGCAGGTCCCTTCAGGATCGTCTTACCTTTACGGTTTAAACTATTAAAATACATGTATTTTTATGTGGTTAATTAGTTACAGTATTTTTACCAACTAAGGCTATGGGGAGACGTCTGCCCAGCAAATGAACAACATATATTGAATAAAAAACAATAACTAACTTGGACATAATGTTAATATGTCGGTTCACAGTAATATTAAACAAACAAACCAAGCCAAACCAATTCCTTCAAGCTCGTTGCCTCGTCTGTATGTCAGTGATCTACATCAGACTGCGAATATGTACAATCTGCACATCATATCTTATAGGAGTGTATTCTTTGGCAGAATGAACGCAATATTATGTTGAATAATATACAGGCTATATCAGGAGTTGTTGACTATAAGGACCTTGTGGAAACTAGAACAAATTTCCGTGCGCTTGAAGCGTTTTTGCCATACCTATTATTGGAATCACAATGTTAGGACCCATTAATCTCTCTTGACTAGCCTTTCCCAACTATATTGGGGTCGGCTTCCAGTCTTACCGGATTCAGCTGAGTATTATTGTTGGGACCCATTAATATTATTCATAATTTTTATCCGTGGTGCTAGGCAACTGGGCTTATCGCAATTTCAAACGGCCTTTTATGCCTATTTGCCTTGTATGTTCTGTTTCCTGATTGATATGGAGGGAAGTGAAAATTTGAATTTTTTTCCTACTCCTCCATAATTCTTTTCTGATTAATTTCGTTGCGGGATCTAAGACAGTTAAATTCGTTCCCCGGGACTTCATCGAGCTTCATTCCCTCGACGCTTTTCTGTTAGTCGCCACTGTTGATTCTGGCTTTCAGGAGTTGCAGTGATTAATAGCGCGGTGCGAATGTTATATTAAACAACACCACAAAGACACAATTATCTAATGACATAATAACTTTCTACACATGTCTGGTACTTGAAGCCTATCTTCAGACAGGGAGATCAATTCAAGTAGATACCTACAAACTACTCGTATTAATACTTTGTTCTCTGTAGGGACACGTGAAAAGATTATAATCTAACTGTCCTAAAAGCGATTGAATGATTCAGAAGCCTTTAAGAATACTAACTACATTAATAGTCAAATACGACCCTTGTATACCGAAGAGATGGACAGAGATGTACAGAGGGGTAGATACTGAAGTATTGTCGTCAACTAAGCACGAATCCAGATTGGAGTCTGGTACTAACTGGGCAACTCCTTATGGAAAACCGCAATTACACCTACCATACCTGGGATACAACTCAGGACATGCATCGCGCTAACAACCACCAGATTTTTTGGAAACCAAATCAAAGTAGTCAGTTACCCACCTCGCCAACAATAGTGTTGTGGTTCTCGTAGACCCAGGAATTGCAGAGCTTGGTCTGGTTGGCGCTGAAGCTGGAGGGGGCGCACTCCTGGCCCATGGGCACCAGGCGTTCGCAGCGGGCCCCGGAGTCCGGTAATGCCCAGGTGCCCCAGCTGCCCGTGATGAACTCCGGGGGAGAGGACTCGCATTCTGGTACTGCACATCTGGAAAACACAAATTTTGGGATAAGTTGGCATTTTGGTCCCTTTGTATATGTTGAATGCCATTGGCTTTTTCCGTGAGGAATTTCTTTATGACAGCCCACAGTTTGGAAGTTGGTGGTGCGAAACCCTCGTGCCTCGGAAAGCACGTTAAACCGTTGGTTCTGTGCCTGATCTCTCTCTCCGGTCGTGTCAGGTGGTCGTCCTATTGAACTATGAGAGTAATGGAGGAGGGAGTGCACCTGTGTCGCGCGCACACCCCGTGCTGATGGCTAGCCTCCGTTGAGATTGGCCGCGGTCGAAATCGGTCAGGAGAACTATTATAAGTATATTATGATGAAATGATGACAGGCTGATAATGTCAAGGATTTGAGCAGCAGCAATCTGACACCAACAATCTTGCATATCATCGATTTGTATGCATAACCCTGCATTTTGTTTCCTGCAACATTTCCTTAAAAACTCGTTTAGGATGAAGGAAAATTTTACATCATCTCTACAATTTGTACAAGTGGTACCAATGTCAGTATGTAAGTAGGTCATACGTATCTACGTCATGCGTAGGTACGCATGAGCGGTAGATACGTATGACCTACTAAAGTATGGAAGGTAAGCTTGACAAATATAGGTACTGTGAGGGGGTAGCTCAGGGAGCTCAAATAATAAGCAGAAATTACTTTTAACTTGTATTGAATCAACAACGTGCCTGCCCTCAGGCGGCTTTTACAGAAGTCCCAGCTAAACAAAAACCTACACGCGTTCGATATATTTCAAATATTCTGTATTCGATTTCCTTCCAAAATTAAAATAAATATAAGTCGCCAGCATTAGGTGTCAGCGGCCGAACAGGTTGCTTGTCCTATGAGGAAAGCCTCTACATGAGCTACGCCCCTACGAATAGATGCGCAGAATCATGTGAAGCGCAGCTATTCCCAACTTTGGAAGGAAAATCACTCTTACCCCGCACCTCCACCAATATGTGAGGGTGTAGCTCAGGGAGCTCAAATAATAAGCAGAAATTACTTTTAACTTGTATTGAATCAACAACGTGCCTGCCCTCAGGCGGCTTTTACAGAAGTCCCAGCTAAACAAAAACCTACACGCGTTCGATATATTTCAAATATTCTGTATTTGATTTCCTTCCAAACTTAAAATAAATATAAGTCGCCAGCATTAGGTGCCAGCGGCCGAACAGGTTGCTTGTCCTATGAGGAAAGCCTCTACAGTACCTACCTATATTTGTCAAGCTTACCTACCATACTTTCAGCACAGTTTGGCACTATGGCATAAGTCATCCCAGGAAATGTGACAAGACAAATCCTATAAGGTTTAACTATGTAATATAACTTATATTTAAATTACATAGGCGTAGTATGCTAATTATTTTCTATCTCACGGTTGTTATCAATGACCGTGAATTTATTTGATTTATAAAAGTTAGATTTTGACGAGCTGATTATAAATATATACTCATTTACGTATGATTTATGATAAGCTGCTACCAGCAACATATTAGCACTGTCTCAGACTGTCTGCAAATATACATACATTGCCACTATCTTAGTTATACACTTTTATTAAGACAATATTATTTCCTTTGTTTTAACTAAATTTAATGAAATACACGAGTACAGAACATTTTGTTAATCAAACAAATGCATTGAGGTCTTGATATATAAGTACATTTATTGTATTGTACCGCAATGTCTGTAAGTTAGAAACCGTATTTAATTAAAAATATTAGAATAAAGTAGATAACATCGACCCGGTAAACGACTAAACAATACGACAACAACATAAAATATCTTCTTCATTATACTTACAACCAAAAAGCAAAATAACATATTATATGTTTTGAAATCAAAGTAATTGCAAAGTGTGCTTAAAATAATGTCAGCATTATATGTGCAAAATAAGGGCCATACTGCATGGGCTGGTTCGAGGCGACTCATGAAAAGAATACTTGGAAGGGTTTGGGAAAGGCCTTTGCCCAGCAGTGGGACAGTCTTCATAATCATCTTCCTGCCCTTGTCTTTCTTTCGACGCAGCAGGATTTCTTCTTCCATACCGTCCTGTACCCCGTCACGCTACCACCGACTTTTCATTCATATATCCTCATATAGTCCATCCATCTTTTCATTGGTCGTCCCCTTTCTCTCCATGCATCCACATTTATATTCATAACTCTTTAGTAACATGCGTTTCATCCCTTCTTATCACGACCATACCAGCACCCTAGTTTCGTATCTGTTTTAATAGCACAAAGCACACTCCTTTCCTTTCATTTTGATAACTCAAAAATATTCATTGCACGTTTTACGCTGTCAAGTAGACGGATTTTTGAACATATGAAAGGGAAAAATCCGTACCCTACTCCGGTCCTCCTACTATCCTACTGACGGTTCCCTTTCAACTTTTCTGTCACTGGTTCCACTTTCAAACTTCCTCTACTGTAGGTATTCGTTTCTTACTTTATCCATTCTCGTCACTCCGCATATCCATCTCAAAATTCTCGTCTGTGTTACATGTAATCTCTTTTCATCCATCTTTTTCACACTCCAACATTCGGGATGAAATAGGACAGTGCTGTGTAGACTAATAAAAAAAAGACGCATTCGCCGCAGAGTGTAAAGCGCTGTCCTAATACATTGCGATCATCGCGCGAACACGCGACCGTGCGTCGCCCCGTCGCGTTCAATCTTTTGTATGGCGAAATTGAAAAACGCCCTCTATCGGCGCGACGCGTTCGTGTTTGCCACACAAATGAACGCGACGGTCGCGTGTTCGTGCGATGATCGTGATGTATTAGGACAGTGTATAGTGTAAAAGATGAATTACTTACAGATCGTTTGATAGGAACAATTGTTCTGGCAGAGGATTACATAAGGAAGCTCACTGACGCTAACCGAGAGAAGGAAAAAACACATTAGTGTACAATAGGCCCATTAACTGATACTGTGACTTACATAATTAATGCCTACTTTATTTTGATATAAGGATGATACAACATGAACTGCGATCATTGGCTATGTATGCTCTAATGAAACAATCATTTGATAATCCAGTGAACCAGTATCTCACTGGTTCACTGGATTATCAAATGATTGTTTCATATGTGCTGTGATAGAACACACACATGTGCTGTGCAGTTATATAATACTAAAAGAAATTGAGTTTATACAATACAAATATATTCATACAGTGTCGGGATTGACCACATATGACATGACATTTCGGTAGGGCTTGTTAATCCCGTACATTTTGGGCTTTTGACGATCGATAAAGCAAGTGGGCGTTCTGTATGTGAGTTTATATGTTTGTAAACGCACCCACGATACCGGAAGAAATTCCTAGTGTGGGCCAAAGTTAAAATAAAAATGTGAAGACACGAGACATGCAGAAAAAAGGCACTAGTGTCAATATGGTAGTAGCATCAGACAGCCCAGGGATAGCTACTGCAGACATTAAGACAATTCCAAGTATGGAGGCCTAATTGAAGATAAAGCCTGTAAAGTAATTTCAACTAAACCTGGCCTAGCAGCCATGTTCTTGAACGCCTACTTAATAAACTACTTAACCCAAATAAATAGTACATTTCGCAATTAATATTGTCAAACCTTTTACAGATGGTCTTGAAATGTCGTTATCTACATATTTATCAGCAACTAAAGTATCCAAAACAATTTCAATAGCAGATATTAACTAAGAAACTAGTTTTGTACTAGTTTTGTCTTCTGTGATATCTATAGATTATGTGCAATAATTAGCTTAAACCTTTTAAGTAGATATAAGGCATCAATCGGCTTTGCTTATCCATCAATTGACTTTTGCCATGATGCACCACGATCAATACATTGGTAATCAAACAAATAAATTAATAACTATTGTCATTTTAATAATTTTAAAAGCTCGTCGTTAAATAATAACAGCCGCACGGGTCGATCATCAAGGTTAAGCAACGCTTGACGAGGTCGGTCCGTGGATGGGTGTTCATTTCAACATACCGAGTTTCCTCCGTGCCTCGCAAAGCACGTTAAGCCGTTAGTCCCGGCTGTCATTTGAAGATCTTTGACAGTCGTTACGGGTAGTCAGAAGCTTGAGTTCTGACACCAGTCTTGCCAAGGAGTACCGTGTTACCCAGTTACTGGGTTGTGGTGGTCAGGTAGGCAGTCGCTCCATGTAAAACACTGGTACTCAGCTGAATCCGGTAAGACTGGAAGCCGACCCCAATATATTTGGGAAAAAGGCTAGGCAGATGATGTCATTTTAATAAATCTTAAAACTCAATTTAAATATAATAAAAATATTTTGATTTGACAGAGCTTCTGTTGCTATAAACTGTTGATTAATAGCCGTTTCATTGTTTCTCGACATCATAAATGTCGGTATTCTGCAAAGCCAATATTTCTCAATCGCCCAGAGAAACTATAACAATCATCAATCATAAGAGTAATATTGTGCATCCAATGAACACACACAATAACAGACTATGTCTGAATAACAGGCCATGTCTGTTAAAGTGAATTAAGAACACACAGAAAGTGAGGTCGAGAAATATATCATTACACATCCTGTAGATTTCCTGGAGCTAAATATAAAGCAAAGAACCGGTGACCTGGTTGAAGACACAACTCGGCCATGCTAACAATGTACCAGCAGGATGGACAGGATGCACTCGTTACAAACTCATATCACGGTAATAGCTCTTAAAGTAGCACTTAGTATTTATAAGCAGACAGGAAGGCAAACTGATTCCTTGTGCATTCAATGCCATCATTTAAATCTTAGAAAACTAAGTAGGTAAACTAAACAGATGTTTGTAGAGTAAGTAAGTACATCGGAAGTTATCTACCCCAAGCGAGACGGAACAAGAAATTAAATACCTATGACTAAGATCCGCATCAAACTCAGAATGTCGGATACACAGAGCAAATATTTGCACACCTACGCATAGACGTGCACCCAAATTATCATAAGTAAACTACCTAAGTCAGCAACAACAGCGTTCTGTACTGGACAGCCGACTGCACAAGCAGCCGACAGATTCATATTTTCAAAGTAGCCCTCTTTTATAATGACTTAGGAGACTTTCATGAGAAATAGATACTAAAATCTTGGTCCATTATTTACCGTAATCAGCAGTACCTTACTTTCTCGTATAGTAACGCTTGGTTAAATTACTACCTGCATAGTTAACAAATCGGTTTCAGGAATTTACATCGCCTTATCGGAACTACATTTTCTTGTCATTTATGTATGTAAGGCCTTTCAGAGGAATCGTTATTGTATTTATTTACATAGGGGCACAATCACACAAAGAAAAAGAAATTGTGTTATTAAACCACTCGTCTAGTTACCATTTTAAAACCTTCTTTTCCCCTAAAATATACGAAGATGAAATCCGGACGTCGTGGAACATTACTTGCGCTTCATCTAGATAGAAAAACACTGCAGTTTCTAAGCGAATTGATCAGTGAAGGCGGTCTCTATGTATTTTGTAAAGCGTTACCGATGAGAATTGTAATAGCACAGGTGTAGATAGTTTATGGAAAACCCATAGATAGGAGAACAGCACTGGCAAAGCAATATACAAAAGTAATAAATAACAGCCAGACATCTTAATTGTTTGTATTATCGTATACTCGCACGTGTAATACAGCAAGATAATGGATCGTCAAATATGTACTATCGAGTGGACAGCGATGCGTGAACGATACCGTATCAGAGCATCAGAGGCATACTACCTGCTTATTATATACGTGTTCCATTCACTGAATCTGAATTATTGTCCTAACACGGATTACCTATGCTGAAACCTATCCTCCTGTTAATATGTATCAGCAAAAAGCACAGCAAAATCAAAATGAGTCTCCGTCCCATTGCTCGGAGGCCTGTGACAGGTGCACAGGATGCACTAGAGTCGATCGAAAAGCAGGCCAAGAGGCTCCTCGGCAATGAGGCACTAGTCAAGTCAAGTCAAAGTACAACAATACAGTAGTACAAACATATTGGTCTAAAGCGTTGGTTGGCAACAGGCGGACCGCGGTCCATGTCCGGACCGCGAGCGACCAGAGATACAATTTTGCCTTTTTGGTGAAAATTCGATTATAGAATGTCACTTGTCTAGCGCCAAAGATCATGGCCCCCCAGATAAACCAGTTGTAGGTCAGTTAGATTATTCAGACAAGTTTTCGTGTTGGGGACACTCCTAGGCATTAAACTTGTACTCTAAATAGGCCACTTGGCCAACAGGAAGGTCAATTTAATGTTATTAAGCCAGTTTGTCCCATTACCACGCCTGATACGACCACGTCACACAACACTTGCAGAGATTACGATGTTGTCGACACATCAAGTAAATTCTTGCAAATATTTATTGATTATTTGATTGTTAGTTATTTTTGAATATGCACTATGTCAGGTGGCGCAATCGTGTCGCTCTTATAAAGACTATAAAAACAATTCTATTATTTATAGCATCTTTTTACGAATCTATAATCTGTGTGTAGTTTAACACCCGTTAATTTTATACAAAACAACAGCTGTTTTATGTAGTTGTTATCCTTTAGGCAAAATCACAATGTACATGAAAATATTATGTGGCTTTACGACCGGTTCAAGATCAGCAGGATGTAACCAGCCGAGAGATGCGACCTAAAAGCAATTTCTGTTGCGTTTTACTTTTTATTAAGTTTTTTTTCGGGTCACAATATCCTTACCAACGTCCGTGCCTTGAAAACGTTTGTTTGTAATAATAAGATAAAATTCACTTGTCAGTTCCCACCACGAAAACGTGAAAAAATTCACTGAGCAGTATGTTGTAGATATTGTATCGAAACCAGTATCCAAATATTTATTAAAAATTTTTGGACAGCAGTTATAAAAATACTTATAACACGATTAGCTTCTGCCATCGGTTTCGCCCGCGTACAAAGTGTTTTCTTATCACAAGAGAACATTATACCAGTATGAAAAGTAGCCTGTGTACTATTGCAGACTACAATCTGTCTTTGTACCAAACATCCAGATCCGTTTATCCGTTCTGGCGTGATTGAGTAACAAAAAAAATACATTCAACGGCTTTCGGATCAGGTGCGTGTCATCCAGCGTAATCATATGTTGGATGATACTGTACTTGATCGCCTCCGAACTAAATTGGGTAACCATGTCACTGTACCATCGTCGCAGACTATGATACCATCACAGTCCAACCACACCCCCAGCCACGCTGACGAGGAGAGTAGTGACAGGGTTACAAATGTAAGTACCCAATGCAATGAGAAATTGAGGAGTGTACTGAATGGATATTCAGTACACTCCTCAATTTCTCATTGCATTGGGTCTACATGCCACCCGAACATAGGCCACGATTACCTCGTTTGCCCATGCATAACAAAAATAGGGCGCTGGTAGCTGTTCTGGATTCGCAGTTGTCAAACTATTTTGAAAACTGCGAAGACCTCACTGTATCATGTACTGCGCGGCTGTATCGGCATGTCGTGTAGCCCACGTCAAATTTGCAGATGACAGAGCTACACGACCGAAACCAGCCGTGCAGGATCGGCTTGGCAGTGCATGATCGATCGTCGTATTGGTGGGACCAGATCAATCATCGGCAAACTAATTTGTTTCAGGGAGGGCAATAATCGCCCAAGAGTGATGCGCTTTGTGAGACGAGCGTTTTCGGGGACTGATGTCAGCACCCATACATTCATCCAAACTTTCGCAATTATATTAAGTAAGATACTGGAAATGGAACACGTTAATAGGAGCTCTTATGGCTAGGTTTTAACCTATTCCTTTAATAAAATTAGAAAAGGTAGCGAAGCCACACCAATAAAAAGTTATGAAGTTTTACGTAGTTAATCACAAAAATGTGCCACAAGCTACTCAAATTAATCCTTTCTGAATATTACCTAATTTTATCACCTCTTAAAAGTGGAATGAACTTGTGACAATAAAGAACGTAACGCACGATCGATAATTTTATCAATACGTTTTGCAATAAAAACTGAATTTTAGTCTCTGTGTACTAGATCGCAGGTCGCCACTAAGTCGCAGGTTCTAATCCACTTCGATAACATTTAAGTACTTTACGTTTAGACATTCAAAAGAAAACTTGTATTTTTTAAAGCTTTTGTTTATTAACTTGCAATGTATGTATGTTCGGGTCTAATCGTGCAACTGAATTTTAAATCAGTTGTCCTCAACCGATTGAGATGAAATTTTGCACACACGTTTGGTTTGGATGACAATGCATGGTAAGCTAAATCCTCGAACAAAAATGATAAATCATTGTAATTATGTATCATATTTATTTTGAATCTAGCGACCCGCTCTGAATTCGCACGGGACAAATTATATACAAAAACGTTTCTCGTTTATCACTCTCTCTACTAATGAAAACCGCATCAAAATCCGTCGCGTCGGTTAGAAGAAGTTAGCGGAGACACAGAAATGCCGTCGACAGGTGTGGACAGGGACTTTGTTTTATACTGTTTAGAGAAGATCGATAGGTTGGTAAGTAAAACTATCAAAGGAAAACCTCGACCCCATTCAATAATATGCTCCATTAACAAAATTTTTTTCATGCAAATATAGAGAAGTCAAAATAATTACCAATCAATAATCTTCTAAACCAGTCAATTACATTTTCTTGATGACAAATCGAGCACAAAAAGTCCGAACTTCACAAAAAACCGTTCCGATCAATTAAAGAAGCAATCTCGTGAAATCTCGTCATGAAGATTAGAGATAAGTGTCTCGTCATCGAGATCCGCTGACACAGAACAAGTCCTCGGAAGTGGACCGTGATGATAAGAGAGCAGTTACTCACTGACCCTCGACGGAAGAGGAGGAAACTCTTCCTGATAAAAGTAATTGCTTTCCTTTGATAGTGTTCCAATCCTAATGGCACGATAATTGCGTCGCTGTCGGTAATAAATAAATAGCAGACCTTGGCACTTTTTATATTGATGAAGTTTATGGCTAAAACTACCAACGAGACGGATTCCTCTCGTCCAAAACTAGTCCATAAAGTAATAAAGCAATTGGTCCTGTTTACCGCAAGCACAATTACTAGGGTCCTGGATTAGAATGCCGGGACAATCGAATTGTTATTGCGTCTTTTATTTGGCAATTCCTGTGGAAACTGCCCAGTAGCAACCGGAAGACTGGATTTATGCATCAGTGTTTGCAAAAGGTATGTAACTCCATCCAAGGAAATAAGAAATGGCCACCCAAAACCCACTCTGAGAACATATTAAGTACATTAGGTGTTTAACACTGGATACCTAAAAATACAGATACCTAAATAAACAAACCAAAACACAAGTACCTGATAATATAATCGTCTTTCCGCTAACCTTCAAAACCTTGCGAAATGTGTTTGGTCAAATTCTTTTACAGCGATTTATTTAAATGGCTGACCTTTCCTCCTCCGTCACACTCGCAGCGTGCAGCGCCACCAGAAGTCATTAAGATTCCTGTAGAGTGCGTCAAAGACTGCGACAATCATCTTAATACAATATGACACCTTCATTAGCCTTGTTATCTATGCTTCCGGTGCTACAGCGTCTTCTTTCCTTCCTAAACCAGAACTTAGAAAGAAATCCAACTGTTTATATTGGTCATACAAATCCATCCTACTATGCAAACTGATATCCGTACTAATGTAACTCTGTCTGTTTGTTTGTTTCTTTTTCACGTCTTAACTGGTATGTCGCAGTCGCTTTACTTTGTGTAAATTATTCTCATCATCACTGCTCTAAAAATGATATAGGAAAACTTCGTGAAGAAACTGGCATGTCTTAAAACCAAAAATTCGAAGGCACGTGACCCCCACCAATACGCATTGGGCCCGGGTAGTGGATAAAAACCCTATTCCTCCTAACAGTTAGAAAATTAAAAAGGCTGATGAGAATCACCGAAATGCGCTTTTATGCAGCTAATTATCCTTCTGCTAAATTCAGGGCTGAAATTGAACCCCAATTCGTAACAATTTACTTAACTGACCAATGGTAGAAAAAATATAATGAAGTAAGAGTAAGAGGATGCTGCAGCCACATATTTTGACATAAATCCTTACTAGACCTATGATACAACACTTACTAAGTAAAGTGGCCTTGAAAGCACCATAGGAACCACAGAGAAGCACACAGAACCGCTCTCAGTCTACCTAATTACATACTCTAGCGGGAATTATTGTCAAATTTCTTCAAACAAATACAAGAGTAACAATTTATTACGGTAATATTGCTTAGATTGTAATAATCCAATAATCACCAGCTGTTGATCCAATAATCACCAGCGGCTGACATAAGCCGATGGTTATCGCAACATCGTCCGAAATATTGCGTACAAGTTTATGATAAACAATGAGAATCAACATATCTTAACGTTATCGTAATAATTAAGGCACTCGATAGTACGTAATTTCTATGTCAATGATAAAACGTTAAACACGCAATAATTTCAATGAAGTCATAAATCAATAGGAACAAATACGAGAAAAACTTAAACGTTACACTCGCTTGTTTTAATTTTTCTTCACCTTTACACTCATTTCAAAAATTGTATCTTAAAAGATCCCTTCATCCCTTCACAGATCATCATGACCTGTGAAGAAAGAATTGAAGTCAATTATTTCTTCACAGGGATTTCTGTATAATGAATTGGATTTTCATGGTATTTACTAATTAACTATTGAATTTCTTAATCCCATACATTTTCTTATTCTACACGCATTTTATTTGGTGCTCATGAATTCTACAACAAAATGAAATAAACGTACGTGTTACTAAATAAAGAAATAATAAATAAAACGTAGTATTAAAAAGAAAATCAAAAAAAAAAATCAAAAATAATCCGAATTCCAATAAAAAATACCTACTGATTGCACAAATTAAAAAAATATATATATATTAATATATTTTATTATTATTTATTTTTAAATAGTTACCTCAAAATATTATTATTTTAGCAAAAATTGAGGGGGCTCCTATTTCTGTCTGCAGGGTCTAAAGTAACCTAACATGAAGAAGATCATCATCCCCCTCGAAGCTTACCTATCCGTTTCGGGGTGCCCTAAGCTCCCGCGCTCGTTTCGCTCGGTCTTGGATTTATTTTTATTTGTCTGAGTATAACGTTTGTACGTTCTGGTTAACTTGCTGTGCAGTCAGTATTCCTGGTGTAAACATTATATAAATGATGGAAACAAATTGATAGGTGATTATTTATTTGATGTGCAATTAATAATATCCCATAAAAAAATACATTGACTTGAGTTGGTTAATAATTTTCAGTCGCTTTATGATAGAGACATGACATCAGTCTGCTTTCACCCAAACTTTATTTGTTGAAAATAATGAGAGGCATCTCGAGATGTAAAAAATCTTGTACCTATACTAACATATTCAACGTCCCGATAGAGGCTTTAACTTTAATTTACAGCAAAGTTACTACCCTTCTATGACAACCCTTGCTTATTTCTCTAAGATGAAACACCGCTATAAATTCTAAAGCCTTTATGACTGCTATTTAAAACGACTCCTACCTGTAAGGAACATCACCAGCAGCGAAGATGTACTGACTGTTATAGACAGCACTCATGAGGATCACCACCAGGATGAAGCAGTAGTTGCGGATCTGATAGCGGCCGAACTGGCCTAGCTCCATGAGGATTCCATCCAGGTCTATAGTTACCGCCATGGCGGAAACGCACGACAGTGCACTAGGACGCACGAGAAGGCACGAGGGTGCACGAGAGTTCACGATGCCAGTCCACGACACTCGTCCGTCACTGCTGCCGACAGTGTGGCATTTATCGCACGCGGTGTCCTCACGCAGCCAAACACAGGTGACAACAATCCAAAGTGTCGCTGCACTCACTAGTCACGACTTTGCGATTGCGATTGCGACTATCGAGCGAGCAGATTATCGAGAAATCGTACGTAAGTACCTAATCTTTTACCGAAACGTCATCGTCAAACGTGAGATTAAAGAAATGGTTCATATCATAGTAACTACTCGTTAGTCATTAATTTAAATGCCAGTAAGTGGCAGATTACTATAACAGTGATATATTATGGCAGTGATAACGACCAAACGTCAAGCTATACACGTGCTTAAACACTGAAAGGAAAATAAAATCAAACCTACTTATTATCACTTTAATTTAACCTGTTGTATTAATTTCAAGTTCATTACAATTTCGCTTTATTTACCTTTAGATTGTATGAATTTATAAATTAAGCCCGAGACACTCTCTCAGAGACAAAATTTAATGAGATTAATGTAATGACTGTGCTTTCTCATTATATTTATGAAAATCTTTTACATGTCCATAAAATATAAAATTGTTTAAAAATACAGCGATATCTTTAACATAAATACTAGGAACAAACACAAATTTGTAGTACCTACAACAAGGCTCAAAAAAAATAGGAGGCTCGTTCGGGTGTCATGTATGCTGGAAGAGATTGCTATAGAAATAAGCATCACCTATGTACCTATTTTTCTGTCTGTATATTATGTGTGTGTGTGCAAAAATGGTTAAATAAATAAATAAGCAGTCAAAATAAATAAATCATTTATTTATAACCAACTTTTAAAAAAGGAGGTGGTTCTATATTCGACTGTATGTTTTTTAATGTATGTTCACGGATTTGTCCGAAGGGTATGACTCCGAATTTGTCCCATTTTTAATTTGGTGAAAATCTGCCGAAGAACTTCGAAGATATTCAATGGAACTCTTCAATAAATGACGGCAAATCGTCCGGGTTGCTGCATTAACATGTCTGTATAATGTACATTACTATATAAATTGCCCAATAACTAGGTACATACAGCTCCAGAGAAAACTTAACTCCTAGAAATGCATAAAAAGTGACATCTATGGAGAGGAGGATATACTACGATTTTTACGATGGCTGCGTGCGCGCCAACTCTAAGACATCAATGAAGTTAGGTTTCTGTAGTTACTGACATCGATTCCATTATTATGCGTGCAAGATACCCATTTAACAATAATTGTTTACGTTATTGATACAAAATTGGCATGTGCTAACCATAATCAACATTTTTAGGCAGCACTGTATGGCTATAGAGGGGTGTTGCGGTATGAGGGAAGTAGGTAGTTGTTTCGGCGGTCTTTCAAAACAAAGGTGATACAGTTATATACGTAATATTATTTACTATTCTTATGGTATTCAGTAATATAATAACGAATATTTATTTACTCAATAAACTGATAATTTAGGTTTGAAGATTTCAAAAGAGAACCAACATGTTACTCACGTTTGAAACAAACAGAACAACAATTTACATCTCTCGATATTTTTCAGTAACTATAAAAAACTTAACTGTTACTTGTGGGATCAAACCTATACTCATAACGAAGAAGGTAACCTTTATTTTCTATAACTTCTAATCTTGATCTTATTCCATTTACCATATTATTAAAATAAACTTCGATGGTTGCAAATCTTATACTATTTTTTTTTAGCTTGTATGAATGCTCATGCACACTGTGCTACCACGGGGAGATAGCGCAGTTATGTGGGACTCTAACCCACTAAAACTCCACGGTGTCCTCCTGTCCCGCTTATAGCGGGAACACGGGTACGTGTTAGCACTCACCGCGAACCCGCCGCGGCTGTCCGTCACCGGACCCTCCTCTGGGGAGTACCCCCTATCACCGGCGCACCAGAACACGCTGTACGCTGTGACTACCCCAGGGACCAAACCAGCACATGGGCGCCAGATGACCCCGTGTATGGAACCCTTAGTCCCCTTGTGACGGGTCAAGATTAATGGCCCCGCCACTTACCATTTTTCAGCCGCAGGGGATAGGGAAAGCGGCCAACGCAATACCGACACTCCTCTTCCCCTGCGGCCCCACCGCGTCCGCCATCAGACGGTGGCGACCCCGTCCTGGCTTCGGAAGGTACGGAGAGTGGCGCACCGCAATACCGGCACTCCTCTCCCGCCGCGGCCGCGATATCGTATGGGACCTGGGACTCTCCATAAAACATCGCGGCCCGCCTCAGTTGCGATGACGCCTGTTACAAAGCGGCACCGCAACCTACTAGTTGGCCGCTACGTCGTCGGCTTAATCGGCAAAAGCCCTGACGAGCGGCCCCTCCTCGGGTTCCGCTCACCGTGAGTGACCAAGCCACGGTTACTGAGCCCCTCGTCTCGACAATGCGGGAACCCACTGGGGAGTGCAAATCTTATCCTGGCTTGACGATGAGCTTCGGTTAGTTATTTTTTTTTGCAGGATAATAATTATAGATCCCAGCTGCATGTAAATATCTTCGGAAAATGGTAAGTGAAAAGTCATGTCTTATAGCACCAGATCGGGTGGTTGTAAAAGAATCCGTGGTTTGGCTATTCACAATATCACGATGACGCCTGGATTGATTTATGTAAGCAATCGGACGTGGCCCTAGGCTGTCGGCGTCCACAGATGTCCTCGATCGCGATCGGTCTTGAGCTTCACGCTTCACCTCACTCCATGTCATTCTAATGCTCGTCGCTTCTGCCAACAAGATGCGACGACAGGTTTGACGGGGACGGCCACGCTTTCTTTTTCCTTGGGGATTCCAGTCCAAAGCTTGCTTGGGTATATGATCGGGACCCCTTCGGAGCGTGTGGCCAATCCATCTCCACTTGCGACGCTTGATCTGGCTCTCGTGGCATTTCTCCAACAGCTCTACGTTGAAGATGTTCTCGGGCCAGTAAATTCCGAGAATGCGACGGAGAGAGCGGTTGACGAAAACTTGTATTTGGCGTGAGATGTCCTTTGTGACCTTCCACGTTTCACACACGTAGAGCAGCACGGATTTGACATTGGACCCGAAGATTTTGAGTTTAATCCTTCGGGTCAGTTTCCGCGATTGCCAAACAGGTCTCAACTGCGGGAAGGTAGCCCCGTTTTTGCCGCCTCCTGACGTAGATCGTTCAGCTTTGCTTGTATATCTGCGTGGGTATGACTCAGCAGGCATATGTCATCGGCGTAATCCAAGTCTTCCAGGACTTTGGATAATCCCCACTCTATGCCGCGGCGCCTGTTATCATGGATGCGAAGCATAATTCCGTCAAGAACGACTAGGAAGAGGAGCGGGGACAGGAGGCAGCCTTGGCGGACACCCGCATGTACTGTTACGAGATTCGATATGAGGCCATCATGAGTAACTTTACAGGAGTAATTCTTGTAAATACTCTGCAAAAGACGGACTATTTTCGGCGGCACTCCAATGTCAGTAGGCGGGTCTAGATACTAGACCACTTCAGCGTATCAAAGGCCTTTTCGAAGTCTACAAAGGCTAGATAAATCTCCATCTGCCATTCTGATGCCTGTTCCAGTATGATACGGAGAGTGTTGATCTGGTCTGTACAGGACCAGTTCGAGCGAAAACCAGCCTGCTCCTTGCGTAGAAGAGGATCCACGGCCTTCGACAATCTATCCAGAATGATCTTGCAAAAAACCTTAGAGGGAATCGAGAGCAACGTTATTCCTCTCCAGTTATCGCACTGGCTAAGATAACCTTTCTTAGGAACAGTTATAAGAAGACCTTTGTTCCATTCGTCTGGGAGTTCTTCGGCAATCCAGATCTTTTCAATGTGCTGCGTCAGGACGTCAACGGCGGTGGGTAAGTCGGCTTGTAGCATTTCCGCAATACTTAAACCATGTTTTTACTTTATTTTAACAATTCTTCGGTTACTATGTGACTGTTGTTGTTGTGTTGTGTCTATATCGAATAAATGTTTTCTATTAAAGATTTTTATTTCTATTCTATGAGCGCCGTCAGTTTTTTTATTTCTTGTTAGAATATCTTAGCAATTTCATTGATGTCACAGACATGGCGCGCACGCGACGCACGTAAACATCGTAGCATATCCTCCTGTGTCCATAGATCTATGGCATCTATGGCTATCGTCATACAGCAGCAGAGAAACTCACCAGGTTTCCCTGCTGCTGTATGTACCAAAACTAAAAGGTGAAAATAAAAAATTAAACCTTTTTTACAAAAAAATACAACCGACATCCAATTAACAACTCTACAAAGTGTTTTTTTATAGTTATTTTTCACTTTTTAGAGTTTATAGTTAGGAAGTTATTATAGGAAGTCGGTTGTATTTTTGCGTTTGTTAGGATTCCGTACTCAACAAGGAACTCTTATAGTTTCGCCATGTCCGTCTGTCTGTCCGTCCGCAGCTTAGCTCAGAGACGCTTAGTACCAGAAAGCTATAATTTGGCATGAATATACATATTAATCACGCCAACAAAGTGGTAAAATAAAAAGTTTTTTTTATTGTACCTCCTGTACACCTTAAGTAGGAATGTTTTTTTTTCTCGTCTATACCCTGGGGGGGGTATCATTGGATAGGCCATTCAAAAAATGTATATTGATGTATGGAGGACAACAGTTTTCGATCGGCACAGTTAATTCTGTTCCTTTATTAAATTCCCTTTTTAGGGTTCCGAAGTCAAAAAGGAACCCTGTTAGTTTCGCTATGTCCGTCTGTCCGTCCACAGCTTAGCTCAAGGTTTATAAGTACTAGAAAGCTATATTTTGGCATGGATATACATATTAATAATTTCAACAAAGTGGTACAGTAAAATCATGAAAAAAAATGTTTTTGGTTTCCTCTATAGACGTAAAGTGGGGATGTTTTTTTTTCTCGTCTATCCCATGTTGTGGGGTATCGTTAAATAGGTCATTCAAAAACTTTACGGGTTTGTTGAAACCATTTTTTGATTCAGAGATCCGTTTGCGTAAAATTAAGCTTTAAATTGCAAATTTTTCTTAGAGTTAAGTGTGTCCCACACTGCCAGCGAAATGGTTGCTCTTGGCTATGTGAAAAAAATCACAGCTGTAGTAAGTTTAACGAAATTAAAAGGAAAGCTATCACAGCTAAGTAGGCTTTACAAGTTTACGAGAAATAGTCGACCAACTTATAAAATGTACTTGAAACAGTATTTTTTTTTACAAATGCCATTGAAAAATTACTTATATAACGTTGTTAGCTGCCTAAAACAGATAGTTAATATATGCTTATGAACCATATACAAATATACAAAAATAAAATCACAACATCCTTAATAATAATGATTTTTAAATTAATAATGTTTAAGCTCGAATAACGCATTGGAATGGGCGGAGTCATTGGCAGTACCGGTCCGTAGTACATACGGCGCATGCGCGCGGGGCAGTCTACTTTGTGTTAGTGCAGAAGTATTTTCGACGTTTTGTAATCTAAAGTCAAATTAGATTCGATTGCCAAGCAAATTCCGCTACCCGACCATAGATGGCGGTATTCTCAGTAGTCGCAATTATAAACTTAATTGCGTTTACCGTAAGGTTGATATTCGTGTCATAGGTCGATATTTACTACTACTCAACTATCAGTGCAATGTAACACATCGCAATTTTAATTACGTTATCGATATCGATAGATACCCGATTACTGAATTCGAAAAAATAACACCTGGATTTTTTTTTATTTGGAGGCTTGCTGTATATATTTTTATACATAAAATTAGTTTGAAATAATTTACTCATTTAATTATGCTCATTGAGGCGGGCGGGCCTCTTCATAATATTATCTTATAGAATTATTAAATTGCTTATTGCTCGCGCAAGTGTTTAAAGAATAACACATTTAATTTTTAATTTTAATTTCCGAACGCATCTCTTCTAATATTCAAATCATGGTTTTTATTCGACCGCAGTATGAGTAAGCTATCCTTCCCTTTCCCTCCTATCCCGCTCCCATACCGAAGAGAGAGAAGGAAGACTCGCCGCACGCGCCCAATCGCGGCGCATCTACAACAACCAACGAAGAAGTATCCGCCATATTCGCCTTTGAAGATTCGAATCACCGCAACACCGCTCCGCAATATTTTATATTAAACCGCATTTAACCGCACAGTTTTCTATCCAAACCGCTTGAACTTTACTAGTGTAGCCGGCACACATGTGTATAAACTAAAGTGCAAGTAATAGTGCAACCTACGTAGGAACATCAGCACAGCAGGCCTGTAACAACGAGCACCATCATCATTCACCTCAAGTAAGTCCATACTCCTTTCCCTTAGCTCAACTCATACTGTGTGTCATATTTTACATTCCAATTACTCTCATTCTGTCTATTTACAATCCGCAAAAAATCTAGTTCCCCGCAACCGCTACGGTCCTTCGAAATACCCCCAAGTTAAATGAATGGTCTACACATTATTCACACTTATTTTCATTTGTCGATCCATCTATAAAGTCAATATTCGACCCGTCTACATTACTGATTAGCGTAGAACTTTCGAGAACGAAATAGTGAATACCTTATATTAGAGGTAGGTAAATACATTCGAAATTTATCAAATTCCGAAAGAGAAATAAACAAGGAACGTACGCGCGAGGATCCAAGAACGAACCATACCATTCCCCGTGGCTCTAACGCGCGCTCGTATCGGCTCCTTTCGCAATTGACGTCCTTCATATAGATTATCTATGTATTTTTTCTAATTTACGTTGGCTGTTTGTTCCTATCATTGAATAATTTGATTTTACTTTTTGGTAGTTGAGTAGGTTGTTTGAAAATACTCATACTAAAATATTTGTTTTCGGTTTGTAAATATTCAGAGATTTTAACGAAGACTATCTCCATAACGGCATTACTGCAGTATTCAAATTATTAACTGACGCTGGTTATAAGTCTTTATTACAAACGCTTGCCTCTACCCGCGGTGGTACTCAAAGAGATAATACTTTTCTAACTTCACTTGATTTTGTTTTTTTAACTCCTTCAGTTACCATCGTCCTATGTGGGCCCGTTTTTAGACGTTGTGAGCCGCTGAAACTGTTTTAATGTTCATGTCGCAACAAAAAACACTCTTCTTAGTCCGCATTATTATGCAACTACGGAACCATATTACTGCGAGTGGCCCGACACGCACTTGTCTGTTTTTTTTTTTTACTAGTATTTTGGTTGCGTTCAAACTTAAGCCACTCTTTTAGTTTTTTAATTATTTAACAAATATCTAATATCATTATGATATAATCAGATTTAAATAAATAAATCTATGGACTATTTCTGATTGGTTTTACGACAGGCAGACTAATATTTTTTAATCGGTTTTACACAAAGGAGGACGTTCTATGTTTGACTGTATGTTTGTTTTATATTTTTTTTGTTTATTTTCACCAATTTCTCAGTCAATTGTGGATCGATTTTGAAATCCTTATTTTTGTTTGAAAGAGTATGTTCCTGAATTGGTCCCATTTAAATTCGGTGAAGATCTGTTGAAGATTTTCGTAGGTAAACAGCAGAACTCTTCAATAAATGACGGCAAATTTCTCGGCATTGCTGCAATAAATAAAAATAGCTTATTTCAAGTAGCAAGACTCACATACAAACAGATACATAAAAGGATATATAAAAGTATACAGACAGGATAACAAAACACAGACAAAATTGCTGCAATCGCATGTCTGTTTATTGTTTACACCATTTTATAACATAACATCACGCCAGTATGCTCTAAAGGGTCTCTGTCCACCGTTACTCTCTCTTTAGTATAGGTATAGATCTCGCCAAATTTCTTGGCCGCCCTGAAGTTAACTACAATGGCTGTGCACTAGTAAATCTCATACAAAAACAGCACCGATCCACACTTTGCACATCGGAGAGCCAACTTCAGGGCGGCCCAGAAGTTTTGTAACTAACATTAATCTTCAAAAGCTAAATATCAATTGCCAGCTTTAAATAGGTAAGGAGATAGCCTGTTCTTACGTGGGTTCTATGCCCCATTAAAGAATTTTGTTGATGTCATGCCAAAGATCGGATAAATTCTTTTCTTACACCTTGCGCTCTTAATAATAAAAATGGTTTTAAATTATTGTCCAAACTTATCCCTTGATGGCCAAATCATCATTATACTCACAGAAAATGTGTCCTGATTTTACGCGCTTACAAAGCAAAAAGTATTGAGTGTTTATAAATTAATTAATTTCAATTTACACCATGTTTAATCATTATCAATTTGCACCATTTTTCATGAATGTGTATACTAAAATTGAGTAAAATAAGTTTTTCAACATCCTTGCAATTATTATAAATTCATCCGGTATTACCCCAACGCACCTTATATATGCTTGAAAATACAAAAATTTTAGACTTTCTCTGAATTTTGTTTTCTGCCGAAACCAGAAGAGAAGTTAAAATTTCGCTTTGGGTTTCGGCCAAAAATGTAGTTTCGGTCGGTCTGTAACGTAAATGTAACACAATTAATTTTGGTAAGCGTTATTTGCGCAGGATTCACAGCACTCAGGAAGCTTATTTCTAAATATAAATCTACTTGTCCTATAAAACACATTTCTAATCAATCTACTTAGCTACAGCGAGTTTCTCGAAGCAAAATTGTCGCAAAAATCCATGTTATCGATAGTTAATCACTGATTCATCGTACTTTTGGTGTTCTCGATATGAAAAATCTGTTGATCATTTGCCTCCTGAAAATCTAAATCTTGCGAATGTAAATCTTTTATCTACCAACCTAATTTTATCCACAAACCTAATTTATAATAAAACCTAGTAGGTATTCTTAATATTAGTTGAAAATTGTATAAAGATGTATCAGAAGTTAGGCAACTACCTACTCTGGTTCTTTGTTAAAAATCTATGACTGTCGTTTTTGTAGCAAGTCGGGAGAGGAAATTTGTACCAACATACAAAGTTATATTCTTATATTATTATTTCAATATATCTGGATTCTATATTTTTATAGCGAGTCGGTACTACAAACCACGAACACGAATGTCCATTACATTTACAGACTAGCGTGGAACGCGATGAGCTAGCAGATTTAGAAAATTACTGGTTACTAGTTACCTATTATCTAGCTGTTCAAGTAGCAATCAAACAACCAGTAGATAAGGAGTAAAGATTTTAATATATTTTACAAAATATTAAATATTTATATAATAGCTTCGAAAATATCACCGGCTGATGAAAATTAAATAGTTCAAAAACGCTGCGATTGGCTGGTCACAAACAATATTAGGTGCTATTCTTCTGTATGTTTCTACTCTCTTCCTTATACTTATAAGGGTATTATTTATACAAATCTCGATTTTGTTTAGCAACTGCTCGGCAGGTAGTATCTTTTAATGATTTGCTAAACACCGTACGGATTACGGACGGACGCGTATACGCGGATTATCCACGATGATATTGGTTGTCTCTCTGGTGCGCGTGGCCATGCTCATCTGCTCAGCCTGCGCGAAAGTGTCAGGCAGCTTCATGTGCAGCGTCTCCGGCGTCAGTAGCATCAGCATGCCCGCGCAGCCCGCCATGGTGCCGAACAAAAGGTACGGCAGGGACTTCATGTACAGCATCTGTGTCAACACGTTATTATTAAAGAAATCAACCATCATCGTCCTTAGTTGTCCACTATAATAATGAATACCGAAAAGCATCGCCGAAATAACAGCTAAATTGTTGATGAATAAATGAAAGGAAAAGACCGGTCCTGGACATCCTGATCCAGGGGATTCCCGCGACAATGGTGACCTGACCTGATAAACTCTAGTTAGTTGTACTAGCGCACGATCACCTCGCGTTTTGATACAACCAGCTCGCGAGTGAAACTGAAACCACAAGCAAAACAGTTTTATTTTAAATCTGTATTGTCCTTAGATAAATCACCTATTGTCCTACTGTAAGGCAAAAATCCTGTCGAGTGTTATAATACCCAATTACATTACCCTGTTAAAGTATGAAATTGCCGTTTTATTGTAATAGGTACTTCAAATTGACATAGAACCTTCATGGTTTGAGATTTTTGAGTGAAACTTTTTTCACATGGTACCTATGAAGTTCTTGTTTTAAAAAATGTGCAACATTTGATTATCGATTTTCAGTTGTTTTTTTTATTCAGCTTAGACAAGAAAGATGGATACTTCGAAAATTCGAGTGACTTTTTAATACGAGCTCCGACGCGGAACTAACGCGGCAGAAACGGCTTGCAATATCAATGTTGCGTTTGCAGCGTGGACTGCTAATGAACGCACCGTGTGATTTTGGTATAAACACTTTAGTGATGGAAACTTTGATTTGAAGAACGAATCACGTGGAAGACACAGATGAATAACAATGAGTTGAAAGAGATGGTGGAAGCCGATCCGAACCAAACTATCCAGAAATTAGCGGCATGGTTTCACGTTATCTTACCAACAATATTGACTCATTTGCGTCAAATCAATAAAATAAAAAATATGAAAAATGCGTGCCTCATGATTTGACTGATCTGCAGAAAGAAACGGGTGTTGAAACTTGTGTTGCCTTATTGAATCGATACAGAAATGAAGGAATATTGGATCGAATTGTGACATGTGCTGAAAAGTGGATTCTTTACGATAACCTAAGTGAAAAATGCAATGGCTGACCCCAGTTCAAACGCCGCAACAGTGTCCTAAAGCAAAACTTACCAATAAAAAGGTAATGTTAACTGTTTGGTGGTCTCAGCATGCTGTTATTCACTATAGCTTTCTCCGATCTGGTCCAGCAATAACGGCAAATGTCTACTGTGCCGAACTCCGAACAATGATAGCAGAACTAGCAGTGAAACAGCCACGACTCATGAAACGAACTTCACCATTATTGCTCCATGATAACGCGAGACATTGCATTCTGCACAAGAAACCGTTTTAACTCTACAGGAACTGCAATTAGAAACCATTCGTCACCCTCCGTAATCGCCAGACCTTGCTCCAACGGACTACCATTTTTTTCGTGATTTGGACAATTTTCTACGTGATAAAAAGTTTTCTTCTCAGGAGGCAGTACAAAATGCTTTCACACAGTTTGCGGAATCTAGATCACCCGATTTCTATCGCAAAGGCATGAATAACCTTCCTATTAGATGGCAGCAATGTATAGATAATAATGGTAATTATTTTGTTTAAATGAATATGTTAAAAAAAACTAATTTCAATTTTTCAGTACATATTGGCAATTTCATACTTTAACCCCTAATATATTATAGTATATTTTATGATTACGATTCCTATGGGACAGACCACGAAAGCGAAAAAAGGACAATAAATGATGATAATGTTATACACCTGTCGCAGGCGTTTTGTATGATTCCTCATTATACACACGGCGCTGTGCGTTTGTATACTGTCGACGTTATGTAAAATGTCTTGAAACACAATTAAGAATTAGATCGACGTGTACATGTCACCAGATAATTATAAAGCTCGATAGATTATGAATTATCTATCTGTTTTCATGTAACTGGTAATTGTAAACACGTCCCTCATTGGTCGGTTTGATGCCAGTACTAAAACAGCTCACGTGAATGTCATTTTGTTACAAATTAAATAGAGTTTTTGTTTGTTTGTGTGTTCGTATGTTTGTTTGTTTGCATGTTTGTATTTTTGCATGTTTGTATGTTTGTGTGTTTGTATGTTTGTATGTTCGTATGTTTTTATGTTTGTAAGTTTGTAAGTTTGCACGTTTGTACGTTTGTACGTTTGTACGTTTGTACGTTTGTACGTTTATACGTTTGTACGTTTGTACGTTTGCACGTTTGCACGTTTGTTTGTTAGTTTGTTTGTATGTTTGTACGTTTTTATGTTTGTCCACGCATTTCTCCGAAACTAGTGATCGGATCGTCATCATTTATTTTTTATTGGATTAGTTATCTTTCACCTTAGGGAATAATGCATGTTTCATTGATGATGATCATGATGATGTTCGTGATGATGATCATGATGATGTTCGTGATGATACAGTGACATACATAAGGCTTATAACAAGCGCGAGGCGCTGCCAATCAAAACAACAAAAATGGCAAGAGGAATCTTTTAAGGACATGATTAAAAATTACAATTAATTTTATTAATCTCAAACAGGAATAGTGAAAAAGCCGTGGATGAAAAAAATATGCAATACAACGCATCATGATCATCGACCACATCATCGCTGCCCATCAGATGACATAGTGGTCAAGCGCAAGCCTATTATTACAGAAAGAAAAAAAAATCGTTGAATTATGCAAAACGCCTGCGACAGACCGACCAACCAACAAAGGCGTCTGGGGGGCGCACATGGAGCCGATGCGGCCCGTCATGGAACAGAAGCCCATCAACGAATGGCGCGCCTTCGTGGGGAACAGCTCGATAGTGTAGATGTAGATGCCGCAGAAGATCAGGCTGATCATCATCTTGCCCACCAGCGTCAACGTTATCATTAAAGTTGCTGGAATTTTGATGCTTATATTACTTTTTGACTTTTGGATTCTAACAATGCAATACAAGTTCAATTAAGGTGTCAAAAAATCCTAGGATACAACAATAATTATTTTTGTAAGGGCCACCACCTAAAGTTTGTTTCAAGAAGAACTTCTTTGCAATTTGTAGCTTAATTTATTATTAAAATTCGCACGAGCTGGCGCTACGTCATAACTTGGCACGAACTGTAGGTACACGAGATATTTATTTCACTTGTTACTTAAATGGATAATACGAATATTTCCTTTTGTGATCTACGCCACAGATAATATAATACTAGCATACAGATGCCTCATCCCATACAAAGAAACCGACCAACGTAACTAGCGTTTTTCGTCTGATTATTAAACTGATTATTTTATGTCCATCAATCGCGTTCGGTTCCGTTCCACAACGATAGATGGTGTTAGCAGCAACTTGCAAGTAAAAGGGTTTACTCCGGTTCGTAAATATTTTTTTCTTTAAACACAGTGAAGGTTTGTTTTATAGTATTTTTTGCATGATTTTTAAAGTTTCTTTGCACCAAAATGTGTTACAATGCAAATTTAAGCAATCGAGGGGAATGCCTCAGAAATTTAAAACCGCGTCATCTATTGGCATCAATTATTAATGATCCGTACAAATTATCTTTGAAATGTGAATTAAGAGCCCAATTTTTCATAATTTTGTGCTTATGAGAGTTGATCAAACAAAAACTTACAATTTTTATGTTCAATTCCAGAAAATGTAAATTTTACACACATTCAATAACAAATCAGTGCATATCTCGCCATCTAGTGAGATTTATTTGAATCAAATTTTCTTTCTTAACGCTGAGACCCCGTGACTACGCGCTGTAAGTTTTCTACCAGTGGAGTAACCATTTGATTAGAGCAAGCTGTTGTGAGGTATCTGCTACCAGTGTGTAAGTATGTCATCATAATCATCATCAACAGCCTTTTTAAAATTACAATTTAGAATTTTTGGTTCTAGTACATACCGGTTCCCCACGATGTTTTCCTTCATCATTTTGAGAGAATTGGTGATGAAATAAATAACACATTACTATGTGTTATTTGGTGATGAAATAAATAACACATTACTATGTGTTATTTATTTCATCACCAATTCTCTACTCGCGCCTACTCAGGTTCGAACCCACAACCTACAACTCGTAAGTCGGAGCCGGAACCACTGCGCCACCACTACTGAGTAAATTATTTTATTACTTATGAACTAAGCAGTCACTACTTACTGTTATCGACAACAGGTAACATAAGGAGCGCTAAGGCACACACAAAAAAACTTGTCATCATTGAGCTTTTCCTTCCAAACCGATCAAGCGTGCAGTAGCAAAGGAAAGATCCAGGGATCTCGACGAGAGCCGTCATTATGAAGTTAATGTGCATGTTGCCCCCCAGCCCCACGGCGTTGATGCTCAGCCCATAGTAGATCATCGTCGTCGATATCCACCAGAATGAAACCACCACCATCCGGAACATGATGGTCTTTGACGCCCACACTTGTTTATACAGTGGAGGTTCCTTGACCTCTGGTGAACCAATAGATCTTTGAGACATACTCGTTATTAAAATTGTCTTTTTAGGCGGGCCATTCTTTAACATGTTCATTGTTCTGGGTAAAAGTGTCACCCTGTTGATCCTCGCCATTTTTAGAATAATTCTAACTGCTTCTTCCCGCCTTCCTTGGGTTATAAGCCAGCGCACACTTTCTTCAACGAAGAAAGTGTAGAAGATAAAGAGAAAGGAGGGAGCGAAGATGACGAACAGGTAGGTCCTCCAGTAGGGTATGACCCAGGCGCACACAGCCGCCAGCACCTGCCCCATGGCGAACGAGCATTGCATTATGTTGCCACCGATCACTCGCTTCTTAAGGCCGACTATCTCAAGACCTGAAATAAAGAATATGGGGACAAAGCGCGTAATATTTCAAACTATAAAACTAGAATTATCTACATTTAAATGAAAAGCAAAAAAAGGCAACTCCTCATAAACCCTGTTGTGGGTTTATGAGGAGTTGCCTTTTTTTGCTCAAAACAACCGGTTGAATGGCATAATTGCCGAAACAATTAAAAGCCATTGTATCTCGCGTAGACCCACGTTTGGAGCACTCAAGGGGTTAATTACAATTCCTAATTACGCCTATTTTTTGTGGCTGAACTACAGTCGACCTCAATTTATTATGCATGCGAGCTGGTTATAGGTGAAAACGTGGCCTAAAAAATGGATTATAACTTGTAGGTACCTATAATAAATGCCGTGCTGTAAGTCCCATTGCCGACGAGCGCCTCGATAAACTCCAGCACCAAGTACAGCAGGTAGTGGTTACTGAAGGAGCGCAGTATGCCGAAGACGGCGGGCAGCACCGCTGTGCCGATGAGGGCAACGCGGCGCCCATACCTGGGGTTCGGCCGTAAAATGAAAAATAAAAGGTAAGTACATAGGTAGGTATGTACTTACCAAAGACACCAACTTCCGAAAACAAAATGATTTTTCACTTTGTAGAATTTTGCTTTTGGAAGACGGTTTTCGTTTCCCATTAATTTATGACCGAAAATACAAAAATCTCTTACGTAAATGACTGCAATGCAGTCAATTAAATTCAAAATCTAAGTCAAATAAATAGAGTATTTTAGCGTAGGTACTTTATTGCTTGTGAAGACGGATTTGGATTTGTCCTGAATTCGGGCATGGTTTTCTCCTCGGAGTAGGTGGCCTTGGGATAATTTCGAAGCCGCTGGCAATAACTATTCTAGATATGTTAGATAAACTAACGCATCGGAGATAGTTGCTGTGGTGGGGATGGCCACGAACACGCCGACGTTGTGGATGGTACCCACCAGCGTGCGCTTCCACTCCTCGCACGCCAGGTCGAACTGAAATATCGATGTCACCGGATACTTGTAAAAATCGTTAGATTATGAAATATCTCGAGATTCTATAAACTATCGATAAATTGTGAAATTAACATCTCGAACAAATAATACGACAAATCAGTGAATCAGTCTACAATCTATCTGTATTGAAGTAACCGTTAAATAGTAAACACGTCTCTCATTGGTCGGTTTGGTGCCAGTACCCAGTACTCGGCACACGTGAATGTCATAGAGTAACAAATTAAATGGACTTCCCGTTATCCGATGTTGATGGTATTTTTTAGGCCAGGGTAAGCAACACTTATTATTACAGTCTAGGCAAAGTCGCCTATTCACCTCTGGAACAATCGTGAGTTGATTCTCGTAGACCCAAGAGTAGCACCGCCTGGTCTTGTTGGAGAAGCTGGCTGGCTCGCATTTGTCGCCGATCGGAACTTTCTGCCAGCAATCGGACCCGACTGACGGTAAAGCAAACTTTGCCCAACCATTCGGCTTGAACTTTTCTGGAGTCGACTCGCATGCTGGGACTCTGCATCTAAAGAGGATGGATAAATAGCAGATAGCAGAAGTGCCGACTGGTTACTATTGCAGATTTTCCCCAATTGCTTCCCAGTTGGTCTCGTAATGGCAAGCGCGACTATCGTGGGTACCCAAGTTCGATTTCGAGGTCAGGCAAGTGTTTTTTGGTTTTTCGTAATGAACTTCTCAGTAGACTCCTGGACTCTGCCAGACATCCTGGAGTCAAACTCCAGATTGTTTCGAAGATGGTGGTGTGACAACCCCGGAAAGAACGTAACGCCTGGCCCTCCCGTCGTGTCGGATTGCTGTCCAACATGACTAAACTTTAGTGTTACGTCACGGAACAGAGAGTAGGTACCTGTGTTTACGCACACACGTGTGCACTATACTACCTTATGCGTACTTGGTTGATCTCCGTTGAGCCAATATTCGGTCGGGGGTTACTAGATTAATTTTTAAATTTAGACATGACTGATAAATTAAATCCTTAAAAACACCTGCATAACCTGCTTGATAGAATTTCATAAAGATTTTACCAAACCTAGAGTTCCATACATATCTGGAACTCTGGGTTTGGTAAAATCTTTTACCTTTTCTTTTATAATCTTTATGACATTCTATATAATATAATTTGGTGATTTTATTTTAATTTACAATTGTCTTGGTACAGATTCATCTAAACATATTTTATGCGGAGATACCTTTGGCTCACCTATACTCGACTTTTCCAGCCGCAAAAATATACTGAATATTGTAAATACTGGTGAATATGATGGCGACTGCCAAGTAGCTGAACACTAGTCTCTGATAGCGGCCGAACTGTCCCAGCTCGGGGAGGATGGCATCTAGGTCGAGATCTTGGGGCTTCCGCTTAACCATCCCTCTCGTCACGGTCTGGCTAGTCATCACTGGGCAGAGGCGTCAGGACGACGCTACATTATATACAAAGAGTAGAATAATAAATACGGAAGATTATATAACGACACAAACAAGGACACATACTCTGAGCACGAACCGTCGTGGCCAAAGATAAAATAATAATATGGTCGTGGCCCACCTAAAGTCTGACAAATTCTATCAAAAGTGTCGACCGCATACCACAGATTATGCGAATGTAGCAATGAAGGTTTTACAGAAAGGTTCTATTTCACATTTTTAAAGGTTTTGTAATAATATCCTCCGGTTTCGGCACTTGTTTGATTATTTTCTTGCTTTAGAAACGCACAAAAGATACAATATCACATGTCAATAAAAGTCATAAGTTGACACATAATAGTAATAGTTGTCGCTCAACGATGCTCGCTTGCTCGCTTGCCGGTCATCAGAGGCCTTAGTGCGAGTTTTTACTCACGCTCAATCGCCTTAATGTTGACGTCAATTTGTATTGAAACTGGATAAGCGCCATCTGGTGACGGTAAATTGAAACCTCTTTTTTGTATAAATTTTAACATAATTGATCGCTTACGTTATCACGAGTGAGTACGTTAAAAACCTTGGCATAAGCACATAGAACTCACGCCTAGAGACCAACCAGCGCAGCGGTCATTTCTACCTACAGTGCGACCGCCCCGAGCTAGTGGTGCGAATAATTGCCCGTCGCACAAGAACACTCGCTTATAGCTGAGCGACAAAACTATCGGAACTACACACTCACATATCATTGCCACTGTCACGCCAACTGCTTTTAAGTTTCTAGCTTTACTCGTTACTCGCTGACGGCTGATAGTCGGTGTTGGGACAAGTGGCTTCTGAATTGTAATAGTAGTCTAACCTAATACACATTACATTGTATGACTAGTAAAATATTATATATTATTAATATTAGACTAAAATAAACTTACAAGAATAAATCTAATAATAAATGTAAGGGGTGAAAGTGCTCATAGATCGTAAAAAACGCGTTGCTATACAAATAACGAGTTTATTTGTATAGCAACGCGCTTTCGGGAGATGATCGCTTGCTATTAGGACGATGCATGAGGTTTCAGATTTTCAGGCATAAGTAGAACACAACACATAACATTACGCCTACATACGGGCGATACAAACCGAATATAATAGATACGAAAACTATATAGCTGTACAATATCTACAAACCGCTTACTGGCACCTTCGAAAACTATGCATTACAAAATCTAGATATTCAAGACCGCTCGCTCCGCATTAGTTTCCGCTCGATCGCTTATGTTAGTAACTTGTAAACTAACCTTTTATTCTAATGAACGTACAAACATTTACAAAAATAAATAATTAACAGCAAAATCGGCCCATCTCACTTCTTAGTCATGTACACAAGTTGTTTTCCAGCCTCCAGGAAAAACCGGATTCCGAAAAGGCTTTAGCACCATAGACCACATACATACGCTGCGGCAGGTTATACAGAAGACCGAAGAGTAACCTGCCTCTCTGTTTAGCGTTCGTGGACTACGAGCAAGTCTTCGATTCGATCGAAACTTAGGCTGTAGGTACTGCAGTCTTTCCAACGGTGCCAGATCGACTACCGGTACATATTTTTTTTATTATTATTGATAGGCTATATTCTATTGATATCTATTCTATTGATTCTATTGATGGTAAGCGATGATATGGTCGACGATGTAGCACGCTTACCTAGAAGAAACCTCTTGACTTAAATTCTCCCAGGTTGTAGCTATCAGGAAATACAGACACTGGCAGGGAATTCCACTCCTTAGCTGTACGCATAATAAAAGTATTCCCAAAACATTTGGTACGTATGGGTGGGATATCCACCATGTACCGATGACGCATTTCCGTACGTCTTCTAGTCCGATAATAGAACGGGCTAGGAGGAATTAGTTCATGCAATTCCATCGTACACTCCCCGAAATGTAACCGATAAAAAAACCGTCAGACTGGCCACTTGGCGCCGATGTTCAAGGCTCTGGAGCCTAGACTTGGCAAGTATCTCATTGCCAATGAGCGTCTTGACCCGTTTTTCGATCGACTCTAGTGCATCCAGCTGGTACTTAGCAGATCCGTCCCAGAGATGAGAGCAGGACTCCATGCATGATTGAACTTGCGCTTGATATAAGTTGAGCAACTGTTCTGGCGTGATGTACCGTCTCACCTTTGCGAGGATCCCCAATTCTTTGGCAGCCAGCTGAGCTTTTGCTTCAATGAATGGACCAAAATTGAGGGTTGATGTCAACGTTACGCCAAGAAGTCAAGATGGTCCGTTAACGGCACGGTCACGCCACGGAAAGAAGCAGCCGGGTGGAATTGGATCCTTTTAGCGGTAAAAAGACACGCCTGGGTCTTACCAGCATTGAACCTGACGAGATTGGCATCGCCCCACTCGGAGACTGCCTTCAAGGAGATTCAAGCGCCCAGCTATAGCCTCGCGGAGAGACCGGACCGGATCTGAGGGCCAATAGCGCGCACGTCGGATACGTATCTCTCAGCAACAGTGCTGTCGTCTGCATACCCAAAGGTGCCGGTTTTAGCAGATCATTTATGTGAAACAGAACAATGTTGCTGAGAGTACCGACCTCTGAGGGACCCCGGCGTTGATAACCAGTTGGTCAGACGAGCGACCATCAATAACCACTCGTTTAGACCGGTTCCTTTAGGAAGTCTGCGGTCCAATCGCACAACAAAAGGGGAGACCGAATGAAGGAAGCTTACCAATAAGGGTCTCGTGCCTGACCCTGTCAAAAACCTTCGAGATGTCGAGGGAGACGGTAAACGTTTCCCCGTGCCTCTTGATGGCCTCACTCCAGATGTGAATGGCATACGCTAGAAGATCGTCAGTTGACCGATTTCGGTGGAAGCCATATTGCTGGTCACTAAGGCTGTCGTTAGCTTCTAGGTATGCCACAAGCTTGGAGTTGAGCACCCGTTTAATACTCTTGCAGAGGATGGACGTAACTGAGATGGGTCTGAAGTTGGCCGGCTCAGCTCGACTGCCCTTACTGGGCTGAACGTTAGCTTGCATTCGGTACTTTTCCAGTCTCATATGAAAGGCGAAACAGATATGTCAGGATTGGAGACAGTTCAGGCGCACAAGTTCTCAGAACAATTGCCGATATCCCGTCGGGGCCACTAGCTTTGTTCACGTTAAGGTTGCGCAGCACCCAACGGACGTCCTTTTAATGGATGCGAATGTCCGACATACTCGTCTCGCATCCATCAGGAGATGGAGTGGGCTCCGCGTCACCAGAATCCAGGCGTGAGGATTCCGCAAAAAGAGAGGCAAACAGGTTTTCTTTGTTCTCAACGGAGTGGGTCAGCGTTCCGTCGGGTTTCAGCAGTGTTGGCAGTGAGGGCGTTTCAACCGACTTAGCCAGGGACCAGAACGCTTTACTACCAGCTGTAAGGAAGCAAGTTCGGTCCCAATACGGCTTATGTGGTCAAACCGAGCCCTTTGCAATACGCTCTTGCAGGACTTGGCAGCCCTATTGAAGGCTTCTTCCACTGGCTCACGTTGCAGTTGTTAGATTTGCGCGTCCGAGCGTAGGCCCATGCCAGGCACGCCTCATGTTTAAGCGTGTTGGCGCGATTGCACTCTGCGCCAAACCATGGCCGGTCAACGCTAGACATTGCTACGTCAGAGAACGGAATGTAGTACTCCATTCCCTGACGCAACACATCCGTCACGGCGTCCTGGCAGGGAGGCCATGTAGGGATAGGTGTAATTGAGTACACGAATTTATGTATAATACTGGTCTTTATTAGCAAACCACTTAATATTTAGACTTAGGCTACTTACAAATACAAACATAAACATAGTTCTATGACACCCACACTACAAGCGCACTACGCAGGATCAGCCGAAGAAAAGCAAGTAGGATTCCAAGGATAAGATGCGAAGAAAGAATGCATACCATCCCAATCTGCTGACCTGTACCGCCAAACCCGACGAGTGCCTCTTGGGCTGGGATCGGGCGGGGAGTAAACGGATACAGACTTCACCAGATAATGGTCGGAACTACACAAAGGTGAAGATACCGACACAGAGTAGCGGTCTGGATCTGTTGTCAGCAGAAGGTCGTAGCAATTGGCAGTGTGCGAATCAACATCCGGCACCCTCGTTGCTCCCTGGACCAGCTGGGCGAGATTTAACGCAAACACAAGCTTTCGCGTCTCCCGCGCAGCATGATCAGTGCACTGGTATGGGAAGATCCACTACTGGTGGTGGGCATTGAAATCCCCCAGTATCACTAATTGGGCAGAAGGATACCGCTGCTGTGCCGTATCAGCCACCTCACACACATGTTCCGTGAGCCCGGTTGTCTCCTGATCTCCACTCCTGATAATTTAATCCAGGCCTGTGTCCACCAATGCCACGGAAAATCTAGAGTTCCCAAGGTTTACGGAGACGCCGATAACAGATGTCGTATTGGGCGTACATGCATACTCCCGCGCGTGGTTTAAAATTGAGGTGTTGAAGTTTTTGCACAAAAACGCCACCATGTCAGTCCGTCTTCAGGATCAGACCTTGAAACCAATCCTTCTACGCGCGGCGTGAGACAGGGAGACGTCATTTCTCCACAACTGTTCACCGCTGCACTGGAAGATGTCTTCAAGATTCTGGACTGGACTGGACTCGGCATCAACGTTAATGGCGAGTACATCACTCACCTTCGGTTTGCCGACGACATAGTGGTCATGGCTGAGACCATGGAGAGCCTCAGTACAATGCTCGATGACCTCAGTAGAGCTTCCGAAAGAGTGGGCCTTAAAATGAACATGGACAAAACCAAGCTCATGGTGAATACCCATGTAACACCCACTCCTATCAAGATCGGAGACTCTGCACTTGAAGTTGTAGACGATTATGTCTACCTGGGACAGACGGTACGGTTGGATAGGTCTAACTTCGATAAAGAGGTCATATGTTGAATCCGACTCAGCTGGGCGGCGTTCGGGAAGTTGCATGATATCTTCTCGTCCAAATTATCGCAGTGTCTCAAGACAAAAGTCTATGACCAGTGTGTGTTGCAAGAGTGTTACCTTTGGGACCGAGACGTGTACGCTCACAATGGGCCTTCTCTCTCCTCAATGCTCCTGTTTGGCAAACTTACAATGGCAGTAGGCAGGGACATTGGTCGCAGAACAGATGGCCGATGGGGCCGAAAAGTTCTGTAATTGCGACCGCAAACCGGAAGACGATGCGTTAAGGTTGCGGGAAGGCGCTGGATGCGAGACGCACGGGATCGGTCAATGTGGCGACGCCTAGGGGTGGCCTATGTCCAGCAGTGGACGTCTTTCGGCTGAAATGATGATGATGATACATATCTACAATACCGATTCTCATCGAATATCGTCGCATCCAAAAAACAGCGTATAGGATCAGGTTTGAAAATACATATGCGTACGCACAATATCTAAATATTGAAATATATAGTTTAGAAATCAGATAGTGTAACTCAGTCGAAATCTGATTCGGATACGATCCCCAGAAAAAGCGTAACGACCAAAGGCTCAAGACCCCCACACAAGGAAGTAGTGTCATAGATTGTGACAACTAAACTTCAAATACTTCATTTCTTCCTGAGTCGGTATAATTAAGTTTGTGGTTTTTCCTGTAGATCTTATCGAGATATTTACCTAATAAACTTTTATCATTTAATAAATTTAGGAACAAAGATTTATGATTTTTTATCAATTGCTTAGTTTTAAGACGTAAAGATAAAATGTGACGAATCAATACCTATCACCGATATTACGAGTAAAAAACTTTTTAACAAAAAAATAAATCGACTTCCAAAGCAAAACAATACAAAGCAAAAAACAATATTGCTTTTCTGAAGACGGTGTCTTTGGTACCTATTGTTTTTCATTTTTCCACACCGACTTCGGCAAGGAAGGAAAGTTATTTTTCGCTTTGCAGTGTTTTGCTTTGGAAGTCGATTATTTTTTCTTGTATAAAGGTTTTTTGTGTTTCTCTTTTTAGTTTTGGTAGTTCACATTACTATGAAAATCCTTTATGCCAGAGTACTTCTCATGCGAATTCCAATAAGCCCAAACACGTCCAGGATACATTGTTTTATAACGGAGTTCCAGTGGCGACCTTCCGATTTCATCATCAGATTATTTCGATGGTACCATTTTCATCAGCCCATTTATTTATAATTATGTATTTGCTTTATCAAAATCGCTTAACTATAACCGGTACCATATCTACTCATGGAAGTTCCAGTAGCCATCTATGGTCTTCTTCATCAGTTCCATTTCACCAAATGATACTTTCCGAGTGCAAATGCTTGCCATGTTAGAAGTATACCCTTTCAAACAAAAGAAGAATTTTCTAAGTCGGTCCAGGCGTCTTTGGGTAGTCGGGTAACACAGAAAAAAACCGACGAATTTCCTCCTTTTTTTGAAGTCACTTATTAAAGAGGAAGGTATTTAAAGAAGGTCGGTAAGATGAAATAACAGTGTCCTATTCTCTCAATACAAACCACATTGTTGTCCGATGGAAATACATCAAGATAAGGATAATCAGGTACAGCTGACCTGACCTATAAATATTTCATATAGTTGATAATAATATAGCTTACCATACCTGAGAGGCCTCATAAGATATCCTATAAGATATTCGCATTAAAAAGAAACTGGCATTTTAAAACGTGAATTGCTTACCTTTAGTGACAATATGATTCCGATCGACAGAAGTGTTGGGTCATAATACAGTCGGACAATGTTAAGCAATTAAGTAAAAAAACCGGCGAAGTGCGAGTCGGACTCGCGCACCGAGGGTTCCGTACAAACCTCAGCTTAAAGGTATTATAGACCTGAGTATTTGATATGAATTTAAATTTAATACCTCTACGCGTTCATAAGGAAAGGGGTAGTTAGTTTAAAATTATATATGATGTAAGTAACTAAAAATTTACGTTTCTCGCAATTATTTCTTTATCTGTGCTATATGACGTTGCTTCGACGTACTTGATATAAATTTCAGCTTGAAGGGTCTTGACAGACAGACAGACGGACAACAAAGTGATCCTTTATGGGTTCCGTTTTTTCCTTTCGAGGTACGGTACCCTAAAAAATTGTAAGATAAGACTGCCTCGTGGGTTGGTCTAGTGGTCACAAACGCTACTGTTGTGCATGGTCCTCGGTTCGATTCCTGTGTCGGCTAAAGTCTTATTGGGTTTTTCTATCTGGCATTTCTCAGTAGCAGATCAGATTTGTGCCCGCTTGATGGCAACAGGCTCGCCCCATTTAACATAGGACTTAAAGGCAACTACGACTGAACTAATGGTGTGGTGGTGCAATTTGAGAGAGACCTATGTCTAGCAAGTGATAGATGTTAGGCTGGGTTGATTGACAGGAGATCCTGATAAACTATTTAATTTTTTTAGATAATGCATAGTATATTTTAAAGTTGCCGTAAGGGTCAAAGCATATTCCGATAGAGTCGAATCGAAGCGACGCATAATTTAAAAAATGTATAAAGCATATTCAACTATTTCAAAATCCAAACAAAATAAACCAAATTTCGTCATTTGAAAACATTCCGTCGAATGCGCACGAATACTCTCGCCTTCGCCGATGTATTATAGAATTTGACGCGTCGATTCGACTCGACTGTACGTTGTGGAGGTAGGGGTCAATCGATATACTATATACATTTTTAGACCGAGCGACGCTTCGCTTCGACTCGAGGCTCTAGAGAAGTGTCAATCGTTGTCATCGATGCCGATGGTAGAAATGCCACGTTGTGAGGGATCAATAACGTGACATTTCTGTTAATTTTAACATGCCCTTATAATTTTGTAATTTTTTCAGTCGCTGTCGCCACGCTTTCATCCTAACGCTACATATAACGGCTTCGACCCTAACGTTACATGTAACGGCTTCGACCCTAACGTTACATGTAACGGCGTGTGAAGGGTGAATCATTAGAGTAGCCAATATTACTCGTGGCTTAAATAATTAAAATAAAACCCATAATTATGTAACATAATAATTATTATTTTTAATATCCTTAAACGTTTTATATACAGTCAACATCGAATGCCAAGAACAACATCTACAACGTAGTAAAGTACACAAGAGCACAACAGGTTTATAAACGTATTTATATATTATATGTATAGATAAAATTATATACATCTACAGTATCCTCACAATCGGTATACTTGCATGACTGCTTTATATCTGACGTCGGGTTGCTGACGTTGGTCGTAAGTTACGATAATGTAGTGAATTTGCTAATTGTGATTTTCTTTTGTCATTAAAATTCATTCGCGTTAAGAAAATAGTAGGTCATCGTTGTTAGCAGGTCCCTCGACCAATCGAGTTGCAAGCTTTCTAATTTCTGCGATCCAATTGGCCTAGAGGGTGACTGACAACGATGACTCACTATTTTCTTAACGCGAATGAACTATAGTGCTGTTTTACTGCTAGTAGCAGTTTCTTTACGTGGAGTTTTAACAACTTGACTCAACGGCTAAATCTACACATTTCTATAGTTGAAACATCTATGTGCACTTATCTCAAGATTATTTTATTTTGACCAACCTCAGCAGCCCGCCGTCCTCGAATAGTACCGATACACTCACGATAGAAAACTTGTGAATTTCAATACAATAATTATAGTTTTATCGAACTATGACGACCGACAATAAATATTACATTGGTCTTTAGATTACAGGATTATTATACAATATTAATATGATTACGGCTATATCCTACCTGCGTGCGAGAGAGATAGATAGTGTTGCCGCCTCTATCGCACGTGGGTGGACAGTAAAAGCTATCGAACACTTAACATTTCAAAATGTTTTGTCTCTTTCCTTTGTATAACGATTAATGAACACTAGGAAGGGATAGAGTTTACAACACTGACGCGATACAATCACTTTTTACAGATGGCGCGATTTGGAAACTTTCGCCCTACGCGAGCCGGGAACACGACTAGGCCCTAGAAATAAACTCTTGTAACCTACAAACGAGCAAAAGATATGAAAGTTATTACAATAATTACTTTTTTTATAGAATTATAGTGTAATAAACAGTTTCTTGTAAAGTGTATGTAACAGGTGCCAAAGTATTGCGCTGTGGGAAAATATACAAGTTCACTTATTTTATAACAGGGTGCTACGTTTCAACAAATTGCATTAAATTAGATCCATTGTGGTACAATCGGCTACACAAGTAGGTTTCATTAGAGTTTCTGCCTTTTTTTTGTGTTGAAAAAAAAATATTTTTTATACACTTGTTTAGCCGATTATACAAGAGAACAACCAAAGTGATGCGAAGCACCGGAACATATTATTACTGTATAATTTCATACACAAGCAATTGCTATCATTATAATAACCATAGTGGAAGGAAAATAAAAATAAGAACAGATATCAGCAATTTCTAAGAAAAACTATGTTTTTTTTCCATTGGACGCTGAGAAAAATAATTGACACTTGCGAAGTTTTTCTTACTAGTAACAAAATAGAAAAACGTTCGCAAATCCCAATTATTTTTTGCTTAAGTGTTTTCATGTAACATGGCTATTTTGTTTATGTGAGACCAATTAACATTAGTGTGGGGATATAAGAATAATGTCCTGTTATAAAGTTATACAGATAGGACATCACTTTACAAAAATATATGATTTAAATATTCACAGTATAGTAACTTATAAGTTTTAAAAGTTTGACAGACATTGGCACTCCCAATGTTCAGTTTTTCGGGCACACATCACAATTATTTATATTATTAAAACTATTGATATAATGCGACATAAATTATTGCCTGTTTTTAATCACAAGACAGAGACGAACACAATCTTATTAAATAATTATGTTTATTTAATTTCCAAAGAAAAAATCTGTTAATTATGTCCCAGAAATCTTTTTATATAAGTGGCAAATTATGTAATGTAAAAATTCTGTATATTTCAGGTACATACAGGTTTTTTCTTGTTTTTCGCACTTGCTATTGAAAATAGCGCTAGTACACATTATGAAGAAATACAAGCCACAAATACATTTTAAATGTTTGAAAAGAAAGCTTAATATATTATTTGAAGTTGTCTTATTCATAATTTAGAAATAACTCGTCTGATAATTTATTACTATCATTATCTTTTTAAATCGGTGCGAAAAGTGTTTGTCAACGATATCATGTACCTACCCGTGTAGGTATTGAAAACCGTCTAAGTATAAATTACATGACATGTATTTTAAGTGCTATGGATATATTGTTGTTTCATGGCTTCAGCGACCGTTTCGTAGTTTACCGCATTCGTAAATGGTAGGTAATTACTTAGAAACGATAAAAAATACAAGTTGCTTGCAAGATAACTCAACCGTAACATACAATGTGTCATAGTACTTAATTATATACGAGCTGAAAACGTCGCTGTGTTATTTTCCTGACTTAAAAAAAAAAGAGTTCTCTTTAAAATGGCAACGCACGAGTATTGCAACGTTCATTTACCATCAGATGGAACACAAGATTGTATGCTCATTGACATAAAAAACGAACTCTGTCAAAATGATATTCATGTCGTAGTAAAATAAATCTTTGAATTTAAATAAAATCTGTTGTCGGCTGTCTTCAACCTAATTTTCCAACCATATACATCTTGTCGCACCGATAACCCCCTAAATTAATCTAAATACGTACACCCACACCTGGAAGTCTACCGACGTACTATCACCACATACCACATTCACCACACCACTACCTTGCTCTCACCAAGCTACCATCTCTCTCTCACCATAAAACTTCGTCTTTACCCGCGCCTTTTAGTTAATTATAAACTATAGGACCTTTTAATTTTTATACACAGTGTAAATGACACAGCCCCAAAGTTGTATTAATTCATCTTCAAATTCGTTTTTATTTCACTGCAAAGCAAATTACAAAAAAAAAAGTCTAAAGATGGAGACAGGGTTTCTCAAATATTTTATACGTGCACTAATTTTTGATGTGAAATATCTAATGCGGCGGAGCGGTTAATGTTTTTTTTTTCTTTAAAGTAACTAAATATTTTGTTTTTGATGAAGATATAACCACTTTCCTTCCTTTAGTAAACCATCCTTTCTTACTTAGGTACTATACAAAATAGTTTTTGTTTGAACAGCTGAGTTTTAATTATTTTATCAACGTTGTTTTTCCCGATATTAAAATTCTATAGGATGTATGAACTGTGTTATCAATAAACGTGAATCGTATATTGTTTTCATAAAATTTTCCACAATCGCATTTATATTTCAAAATCGTGCAGTTCTTAATTGATATGTATCACGATGTTCACACGACTGACATTATAATATGCAGTTTCATAAACACATGGCTTCGAATGATGGGCCAGAGCTTAAGGCCTCACCTTTCATGCATAAACTTGTGGATTCTAATCTGTACTGTGGCAGTTTAGACTTTAATATTAATATAAGTCTGAAATCGCCAACCCGCATTGAGCTAACGTCGGATTAATGCTAGGATCTTCTGTGTATGAGAAGAGGCACTTGCCCAGCAGTGGGACAGTAGCAGGTCCATATCGCTTTGAAGTATAATTTGTATAAATATAAAATACTAGCTTCTGCTAGCGACTTTGCCCGAGTAAAAACTATTCCCGGGGTAAAAAGTATCCTACGTCCTAATCAAGGACATAGTCTACCTGTGTGCCAAGTTGCATCCAAATTCGTTCAGCCGTTAAAACAAGAAAACGTAAAAGACATTAAATATGTATTTGGAGTGCACCATTTACACTATGAAAACATGTGACAAAGACTAGCAACAATTAAATAAATCTAACTGCGAACTAACGTAATACAATGTAACATAGTTTGATACTGATATGCGCGTTTAGCTTATACAAATATACTCGAATATGGCGATGAACGGCTTAGCTTATGACTTTATGAGGTTCGCAATATGAGCGATGAGGCTTAGAGACGCGTCTTCAGCTAGAGACATTAATATTTAGCAATAAGTTGCTCGACACTTGAGCAACAGTTGCAGAGTTCTTTTTTTGCTTTAGCGTTCAATATCACAGGAGAAAACTCGTGGTGAGATAACAAAAAGTCCTATAAGTCCATCAGTTAGTTATCAAAAAATATTAAATACATATTTTTTGCTATATAAATAATAATTGAAAACGATAAAGCGCAAAGTTCATGAATGGGCTTGTGACATCACTTTTAGGTAAAAAGGCGTGACTTTAGGCGAAATATCAAGGCATTGTAGGGTCATCGTTTTTTGTTTATGTGACAAGAAAAAATACGTGGCCAATGTTTTTAGTAATCTAACTGATGGACTTAATAGTTTTTTTTAGTTCTAATACCTAATTTTGTAATTAGTGTATCTAAATGTTGCGTCATATCTGGCAACAGTTGCGCCATGTTTCGGGCAACATTTGTATTTACTGAAAACACGGCTGTAAGATTGTTATGAACACAAGGATATTAAAATTACATAAATATTTCATTAATTTGTCTTAATTTATAATAAATAATTAAATTGCCTAAACCATAATTATATGTATAATAGCATTATGTTCCAAAGTATTAACAATATTTTAGCTATGATAATTACACGATACTCTTTCTGACAAAGAAAATATTATACATCTATGGAAAAAAAAATGGATATGCCCGCAAAACTTTATACAGATATCATACACGCAAGTCACAATCAAAATGTTTGAAACCACTGGACGGGACTCAAAAATACTTAGAGCATTTAAACATTGTAATATTTCTGCTATATTTGTATTAAACTGAGAAAATATGCAGTTGTTTAAATTCAAATTCGTATTCGAAAGAGCATTATAAATTATGTTGTAAATAATAAATACAAAAGTATTGTTCAAGAAAAAGAATTAGAATTTCAGAACAGAGATTTTTTACCAGAACTAATAGGTATAGCTCTCGCCAAACTTCTGGGCCGCCTTGAAGTTGGCTTTCCGCATGCGCGAGGCACGAAACGGTGCTGTTTTTGTATGAGATTTACTATTGCGCAGCCATTGTAGCCAACTTCAGGGCGGCCAAGAAGTTAGGCGGGAACTATAACAGGATCCGTATATCATGAAGTACATAATTATTAATGGCACCATGATTGAAGTCCGAGAAGGGGATGGTGCTATCGGTCCTGTATAGCTGCGTCTCTTTTCGCACTGGAAGCATGATTGCGTTAATATTAAAACGACTTAAGAAAAAGTAAAATGTTTGTAAACCTCTGCTACATTAATATTTAGATGCTCTTAGTAAAAATGCATCGACGACAACACGAATACACGAACGATATAAACGTATTTATATTAATTATTTAATTAATAATATTAAAAATACACGAACAGACACGAGACTATAACAAACGAACTATTGTCTTACTTATTATTACTCCTTCGCTGTATGATCACTTTTTTGAGAAAATTAACTACAACCATTACTTAACTTTGATTTACCGGCAAATTTTAATATTTATGGAACTTATTATAAAAACTTTTTAACCATGCAATTAATTTGAACAATAATTAGCATATTCTTAATTCAAATTCTCCTATACAAAACTTGATTTAGGAATGTGCTAATCAAAATATGAACTAATAATATGGTTAAAAAGTTCTATGTATTTTGTCACCGGATCATTGTAGACCTCGTTAGATTATGAAGTATCACGAGATTTTATAAACTATCGTTGGATTGTGATCTGAAAATTTCGAATAGAATAATACGACCAATCTGTGCACGAGTCTACAATTTATTCATTTTTGTGTAACAGTGAAACAAAATTGTAAACACACCGTTCATTAAGTCAGTTTGGTGCCAATACTTATAGGATCTCGAAATACTTCATAATCTAACGAAATCTGCAATAAGTCTGTTAGTATGTGTGGAAATAGAGCAGTTATAATGTACTATTTTATTTACAATATTTATTTCTGGATATTAATCTGTATTTTAATGATAATGAAGTCTGTCTATTTATAATTTTTATATTGCTTTTTCTCTTCGTAAATAATGTATGCTTCACAGTAATCAGGAACTCATGGCGTAAATGTAAGTTTTATGTACAATCTAAGATGGCAAAGGAAACTTCGGTAGAATATTAATGTTTTTATTTAATGTTAGTGATATAGAAGCGTCCCCTCACCAGTTTTCGTTATCTATTGAAGGAAAGAAACTTGTTTGTGTTTACTTTACACTGTGACAATACAACAACGCAACACAAACTGCATAAGATTGGGATTTGTCCGTGGGCAATATTCGTAGACCGTGCTTTGTATTTGCTAGGCTAACTCTCAGTTTCCCAGCTCAAAATTATTGCAGAATTAATGTGACAAATTGTCAAGCACACGTTACCTGCTGTGATTGATTGAATGAATTTTCAACAGCCAATCACAGCAGATAACGCGTGCTTGACAATTCGTCACATTAATTCTGCGATAATTTTGAGCTGGGCAACTGAGGCTAAGTAAAATAAGTGTTTCATTCGAATGTAAACCTTATTCTGATTCAACAATTAACGTTCATATTCGTAAGAAACGTTTACTCAAATTTGCTTAAACAAATATGAACATTATTCGCTTATGAAAATGTTCATATTAATTTGAAACACCACTTTTACTAACCTAAATACGGTCTATGAAGCGTCCCCTATAGCGCGCTGCAATACAATAGTCTATATGTCGTGCCCAGATCTTAGAATTGATCACTTCATGGTGTGGCCAACCATTTCATGAAATGGAAAGTATCCGCTGCCCACATCACGATATGGTCTGGCCAGATCAATAAATAATCAGCGTTTGACGACGTGAACATCTAAACGCACGGCTATTTCATGATTTATGGTCAAACGTTAGTGATCATATTGTAAAATTGCTACATTATCACCATTAGATGCGCTGATGTCGTTTTGTTATTGTGATGCATCGTGGCAGCGGATATTTTTTTGTGATAAAAAAGCTAATAATAATGCGCCAATTGAAGATAAAGATTGAGTGAAATGTTATTAGACAAAAAACTAATTGAATTTTAAGAAACTCATTTAAAAAACCGGTCAGCTGCGAGTCGGACTCGCGCACCGAGGGTTCCGTACAAACAGCTACATTCACCAACATAATTAGGGAACTAGGTCAACGGGAACTACCATATAGGTTTTCGACCCAAAACCTATAGGCTACTTCCGGTTAAACTAGAATTGTCAATTTTGGTTAAAAGCAAGGTCTTAAAGCACAAGTAAAGGGAAAATTCCGAAAACTAAAAAAAGTTGAAAACTAAGGAAAATTAAAGAAAAATTGGTACAGGTTTTTGGAAAATCTGAATTTGCCCATATCTTTTTATCTTGTTGACTCAGGCTCAGGACCTTGGACCTAATAGGAACTATAGACCTTAGTAGCTGGTATAAATTTCAACTTGCTAGGTCCACCCGTTCCTGAGAAAATCAGTGGTGACACACGGACAGACAGACGGACAAGAGAGTGATCCCATAAGTTGAGTTAGGAACCCTAAAAACGAGCGTAACGTAAGAAAACCTTAGAGTTCGGCGCACATTAATGATATGACCAAACGTTGAAATATCATAAAACGTTGACGTTTAAAACGATTTTAGCTGGCCATGTCATGAAATTCAATCATTTCATGAAATAGTTGCCCACATCATGAAGTGAACATTTCTGAGACCTGGCCACGACATATAATTATACTGTAACCAAAATGATTATGAGGGAGTTCCACGATATGTTTGATTACAGTTTAAAGCTCGCTCAATCTCTCTCTGTTAATCTGTTAATGAGCCGGATTAACAGAGATCGGTTTATAGCCCACAAGTGAATACCCGGCTTTAGACAAGCTGTGCAACCATACTCTTTAAACATCGTATGATATTGCAAAAGTGTACAGTCAAGTCACAATGTATAGCAAACCACGTGCCTACATCAATTCCGAGGCTCGTATCTAAATACAGTAGTCAGTCGTAACTTCGTAAGGATAGTAGCTACTAGAAACAGATATATCCGTCTCATTAACACTAGACGACACCTAAATTATTGTCTACATATTATTGAATTTTGAACTCTCGGTACTAAGGTGAGTGTTGAAAATCCAATAGCACGGTTTGCCTAATAGACAATAACTTAGGTGTTGATGAAAAGGGGTTATATACGTACACATTTACTCAATATGCTTTCTAAAACGTTTGCAGCGCTACTTTATGCTAAGTATTCGTATTTATTGTTTATCTCTACATTGTCCGAGTTACTTGATTGATGTTCGTTTCAAATTCATTTTGTTTGACTTTTGTTTTACACAGATTGCTGTAATTTCAAAGTGGGACTTGGAATGGATTTACGTCTTAGCCCTCCTACGCATACGCGCTTTTTTTAAGGCTGTGTGAGAAAACAAACACTGGATTTTCAACTCGCCGCATTGAGCAGAGAGTTAAGAATCGAACAGTGTGCTTAATAACCGTTGCGCATTGCGGGTTTGGCGCAACGGTTAGAGTTGAAAACGCGGGACGTTTTTCAACGCCACGCCGTTGGCTCTATGGGCTTACTTTATATCAGAAAACACGTTCGATATTGTACCTATATATCGCAGTAGAACGTGTGCAAAACTGCGCCAGCGTTTAGCTAGAGTTGCATCTTCTTTGCTAACTTTAAATCATTTATGTTGTTTTTACATTTTATAGTTGTATTTTACGCTCACTTTTCGATTGATATCGATTTGTTGTGACACAACAAATCCTAGTCTAACAGAAGTTATTTGTTATACATAGTAATCATTTTATTATAAGTGTTTAGACATCTATAAGTACTTAACGGCAGTTTTATGACTATTCATGTATTTGCTATAATTGATCTAGATTTTTTAATGTTCCTAGGTAAACGAGACAGCCGTAGATAGGTTAGGTTAGCTGTGTCGTTGACTTAGGAGTATCTTTTTACTATTTTTATATTAATTAGATTTTTCGGAACATTCACAATGATTTAAGAAAATATTTACTTATTTAGATGAGAAACATAAGTATTACGGATGAGATTTTAAGTATTGAATTTTATTGGCAGATTTTAGGTGCATTAATTTTTCGTATTATGTTTTATATATGGTCTGAAAATTTTAAGTAAAGAATAGATCTATATCAGATAGCTTTGATATTTTTTGAAGAATCATGAGTATGTTATTTTTTAAAGTTAATGGTATAGGGTTGGTTTAGGTTAGGTTGTATTGTAGGGTATACAAGGTTAGGTACAGTTAGGTCTCGTTTTACGTGACAATTGTAATAGGTTAAACCAAAGAATTCTCAAACTACACTTTGAAATGTTCTTGAGAGTACTTTTCTCACTAGCCAAGCTTCAAGCTGACAAAATAATCCGAGGCAATCCGAATGCTTGAGAATTCTGAAGTTAAACACGATTATTGTGTTAAATTGGAGAAGTGGCGGTATCGACATAGGTTTTCCTTGGGTAAAGTTACTTATGTTTCATTGCATTTTTAATATAGGATTATAATCTGTCACTTAACAGGGAAGGCAGTATAATAGCCTCAGTTGTTAGTCGTAAATTACTATATTGTATTTTCAAAATAATTATTTATGACTGGCAACTATTTCTATAGTCGATTTGTGGAAAACATTGATCAATCTAGGATTTTGTTATATTCTGGACAGTTTGTAGAACGAAAAATATGTGTTAAATTGTCAAACGCCGGGGAACTGCTGTGATTGATTGAGTTAAAAGTCAAGAGTCCATCGCAGGAGTTCACGTACGCTTGACAATTTTCCATATTATAGTTTTAATTTGGCTGCCTTTGCGACATTGTTGTCGTTGTCTTTTTTTTGTACGATATGTCAAAGTACTAACCACATGATCAATGTTTTCTAAAGCCAACTGTACAATGTAGAATAGGATTATAAATCACACGTCCTGATGTTGGGAACGAAACAATCGCACAGCAATCCAGTGTATTCCCGGGCGGACTGATGTCGTGTCAACGAACAAGTGTATGGCGGATACCTGGCGCAGGACCCCAGCATCAGAGCGGCAGGTCGAGCGCCGGCTCGTGCGGGTGCAGCGCCAGCGCCGCGGCCGCCGCGTCCGCCGCCGCCAGCGGCTCGGCCGCTGCGCACAGCACCAGCGCCAGGCGCCGCCACGTGTCGGCGCGCCCGGGCTCCAGCGACGCCGCCTCGCGCAGCGACTTCTCGGCCAGCCCTAGCCAGCCCAGGTTGTAGTATGCTGCGCCTGGACATTGGAATCATTACAATCGAAGATCATTGAGAATCGGTTAAACTCGACAATAGTCAATACCTACAAATTTAGACATCGATCCTATGAATAATCATTTTACAGCATCGTCCAATTTCGATAGGACAATAAAATTGAATAAATTTGATTATTTTTCATCTCAGTCATATAATTACTAACCAAGTATTTATATTGCTTCTTATTTTAATTAAAGCAGTAAGTTTTTTTTTTGTGCTCACATCATAAATTAATATTATAAGTCAGGATTTGTAATTGGCTTTCTGTTGACTATGGCTTCCTTTTTTGTTTGTATTTATTAGCTATAAATCGTCCATGTACTAAAATAAATAAAATCTTTTCCAAGCCCCAGCTATTCTCTATTTGTTTCTAATCAACATCACATGCAGTGGGCAAGTGATTTTAAGAACAGCATACTATCGACTACTTCCAATGCGGTAGGCAATGACTGTATCAACCGTAACCTGTTTCTCCCGGTGCACTCATTTGCCACACTCAACTTTTCTGCATCCAGTGGTTTCTTTCCATATTCATGGATGCTCAAATTATTCAAAAAGTCCAATATCCGTCCTACCATTCCTGTCCAAAATCCTGGAACGATTAATCCACGACCAAATAATCACTTTCCTATCTAGAAATAATCCCCTTTCATTCCGGCTTCCGTCCTGGTCACAGCACCACCACAGCTCTTTTCAACATTACGACAATAACCTGACAGTCTTGGCATTGTTAGACTTCAGTAATGTTTTGAATACTATCGATTTCGCTGTTTTGCTTGGGATTCTGTGCTCTCTTAATATATCTCCATCGGTGATTGACTGGATTCGTAGTTACCTGTTCGGTCGCCGGCAACATATTTGCATTGGAGAGGCTTTGTCTCCCTAATGTAGTACTTCTGCTGGGGAACCACAGGGTGGCGTTTTATCCCCTTTACTTTTCGCAGTTTTTATAAACTCAATCTCCACTGAACTAACTTCTTCCTACCATCTTTATGCGGAAGACATACAAATTTATTCGCGATCTCTTCTCGGACATCTGTCTGAGGCTATAGTAACAATAACTCTTAATCTGGCCCGCATATGCGAATGGATCAAAAAATATGGACTCATGGTTAACCCCACAAAGACGCTTCAAAATCAACTGGACGACTTTTTTTTTCAACAACTTTGTTATTCCGTTCTGCGAGAAAGTTAAAACCTTTTTTTTATTATAGATATGCTCGCGCTTGACCACTATCTCACCTGATGGTAAGCGATGATGTTGTCAATGGTGTGGTGAACTTGAGGATATTCATTGATAGTAACATCTCTTGGAATGCCCAACTGCAGGAGGTTAGCTGCAAGCTATTTGCATTTGTTGCATCTTTGAGGAGACTACGTTATTTTCTTCCGACTTGCTCCTGGATAGCGCTTGCACAATCTCTTTTTCTACCCATCCTTGGTTATTCTGATGCCAGCTATCTTGACCTTACTCAAGAACAACTTGATAAACTTGAGCGGCTTCAAATCTTGGTATAAGATATTTTATTATTTCATCAGATTATTTCATATTCGGTTTGCGAAAATATCACCATGTTTCCGAATTCCGTGTGAAGCTGAAGTTGTTGCCAATTCTCCTTCGCCGGAATGTTCATATTCTTTGCCTTTTATATGAGTTCATCGCTCTTTCTACCCCCTTTATCTTAAGAATCGTTTTTAGTTTTTCTGCGATTCCCACACAAAATTCCATATCTTCATTCATATATGTATCTTCGAATTTTTGGTTCTAGAATATACCGGTTTCCTCACGATGTTTTCCTTCACCGTTATAAAGCTTCCGCGATCTCTTTTTTAGGACAGACGCATATCTAAGTAGACTTGGCATACATCTTCTCTTACTGAGGCAACAAATATCGACCTTGAGAATGTTGTAGCATCGAAAAATGGTGCGCGTCTCAAACTATTTATTTTCCACTTTACATTAATTAAGATGATACTTTTTAGCTGAGAAAACACCGATTTTCTTTTAATTAGCGAGACACTTGCCTTTCCAATTCAAAGCCGTCTATACCAATACAAAGAGTTAGTAACAATCCTCATCATAAAAATTTGCCAAATTACAACCGCCGCTTGAAATTCTAGTAATATCCAACAACAAAAAATAGTCTAGCACTCAAATAAAAAACGTAAGTAATAATGTCTGACCTAAGTGCACCATACTGTCGAGATGCGTGGGGTGTATCGCCAGCGCGTTCTGGAAGCATTGCCGCGCCTCGTCCCACTCCGAGCTCGCCGCGTGCACCAGCCCGCGCTGCAACAACAATTATATCTCTATCTAATTACTTCAATCTCTATAACAAAAAGCTTTGCAAGTGAACAAATAAGTTTCGTTTCACAAAAAAGATTGATAAAAAAGCGCCATCTCACAAATAACGATATGTTCCTGGCTAACTCACCGTATATAACACAAGGTGGCTGAAGGGCGTTAGCGTGGCCGCCTCAGACACGCAGCCCGCCGCCGCACTCACTCGCCCTAACCTAAGAACACACCAAATTATTATTTAGCAATCACATATTCCTTTCCCCGAAGCTCTCTGAGACGTAGAGACGTGGTCACTCACAATAGGTTTGAGGCCCATTGTGAGCGACCACGTCTGTACGCTTTCTAAAAGGCTTAAATTCACCCAAAGGGCAATGTAGAGCTATGCTGGGCGTTACCTTACGTGATCGAATCATAAATGAAAACATCTACAAAAGAACCGGGGTTACCGACATAGCCCGAAGAATTACCAAACTTAAGTGGCAGTGAGCATTGCTCGCAGTACGGATGGTCGATAGAGCCGAAAAGTTCTGGAGTGGCGACCGCGTGCCGGAAGACGCAACGTTGGAAAGCCTCCCTCTAGGTGGAGCGACGACCTGGCCAAGTCTGCGGGAGTCCGGTAGATGAGAATCGCACAGGACCGTTCAGTGATGCGACGCTTGGGAGATGCCTATGTCCAGCAGTCGACGTCTTTCGGCTAAAACAATGATGATGACTACTGCATTTAAGTAGTAATCATCGTGTTAACAGATTTGCTTGCTACTTTGCCAGCAAGTCACCATCAGCCTACAGCAGTCCATTTCTGGACATGGGCCTCTCCAATCACACGCAAATTATCTCGATTCTTGGCAACTGTCATACATCCACTACCAGCCACCCTGCGAAGGTCGTCACTCCACCTAGCCTGAGGGCGTATAACTTTACATTTACCAATTCGCGGTCTTCACTCACGAACAACCAGTCAATAGTCATCGCGGCTAGTATGGCCGACCCATTGACATTGAGTCCACGGTTACTGGCAAGTAATTAGATAGAATTTAATAAATTGTTCACATACCTGAGACACAGTTGCGCTAACAGTAGCCAGGCATGCGCGCGATGGTCAGCGAGCGGCACTCGCGGTCGTTGTGTGGACAGGGAGGACGCGCCTTCTGATAGTGCGCGTTCAATACGATATACTCCTGCTGATTCCGCGCGGATTGACGCTGTAACAGATACATATCTTTGTAATAACGGACAGACATACACTTACGCCTTTTTCCCATGGGGGTAGACGCAAACTACAGCACGCCACCTCACAAACTCCTTTTACGTTCATACATGTAGTCATACACGCACGCCGGTTATGAGTACTGCGCACCTGGCCTTTCTAAAATAAAACTCATCACTATCATCAGTCGCGACCTTATCTAATTTACTTGGGGTCGAACCTCCTTATCCCTTTTTTAGGGTTCCGTACCCAAAGGGTAAAAACGTGACCCTATTACTAAGACTCCGTGGTCCGTCTGTCTGTCTGTCCGTCTGTCTGTCTGTCCGTCTGTCTAACTGTCCGTCTGTCACCAGGCTAAATAGCTAGGCAGTTGAAATTTGAACAGATGATGGTCTGCGGCGTTCGCGTTTCATCTTTGGCAAGTTTATGCCAAAAATATATAATGCTGTGCTGCATTTGGTCCGCCTATGTATCACCATTGTACATGAAAATTAAATAAATAGTTAATTTAAATTAACTACTTTAATTAAATATAAATAATATTTTGAATACAAAAAACATAATTGAATATTGTAAATATAAAGCAACAAAAAGTGGAAGGTTAGATTTGAATTCGCAACCATGTTGACATAGGTTCACTGATGCAACCACTACCAAATCGACTTAACAAATATTGTTGAAATTAACAAGTCCTTCATGGTGACAAAACATTATTCAAACACTAACCTACCCTAACATTACGTGTCAAAGATGAAATTTGCATAACTTTATTCCATAATATTTGCTTACCTTGAACAAGTCGGTCTAGTTCGACAAGCTCATGCGTATCGAATAACACTAAATGCAGTAGGTTCAACATCGTCTAACTTTTAGTGGGTCGGCTAACAGCAGGGTGGGTCAGGTAACAACTATTACCGACTGTATATTTATATCAGATGTACCCACATTTCGGCAGTTATGCTTATGTTCCATGAAATAGGGGGTGAGTCTTAACCCATTAACCGAGCACAAATCCAGAATCAGAGCTGCTACTTAGAATTTCTTAACGTTAAAACACAATAACACTTTGCCCGAGCCGAGAATCTCACACAGGACCTCCTGCTCAGCAGTAACAGTTGCTACCACTATTCTAACGAGGCAGTCGTGAAATATAGTGATATGAAATGATACATACCGCCATCTCGATTACTCTGTGTGTCGTCGTGTTGCGAATCAGACATGGCGTCGAGTTCCGCATACCCGTTGTGTTCTGGTTCTAGTTCTGACTCGGAACTATTCACTAGTGATAATAATTCTTTGCCCGTCGCTAACGCCTCCTGTAAGTAACAATATTAACGATTGAACTTCATAAATTACGTTATAAGTTTCTGGTGTTCACCATACACTATATTAAAATGACTATATAAATTTCTCTTCCTACTTCTGTATGCTCTAATACTATCCGACTTCTTATTTTTGGTTTAGCGTTAACTTGACAATTTGGTGTTTAGAAGGTGATAGTTTTGGTACTTATTAGTTGATAAGTGAGTGTATAATAAAAGGTCTTTACCTATGAAATTGCCGTTATGCAGTACTGGCCACTTCAAATAAAAATATTTTTAGTTTGGCTAAAAATTCCAATTTCAAATTTATTTTATTTTAAAAACATGGAATTCTTTTTTCAAAACTGTTCTTATTTATTTATTTAATCATTTATGTTCACACACAGTACAATACATAAAGACAACACATCAAGACAATAGAGTACAAGGGAACTGCTTATTTCTTAAGAAATTTCTGCCAGCAGACCCGCGAAAAGGAAAAATGAAAAAGAAACGTAGACAATAGTGTGTGAGAACAGGAAAATAAGAAAAGTAAACGACTTACAACTAAGATACCACAGATGTTTAATGTCTCCCATTAAGTTTAATATAAAATGTTTGCATTAGATCAAAAAGATACTGGCTGAATATAAAAATCGGCTGAATAAAATTGAATTGATGAAAAAAAAACAAATGGCGCACATTTTGTACCATTGTAAAACTTTGATACTTGATATTTAGCAAAAAAGTTAAAAAAAATACATACATACGGAAATACATATATACGGACATAGACAGCGATAGAGATATGAATTCAACTCCAGAAAGTATAAATACAGCTGCAATTTAAATTGTTAATAACCTTTTGCCACAAAAGCCGGATATAAAAAATATTTATATATTTTTCATTAACTTGAGTTTTTGTTTTGAGTAGATTGTGCACGACAGCAACGTAATCTCAAGCACCTAGGTACCTAGGTACCTAATATTATTACGCGGAGCAACGGAGCCGCGTGCCTGGCGACAAGTATAAACCTGTTTACGCCGCTCGGTCGCTTTACGCGTTGTCATTGGTCGAAGAAAAAAAGATGGCCGATTCGCGCCCACCGCGGACCGGTGAATATAAAAGGGCTTGGCCCTGGAATGCGCGTTGCAGTCGAAATATTCTCTACCTACTTATCGCTGTATGTGTGTAAAATAAGTAAATTTGCAATAAAACCAATTTATGTACACCTACCTGCTTACGAATTTCAATTAATACAGTCCCCTCGCTACAAGATATATTTTATAACGGTAGGTAGATTGGTAGTTGAAAGTAGATTACGCACCTCGCTAAAGTGAGTAATTAAAGCACTCGTGTTAATTCAGTGCAATCAATATAACACTCATGTATTTATAATTCACTTTGCGCTCGATGCAACAATCTACTATAATAAACTTAAACATAATCATTTTTAGGAGTAGTTTCGAAAAACTAATAATAACAAACTTCATTGCTAACTTACGTTGTTATTTATGCCAAGTTTCAAGTTTATTAACCCAAGAAATTAGATTCTTCCATACAAACTTCAACACACCGTAAATCATTTTTTGGGGGTAGTTTCGAAAAATTTATAATGACAAGCTTTTCCATTTATTTAGATCATATTTGTGCCAAGTTTCAAGAGTTTTGGCCGAAAGACTTAGATTTTTCATACAAACTTTCAACACCTTTTTACCTCTTTAGGGGTGGAATTTCTAAAAATACTATTTTAGTGCTCTCACTTACGTTGCTTGAGGAAACTTTCTGCCAAATTGCACGCTTGTAGGTCCAGCGGTTTTGGTAGTGCTTTGATCGACCAGTCGATCAGTCAGTCAGTTTCTTCTTTAATATATATAGATTATTAGCCTGGTCATGAGAAGATTTTTTTTTTTACGATAACATACCTCAGGACTCTCCCACGTGAGCTGTAGCGTAGCTAACGCCGCTAAAGGCCAGTCAGCATTAGGGTAGTGATGCCTGGCCAGGCGTGCCGCCTGCAGCGCCCTGGCGCCGCGGCTGCCGGCGATGGAGCACGACCACAGCGCGGCCGCCAGGCGCAGGCCGCCGCCGCACTCGGCGCGCGCCGACAGGCACGAGCGGGTCGCGTCCTGGGGAAACGGACTTCAATCAGACGACCAATTTACCTATTTTTAATAGAAGGAAGTAACAGACGCAATATAATCTCAAGCTCAAATAATCAAAAAACAAAAAGGCAACTGGTAAAAAATAATTCATTGAAAAGAGAAAGACAAGTACTTAGTATAATCTATACATTATTAATATTATGAAGTGCTGCAGGCGGGATAAACAAAAATTATAGAAAATAAATACTACCAAAACTTCGTTTGTCACTGCTATAATAATTTGTTTTATTTCAGACTTTTTAGTTTTATTACTGAAAGGATTCCTTTTTTTTTATAAACAGCGTTCTATTTGCAAACCAGTACAAAATTTAAATAAAACCTGTGATAAGTTACCTGCTTGGTTGCGATATTTCGGAGTAAAAAATCGTTCCATTTATTAAATTACACAGATATGAGTTTACTATGTAATTTATTTGCCCGCTGACCACGACAGATATAGATTTTCATACAACTTTTTCCGGCCGCTGCTCGCATGTATTGGGCCAGAACTGCAATTTCGATTTATCTCGAAGAAGGTTGTCAAAATAATGCTCAAATTTCATACAAGCCTTGGCCACAACTAGGCATTGATGGACTTATGTATTTGTCACATTTACACGTTCGTCCATCAATGCCTCTTTTGCTGGCCGCTGCAGCAATGAACTACATTTCCACTTCAAGAAAATCAACTTTATTTTAATAAATTGACCGTCACATAATATAGTCGCTTAATCGTCACCAAAACAAACTTATTTGGAAATGGCAAAAAAAAATATGCTGATAGATGTCAGACGATAAGTGTAAGGCGATGAATTTCAGTCTTAAATTTCATAAGCATAGCTAATTCATCTCACCATGGCTTCGTTAAGCATGCCCAGGTGCATGTACTGTAGCGCGAGATAGTAGAACGCGAGGTGGTCGTTGTCATCCAGTTCCACTGAACGTAACAACAGCTTCAATGACGTGTCGTTTGCTATCTCCTTGTCTATACGGGCGTTCGTTTTCTGTAATCCAAAACAAATGGATTAGTTTTACTTGTTATTTCGTGAGATAAAACACTCGATTCGTTGCTTTGCCACAGATGCGATGCCGCTCTATGGCAGTATTAATCACAGTGATTTATCTCAACGTGTATTACGACATCGAAAAGAGTCGCATCGCACATAGGGCGGTGGATATCTTTTTAGGCGGCAGCAGAAATTGTTGATAACAGGACACATTGCCTGAATGTAACTCAGTTCAATTGAATGATTCCGATGCGAGGCTAATATGCACCTAGGCGCATAGTATGGTCTGGCTCAACCATTTATCAACAAACAACAATAATAACAAACTTTGTTGACGAAAACGCTGCGCACCATAATGCGTCGTGTGACCTGACTCTGACTCATTTGACAACAAAGCTATTTTACATTCCTTTCCTTTCCACAATCAACTCGGGAGTACCTATGTCCTGACAAGCTTGCCGTAAAAGTAATCTAGTAATCTAACTTAATGTCAACTGGAATCCTTGGTCACGTGGAAGCTACACAGCATCTTTGCCCTGCAGTTAAAAAAGTAATGCAAGGTGGTACTGACAGACCTGTGCCTTCATCTGGTATCCGATGCCGGTGTACAGGCAGCACCGCGCCAGCATGACTCCTTCCCGCTTGTCTTCTATCGCTAGCGCTTCCTCTGCCATCTCGATGCCTTCTTCTATCTGTACAGAATAATGGTCATTAACATACTATTTATTTATGGGAAATAATTAACCGGGTGAAAAATATACTGAATGGGCGACTATTATACTAAGTAAGCAACTATTTATCCGGTTTGAGGAATACCTTTTAGGAGGTTTTTGTGAGCTGCAGTAATAATATTGTGACATACTATAATTGTATTTGGGGTTCTATTTTTTCTATATTAGCATATTATTCTTCATCGTAAATGAAGGCGACATCGCTGTGCAGCGCGGGAATTCGGGTATAATTGTGTTTTCAACGAATTGGTACAAGAGCAAGCGGAGCGAGTTCGGGAGCTTAGGGCACCCCGACACGGACAGGTTAGGTTCGAACGAGATGACGGGAGCTGAAGTGAGCGAGCAAAGCGAGCGAACTCAGCTCCCGTCATCTCGTTCGTGTTAGGTTACTTTAGACCCTGCGGACGGAATTAGGAGCCCCGCGCAGCGGGGCTCCGTCGACTATGTTGCCAAAGTACTAATCAAGTAGCTGTTTTAAACATTTGTATTCGCCCACTGTTTGTCGCCCACTTAGTATTTCAGTAAGCCATATTCAGTATTTTTTACATCTTTAACTTGAATTTATTGTCGCTCGTTTAAATACTACCCTTTATTTATTACGTTAGGACCTTTTTTGTATAGCTCGACCAAGATAACTGAACACCCGAAATGTCTAACGACTCCACTTCCGCCTACCCACGCCGGCCTACGTGGCGTCCTACCCGAGCCTCGTGAGCCAATAGAGTAGAGAGAGTTGAATGTCAGAGTAACATTAACATTTCGGGTGCTCAGTTATCATGACCGACCGTTAGGTAAAGCCCTTTATCTTTCAGTACAGATATTATTTTCTTTAAATGATTTGTTGTTAACGGTGTAATACCGTAATAGTACATTTCGTGTCGAGCATAAATAGTAGAGATTTTAACACGAGCGATGTAGCCAATTACGAAAGCTACATGCGAGTGTTAAAATAAAGCTTTATTATGGGAGACACGAGCGATTCTTTTTCCACTACCTGATGAGCTTATTTAATTAAATCCAAATAAGTTCCAACAACAATTTATGAGAAACGTTCAGACTAGATATACACACATTCAAGTCGCGCTTTTTCGAGAGGTAACAGGTTAAGTATCATTCTGCTGGATGGGGCGGTGGAAAAAGCGCGGGCGTAGCGGCAGAATGCGTCTACCAACAGTAGCCTATTCAGTTAAGAAAAATAATTACGTTGTAGTTACATAATGATATCAAAACTCCACACAAAAGTCATTTTGTAACTGTTACTATGTATTTTGTTTTTTTTTTTTTAATTTTTGTTTTATAATCTAATGTCTATATGATCATATTTCGAAACGAATTTCTTAGCAAATTTTTACATAATAGACAAGGTAGTGGAAAAAGAGTTTATTTTTTATTTTCATCTCGCAGACACCTCGGCGACGAGACCGGAACGATTCCGTATAGGGTTTTCGAAGTGTTTATACAGCGCTTTGACGTATATCATGTCGTGGTGAAAAATAATTAAAATGAAGCGTAGGGTTGGATTACCGACCGGACACTCCACTTAATAGCCTATAGAATTTGTATTGTATTCTAACGAAACTAAAAAACTATTGAAGTCTTTTACTTGTATCAATTGGCAATATCCAACAGCGGAAACAAAACTTTATGATAACGCAATAAAGTTTCTATAGTATAGTGGCAACGTACCCATCCCATTTTATAACAAGTGTTGGCGGCGACCAGCCTGAGCGGCGTGTCGCTAGGAGATAGCGGGACAGCTCGTCGCGCCACACCCGCTGCACGCACGCCCGCGTTCCATGCGCTACTGCCTGGAAGACAACTGCACTTTTAGCAATATACAGTCTATTTGGCCTGTGGCATTTTATTGCTTTAGGTACGATCTTACGAATTTATTCATTCATTACATTAATAAACGAAAAACTTTTTAAAAAAAAAAATACAACCGACTTCCAAATATAAACACAAAATGAAAAATTACTTCTTTTACGGAAGTCGGTGTAAATAAACGAAGAAAAGAAAACAAGAACACCGACTTCCAAAAAAAAGTTTTATTATTTTACACTTTTTGGTTGTGGTACCTAATAGGCAAGTTCCATAGTAAGGTAACTATAATGCCAGAATAGATTCTTGAGTATCATGAAACTTGAACATAGCCGGTGAAATGAGAGTGTACCAAGGTTTGTTCACAATGTGAATTGTACACGTCGCGGATAAATTTGAAAGAGAGTTACCGCGCGGTGGCCAGTGCGCACTGGCGCCAGATGTGTGCGCAGCCGAACTGTTGTAGTATGCATACCCGGAGCTATGTGAGTGTGCTGCGCGGGCGGCGCAGGCCTGGTGGGCGCAGGCGCGGCGGCTGCGGTGGCCAGTGCGCGCTGGCGCCAGATGTGTGCGCAGCCGAACTGTTGTAGTATGCATACCCGGAGCTATGTGAGTGTGCTGCGCGGGCGGCGCAGGCCTGGTGGGCGCAGGCGCGGCGGCTGCGGTGGCCAGTGCGCGCTGGCGCCAGATGTGTGCGCAGCCGAACTGTTGTAGTATACATACCCGGAGCTATGTGAGTGTGCGGCGCGGGCGGCGCAGGCCTGGTGGGCGCAGGCGCGGCGGCTGCGGTGGCCAGTGCGCGCTGGCGCCAGATGTGTGCGCAGCCGAACTGTTGTAGTATACATACCCGGAGCTATGTGAGTGTGCGGCGCGGGCGGCGCAGGCCTGGTGGGCGCAGGCGCGGCGGCTGCGGTGGCCAGTGCGCGCTGGCGCCAGATGTGTGCGCAGCCGAACTGTTGTAGTATACATACCCGGAGCTATGTGAGTGTGCGGCGCGGGCGGCGCAGGCCTGGTGGGCGCAGGCGCGGCGGCTGCGGTGGCCAGTGCGCGCTGGCGCCAGATGTGTGCGCAGCCGAACGAGAACTTCATAGCACGTTCTAAGGACTGCGGATAGGAGATAAAATATATTAAGCAGGATACTTGTAATGTCTGATAGAAATATTGATCCCTGAATAAATTCCTTTTCTATTTGCAAATTCTAAAACAATATTAGGCGTTAATGGTGTTTTTTATTCTAACAACATTTGTCCAAACATTAATTGTAGCTTTCTGTCTATAAAATTATATAGCCCGGTTTACTTTTCGAAAGAATCCCATTTCTGTCAGAAGCATAACGACTGGTATGCCACACTCTCCTGAGTCCCTTTCTTCCAAAACCTTACTCCTTATTTCCTTTGGAATATTCATGTATGCCTGGCCTGGTAGGTGTTGGTGTGCATTTTCATGCAGCTGTCTGGATGTGGTTTGTGATGTTTGTAGCAGCCTCATCAATGTCGTTATTGGTTTTCAACGGTATAGGCAGGTTCACGTGTGTCTCGATGAATTGTCTAAATTCCACCAATCAGTTTTCGTGTTGCAGAGCTTTTCTTTGAACTGTCTTTCTATTATTGTTCTGCTTATAGTAGCTATCTGAGGGGTGTGATCTGAACAGCTATCTAGACAACTTTCAGCATTGAGGTACATGTTAGAAAGACCCCCACAAACAAAGAAGTCCAATAGGTCAGGGATTTTATTGGAGTCTGTTGCCAGTATGAGGGTTCACACGTACTTAGGCCGTGTAATTTATTTTCGTTAATGCTTTTTTTCAGTTCTCTTCCTCTAGGTTATTTCAGTCGAGAACCCCAGTAGACATTTTTGGCGTTCCAATCTCCACCACATATGAAACTTTGGCCAAGAGTACTGAGAAATCTGTAATGTTATCTTCCTTTAGGATGCACTTAGAGGGACAACATATAGCGGATAGGGTCAGTGAACTCTGCTTATCCTGAACAATTACCGTAGTAGTATGTATTTGGTCAATTTTATGCTCCTCTAAAAACCTTATGTTTGACTGCTGAACTGCTCAAGCAGAGATTGCTGTCTCTGCTTGAGCAGTTCCATCTGGATGAAATGTGGAGTTAGTACTATAGTTTTTAAATGTACATAAATGATTGGATGTTAGGTGTGTGTTGTGTAATAATTTGGGCTTGTTTTCAATAGCTTCTGCATATGTCAGTCGCTTGTTGTCATTGACATGATGTTTTGGCTGTTTATTCCTGACTTGTGATCTTTTTTTCGGTTTCAAGTAAAATGTTGGGTTCTGCAAGGGGTATGAGTTTGGCTGTAGGTTTATGTGCTGTTTTTCTCTCCCTGTACACAGCGCATCCTTTGTAATTCGCAGGAGGTGACCCGTCACATAAAAGGCACTTTGCGTTCCGATCTTTTTTTGGGCACTCTGATGTATTGTGGATTTGTGCGCATCAACACATAACAATATTTTCCTTTGATTTTTTTCAAACACAAAGGACCGGTCGATGTATTGACACTTGGGTGAGGCCTATGTCCAACAGTGGACATCTTTCAGCCGAAATATTCATGATGATGCAACTTCAAGCTAGAGAACATGGCCAGCATGGGCAACAATAACTAACCTCCAGCACTAGACACAGCTGCCCCCAGCGCGTGGCCGCCAGCGCCAGCAGGTCCACAATGCACACGGCGTTGCGCAGCGCGTGCGCCCGCGCAGCCTCGAACTCCGCGCTCTGAGATAACACCGCATCTCTCACTGCCATCGCTTCGCCGACCAGTAGAAGTAACACTACTTCCTCGTATTCGTTTCTGGGTACAAACTGAAAAATAGAGAGCAATTTTTTACGGTTAATTAATTTAAAAATGGCAGAATATTTTGTATTTGAATTCAGAATCAAAATCTAATAGTTTATTTCAAATAAACCTTAGAGGTACTTTAAATTTGTCAAACATATAAAGATGACTCTATTTGCAAATTAGCAAGCGTCAGAAGGTCTCAATGGAGAAGAATTTGCAAGAAACTCCATAGACACCCTTTTCCATCAGTTTTAATTACAAGTTTTTGGTTACAACATTCTTGTTGAAAAATTACATATATGTGAAAACGATGTAAAAAGAGGTGCACGTAAAAGCGTCTAGAGTAACAAAAAAAAATAGAATAACAGGCCGAGGCAGCTAAGTTATGACCAATCCCAACTGATTGCGCCCGTTCTCGAACATGACGCATGGATCGGCACCACTCAGCTCAACCATCATGAAGGGAACCGAATGATCCAACACATGTGCCACCATCAGAGAGAAATTAGAGAGAGCATGACACACTCAACTACCAGAGCGCACATAAGTCATCGAACGACACATAGGTACGGTGAATGGCAGATTTACAGTCGGAACATAGTACTCACACATGTGCTGTGCGGTTATATAACGCTAAAAGAAATTGAGTTTATACAACACAGATATATTCATACAGTTTTCAGCAGGTCCAACAATACTTCAAATCTTTTCTACCTTTCCCTTGTTCTTGCGCCCTAGTGGCTGCGGAGCAGAACCAGCATTGAGCCAAGAAATTTTTAAATTTCGTCTCATTCGGTTCTAGAATGTGGGGAGGTATTTTATTGTAAAATTTTATACAGTACCCCATAAAAGATGATGCTACTTTAGCCAGCCTGAAACCTGGTTGAATTTATTGGTTGATTAATAAATGTCTGTCGCTGTTTTTACTAAAAACGATTCTTTCGAATTTCTATACTGTTTATTGTGTAGGATGTTATTCGTATTAAATTGAATGAGCATTTGATTTAGCATTATCTTTTCAAATATCTTGCTGAAAACCGGCAGCACCGATACTGGCCTATAATTATTTGTGCCTTTACTGTCCCCGGATTTAAAAAATGGTATAACTTTACTATGTTTCATTAGATCCGAAAAGACTCCTTGATCTACACACAAATTAAAAATTAAAGCTAAGTACGGCGCTATAGTCTGAATAATGGAGGTACAAACTTTGATGGACATTTCCCATAGATCTTCAGTCAGTTTGATCTTGATTTGCTTAAAAGCTTTTACTACTGATATTGGGTTTATATGCGAAAAGTTAAATTCAGTCGGGCAGGCTGAAACGTTAGCGTTTAATAAACCAGAAGCAAGCGAGGGCGAAGAATTTAAGGTTTCAGTAGTTTTAATTGGGATACTGGTAAAGAAATTTGCAAGTTCTTGAGCAACTTTTTTGTTATCTCTAATAAGTCCATGTGTAGTTTCAAGCGTGTAATCAGTATTATTTCTTTTGTTCAAGTTTGTTTCATTGTTAATAATTTTCCAAACTGTCTTGATTTTATTTTTTTGCGGTTTTAACCTTATTGCCAATGTATAAAGCCTTAACTACTTTACACGTATTTCTAAAATTTTTTGAATAAGTAGCAACATACTTACTAAAACTTTCAGTGTTAATATAAGGCTTAAGGCCATACAACTCGTAAAGTTCTTCAGTCGTCCAGTCACTGAATAAAAACTTAGGGCACATAGTTGTAGTTTTCTTCTTAAAAGTATTATTGAACTCTGTTTGAACTACTGATAAAACCTTTTTATATAAAATATTACAATCATTCACTGTGAGGTCTTAATCACTTAACTTACTAATTAAAGTGCTGTTAAATTTATTTAATATACTGGCCGCTATTGGTCTGGATTGAATCTGCACTTGTTGTGTTGGTATGTTAGACTCAAAGGTTCCCAGTAGCCCAATATGATCCGAAGGCAGACCATTTATAATAATAATAAAACATTTATTTCAGAATCAAGTTCCATATTTTGTTAGTAATAGTATAAAACGCCTTATAACTAGTGTTAGTAAATAAACTAATCTAACGGGTAATTATATAATTTAAAACCAAGTGCACCCGCTAGAGACTCTCCCATCCCAGTCTATTTCACTGCATGGAGTCGTATCCAGCGTCCTAGAATCGGAGAGTCCCAGCGGTCTGCCAACGTCCTCAGGATAGTGTTGGGGCTGGCGCGAAACCGATATAATAATGATGCGCATCTCTTGCGCATGACGGTTGAAAAGGTGTCAACATTTGCGTCGGCAAACATGCCAGACGCGCTGCAAAAACGCGGCAGCCCCAACAACACCCGGAAAGCGTTATTGTATTGGATGCGCAGGTCGCTATATGCCTTCTGCGTGAAGTTCACCCACAGGCTGCACGTGTAAAAGCATTGGCAGAAGGCTTTAAAAAGCGTTACTTTAACATGTGCAGTACAACGGGCGAACCTACGGGCCAACATACAGCATCGGACAGCCAGCGACCTGCGCTGCCTTTCCACATCTAAATTATCTTTAAGGTCTTCACTCACCCAGTGGCCCAAGTACTTAAATGCTAATGTAATAATGTTATAATGGCTTTGTCTAAGTAGTCGCAGCAACAAAAAAAACATTATCAATACATGTAGCAGTAGTCACAGTTGTTCGGATTGGTTCCATAAACACATGTAACATATTAAATGATATGAAGAGATTTAATAAACTACTGTTATCTGAATTATTTTCTAAAATATTTATATTAAAATCATCACACATTATGCCTAGTTTATTACCAGTTGCAAGGTAACAAGTGTAAAAAAAGAAATACTATTTGTGACAAAGTTCAGATTCTATTGAACTGATTTATTTTTAAAAGAGCATAGGAATTCTGAAAATCAATTTAGAGCAGATAACAATAAAGTAGAAAGTTAAACAAGTGGTGATGGCATGTAAATTATCTGAAATTGTAATATAAAAAAAAAAACATCCCATGAGCCAAGCAAGCATGTCAGTATTTGTCCATGAAAGATGGCCTACAGATATCTTCTGAGTATGATTTTTTTAATTGAAGTAATAGTATGAGGTCCCACTGCAAAAAACGGCAGATAAGTATTTTGTTTTTGATGAAAGTTGTTTTTTACGTATGATTCATGATAGTCACAGCCGTCCAGACAACCCTGCTGCAATCTATTGTACTATAAGTATCATTGCAAATTTTTGCAGTGGGATCTTAGGCTATATAGTCATTGTATCCTACCTGATTGATGGCCGCATATCTTTTGGGCTTCCAGGGTCCGTCAGACACGTGCTCTTCTCTCCGCCTAGACAACGTCCCCTGGGGCGGCGCCACCGCCAGCTTTTCCGGCGCTTTGTATACCTGGAAAACATTACACATATTATGTCACTAAGTCCTGTAAACCGTTCATAAGCAATATTAGTATAGAGCAAAAAGACGCTTCTGCGATTACAGCTGGAGACGGTTATGTTAGCAATTGTTTTTAGAAACTGAAGGTTTTTGACAATTCGGGCCATGGTTGTGTCTGTCTTTTTAAACACAACATGATTTAATACAACAACAAATTTGTACACAGAGTTTTTTACACGTTCTTTTCCATAGAAGTTCACCTACGCTTAACTTTGAATGTGCAACTCATATCAACTCACATCTTCATCTTTTTAGACTGACTAACACCTTGACAATACAAAAATGCCTGCAAAATCGAGATCAGCACAGCTGCTAATCAGTGGCGTAGTAGTCTTAAACCCTTATGTCAGATTTTGTTGTGGGCCCCTCTTATCCGAATACAGCATAACAAAAGATTTTTTTTTTACAAATAATAAAAAAGCACAATGAAAGCTTAAGGTATACCAGTCAGGATTCTTGAATCGAAAATCCATCTGTTTTACATAAGCAAAAATTTAGACCGAGCAAAGGAAACTAGAAAATTGGAGTATCCCCACTCGCATAGATTAAGCTGTCATCATAATAGCTTTCATCATCTTAACTAATCCATTAAAGCCCTCTTATCTATTAAAATGGGAGGTTTTGGACAACATTTAACGAGTTGATGCTTTCATATGTTTGGGCTCCTGTGGATTAGGGGACCCGTCTAATTGATGCGGCTGATACCGCGGTAGCTACGCCCCTGCTACTATTGGCGTCTCCTACCAGTCCAGTAACACCCATCATGAGCACCTCGGCTAGTTGTCTTGTCAGCGTCAGTCGCAGCGCCTGCGTCAATATCGACTAATGTTGTTAGTAATAGCGTCTCCTACCTGTCCAATAACACCCCTCATGACCACCTCGGCTAGTTGTCTTGTCAGCGTCAGTCGCAGCGCCTGCGTCGATATCGACTAATGTTGTTAGTAATAGCGTCTCCTACCTGTCCTGTAACACCCCTCATGAGCACCTCGGCTAGTTGTCTTGTCAGCGTCAGTCGCAGCGCCTGCGTCGATATCGACTAATGTTGTTAGTAATAGCGTCTCCTATCTGTCCAGTAACACCCCTCATGAGCACCTCGGCTAGTTGTCTTGTCAGCGTCAGTCGCAGCGCCTGCGTCGATATCGACTAATGTTGTCAGTAATAGCGTCTCCTACCTGTCCAGTAACACCCCTCACGAGCACCTCGGCTAGTTGTCTTGTCAGCGTCAGTCGCAGCGCCTGCGTCGATATCGACTAATGTTGTTAGTAATAGCGTCTCCTATCTGTCCAGTAACACCCCTCATGAGCACCTCGGCTAGTTGTCTTGTCAGCGACAGTCGCAGCGCCTGCGTCGATATCGACTAATTTTGTTAGTAATAGCGTCTCCTACCTGTCCAGTAACACCTCTCATGAGCAACTCCACTAGTTGTCTTGTCAGCGTCAGTCGCAGCGCCTGTGTCGATATCGACTAATGTTGTTAATAGCGTCTCCTATCTGTCCAGTAACACCCCTCATGAGCACCTCGGCTAGTTGTCTTGTCAGCGTCAGTCGCAGCGCCTGCGTCGAAATCGACTAATTTTGTTAGTAATAGCGTCTCCTACCTGTCCAGTAACACCTCTCATGAGCACCTCGGCTAGTTGTCATGTCAGCGTCAGTCGCAGCGCCTGCGTCGAAATCGACTAATGTTGTTAGTAATAGCGTCTCCTACCTGTCCAGTAACACCTCTCATGAGCACCTCGGCTAGTTGTCTTGTCAGCGTCAGTCGCAACGCCTGCGTCGATATCGACTCCACCGCGTTCAGCATCTCTCGATACCTGTACAACATAATATACTTCTATGAAAGCGTCGGTTCTTTGTTTAAAATGAGTTTTTTGGGCAATGGCTAAGCTTCTTGTGTTGAAAATTTATTTTTTTATCTAGCATTTGCTGTACTACTGCTGGACATATGACGGCTATATGACGTCTACTTATACAAAATGAAAAAAGTACATTCAATGTTTTGGATTCCACTGATATTTCTCAGTATTCTAACTACATTCATTTTGTAGTAAATAAAGCTTTTGTCAGTTAAAATATTTAACATAATGACCTATCAAAATTCATTACATAGATATTGTTTTAAAATTCCTTAAAAAACGAGTAGTAACGTGACACGCTCATACTATTTGGGTAGTACAACCGGCGTAATCATAACATAGTGGATGTCACACAAGGTTAATTGGATCCGACGCAATCTGACCGTAAGCCGGTTAGCGACAAGCGCGACGGTAACAACCTTCATTCAGTTCACGCACGGTACGACTACAACTATTATAGTAATTACATTTACATCTTACAATGATACATAGTATACCATCGTTTAGTAGAAAAATATCACAACGACTTGTAGAAAACTTCAACTTTATAACGTCGTCTCTGTAACTCGTACCTGAGTGACAGCATCATTCCAAAACTCTTAATAATAAAATAACATCAGCAGCCTAATAGCGCAAGTGAATTCGGCAAGGCACAAAGTTTGACCGCCAGCAATCGACCAATCACATGCGAGATGGAAGACGCGATGTGGATTTCCGTCTATGTGATTGGTCGATTGATGGCGGTCAAACCCTGTGCCTTGCCAAATTCACTTGCGTTATAATGCTGCAGGCCTATACTCTTCGAAGGAAAAAGCAGCGTGGTTGTACCTGAAACAAACCCGTATTTCGGCAGTCGTATGTTAAAAGTCCCCTGTATCAAATATGGAGCGAGCCTACTGCTATCAGCTGAGCAAAGATCTTGTCTCCAGGCTGCTACTGAAGCCCCAAGTGCGTTCCCGCATTGTCGATGCGAGGGGGCTCAGTAGCCGTGGCTTGGTCACCCACGGCACAAATAATATAGTTACGGATATAGATGGTGATCTATCTATCGCAGTGGAACGGAACCGAACGCCATCGATTTACAAAAATAATCAGTATAATCAGATGAAAATGTCGGCACGGTTTCTTTGTATGGGATGAGGCATATGTATGCTAGTATTATATTATCTGTGGCCACGGTGAAGCGAAGAGGAATCCGAGGAAGGGCCGTAGCGACCAACAAGTAAGTTGCGGTGCCACTTGGGCGACATCGCAACTGTTGCGGGCCGCGATGTAGTATGGGAGGCATCGCGGCTGAGGGTAAGAGGCCGCAGAAGGAGAGAAGTGCTGGTATTGCGGTGCGCCGCTCTCCCTATCTCCAGCGGCCTGGACGGGGTCGCCAACATCTGACGGTGGACGCGGTGGGGCTGCAGGGGAGGAGGAGTGTCGGTATAGCGTTGGCCGCTCTCCCTATCCCCTGCGACCGAAATGATAGTTAAACTGACCTGACCCGTCACAGAGGGACTAAGGGTGCCTATGCCATACATGTGCTGGTTTTGTCCCTGCGGTTTTCACGTCGTACAATGTGTTCTGGCGCGCCGGTGATGGGGGTACTAAGAGGAGGATCCGGTGACGGACAGCCGCGGCGGGATCGTGGTGAGTGCTAACACGTGTGCCCGTGATCCCGCCATAAGCGGCACAGGAGGACTCTTAGCGTTAAGGTGAATGCAGCTCTGGAGACTTTTCATTCTTGGTTTAACGCAAATATGCTGATAAAAAATCTGACTAAAACCAATATTATGTTATTTAAAACCACTGCGCGTAGCAAAGATATTATGGGCATTGAGCAAGATAAAGTCAAAATTGAACTTGTCAGGGAAGTTAAGTTTTTGGGATTTGTTAAATTGGAAGAAAGAATTAGCAGCATTGGACCCATCGATATCATCTGCTTGCCTTAAGAACTTCTAAGGGATGAAGTGAACATAAAACATTTTAAAATGGTACACTATGCGCAGATTGATTCCAAATTGAGGTATAGCATACAGTTTTCAGGGAATAGCTATCATTACAACTGGCAAAGGACAATCATTCTCCAAAAAAGAGCGATACGGATCATTGTCCGCATCTCTCAACAAGACACCTGTCGACCTTACTTTAAAGAACTTGACATTCTCACAGTAGCCTTTATGTAGTAGTACTGTTAAACACTTAAAAAAAAAATATCTATGACTAAGAAACAGACGAGGGCAGGCTGGTCAGGGAAAACACGCGTAGAAAAGACTTTGCAAACAAAATCACCCCAGCTCTTGAAATATTCTAACACAGTCTACAGTATCAGGCAGTTAAAATATTTAATAAATTACCGCTGGAGTTTTAAGCATACTGTACATAGGCTCATTCAAGGCAAGGCTCAAGGCATATCTGTTGGAAATTGTCTCTATTCAATAGATGAATTGTAATGAGCTTAAAACTGACATGTTATTTTTTGATTAAGGTATAATTTGTATTCGACTTTTATTACGTATTTTTGATTATTGTTTAAGTTTTAAATTGCTATTATTTATTGATATTGTTATTTTTGATTATTGTTTAGGTTTCAAATTGCTATTAATTTATCGAAATTGTTATTTTAAATTATGTGTGCATGGTATTCTATATTATTTTAATTTAATTAATTAGGGTTCCGTAACTAAAAAGGTAAAAAGGGAACCCTTATAAGATCACTCTCTTGTCCGTCTGTCCGTTTGTCTGTCCCTTGTGTCACCAACGATTTTCTCAGGAACGGGTGGACCTAGCAGGTTGAAATTTATACCAGATACTGAGGTCTGAGGTAATTTAGATTTTCGCGACAACTTGTAAGTACCAAAATTTACCTTAATTTTCAACTTTTTTATTTTTCGGAATTTTCCCTTTACTTGTGCTATAACACCATGCTTTTAACCTAAATTAACAATTCTAGGTCAACCGGAAATACCATATAGGTCTTGGGTCGAAAACCTATATGGTAGTTCTCGTTGATCTAGAATCACGAAATTTGGCAAAAAGTAAAGTCTTACAGCACGTATAAAGGAAAAATTCATAAAATTGAAAATTAATGGGTCTCCCCATACATATACAGTTGACGCCACCCTAGGAACAGAACCCTACGTGCGCGAGTCCGACTCGCACTTGGCCGGTTTTTTACTTGTTATTCTAATTTCTAATTTGAATAGTATTCTTATTAATTAATTGTACATCCAATACCTATTGTTTCATGCTGATTATTTCGAACGCAATGTAAATTTTTACTGAATAAATAAATTGAATTGAATTGAATAACACTTTTTCTGGCCTGAGAAACGCACTTCTTAACTTAGGAACCCATGGTCAGCACTTCAGCAGCTGTTTTAAAGGCGATGTGTCATATTTACGCCAGGGTCTATTACCCAACTCAATATTGTACATGAGAAAGACCGGTGACCGTACCATGCTTATTTAAGAAGTAAGTTACAATAAATGTGAAAATATGTTAGTAAACGCAACCAAGATACAAGAGAATATAAAATCAACAGCTAATAATGATGTTAATTACCTGTCTATAGCATTCTGCAGCCTGCCGGATCGTATGTGCAGTATGGGCACTCGCTGCAGCGCCGTCTCCAGCGTGGGGCCCGCGCGAGCGTTGGTACCGTTGCGTTGTAGGTACAGCAGCGTCAGGTCCGATGATAGCTCGAAGCTACGGATCTGGAGGTAACGGTGAAAGTGTTCAAAGTATGAAAGACTTAATAATTTAGCAGTGTAGGAGGTTTTCATGTAGATAACATGCTTTAGCCATCTACCACCCGCAGGGTACTGAAAGGCCACAATTAAATAACACTTTGAAAATAGGTTAAAGCGACCTTCACTCGACCAGTGACAACAAGCTATTACCCTTTACACATATTTTATTGTCAAGCTACAGCTGTTGCTATGTACAAAATTGTATGAAAATATTAGTTTCATTTTTTTGTTAGCAATTGGGCCTGGTTTTGTCATCGATCTTGCCTGATAAACAGAGACGAATAAGGTCTACATTACCACGAGCTTGCTGACAAGATACCTGTTCAGTATTTTTATGAAAACTAAAGGATTTATTCAGACTGTGGCAGAAGGTCTATACCAAGCTTTTTTTTTTGCTTGAGTTATCTTGGCCTCTTTATGGTTGCTTCTACTGTAACTAATAGGTGGTAGCATGTTTCTTACCATTTCAGATTCTCTCTCGGCCTGTTTAAACCTGCTTGTGGAGCCGGGAACAGTGTTCTGTTCTAAACACAGGCCCTTGATGGCGTACGACTCGGCCACGATGCGGAGACTTCGACTGTCAAACAGAAAACAATTTATAATTATTTTTAACTCTGGCGAAGCTAACGATAAATAGGAAGAATGCACCTCTTCTTATTTATCTTCAGCTTTGCCACACACACGTCACAACTTACAAAGGAAGTAAGTATCACTTTACAGGCTTTACCTTTGCAAGGCCAATGCTGACGCTGTTTTTGTGGCGGCATTGATGTTATCAAAGTTAACAATAAAACAACTGTGATATTGAGCTGAGATCATTGGAGTCTTCTTTTAGATATTAAATCATAAGGCATATGTAATTAACTATTTATAATGATCTGAAAATAACACCTGCTCACAAAATAGAAGATAGGATATCTTAAACATGGCTTAATTTAATTTTGCCTAACATCAATGTTCTCATTGCAAATTAGGTACATTTGTCATTTAGTATCATCGGAGGTATCTGAAATGAGTGAATCACAAGCCGACGGACACAATTACTTTGATGGTGGACACTAAAATTATCGTCAATACAGCTCATATTATTCTGTGTACATAACTACATATATGCAGTCAGTAAACAAAGTCATTATCACCCAACTGCCGAGGATACAGTCTGGATATAAAATGTAACACGTTGCGCGCGCGGCGCATAGTGATTCAGCTATGTTTATGTTACCTAGGAACCATCTCATAAGAGAATATAGAAGGCTCGCTCCTGTTTAAGGAAAATAGTCCCTTTTTTAAGGAGATTTAAGAATCTATGGCAGATCTTAGGAAAAGTATACAATGGGATGAGCCATTCAGGTTTGTATAATTGTTTGAGTTCCTGGGTCTACCACAAATAGATAGATAACACGGCTGGCGTAACGGTTGAGGAATCGGCTGCTGCGCTAAGCTGCGTGTCGCGGGTTCGATTCCCGCACGGAAAAAATACTTGTATGGCCTACAGATACTTAGAGAACTTAGTTAAGTATAATAGTATATTTAACGATTCCTTATTTCTTTCTACACACTGTGTCTTCATCTATCATCCAACTTTCCTGGCGTTGGTCTGTTGGAACAAATGTCTATTGAAATAAGCAGTACCTGTGTGCTATTCTATCTGTATTCTATATTTTCTCTGTAAAGTGTTTTGTGTTTACATAAATAAATAAATAGTTGTTGCGGTTCTGGCTGTTTGTATAATTGAGTTTAAATTAATATTATCAAAAAATTATTTAAAAACAAAAATGAATATACCCCTGACACAGGCGAAATTCCTGGAATTTTTTTCACCCATCAAGATACAAAATGTATGTTCACCATGGTTTGAAAATACGAACCGGACGGTAAGACTCCACAATAAATAAAACTTGTGCTACGAGTTTGCAGTCTCCTTATTTTGACCTATGATGTAGGCACGACTTTCCGTACCTATGCAGAAAGACAAGCAAAGGCAAATAAATATAGATATTATAAAAACCGTTATTTGGTTAAGTTATACGCATGAGTTTATTGCAACCTATCCTATCACGGCACGGATCTTCTGCTCATTTATGTGCTCACCTCTATTAGCAGTTTGTTTATCGTTTGTCATCATGCGCGACCGTTTGATCGCACGGTGACGTCATCTCACACGTGTGGCGATGCACACAATAAATCGCGACGATCTACGCTAAACAATTCCTGAGATAAGTGCTGTTTAGACTAAAGTGTTTATATCAGAAGAATGTATCTAGGAGATAAGATATGACTATAGACATAGATAGACTGTTAACTAAAAATCTTTAGGAGGTACTCATGGCCTTATGAGATCATACTTTATTAAACTTGTTAATAAGACCATTATTTGCTAATAACCTTTCTAGAATATTAGGTAGGTACTTCATTCAGGTCATGTAGGAAAACATGACTACCTAAGTCAAATTTTTCTACAAGTTTAAAAAATCGAATCTAAATATTGCTTGACTGGCTCTTAGTGTAGTGCAGCGTTTCTTGACTTTTTTCAGTTCACGGACCCCTAGAAAATCATGCACATTTTCAAGGACCCCCTTAATAAGCAATCACATTATTTTTACACATAAACTTGATTCTATAAAATAACGTTTCCAAGCTGAATTACAAGATGTTTATTTTGATTGGTTTTCCTGCTCCGTTGTCAAGTCAGTGATATCAGTAACATCTGTGCTAAAAGATGTATAGATGAGACTGCAAACCCCATACATATATTCGCGAGCCCCGGGGGATCCACAGGCGGACCACAGGTTAAGAAACACTGGTCTAGTGGTCGCAAGTGCTTCTGCTGAGCATTAGGTCCTGGTCCTGGGTTCGATTCCAGGGTCAGGCAAAGTGTTACAGGTGTTTTTATTTGGGTTTTATATTTTGTTCCATATGTAATTTCTTAGTAGCAGCCTTGATACTGGACTTTTGCCCGGATAGAGCAGTTTGGCAATAGACGGCGCTCTATTACATTTTCATCATCATCATTTCAGCCGAAAGACGTCAGCTGCTGGACATAGGCCTCCCCCAGGCGTCGCCACATTGACCAGATCATCGGTCCACCTAGTGGGAGGCCTTCCAACGTATCGTCTTCCGGTTCGCGGTCGCCATTACATTGCGGATTTGGCGGTATTACATTTTACTTAAACATTATAACAGGCAAAATGTGGATTTTCTACAGGTGCATATCTACCCGACCCTTCGGAAACAGGCGTGAAGTTATGTGAATCTAAATATTGTTTCCAGAACATTAACATTTAACAACAGTATAACTTTTTCCTATGACCTACCTTTCATTAAAATACCATAACAATGTCATAAGTGATGCTATTTCGGTACAAAAGCATTGCTCCGTACTCTAAGAGTTTCATCAACGCAGTGTGAGTCAACAAATCTATTCAGCCATAAATAGCCAGAATGGGTGTTGTATTGTAACAAGATTCCGCAATTGGTTTAATAAGTTGATAATTTGGCATGTAATGCAATGGAACAATGCAGCTATCTAAGGAAAAGTTAATTTGTATGCCTGTTGTCCAAAGATAAAGGACACATCTGTCTTGTGCAAAATTGGGTCATTAGGAGTCAGGAAAACAAAGCACATCTAGTAATATCTTTTATATTTATCTATGAGCTTCCATGCATGAGTTACACTAGTGCAAAGTATAATTTCTACTAAAAGGTTAAATCTTCATTCATGTTTTTTCAATCATATAAAAAAAAAAAAAAAAATGCGCTGCACTAGAAATTTCTTCCTGTATCGTGGGTGCGTTTACAAACACATTAACTCACATACACAAACACCCAGAGCCGGAACAACTAACTCACATACACAAACACCCAGAGCCGGAACAACTATCTGAACGGTCATACAAATATTTGTTCCGTGCGGGTATCGAACCCGCGACACGCATCACAGCTGTCAATCGCTCAACCACTGGGCCAACCGTGCGCTCTAAATTGGTTCTTTTAACATGCATTCATGTAAGATCTTTTTTTATTAATTTTCCCTGTTTTGTTTTTTCATCAGATGTGCCCTTTTTGCTTACAGCAGCGTAATTATTGCACACCATTCAATTGTAGTTAATTACTGAGACGTAGATAAGGGACCAAAGGACACTTCATGTCACACAATGTGTAATAAGATGGCAAATAATGATCTATTGTCTGAATCTGAAGGTGTTATAAACCAATGCCATACAAGTGCTGATGTTACATTCATGGTGACATGTTTGAGAACATTTTTAAGTAATACGTTGTTTTATAAAATCCATTAGTTATTTGTTTCCAAGTACCTCTATGAAATTTTAAAAGTTTATTCAGATAAAGAATCAAGATTTACTCACACAGGTAACTCCTTCTCCGTCAATGTATTCAACTCGGCCAGTTTATAATGTTTTAACGCATCATCGTACCCTCCACATGCATAATTCAGCTTTCCAAGCAGTAGATGAGCATCTAGCGCTACACCAGCCCTCTTGCCTGCTTCGTCCGTAGCTAGGGTGAGGTAGCCACGGGCGTCTGAGAGCTCTCGTTGTGCTCTCTCGATGTTTTCCTTGCTGGGTGGCCATTCTTCAAGGTGTGCCTCTAGCTTGCCCTCTCCAATGAGGAAGTGGGCAAGGCTTTCTGTTGGCACGAAACATTTAATGAGTAATCCTATCCTACTTCCTTCCTACTAATATTATAAATGGGAAAGTTTGTTGTTTGTTACTTAAACAACAACCTACTTGAAGAGCAAATTTCAAACATTAGTAGAGCATGCCCTGGATTAGAACATAGAATACTTTATATCCTAGAAGCACATTCCTATCATCATGTGGGCGAAGCTGCTATGTTACTTGTGAATGGTAAAGTATTTGTATTGTTTACTGTGTTTCAGTTTGTGCTTTTAAGTATATTTCTTGCCTAACTTCTTGGCCGCCCTGAAATTGGCTACAATGGCTGTGCAGTAGTAAATCTCATACAAAAACAGCACCATTTCGTGCCTCGTACATCCAGAATACCAACTTCAGGGCAGCCTATAAGTTTTTTGTATTATGCCACAAATCATTCAATAAATTATGATCCTTGTCCATAGGTCATCTTTGTTCAATAAAAATATAACAGAAGGAAAGTGAACAGGATAGTAACACAAAACAACAGGAATTATTGTATCAATCTTAATTAGTGGGTTCTAACAGTGGATAAATAAATTATTACCCAGCTTTAATGGTTCCATTACTGAAATTGCTACTAAAACTCATGTTAATTTTAAATGTAATTAGAGACAGTGATTGTTTCGACCTCAGCTACTTTTTATAGCACAAAAACATAATAAATTAATGGTTTTGTAACTGACATTCAAGGAAACATGAATAAATAATTATCATAATAAACCAATGGTTGGTACACAGCTCATGTACTGATGTTTATCATGCTTACAACAGGAAATTAGCAAACAAGCATTACTTTTTAAACATTTGCTGATAGGTAACAATACAATTTAATGTATTTAAGCTCTCATGATAACAACTGCACTTCAGTGACCTAGCTGAGGATGCCTTAGGGTGATATAAGTGTTCTGAGAATACGTAACGTGTGTCACTGACCATGCTGCGGAGACCTGGCCTTCAATTGCTGAGCCAAGTCCACTGCCTTCTTCCAATTGGACTCTTCACGGCTCTTCTCAATCTCTGTTTCGTAGCCCCGCACAGCATTCTTACTCCTCGATGTCATTTTAACACGGGAATAATTTTACTCGTTTGTCACACCATCGAATTGATTGAACACCTCACTCATACATTGCAAAACCTTTTGGAAATTGCATTACATCCCAGGATCAGCAGCGAATTGAAGGCCAAATTTGACAGATGACAACATAGTTCGCGGAGTAATTCTGCCATCAAAGACTTATTCTACAATCGATTTTAAATGATAAATTTTTATTTTTAATAAGATATCATGAATAAAAACAAAAGTACTTTGTAAATATGTATGCTTGTGCCGTAAAGTGTAATTTTTATTTTTCATTCATCAACAATAAACTTTAAAGGACTACTACCGCCAGTGTTCACAAAGTTTCATATCAATTTCATGTTTGCAAAGTAAGGTTCATGTTCTAGTTTTTAACATTGTTTTACACTATTGTAAATTACTTTTTATTCAAAACCTATTATTTCATTGACTTCATCAAATATTGATGTTACTGTAAAATAAATAGCAACAACGGGCTTTGTAAACACGATATAATGTGAGTATTCATAGTTGGTTAACAGATGGCGTTAGTAGTATTCTTGAAGCCGAACTGACTTCGTAATGTGGAGATCAGCAGCCTTAGACAGAATCACTTTCGTTTTAGCCTTTCAACGTTGTCGGCGATGCTTTCCAAAGTCTAAATTGTCCAATTTCTTAATCCTTCATATTCTTATTTTTCCGAATTCTTATTTTTACATATTCTTAATTTTTCATATTCATTTTTTTACACTTTCTCATTATTACAATGTTCCATTTTACTCCATATTCTGTATTTTCCACATTTAAGTACAATCACAATAAAAACTTTGTAACAGATTTTGTTCCACACACAATTTAACTTGTGGATGAACAAAATCTGCTTTGATTTGTGGAGTTGTTCTAGTGAACGCCATAGGACAACCAACGTTTTAGAGGGTTGGCATTCCGTTTAAATAAAAAGGTAGGAAAAAGTAATTGTTCTTTTTCATACATTTTCTGAAAAAACTGGCATCATATTTTCTTTATTAACCTATATTGTCCCACTGCTGGGCAAAGGCCTTTATATTACGAAAAGATAATTAAAAATTGCCAAATACATACGGAGCAAAGTCATTGATGATTTATTAAAAAGTGCAATAACACCTGAAGAATATTTAAAGAAATTATAACATGTTGGTTAAAGGAACAGTATTGATACGTACCTAAACCATAACACTTCTTAAAAAAAAACAGGTTCCTTTTTATTAGGTACAGAAAATGTTTGAAAGGAAATTAATTGTTTTTACCCATCTTTTTATACATGTACAAACGTAGTAGGTATAGAGTTTAGGTATATTTTGCTCTAGACCTTTTTTCTTTTTCTTTCTTTGATTTGTTTGCTGAAATAAATGGTTTTGATTTTAAGTTTGATTATCAGAATATGAAAAAATATATGAGAATCGGTTTAATTTCGTTTTTGTATCGAACTGTATTCATTCGGAAAATCTTGGTATTAGGACATTAAACAATTAAGAAACCTAAGAATTCGGAAATATAAGAATTTGAAAAAATTATAATTGAGGAAAAATAATGTTGCGTATTTTAAAGAATTCGTAAGATAAATAATATGGAGAATCGCGAATTTGGATTTTGGCGCTGACACCCTTTCAACTATCTTCTTTAAATAGCTTTCTTCGGATCGGTGACTTCAATAGTATTAGTATGTCCTTTATTAATTACATTTCTTATAAATTACATTTTAAAATATTTTTATAAAATAAATTAAAAACAAAAACATTTAAAAATATAAAAAATAGAGGCCCACCGGTATCGGGAACAGGGTCCAAGCTACCGGCGGTCAGGGCTCCAGAGAGAGGAACCTCCTAACAATACGAGCCGTGTCCAGCAGTACTGCTTTCTGGATCAGGCCCTTGACCCAGCCGCCTAACGAGAGCCTCCTAAGGTGTTGGTCGAGGCTCGTGGCTATTAAGCCATTGGCCGAAACGACTATCGGTACAATGATTGCTGTGTCCACATCCCACATGTCGACAACCTCGCGAGCCAAATCAAGATATTTGATTTGCTTATCTTTCTCGGCTTTCACGAGGTTCCCGTCATGCGGGACGGTAATGTCAACAATCATTGCACGCCTCTCGATTTGGTCCACCACCACAATATCAGGCTTATTATGGCTACAATAGTCCTGTCTGTGATGATGGACCGATCCCAGTACAATGTGATATTGCCATTTTCGAGAACTGGGTCGGGCACATATCTGTAATACGGTACCTCCGACGCCACGAGAGTGTATTTCAGAGCAAGTTGCTGATGGATAATCCTGGCTACAAGGTTGTGCCTATGCAAGTATTCTTCGTTAGCTAGACGAGAACAACCAGAGATAATGTGGCGGATCGATTCACCCGGGCAGTGACATGCCCGACAGATGTCAACCGTGCCATCCTTCACAATAAATCTCCGGTAGTTATTCGTCATGATAACTTCGTCCATAATTGCACAGACAAAACCTTCGGTTTCCCCAAAGAGGTCACCGAAACGCAGCCAGGCTACGGACGCTGATTGATCTACATCAGGCCCATGTAGGGCCCGGCAAAAGCGTCCGTGAAGCTCCTTACTCTGCCATATCTCCCTGCGGTCTTTAGTATCAAGCACTACAGGCTTGCGCCAGTTCTCATTCGCCAAGGAGAGCGGGGTGAGTTCCTTGTCCACTGCTACTACATCTCGATGCATACCCACGTCGGTGTTTAGAAAATAATCCCTGAGATTGCATATCTCGCGGTTGTGGAGGTTTTTGGCATTTAAAAAGCCTCGGCCTCCACACTTCCGCGGGATATACAATCTCATGAACGACGATCGTGGGTGATGCATTCGATATGCAGTCAGCAGTGTACGGACCCGCCTATCCAGGGAGTCAAGTTCCGTTTGAGTCCATTTGAGTATGCCGAAAGAGTACATCAATACCGGAATGACCCAACCGTTGAAGGCGCGCACCTTGTTTCCGCCCGAAACAAGGCTATTGAATACCTTCTTCAGGCGGCCGAAGAAGCGCTCCTTCAACGATTGCTTCATGTCAGTAGTGCTAATACCTAAAGCTTCCGACATACCCAAATACTTATAGGTTTCGTTTGGAGAGAGGGATCTCAGGTTAGTGGAATCTGCGAGTTGAACTCCTACGGATTCCACAATCTCCCCTCGTTTTCCATGCATGACCGCACATTTGTCCACACCAAACTCCATCCTGATGGCACTACTAAAAGTTTCAGTTACCTTTAGTAGCTCCATCAGTTGAAGATTGTTGGGGGCAAAGAGCTTCAGGTCATCCATGTAAAGGAGGTGAGATATAACCTGTCCACCTCTCTTCAACCGATAGCCCAGCCCTGAATTCTCCAGCAGCATGCTTAGAGGATTCAGGGCTAGGCAAAAACAAAGTGGACTCAAACTATCGGCCTGGAATATACCTCGCTCGATCCTTACAGGTTCGCTATTCCTCTGGATATTTCGACATCCTGGATAGCGAAGGACTGTGCTCCATTGCCCCATACACGACATCAGGAAGGTGCGTAGAGTTGTATCTATTTTATACAATTCTAGCACCCTCATGAGCCATGTATGAGGCACCGAGACGTAGGCCTTCTTATAATCTATCCAACATGTCGACATATCCTTTCGGGAACGTCGAACCTGTTGGCTAATGGCCATATCTATGAGGAGTAGCTCCTTAGTACCGCGAGACCCGTTCCTACATCCATTCTGAGAGGCCGACATGATCGAGTTATTATCGACGTGTTCATTAATTTTAACTCTCAAAATGGATGTAAGAACCTTATAGACCGTCGGTAAACATGTAATAGGTCTATAATTTTTGGGTTCCGCGGTGCTACCTGCCTTGTGGAGTAGGTGGGTTATTCCTGTTGTAAGGAACTTGGGTAGCGAACCAGACTCTAAGGCTGCCTGGTACTGAGATGCCAAACGAGCGTGCGACCTTTGTAGCCATTTTATCCAAAAGTTGTTCAGCCCGTCCGGCCCTGGAGATTTCCAGTTCGGCAACGGACGGACTGCACGAGCTACATCTTGGGGGCTGATCGTGATAGCCCCCATTTCTTCTATTGGATCGCACGCTCGCTCAACCTCCCGAGTCCATTCACCTTCGGTGTGACTGACAGGCACCGACCAGATGCTGCGCCAAAATGTGAGCATGGCATCATCATCTGGCAGGCGCGTATCAGTCACACCTTGGTCGGGTCGCTCCCAAGCCCGATAAACCCACCTTTCATTTCTTTGGAATGTGCGATTCTGGGTGTATCGCTCCACTCGCCGCCTATACCTACGAATCCGATTTGCCCATGTATACACTTTTTGCTTCAGGAAGTCGATGCGCTCTGTGACATGGGATATATAGTCTTGGGGGTTGACATCGATCCCCGAAAACGCCCGTCTCACAAAGCGCATCACTCTTGGGCGATTATTGCCCTCCCTGAAGCAAATTAGTTTGCCGATGAGTGCTCTGGCCCCACCAATACGACGTTCGATCCTGCACTGCCAAGCCGGTACGGCTGGTTTCGGTCGTGTAGCTCGGTCATCTGCAAATTTGACGTGAGCTACACGACATGCCGCTACAGCCACGCAGTACATGATCGAATGTGTATCAGTGAGGTCTTCGCAGTCATCAAAATATTTTGACAACTGCGAATCCAGAACAGCCACCAGCGCCCTATTTTTGTTATGCATGGGCAAACGAGGTAATCGTGGCCTAAGTTCGGGTGGCATGTAGCGATATTCCCGAATAGCACACTCCAAAGCACTCCTCAATTCCTCATTGCACTGGGTACTTACGTTTGTAACCATGTCACTACTCGCCTCGTCAGCGTGGATGGGAGTATGGTTGGGCTGTGGCGGCTCGTGTCTGGCGGCGGCGAGGCGGAGCTGAGCGACGAGGCCGGAGGTGGTAGGCGTGCTTGCTTCGCTGCGGCGGCTCGTGTCAACATGACATCTTCGGTTTTCTCATTTTTGACAACAATTTTCTCTTCACAAATTTTCGAAAATATTAATTATCATAACAACAATAATTGTTATTGTTGTTATTCTTCGTGTATTAGTATTATTATTTAGGTTTCGATGTGTATGATCTTTCATTCAAGTCAAGCAGTTCTAAAGTTCAAACTACCTACATAATAATAGTAGAAATGCTTCAAAACACTTTTAATAGTTTTATATTCCTAACAAACAATACTACGCTATAATGATCGCAAACTAGATCAGTATCTGCTGCAGATATAAAACTGGTGGTGTGCCAAACTCGCTATAGCGAATGTGTGCTGAATATTAAGTCCACATGAATATCTCGATGCCGTAATATCGATCGCTGATGAATCTCTAGTTCAATGGGCCATAGTTTGTGCTACGAACTATGGCCGTTAACTTCTGGGGCCACGAAGATTAGCACACTATATTGGAAGACATTAAGTAGGTAGGTACCTACCTCGTACTTACTTATCGGAATCGCAAACTAATACTTTTTTGACATTTTCCTACATTAGCAAATTCCCTAATGGCTTCACTCTTGCCGAAATCATAGTACTTAGGTACCTATCTTCCTATTTAAAAGCGTTAGTCAAATACAGCAAGATTTGCCACCTTTTGGAAAAAAAAACGGTGGTAACGGATAATCAGACACGAACGGAGTTCCGTCCAATTTAAGTCATCAGGTAGAACGAAAATATAAAAAAGAAACAAAAAGCCCGACTGCAAAGATGCAAACAAGAAGAAAATCATGCTGTGCAGTCGGAGGATACATATTTATTTAATAAAACTTCATACAACATACAGGTTCATAGGCGTACTTAATGCCTGAGGCATTCTCTACCAGTCAACCAAGGAAGGTTGAGAGATAACATGAGAGGTGCACAAAAAATAGAAATAATTATGAACTATGCGAGATGGCTGACCAAAATTATAAATTGCCGCAAACTTCACAGCATGATTTTCTTCTTGTTTAAATCTTTGCAACCACCACAATACTCCTTTCTTTTTAACGGCACTTATCTAAGAACACTTGGGCGGATTTTCTATCTAACGATGTCATAGTTATTAAGATACGAGTAAGTCAAGTGGTTTCAAAGATATGAGGTAATAAAGAATATTACAAACATACAAGATACGCGCGAAAAACATAACCCTTGCCATGCAACCGGGTAAAAAAAAATGAAATAAAATTAATCCTTGCTTATTTCTTGTTGCTACGGGCCGCGTACATTAATGACGCATTAGGTAATGTCAATTTTATATTTATTTATGAATATACTATACAGCAGTGGTGGCTCAGTGGTAACGGCCGCGATTTACAAGTTGTAGGTCGTGGGTTCGAACCCAGGCAGGCGCTTTACTTTGTGTAAATTATTCCATCACCACATTCACCTCTGCTAACAGTGAACGTTGTGAGTGAAAAACATCGTGAGGAAACCGGCATGTCTTAGAACTAATAATTCGAAGACATGTGATCCAACCCGCACTGGGCCCGCGTGGTAGATTACGGCCCATTCCCTCTCACAGAGTGGAGGTATGCACGCACAACAGACTGTATGGTAGTCTAAGTGCGGCAAAGGGGTCCATCTATCCTATCCTATCCTATCCTTAATCTACTGAGCAACGATTTCTGACATTTCATTGTCATTAGGTAAAGAAAAAACGCGCCCAACTTAAGCATTTGAAGGAGGTTTGCTCAAAGCACAAGATACAAGACCAAATAAACCGTTCAACTTCTGCTCCTTTCTAGTTTCCTCGAATTGTCACATGTTACTAGTCCGTGGAGACGCAGGACGATACCATCGACATCCGGACTGTGCCGGCTGCTGCGGAGCTAATAATGCACAGTTACCACATTTAAAAAAAACTTAAGAGATCGATCAACTTCATAATTTCAGCCGAAAGACGTCCACTGCTGAACAAATGCTTCGCCCAAGTGTCGCCGTACCTATGTGATAAACTAATCCCATACTAACACTACGGGGCTATTAAGCCTGAACATCACCTCGATGATCGGTTAACATGAATACCAGTGTGTCAGGACACAGGAGGCATGTGTTTATTCGACAAATTACAAAGCAACCCGGATCTTCTGTAACGAAATTCACGATTAGCAGAATCCTTTTTTCCCTGCGGAATTATGATGGTGTTGACACGTTATTATAGTACGGCCCATGACATTACCACGTCGTAACATTACGAGTACTTATAATTTAAGTAGGTATCTACCTAAGTAAGTAAGTAATATTTGTATTGCTTGCCATTCAAGTACTTTAGTGATTTGGTGACTAGATATTGTTGACCTTAACAAGCGTTTATCAAACATACTCGTAACATGTAGGTAAGTTTACACAGATGGCCAAGGTTCCCTAAACCAATAAAAAGGATGTCTTAATCAAGAGTGAAGAGGCATTGATCGATAGGTTACCCACGTCAGCAGCGGTGGCGTGTGAAGGTTAACCCCAAATAGTCGGACTGACACGAAGACAGCTATATAAACTGCCGAAGGCAATTACCTATCTGCAGCTATTATATCCTATGTATAGCTAGGTATCTATCTACAAGTGCGGCGAACATAAGTAGGTATCATATTCTAATAAAAGCTAGAAGTTAATGTAATTTTAATAAACCGGCTTCTACCGGGCGGCGGCTCCGCTCACGTAGCTAGCCATACCATTCGTCCGGCTTGATATAGATATTTGGCCTTCTGTCCGGATATTTATACCGGACTCTTATAGATAATAAGCTTCTCCTGCCTTTCATAATTTGCTAGCTATTGCAGTAGGTATGCAAAGCAGCACTATTAACATTGTTCTGCAGCCTTATTGCGTAATGAATTCGGCAAGGCAAAAGGCAAAGAGTATGAACAATCGACCAATCACATGCGAGATGTGAGACGTGTTTGTGCACCGACTTTAGTAGGTACTTACTATTTTTTACTATAATATCTCCTGCGAACTTAAGGGCCTTCCACCGATTTAGTGCTGTAAAACGGAAACACGGTTCTAAAACTTACTCCTTAGTAACAGCTTTCTTTTTAACCTAAAAGGTGTGAAAAAAATATTGACTCATTGTCTGCACCTATTTGTGAAACATGTTTTTTTCAGGTAACTAATCGTTTTGCTTTAAAACAATAATTAAACACGATACAGCACGATATTTTTTAGCTACTTTTGGATACACTTCTAAAACGACTTAGATGTTTAAAAATATTTCTACACAGCAAAATTGATGGCTAGAATTTCTTCATAACTGAAATACCACAATGTAAATCAAAGAATATAATGCGAACAAAACTGTCCAAAAGGAGGTTTGATACTGATATTCTGGCTCCGAACGAGCGCACGGCCAGTACTGCGTTAACATTGGGGATAATATTCGCCTTAACTAATATCCGTTACGGTTGGCATCGTAGCCGAAATTCCTTTGAGAAGATTATTCTTTTGGTTAATTGGTAGAATTAAGATTGTCGTGCCTGCAAAATCGTTGATTTTTCAGAATTCCATTGTTGCTTGAGGATGCTGTTGCCCATTCTCTTGACACACAAAACACGAAGAGGCCTGTTAAGGCAAGGGATGAGAGGGTTCTCGTCAGTCTTCAAGTTAAGTAGGCACCTAGTAAAGCTAAATTCAAACATAAAGGCGGTTTGGAACGAGAGGAGAGTATCACATTCATGTGACAGCGAGGATGGGGAGTGGGGTACTTCACGGCCGCCAATAAGTTTCAGTCGACCTATACCTACCAAGTATTCCAAACAAAAAGGCCTTGTTGCTAAAAAGAGCTTAGTATACATAGTGCCCGCCTAATATATTCCTGCCTGCACCTACTGTATTTAGCAGAAGTAGGGACTCCCTTAACCACACTTAGACATTTATTTGGTTATGTGCATGGTCTCTGTTCGCCCTCCAAAACACATACATCTTTCGCCTTTTATCTATTACAGCTAATGAAGCATTTACTTTAAAGTCAAAGGGTTTATAGAAAATGACAATAAACAAAAACCAACAACGACGAACAATTCCTGCAATTTTGTACAAATTTACTTAACAGCTAATAGTTACTAAAGTTACTTTAGTATTGACAAATAGAAGGAGTGCGGCACACCACGGAACCCAACACGCCGGCCGCTTCTGGCTCAGTTGGAATATAAAACTTTACGGCCGTTTGATTGACATTTATAACATAACTGCTTCCGAGGCTTGGGCGGGTCTCGACTGCAAGGGCGACCATGCCTCGAGAGAATTGAGGATAACCTCAAACGCAAAAATGGCGTCTGTAGTACAGACTTGTGAAAGAAAATAAATTATTTCAGGGATTTATTTAACTGGCGAAATGCGGAAGTACTAATAAGCGCACAGTGCACTCCCTGCCCAGTCCTTCGAGGAATACAGGTTATATATGGAATGACTAGCTTCTGCCAGTGGCTTCGCCCGCGTGAATGTCGAAAGTTATCCCTTGGAAACATATTCCCGGAATAAAAGTATCCTATGTACTATTCCTGACTATAATCTATCTCGGTGCCATATTCCATCCAGATCCATCCAGCCATTTGGGCGTAAAGAAGTAACAACCATACAAATACACACACACTCACAAACTATTGCCTTTATAATATTAAGTGTGATTGCATGTATCATGATATAGTTTTAATTCAGCATCGACAAGTGCACGTTGTTGGATAAAATGCCTCTGACCCCCGTGGATGTCCCCAATTCTCCATTTAAGACCGTAAGGAGTACCTCCGGGATCTAAAGTAGGTCACTATGATGCTGTTTTTGTCACTTTAAGCCTCCCCGGGATCTCCTATTATTTTTTTAAAAAGGTTTAGGATGCTCAAGACTAACTGACGTACTGAGAGCTGAAATAGTTTTCAATTACGTATGAATTTTTGTAGTTATGCCCCATAATTAAACTATAATGATACTGAAAACATCCTTATACAAACCTTAACAAAAAATCACACCCTCTGACACACTCACACACTCAAACATTCAGCCATACTATACATCTACTAACATTTGTCTCGCATAGTTAACCTAGATATTAATCAGAATAAATAAAACTTTGAAATGTATAATACCTTACTACATTCTGTCAGCGCGCTTAATACATAATTTATAAAATGAAAATGTAAAGGGGTGGGATCCTGGTGTCCTGAAACACAGGCCAGGAGCCTATGGACGCTCACAATATACTGTTAATACCTTGCATGTCTGAGTCGACAGTTCATGTATAAGCATATTTGACAAATAAATTATCTTTCTTTCTTTCTTTCTTTAGCTTCGGCACCAGTCTCCCACAATATATACTTACCGATGTTGTGTATCATTGTCGAATCTGACCGATGTAAGATGATTTATGTATGTTGTGGTGAGATATTAAATAAAAAAAAAAGATAATTAGAAGCCGACCATTAATGAGGAGAGAAACCAATGACCAAATTTAAAATATAGGCATTTTCACAACCGCAGTCGAAGAAAAGTTTAATGGATTTAACCGTCTATATTTAAAGCTTAGTTAAATTTAAACTATTCTACAACTTTCCCATCGTGCTATGACATAGCAATGTTACTTTTAAATCATTATAGAAATAGCACCAGTCCGGGCGAAGTCGGAACGTTTGGACGCAGAGATGGGGCGCGGGCGCGGGTGAGGGGTGGTGGCGGCGGCGACGTCGCGGGCAGAGGATTAGCACCGGGTGACACTGCGCCCAGGCAAGGACGCAACCTTAGTTTAACACTTGGACGGGGTTGCCATACTGTGCAAGTAGAGATCTCATTTCATTTATTAGATATAGGTGAACTATAAATTGGTTACAAAGAGGGAAGTGCATATACTACAGGCTCACTCAGGAACTAAACGGGCACGATTTCTTCGGCGAGTATCTCAACAGGATTGGGCGAGAGACTACGACAAATTGCCATCACTGCGGAGATGGCCTTGACTCTCCTAGCACAAGCTCGAGGAATACCCCGCGTGGGCTTCTAAGCGGCAGGTTTTGGTTGCCAGGATCGGGCGCGACTTGTCTCTGCCAGTGTTTGTTCGGAGGCAAGCTGGCAGAGACAGAAAACTGGAGAAATGGCCTCCTTCTGTGAGACCGTGATGGTTCAGAAGGAGGACGGCGAGCGGGATCGTGAGAGGGATCGGCCCTCTCACGATCCCGCTCGCCGTCGCTCGGAGAAGGCATCGTGGAGGCAACTGCCTCGACGCCTAAAACGCCGAAACCCCGCCTGCCCATGATGCAGAGTCACGGGTGATCAGATTGGGGAATCTGTCCGCCCACCATGTGACTCTAGGAAAGACGATGGCACAGTGATCACTTGCTGCCGTGCACAGCGAGGCTCAGGAGAGACGCTTCTCAGTCTCCCCAGGGATGTGCCCTGACAGGTGTTTCACGGAGGGGTTGCCGGACTGGTCTTTTAAGAGTCCCACACTCCCTGGTCTTCTCCCTAAAAGTCCAGGCGCCTTTTGAAGGTTTACCCCGCAAACAAAAAATAATAATAAAATAATGGTGAACTATAAATGTCATCGGCACACAAAGATGAAGATAGATACGCCTAGCTATGTCTCGCTCTGAAGGGCAAAGGCTTTCATTTTCTCCTTCCACTATTCCCGGCCTACTGCGGTCGCGGGTTAATCCTTTAAGGAGGTGTCCAGCTCATACCACCGCCATCTTTTTTCTGCGTCTGTCACGTTTTTGTTTCCTGTTATTTTATTTGGGAAAACAAACAATCGTACATTGTATATTATATCTAGATACACAGTATGCTATGATTAAATGTACAATCCACTACGTTTCCACATGTTACTAGCTTATATTAGATACAGTTTTGGGATATTAGATGTATTTGGGATATTCATCTAATATCCCAAATACATCTAATATCAACGTTGTACGAGGCGAAACACTCACGTACAACAAGTAACAGCGGGGATGAGGAATGTGGTACTGCGCAGCGCACTTCACAGCCGCCACAAAGTTTGACGCATATAGTGTATGCCACACCCTTTTTTTCGGTGGCTGAAGACAAACTACAAGAAGTCTCTATGTTATCCACCCGCTGGTTAGGTTTGAGGATCATGATAATAAAATATATTTAGAATTGACAAAGATTGTTACGAAACTCCTTTATGTATTCTTGAATTATTACTTGCAACAACCTTTTCATTTTCCTTGGCAACTTGGCGAAGTACCTATAAAAGAGTATCTAGCTTATGCCAAGATAATTAAACAGCTTAATATTTAGCTGGCCCGCTTTAGTCTGAAGTGAATCTTCTATTATTTACATGCGTAGGTATAGTCTCTCACGATTTCACGTAGTCTCCCCAATAAGACCTATAAGCGGATTGATTTTGTGTATCCGTCTGGTTCAATATAGCTCCTAAACGGATGAATCTATTTTGATTAAGTTTTTTTATAAAGGTGAAATTATCGAGAGTGTATGATGAAAATCGGTTCAGCCGTTCAAAAGATGTAGGCGTTTTACTGCATGAATCGGGGTATTTTCGCAAGATATCGTATCATAATTATGTGTTCGATAGATTGTCGATCGAAGCGTATCTACTACTAGATAAATTAATTACATTTAAAAGCATGAATAAAAATGTTTCGATGTCTTTTTTTTTTATTTTACGTGTTATTTAACCTATATTATTCCATATCTGGTCTAAGGCCTCCCCCTTATTTTATCAGCTAACTTTATCTCCTGCCATTTCAGATAGGTTTTATAGTCTGGCAACCCTAGTCTTAGCGGATCATGCTCGGCTGATCGAGCACGTCTATCACTCCCTCCACCCATGGCTTGGCCGTGCCAATTGGTTCCAACTCCTACCTCAGAACACCTTGACATTCTACTAGCGTGCTCATAACTTTACATTCAAATTATTTTGAATTTAAGTGGGTTGTTCGTGAAGTTAAATACAGTTTTAGCAATCTATGTATATTAAAATTAATAAGAGCCCGGTGATTCTATTAATATCTGCGGTTTTACTACTGAAGTAGGAATTACCTACTAAGTTAATTTACTAAAACCACCCTTGGTGGTGCATGTTACCCTCCCCTTTGAATTTTATTTGCAATGCATGCACTCATGACATAACACTTAGAGGTAAATAATTGTGTTCTTATCAAATACGTGTGAGGTTAATATTAGTCCTCTCCTCACTATTGTACAAAGTTATGTACTTATACCCTTTTTTTAGGGTTCCGTAGTCAACAAGGAACACTTACAGTTTCGTCATATCCGTGTCTGTCGTCCGTCCGCAGCTTAGCTAAGTGACTTTTAGTACAAGAAAGTTAAAATTTGGCATGGATATACATATAAATCACGCCGACAAAGTGGTAAAATAAAATCATGAAAAAAAACCCTCCCTCCTGTACACGTAAAGTGGGTTTGTTTTTTTTCTCGTGTATCGCATGGTGTAGGGTAGCGCTAGATAGGCCATTCAAAAATATTACGGGTCAGTGAAAACCATTTTTAGATTCAATTATTCGTTTGCGTAAAATCAAGCTCCAAATTACAAATTTTTCATCTGCTCCCCAGAATCAAGTGCTCCTCCCCCCCCCCCTCTCTGGCAGCTAAATGGTTGCTTTTGGATATGTGAAAAAGTCACGGCAGTAGAGTTAGTTAGCAAAGTTAAAACAAAATTAAAAGGTAAACTATCACAGCTAAGTAGACTTTACAAATTTACGAGTAATAGTCGACCAACTTATAAAATTAATATACTTGGAAAATTAAAAAAAAAAAGTTTCGTGTTGGTAAATGTAGCTGTTTGTACGGAACCATCGGTGCGAGACTCCGACTCGCACTTGGCTGGTTTTTTTTTTAATTATTGGAGGAACATCAAAAGGCACCTGGACTTTTGGGGAAAATATCAGGGAGGATTTATACGTGACTAGAACTACTGCGGTGATCACCATCAGGGCATGGAAGGACCCTGTGACTTCTTAAAAGACCACTCCATAAACCTCTCTGTTACCTAATACCTATACCTAATCGTTTTATCAACTGAAGGTCAAATCTTTAATGCAAAAATCAGCCAGGAACACAAGCTTTAAAAAAAAAAGATAAAGCTTCATTGCCTCGGCTCTTTTCTGGTGGTCCCCACTTTTAATTCTGGCGTTCAGGAGATGCAGTCGTTTGGGAATAGTGCGGTGGGATTGTCCCAAAAAAGAAAGGCTTTAAAATATTGCACACCGTCATATTCTTTCCTATCTCTATTCAGACATTTACCCCAAAATAGTAACAAAGAAGCAAATTCCCTACATTTCATAGGTACGTCCGCACAGCCTCCACTTTCCCGAGATAACGTAGGTACCTGCGAGCTTGGGGGATCCCCTCACAGTGCTTACGTCCACGTCGTATCCCCTGGAAACGTCCCAGTTCTGACCACCGTAACGGAGTGGCAGACTGGGTACGGCCAAAGTGCACTGTGCGATCGTTGCTTTTTATTTTATTTTATTGCGGATTCAGCGATCATTGCGGAGGCTATGCCTAAACCCTCGCGGGACGCCTGCGGGCGGTTTAAAAAAGGCCCTTCTCAGGGCCAACCCAAAGGCCCTTCTCAGGGCCAACCAAAAGGCCCTTCTCAGGGCCACCCAAAAGGCCCTTCTAAGGGCCAACGCGACGCTTCAGCGTCGGAGGAAGGGCGGACCTTCTACGGAGAAGGGGCGGATGACCTGTCGGACTCCGACAACGAGTCTGTTGTGTCGGTGGCCAGCTCGATGGAAGTCGAGCAAGGTGTGCGATCGCAATCGCGGAAGCGGGCCTTCCTCAAGGAAGGGTCCGACGGCTCCTCTGCGTCGAGTTCGGCGAAGGAGCCGAAAAAGAAGGCTAAGGCCAAAAAGCCGGTGACAGAACCGGACATCCACGTAGTGGGTCTAGCGGATGCCCAACGCCAGCTGGATCTGGCTCGGCGTACGCAGCTCCAACAGGAGCTAGAGGAGCGCGTAGCTGCCAAGGAGCAGCGAGCGCGCGTATCCCGGGCCAGCTCTGGGTACGGCGCGTCCCGGGTCGTCTACTCGGACCATTCCCTGGCCGAGCTGGAACGGATGGCGGTGGAGGACGAGGAGGAGATAGTGGTGGTCGCCTCCAAGTCCTCCAACCTGAAAGGGACTTTTCAGAAGTCCCTTAAATGCAGGGCCGCCAGCATGCGGTCTATTATAGCGGAGCTGGTGCAGCGCACGGCGACCGATGAGACAAGGCAACTGCAGGCGAGGGTCGATCGCCTGCAGACTGAGGTCAGTCAGCTGCACCAGAAGCTGGCTGATGCAACGGCCCGGCCGACCATGGCTGAGGCCACGGCCCGGCCGACCATGGCTGAGGCCACGGCCCGGCCAATCATGGCTGAGCCGAGACCTGCGGCAGAGGGCCCTGCCTCCTCCAACCTTGAGGATATCATCCGCAAGGTGATAATGGAGGAGAGGGCCTTCACGAGGGCCTGCATAGCGGGCATAGAGGACCGGCTCCTGCCGGAGAAAAGCTACCGGCTGCCTCTAGCGGGGGACAAGAGGAGGGGTGAGCCGGGGCCGACCTCACAGAGGGAGGAGGACCCCCTCCTGCCTTCCACCACCCCGACCAACCAGCAGGGCTGGACGAAGGTGGTCAGCAAGGGGAAGGGCAAGGGCAAAAAGACGGCAGCGGTCAAACCTGCCGTCCCCGCCACCGCCCCTCCGAGCCAGTCGCAGTCGAGTGCCAAGGGCAAGGGGAAGGGGAAGGGGAAAAGTTCCCCCCCAGCCGTCCCTGCCACCACCCCTCCCAGCCAGTCGCAGTCGACTGGAAAGGGAAAGGGGAAGGGGAAAAGTTCCCCCCCAGCCGGCGCCAAGAGGAAACTCGTTCCTCCCAAGTCCGCAGCCGTCGTGGTGACGCTCACCGCGGAGGCTGCGGAGCGCGGTGAGACCTACGCGTCCGTCATGATGCGGGCGCGTACCAATGCCGATCCCACCAAATTGGGGATTGGCAAGGTCTCATGCCGCCGGACACAGGCTGGGGCTCGGATATTCGAGTTCCCGGGGGTGGAGGGCGGCAAGAACGCGGACCTCTTTGCAGCTAAGCTGCAGGAGGTCATCGCGGACGCGGCCAAGGTGGCCAGGCCGGTGAAGTCCGCGGCCATAGAGGTGACCGATCTAGACGACTCGGTCACCAAGGAGGAGGTGGTGGCGGCGGTCGCAGCCATAGGGGGCTGCGATGTCGCAGCGGTCCAAGGCCGGGGCATCAGACCGGGCCGCGGTGGCATGGGCACCATTCGCCTGGAGTGCCCAGTCGCCGTTGCCAAAGCCGTCCTCGATAAAGGACGGCTAGCTGTCGGCTTCAGCTCGGGTGCAGTCCGGGCACTTGAAGTCCAGCCTCTGCGGTGCTTCAGGTGCTTCGGCATCGGTCACACCCGGGCCCTCTGTCCGTCCAGCATAGACAGGACGGACAGCTGCTACCGCTGCGGCAAGGAGGGGCACAAAGCCGCCTCCTGCAAGGCCGCCACGCCGCACTGCGCGGTGTGTGCCGCCAGTGGCCGCCCTGCGGGCCTCATTATGAAGGGGAGGAATTGCAGTCCTCCCCTCAAGAGGGGCAAAGCGCAGGCGCCGACCCGGCCTGTCGCCGCCATCGCCGTCCCAGACGCTGGGGCCACGGCGGCTGTTGAGGAGGGGGGTGCGATGTCCGATTAATGCATAGAGTCGAACATCGCATCCTTCAGGCGAACACCAACCACTGCAGAGCGGCTCAGGATCTGCTGATGCAGACCGTGGCCGAGTGGTTGGTGGACGTGGCGGTGGTCGCCGAGCCGTACTCGATACCTGGCCATTGGCTGGGTGATCGGGACGGCTTGGTGGCGTTGGTGTCGCGGCCTGCCACGGACTCCCCTCCCCTCTCGCTTTTAGAGAGGGGACCGGGATACGTGGCCGCCGCGTGGGGAGACATAGCCCTGGTGGGGGTCTATTTCTCCCCAAACCGCCCTCTAAGGGACTTCGAGAGTTTTCTCGAGGTCCTTACGGCAGTCGTCGGGAGGGCGGCACCACGCCAGGTCGCCGTGTTAGGCGACCTGAATGCAAAGTCGGCGGCCTGGGGCAACCCAGCCGCCTGTTGCAACGTCCGGGGACGCGCCGCCGAATTTTGGGCGGCTTCGTGCGGCGTCTCCCTCCTAAACAGGGGGAATGTTCACACGTGTGTGCGGCATCGGGGAGGGTCAGTGGTTGACGTCTCGTTTGCCACCCCCGTGCTAGCCGCCCGCGTTGTGAACTGGCGGGTGGAGATGGTGGAGACCATGTCGGACCACCGCTACGTGCGGTTCGACATCTCCACCCAGGGCCCGCGGGGGGGAATGGCTCGCTCGGGCCAATCTCCCTTCCCGCGGTGGGCTCTCACCCGCCTGGACCGGGAGGCAGCTCAGGAGGCGGCGTTCCTCCAGGACTGGCTCTCGCCCCCTGTGGAGGCCCTGGACGTTGACGCCGCAGCGGTCCAGCTCCGAGGGTCCCTGACCGAGGTATGCAACTCCAGCATGCCTCGGTCACGCCGTCCGCCTCCACGTCGCGCCGTATATTGGTGGACGGAGGAGCTGGCGGGGCTCCGGGCCGCCTGCGTGGCGGCCAGACGGGCCTACACGCGGAGTCGGCGGCGCACCCACCGATTACAGGCCGGGGGGGACCGCCTCTACGCCTCTTACCTGGAGGCAAAGACGGTCCTCAAGTCGGCGATGTGCGCCGCCAAGGACTCAGCGAGGGCCGAGATGCTGGAGGGCCTCGACAGGGATCCGTATGGGAGGCCATATAAGGCGGCGCGGAACCAACTGCGCCCCTTTGGTCCCCCAGTGACGGAGACCCTGGAGCCGGCGTTGCTGGATGGGGTGGTCCGGTCCCTGTTTCCGCGCAGGGCCGACTTCACCCCACCAACGATGAACCCCCCAGGGGGGGTGGTGGCAGCGCCGGAGGAGGAGGTCCCTCCGGTATCGGTGGAGGAACTTCGCGCGGGGATCCTGAGCCTCCGCGCGAAGAAGACGGCTCCTGGACCGGATGGCGTCCCCGCACGGGTGGTGGCCATCGCAGCGTCCCTCATGGAGGAAAGGTTTCGGGACCTCCTCAGCGCGTGTCTTACGGCTGGGAGGTTCCCGAAACTGTGGAAGGAGGGGCAATTGTGCCTCCTCCGGAAAGAGGGACGCCCGGTGGATTCCCCCTCGGCATACCGGCCCATCGTTCTGCTCGATGAGGTCGGTAAATTGTTCGAGGGGATCATCGCCACCCGGCTAAATAGCCAGTTGCGGGAGGTAGGGCCGGACCTGTCGGGCGCCCAGTTCGGATTTCGACGGGGGCGTTCGACGGTCGACGCCTTGGCCCTGCTGAAGGTCCAGGTGCAGGAGGCGGTGGAGTCAGGGGGCGGAGTGTTGGCGGTGTCATTCGACATCGCCAACGCCTTCAACTCCGTGCCCCACTCTACCATATTGGAGGCACTCCGATACCACGGAGTGCCCCAATATCTGCGGGTGATCCTGGCCAGCTACTTGGAGGACCGAGAGGTCCTCCTCGTGGACAAGACGGCCAGGATCAGGCGCTACGGCGCGGAGTCCGGTGTTCCGCAGGGGTCGGTTCTAGGCCCTCCCCTGTGGAACATCGGTTTTGACTGGCTCCTGCGAGGAGCCCTCCTCCAGGGCACGAGTGTCATCTGTTACGCAGATGACACTCTCCTCACTGCCCGGGGGAGCAGCTTTGGGGAGGCGGCCTGTTTGGCCTCGGCGGGCGGATCCTTGGTTGCAGAGAGGATCCGCCGCCTGGGATTGAGGGTGGCGCTGAACAAGACCGAGGCCGTGTTCTTCCACGGGCCTCGGCAGCGCTGCCCTCCAGATGCCCACATAGTCGTGGAGGGCGTCCGAATAGCGGTGAAGGCCCAGATGAAATATCTGGGCCTAGTGCTGGACAGCAGGTGGCGCTTCGGCCCGCACTTCAGCGGGCTGTCGACGCGCCTGCTGAAAGCCGCGGACGCCCTCTCATGGCTCCTCCCCAACCTCGGGGGGCCGAGCGGACGGTGCCGGCGACTGTATGCCGGCATCCTACGCAGCATGGCCTTGTACGGGGCGCCCATCTGGGCGGACTCCCTCCAGAGGAGGGAGAATGCAACCGCCATCCGCAGGCCACAAAGGGCCATTGCACAGCGGGTGGCGAGGGCCTACCGCTCAGTGGGCTTCTCGGCGGCGTGCGCTCTGGCGGGCACCCCTCCCTGGGAGTTGGAGGCATGGGTGCTCGCCAGAGTGTACGAGTGGACGGCGCGGCGTAGGGCGCTGGGTGAGCGCCCCGCCATGGAAGAGCGGGAGGCCGTGCGGCGGGAGGCGAGGGACGCCATCGTCCTCCATTGGGCGGAGGACCTCGCCACCGCCGCCTTTGGACGCCGGACGCTGGACGCGCTCGGGCCAGTCCTGCAGGGTTGGCTCGAGCGGCCACATGGTTTCCTCTCGTTCCGTTTGGTGCAGGTGTTGTCCGGACATGGTTGTTTCGGAACGCACCTGCACCGGATCCAGAGGGAGGAAACCCCAGCGTGCCACCACTGCGGCGCGGCGGAGGACACGGCGCAGCACACCCTCGAGGTGTGCCCAGCATGGGCTGAGCTGCGCCGTGCCTTGATCGATGTTGTCGGGCAGGACCTCTCGCTTCCCAGTGTGGTCAACTCCATGCTGGGGAGTGAGGAGGCCTGGACGGCGGTTGCCTCCTTTTGCGAGGACGTGATGTCGCAAAAGGAGGCGGCGGAGCGGGCGCGGGAGGACGATCCTCTCGCGCCGCCGCACCGCAGGCGAAGAAGGGGTGGGAGAAGGCGGTTGTACGATCGTCTCCTCCCACCTCCTGGTGGTGACTAGCGGGCGACAGGCGCGGGGGCGCCTTCGCTCGCATTGCACGAGTCACCACCCTCGTCGGGCGGGAACGGCCGAGCACTCGCGGTCGTTCCCGGGCCCCTCCACTGAGGGAGGGGCGTGAAGGCCCCGCTGTAAAGGCGGGCGGTCGTCGGCGGGGGACTGGACGTAAAGGCTCTGCCAGTTTCCCAGTCCTCCTCCAATTCAAGACGATGCGGGAGTGCCGCTGGGTTATTTTAGTGGGTATACCGGACTCATTCCGGGGAGTCCCACATACCCCCCCCATTCCCCCAATGGGTGGGTATGCGTAATGCATTTTTTCCCAGCGAGATCAAAAAAAAAAAAAAAAAAAAAAAGGTACCTGCGAGCTACTTTACGCCGAGCGGTCTCGAAGGGCCCATTGACTCTGTAATATCTAAGCCAGCACTACTTTACGCCGAAAGGGGCTAAATAACAGAGTTTTGTACCGAACTAGAGTTTATGAAACAGTTTTAAGCTGGGGGATAAAAAGTTACTGTTTTGCATTAACTAGACAGCTCGGACTTAGCCTGCTCTGAAAATTCACGAGTTAGCGTATTGTGTGTAGACAATACGTTAACCTTGCCATCAATATTCATTGCACGGTGAAACTAGACGCAGCCACAACGCTTTTCCATGAATTTTCACACCAATATCAATTTCCCGTCAATACAAAGCAGTTCGCACGAACTAGTTTGATCCGGTAACAAGCCATTGCAACATACCCGCTATGCAGGCTGTACCCTCCCTGGGTTGGAGGGTGGGTGTATGAATGACGCACCTGTGCAGGAGGCACGGCGCACTGCGGGTCAATGTCGGGCCACATCCGAAATTCCCCCAACCCCCGCACAGCACTCGGGATGGGGGCGAAAAGGACAGCGTTATCGCCCGCTCCTCTAGCCCCGCGGTAAAATTGGTTTACCTTTATAGGCATCAGCGAGTGCGATGGGATCTAAATGTTCCGTTTTCAATTTGCTTCGGCGTACGTCTGATGAGGGTCAGGGTGATACGTCATACCTCTGTGTTTCTTTTATGTGTTCATGTTTTATGAGCTCATCGCTGGACTGGGCTGTGGATAGGGTAGATTAGTTTGGCCCTTTGTTTAAATATTTTAAACGATGCCGTGAAAGGGTAAGTTTTTAGGTGGGATGTCAAATTATTTTGTCTAGAGAAACTGTTGAAAATAGGTGGAAGTTGTAGCTCCAAAATGACTTAAGGCAAGAATACCCGCCATGGGAACATTGGTCTACTATATAGAGAGTTGACAGTGAAAGTCCTTTCCAACCCAAATCCCAAAAATCATGCTTTTTGGAAGGATATCAAGCGTCATATGAGATCAGAGATCCAAAACAGGCTCTTTCACGAAGAAATCCACTGGATTCAAGACATTTTGTCGGAAATAACTCATCTAAATCGATTCAGAACGCAGCCGGTGATTGTCGCGGCGTGTCACGGCATTGTCGCGGGGTGTCACGGCATTGTCACGGCGCGTTGCGCAGTAACGTCGTCGCGCGGAAGGAAACACTTTATTAATGGCTCAGACAAATCGTCCGCGCGACGCCTTTCAACACGGTGCCGTGTGGAGTAGACAACGTGTATTTCAATAGTAGTATTATTGTATACGTGTTATAATAATACGTAATAAATCTTATTAATGATTAAATCATATATTAGTAATTAATCATATTTTTTTTCTACTTTGAAAGAACTTTTTTCGGACGCCGATAATATTATTATGCTAATGTGCCGCAAAATTTGCAGCCAAAGCAACCTCTGAGCTGTTGGCGGCGAAGTCACCGCGCCGTGGAAGTATCGTTTCAAGCCAACAAAATTTAATATATTTACCACAGCAGTACCTACGTGCCAGCGATACAATAATACGCTCTCTCAGGCCCCGTCATCTGCAGAACACAAAGGTCGTACCACAGATTATTAAATAGTTACGCGTAAATCATACGCCTACATAAATACTTCTGCACACTCTTGTTAATGTTGCCTGTGGGAACAATGATAGTTCCTCCAACCGAATACAGTCACAGAATTTCTAATAAATATATATAAGTTTGTAAGTAGATACAGTTCATTTAGAAGCTTTCCAATTTTAGGTCCGTTTAAATCCGTCAGTTATAACAGATTATAAAAACGGATTTAAAATGGGAAAGCTCGTTAGAAACAGAACATTACCAGTGTAACTACGTCGTATCTGCTACAAAAACCGATCAAATAAAATTGAACGGCTGTCGGCGTCACGCAATAAAAGAAAAAACTTCGCTGAATTTCTTGTTCCAACTGATGAGAACCTTTTTGTGTCACTTTCGGAAGAGGCGAGAGGACGAGTCTCCAATGATTCCCATTCACGTAATGTCTCCATACATTCATCTCAATTTGGACGAGCTTCGATTGAAATACTTACAATTTTCTTCTCAGAGGACATAAATTTGTCAATGAAAAAAGTTTCGAACAAAAAAATCTGCTACGATCTTTACATAGTGATTTTGCTTCCTTTACGTTCATTCATTGTAAGACAGCCTCATTATTCTCCTACCCTCATCAATTTGGAGTCTGCAAAGAACATTTTCTTCCTCCATACCAGCACTATTATCTAGAGACACAATCATCACGACTAATGAGATAATAAAACACACCATCAAAAATTCGCTAATCGTTTGCCTTCATCCCTAAGACGTAGTTGCCCACCTTCCAACAATGGAGCATTTAGCGGCGGCGCTGACGTATCGATCGCGAGGAGGCGCGTCCTTGGTCGGTGCAGCTGGAGCTACTCAGTTTTGAGATATCGATAGTGGACTCTCTTACAAATTACAAGTTCCAGGAGTTGAATGCGGGAGTATATCAAATGGACGGATATACTCCAGGTTGTTTGAGATACGAAGCTTAACTTTTTAATCAGTAAAGCCAAAAAAAATCTCGTGAATTTTCAGTGGACCTTGTGTGTTAGATAGGATGAAGAAAATAAGACCTAAGTCTGGGTGTTTTGGAGTAGGAAAATGAGTTCTCTGTGTGAGTTCTGAGATCTTCTGTTTGCGTCGATTTGACTCAAATTTTGTCTGACCAGTATGCATCCATCTCGATAGCTCTATCATTGGCTTGTTCAGTAATGTAGACAGGAGTTCAATCTGCTTAGGTACCTTGGTATTTGTAAAGATGATTCCTCTTGAAACTCATCGTTTGAATGTAGATATTTACTGGCATACATGATGGAAGTGAAGGGATTATTTCAGGAAGAAGGGAACAAAGTCAAAGTCAAATCCAAAAATATGTATTTCAACTTAAGCGGCACTTTCGAACGTCAACAATTAAAACTTACAAGTAATAATAATTGGTTCTACCATCTATTCAGAAAAGTAGCTTGTTGTGGAGAAGAACGGAAAAGAAACTCCACACTTACTCTTTAAAAAAAAAGTGGTTTACAATATTTACATAAGTACATACATTAATAAATTCATATATGTGAGGACGATGCACCCAGAATAGCACTAAATACTATACTAGCTGTTCCCCGCGGCTTTGCTACCGTGGACCACCCCTCAAGACCCGTTTTCAGGATTAAAATTAATAACTTTTTTACAAAAATTTCAACCCACTTCCAAACAAAAAAACTACAAAGTGAAAAATAACTTCAATTTCGGAAGTCGGTGTTCCTGTTTTCGTTTCTTCATTTTTTGATACCGACTTCCGAAATAAATTTAACTAAAAACGAAATACAGTAGGTACCAAAGACACCGACTTCGGATAAAAGTTATTTTTCGCTTTGTAGTGTTTAGCTGTAGAAGCCGGTTTAATTTTTTTGTTAAAAAGTATTTTTGATAAATTTGAACATGGTTCTCACATACTTACAAATATTGCAAACATAGGTAAAATTCCTAATTCAACAACAACGGAACAGTGTGTGAGTCAATAGAGGAATACAGTAACTATGAATGGATATATAAATTAACAAATAAGATTTTGTCAACACTAAAGATTGCCCTATGGAGCAGGCAAGGCATGCAACATTTTTGATATACGTCATAACTACTTGATGTATCAAAGTGAACATGAAATCAAAAGATAAGTATGTCTTGTTAGTAACTTTTGTAATCCTATTAGGAGAGCCTTTTTAAGGAGAGCCATTCGAGTTTCCAAATAATTTCGCTAAGGATGGCAGGAATTTTATTAGGGCTCCGCATTCCCTCGACGTAATGTGGATTTATGGCTGGGAAAGCTGAGAGGTAGCCCTAGCAACAGGCGAGGCGGCTGTGTAGTGTCTTAGTGAACTTGTATCTTATTCTTAGGGCTTGAAATACTACATCGTGTTTAGTCGTCGACAATATAAAAATAAGTATTTTCGTAAGTAAATGTATTTATATGTCGATCTAAAAATACGTACCTAGAAACCTACTCCGTGTTCCAGCAAGCATGTTAATAGCCATTGATCTCGGCTGCCATTTTTAAATCGTTAACAATCGTTACGGTTGTATACTGCCAGTCTGTTCTATGAACATATCACCGTGAAAACTTGAGGAGGAGTGAGCTTGAAGTGAACTCTGCACCATGTTGACAGATTGACAGCTCAATTCATATTCGGTTCACCTTAGTCTACTCGGTGAGTTTTAGAGAATAGCACTAACTACTGGAAGCCGACCCCTAGAAAAGGCTAGACAGATTGATTTCCATGTTCATTGGCATATTATAATTGATGTCATTTTGCGAAAGCGTGAAATCCTTGTCTTGGAACCATTTTTTATGTCTCTTCTGTAGAAATACTTGCTTCTTAATAGCATGCCTTTGTTTTCTTCATAGAGTTTGAAGACCTGTTGCGAACTCCGGTGTCACAAAGGGTAGCTAGATTGCAACAAGATGTTACGTCGAGAGCTTGATAGTAAAGTTGTTCCTTTATCCATCTGGCTTTGTGTTTCTGTACAGGGAGAACTGTTCTAAATATAGCAGTGGGTAGATTTGGATAGAAGATGTCTCGATGATGTTTAGCAGCATATCTAAGTATCTACTGGATAGTTCGGGAGCAAGCAATTTATTGAGTTAACTATCTCCGTATTTACTTTAGTAAAACATTATAAATATAACTATCACAAGGTTACGCCAATATTCCCAGAAGGTTAGTGAACATGAAAACATCATAGACATCCACTTTTTGCGTTTTATGTTTAACTTCCATTTAACCTCAGACCTGTGATGAGCCGAAGACAGAGTGGCTTGGAAGTAGCTCGTCAATGACTCCGTGAAAGCTTTCCAAGAGTAAGAAGACAACGAATAAGAAGAAGAACCAAATAAGTGCAAGCCTATTTCCGTCATCGTGAAATTCCACATAGAAAAACCTAACATGTTCAGTATTCAAATAACGAGCCAGGTAGTTTACGTTATTGATTCTTTATTTGCATTGCTTATCACTATAAATTCGAACATAGAGTCTATGTTAACCAGATATAACCCAACTAGGAGATACCTCAGTAAGTAAACCATTAACATTGACGGAGTCGCTCTGCCCGGGCCGCCGTGCGCCGCATCCCACGTCCTTGATGCCCGCCGGCCGGCTCTCGTTGCCTGCAGCGATACGCAATGCTAACCTATTCATATGAAGATACATATTACATTACGTTAGTTCGTTGATTTACTTATGTATTTTAGATAGGTATTCAAATAGTATAGATTCCCAGTTTTTGTACAAATATTTACAGCATTTTTTGTCTTTTTCGCCATTGTATGATAACGCGAATGCCCCAGAGAATGAATCTACTTTGACTCATAATGCCCACTAATTTTATTGCCGAATTTGGTAAAATAACGTTTAGTTGGAGCCATAAGTTTGTGTACCTATATGATATTGTTATCTATTAAAAGTCAGCAAGATACTGGATCCGAGCAGATAAGATTGACGTATCAGAGTGTCGTAGCGCAACCCTTTTGTCTAGCAGGACTGAGATATTCGTTACTCAAAATAAGTAGGCACTAAGAGGATTTAGACGTAAGGTTAGCGATTAGCAGAGCCTTCACGACTTAACAGACTCAAGAGCACCCGACAACAAGCCAACCTTGTTGACTCGCTAATCTTTCCGACGACACGACTTGATACGAGTTATTCTCGCTTCGATACGAGGCGACATTTAATTCATAATCCTTGCACATCGCACACACAGGTATGAATGAGTTGCTGAAGTATCGCAGTGGCGTGTTTATTGAGCCGGGAGAGGGCGCGGGGCTCGGGGCAGGGAGGGGGGAGAGACCCGCCCTTGACCCATAATTGCAGCGCAGTAATTTGTATTTATTACTGATCTTGTGGAGACACGCCCGTAAACAACGATCGCTGATAATTATGAAATTGTCTAAATTAGGTTACCGTACTGTTGCCAAATATGGAAGGAGGAAGCGCGGGTTCGTAAGGGTGAAAAAAGTAGAGGTAGGCTTTTCTTCAGGACTGGGATAGAACAGGTTCGAACACCACTCAATCTTTCGTTCTGCATCGGCTTGTTGTTCGTGATACAAAAATGCAATCAGCGTCTTTCTGAGATTGAATGAACCATTGATGAGAGATGATGTTAATAACAACATTGCTTAGACAGTGAGGGCAATAAGCAAGGTTATCTATACTTGATCATGTATAGCAGTAGGTAATGTTGTAATATTAAGCGGAGCTGTGACCGGGACGAGACGCGGTAGGCGCGACCTTGACCTGCATCTGCAACACAACGACATTACAGGTTACAGGGGCCGCCGATCACAAATTATGCGCGAAAATTTAAAAAAAATATTCGCTGTTATAAAAAAGGCTAATGGTAACCTGTATTCTCGTAGATTCATCATCATCAATTGAGCAGAAAGATGTAATTTCTGGATATAGGCCTCTCCTAAGCGTCGCCACTCCACATCGGGTGACTGTAAACTAGTCTCACAAAAATAATTCATCATCATAATTTTTTACAAAAGATCAATATGAATTTGGAAAAGACCATATTCTATGGAAAAGACTTTCTTTTCACTCTCTCAAAGTAACATGTTTATTGAGGAAATGTGCTACCAAGTTCGTATCCCTAAAATATTAACTTTTAGCAAAATATGTCAGTCGATTACTGCCACTGTAAGCTGTAGTGTATTTAGTTTATGAAGATGTAGTGTTCCGCAGCTGCGTCCAGCAGCCTTATTGCGTAATGAATTCGGCAAGGTAAAGGACAAAGAGTATGAACAATTGACCAATCACATGGCGAGATGAAAGACGCGATGTGGATTTCCGTCTTTGTGATTGGTCGATTGTTCATACGAATGAATTCATTACGCAATAAATCTGCAGACCTCCAGGGCGGGACACGGGATTCGGGTGGACCTTACTTGGCCTCCTGCAGCGTTGACGTATGAAACACCTGGTTACCCCTCCTTGGTCCCCGTTCCACCAATCAATTGAGTATTGCAGTATTTATGTAGAAGCGGTTTCACTGCGAGAAAGTCATAAATATAAACATAAATAGGTAACAAAAACATTTTTTAACATAATTAATTGGCACTAAGGTTAGTTAGGTGTTTATATATATATGTCTATAATGAATGATTTGTCCACCTGAACTATTTAACTGCCGAGCAAAAGTATCTCGTATATTTTTCAATTAGTATCTGTTTTCTCTTTCACTAATCAGTCAAAAGCGAGTCCAAAGCATCAACCCCCTTCTTTGAAATGTTCCCGCAGGTATACAAAGTTGGGTGGCAGAGACTACAGAATGCCACCTTAAACGATCCTACTTTCAAATACTAATAATATAACACTAAAGGTACACAAAATAAATAATAATCTCTAAAATGTATAAATAAGACGGGCACCCTTGCCGACTGGTAGGTATCGTAAAAGGCTACTACGAGCAAGGTATTAATTTCACAGGATAGGCAACATCTTTCCTCTGCGCTAACCGTGCGGGACATTTACGATCTTTTATTAAGATTAACGTTAAGAAATTGTATCTTTAGGTTATACAGTTCCAAACAAAACTTACTCAAATAATAGTAGGAAGTCTGCAAAAATTACTGGTTTTTGGACGCCTAGCCTCCTCTAGGGAGGTATAATAAAGGCATCAAGTGAGCGTTACAATAACTAAATGAATTTTGTTCCTAACTGCATCATCAGGTCATTATGATGCCTTCATACAGGATATAAGAAGAAGACGAAGAAAATAGAAATACATCCGTAGGTCGAACTTACACCCGTGTACTTTAAATACTGAAAGAACTTAGGGATGAAACATAATGTGCAAACATAAACACTAACTGTCGTAATAATTGTCTAAAAGTCTACACGTGTCTGTTTCAGCGGTTTTAGAAAGTTCGGGAGATCCACAACTAGGTACTGCGGACAAAATCATGTTACTTGTACCTATCTACTACATCTATCGTATGTAAGATTATGTAACAGCGTCTCTCCCTCGGGTGTGAACTAGCTCTGCTAACTTTAATGCATTTTGAAGGGAAAAGCTTCACGAAATTTAATAAAGTCACGAGAAGTTAGCCTGTTTTTTTGGCCTCAATATTCAGATAAGGTGTTTTTTATTTGATGGTGTGTCTCATGCATAATAAGGAAGGGATTATTGACAGACTCGATCTACCGTACCATGACGTGTCAAAACTATAGTGGTTCCACTCTGGAAAAGGGACAGATGTATATGTTATCGACCAAGTGAATAATATGGCATTATTCATAATAAGCAATATGCTAAAAACTGTTGAAATAATTAAATTAACCGGGCTTTCTGAATAATAAATATTAATTTTCACTTATTGGGCCGGGAAATCAAATTATGTATTTATTATTATTATTGTAATGTTGACATTGATTTTAATAGAGACTAGGTGAGAACGATTACTATTTAAGCAACAAAGTCGACGAGCTCCTGTTTCTGTCTGTAGGGTCTAAACTAACCTAACATGAAGGAGATGTCGGTCATCCCCTTCAAACCTAACCTATCCGTGTCGGGGTACCTTAAGCTACAGAGTTTGCTTTGCTAGCTCCTGGACTAATTCATTGACTATAATTATCGAATTGCCCATCCGTTAGGTAGCAATATTTATAATGACGAAGTTTAAATCAATATTCATTACATTGCTCGATTTGACCTTGACCTGGCACTGTGGTATTTTTAAGAGCTGTGGATTTAGTGATTAATAAATAAATAATGCCCGGGGCATTATACATAGTGCACTGATTAATCTTCGGTCCATGACATGTACAAGTCATGTACATCTGTCCCTTAGGCACACTGGAATTAATCTTGCACTAAGAGGTTATGATTTTCCCTAGTCAAATAGGTGCTTGGTTGACGCCATATTAAAGTATTTTTTACTACAATTTTGTAACCATCTGATATCAAAACTTAGCTAATCTACGACGACTAAGTAGCTTCTCTCTGATAAAAAATGTAATATTATAACAAATAATTTATTCACTACCTGAACATTTTCCGTAGCAACTTATTATAATAATCAGAATTCTTTATTACATTTGAAGCCGCGCCTAAAGCCGGGGGCGCAGAGAGGACGCAGGGGGCGCCGGGGCGCGGGCGGGTCTCCGGGCCTGCCTTTGTTTCAGCTTATTTACAAAAACTTAGCTTGCCAACTCTGGCTCTTTATGAAGTCTTGGTAACAAAGAGATGTTTGTTCTACGAGTTATTATGTTTTATTTGAGGTAGTTAGAGCACGCCGCTCGCCGGCAGGAGATTTATGTTAAAGGCTAAGTTTGGGTGTTGTGATAGTGCTGCTGGCAATAATTATGACATCATAATACATAATAATAATAACAGTCTATAATTTTCCTACTGCAGGACAAAGTCCTCTTGTTCTTCTCATACAGAGGAGGCATGAGCTTTGATCACCACGTTTATCTACTTAAGACCGATTCGCTTTTTGAGTTTTAAAGTGAATTCCACTGGGCCAACGCTATTGTTCTTCTTTTATTCTTCTTCTCTCCCTGAGACAGTGAGGTAGGTCAAGAAGGAGATGGCAGGACTGACTAGGCAGCTTTTACCGGTTCTAGAAGATGGAAGGGCAGGTTTGGATTGTAAGAGTGGAGGGAAGCCTTTGCTCAGGAGTGGGACAGGATAGGCTAGCAAAAATCTCGGTTAGTGCCTAATTTATTCTTGCAATTTACATTTCCTAAAGACTGCATTAACACACAAATCTAAGGTTAATTTAACGGGTTAGGATATAGAATAGTAGAAAGTAGATTAGAATGGAATGGAACAGAATAGAATAGAAAAGAATAGAATGGAATGGAATAGAATAGAACAGAATAGAATAGAATGGAATAGAATAGAATAGAACCGAATAGGACAGAATAGAATAGAATAGAACAGAATAGAATAGAATGGAATAGAATAGAACCGAATAGGACAGAATAGAATAGAATAGAACAGAATAGAATAGAATGGAATAGAATAGAATAGAACCGAATAGGACAGAATAGAATAGAACAGAATAGAATTGAATTGGAAAGTTTAGAATAGAATGGAATAGAATAGAATATAATAGAACAGAATTGATTAGTATAATAAAACGCATTTATTTACTTATGTGAAATCTAAGGTTTTATCCAAAGTTTCTGGTCGACAAAAAAGAAATTGGTATAGAAAGCTATTTGGAATCGCTTGTAAGTTTATATCAGCTTATCTTTTTACTTCCAACATCTAAGTACATACCTATGCGACAAACGTGTATGGTGTTATAAGATGACGCAATTTCTCCGTCGAACGAGCGAACAAAGTGACGATTTGCACGTAAATGGGGCCTTCGACTCCAAGTTATGCGACGAGGGTCCGCCTCAAAAGCCTTTTTGTCGCGAAAAAATGCTTAGAGATCCATCTGAGATAGATAGAATAACGGTTAAGCCTTTTAAGATGGGAAATCCACCTTTTGATAATGCGATACATGATTGTATCTTACGTTAATGTGTCTTATAAGCATCTTAAAATTTTCTCTGTTACAGGCTTACAGCCAGCCTGAATGGAGTTTAATCTTGAGGTAAAACTGAACGCTAAAACTTGAGTTTTTGAGAGAGACACTTTGGCCGAATTTTTTTTACTACAATACTAAAAACTATTTATCTAACGAAGAGAAGAAACCATATAATATCTACTATAATATTTACTAAGATGTATGTGTAAGGTGAATAAACACTTTTTGGTTATAGGACTTACAGACAGAGCCTGCATGGAGGAGAACTAGATAGCAGCTCATCTACTCCTAAGCTGCCCAGTGATTTCTGGATACAGGACAAATAAAAAGTACAAAGTACCCTCCGTGAGGTAGTCAATAACACCAAGGCGTTGCTGGCCTTCCGTGAGGAGCTGTGATGTATCGAATGACCCATTTATACCAACCGTACGCAAAATTCGCGCTTGGACGTGGAGTTGCGAATACCAGCCCGATATACATATTTACTAAAGTTTCGTGATATATTCGGTAGACATTCACAGGCCGCTTAATAAGGCCTCAGCAACGGCATAAAAGAAGAACTAAGTTTCCACTGCGATCAAAACCGTTATAACACCTAATACCGTAAAAACAGAATCCCACAATAAAATTAACACGCTATAAAGGTCTGTCAGAAAACATTGCCACATTAATATAAGGAGGCCTCTAAACAAGAATTTATTCCCCATAAAGCGCGAATATGGCGCGCTCATTAACGCTAATTAATTTATATTGACGCCGCAGTGCGCATGCGTCGGTAAGCGTTTATGGGGCTGGTGTAGATGCGACTGATACGATCATTTTCATGGACTGTCTTTGATATTTTTGGGTATCGAATGGTTCTCTTTGAAGGGAGTTTTCTAGTAAAATTAGACTGATTGCAGAATGAGACTTTCAGATAATCGAGGTGAATATCGTGCAATTGGAGAGGCCTATGTCCAGCAGTGAACTGTCTGTCCAGCATTTCTTTACGTACACTTCTCCTACAAAGGTTAACGATAATGACTGCATGCAGAGTAATGTAATATAATGGTACCTGAAAGGCGACTGGAACTTCTGCTAAAAGATTTACAGCAGATTTTCTTTGGCACTGAACTCTTTAGTAAATTGTAATAAAAGTATGCTTAATTTATATAGGTACAAGCGATATGATCAATTGATTATTATTTTAATGAGGTATTGACTACCTTCCATTGATAATTTAGGGTATCGTTATTATTTTGTGGGCACTACCCTAAATAAATTGGGAATAGGGTAAGAAGAATGATTCTCTCTGGAGAGATATTTCTATGGAAATTAGACTTATTGCTGGTTTTCAGAATAAGAGTTTCAGAGAATCGAGATGAACAGTGTGCCTTTGAAGAGGAATAAGTCCAGCAGTAGTAGTCCGGTAGGTAGTCCTACCTGTCCAGCATTTCTCAACCTGCCTGCCTTCAGAGTAATGTTGGTAATTTATGTAGGTACCTGTAAGGCGACTGGAACTTCGTCTAGAAGAGTTACAGCAGATTTTCTTTGGGCCTGAACTCTTTAGTAAATTGTGGTAAAATTATAATTCATTTACGAGTATATTTACATATATATTGGCGCCGCGGTGCGTGGGGTAGAGTTTATGGGGCTGATGTTGGCGCGAGTTGATCATTTTCTTTATGAGTTATTATATGTATTGATGTCATGGTGGTCCAGTAGCTAAGACTTCGACTTTCGTGCTTAAGGTTGTGGGTTCAAAGCCGGGCAAATACCAATGTGATTTTTTCAAATTCATACGTACTTTCTAAGTTTATCTTGGACATCACAGGCAACAGTGAAGGGAAACGTCATGAGGAAACCTGGGCTTATATAGTTAATGTAAGTCTGAAATAGCCAAGTCAGAGGCCTGTGGGATTACCAGAGGCGGCTTAATTAACTCTAGAGGTTGCCACATCCACACACGAAAAGAAGAATGAGTGATTAACTGTCATTGGTGCTTTTGGGTGTGAAGTGAAGCTCTGTGGAGATATTTACTTGGAAAATTAGACTTAGTTACAGAGAAGACATGGCCACAGTTCGATTGAAGAGGCCTATATCCAGCATATTATATATTATATACAGAGGCTGGCGATAATGACTGCCTTTCAGTTAAATGGAGATATGTAGGTGAGTGATATGTTCCAGTCAACTGGAACTTTGTCAAGCAAAACATTAATAGCAGATTCACTTTGAAAAACTGTGTCTTCTTGCATAAACCTATATTATAACTACTGTAGGTAAATATTCGTTAGAATCTTGCAGATATACTGTCCTTTATACCATTTCTTTCCCTATTTCAGAGTTAGTAAAGATATAATAAAGAAGACCATTTGGCACATAACGGCACATAAACAGTTATGGCCATCGTTGTGCGTAGTTACCAAACTCGTCCGTTTGGGACCGGCCCGTGAAGTTGTCTGAGCTGAACCTAATCTTGTTTTATTATTATAAGTTATGTTGATAGGACACAATATAACAGAAATACACATTACTCATACTTACTGGCCCGTTGTTTTAGTAATCGCAAGCGCTACTGCTGAGCGGGTCCTGGGTTCGTTTACCAGTTGCGTATTTACGTTTCTGTGTCCAATAGGAGGCAGTACTGCCTTGAAACACGCACGGGTTTGTTACGCTAACACTTTCCAAATCCGTGGTTCATTTAAGGCGCTCGTCCTCCAATTGTGCACGGGTATGCAACGCAAACTGTTCTTCCAAATACGTGTTCAAGGCAATGCATGGAACTCAGTCCTCCAATTGCGCACAGGATTGCAAGGAGCATGCGCCTTGATTAAGCGCCACAAATCCGTGTTTGTTCGTGGACATTTTTGTGTATGATGAATGTGCTAACGAAAACTCAAACAAAGTCTTTAATTTTTTATTAGGCAAACAAATCTACATTCAAACATGTATGAGTATGATACCTATTGAAGGTAAGTCAACAAAAATATCTATTTAGGCCGTCAGTTGGATAACCCAAAAATATCGGACACGAATTTTTGGTTTTGCCACGTAATCAAAAAATTACGACGATACAGTGCGTTGTAATATCGTGTGACGTCACAGTGTGCTACACTTTATACTGACAAAGTGACATCACAAGCCTACACTCCTGAACTTTGATGCGCTTTATCTTTGTTAGTTTTTATTTATTTGATAAAGCAAAACAGGGGTCCAATATTACTTGATAATCTCACTGCCGGACTAAATAGAATTATCATTTTTCTACGCAGGAAACATAGCTATTGAGGTACTTTAAATTAACAACACACAGAAGTATACTAGACCATAGGCCTTTTTCTCCTTCTTGTCGCCGCTCTGGTACAATTTTGCTGGCCCATAATTAAAATAGCACACATTTAGATCTGTTGCAAAATAACATGCAAAAACAATAATAAGGTACAAAAACCACAACGTTCCGTATCGCGTATCTAGGCTGCTACCGCAATTCCCCGCATCTCACCACAAGGTGTCATATTTTACCGTTGGTATCAGTAAAACCACGCGTTCATGCGGTCTTACCGTGTGTCATCTCAGGACAAAAAGACAGATACCAACCACAATAATACCTGATGTAAATTAAAGGGCTTCATGAAATATTCAGTGTATTTTGTGAAACTTACATTTGGAAAACTGGCAAAACAAATCCGTTAATCAAGTGTCGTTGCAATCACGCTATGCCAAGTCAAATAATTTATTTCAATTCCACCAAGAAAATACACTTATATGTCGATTACATGAAAATGCCAGACAATTATGGCTGTCTGTCTTTTGCACAGTATTTAACCGACTTAGCAAAAAAGGAGGAGGTTATCAATTCGACTATATTTTTTTTTATGTTTGTTACCTCAGAACTTTTTATTGGGTGAACCGATTTTGATGATTCTTTTTTTATTTGAACGCTGGTGTTTGTCATGTGTTTATAATTATCCATATAATTTTCATCAAGAGCTGATGAAGAACTTCGGAGATATACATCAGAACTCTTCAATAAATGACGGCAAATCACTCGGGATAGCTGCAATCGCACGTCTGTTTATTGTTTACACCATTTCATAACATAGCATCACACTGGTATGCTCTAAAGGGGTACGTAGGTGTGAACAGTTCATCCTGGTATACTCTAATTCCACAGGTTTGTTTAAGTTTCATGTTATTGTGTTAATCTAGTTGGGTTTAAAGGTAGTTAGCCTATAGAACTGGTTCATTATGTACCACAACTAAAAAGTGAAAAATAAAAACCTTTTACAAAAATTACAACCGACTTCCGAACAAAAACACTACAAAGTTAAAAATAACTTCAATTTCGGAAGTCGGTGTCAAAAAACGAAGGAACACCGACTTCCGAAATTGAAGTTATTTTTCACTTTGTAGTGTTTTTGTTCGGCAGTCGGTTGTAATTTTTGTAAAAAGTTATTTTTGTAGTTGTCATTTGGAGGCCCACGTTGAGCAGCTGAAATTTAGAAACTGATGTAACAAGAAGATGAAAAACCTGGTAACCGAGTAAACGAAAATATTTATAAAAATTCAGCCCAGTCACCTCGCGATACCGCGACCACAGCGCGCCGAATATACAAACTCCCTTTTATTACATTTGCTTTGTCGACTTTTTAAAATTCATCAACTTTGAATAATGAACGGAGAAAAGGAACAGTAGAATGAGCTGCCGTTCTATACTATTGTGAAAGTTATTACTATGAAATGTGGCAATTTTGTTCAGGTAACATTGTTATGCTAATTTATATGACTGGCTTCCGAAGTAGTATATTAGCAGTTTTCTTTTATGGACTTCTACTTCGGTGTAGAACCCTTCGGCTTTATTTAGTTTCTATTAAAGTATTTTATTGAGATTTTCTAAAAAAAGTTTTACGTTCGTGTTAGTTAGAGACACCATTGTATAGTAGTAGAAATCAAACCTGTGCCGATACTGTAGCTGTTTTATCAAATAATTAATTGAATTGTCCGCTTCAGTGCTGCCCGGTATTATAGGAAATTTGTGACTGCTGTTTTTAAAAGAAAAATACATGAACTAATTTAAGTTATTTCAATTTGAGTCTTAAAAGGTAATCGTCATTTTTCTACTTCTGTACTACTACTACTATCTGCTATACGCAATATTGCTGACACACTCAATATCTAATCCATTCTAAATTTTTGTTGCTTTTTCCCAACTGTGTTAGGGTTGGTTGTTCATGAGGCACCGCACGACACGATTTGCGGTCACGATTTTTAATACACTGCAAACCGCAGATGATCTGTCGTCCTTGTGTTCACTAGAAATGATTCTGCAACGGCACTGCACACACAGTCTGCGCTTATGGAACAATACAAGTGCACTACTTGTATTGTTCTATAAGCGCAGACTGACGAACCACGCGTGGACTTTGCGCTGCGGTGTGTCGACACGACAATCGTCAAAAAGGTAATACTTCTTTTGAACAGCTGCTAAATCGTCACTGCAAAAATGTCGCTACGATATAGCGACAGCGATGACATTGCCGGAAGACCGTTTGCAAATCGTGTCGCGTGTAGTGTGGTGTCGAGCAATGATCAAACAGACCATACAAATATATGGAGTTTTGAATCGTGACTGCATTTTGTCGTGTCTTGTGTCGCGTCGTGAACAATCGGCCTTAAAGGGTTGGCTTCTAGACTAAGCGGATGCAACTGAGAACTAGTATTTAACATGGAGCGAGTGCTTATTTATCCGCCACAACCCAGTAACTGGTTAACACGACATCCCTTGACAAGGCTGATGTCAGGTTTTCTAGCTGACTACCCGTTAAAACTGTCAAAGATCTAGAACGTAGCAGGACCATCGGTATGTAATGGATGGTCACCCATCCACGGAATTACCTCGGCAAGAGTTGCTTAACCTTGAAGATTAAGCAACTCTCGCCGATTATAAGGCTATTATCATTAAGCTACGAGCTCAATACATAAACACACACACAAAATACTCAATATATAAACAGTTAATGAATAAACAATGCGGGTAGAGAGGCAAGTCTCTAATTACTGACTAAAAGCGTCAGCCGACAATTAGAAGCTACTCCTGTATTCATGTAGTCATAACGTCACTGTTAGAAAGCCTTTGAAATCTTAGGTATTAAATATAGAGTGTTTTTGATAAGGTTGTGGTGGGGATTGGCCCAATGATAATATGGCGAGAAACTATAGAAAAAGAGTTAAGTATTCCTTTAGCTATAGCCTATTGAGATGGCGGCAAAAATAGATGCATGGAAGAAGAGACATGCTGCGCCTACACTATATACATTAGGATATAGACCGAAGGATTATGTTGATGATCATAATTTTCGGCGCACTTTTCAATTGACAACAATGTTAGGGTAATAGTGAGTAATGTTTGACGATCAAACATCATCAGCCTTTGAATGTTCCCACTGCTGGGACTCAGACCTTCTTACGTAGAGGGAGCGGGCTATAATCCACCACGCGGGCCCAGTATGGATTGATAGATGACACATGTCTTTGAATAATTAAACAAAGTACATATTTAATAAGGGAAAATGGATGGTCGGCATGAAGCGAATGAAGCAAAATTTTAGCATAAATTCAAGTCGAAACATTGCGAAAATCCCTCTCTAACTCCGCATCCTTTCTGAATTCAACTCAATAAGAAATAAATTATGAATAGATGATGAAACACTTTGTAACAACGATACTAATTTCACTGAAAGTTTGTGAATAGCCAGGAAGTACTGCGTCATGGAGGTAATTTAATTACTGAAACAGGTAATTACCTGTCTTTGTACAAATGTACAGTTACAGACTTACTGGCAGTTATTTGTGAGTAAATTGCTTTATAACTATGAGCTATTATTTTTGTAGCTAGTAAAATGGACGGCTTTTACATTTAGTTAAATATAGGGGGGTCTTTTTTGTATACGTGAACTTTGAATACTTTCATTGTGCGTACAGCTAAGTTGTGGCATTCCCTGCCGGACTCTTTGTTTACTGATGCTACAACCTAGGGGTGTTTAAGTCAAGAGTGAATAGGTTACTTCTAGGCAAGCGTGCTTCACCGAGGACCACATCATCGCTTACCATCAGGTGAGATAGTAGTCAAACGCGAACTATCAATAAGAAAAAAGCTCCCTGACCGTTACTTAATAACCCTTACATATACACTTGACAAATCCTTAAATTCCTGGTCATGACTTCCAACTTCATATTTTATTGCAGCTTGTTATTTATTGACATAAAGTAAGAGATTTTTTTCCGTTATAATGACAACTGAGTCTAGTGGAGGTCGTTAAAACTTACTTGAAATATGGGCCTTAATATTAGTAGGTCGGCTATGCTAGGAAATATGGGCCTTAATACTAGTAGGTCGGTTATGATAGGAAATATTAGTCTTATTATACTATTAGGTCGGATATGATTGGAAATATGGGCCTTAATACTAGAGGTCGGTTGTGATAGGAAATATAGGCCTTATTACTTGTAAGTTGGTTGTGTTAGGAAGGGAGGTGGTGCATACAGCTGCAGAGAAACCTCACCCCCTAGAAATGTATAAAAAGCGACATCAATGGACAGGAGGATATACTACAACTTTTACATGCGCCGCTAGCGCACTTCTCTGTGACATCAATGCAGTTAGTTTTCTGTAGTTATTGAAATCGATTCCACACGTTAGCGTGCGCGATATTCATTCATACTATAGAGTCTATAGAGCTATAGAGGGGTGTTACGGTTTGAGCTGCATAATTTTATTGTAATTATGAGTTGTTATTCGAACAAAACAAGCAAACGATTAATTATGCTGTGATGCGATGCCATGTTTTACTCAACAAAGTTATAAGAATGTTCTTCATAATCTAATTTTTACAATAGATATAAACTTCACGGCCGACATGAATGATGTTTCGCATCTATGACCAGCGTCAGAATGGCGCAGCGGTGTAACAGCTAGACTCGTGAGTTATAGGGTCCAGGTTCGATTCTTCGATCGGCCTATAAAATTTATTTAGTTTTGTTGGTTTGTTGTTTGGTAAAATTTTTAGAAATTTGTAAAAAAGTATAATGTTTGTGGATGTTTAAAAATATCAACAGGTAGGATACGATGGACATTTTCCAGTGGTCGGTTGCATGAACGCCGTCAGTTTTTTATTTCTGGTTAGAATATCTTAGCAGTTTCATTGATGTCACAGAGATGACGCGCACGCGGCGCACGTATATATCGTAGTATATCCACCTGTCCACAGATGAGATTTCTCTGCTGCTGTATGTACCTACATATTGTGATGGGGTTCCACACTGAGACCCTGTATGAGATGGGCCAGAAATACCCTATTTTACTAGATTGTCTTTACACTAACCAACCTGGGCCTGCAATCACTGTCAACTGCCACGACTTTAACGAGGCCAACGACAGGGCTGTCTAGGTGGCCACATTCTGGTCTTACTTCAAACTTTGAATAGAATCAACACGTGAAGAACAAGAAGACTAGTATGTATCTTCGCTTAAATTGAAGTACAAATTTATTGGTTTTCCATGGTTTCAGAATAAAATCATGATCAAAAACGCATACTAAGAAAAGTATTTTATAAAGTTCTCTTAAACTATTACTGGCCAAAAGAACAGTCAGTCATTAAAGTTTAGGAAATAGGTAGCAATTAATGGATCTGTAACGATAAAGCGTCCTTTCCGTAGGAGTCGATCAATAAGACGTTAAATTGTAGCGTGTATGGGAACCCACGGCTACTAGTAGTGCAAATTGCTGGCGAGTAACAGCCAGGTGGTGTAATTCTGTGAGAACAAGCAGTTGGTTGTAACGCAACGTTTAATAATAGTTCACTGCAGTTGAGATATTGTTTCAAGTCTCTTCACACAATTCGTAACGAAACACTATCCTTTAAACAAGCGCAGTTCCTGACCATCTCCAATGATCGTTATAGGAGTAGGTAACTGATCGTTATTAAAGGTTCATGTTTAATGAGGTATAAAATGCACTCTATATGTATAGTTTCGTGAATCAAAAATTTGTAAAAACATTGTGAAATGGGAGTTACAGTTAATCTTTTGATAACCCTTATTTGTTGCTTGTCGAGAGAGACCCGAAAAAGCCGCCACTATTGACAACCGAAGATAGACTATCACCAGACCAGACCCGAACCTAAATAAGTAATATGGTACTGGAGCAGGAATAAAATACAATATACCTACGAGTAATTTATTGTACACCAAAAAAAGTTACGCATCTCTTTTACAAAAAACTAAATTTAATGGATAAAATGGTGGTGTTATCGCTGGCAGCGAATCTGTCAGACAATCAGACAGAAGAATAAGATTTATTGTGATGACTCTTCGTGCAAGCAGGACTTTCGAACTTTTGTATTGTTCACCACGCCCACACAACAGTGGTTTCAAAGTAATAACCTGTGGCATGAATCAGGTGTATACAGAGGTATACTTACCCACATATAGGATGTGTTTGTAACAACAAGTGCAATAACTGTAGTGCGCCATTCGCCAAGCATTAGCCGGCGCGTGTTTCATCATTATACTGGTCGTTAGCTTGGCTGGAGAGCGTGGGGCTATTTGAAGCGGAGGACTGTTGTAACACTGCTAAATACTTAAGTGTTATCATCTGAGCTGTAAGACGGCTATTAATGGGCTTAGGCCTCTCCCAGACATCGCACAATGTCCACTCCTGCGCTGCACACTTCCAGCGGATTCCCGCGACTTTTAGGCACTCAAAAATACGAAATAATCTTCAAAATAAAGTTAACCGTCCAATGCTACATACAACGTCCAAGAAGGATTTAGCTCCGACATCTCCGTTTCGAGTAGCGTGGCCGAGTGGCGTTGTGGTCGAGCCCGCCTACAGTTTCGTATAAAGAGCACGTCCTTAGCTTCGCAGTAGTATGCAATAGTAATTTAGCCTCTCTGCAACAGACAGAGAGTCCATCAACCTGTTTTGAACTTTTCTATAAGACTATATCTCAAGTTTTTAGGAAAAACTTCTCAATTTTTAAGATCGCTATCACTGCAGCTCCGCCCGATGCGCACGGGTCACGCTTTGACCCACATCGCTACACATTTTAGAGAGTGCCTCTATTATTTAGCCGCAGCGTCTCGCTGTCGTCGCCGCCCATTCATACTGCGAAACTCTAAATTAATATCACTGAAGACGCAACACTATTGAGAAAACTTTGGCAAACTTCTAGAAAATGGGCAATAAAAAGACTAAAAACTTAGTAATAAAGTTTTTAGGCTTTATTACTAGAACAATCAAGACACACATACGTACAATAAAATATTACACAGACAATAAATATCATAAATACAGCATCTTCTGGTTGTAGATGGCAGATATAGAAATAAAATATTATTATGTTAATTCAGCTAAGTATATAAAGTATATACAGATAGCTACAGAAACATTTATCAATAGGCATTTATTTAGGCTTATATTTTGATAAATGTAGCTAGATTGTTAGCTTCTAGGCTTTTTGAAAATACCAGAAATAAGTTTTTATAGAAGGCATTCGCACACATTGCTTACACATAATAATATTATATTCTTACACATTGTTCTAATTACTTAAAAGATTCTTAATCATTAATGTATTTAGGTACATAATTACAAGGTTGCCGCCTGTCATATCGCGTATCACATTAGCTGTGAAGTGTAATATTATTGATCCATACACATTACTCGATCAATACAATGTGCCTACAACTAGCTACGTTTATTGACACAAATTTACACCTAAAATCTATACTTGCATACTTATAATATTACTTATTAATGTAAAAGTAACCCTGTCTGTCTAGCTGTTTGTTGGTAACCTTTTCACATCTTAACGAAAAATAAACTTGAATGTATGTCCTGGATTAGAATAATACTTATTTGTTATACAAGAGTGCAAAGTTGCTTTTTAACCGCGTGCTCAATTTTGATGACCGAGCAAGCGAAGGATTCTAAAATTGAAGGATTGAAAAATCTTTGCACTCGAGTGCAACACGTAACTTTTCATCCCACCTCAGCGAACAAAATAACTAAATCGAAAAGAAAAACATTTACAATCACAAGATACTTTTATTTCAGTTTAGGTATTAACTACTACGTTATGATAGGTAAGTATTACAGAATAATCTTTAAATTATAACAAATAATACTTAGGTATAATTAAGAAAAATTGAAAGTAACGTTGCTACAGTTACTTAAGTTGAGTGTAATATATTTAACCCCCGACGGAAAAAGAGGAGTGTTATAAGTTTGTCGTGTGTTGCTGTGTATCTGTGTGTCTGTCTGTGGCTACATTGCTCCTAAAAATTCATCTTTTTTTTTTAAAACACCGATTTTGATTTAGCTATGTTTGAATAAAATCGGTTCAGCCGTTTAAAAGTTATGGGCGTTTTACTGTTTGAATCGGGGTGTTTTCGTGATATCGTATCGGAAATATCGTGTTATAATTACGTGTTCAATAGATTGCCGATCGAAGCGTATCTACTATGTACTAGATAAATTATGTAGCACTAGCACTCCGCCCGCGACTTCGTTCGCATGATTTCGTATTTTCCCAACTAAGTACTTTATTATATGCTTTTAGTGAATGCGACCAAAAATAAGCGATTATTAAATCAATAATAAATGGTAATGGTAATACGGTTAGGATTTAAGAAATTTTGATGACATGTTCGATAAGTTTTTGGCTAAATAAAGGGCTCGTGGGTAAATAACAGTCACGACGGTCATTCGATCAAAACAGTCATGAGGCTTTACAATAAGATCCATAGCGAGTACACCACTCACCATCTAATACTATGAAGAAGACAGTGCAGTGGAGCTTTCGCACGAGTCTTGCGATAAATATGGATGAAACTAAGGTCATTTTAAATACCCATGTAGCACCCATTCTCATGCAAATCGGTGACTTTATAGAAGGTATTCATTGAATCCGACTCGGAAACACGGGCAGGAAAACTGATGTTACCGACGTAGCCCCAAGAATGATCAAACTTTGCATTAAGCAGACCAGATTTGTTCGCTGAACAGATGGCCTATGGGACTGAGAGGTTACCCCCTAAATTATCTTCTGGGGGTAATAATGTTGGCAATTTATTATTTGCCCAATGAATAAGATTTTTCATACAAATAAAGGTCTCCCTTTTAACCTCTTTATAAGTTGAATTTCCTTAGTGCTCCCCTAAATACTACAAAAATCTTGATCATCCCTAAATAGTATTTTGGGGATAGTTCCGAAAAACTAATAACAACCTACATTATTTATTAAGGTTAGTATTTATGCCAAATTTCAAGTTTATTAACCTAAGAAATAAGATTTTCCATATAAATTTTAACATCCCTTAAATTGTCTTTGGGGGTAGTTTCGAAAAACGAATAATGACATCCTTTTTTATTTACTTAAGTTAGTATTTGTTCCAAGTTTAAAGTTTTAGTTTATTATATTTACCCCGTTTGGGGAGGAATTCCGTATGGTGCCGGTGTTCCGTATGGTGCCGGACGTTAAGAATTTCACCATCCCATGTCTTCCCGTGGGTGTCGTAAGAGGCGACTAAGGGACAAACCAGAGAATGGGCAGCAGCGTTCTCTGTGCTTCTGTAACAACCATACTGCGATCGCCAACCCGCCTGCCAAGCGTGTCGATTATGGCAAAACCCCCCCAATGAAAAGCACAAATAAAAAATGGCCCCTAGTACCCGGCAGCCTGCCTACCCTCGACTACGGTAGCGGTCGAGGTTACGCCATGGCAAGGGGTGCAAAGAATCTCCGGACGAGATCCGGCTACCCCAACAATCACCGACGACTGGACCTGGCAACGTACAACACGCGCACACTTCGGACCGACGAGAAGATCACCGAACTCGAAGAGGAATTGAGCAGGTTGCGATGGAGTATTATAGGGTTATCTGAAGTCCGAAGAGAGGGGGAGGACTCGATAATCCTCAAATCCGGTAACCTGCTCTATTTCCGAGAGGGTGACCGGCAGTCCCAGGGTGGTGTCGGGTTTATCGTCCACAAGTCCCTTGTGAACAACGTGGTGAAGATCGAGAGTGTGTCGACCAGGGTGGCGTACCTTATACTCAGAATATCCTCAAGATATTCGCTGAAGGTCATACAGGTCTACGCCCCAACCTCGGCACACCCCGACGACGAGGTAGAGACCATGTATGAGGATATCTCCAGAGCCATGCATGGTTTCAAAACTCACTTCACCGTTGTCATGGGGGACTTCAACGCGAAACTGGGGAAACGAGACGAGGATGAGCTGCAAGTGGGGCAATTTGGAGTTGGACGTCGGGACCACCGGGGTCACCTACTGGCCAGTTTTATGGAGAAGGAGGGCCTCTATATGATGAACTCCTTCTTCAAAAAGCGTGAACACAGGGGATGGACCTGGCAGAGCCCCGATGGTGCAACAAAAAATGAGATTGACTTCATCATGTCAACCAAGAAGCAAATGTTCAATGATGTCTCTGTGATCAATTCGGTAAAAACCGGGAGCGATCACCGCATGGTAAGAGGCACATTGAACATTAATATTAAGTTTGAAAGGTCTCGACTGATGAAGTCCACGCTCCGTCCAGCACAGATCCAGATCCAAAACCCCGAGAGCTTTCAGCTCGAACTCCAGAATTGTTTCGAGTGCCTAGGTAGCTCAGTGGACGAATATAGCGACGGGTTCGTGGAAGCTGTCCATACGGTCGGGTCTAAGTTTTTCAAGACCCGTCGTACAGATAGAAACAAAAAGATCTCTGATCCTACCCTCAAGCTTATGAAGGAGAGGCGTGAGATGATCCTGCATTCTTCAGATGAGGCGTGCAAATACCGGCAGCTCAATACACAGATCTCTAAATCCTTGAAAAGAGACCTCCGCCGCTTTAATACCGAGCGTATTAAAACCGCGATTGAGCGAAATAAAGGCTCCAAGGTTTTTTCAAGGGATCTGGCTATTGGGCAGAGCCAGCTCACGAAACTGAAGACCGACGATGGCAGGACCGTATCCGCCAAACCGGAGCTTCTGAGGGAGATCGAGACATTCTATGGGCAGTTGTACACATCAGTCAGCAAGCCCGTTGCGAGTCTAGCAAACGACCCAAGAGCTAGATTGACCCGTCACTATACCGAAGATATCCCGGATGTCAGCCTGTACGAGATTGGGATGGCTCTGAAACAGCTTAAAAACAACAAGGCGCCGGGTGATGACGGAATCACGGCTGAACTGCTGAAGGCGGGTGGAAAACCGGTCCTTAAGGCCCTTCAGAAGCTGTTTGATTCCGTCATACTCGAGGGCAAAAGGGCTGCATGGTGCAGGGGTGTGGTGGTACTTTTCTTCAAGAAGGGCGACAATGCCCGGCTGAAGAACTATAGGCCCATCTCACTTCTTAGCCATGTCTACAAGTTGTTTTCAAGAGTCATCACGAATCGTCTCGCGCGCAGGTTTGATGATTTCCAGCCTCCCGAACAAGCCGGATTCCGAAAAGGCTTTAGCACCGTAGACCACATACATACGCTGCGGCAGGTTATACAGAAGACCGAAGAGTATAACCTGCCTCTCTGTTTAGCGTTTGTGGACTACGAGAAAGCCTTCGATTCGATCGAGACTTGGGCTGTACTGCAGTCTCTCCAACGGTGCCAGATCGACTACCGGTACATTGAGGTGTTGAAGAGTTTGTACAAAAACGCCACCATGTCAGTCCGTCTTCAGGATCAGACCTCGAAACCAATCCTTTTCCAGCGTGGCGTGAGACAGGGAGACGTCATTTCTCCGAAACTGTTCACTGCTGCGCTGGTGTGTATTCAAGGTTCTGGACTGGAGGGGCCTAGGCATCAACGTTAATGGCGAGTACATCACTCACCTTCGGTTTGCCGACGGCATAGTGGTCATGGCTGAGACCATGGAAAGCCTCAGTAAAATGCTCGATGACCTCAGTAAAGCTTCCGAAAGAGTGGGTCTTAAAATGAACATGGACAAAACCAAGATCATGGTGAACGCCCATGTAGCACCCACTCCTATCAAGATCGGAGACTCTACACTCGAAGTTGTAGACGATTATGTCTACCAGGGACAAACGATCCAGTTGGGTAGGTCCAACTTCGAGAAAGAGGTCAACCGTCTAATCCGACTCGGCTGGGCGGCGTTCGGGAAGTTGCGTGGTATCTTCTCGTCCAATTTACCGCAGTGTCTCAAGACAAAAGTCTTTGACCAGTGTGTGTTGCCAGTGATCACCTATGGGACCGAGACATGGTCGCTCACAATGGGCCTTATCAGAAAGCTTAAAGTCACCCAAAGGGCAATGGAGAGGGCTATGCTCGGCATTTCCTTGCGTGATCACGTCAGAAATGATGATATCCGCAGGAGAACTAAAGTTACCGACATAGCCCGGAGAATTGCTAAACTTAAGTGGCAGTGGGCAGGGCACATTGCTCGCAGAACGGATGGCCGATGGGGCCGAAAAGTTCTGGAATGGCGACCGCTAACCGGAAGACGATACGTTGGAAGGCCTCCCACTAGGTGGACCGATGACCTAGTTAAGGTTGCGGGAAGGCGCTGGATGCGAGACGCACGGGATCGGTCAATGTGGCGACGCCTGGGGGAGGCCTATGTCCAGCAGTGGACGTCTTTCGGCTGAAATGATGATGATGATGATGAGGGGAGGAATTCCCAAAAATTCATTCTTAGAGCTCGCCTACGTCGCTTGAGGAACCATCCTGCCAAATTTCATGCTTCTAGGCCTAGCGGATTTGGCTGTGCGTTGATCGATCAGTCAGTCAGTCAGTCAGTTTCTTCTTTTATATATATAGATAAGAACAACCTGTAACGTAAAGAGTATTCTAGTAGATAAATTAATAAAATTGATATGCATGCATAATTATGCCTATCAACATCTACTAAGTAAGTATTAGATTATGTTAAGTAGTTGATTTATATACTTAAGTAGATACTGAATGTGCAACTGACTTACTTTTGTCGCCAAATATACGGAATCAGGTGCTTCGTTAAGAAACTTTTAAATTTCAGATGCTGTGAAAACCTTCGATTTTTTTGGTTTATGACCAAATGAGGCTCTTTTTAAACATGCCACTAATTTAGGATAGGTGTCGATATGTATGTCTTTTTTCATCTTTATTGTTGGTTTGAGCATTGAATACGTACTCCATAGAGTGTTTGGTTTCTTGGTCTCGGATAATTCAATAAAATATGCCAGCAAAACGTTTTCTGAGAAAGTTTTGGCTCCTTTAGCTAGTCGCCACTTGTTAAACATATCGTACTGTTTCAAATACTTCTGATTGCGTGATTGTTGAGGGAGAAAACTCATTTGCGCATTATTAACTATAAATTTTCAGTCAATTCTGTTGGTGTCAAATAAACTTCTAGTCGCTAGAATAACTCATTTTAGGTTTTTCACTTGTTTTCAAGTTTCTTGTTTTTAACCTAAGATTTTAACAAATGAAAAAGGTTGAATGACAAGTTCGGCACCATAGAGGTAAAAGTAAATAGGTTTAATGATGTTTTGAATTCACAATCTTAGTGCACACGATGTTCTAAATTCAATTGATATTATCCTCTAGCGGATAAAAACGGCTTTTGCACTCAGATATCGAAGAGCAAAAATACTCTTTCCGAGATGGGGGGATGAAAATAATATTTGTATACCGGGAGTATGTTCCCTTTAGTTGATTTTCAACATACACCAGGCGTAGTCCACGACTTTAGGTAATTTGATAAGAATGACTACGAAACGCCACATAAACAAAACCACCCGCAGTGTTCACCATGAATCCGACACAATAAATCATACAATCCCATTCACGTCCGTCCATTGAATTGTATCACGTACACACGCGTGCAAACACAGCGGCCCACAATGAACAAAGGGAAGTAACAAAGAGATTTAATAATACGACACGAAGGGCAGCACTAATTAGTTTACTCGGAGGCTTGCGCGCTTGACACACAGTGTACGCTCACTGATACGACCATTGTGCTGATTTTGAAACCGAGTTTGGATTGAGAGCTCCTGTCATTGATTGCTTGGTTTTATGTATTCCCTTGAGTCTTGTTGATTCAGGGGTAGTGAACACGGTGAGTGACTTTGGTGAGTGACATCTTGAACAAATATTTAGAGAACGTGATTGAATATACTTTCTTAGGTTACACGTGTCTCTTAAAAAGTCTGATCACGCATGAGACGAGCCGCGGGTTACTACTAGCTTTTAGGAGCGATTATTGTAGCGAACCTTGGAGGAGGCCTTTATCCACCACTTGACGTCTTTCATCTGAAATGATTTCCTTTATACCCGAGTCTTTGCCGGGAGGAAAGACTCGGGTATAAAACTGATGATGGCCTACCCCGCAGAAATGATTACTGAATAATTACAGTTTCTATTTTTTAAATTACTGAAGAAAAATCGGCCAAGTGCGAGTCGGACTCGCGCGCCGAGGGTTCCGTACAAATCTCAGCTTATAGGTATTATAGACCTGAGTGTTTCATATGAATTTCAATTTAATACCACTAAGCGTTCATGAAGAAAGGGGTAGTAAGTTTAAAAAAAATAAAAATATTTTTATTATATGATAACTAAACATGTACGGTTTCCGCAATTATTCCTTTATATGTACTGTAAGACGTTGCTTCGAACCAAATTTCAAGATTCTGAGTTCACGGGAAGTACACTGTAGGTTTTGATTCCCTTGCGAGTATCAAAATTTTGCGGAAATTTGCGGCATAAACGACTATATCCTTTGATTGCGTTGGCTTAGAAGTTTGATTTTATCACATTTTTAAGGGACAGTAGACTATTTAATATATATTTCAGCTTGATACCTCCAAGCGTTTCTGAGGAAAAGGGTCTTTACAGACAGACAGATGGACCGACGGACAGCAAAGTGATCCTATAAAGGTTCCGTTTTTTCCTTTCGAGGTACGGAACCCTAAAAACTGTAATTTTACTGTGACACTCAGACCAGTGAATGAATTTTCGTATTTGGGTCATTACTTTCAGCGATTATAAATTATCCATAACAAACCAACTTACAATTTTACCTGTTTATAAATATAGTAAAGACTAGAAATACAGTGTTATAATGTTTCGGTACCTATATGAAAATACTGACAGGTCAACATTGGATGTTACTAACTAATTGTGTGAATGCTCAGAAATATCTCTTCAGTAGCACATCACAGATTGCATAATAATGAATGGCAATCATTTGCGAACGTGTCCAGTTGTGTCACATACAATATTGATGTGTAACTTCACAAAGATTGTAGCAACTAATGACTGACTGATGAAACGGATATAACAACTCGACTTGATTGTGAAGGTAATAAACCAAACAAAAACTCGTAGAGTTTTTGTTTGGTTTATTACTTTTTTTTTTACTTTTTTTGGTTTATTTTCGGAACGTAGAGTAGGCAGAAACTACATAACGCCACATGCTACGGTACCGGTACGGCAGGCTATCTTGACATACACGCACGTCCGGTTATGAGTACATCTGGAGAACAATAAGATCCGGCAGCCGAATTGCGCAAGTAAATTCGGCAAGGCGAAGGGTTTGACCCCTATCAATCTCGACCAATCACATGCGAGATGAATTACGCGATGTGGATTTCCGTCTGTGTGATTGGTCGATTGATAGCGGTCAAATCTTTGCGTTGCCGTATTCACTTACGTAATAAGGCTGCGGGTATGTCCTTCTAGAGCGATCCCTCCCGGCGATTTTATTCACGTCGGCCTTGTAAATACCTTTTGTTAATCGCTTCATCTCAAGTCACTTGTATGAAAATACGAGTATTAATAGCAAAATATGTAATACATACTACCATCTGGGTGAAGGTGCGACCATTAAGTCCTCATAATAATTAACGATTTTCACATTTATCTGCCTATAAGCCTCACATTTATATTTTATTAACCACATACAATATTTCCTCGCTCTCCGGCGTCTTCCAACGGGTCGCATGTCCCTCTCCCATAACCCCCATAGTTCAGCGCAGGTCAACGTGAGCTATCGTACGTTGATATCATATTCAAATGCTACAGCTTATGGCTCAGTGCGCTTGCAGTGTAGGAAGTTAATAGTAAGCGATGACGTCGAATTAGTTGTAATGCCTGCCGAACACGAATGAATAGGAGGTATATCTCATGTTGAAAAAGTTGCTGTTGTAGTAGATTAAGTTGTTATGTCATATGCAAATGTTACGACTTTAGAATACAAACTAAGAAAAAACTTTTATAGACTTATTTAAACAGTGGTTAACTACTTCAATACATTTTCATATATATTCACACTAGTTTATTTGAATGAAAGAAAGAAAAAGTATCAATTACCGCAGAAACTGACATGCATTTAATTATGCTTAAGCTAAAATCCTTAACGAAAGTATGTAGTCCTTAAAATATGTTTTTGAAGACCAAATAACGATAAACTATCTAAATTTAAAACAAAATCGTATCACAAGAACGGCTTAAACCTAAAGCCATAAATATTTGTATCGTTCGTATTCAATACATTTTATTACACACAAAAAGATACTATAAATACACATACAACAACATCTTACTACGGACTCAAGCCACATTCCACGATAATACCACAATACCTATTAATTTACCATCATACATCATAAAATCAGATTTCCGAACAACGGATCCAATTTATCAAAGCTAAGTCACCATTTACCAGGTCATTATCCTTTCCTAGTGAATTTCCTCTCCGCGGGGACCCTCTGGGACCCCGGTTACCAGTAAGCGGTGTTTTGTAACCCCCGCTGCTACGCAATCTCGTAGCGAGTGCCTAGTCGCCCCGCCTCCAAGCACGAGATAGTTCAATTCGTGCAAGATTTGGTTACTCTTATTTGTATTTATGTTCGGAACGTAGATTAAAATATAGGATAGTTTAATAACGCTGTTTCATTAATTTAAGATAATTAATTGTTTCGTTAATGAAGAACAATGTAAATATAATTTATCGCCAGCCACCTTAAACGTGTTTCTAATTTTGTCGAGAGTCTCTCAAACTCTACTGGCTCTTTAGAGATCGTCAGATGTATCGAAATCAAGTTGATATAATTCAGCCGAAAACACAACAGTAACCTTGAAAATCTCTGAGCAAAAAAAAATTAGTACTAAATATAACTGAGAAGCATAGAAACATCACCGTAATAAAACAATATTCATGTTTAAAACAAATACAGTTCTAAAACATTCACTTAATTAAAATAATAAGATAGGTACAGCCTTCGTACCCCGGGGAACAATGTGTTATAATAATGTGTAGCGCGTGCTACGCCACTGCTACGTGGCTACGACGCTACGGAACTACGATGCTACTGTGCTACGGCGTAGCCCTCACGTACCGGCGGCCATGTTTCAAGTTTATTGGTGAATTGAGAGTAAGGTAAGCAAATACATAGTTTTGGTGTTGGTAAGTAAATTTTATGGTCATGTGGGAATGTAGTGGCGAAGTTTGGCCATTTATTGTTAGAGGTACGATGGTGAAGTCAAGTAGGATTGCTTTCTGGGAAGTTTTCTCTATGTGATTGAGTAATTCGCTTTTTTAAGTCAATTAAAAATGTCAAATTACATTGAGAATTTTATGGTGTGATTTAACAGTACAGGAATGTAAAACATGTGACCAATAGAGTCATGAGTATAAATGTGGATAGATGGTGTGGGAGATGGGAGGCTACAGAAAAAATGGATGGATTGTGGGAGGAGTGATTGATATGAAAGAAAATGGGGTCAAGTTACATTGTGACCGTTAACAGGAAGTAGTAGATGAAGTAAAGGTATTGTGTCGTCTTGGGGTAGGAGTACTTTAAAAAAAAAATTATTCTAAATTCTAAATTCAATTCAAAATTCAATAACATCTGCCTGCCCAGGCGCAGGAAGATAATATTGAATTTTAACTAAATCGACATACATTTTTTCTTTCTAAATATACCCGCAACCTCTCTGTGTGAGCTACAGGATGTTCACAGAGAGTCAATATTACAAACAGAATGTTCACAATGACTCTATATAACAACTGGGTGTTCACAGGTCGACACGAGCTGATTGAAACGCGTTATGTAAATGTAATGTTGTGGTAAGCGAACGCATTGACGATGTTATTACAGGTAATAGCTGTTTATTAAAGACGGGACAGTGTGAAAACGTATGGTAAACGAATTGGAATTGTATGTGGACATATGTCTTGTGTTTCTTGCTAAGTTGTCTGTTCATGGGACTCATAAAAAATGGATAAATACTTGTTTGTCTGCGGTGCAAAGAAAAGTACTTCAAGTTAGTGTTAGCTTTGCAAACAAAATTTATGAACATACTGTCGTAATATCTCCGTCTTTTAATTGTTTTAATAATATTCTGATACTATTATACCAATATTCTTCTTTTAATTCTTAGCTGCATAGGTATACAATTTGTACATAGAATGTGATATAAAGATATCCTGTTAACTTTTTTAACCAAAAAGGTGGAGGTTCTGTGTTCGAACTCAAGTTTGTATTTTTTTTTTATTTGTTCACCTATATCTCCGTCAATTGTGGACCGATTTAAACAAAAAATTTTTTTTGTTTGAAAGAATATGTTCCAAAATGGGTCCCATTTTAATTTGGTGAAGATATGATGAAGAACTTCGAAGATATACAACAGAACTCTTCAATAAATGACGGCAAATCTCTCGGGATTGCTACAATCGCATGTCTGTTTATTGTTCATACCATTTCATAATCAAATAAAAAAGTTAAAAAAATAACATTACGCCAATACGCTCTTAAGGGGTACGCAGATCTCTCATTTCACCATGTTCAAGTTTCATGATATTTGGGTAATCTATTCTGGCGTTATTTTATCCGTTATAGACACCGACATCCAAAAATAAATTTATTTTCACTTTGTAGTTTTTTTATTTGGAAAACGGTAGTATTTTTTTGTAAAAAGATTTTTTTTTTGCTTTGATGATTGCCTTATTTAATAAGTACTTAATAAAACCTTATATTTTTACTGCAAATTTCTACTAAAAACTACCAGTTTCTCTCACAGATTCGACTTCTACGTATACTGAGCCAATCCTATTTTCACTCACAATCGATGTTCTAAAAGCATCCCGGAGAAGCACTGTGCTGGTCACACATCGACCACGTACGACCACTTGCATAAAGTGCGCCTGGAGAGTGTACGGGTATAGGTACACTCGCAGGCCGTTGGGCTGCATACTGATTGCAGATTTGAGCACAATGAACATAGGTACAATCAACCACATACGAGGCCGCTAATTATGTTTGTTATTTTAAATTATGTGTGCATGGTATTTTATATTATTTTAATTTAATTAATTTTACTTGTTATTATAATTTCTAATTTAAATTGAATTCTTATATTCTTATTAATTATTTGTTTATCCAATACCTACTATTTCATGATGATTATTTCGAACGCAATGTAAATTGCTACTAAATAAATAAAAATTGTTTTCTCCCCATACAGGTTTACTTACTTTAAACTATGTAATGACACATATTAGACGCTCCTTTGCGGGAGACTGGAGTCCGTACTAGGGAAACCCTGTGTTACGGATATCCAGGCTCTCCACCTAGAGAGAATGAATTAATTAATTGAATTGCTGAATGCTGAATGCTGTATTGCACGATGAGAAGACAGGATAGGAAGTGGATTGATAATCTTAATTTAAGGCCTAATCTCCTAATCAACTTGAAAATGAATGTAATATAGCGATGTGGCTGACAAAGAGAGTAAGTAAAATGTATGTATCTTTGTTATACATTCTGGCAAGTTCTTTCATTACTTTATTAAGATCAGAAAACTTTGAAATACATAATAAACGTATATCATATTAAGTACAATAGGGATTACGTACTGTCAGGCTGAGGCTACTATTTTACATGACGTCTTCTTCCCAAAATTAAGCCACTTCCATACATGACATCATTTCTTGGAGATTCTGTTCCTACGACCTGTTAATCTGAAGCCTACAATTTTAAGGTGACACACAAACCAAGCTATTACTTAGCAGTCTAGTTCCAAAACTATATCCATTTACCTATAGAGGACGTTATAGCCACACTTTACTCTCAGTTATCCTAGAGAAGTGTCGGACACTTGTGTCAGACACTATGATGTCGCCCACGCATACTGATTGCGGCTTTGCGTTCAGTGCGGGCACATACAAGGTGTTATGAAGGATAGTGACGTCGTGATATGTCTTGATCCTGCTGAAAAGGAGGTTACCCTGTGTGTTAAGTTTATCTTTGGAAATGACCAAGTGACCCAAACTGTAGTGAGTAGTTCATGTCATCGTACATGCCTAGGTTCCTGTATCTAAAAGAAGAATAAGTGTTTATTTCAAGAAGATAAACTATAGTATATCCGTGCTTAGATAAATTACCTGTGAAGTTATATGTATACCAAACGTGGGATTAGTCCAATCGTGATCTACTCTAGGATAAAAAAATTAAAATATCCCATGTCCTAATTCAAGACATGGTCTACCCGAGTGGCAAGTATCAGTAGTACAGTACAACTGTTAAGGCGGTAAAAAGTAACAAACAGACTGACATATTTACATTCACAATTTTTTCTTTACTATGTATTAGTATGAATTTAATATTTTAATTATAGTTTCTCTACAAATAAAATCTCTTTTTAGCCCATTTTCAACAGCGAATATTAATTTTCGATGTAGAAGTCTATTTACAACTTCTTCATATTATAATTAATTCTACTCCAGTACAAGTATGATAAAATTACGTATTGCCGCGTCTAGCCGGCCCACAGTACAAGGTCAGTGCGGCGAGCGGCGACATAACCGCTTGATTAAAAATATAACGAGGAAGACATTGCATCTCGTTGAGAATAGTATCATGTGTATGTTGGGTACTTGGGAACATGGTCAAGATGGTATCATGGACTGTCGAGTTTATTGTGCGGTCGTTATTTGGGAATGTATTGGGATGTAACTGGACAGGGCTTTACTATAAAAGGTTAATATATGGATGGCATTTATGTTATGTGGTCCACAGATGTACAAATCTTAATCTTATGGCGTCCTGCGACTTCACCAAGATCAAATGATTGAAATTAGCTTGAGAAAAATTTAGAAGACGGAGTCGAAACGCCTTTTACTTCCTAATAAAGGAAGGAAGAAATTCGCAACAAGTTCCACAGCATATTTTTGTAAAGTTAGATCAAGTTCTTCCATAGAACAGCATGAAAAAAGTAATACTTGCCAAACTATAGAACAAAAGCATTACGTCACTAGAATATAGAAAATTCGTTATTTTCCAGATTGTGAAAAATTCTTATTAAAGAATTTATTTAAAATTGTGTTTATTATTCGCAACTATTTTCTTGACTAAAGTATACAATTATACGTACAAAATGTTCTTAGCATTTAACACCGTACAGCGCGGTGTAGTGTGACTCGCACCATTAAATAGTAATGCAGCAAAAATATAAATAACTCGCGGAATGCATGCGTCATCGCACTGCAGAGGAAAAACTTGCGCCAAACGGATAAATCAAATAGTGGAAAGAAAAAAGGCATGCCGACTGTTAGCCGTTTAGGGATGGACAGAGAGGGTTGCATACCCGATAAAGATGACCAATATCAACTATCTATTGTATTCGTCGGCCACGAGCAATGGAGATCATCAACATATCTGTCAGAGCTTGGTTTTCTTGGCCGCCACTTAAGGTGATATATACGCTCCACTGTTAACGCAGTACTGGCCGTGCGCCCACTTGGAGCCAAAATATCAATATTGAACCTCCTTTTGAACATTTTGTTTGCAAAATATTATTTGATTTACATATGCTACTTCAGTTATGAAGAACTTCCAGCCATCAATTTTTCTGTGTAAATGTATTTTTAAACATCCAAGTCGTTTTGGACGAGTATCCAAAAGTTGCGAAAAATATCGTGTTGATATTTTTTTAAAAGCAAAACTATTTGTTATACCAAAAAACCATGTTTAAAAAATAATGTACATGAAATAATAATATTTTTCTTTTTTCAAATCTTTTATCCTAGCCGTTACAAAGGAGTGTGCTTTAGAAAGTCCCTTAATCAGAATCAGAATTTTATTTGCTCTAAACAAAATACAATCAACACAATTTCAGTTGAAAGATATCCATTGCTAGACATAGATCTCCTACAAGTGTCACCATAACGAACTTACCAATCATTTTTCTTTCTTTTATTTTCCTTTTTTTATACCGTTTATTCGGTCTAATGGATCTTTACCTCCTTATTTTTATTCATCACAAAATGATGATGGTATTTTGTTTTTGCTAAACTGCGTCACGAGTTTAGGATTTTAGTTTCTGCGTTAGTTTAAATTTCTGCCTACCCCTATGGTAAAAGTTTCTGTATGTATGTCCATTACTTTCTGTAACGTGTTGGTAGGTCAATGTGTCAAGTGTCCCATAAAATCCTATCTCATTACCTCATTGATATACATAGCCGATCACGTTGTTCAATAACGAAGATTGGATGCGATCGAAGTAATTCGTTTTCCGAAGACAAAAGAAGATCTCAAGGCATTCGCTAAAAGGATATGTATTATCAAGTTTAGAGACGCCCTTCCCGAGGCGTGTCTCGTAAATATACCGTACTACGGTTCTATAGCTAGAGTGCCGCTATCTGAAAAAAATATATTTTGAGTTATTAACGAAAAGCAATAAAACCGCGAAATAATAAAATCGATGCTGTTTTTCGACTATGAATCATATGCGAGAGTATCCGGTGTCAAAAAATAGATCTGATTGCGTGCTTTCGATCTGGAATATTGTAAGTTTATATCAATGACTTACCTTATCTTATCAAAAATTTGTTTGTAAATATAGCAATTTAAAGCGCTTTTTTATTTTAACTGGAATCTATTTATAGTAGAAAAATACTGCTTAGAATATCAAAAGATATTTTTTTGCTGATTACGATCGTATAAAAAAAACTAAAATCGGCAAATTGTCAGATAGCGGCACTCTAGCCATAGACGGGAGCATAGTACGCCATTGAGAAGTGGCGTACACCCGGGTGGTTATACCCGGGTGCGTATACCCGGCTCCTATCTCACATCTCGGACTTATTCCCGCCAAATCACGGGAATCATGCCCCGGGCGCCATCTAAAAGATTTATGGATTGACTACGAAGACGGCAAGGTAGGGAGGATATGAAACGTAGATTTTGTAGCGAATTCTATAAAGATTTATAACTTCAATATTACAAAATTTTATTAAAATTTCAAAACATTTACGAGTGCAGATATTGAGTACCAGCACCATACCCGCTGATATTGATTGTTGTCGACCACACAATGATTCAGAGAGAGAGAGATTACTAAGAAATTATACGCCCATTGTTTATTTGAGATAACCGGGAGCAATTCCTAACTCTCAAAGATAATTAAAGCGATTCCATGCGTCTTGCATCCAGCGGATCGGTTAGATAGTTCATTATTAGCAAATTTTGTTCCTTGTCTCATTTCTACTCTTGGGTGTTGGTAGCGCCATCTCTTGTAAATGTCATAAATCAATGACCGAATACATATTTGAGATTTCGCGGGCGATCGATATCCTAATTATCTCGTTCCTTCCTCATTCCTTTTCCCTTCATGTACGCCTTGATGACCGGTCGCCAGAACGAACCGAAACTTCAACGTGAACGGGCTTCGTGTCTCAACCGCCAGCTTTCCAAGCCACATGGCTGGAGACTGATGCATCTAATTAGTTAGATTGCAGAGAACCTTGAGAACCGTGTCTATTAACCCGCTTCGCGGATATAAAAACAATTGTGTGAAGTGTGTGGATCCTGAATGATCAGAAAGTCGTCGTCGCCATTTTGGAGTTGAAGAACATCAGCTCGCCGCCACACGTGGGCTAGCATCGATCACCAAAGGTAAGGCGTACTACTTCCCTCATTCCCATACAAGATCGCCCGAATTGATCCGCGAATATTTGCCCGCTTATTTTCAACGCACTATTACCAGAAACCTTCAAATACAATCACTTTTTAAAATAGACACAAGGATGATGAGGTTTCTCAAACCGCTATAACAGGTGTAATTATCGCATGTAGGTATGCGCGAGATGAAATAGGCGCGTATTACACGAGCGACATTAAACCGCGTCACCGCGTCGGTGTACACTCTACACTTGCTGGCGGTGACCTCTGTGTCCACAGCTTTGCATTAAATATGGACGGAGGTCACCGCAGGATTTGAGCCTGAAATGATCTAAAATGGCATGTCTCGGCGATCTGTAAATATGGTAGCAAGATCAGTATGGACCTGAGGAGTATGTAGTATATACGGTTTAGTATTAAAATTAACAAGTTACTTACCGTACCCGTTACGTACCGGTAGCTGTCTTCCTTTTTTTTTCTCAATATAATTTGCCACTGCTGGACAAAGCTCTACCCATGACCTTCTAAACCACTTTCCGGATTTTTGCCTTCTCCGGCCAATTCTCTGCAAACACCTCGAAGTCTTCACTGCCTTTCTTATGTGTTTTTCTTAATATATTACTTTAGGTACTCTACTTTGCTAAATATTAGCAAAAAATGTATCCCAACTATTCAGATAATAATTAATTGTTCTAGTTTAGTTATTATCATATCGTAATATCTGATTAAGCTCAGGTTTCTCTCAGAATACGCGGCATCAGTTTCCTATCTCTATTGTACCAGGAATCCCGTTTTGATATAATTTCATCCTCATCTAAATTAACCTATAGTAACTTTATCCGATATACGTAATTTGACTGGTTCAACTGTAATTTTAGTACAAAAATAAACTACGACTTTTTAACAGTTGGTTCCCGTAAAAGAATAAGTTAACCTTTCCAACGGCGATAAGCAGCGAGCAAGGAATTGCATCATTACGAGGTCAAGTAGCAATAAACTTCTGGAGCCAAAACTCATGGCCTCATCTGTTTATCTACCAATCATGGTGACCTACATATTTACAAACACTGTACCTAATGAATGACTGAAGAAGCCACTAACTTAATTAAAAACAAATAATATAAAAACAAACCCGACTCCAAAAAAAAAGGAAATAATGCAATATATTAAAATAGAGATTAAATATTATTAGGTTCTGCCAGCGGCGACAAACAAAGTTTTGGTATGTTTTTTTTTTATTATTTTTGTTTGTCCCCGCCTGCAGCACCTCATAATATTATGTCTATTTTCACCTTCGGCACTCGGGTAAAAACAAACTCATTACCAACACGACAAAAGTCTACTTATCTCATCCACTACGTACGGTAAACTCCTATCATCATCTCCAATTACTAGATCACCGTGCAAGACCGTTTCTTCCCTCCGTGACATCAGAAACGCCGTCAAACAGCCCCGGATAATAACGGAGTCACGGCGATTACCCGCAGCCTTCCCGTGACATAATCACTGTGTTAGCGCGCATACTGTTATTATGTTCCCTAATTATTATAGCTTGATTATAATGTAATTGATATGAGGATGGGAGCGACGGCGAGGGCTTGAGTTTGGAAGATGGTTGTTTTGAAGAGGCATACTGATCATGTTATAGATCCATTATGTAGTGTCTCACTCTACTTGCAAAAGTATCCGATATCGGAAAGTGAGTTAAGGAAATCAAATTTAATTGAGCAGGACACATGGCAAGTTGCGGTGATGAGAGATCCACCTCTCATAAACACTGAACAGAACTAACTTTTCGCCGGACGATCAACACTTCACTTCACTTCTTCTTTCTTGTTGGTGGTCCTGCGGACAGATGGTCAGATAACACTGCTGCCATCGCTGTTAGAAACTGAATGTCGTACGTGAGGATTGCCACTTGAAAAGAAAGGTGGGGAGTGGGTGAGTGTAGGCTTTTATGAAGCGCCTAAAATAAGCAGTTACTTAACGCCATATCAAAATGGTAATAACTTTATTTTTTGAAGTGTTCTTTATTACACATTTATCAGGTCTACTTTCTTTTTCAAAAATTCCTTCTCATAATTTGTGAAAGTAAGGAAAATACCATGTTCAAAAAACTATATACTAACGAATGTAAATATAGTAAATATAATGTAAATTACTAGCACTTCGCCCGCGACTTCATTCGCGTGATCCGTATTTTATCCTACAGATGACTTTTTAGTTTCATCATTCACACAAACTTTCAACCCCCTTTTTACCTCCTTAGGGGTGGAATTTTCAATAACCATTTTTTTTTTTTTTTTTCAACCAAGAATCATCATCATCTTCCTGCCTTTGATCCCATGTTACTTGGGGTATAAATCTAAAAGTTCAGGTGTCCAACTCACACAACTTTCAACCCCCTTTTTACTCCCTTAGGGGTAGAAATGCCGAATTAAAAAAATTACTCATTGTTTTTTATTAACCAAGAGGGTAAACCAACAATTTCAGATGTTTTACCTTCCAAACCGAAGAAATTTCACATAATGTTTCAACCCCTATTTTATCCCCTTAGGGGTAGAATTTCCAAAAACCAATAAATACGTGATTTCTTTTTATCAACCAAGAGCGTAAATCTAAATTTCACATGTCACACTTATAATCTGTAGAAATTTCATACAAACTTTCAATCCCCTTTTTATCCCCTTATGGGGGGAATTTCCATGAACCAATAAATACATGAATTCTTTTTATTAACGTAATCTAAAATTTCGTGTGTTAAATTTACAAACTGTGAAAATTTCATGCAAACTTTCAACCCTTTTTTTAAAACCAATGAATACATTTTTTTTATCAACCAACAGCGTAAATCTACCGGTGCAAGGATGAAATTTCCAAACATCCTTTCTTAGCGCGCACTTACGTCACTTGAGGAACCTCCCTGCCAAATTTCATTTTTATACGTCAAGCGGTTTTTGATATTTTGTGATGAGTGAGTGAGTGACATAAATACTAGGAACAAACACAAATTTGTAGTCTCTACAACAAAACTCAAGAAAATAGGTGGCTCCTTTAGAAGTCAAAATATACGCTTCTATAATAAGCTTCCAAGTCACGTACAATATCGAAGCCTTAATAAATTCAAATCATTCATTAAACGTAAGTTGTGCCAGAAAGCGTTTTATACCGTTAAAGATTACGTTGCGGACAAAAAGGCTTGGGATTGAGCTGCTCTTATTAATTATTAATCATTTATTTTTATTTTCTTGCATCCTGGTTTTTATTTTATTTTTTTGGTTTTCTTGTAATGACAAAATTATTTACTTTTTAAAGTATTATATTATTTTATTTTTATTATTGAAGAAACAAGAAATATCTCAATATTTTCTTCGTAAATGTAGAACCTGGCTCAAATAACCCCGAACTTAAGCGCATAGAATTTATATACATCACAAAAGTTAGGATAGATGATCAAAGAAAATGAAATCCCTCAATGTGCTAGATGTCAATAATATGGGCTCACTAATAATAACTGCATGCGCCCCTTCCGATGTGTTAAATGCGCAGAAGGACACAGAACCATTGACGGTCCAAAAAAAACAGGAATACCCTAGCCACCTGCACCTTATGCCTAGGAGACCACCCTGCTAACTAAAAGAGCTGCCAAGTGTACAAGGAGATTCGCGCAAGAAAAACTGTTCAGACAAATCACTCGAAAGCAACTTCATCAAATATTGAGAATGCGAGATCGAGTAGACCTGCAACAAAAAAACCAAACCCACCAATTTCAGATCCCAGAAACACTGCACACTGGAAAAAAAACTCAGAGAACAAACAATCTCAGTCCTCAAGTTCTTTACAACAAATAATTTCAAAGCAATCAGAGGAAATAGACATTCTCATACAACAAATAGGTACCCTAAAGGGACTCCTAACGCTTCTAGTTGTCCATTATAGCAAATGAAATTCCTACGAATTTCAGGATGGAACATAAATGACCTGCCACCTAATAAACATGAAGTGGAACTCTTCATCAAGCATAACCAAATAGACATTCTTTTAATCTCTGAGGCACATATGATGAAAAAGCCATAACCATCAAAGGATATAATATATATTATACTAATCACCCTGATGGAACATCACATGAGGGAACTGCAATCATAATAAAGGATAGTATCAAGCAACACGTTCTCGCAAGCTTTTGACAGGCACATCTACAGGCTACTGTAATATCAATTGACGATTGGCAGGGCCCCCTTAACATAGATGCATTATAATCCTCGCCTCGGCACCGAGTTACAGAAAAAATGTTCAACGATTTTCTTATGACGCTTGGAGGCAGATTTATCGCTGGAGGGGATTGGAACGCCAAAAATACCTACTGGGGCTCCAGGCTGACCACAACCAGAGGCAGAGAGTTGAGAAGGGCAATAGATACAAATGCATTCAATATACTATCAATAGGGGAGCCAATCCACTGGCCAACTGATCCCAATAAAACACCTCATCGATTTCTTTATCATCAACACTAGATTTTTGAGAATTTAAAATATTATATACTCGTGGGAACAAAATGGAAAATTTAAAAAATAAAAACAAAACCGACGAAGAGGTAAGGAGTGATGCGGGGTCGGAGTCCGACGTCGCATCTGGCGCAAAGGGCTCACAGAGCTCGGGGTGCGAAGAGGTGGGGGCTGCTGCGAAGAACATAAGGTTCTTCCGTAAGCGCCCCAAACCGGGGGATGGCCTAGGGTCACCCTCCGATGACGAGCTGGCCTCGGCCCGGAAGATCCCCACCAGTAGGCGGGGTGGTGGCCGAGATAGAGGAGTGGGGAGGGGACTTACAGCCCAGGAGGCTGCCCAGCGAGCCGAGAGGCTTGCTGCAGAGGGGCGCCACCCCGGATCAACCAGCCGCAGGGCTGTCCTCTCGGGGTCTTCCGGCTGTGAACTGGATTCAGAGGTGGATTTAGATTCGGAACGAGCGGTCAGGTTCGCAGAGGTCGTGGGAGCCGCAATCCGAGATGTGGCCTTGAAGAGGAACAAGTCATCTAAAGACAAGGCCATATCCGCGGCCACGGCCTCCATTATGGCGGCAGCGGAGGCAAATCTTGTCGGGCCTCCGTCGGATGGAATATCCGAAATGCGGGCGGAGGTCGCCCGCTTGAAAGCCGACATGGAGCTTCTCCAAAAGGAGAACGAGAAGCTCCGAGCGGACCTGGCCGGGCTCCGAGGAGCCGGTCCCTGGGAGATGCCGCAGCATGGGCAAGTTCAGCCCGTTCCTGCAGAAGACCGGGTTCTGAACCTGGTGCGGCAGGAGTTGGCTGCCTTCCAGAGTCGGTTTTCTGCTCTGGAGGCCATCGTCCTGCGTCCCCCGCTAGCTGCGAGCCAGGCGGCCCTAGGCCAGCGAAAAGCGGGCTCGTTTGCTGCCGCCGCGGCTGCCGTGGCCAAACCGGGCTCATGGGGACAAGCCAATCGCGAGGCCATGCCAGAACCCGCGAGGTCGGCCCCAGCGAAACCGGGCAATTCGGCACCCAAAGGGGGAGGAGCGGCTTCTAAGACAGCGAGGGCCCCTGCCCGGGCAGCGGGTCAGGCGCCCCAATCTCTTCCGCCTCCTGAAACTCCTGCGGTCAACGCCGAATGGCAAGTGGCCGGGCAGAAGAAGAAGGCGAGCAAGGCAGCTAGGGCGGCCAAAAGGAAGGAGAGGCGAAAGCGGCGCAAGGAGCGAAGCGTCGCGGCTAGGCTCCGCGCCCCGAAGTCCGCAGCTGTAGTGATAACACTTCAGCCGGAAGCGGAAAAGAAGGGCGTGTCCTACCGCGATGTGCTCGCCAAAGCGAGGGCGGCGGTGAAACTGGAGGAGCTCGGCATCACCGAGGGCATACGGGTTAGGGTCACTGCGACTGGAGCCCGGATGCTGGAAATCCCCGGAGCGGCCAGCGGCCCGACCGCCGACGCTCTGGCCGAAAGGCTCAGGGTGTCCCTAAATGCTGACGAGGCCCGAGTGTCCAGGCCCACCAAGTGCGCTGACATGCGTATTCTAGGCCTGGACGATTCTGTGACGGAGGTTGAGGTGGTGGCCGCCGTCGCCAAGACTGGGGGTTGCTCTGCCGAGCAAGTCAGGGCAGGCATCATACGTCCTGACACCACGGGGATGCGAGCCGTTACGGTGAGCTGTCCCGTCTCGGCAGCCCAAAAAATAGCCGGGGAGGGCCGAAGGCTCTTGGTGGGCTGGGTTTCCGCGCAGGTGAAACTGCTGGAACCCAGACCTCTGAGGTGCTTCCGCTGCCATGTAGGCAACCACGTGGGAGCTCAATGCACCTCGGAGGTGGACCGCAGCGACCATTGCTTCCGCTGTGGTCAGCCCGGTCACAAGGCCGGCACGTGCAATGCCACGCCACACTGCGTTGTCTGTGCGGCAGCTGGCAAACCGGCCGATCACCGGGCCGGGAGCAAGACCTGCGTTCCACCCGCCAAGGCCAGCCGCAGGGGCAAGCACACCACCACCGCCGTCACCGCCACAGCCGCCACCACCGCCGTCACCGCCACAGCCGCCACCACCGCCGTCATCGCCGCAGCCACCGTTACTGCCACCGCCGCTGCCGCCTACACAGCCGTCGCCGCTGCCGAAACCACCGCGGCAGGACCCACACAGGGGGTTCGGGAGGAGGCTGAAATGGAGTGCCAATAATGGCCCCATTACGCCTCCTCCAGGCGAACATCAACCACTGCGCCGCTGCTCAAGATCTATTGCTCCAGAGCATGGCGCAGTGGTCGATTAACATCGCCGTGGTTGCTGAGCCGTATTTTGTCCCGCCCAGGGACGACTGGGTGGAGGACCTGAGCGGCTCAGTGACCCTAATTTCGTCGGCCGCCGCCGGCACCCCGTCCCTCGAGGGTGTCAAGAGGGGGCAGGGTTGCGTGGCAGCACGGTTCGGGGAGATTGTCGTGGTGGGGATATACTTCTCCCCGAACCGAACTCTCGCCGAGTTCCACAACTCCCTTGCGGATTTGAAAACCGTCGTCGTCGGATACCGCTCCCTCCCTGTGCTCGTCCTCGGGGACTTCAATGCCAAGAATGTGGCTTGGGGTTCCCGGTATACGGACACACGGGGCAGGATGGTGGAGGACTGGGCTCTGGAGACAGGCCTGGTCGTCCTCAACCGGGGTTCTGTCTCCACGTGTGTGCGGACGCAGGGCGAATCAGTGGTGGATATTTCGTTTGCTAGCCCTGCTCTGTCACCGCGTGTCATTGACTGGCGCGTCATGGAGGAGGTGGAGACCTATTCCGACCACCGGTATATCCGGTTCGATGTCTCCACCCAGACCTCGAGCGCGCCGGTCCGACAGACCCCGAGTGGTCCGCGGTGGGCGCTGAAACAGCTGGACCGGGAGCTTCTCCTGGAAGCCTCGATCGTGCAGGCCTGGGTGTCATCACCGGATAGGCCTGCTGACATCAACGACGAGGCGGAGTGGTTCCGGGAGGCCATGTCCGAGATATGTGACGTGGCAATGCCCCGGGTCCAGCCAGGACGCGCCCGGCGCCAGGTGTACTGGTGGACGCCGGAGCTTACGGCTCTGCGCCAGGCGTGCGTTGCTGCGCGACGCCGGTACACCAGGCACCGCAGGCTCCGCATCCGTCCTCCGAATACGGAAGCCATTGAGGTGGAGCTTTACGAGGGGTACAGAGCAGCGAGGACCACCCTCCGAGCGGAGATCAAGCGGGCCAAGGGTTTGGCCCGCGAGGAGTCGCTGGGGACTCTGAACAGGGATCCGTGGGGGCGCCCCTACAAAATGGTGCGGGATAAACTCCGCCCATGGGCGCCTCCGCTGACGCAGAGTCTCCGGCCTCAGCTCGTGGAGGGTGTGGTGAGCACTCTGTTCCCTTCGCAAGGGGAACATACTCCCCCGCCCATGGCTCCACCTCTTGCGGTGCCCGATGTGGACCACACCACCGACGACAACGATGCTCCGGAGGTGACCGAGGTAGAACTGAGAGTGGCGGTACGTAGGCTGAATGCCAAAAATACCGCCCCAGGACCCGACGGCTTACCTGGGAAAGCCTGGGTCCTGGCCTTGGAGGCTCTCGGGCCTCGACTAAGGGGGCTCCTTAGCGCATGTTTGGAGAGGGGCCAGTTCCCACTTTGCTGGAAGACGGGGAAACTGGTCCTCATTAAGAAGCCGGGGCGCCCAGCGGACTCCCCGTCCGCTTATCGGCCTATTGTGCTGCTTGATGAGGTGGGCAAACTCTTTGAAAGAGTTATTGCAGACCGCCTCGTTGGGCAGCTGGTACGGGTGGGGCCGGATCTGGCGGAGAGCCAGTTTGGCTTCCGCAGAGGGCGCTCTACGGTGGACGCCATCATGCGCGTGCGAGCCCTCACGACAGGGGATGCAGTGGCCCGGGGTGGGGTCGTCTTGGCGGTGTCTTTAGACATCGCCAATGCCTTCAACACCCTGCCCTGGAGTTGCATCAGGGAAGCACTCCGGTATCACCGGATGCCGCCCTACCTCTGTCGCGTGGTCGAGGCCTATTTGACGGACAGGGCCGTCATCTACCCCGGTCACCAGGGAGAGTGGAATCGGCGAGAGATGTCGTGCGGTGTCCCACAGGGATCGGTCTTGGGGCCGCATCTGTGGGATATCGGGTACGATTGGGTGCTGCGCGCTGACCTCCCTAACGGCGTCAGCGTAATTTGCTACGCTGACGACACGCTAGTCCTGGCGCAGGGGAGGTCGCACCAGGCGGCGGTGGAATTAGCGACACGCGGGGTTGCGACAGTCGTCGAGAGGATCCGGCAATTGGGACTCGAGGTGGCCTTGCACAAGTCTGAGGCCATGTGTTTTCATGGTCCTCGGAACGCGCCACCACCGGGTTCCCAAATAACGGTAGGAGGGGTTCACATCGGCGTCGGGTTGACGATGAAGTACCTAGGACTCGTCCTCGACAGCCGGTGGAATTTCGTGGAACATTTCCGACGTTTGGCACCCAGACTGGAGCGGGCCGGGGCTGCCTTCAAGCGACTCCTGCCCAATCTAGGGGGTCCAAATGCCTCCTGCCGGAGGCTCTACGCGGGGGTCGTGCGGTCCATGGCCCTTTACGGTGCACCGGTGTGGGCGCGTTCCCTGAGGCGGCGACCAGCCCGCTGGTTGAACGCGTCCCAAAGGGTCATGGCCATCCGGCTGGTCCGGGGATACCGCACGGTCTCCAGTGAAGCGGCGAGCCTCCTTGCCGGATTGCCGCCATGGGATCTAGAAGCAAAAGTCCTCGCACAAATTTGGGAGTGGCGAGGGGAGGCGAAACGCCGGGGCGAAACCCCACTGCCAAGACAAATCGCGGCTTGGCGGACAGAACTCCGGCAGGATCTCATGGCGACATGGGGAGAGCGACTGTTGCAACCCAGTGCTGGGCACGCCACAATTGCGGCGATAAGGCCCCTCTTTGAGGAGTGGCTTGAGAGGCGCCACGGCGTCCTCACCTTCCGCCTGACGCAGGTCCTCACCGGACACGGCTGTTTCGGGAGGTTCCTGTACAGGATAAGGCGGGAGGAAACGCCCGGGTGTCACCATTGTGTGGATCGCCCGGAGGACACGGTAGAGCATACGGTGGAGGTCTGCCCCGCTTGGGCGGAGCACCGCCGTGTCCTCATGGAAGCGATCAGCGGTGGCGACCTCTCGCGTCCGGCCTTGGTTCAGGCCATGGTACGGAGCGAGAGGGCATGGGAAGCTGTCACCTCCTTCAGCGAAGCAGTAATGCTCGCAAAGGAGGAGGCAGAACGCGTGAGGGAGGCGCAACGGAGACGCCCTCACGCCCCTAGCCACCGCAGGAGACGCCCCGGGCGTCGGGAGTCGCAAGCCGATTCCCGGCCACCGTAGGCGCGGGCTTGCGGACGGCGAGTAATGGGTAGCTCGTCGTCCGATAAGGACCAGGCCCGAGTCGACGGCGCGTAGTGTTCCACGCGCGCCTCAAAGAGATGTCAGCAAAACTGACGGGGTCCGCTAGGGACGATGCTTGTCTGGGTCGCGGATAAATTTGAAAGAGAGTTACCGCGGCCCAGGCACAAGCAACTGAAGGAACACGGGTGGGTTTTAGTCAGTAAAAGTCTGACACGCCCTTCCGCTTCACCCAGAGCGGGAGAAGTCATTGGATGATTTCCCACCCAAAAAAAAAAAAAAAAAAAAAAAAAAAAAGGTCTGTATACAAAAGTTGAATTAAGCTTCAACGGCAATTCTGATCATACACCAGTGATATTTACACTGAGCACTAAAATCATTTGGAATGAGCCCCGAGAGACTTTATACAATCGTAAAACTGACTGGGAATCATTCCAGAACTACTTAACAGAAAATGCCTACTTACACATACCCCTTAAACCAGAGTAAGATGTAGGAAATGCTGCTTGCTTTACATTTAACCTGATCCAAAAAGCTGCTTGGTTATCTACTCCAAGCGTCAAATACAGTTCGCAGCAATAAGATAGTACACTGGATATACGGGAGATGATTGCTGCAAAACGGAGACTTAGACGTCAATGGCATACAAGTAGGAACGCACATGATAAAAGGGCTCTCAAAAAAACACAAAAGAAACTGGAGCAAATGCTAGCAGAAAACGAAAATATCACTCTTCAAGACAAACTGAAGACATTATCACCTCTTAAAGACGCTAAAACAGCCAAAATATTACATGCCTCCGATAAGACAAGCAAATGGTAAATGGGCGAGGAAACCTGGAAAAGAGAAACCTGAGAAAATTAAATCAACCCGTTACCATGTAGCCAAAGAAGAAATTGACGTAATCCTTGACAGCGATCAGCAAATTTCCCTACCGCTACGACTGTGTACCCCAAAAGAGGTATGGAAATCTATAGGAAACCTGAAGAAGAAAAAGGCACTAGGTTTTGATCTGATACAGCAGAAGTACTCAATCATCTAGCGAGAAAAGGAATTGTTCTGGTTACTATTCTCTTCAACGCAGTGTTAAACTGAGACTACACTATTTCCCGCACATCTGGAAAATCTCAACCATTAATATGATAGCTAAACCAGGCAAACCTCCTGCTGAAGTTTCTTCATATAGACCGATAAGTCTTCTTCCGATATTGTCTAAGCTGTTCGAGAAAGTACTGTTACAACGTTTCACACCGATACTGGAGGAGAAAAAGACCATTCCTGAACACCAATTTGGTTTCCGGGCAGACCATGGAACGACGGAATAAGTGCACAGAGTAGTTCACACAATCAGACAATCACTGGAGAATAAGGAGTATTGTTTAGGTGCTTTTCTTGACATATAACAGGCTTTTGACCGAGTATGGTACAAGGGCCTGATGTGTACACTTAAAATTTGTTTACCTCACACTGCATACTTGCTGCTCATGTCTTACCTGGAGGACCGGCTATTCCAGGTTAAATCTGGAAACTGCCTGTCTTCGCTTTACCCCATAGAAGCTGGAGTACCCCAGGGGTCAGTACTGGATCCTGTCTTGTTGTACACAGTTTACATTGCTGACCTACCCACCTCAAAGCAAATGGTTACCGCAACTTATATGCTGATGACACTGCAATACTATCCCATGACAAAGAACCTATCACAACATCCAAAAAACTCCAAGAACACCTGGATGTTATTGGATCATGGATGAAAAAGTGGAGAATCAGGACCAGTGCTGCAAATTTTATACACATTACCTTCGCTCTAAGAGGGGAGTGCCCAACAGTTACACTTGATGGAAATGGCCTTCCACAGAAATGTACAGTCAAATACTTAGGAATGCACATTGACAGAAGACTTACCTAGCGCGAGCACATTAAGGCCAAAAGGGATCAAGCAAACAGAAAACTTGGAGACATCTACTGGCTTTTGGGCAGGCAGTCATCTCTTGGTTTAGAAAATAAATTATAGATCTACAAATGTGTCATAAGACCCGTACGGTATAGAACTCTGGGGTTTGGCAAGGCACTCAAACATGGAGATGATACAACGCTTCCAAAACAAAACATTAAAAAACTTGAGCTGCGCTCCTTGGTTCACAAAGAACATAGAAGTACATGATCTAATCTTACAAATCCCCACTATTCAAGAAGTTGTAGAGACATCCTGCAAGTCTTATAAGCAAACACTCCAGCAACACAAGTATGACATATTCTGAGTTGAGCTGCACTGTTATTGACAAATGCGTGCAATGACTGGACAGGTCCACTTAATCCGGTTGGTTCTTTCCTCAAAGAACCATTTCAGACATCAATCTACATAGTCTTCACATGATCTAACCAAGATTTTGTCTGGACATTAAAAGAGACTGTGACCTCTGTGTTTGTTTCGGCCTTTCTTCTCAGAGTAGTCAGATAAGAAACGCCGGCCTCATCTAGTTTTAAAAAATATGATCGATATGTAAAAGTGTTTCTACAAACCAACTTACAGAAATAAAATATTTATCAGTGACGTTTCGCATTTATTTATTTAGATTATTTCAGGCAATCTCTTCGAAGCATTATTATTTCGTTTTTGCTCATAAAAACAAAGAAAGTAAAAGGTACTGAAGCTTAAATACTATCGCAATGATCCGCAGGTCGGGGGCCCACTAGTCCAGCGTGGGGTTGGAGGCTCACTGGTTTTATGAAATTTTCGAGTCGTAGACTTGGTGAAATACTTCTAAAGTTGTATGAACCTTCTGTGTCCATATTTCATTATCATCATCATTAAACTATTTAAAGCAGTCGACTGCTAGACATAGGGCTCTCTGATTGCACGCCATTTATTAAGATTTTCGGCAACTGTCATCCAGCTAATACTAGCCATTCTGCGAAGATTGTCGCTACAACTTGCCTGAGGGCGTCCCACCACATCGATATTTGAAATACATAAACTATTACATTCCGACAGGCAGTCACTCCGTGTACAAGACTGTGTTTCAGCAGCATCCAATAAAGCCAAGCCCAATCTATTACGAAGTAGGCAAGAAGCTATTCTGTTTTCTTATGCCCTAAACAGGTAGAAGTTCATAAGAGATCAGCTATCTAACCATACTGGTAAATATATCCTGGTAATGCCTGACAACTAAAACACCCAGGTTCAAGTCACGCTTGACACTACCAGGCTTTACACTAAGTAACTAATAGATTTTGATACTTTAAGGCTGAGAAGCACTGACACGATACGGTGCTAACACGAAGCCGTTTTGTTTGATGCTATGTTAAGTGTCATATTTTGCTATTTAGGTATACTTGTGATGAGACTGGAAAACCTGAACGCAGTTGAAAAACGGCTACGCCAAGAAAAATCGAGTAAATTTAATCTGGTCATAAAATCTGGAAAAAATATTTAAAAACAACCAACAACCTAGAGGTCTTCAAGTCAAGAGTGAATAGGTTACTTTTAGGCAAGCGTGCTTCACCGTCGACCACAATATCATCACTTAACATTAGGTGAATAAAAAATAAAAACTTTTGACAACAAGCCTTTTTTCAATATTTCTATTGTATCGTATATTGCCATCCAAACCAACGTGTTACAATCGGTTGGGGATGACTTTTTTAAAATTCAGTTGCAAGGTTTGATTCCTACGTACTAACTTACGGAAAAACAATCCAATGGCAAGTTAAATAAAAGCTCATAAAAATCTAAAACAAAATAACACCAACGTCATCTGCATAGCCTTTTACACACAATGTTGGGGCCAGTCTAATAGAATATCAGTATTTAAACAAGAACAACGTTTTAATTAATGTTATGTCTACGTAGAAATCAAACAAGTTATACTGTACACCAAAAACCAAAATACTGTTTTTTCTCCAGCCATCCAGACAGTAATAGTAAAGTCACATGGAACCACAAGCTTTAATTAATATTCAGAATCCACTGCGGTTTTTATACGATCATCCACGGAACCGCTCGGATTATTTGATATCTACAGTGAAAATATAAATAGAAGACTAGTTTTTCCCGCGCCTCCACTCCCGTGGTCCGCCAAGTCTATTTCACCCAGCACCAGTCGATATGGTACACTTGGGAGACACCTATTTTCAGCAGTAAACTTCTTTCGGTTGAAATGATGATGATGAATCGCATCAGTATTCCAGAACTTATCTTTTACAAACGTGTAACAAACATACCAACATCATTTTAGGAACTTCTTAATAATCTATCTTATTTACGATATTGAAACAAGCCCGAGGAAACTCAAGTAAAAGTAAAAAGTTTGTTATATGTTAAAGAGATCCTTTTAAAAAGTCACTTATAGAGGATTACAAAGTAAAGCTACGTAAAATGAATTGGCTTATCTTGTATGTATGACATTCTTTTTTAATTTTGTCCGTCTGTCTGTAGATACCTAGCTAAGATACGGTTAATTCTTTAATACCTTATGTAACACTAGCTATTGCCCGCGAGTCCGTCTGCGTAGCATCAGTACTTCGAATAGCCTATATTATATATCTCGCTATAATATTGTAGGTGTGTGGGATGCTTTTCTTGAGAAATTATTAGTTCACCATACAAACTTCCAACCCATTTTCCTCCCCTTAAGAAATTGGTTAATCGGTTTAAGCGTGAAAATGCAACAGACAGACAGACAGGTTTACTTTCGCTTTTATAATATTACTAGCTTCTGCCACCGGCTTCGCCCGCGTGAAAATCGAAAATTATCGCGAGGGAACATATTCCCGGGATAAAAATGTGTATCCTATGTGCTGTTCTTGACTAAAATCTATCTCTGCGCCAAATATCATCCAGATCTGTCCAGCCGTTTGAGCGTGAGAAAGTAACAAACATACAAACACACACACACTTACTTTCGCCTTTATAATATTAGTGTGATATAGTACGGATAACATAACATAGCCTATGTTGCCTGAAGGTTTGGGCAGGGGTGCATATATAGTACACCATACATCACATCCTACTAGTTTTATACATGCGAAAGTTTGGATGAAATATTTCATCCCGGTAGTATGTTCCTGTGGGATAATACCCGACAAACATGCGGGCGAGGCCACTGGCAAAGGCTAGTCATACATAAAATCTTCTATTTCATTTTAGTCTGGCTGTCCGTAGATACTAAGACAGCCTGTGTAGGTACTGCAGTAGTTCTTTGTTGGCTTGTTAGCAGCTCAGTGAACCTCTATGCACTTTAATTAGATCATGCTCAACCGAGCAAACGCATGACGTGAACGTGCTTTATTCAAAACTAGCGACCCACCCTGGTTTCGCCCAAGACAAATTTTAATACAAAAAACTTCCTCGTTTCTCACTTTTTCTGTTGATCAAAATCCGTTCAGTAGTTTTTGAGTTTATCGCGAACAGACGCGGCGGGGGACATTGTTTTATAATATGTGATGATAGTGATTGAGCAAGGGTCACATCTGTTTTATGAAATTATTTATACAGTCCATGTTAAATTGTATTTCAATCGCTACGGGTAGTCAGAAACCTAAAATGTAACACTAGTCTAGCCAAAGGATTATCTAGTTACTGGATTGTGGTGAGATTGGCAGTCGTTCCATATAAAATACATATATATCCAGATGAATCTGGATAGACTGAAAGTCGACCCCAGCATAGTTAGGAAAAGGCTTGGCAGATAGATTTATTTATTGAAGGCACATCAACAACACAAACACCAAAATGAACATATTTTTCATGAGGTCTTTTTATACCAGTATTTATTAAAATTATAGTAATATTAACATTCACAAAAATAATCTCACATACAACAATAACATTCTAAAGTAGACAGAGGACGAATGAATAATAAGCAAAATTACAATATAATATAAATAGATGTCAAAATTTATGAGATTTAACATAAAATAATAAAAAAAATTATCAATTAAAAATAATACAATAGGAAAAAGAAATAGTATTGACATAAAAAATAAAATAAATCATAGATTGCAAATATTTGCAACAACTTCCGTTTGAGTCGAGTGGGGCAGTCATGAAAAATGTCTAGGTCTAAAAGCTCACACCAAGCATTGTATGTTGCACTTGCAGGAAGCCTTGCTATTGGGGAATTCCAGCCGGGATTCGATTAGATTTATTGAATTACAGCCATTATCATATGATGGGGCTTTACTCTGATGTGCAAAACTATCATGATTCCAGTGTGAGAGAGACAGAGCTATAAAGGACGAGACAGAGCTATACAGGACGAGACCAAGCTATACAGGACGAGAGAGAGCTATACATGACGAGAGAGAGCTATACATGACGAGAGAGAGCTATACAGGACGAGAGAGAGCTATAAAGGACGAGACAGAGCTATACAGGATGAGAAAGAGCTATACAGGACGAGAGAGAGCTATACAGAACGAGAGAGAGCTATACAAGACGAGACAGAGCTATACAGGACGAGATAGAGCTATACAGGAGAAGATCACTATCCCTTTTTCATAGCGTGATACGTTATAGTACGGTCCCTGACCACTGCAGCAAATGTTGAAGAAAACTGTCCCGAAATAATTTAACAATATTATCCACTGCATGCAAACGAAGCCGCGTGTTTTCCAACTATATAAAAACAATGTAATTGTGTTTGTTTGCCACATCGGTCACATATTCTGCCGCTGTCCCCGGTTTATTGCCAAACTTTATATTCATCGTTCCACCATCCCCCGACACCCACCCTAGGCCCACCACAGGCATTTTACGATTTTATTAAACCCTCTTTGATAGATGAGATTTTTTAGAATAGAGAATAATACTATAAAAGTTAAATGACCTTATTTCATCCGAAATATTATCGTCTGCAGCTGTATACTGTGGAGATGGTAATATTGTTGTTATTATAAAAACGGATGTTTATCCTGGTTCTTTGATGTTTCTGTTGAAGATTGATGTCCCAGCAGATGAGTGATGTGTTGTACTCGCACGGTGCGAGCGACGACGTAAAGTGGCAATTGTGACGCAACGTGAAATGTGCAAATTGATGCGTGCTATTTACATTCGTAACAGATTTCAATCTATCATCTGGAAAGAGTGAAATGGGTTTACGAAATAGATAAGACATCAGTTTTATAAACATACAAATCAAAGAAAATTACTTTTTAATAGCTACCTAGATAATTTTCCGATTCAACCTATTCCAATATAATAAATATAAGTAATATTCTCCAATTCGACTTTCATCGACTTCGACAATTATCAAATTGACAGTTATAGGTACAAAGATTGTTATTCATTGACATTATCACAGAGCTATTTTTCTGGTCCTTTAAACCCTTGATAAATATCGAGGAGTAGTTGCAGAAATAATGAGATTTCGCAACCTAATTTGTCTCGACATCACCCAAAATTGATTGTTAGAAAATACCGGAATTAAATTGTGCATATTTTACATCATAACCATCTTGGTTATTGATTATCTAACTTATCATAATCCGTCTTAAACCTCCACACAAGCTATCTATCTAGAAATCTTCAAAACTAGCTAACTACTGCCTTCCGCCCGGCTCAACCTCTGAACGATGCCTCTCAGCGCACGTGCTTGACCCGGTTGTGTAGGGTCTGACGTCATCCACTCTCGATACCTCGCGGGATGCACTCCGGAGACGATCACCTTCGCTCGAGTGCAAGATTGGGATGGGGGGGGAGGGGGCGAGAAGCGTTAATTTAATTCACATTAGAAGTTGCTTACAACATAACATTACAAAGCTCGTGAAAAACCGCACATGGCTTGTTTCTATTAGAAATGTATTTTAGGCCACTTGATACGCAACTACGAGGCTTATTTGTTACTTTTTAGAGGTATTTTATTGGGGGTTTCTTATTTTTTTTTAAATATTTTGTATTTCATGCTTTTTAAACTATAATTATATACCTTGTAGTAAACACGCTTCGATCGATATTCTATCAAAACAAGTAATTAGGACACTAAATATTTGGAAAAAAAACCTCGACTGAAATAGTAAAATGCGCCTAACTTTTGAACGGCTGAATCGATTTTCATCACAGAGCTGTGGTGTCCTAGTGGTAACAGCCGCAACTTACAAATTGTGGGTCCTGCGTTTGAACCCTTTACTCAGACACAGGCTTTACTTTGTGTAAATTATTTCATCACCACTGCTCTCAAAACGGTGATGGAAAAATTCGAAGTTATGTAACATCCACCAACCCGCACTGGGCCCGCATGGTGGATTACGGCCCATGCCTTCTCACAGAGAGGAGGCCTGCACGCACAAAAGACCAAATATGAGTCTAAGTGCGGAAAAGGAGGTCCGTCTATCCTATTCTATACTAAATCACTTTCGACAAAGACACCTTTCAAACAAAAAATATTAAATCAAAATTGGTTCATCTGTTTAGGAGCTATGATTCCACAGACAGATAAACAAAATACACAGCAACACACGTCAAACGTACGGGGCCCACGGTTGGCTCAGTGGTTGAGCGATTGACTGCTGCGCTGCGTGTCGCGGGTTCGATTCCCGCACTGAAAAAATATTTGTATGACCTACAGATAGTTGTTCCGGCTCTGGGTGTTGTGTATGCTTAATAAAAAAATAAAAAATAAACAAACTTATAACACCCTTCTTTTTCCGTCGGGGGTTAAAAACGCAGACTACCATTTGCCAAGTTGATTGATAGATTATTAAATGTTTATCGTGGTGATAAACACGTGCTTTTCAGGTACTACATCAGCTTATCATTTCCCAAAAAGATAAACCTACTTAGTTGAAACCGCAGACGCCATAGACTCATACTCTTCGATCTGTTGGCTGGTCTTCTACACTGTCTGTCCTCTCGTAACTACTCATATAATATTAACATTGTAGGATGAACATATTTTGGAACTCATTTTTTTTCCTATTGTTGCTTACCGGTTCTTCGTAAACGTCCAATTTGAACCGTGCAATAGCTTCTGACCTTTCATTTCTTTGTAACACAATATAGAAACAAAATTGTACTTTGTGGAAGATAAATAAATATTACTACTATTTCGCCTTAATAAGTAAAATAAAAGATTTTGAATTTCAATTACTATCAGAAAGAGAATAGATAGTACACCAAAAAAATAAAGTTACACATCGCTATTACAAGAAAAAAAAAAAAGTGTTTTTAGGCCGGCGACACGGCTACCATCTGCTGAGGTAATTGATTGATTACGTTTATCGCGTAGGTCTAGGTACCTATACAAACACGTTTTTTTCAGGTACTACATAGCTTATCCTTTACCAACAAATTGTGGTGTAATATTCTCCATGGACGACAAACTGATTTTCATCTACTCGTACATAATATAAACGTAGTTAGGCTGAATAAATGTCCTAATTTTGAAGACGAAAATGTTGCAAATCTTTTTCGATATAGGACCTTATTTATAAAAACTAAATTCAATCGACTCCCAAAACAAAACACTACAAATCGAAAAATAACTTTCTTTTCGAAAGTCGGTGTTTTTGGTACCTATTTTATTTCGTTTTTGAGACAGACTTCTGAAGATAAGTTAGTTTTCGCTTTGTATTGTTTTTCTTTTGTAAGTCGGTTTAACTTTTTTGTTAAAAAGTTTTTTATTTTTGTCTTTTTAATTTTGGTACCTTATGATGATCCTCCATGAAAATACGAATTATTAAAGATAGCTCTAAAAACTCCTCGTCAGATCTTGATCAAATTTAAATGGGATCGCATGAGGAGCACCAGCCTCAGCCAAGAATAATCAAAATTGGTTCATAATTGGCGAAGTAATCGCATAAAAAACATAAAAAAAAACATCTAGTGTTATTGAGGACCTCCTCCTTTTTGAAGTCGGTTGCAAAATAAACCATTATGATTAGTTCAAATACTGATCACCATATTTTTAATTCAAACTCTCCATAGGAACTGGTAATCTGTCTTTTAACTACTTATACGGTTAAAATATTTTTTTAAAAAGACTAATAGTGTTAAGCACTAGTTATTCCATCTCTACAGTACTAGATATACGTAGTTTCTTAAGTGGTGACGATCGATGCCGAAGCGGTACAAATTGAACCTTATTTACATTGCTCACAAACGATGCCGGTATCTATCTGTTAAATAAACACAAACACAGCTACACCATTACTGGGACTATTGAACAGATAGCACAGTATTTGCACTGCGGTAATATATTCAGCACATTACACGTTCAAATACTTCGCAAAAAAACCTATGGAACGAACCTTTTTCGTCAAGATTTCGCCATTTTCGTTTCAAAGGTGACCGGGAGGGTATAAAATGTGCAAAGCCTTTCGCATGAAACATCCAAGCACACACATTTGTCAAGTGATTCTCTCCTGTGGAAGAAAATGAAACTCCTTTTTTCAGAAGCGCTGCTTGTTTATTTTTTTCATCTGGTAACATAAATCCGCTTATGAATACTTACCGAGGGAGGCGGCCGGGTCCGGGGTACAACCGTGCGAGATAGCTCCGTTCGGTGCGACCTTTAGACATCTTTTTCATATTTCGTGTCCTAGGAGACGGTGATTGGGTTTATTTTTGGACGTCTATATTCACGATTCGCAGGTGTTTTTTTTTATATGAGAACATTTTGTTAAAGTAGATCAATTTAAATAACAAGTAATTTTGAAATATTGATGGCATAAAGTTGTAATGTTTGAAATGTTATCAAAAATCTTCGCCTAAAACTTTTAAGTGTAGCTATTTAGTTTATAAGCTTCTAAATCATACATTTCATTATCTGAATTAACTAACTTTAACATCGTCATTAAAAAAGAGAGCTGCTTATGCTTGTTATCGGAGATCTCTAGAAAGAATGCTCCGATTACGATATTGTTTCACTGACAGAAAATTACAGTATTGCTGTCGAGACAATCTGCGGGAAAAATAAATTGTTGACCATATTCTGCAGCAGAATTTTCGTTTTTTTCTCATTCTAACCACAGATTCATAATCGCTTGCCCTCACGATTTCTCTGAAGCCACGTACAAACCGTCGGTCACACACTCCATCATGTCCCAAATCGCGCACAACAACAAAAGCAGACCGCTAGCACTGCCCCTTATCCTGTTAATGTTTATTTTTCTTCCTTTGTTACGTTTTTCAGCGTGTTTTATTTCTTTTTAGGATTCCGTTCCTCAAAAGGAAAAAAGAAACCCTTATACCACTCCGTTGTTTGTCTGTTAGAAATTTTCAGTTGGTAAACTGACCACGACCTATGTCGATGTGTGACGACAACAGTTATTCAACGTCAAAGGTAATTTTGTACCTCAGTCCAGTTTATCTTTTCGTTAGAGCGATGTTTGGTGCTTTTATAGTTTATGCACTTCAATAATATTACCAAATTATTTTGGTAAATGTAGCTGTCTCTACGGAACCATCAGTGCGCGAGTCCGGCTCGCCCTCGGCCGGTTCTTTGTTAATGTTCGAGTTAGGTCGTTGGCTTGGCTCGGGTGATATTAGATACTGTGTTACTGTATTGTTTGACTGCGGCTTTGTTTTATAATTTCGTTTAAATTACTATTGAGTTGTTTTTAGCGGGTTTAATTTTATCTGTCTGGGTGACCTTTGTACCCGACTGCCGAAGGAGGGTAATGTGTTTATCAGTCTATGTATGTATGTGTGTTTGTTCCTATGTGGCGTTCTAGAGACCAAACGCGTTAGCTGATTTTAATTATTGTTACGTCAATCGATTCGTCTTAACCCTGCGAGTGTCACTGGCTAAATTAAAAAAATTCGAAAATATAAAAATGGCGGATTTTGGGCGCCATGTTGTGGGGGCCCAAATTATTTTTTTCTTCCAAACCGATCGTGTGGGGTATATAAATAAAGGGCTTTAAGAGGTGATTTAAAAAATATGAAACACTTATATGTTTAAATATACCTAATTCTAAAAAAAAGTAACTAAAAGATATAAATAAAAAAAGTATTAAGAAAAATAAAAATCCCGACTGATTTAAAAGCGACAGCATGATGATCTTCTTGTTTACGTCTTTTTAGTTCGCTTTTAAAGCAGTCGGGTTTTTTGTTTTTCTTAATATTTTTTTTTCCCTAATCCGGTTTAAAAAATGTGTCTACTTACAAAGTTATTTGCAGTTGGTAAGCTGACCACGATCTGTGTCTTGTCCTGTGTTATTCAACGTCAAAGGTAATTTTGTCCCTCAGTCCAGTTTATCGTTTCGTTAGAGCGATGTTCGGTGCTTACAAAGTTTGTATTATTATTTTCTTTTTTTTCAATATTCATGTTTTTAAATCGTTAGAGACTGGTCTTTACATCCGAATTTTCCAACCTGCCGAATGATATTGTAGACATCTGACTGCGATGGTTGTATGGTGATCGCATTACAGAGAGCTCTCTGTAGTGTGATTCTGTAATAACGTCTCACTGTGAAAACATAGGTGAAGTGAACACGACGTAGCTATCAACCTATCCGAAATCCGATCAAGGTGGAATGATGTTTACTTCAAACTCACTTCACCTACGTTTTCTAGTTGAGATGTTTACAGAAGAGACCGATTGTCATTTCCTCCGATGCTAGGGATTGATAGCTCACTTCGAGTTTTCTTCACTTTAACCATCTTGATGAGATTGTTTCAGAATAGAACTAAATGGTTTTAATAGTCCTAGTATCTTTCTAGTATTTCAACCACGTAGTTCATAAAACAAAAGAAGAAACATACATTACAACTGCCAAAACACAATATAGACTACACACAGAACTACATCAATTCTACATCTGACTAGGTACCTAATCTAACTTCCCTCGCCTCGCGACTTGTTATAAGAAAACTTCTCGAACGAAACAAGAGAACATTCAAATATATTCGCGGTCGCTGGGAACCCTTTTAAGCCTAGCCATGTTGGGATTGTTCTGCTTGTATCCAAAATTAATATTGGATTATCTCCCTGCTCATTTGGTTTTGTAATCTTATGGCAAAATGTACGATTTTCCATGCAGCTTATTCAAATTCAAATTCAAAATGTTTATTTGCAAGAAAATACATAAGTTTTATGGGAAGATCTTACAGCATTAAACTCATTGTATTCTGCCTGCAAGCAAGCGTGCAAATTATTTATGTTCACAATGTCACCATTTTACAGAAATATTATTATTTTATTATTAAATTATTATCATATTATTATCACATTATTATTACATACAAATGTTATTAATTTATTTACAATACATTAATTAATACTCTGAACAAATATTTTTATTTTCCATAAATTCCTTAATGCTGTAGAATAGCTTAGAATAAAATGCAACTGTATTTAGGCATCGTAAAACTAATTCTTATAAATCTACTATTCACGTAACATGTATATTTCTGTTACAGTAGTTTATGCATTATTCTATGTGTTATATTATCTAAAGTTTAGCTCATTCAGTTTTGCAAAATATACGTGCAAATTCCCTTTTCAGCTTACAATAAAAGTCGCTTTTTAAAAGCAACAATATTTTTGCTCACATACAAGTACAATAACGCATCATCATCGGCTTTATAATGTTCCTACTACTGGGACACAGGCTTCCTCTCTGTAAGAGAGGTAATGAGCCTCAATCCACGCGGACCCAGTGCGGGTTGGTGAATGTCACATTTCTTCAAATTTTTGTTTCTAAGACATTTTCGTTTCCTCGCGATGTTTTCCTTTACCGTTTTAAGAGCAGTGGTGATGAAATAATTTAAACAAAGTAAAGCGCCTGTCTGTTTTAGAACTCACGACCTACGACAATTATGTCGGGGCCGTTACCACTGGGCTACCACAGCTCTCTCACAACGCATATTACTGCTGTAATAATTTCTAAAATGATATAAAACCTCGCGAACTACATAAAATCCACGAACAAACAAATAAACAAAATATGTTCAGAGAAACAGAAGCACAGATTCAAATTAATAATGCATGAGAAAATAAAAAGGTCACGTCTTACTTTGTTGCAGCACATATTCAGGATCCTTGAAACACGTAGCGCGTGACAAATCCTGAATATTTACTGAAACTGGAGGTATAGTAAGACAACTAAGAACATAACCTAACCTAGATTTTTTGTGGGGATAATGTTATGAAAAATACTAGCTACTGTAAATTAATAATGTATTAACTAGAAAAGATAGGCGTTCTGTAATCTATCCGGACTTATCACTTTTATATTCGAAAGAAAGAAAGAAAAGAAAAATTGTTTATTTGTGATTCGAAGTCACGTTCTAGGTAACTTTTTTCATTTTTTACCTGTTACGTTATAGGTAATTTCTCAGCAACTCGCTAACAAAGATCTTCATGACCGTTCAAAGTAACTAAGTCATTTGAGATTTCAACTTGTCCGGTATAACTAACTTATTAACTTGTTTATGGTTTATTTACAGCACAATTATTAATTAATCTAAAATAAGATAACACAAGGCTCAAGTTTACAGTTGCCTCACTATAGCAGGTAATGCATAAATGTAGTTCTAGCAGCGAGCTTATCTCCGCATACCTCGGGAGTCTGTACTAAAACCAGCGCGTATGCGTTCCACCCGTTTACACCATTCCAGCATTCTCTTAACAATGTGAGACAAAGACTGCTTTCTTAATTTACACAAAGGAACTTACTTTAAATCGTAACAACCCTACTTCTAGCCCGACTTGTATTTCTTCTTGGCACCGACTCTGTTAAGCTTTAGCCAAGGTTGAATTTATTATATTAAGTCCGTATTATATCGTCGCGCTTCTATATATAGAGGCTAGCTCATGTTTTATTGATGTCGTAAAAAGTGTGTAAGAGATTAACTTAGGGGGTTTTAGATGGTATCCTTTTGGACACTAAAACTGCCGACTAAGCCATTTGCCAAGCATCTACATTCTTAGAACTTTAAATATTGATTTACAGTCATGTCTAAAATGTTTAGATCTATTTATACCCTATAACTAACTACATACGCCTTGTTTCTGAAAAAAATGAAGTAAATCAAATGATGCACATTGACAGCAACTGGCCTACGCAAGAATTCGTGTCGTTTCTACACAGGAACTGTGTACCACGCGGTGCTGAACAAGAAAGAATTTTTACACATAAAAGCCCACATCTACAACTACGATGTCCCTATCTCATAAAACGCGCGTATCCCTAAAAAACATATTCGTTCGGTGCCATCGGGCGCTAGTGATAAATGGGAAAGGTCACCGCCTTCGGTAACTGTCACCCTAATGTTTATGTTTAAAGGACGCCTTTTATGCGCCACAAAACTCACGATAATGTGCGGGTGTCCTCGTAAATGTAGTCGTACCAGGGCTGGATTTGCAGGAGTATAGGACCTGCAGCAACCAAGAAGTGGAGACCATAAAATTTTTGACCGCTTTACTATATTAAAAATATACAGGAGAAAAAAATAATGATGCGAACGGATTCGCGACAATTTTCTTTGAACAATTATTCATATCATCCGCGGCTTCACCCGCGTGGGAACTGATGCCAATGAATCAGTACACGGTGATTATCGGGTAAAAAATTGTTAATACTGATTATAAACTATCTGTGTGCAAAATTTCACCCAAGCCCATTTAGTCGTTGTTGCGTGATTGAAACACAAACTTTCACATTAAGTAGGATTTCGGTGAAAGCCAGCTCTCGGAGTAAACAAAACGAATTGTGGAGGCCCCTTCCCTTGGGGGCCCTTGTGTTAGGGCCCCTTTTACCCTATCGTAAATCCGGTCCTGGTCGTACCACCAGCAGGGCAGCCTTCGGTACTATCACCGTTATTTTGATGGCTGCAACTTTATTCCGACGGGTTTATTTTAAAATGTAAGCGAATCGTGTTGTTTATTCTCCAGTTATGTCGCTCTTCAAGTTTTATTACTTTATTTATTGCGTTCTTGGAATGATCGAGTCTGTAATTCTATTCTACGTTATGTTTGGTTGGTCCGAAATTCATTATCTGTAAGAATTTTCAGAAAATGAGCACATCTCTCGTAAATTTTAAATTTCTTGCCAACATTTTCGGCGTTGAGAATATTGAAAAGTTTGGTAGCAAAGAAATGTACCAGAAAAATTGCATTTTGAAATGGTTTGGACCAAATTCTTGTTAAAATAACATAGTCTGAAGATTAGACAAATAAGGACTGGCGATATCGTACAAGTATTTTCTAAAAATAAATGAAGTGCAAATCGGACGAAATGCAACAAATTACGGCCATTCGAACGTACTTGCTGTTTCGCTTAATAAAAATCCCCTATCGGTGCGATAAAATTGGATCGCGCCCATTCATCAAGAAAAACGCTGCCATTCAACTCATCATTTTAATTATATTTCAGTTTGTAGCATTTCTGCTAAAAGTAATTCCGAAAAGACAAATCATTAGCAGTCCACGAGGATTCGAAGCCCTCAACGGAAGTGCTTCACGTTTTACCAAAGCGCCTTCCTCCGGGACAAATTAGCTGAAAATAAGGCGTTCCCTCCTCTAAGCTACGTGATGAGACTCCCGAATGTAGCGACTAAGTGCGTTGACATTTACCTCCGTTGCCGGTAGTAGGGAACAAAGTGGATTGCGTTCGTCTTAGAAAAATCTCGCATGATGCTACAAAGTGTATTTGTAGCATCATATTAGTTTTGTTCAAGAATCGGGATCCTGTATGTAGCTTCTGCCTAACCCCAAGGGGTGTGATGACGGCCTGGGTTTATACTGTAACACAGAAATTCTATCATTTGAAGTATCATGACGTTGAAAGTTATTGACATAAGCGTACCGCAGGCCGGTTTGATGTGGCACAAAAAAAAATGTCTGGAAAAATTTGGGAGACGCTATTACCTAGCAGCGGGACACCTAAAATCAGAATCAGGATTTTTTAATCTATAAAAGGCAATGTCCTGACTGACATAATTATCAACGCCCAGCCTTAACCACTAGTGATAGAAAATTGCAATTTTGAGAGAATGTTGATTTTATACTGAAGGTTTCATTTAAGAAAGAATTTTTAGAAAATAGCCCCCTAAAGGGTTGAATAGGGGATGAAAATTTGTATGAAACTTTGTGATTTTTTCTAGTTATTGTTAAATTTAATAGGCTCGCGTTTGCCTACTAACTTTTCTAATGGTAAAAGACGATGTGGTCAACGGTGAAACCCGTTTACCTAGAAGTAACCTATTCACTTATTTTAATGTTTCACGCTTTTACTTATTATAATAACCTTCATATGTTTAACGCAGATTTTTTATAAAGTAAGCTAGCAGGTACGTGTTCCATAAAAATACCCTGCTATGTTATAACGAAGGCTGTATTGTGTGCTCGTGTAAGTAGAGGAGGCGCCCCCTGCCGCGTTGCGCTGAAATCTTAAATGTCACGCGCGACAATTTACATAGTCGAGGTATTTGACAAGTATGTTACAAGGCTTTATGGAATATAAAAAGATTGCTGAGTATGTGGCAGAAAAAAGGATTAAATTAGTATTGTTAATAATGAAGCTGGTGGCTTCTTAGTTGGTAAGGCAACACGCATTTCATGTATGTTGTAGTCGGTTTCCGGTCCAACCGCATGAAGCTGACAGTATTTCACTTTGACAACCCAGTTACTATGTAGCACGATATCCCATGCCAAGTCCGGTTGTAATTTTCGGGTTTCAAAATACGACAAAGCCGGTTGTATTCGTTCGAGGGCTCTTAGATATTTAACTAAAAACCGGCCAAGTGCGAGTCAGACACGCGCACGAAGGGTTCCGTACCATTATTGCAAAAAATCACGTTTGTTGTATGGGAGCCCCACTTTAATAATTATTTTATTCTGTTTTTAGTGTTTGTTGTTATAGCGGCAACAGAAATACATCATCTGTAAAAATTTCAACTGTCTAGCTATCACGGTTCATGAGATGTAGCCTGGTGACAGAGGGACAGACAGACAGACAGACATATTTACCCTTTGGGTAGAGAACCCTAAAACCCAACCATCTTGTATAACTACATGTTTCACTACAGAAAACACTCTTTAAAATCAATACCTATCTTAGAGTGAACTTAGCCTGTTCTCTTTACATTTCTCTCTTTCTTTACTTCAACTAATGAGCGCACAACTAATCCGTTTAGTAAAGCTGACTGGCTACAAATTGAAAACAAGCAGAATGTTCGTTTTGCTCGATCTTTTAGTCTGTTTAACAACCCACGGTTCGTTCAGCAGAAAAAATAACCTGAGAGTTTCTTTAGCGAGTATTTCTGAACAAGTTTCTAAAGTAACATAGTAGTAAAGAATTCTCATAAGCCTTCAACATTAACTAAGTCCAACAAAACTAAAGATTCGGGTCCACTATCCACGTGGGGCCCAAAGTATTAAGACGTAAACGCTATCTCTGGGCCCACGTAGAGGGCATCGCGAGATAAGTGCGGCCTAATGTGCCAACTTCCCACGCACGGGATGACGGGACGCGCCCCGGACTGCGGGACGCGGGATGTGGAATGCGGGACTAATCCCCGGGGATCTGCGCAATCGCTTATCGACAAATCGACGGCTGGAGCTTCTTGCGGAAGGAGATTGAAATATTTGTATGTAATTTATGAATGGGTTGGTTAAAAGCTGAAGAATGTTTAATACGTGAGGAATTTTGTTATTTTTCGACACATTTTACCGACTTCAAAAAAAAAAACGAGGTATTAAATTCGACACGTATGTATGTAATATTAATTATTTTATAATTGCACAATATTCACATACAGAGAGTATGTGAATATTGGGCAATTCCATCAATATTACATACATATGTGTGGGTGGGCTTCTAATTCTAAACAACATGTGTCAAATTTCATAAGTGTATGTAATTATATTTTTTTGTATGTTTATTTGATTTTTGTATGATTTCAGCAGTTTTCAATATATGGAACATACAACCAAAATCCTTAGCGAAAATCAGCATGAATGCGTAAATTAAGTTATTATTGGTATTTTGTCAATTCTTTAGGTGACTTACTATAGATTTTGCTCACTTTTTACTGATAGATATTTATCTCAACATTAACGCCAAGCAAAACAGCTGTGACCATTCCTAAATTTATTAACCCCAAACATCCATAATTAAAAACAATAAATACCGCTAAAACGAATTCTTAATTACCTTAATGACGTCACACTGGCAATAATAATCTAATCGCTCCTTTGTAAGCACCATCAAAGTTCGTTACACTGACCCCTCGGAGGGTGGCGCATGAGGCGGTACCCCCATCCCAAATCGGGATCAAAGCCATCATCTGCATAGTGGAGAAGGCTGAAAGCCGAGGCCGAGAGAGATGGCTAATGAGATCAGCTCAGTTCGACGATCTTGTCTCGGCAGCGTGACGAGATTCAGTGTAAAAGCTAAAGAGTGAACAGTTATGGTAAGTAGCGCTGTATATGCTAATTTGTATAAAATATTGTGTTGTTGTAAGATTGTAAGCGGCGAGTACAAAAGAAAGGGAATAATTTTAGCCTTTGTTCGGGCTTAAGGACTATTCCAATTGCTTTTTATTGTCTTTATTACGCTTGAGATCTGTATGATTACTTCTTGTTATGACGGCCATTTGTTTTTATTATTTCCTAATTAAAATAAAAGACTATTTATTTCACTTTAACTTAACACAGCCCAAGTCCAATGACACTAAGTTAAAGAAATATGTGAACATAAAATAAAAAGAAGTCGATAGAAATGAAATACAACTACACTGCAGTCAAAGGCATCTCACTGTTACCCACACATATAGACAAGATCTTTACTAGCGAATAATTTAAAATTAATAAAGAGAGACACATACACATATTCCATTAAAAAACACAAATTTATAAGAAATATGTATTTAATTGAAATCCTAATAACTATTTCACTCTCCATGCTACATAAACTTCTCTAAAATGACACTGTGCTCGTCAGTGTCCAGAAATATTACTGCTATATTATATTCACCACCAGTTTATACATTATGGATACAATACAAAACTTTGATAATACTATTTAAGAACCATAATCATCCTAATCTTTGTTTCAGTTCTCTGTCAACTCTTGTATTTAACTTATAAACCAAAAGTTAGCAACTATCGTAAATTACAACCAAGACATCCTAAGCAAAGCAGAGAACCGCACACAGACTAACAAATACAGTAATAAACTGGTATTACTAATAAACGTATGTTACATAGCTGGGTACACGAACTTTAACAAACAGTAGTAAATAGAACGCCTCTTTGTGGCAAGGTCGGTAAACATACTATTAGTAGCGAACAATATGAACATACTGCTCAGGGATAGTGCAGAACTGAGAGACTGCACTTCCTTCCTGAGAATGCGCTGGCCAAGCTTTGAGCATTTCTAAATTAAAGTATTCTGGTCTTGGCATAATACTACAACACACTGTTTGCTTAATTGAATGATTACAAGATAAATAAAAAAAAAATAAGAACCTCCGAGGCTTATCAATGTATTTTTTTTAAACCACATAATTTATCTATTACAAGACACGCTTTCGATCTACGATTCCTCGAAACACGAAAATATCCCGATTCAAACGGTAAAATGCGCATAACTTTTGGACCCTGTGGTGCCCCCATTACATGGGCCATGTAGTAGGTGCAACTCTAGCTAACGATTCGGGATACAGCAGTGATGTTGTGTGAGTAACAACGTGTAAGTTTTAATAACCTCCTAAAACATATTCTAAAACGTGTGTACAGCTGTTATTTATTTACATAAGTACAAGTACATACAGTGTATAAAATACTTAAAAACTAACTAACTAATAAAATACAGTTTATACAGTTTATTCTAAAATATAACCAGATTTAATGTACCCAGCCCATACTGTCTCACTGCAGGACAAATGCCTCCGTCTACCTTTTCTAGACAAAATACTGCGCTCAAACATTACCAACATTTAAAAAAATGGTTAAGGAGCATTTCCTTTCACTGTAATTATTCTTCTCCTTTCTCTATTTTAATATATTTTATATTTATTACCTTATTATTTTGTATTGTATGTATGTATTTTATATTATTATGTATTTGTTATATTATTTAACGTGTTACGTACACTGACTGCCCTATGTCCATCTTCTGTCGTCCAGTTGTCATCCAAAGGTTGTCTGTAAGAGATTGCCCTGTGCGATAAGACTGCCTATTGTACACTTACATTTATAAATGTGTGTCCTGTATTTTTATTTGGTGTAATATAAAGTATTATAATAAATCAATATTGTTTTAGTGTATACCAGTCCAATAAAAAAAAAACTAAACTAAAAATAGGACCCTTGTAGGCTCCGAAATAACACTCTTCAGCTGTGATCAACAAGATTTACGATCCTTACCATCTTTGAAGCGCTAACCCTTTCACCCGAATATTTTCCTTTACTTGCCTACAACAATATGCGAACCTAGTACTAGGAGAGTCAACATCAATAAAGTGGTGAACATGTCGCTGTAAAAAATTGAACTAGGGAATCCTACTATCCTTCCTACTTCCTACTAATATTATAAATGCGAAAGTTTGTAAGGATGGATGTATGTTTGTTACTCTTTCACGCAAAAACTACTTAACGGATTTGGATGAAACTTTACAGTAATATAGTTTATACATCAGAATAACACATAGGCTACAATTTATAATGTTTTTTTTTGTAATTTGGTCATAATATAACGATAAATATCAAGTAAGACGGAAAAAAAATCCGTGCGCTGCCTAAACCGTTGGAGATACACCACTTTAATGTACGGTAGGATTGTTTGTCTTAAATAGTTCTAAATAAAAGTCCTTGACAGCATATATCTATCTTTTATGTGAAAGCCACTATGACCAAAATAGTTAACTTTTTAATTACATGGGATACTTTTTTACAATGCACATTTTAGAATATGTATCAAACTCACAACCTGCCGAGCCTTTTATCGACCATAATTATTGGGGTCTAACGGAATGCAGATGAGTATTATGAGTATTTATTGTTTAACAATCTCCGGACTTAAGGGTCGTTCTCGAAAGGCGTGCCAGGGGCCGAACCCAACTCGCAGAGGCCTTGTTAGATATGTATCATGATATGTGACACCAACCGATGATTATCCCTGGATGCACTATGTAAGTGCATCCAAGGTCAATCCCCGGTTGGTGCAGGACTATTGTTAAATATGGAGACAATGACATTGGGCTATGAATTTGGTAGGTTTAGTGTCTCGATTGCCTATAACTATAGGAAAACTATTGGCAACTGCCTTATTAGTATTGTTTTTAGTATTTTACTTGGATCGACTGCCTATCCGACCTCATACAGTAAATGAGTAACACAATTTCTTATCTTATCTTGTGGAGGGGCCGAGAAATAACTCGGACACTTCGACCCAGAGGGATCTATTATGGTCCCCTAGACAACCTACTCCTCCCCAATCTCGTTGAAAACTCTTTGCATGAGCTTTACAACGAAACTAGGAGATATGAGCCTATAGTTTTCTGGTCATGTGCACAGAAGGTGTTCCATGCGTGCCGTATGTTCCCCACACAACTTGTACATGGGTGTCGCGATTAGACCCATCTTCATGACCATATTGTTGGTTCCAAAGTGCCCAATAAAAGCCCCAAGCAGGTAGCGGAATTGCCCCCTGCTTATATTCCAAATGCATTTCGGTGCTTTGAACGTAGAGCCCAGGAATTTCTTGGAGTATTGCAGACCGGTATTAGACAGCCAATGTGTTCGTTGTCTGTGATATGCAATCTCCCTAAATGTGGCTTTTACGAGACACGTCGAAATGCCTACACATGGTTCTGGACCCACAAAATCATTTTCTGAGCCCTCTCTTGCCAGTTCATCTGCCACTTCGTTACCATGGATTCCTTTGTGCCCAGGGACCCACATCAGATTTACCCTGTTATGCTTCCCAAGTCTGTTTAGGGTCCGGATAGCATCCAGAACAAGTCTGGAGCCCACTTTGTAGGATGCCATGGCTTTGATTGCAGCCTGACTGTCACTAAGAATATATATGGATTTACCTCTGGTTCCTCTATCTATATTCTCTTGAGCACAGGTTATTATGGCATATGTTTCTGCCTGGAATACAGTTGCCATCTTCCCTAAGATTTTGCTACATTTATACCCTTTTGCGTATATGCCCGCTCCTGTAACTGATTCCATTTTGGATCCATCAGTGTACCACACTAGACTATCTATTCTGGTGGATCGAGTCCCTCCATCCAGTACTCTATTGTTGGGATTTGGACCTTGAAAGACCTTTCAAACACAAACATAGTTTGCATTTTATCGGATATCATGCTTGTTACCCGATCCAGGTCTTCATTTCCATCGAACTTTGTATGGTTAGTCTTTGGCTTAGAAACATCCCATAGTCCAGCAACAGCAAGACGATGTAATGTCTTCCTTGCTTCGAATTTAACCGTCATATGCAGAGGAGGGATATTGAGGTATCTCTCAATCGCTGCCCTTAGTGTTGTCCTGAAAGCACCCGTGATGCCGAGACACACTGTTCTTTGTAACCTGGTGAGTGGCCCTTTGCACGAAGCAAGCTTTGTTCTTGGCCACTTACTTTGCTGCCATATGTGATAATAGGTATCATCATTGTCCGGTAAAGCCACTGTATCACTTTGGGCTTTAGCTCCCAAGTTTTACCGTAGGTGGAACGACACACTCTCATAGGTTACCTAGTTGTCTCTTCCTCGTGAATGGAATATTAACTGCTTTGCTTAGATTGATAGAGAGGTGGTTCTTTGTACAACATTCCTCTGTCATCCTTAATGTATGTTGTAATAATCCAGAGACTATGTTCAGGAATTTACTATTAACCTTTATATGATTAATAATACTGTATAGAATGGTCCGGTATTGAGTTTGGTGAGTAGCGAATCTAAACCTAAGCTGCACAATAATGGTGACAGCACTCCGCCATGCGGACGACCTCTTGTTGTTTTTGCGCTAAGTCTGTCTCCCATCAGTTCCGATCTGACTATTCTGCTTCTCAGCATATAATCAATCCAGTTGCACGTGGTATCAATGATGCCACGTTCCTAACACAATACCTCTTGGCATACTCAGATTTTTTGGTTTTATTAGCTTGACCAATATCGATATTAGTTATGTTTCTTAGAAGTTTTTCTTGCTTATTTGCTACTGAGCGAGTGAGTAATTGTGAAAGTAGTGCTAGCCAACCCTAAAAGTTGCCGTAGTTCGAACTTTAGCAGTAACATACTCACAAGGTCAGCAAGTAAACGTCGTTTGTGGGTCCTGAGAGAATTGATGCTGATGTTACTGAGTGGACGGTGATGGCTGATTCAATCATACGTGTGATGATGTGACGGTGTAGATTAATTGTATCGGGGTTGTGGATATGTGGTTGTATTTCACTTGGGATTGAGGCAAAGGTAATGTGATAATGGAGAATAGATTCTTGTGTTGTTTGTGTTGATACTGAAATCTGATGCTTATTTTTCAACATTTCTCTGTGGTTTAGCTACCGTGGCCTAACCCATAGGACCCATTTTCGGGATAAAAATATCGTTTATCTCTCAGGAATTAAGCTTTCTACTGGTGAATGAATTTTCAAAATATATTAAGTAGTTTTTGAGTTTATCCATTACAAACATTTTTTCTTCTTCTTTTATTTAGGAGCTTTTACCCCGAGTTTCTCAGTTCAAAATTATCGCAGAATTAATGTTACAGATTGTCAAGCACGCGTTATCTATTGTGATTGGTTGAATGAATTTTCAACAGCCAATCACAACAGATAACGCGTGCTTAACAATTCGTCACATTAATTCTGCGATAATTTTGAGTTGAGAAACTCGGGGTTAGTCACAATAAAGACCATTCCAGCCCCATCATAACCTATACACATAAATATACTTATTCTAACTTATCTATTATTTTATAAACTGAAATGGCTGCTTCCGACAGAGTATCTGACAGGATACAATATGAGCTATTATGATTAATTTCCTATTAAGTACACTGCTGGCAAACCAGGGAACAAGAGGCACTTTGAATCGTTTTATACCACATTCCTTTTTCTAGCGATCTTTCATTAAAATACTATTTCCAACAGTTTTGGCATACAGTCTTAAATTTAGTTAAAACTTCGAAATAACATTGGTTTCGACACCATCTTATATGGCTTTCCATGCTAAGCGGTCCGCTTCCTCATTTCCCGGTTAGCCAAAATGTGACGGAACCCATTGCAAAACCAAATTAACATTTCTAAATGTGACGTGATAAATTTGCTTACAAACAATAAAAAATTTCCTGTTTATAATGTTAGTGTAAAAAAGAGAATTGGCAGCAGAAAAGAAATAAAGATAGATGAAAGAAGAAAGAAATAATATTAGTAGTGTGTGTGTGTGTGTAGTGTTAGTTATGTGAGTAATAAATAATGGATGGCACCATACGTGAAAGAATGTAAGGCCTTTGGGAAATACCTAATGTTTGCAGTGCGAAATTATTGGTTGAATAGAGAAAAACATATTTGTACCATCTTAATGCATCTCATAGAAAATTATACATCAAATAAATCCATAACAAGGTTATTACAGCAACTTTAGTATTTAATAATCAAGTTCCTTCTAGACAAAACTTTTTGATATCAATCATACCACCGCATCGAAACTATAATAAATCACAACTTGTATAAAATAAATAATAATAATAGCCGCTATAGAAAAACACGATATATGCCCATTGTGTATACATTCTATAAAATGATGACTCAACCAATAATACCTAATTTCGTATTCGTAGCCCGTTTTATATTCGCGTCTACGCAGTATCCTAGACGTGCTACGAGACCTCTACGAGGTGCTACGAGGCCTTTACGATTTGCTACGAGGCCTCTACAAATTCTGCTACGTCAATACGGTGTATTATTGCTTCTAAATAAATTCGATGCAGACATTAGGTACGACTGTGAATTAAGTGCCTCATTTGATCCGGAATATTAAGTGATTTAGTGTTTAGTGCTGTAGTACGCTGTAGACATACATTGGGCGATAATTTAGTTTTGTATTGGCTATTGTATGGATTATATTCTATTACAGTCAAATGTTGGTTAATATCATGAAAACGCAACGAACGACTACAACTTATTCATATTATTTAGTTCACCCAAGATATACAATAGGCCAGGTTATGTACAAAGGTGAGCTTATTCCATAACTTTGCTATAGACTTTAAGTCTAGCTTAAGTTGTTATTTTTATACGACTGAGGCAAAGCCTAAAGGCAGGTTATTTATTTAATTAATATGCATAATGAGCTACGACAGCAGTGACAAGGCTTAACTAAACTAGTCTTTAAGAAATATAAAAAATAGCATGCTAATCTTTTGTTTTATTTTTTTATGTAACCGTTGATATCATACTGCTGGGCTAATGCCTCCCCAAGGCCTTCCAGAACTTTCTCCGGCGCAAAGTTTAAAACATATCACTTCAATCGATTAATTTCATGATGTAAACCAAAAGCATGTACATCAAATTCGTGTGTAACAGACATATACTTAATTTGTATATCCCCGACGATCATACATCACCGTCACTGCATGAATACTGCTCACAGAATTATGTGCCGACTCATAATTTATCATTATCACAAAAATAGACACAGCCTTCAACACTCCGAAAAATATACACCTAAATATACATAGACACGATTAAATAAATATTTCACATGAAAATACCTGGTTTATGGAGACAGTCCATTACATTTATTAAAGTGAAGATTAGTCTGTTCATGATAATTATGACTAGATACAATAAATCTGCCTAGTATTTTCGTCTTTATTTATTTCTTTAAAATTTCATGCACAAAGGTACAATGGCGGACTTAATGCCTTAGGCATTCTCTACCAGTCACCCAAGGGTGGTGAAGAGATATGGCATAGCAGGTGCATTATTTAAATTGTGACAATCATAAAAGTAAAAAAGAAATATTAATAAAAAGTTGCTTTATATACACATATACATTTTATGTAATACATACCTAAATAAATATATGTATATATTAACAAAGTAATTAATAAAAGTTATCGAGATGTCCTCTCGCCCCGTTGAAAATAAAACCGCAATTTACGCTTGAAAGCATATTGGCTGGAGGCCGTCCTGATTTCGAGAGGAAGCGCGTTCCAGAGAAGAATAGATTGAATATGAAAGGAAGAGTGAACAAAATCAGTAGTATGAGAAGGACACAGTAGGAGATGATTATTGGAGAAAAGGCTTTCAACCAAACATTCAATAAAAAAATTAAATAATCCACTAATTAGTTATTTAACGATGCTGATTGGTCTAGGGATATCTACAAAACAGTCTGGCCTTTGCTCAACTATATTGGTTACGGCTTTCAGTATATCACGAGGCAGCTGAGTACCAGGATTTTACATGCTGCGACTGCTTATCTGACCTCCACAACCAAGTAACTGGGTAATATGATAAAGCTTCTGACTATCCGTAACCACTGTCAGAGATCTACGAATGACAGCCAGTACCAACGGCTTAACTTTCTTTCCGAGGCACGGAGGAATCTCGGATGTTAAGATGGTCACCCATCCACAGACCGACCTCGGCAAGCGTTTAAGATTGACCCGTGTGGCTGTTATGATATAGCCACGTTATTGTTGAGATATTTAATTAATTAATGTAGAGATTAGTTTGTTTATCATAATAATTATAATTACTTAGCACGACGGAAGTGAAAAACAAAGGTACAAAAGGCAATAACTCCTATAATTACTGTAGCAAAAACCTTGTTATTTTTACCGGCATAATGAATGTCCTCAAGGGACTTTCAAAGCAGCAATAAGTACTGCCGCACGGCGCACCCTGGTGCGTAAAACTGCGCAAAAATTAAAACATTTCCAGTGAAATGAAATTAATGAATGAAATAAAATATTGTGCACGTTCTCAAGGGGAATTGAGGGTAGGTAGCCAACGTAATTATTTATGCAAACTTGCTACCTAAGGAAGGAACTTTTATACTCACATAAAAAGTACACAAGACTTGTTTCTATTACATTTAGAATTAAGTTATGTATGTATTTATTCTTGTTTTCATTAAGTTTACATAAAGCCCGCTGAACCTAGAAACAGGATCTCATATTTTATATGATTACGACAAATAGTCCAACAGAAGTCCCTGAGATGCTTCCATGCTTGCCCAGCTTTATAATAAGAAGCAAATGTGGAAGGTAAATGAAAGAGATATTTAAATTGAATAAGCGATACGAAGCGGCATAAGATAACTTAAGTCATCATGGACTACTTACTCACAACCTCTCCTGATTTCTTTTGTGTTTATTTTAACTAATTCCAAACTACCAACCACCACCCCCATGGGAAAGCTGCGACCCGTACACATATCGTAACACCACTCTGTGTATTTTGCTTGAATAATGTAGCAGATAGGCCAAACGTGTCGGTTTAATGCACGCCGTTCACGCCACGCGGCTTCGTCGCGTCCAGGGCGGCGGGACGCACGCGTTTTACCGTGATTTGAACTAAACGCCGAGACCGCGGCACGTGTCTTGCTCCAAAAAATGTGATAATAAAACCACGTATTTTAAAGGGGTTTTTTTAGGTGAGGGACAGCAACTCGTACATAAATTGTAAAGGAGTGCCTTTTGTAAAGGAGTGAATGGTCACCATAGCTGCAAATAAAATTATCAAAACCACCACGATTTGCAAACGAATCGACAATCAAGCAACAAAAATGAACAAGAAAAAACAGTCAAGTAAAGTCATAACCATACACAAACAAGTACTGCAGTTTAAACGGCCTATTATGTAACGGTTAGGTATAAGGTAACGATAAATGGCTACAATCAGCAAAGCTTAAATCCTACAAATTGTGACATGGATCGCTTTGGTTCTGGGTAGATGTGTAACCGACACGCGTGCTTACTCCCATATAAATGAGTCGCTATCAACACAAGTGATGAATCGCTGCCATTCGTGTCGCTTGCTACGGACTTATGAAAAACAAAACAAATATAGTAAGAACATTTTTTAAAGCGAATAAATCGTAGGGACGGGTTTCCGAAGATCCCACTTTATTCTTGCGTGGCTGTGGGGCTGTGGAGACAGAAATATCGCCCTCATAAATATTCCGTTCGATTCTAAAAATGTGACTTTATTAGTCTGAATAAAGTAGGTATGCAGACGGAATTTTTATTTTAATAAAATGTAAGGAAGTTCCAACAAGTTTATGTCTCTATCAGTTTATAGCTTTTTTAAACAGAAACATTTCTTTCACATGACTTACAGTATTTAGAAAACTTGAGTACTTAAACACTTTTAAAACTCAGTAAATAAAGATGTTTATTTAAATTAAGTAAACTGTAACATAAATACGCTGGAAATATGAACACTTTAGAGTCTCAACTTTATTCCACAAATAACAACTCCGGCAAACTTTTCCTTATTATAATGTGCAGGGTAAATATGAAATGCGGTTACATTTCCCGGGGGAGCCGACAATAGCGGGCCATCGCGCAAATCTCCGAAAAATGGTATCAAGGAACGTCCCTTTTTGGGGCTCGCAAACTTACGCGACTTGCGTACATGTAAGTATTTCTGAATGCATGTTTGTGGGCGTATGCATGTATGTGTGTGTATTTATGTTTGTGTGTGTATCCTCCTCTTCTCGGGGGACTCGCTAAATTCCAGCGATAGTGTCTTGTATGTCACGTTGCGGTATTATTAGTTGGTTGGGGATATATTAACGAATACCGAAAGTAATTGGTTCGAAGACAAGTAATTAAATTGTAGCGTTTTTTTACTCGTTTACAGTATTAGGTTGTGGAGTTTTATTCTAGAACACACATAACAAATAATCATCCTAATTTTTTACAAGTATGTTGGGGTTTGGCTGCCAGTCAAACTGGATGAACCTGAATACCACAAATTACATAGATATACATGTATAGTCGATACCCCTGGACAAGATTGAGTCTCAGATTTTCTGGCTGTTAACGACTGTTATTAATGAACCAGAAGCTGACCTAAATAATAGACAGTTAAAGTAAATAAGTGAATTTATTTAAACAATCTTACTAATATTATCAATGCGAAAGTTTGTTTGAATAGATGGATGTTTATCACTCAATCATGCCAGAACGGCTAAACAGATCTGGATGAACAGATGAGATAGATTTCTTGGGTTAAGAAAACCCTTTTTACGCGGACGAAGCCGCTGCCAGAAGCTAGTAATATTATTAAGCAGATGTGCACAAGTCAGTATAATTTATACTTCCAATGTACATACTTCGAGGAATCGAAAAATAATTGACGTTCATGTTTTTTACCGAAACTGTACCTTAAGCTTTCGCATAAAGGAACTAACGTTTTAAATGCTCTCGTATTTTTTTACACATTCTACTAGTAACTTTCTAAAACAATGTACATAATAAATCAAACTGCCCGTCGCTCCAAGCTCCCCCAACTTTACAAAAGAAATTATAACGTTAGTTTACAGATAAAACCTCGAGATAAGGCAAAAGTTTGTCAAGTCCCGCCTCTGACTTTTTCTTTTCCCGCAAATCATTTTCAGCGGAGTGATGTCGTGTCGGGGGGTAGTATCGTGCGCTCGATAAACACGCGAGATCCGTGACTCCGTGCAACCCGCGCAAACCCGCGCAACCCGCGCACTACTCGCGCAAACATTACAGAGTTATAGGCACAATTAGATTTTATGAACGTCGATTCTCCCTTATTTAGAAAGCAAGGAATAAATGCCTGTAACACGGTAAACAACGCTGTTTTTTTGTTCGCAGCCGCTTTAATATTAAATGACGGATATCTGGTAACGCAAATACCAGAGTCGTAAATTGTGTACATGCAAACGGTGGATGACGTCAGTGCTGTCTACCTAACAATTATTGAAGGTTTTGCTACATAACTTGAGAAGATATTAACTCTTGAGATATACACAAAGATCTGTTTTTCGTCACTTTCGACCACAAAAACATCGCCTCCACCATATTGTAATATCAAGATCAAAAGAAAGATTTTTGTTTTACCCAACTTCATGCCCAAAACAGTAAAATACGCCAGTTCAATACAGAGGAAGCAGACAAAAATAGAACAATGCTGTACATCATAACTCATTCTATAAAGTATGTAAACTATAATACGATTCCCTGCCTTGTACAGATTGAATCATTTATCAGTGACTGTATCACTTCATCCATGGAATCGATTGACATTCAATCGTAATGCGACTGAATAATACATCGCTGCAGAAAAGCCGGTACAGGTGGTCGTGCCTCTAATTGGAAATCAATTGAAAAATCCAGCGTGTCGGCTTTAAACCCTTCGTGAAGCCGAACACGTCGCGTGACAAGCCCGCTAACTCTTTCCAACATGCGACTAAGCTAACACTGTGTACAGTACACGATTATTTTAATGAGCATAGCACGATGCTTCAACTATTTATGTTGTGTACTTGTTCAACAGTGTCGCTCCAACTTCGTAACTTCAAGTTTTATTACTTCCGAAGTATAACTGATTTTAATAGAATTTGTAACTAAGAAAACCTCTAGGGGATGAGCCTGGCTTCCTCGAAGATTATACCCGTTTGTTCGTGTAGTTTATTAAAGAGACAACGGAGAGAAAATATGCAAGAAACTTGAATTTAAATAAGGTTTACCGAGTGTACCTGTAAATTCGCCGTAAATAATTCACAGATTTTCTGTTGTAGGTATCTCGTGAATGTAGCCTAGATTCCGTCGACTATGGCGGTTATGTACCGCATCTCATTATTTCGTACCACATAAAACATTTGTACCGTTATGAAAATTCTTGGTATGCGGGTTTCGCTTTGACGAAAATACTAGAGTTGAGCAAAATGTGGTCTAAAAATACTTCGGTGGAGTTTGGGTAGTTCGTATTAAAATAAGGCGGTTGATAAATTTTATTAGCTTGAATCGTTGTGCAGTGTTCATAAAGATGATGACAAACGACGAGAATATCACGCTAATGTGCCGGTGGTCCTACCGAGTTATATCGTGTGGAGGTCGCGTGCCTGATGTCTCATGTCTCCCCGGACGAGCTCCGTGAACAAATGACAATTTTTCAGTCTCCCAAAAAGCACGCAATTCTAACAAGTTTTTGTTTTGCAATAAGGAAAATATATCGCTCATTTGTTTTTCGTAAATATTCCCTTTCAAGTTTTCTTTGAATGTTCTTTCGTTGGCTTCTTTTTGGGGAACTTTTAGTAGTGTTCTTTATTCTTCTCGAATGTAGGGTCGGATGCTAAATATTTGGCTCCATATACGTTTACCTAGAAGGAAAATTAAAAAACAGACATATTCATATCTTATAAGTCAGCTGCCACTTACCTACGCAAGCTGAGCATCATTGCATTGTTAATCTTAATCGTCCGTGAAGTGTCATATAGACAGTGCCATTTGATTGACAGCTTTAATTTACTACTTTTGTGACGAATGGAAATGTACATAAATACTGTACTCGCGTACTTTCAGATTTACGATGAAACCAAGTTGTATCCGCATTGGACCTGTGACCTGTTATTTAAATCAAAATTCGTTCTGGCAAACCATATTAGGGCTCACGCTAGAAGATAATTCCGTGGGCATCATAGGTTCGGAATCGATAAGAAGGATTATACCTATTTTCACAATCTCTCAGTCCGTGAAACAACACATGTAAAAGGAAGACTTGCTTTTACTCTACATTAGCGAGTTTCATTGTAGCAGTTATACAGGTGGGAAAAATCGTGTATCAAACTCAACAGGGCGATAGTTGGGGCTAGTAGGCTCTGTTTCGTTTAATCCATTTTTTACCCAGCCCTTATAGGTATTTTGCTCATCTTTACTACCCATTCAAGCCACCGAAGTTGCAGTATCTCCAAGAAGCTAGTCCTACTAGTAATTTTAAACATCAAACAGCGAATAGCCGAAGAATCCCCATAGCGCCTCGGGACCCGCTCCGACTTCACCCGAACCTTACAAAGGACTTGAACTTTCTCCCCGAGCTGCTATTAACTTGAACAACTATCTCTCACTTGATAGAAAGGGATAGGGAATATTATGCCTCTTTGTTAGTTTATTGACTCGACTGAAAGATCCCGAATTAAAGAACCATGTGTACTGGTAGGTACGAGGTGATTTAACTAATCATACAATTCAACTAGTATTATAAATGTGAAGGCCTGGATTATGACATAGGAAACTATGTCTGTGAGACCCTTTTTTACCGCTGGCAGAAGTTAGTATTTTTATAAAATACACTCATGATGTCAGTTTTTTATGTATTATATATTAACTGTTTCTGACAGACAAAGAGACCAATGCTTTGCCACGTACCTATGCGTTCCATAACGTGGCAGTGATGTAGTTTTGGGCCAAAGAAATCTAAACGACTGTCTTGCTAACTACACAAAGAAGAGATTGTTCATGGTTTTACAAGTCAATTATAGTAGCGCACCTGAAAGTTTAGGAGAGATTTAAACACTCAACGATTTGTTACCAACAAAAAATAATTAAGTAATAAGTACAGTTTATTCTGATATTCCTCAAAACATTGGTAAACTAACGTTGTAATTGACAGCACATTTTGCTATTATATCTGCATTATCTCGACATTTATAGTCTCTTTAAAACGTTTATTTTAAGAGGAAAATGTAGAAAATAAACTGATAAAATCTGTTACCTATCGTATAACTTGTACCTTGCTATAATTCTCAAGATCAAAAAAGAAACTTTGTAGCTTTGAATGAATATTTTAACATATTATTCATTCGACTTCAAAGGCTAAATCTTATGTATTCTGAAAATATTTTTACATGCTTCAGCGACAAAGTAGATAATTCGCTTTGTATTGAATTTATTTAGGCAAGCGATTTTTAGAATAGGATCCATCATGAGTCGCCGTTGTGTTACGTAACCGAACATGATAGCAGTTTATCGAACACTTATTGCTACACATGTGAACATGTCTCACTGGAGGACACTCGCAGTTCACTCCGTTTTATTTTACGAGCACATCCGAGAAAGAAATGAAGCAATTATTACTACGTGCCTTCATTCAGCCGGAACGAAGTACAACGCTGGTCCGGCAACAATAAATCAATAGTTCCACAAAAGAAATGCGGCTATGGACGTCGTTCTAAAAGAAAAATTGCAATGAAAATTGTAGTGAGTGGTAGGAGAGGCGGGACCGCACGTGGCGCGGAACGCGATCGATACTACGTGCGACAACTGTTGCGCTAATCTCGCGTCTCTCTTCAATCTATCGGGAAGCCTATGAGTGAGTGAGAAGGAGGAAAGGACTCCAGAACAAGCTCATAGCGCAAAACTCACGCACCACATCACCCGTTTCACGTGTTTAGCGCGTTACGGGGTATGTTGGAGGGAGAGAGAAGATGCGGCATCGCATGCTCCTAAAACGTCACAAAGGAGGTCGCGCGATGAATAACAATGCGGACTGCGGAATGATGTCCTTACCGAGGAGCGGCCGCCACCGAGCCACACCGAGCTCAGAGCGATCCACGGTAACGGAACGTCTATAATGCCTTCGTTTATTAATAACACTTAGTATTATCGGTTCCGTTGCGACCCTGAGAAAAATATAGACTCTCACTAAAATATTCCCATAATTCATTTAACTCTTGAAATGGGAGTAAGGTATCAGTTCATTGCGGGACATCATTCCGTATTCATGATTCATCGTATCGCGATCCACGTTAACGAAACGTTTTCGATAAATGCATCGTTTATTAATAACACACTTTATCGGTTTCGTTTCGAGCCGGAGAAAAATATACATTCTAAGGCCCGCTTACGCAAAAACTCAGACTTAGTTGCTAATATTTTATTACGTACCTACAATATTCGAGCTCAGCGCGATCCACGGCAAAGGAACATTTCCGATAATGCCATCGTTTATTAATAACACTCAATTTTATCGGTTCCGTTCCGAGCCAGACCAAAATATACGGCCCACTTACGCCAAAAACTTAACTAAGAGTTGGTTGCTAGCACGAGGTTTATCATATAACTATGTCATTCATGAATTTTTAAATGATATATTTTAATTTAATTTAGTTTTTTTTTTCGTCGTGGTGTCGCGGCAAGCAGTCCGTTTTAACCTTACCTCACCTATGACATTACTAGCTATTTATTAAAATTTACCATTGACATGCATGTAAAATAGATTATAATTGATTAATTATCAATTAATAATACTTTTAATTGACATTAATTACTATATGATAAAATATGACATTACTAGTTCTTAATATAACTTACCATTGACATGCATATAAAACAGATTAAAATTGATTAATTATCAATTAACAATACTTTTAATTGACATTAATTACAATATGACAAAATATGACATTACTAGTTCTTAATATAACTTACCATTGACATGCATGTAAAATAAATTATAATTGATTGATTATTTATTAATACCTACATTAAATAGACATTATCTACTCGAACTTGACTTTGTATTGTATAGATTCTTCATTACTAAAAAATCTAATATATTTGTACACCCATTTCTTTGGAAGTACATAGAGCTCGATTGAAATGTGAACATAAGACCTTTATTGTAATACCTGTGTTCACGAATAAAGATGGATTGATTGCTGATTGGCCGTGTCAGTTACTAATTAGTAAGATAATCCAAGGTGGCGAAAGTGGGTGATAGTATACAAATTTAAAAAACTGGCGACATAAAAACCTCTTAAAAGCAAAAAATAAGCCTCGTACCCGCATCGGAGAACCATTAACGTTTACAGCAGTTTATTTATTTACTTAGCAGTTCTCCGATGCGAGTACAAGGCTTATTTTTTGCTTTTTAGAGGTTTTTATGTCGGGGTTTTTATCATTTCATTTTTATTTCATGCTTTTTAAACCATATATAATACAATGTAGACAATGATTTATGGTGGTTTTATTCAATGCTTGCAAACTTAGATTAGCTCTATACGATATGATAATAAGTGATAATAATTAGCATTACATATCTACACAATGAAATGTCTGAGCGGCATCCCGGTACTATGGAGTAAAAGGAAATCTGCTTAGTCCCACTTGCCCCACGCTAGGTTAACTTCGTAACTCAAATTAAAAAAATACCTAGACTAACACTGTTCTAATAGCTATTATGTATGACTTATTTGTTATTACGCCTCGTTTTATTTTAGTAACTAAATTTAAGTTATGTTTTTGGCGCACGTGGGCCTTGCTAGTTTGGTAACATATAAGCAAGTTACATACAAGGTATAATCGTTCCACGAAATGTACAGACAACATCCTCACACCTAACCACAATACATGTGTTTCTACCTTTCAAACGATCCAGTTGTCCTGTCTCACAGTATTGGAGCAATTCGGAGGACTTCGTTAATTACGGCCGAGACCCACGTGCGACGTTTAACGACTGTTTGACGGTCTCTTATCGAGCCATTACTGGCTGTGCCCGCGACGAACTAACTAACGGTGGGTCCGCGCCCACTCGACCCGCTTAAACTCGACCCGATGACTAATACTTGGATATTTCTATTTCGATAGGCGTAAAAACGGGGTCACCCCTTTATAGCAGAACTTTTTTTGTCATAATATTATTTCGCATAACAGCGGATAGCATAAACCTCATTTTGCATAAAATCGTTTGGCATTCACTCATTTATTATACATTCAAAACTCATAATTTTGTTAGTCAGTATCATCTTTAGGCATATATTTCATATCCATAATAATTAAAAAGTATAACCATCATATCGCAGAAACTTCACAGACAGAATCGTCTTTTTCATGCATTTCTTATCGATAGTCATTAAAAGGCAGAACTATCATATCTGAGAAAGTTTACAGTTAGAATCATCTTTTGGCACAATTTACGTTTCATATCCACTCATCTATCACATTACAGACACTACTACCACACACAGAACACCATGCATGCAGCATGTACGCAGCATACAAGCAAGCATACCTCACACATGAAGCAAGCATGCAGCATGCAAACAAGCTTACACCATGCATGCATCTTGGAAACATGCAGCAATCATTCAGCATGCAAGCAAGCATACATCATACATACAGCAAGCATGCAGTATGCAAACAAGCATACACCATGCATGCAAGCAAGCATGCAGCATGCAAACAAGCGTACACCATGTATGCAAGCAAGCATGCAACATGCAGCGGGCATGGTTTCTGTCACGGCTCCGGCGCTGTGAGGCTCCGGCGGTACCACACGAGCTGATGGCTTCAACGCTCACCACCGCAGCTTCGGCTTGCTGGCCGGCTTAGCCGGCAAACCTCAGCCGCGGCGGCGGGCGTTAAAACCACCTGTTCCTCAGCTCGTGGGCTGCCTCGCCCCTCCACGCCTACGCGGGCTTAAATTAGACTCCTGGGATAGGGCAGACAAGACCACGTGGAGTCGGTTTTTCAGCGATTCGTTTCTGTCACTAACTTTTGAAAAATGCATTTTTTTAGAAATATGCCAAATAAAATTATTCGTAATGAAATTCTGCCATCTCCATGGTATGCCAAGTGAAATTATACCAAATAATAGTCGCGTTAAATGAACGTTATGCTAAACGAAATTATGCGAAATATTAACTTTGACAAAAGTAGTTATACAACATAAAATTCTGCCATATTAATATTATGCCATTGTGTATTCGGACATATAAACATTCGGCAAAACAATAATTATATTATATAATTTTTATGCCTTAAGAATATTCGTTTAAAGAAGATTATGCCAAGTGTGTTATGCCAAATAAATTTCGGAGCATCAAGATTCTGCCAGATAGAGGGAACCCGTAAAAACGATGTATAATCGGACAGAAAAGTTTCGATTTAACGGTTGCACTACAGAGCGTGTATAATTTAAATAATGTTTATATAAATCAATAAGTAAATACTTATCCTTTTTTTGGAATAGTATTGTACTTTGTAGTAAATATCACAAATTATTGTTAATTATCATTACAATCTTATAGCTATTGCCACGGAGGTATTTATTGAATGTTAAAAAGTAGGCAGAGATATCACGTGTGGGGTTCCACAGGGGTCAGTTTTTGGACCTCTCTTGTGTGATCTCGCATATGATGTTGTCCTGCGTGTTGACCTCCTCGTCGGCGTTAGTACCGTTTGCTACGCAGACGATACCCTGGTTGTGGCCGGCGGGGACACCTTCTACAAGACAATCCGGCTTTCCGAGCTCGGTATGAAAAAAGTCGTGTCGCCGATCGACTGTCGTCAGTGACTATTGGAGATGACTTCGAAGGGCATTTCGAGCGCCTGGTTGGAAGGGCAGTGTTTGCTTTGCATAGACTGCTGCCCAACCTCGGGGGACCTCGGGAAGAATTTCGCCGCCTCTACACGGGTGTCGTGCGATCGATGGTCCTTTACGGGGCACCTGTTTGGTCAAACAGACTGTCAGGTGTCCGACGCTGCAGGACTAAAATCAATAGCCTGCAACAGAAAATTGCCATTCGAATCGCACGAGGATACCGAACGGTATCTTTTGAGGTAGCAACTCTCCTGGCACGCTTTTCACCGCAGGACACTCTGGCGGATATGGATGCGAGAGTACATGACCGGATTCACGCCATCCATCAAAGTGGCAATAGCGTGCCAGGAATGCGCTCGAGCGGTGGCGCAAGCTGCTACAGCAGCCGCTATTCTCGCGCAAGCGCGTTGTCGAAGCCGTCCTGCCGCACTTCGAGCTTGACTGAAAAGAGGGGAGCGCATCTCCTGCAGGCTCACTCAGGTTCTGACCGCGCATGGTTGCTTCGGTGAGTAACTGAACAGGATTGGGCGAGACACCACGGCAAATTGCCATCACTGCTGAGGCGACCTTGACTCTGCACAGCACACGCTCGAGGAGTGCCTTGCGTGGGCCTTGGAGCGGCAGGTCTTGTCGCCAGGATCGGGTGAGACCTGTCTCTGCCAGCGGTTTTAAGGGCCATGCTGGTAGAGACAGAAAACTAGAGATAAATGACCTTCTTCTGTGAGACCGTGATGGTTCAGAAGGAGGCTGCCGAGCGGGATCGTGAGAGGGCTGATCCTGCTCGGAGAAGAAGGCGTCGTGGAGGCAACCGCCTCGACGCCTAAAAACCCCCTGCATCGTTGGCAAGTGGGACTCCAGAGTCACGGGTGGTCAGATTAGGGATTTTGTCCGCCCACCAAGTGACTCGAGGGAAGACGGTAGCACAGTGATCACGTGCTGCCGTGCACAGAGAGGCTCAGGGAAGCGCTTCTCAGTCTCGCCAGGGATGTGCCCCAACAGGCGTGGTCTTTTAAGAGGTAACGGGGCCCCTCCCAAGTGCTGATGGTGATCACCGGGGTGGTTTTAGTTAGGTAAAAATCCCACATTAACTGGTCTTTTCCCCAAAAGTCCAGACTAAAGTATCTTTAAAAAATAAACAAGGTATCTTAAAGAATACAAATCTAGGTAGGAACAACACAATTAAAACATTAAAGTTTTCAGCAATACACATCTCATTCAATCATATTTGATAATCTTAGGACCAAGTTCAACTGAGCCGTTTTTCTACTCTTGTTTCCAAAAAAAAAACTGACTCCTTATGAAACGATCTAAAAAGACGTAAACAAGAAGAAAATCATGCTGTGCAGTCGGAGGATACATATTCGCGAGCTGGCTGAACAAAACCAGATGTATCCTCCAACTGCACAGCATGACTTTCTTCTTGTAACCGTCTTTTTAGTTCATTTTTTAAGCAGTCGGGCTTTTTGATGTTTTGAGTTAACTTTTTTATTTATTACTTTTTTTTGAATTAGGTACATTTTAACATATAAGTGTTGTGTATTTTTGAAATCACCTCTTAAAACGCGATGACCACGATTATTGACCCACGATGGGTTTAGAAGAAAGAATTATTGGACCCCCACAATGTGGCGCCCAAAATTCAGGCATTTTTTTATTTTCCAATTTTAAAGTAACCAGTGACACTTGTAAGGTTAACACGAATCGATTGATGAACGCGTTTGGCCTCTAGAACGCCACATAGGAATTAACATACATACATAGACTGATAAACACATTACCCTCCTTCGGCATTCGGGTAAAAAGAGTTTAAGCGAAGTAGAGGATATCTTTATAAAGCAACATTTTTTAATATATTATGTATAATAAACTAGTAAGTTATTTAGAATTAAAATATCACTTTGCCTGACTTTACAAATGGCACTGAATTGGTAGTAAAACATCTGGTATTATTCTTCGGGTCAAGTCTAAACGGGTCGAGTGGGCGCGGACTTCGGACGGTTAGTGTGTGATAGAGCTCACCTCACCTGTAGTAAAGAAGACGGCTGTCGGCAGGTAACTGTCCCTAATTACAATGTTTTCTTGCTTTTAATTAAACTTCGTAATGTTGCCTCAGGGAATTAGATTATGTTGGTGTGTCTTTATTAAGTAAGTAGTTTTATTTGGTTGTGCGGGCAAAATGTGTTAATTAGTTTTGTAATTTCTATTTTCAGCGTAATTAAACTGAAATAATGATACAAAAATCACATTTTCTTTTAGTAATTTGTAATAGCACATTTTACTTTCATTTCTTCATTCTATTTTATATTTCCAACACTAAATTCTACACGAAAACGTTTGAAATTTCCAGTATAAAATGGGGATTCGCAAACACCGTCTAGGGAGCGCACTCGCTCTACTACTACCGATTCAATATACCAACATTACAGAGAAAATAAATTCCTTTTTAGGGTTCTGCAGTCAAAAAGGAACCCTTATATTTTCGCCATGTCCGTCTGTCCGTCCGTCCGTCCGTCCGCAGCTTAGGTCAGGGACTTTTAGTAATAAAAGCTATAATTGGCATGGTGGATATACATATTAATCACTCCGACAATGTGGGAAAAATAAACCCAGGGAAAAAAATTCTTGGGGTACCTCTTGTACACACACGTAAAGTGGCGATGTTATTTTTATCTATCCCATGGTGTGGGGTATTGTTGGATAAGCCAATCAAAAATATTACGGGTCTGTGAAAGCCATTTTTCAACTCAGGGACCCGTTTTGCGTAAAATTAAGCTTTAAATCGCAAATTTTTGTTAGAGTCAAGTGTCGGTGGGACTATTCACATCACATCACACATCATCAGCCTATTAATGTTCCCACTGCTGGGACACAGGCCTCCCCTCTGTGAGAGGGAATGGGCCGTAATCCACCACGCGGGCCCAGTGCGGGTTGGTGGATGTCACATGTCTTCGAATTTTTGGTTCTGGGACATGCCGGTTTCCTCACGATGTTTTCCTTCACCGTTTTGAGAGCAGTGGTGATGAAATAATTTACACAAAGTAAAGCGCCTGCCTGGGCTCGAACTGTTGCTTTTGGATATGTAAAAAAAATCACGGCAGTAATGTACCTATTATAATGAAATTAAAAGGAAAACTATCACAGCTAAGTAGGCTTTACAAGATTACGAGTAATAGTCGACCAACTTATAAAATGTACTTGCAAAAGTAAAAATTTTGTATATTGATGTATGGGGACAACAGTTTTCGTACGGCAAAGTTAATTTTGTCTCTTCGTGAGAGCAATGTTCGGCGCTTTCATTTGTTTATGAACGTTAGTAATGTTACCTATTTATTTTGGTGAATGTAGCTGTTTATACGGAATCCTCGCACTTAGCTGGTTTTTCAAATTAAAAAAGTAAGCAAAATGGCGGCGGCTAACAAAGGGGTAATTGTGCATAAATTAAAGGGCATTGAAAGCAATTGTATAATGACAGGCTGGGCCGTCGCCACGCACCCTGAATATTAAAGTCGGTCGCCATCAGCTTTGCATATACACCGTGCTTTTTATGGGAAAGAACACTTAGCAGGGTGATTATTATCTGAGTAATTAACTACTTGGCTTTGGACGCAAGAAAAATGGGCTTCATTTTTTTAAAAGACAATGTTTTCACGCGATATGAAGTTTCTGTATTTCTTAAACATCTACAAAATATAGCTTGCCCTGCAGGGTGATACAGCTAAAAAGTATTGCCATTTCCAATATACAAGACAGTTTTCGCCAGTGTGTCTCGCAGTGGTGGCCCAGTGTGAGCAGTGGTGGCCCAGTGGTAACAACCTGGACTTACGTGTCGTACGTCGTGGGTTCGAACCTAGGCAGGTGCTTTACTTTGTGTAAATTATTTTATCATCTCTGCTCTCAAAACGGTGAAGGGAAACCGGCATGTCCTAAAACAAAAAGTTCTTAGACATATGACATTCACCAACCCGCACTAGGCCCGCGTTGTGGATTAAGGACCATTTCCTCTCTCACAGAGAGGAGGCTCCAGTCCCAGCAGTGAGAACATTAAAGTGTGGCAGCTAAATTAAGACTGGGAACTTTGATTGCAGCTATTATGCCTTAAATATTGACACAGGTAGAATTATTGTACCACTCATGAGAAAGCTGGAGTTATGCACATTACAAAAACTGCACCGCGCCAAGCTATACACATTGGAAAACCAACTTCAAGGTGGCTAAGAAGTTTGGCGAGAACTATACGTACGGTGATGCGCCATCGGTAAATTCCACCCACCCGCACTAACAGTTTTGGTAATATATTTTAATTGTACGTACAGCTAAGAAATTAAATGATTAAAGTGAATAGGTTACTTTTCGACAAACGAGCTTCACGTCGACCACATCGTCGGAAACCATCAGGTGAGATAGTGGTCAAACGCGACCCAGTGACACCTCATTCATCAAAATCGGAAGAATAGTTTCCCTGATGCAATCACTCAATCATCTTCGACATCTTACGTTCCATATAACTACCCACCATCACAAGACATACGCATATATAAGCCCAGTGATAAATAAACCACCCAGCGACCTCTGGCGGGCAATGCATTAAAGAGTAAATCTTCGTTACCACCACCGTCTTTTGTTTTAACTTACTCTGTCCGGTCAGTGACGATGAAATAGCGCGCCTTTGTTTTGGCCAATTTATTGAAAACTTCTGTGGATGCAGAGCTATTCAAGGTTTTATCTTTAGAGTAAAAGTTAGGACTCGTAGTTGCCTACAACAGCAGTTTTGATTTAATGTTATCAGAGAGCTATTGTTTATGTTGAAGACGGAGCAAATTACAATAAAGGCAAGGTACAATGCGGATCCTTAGAATTTTGCGCAAGGAATTGGATTCTTGATATTTGGAATTAAAATTAAGCAGATAAAAATTTAATCAAGGCACGTGTGATTCCCCAAAATATTTTCTCGTAAATCACAAAGGAAAATCATGAAAAATGTACCATACACTTAAGGCCAACATTTTGCATGGCATCGTTAAAACATTGTCCCATTTCACAGGAAGTTTCACTCAGAAAGTCGCTCCGACATTACATTTATTATTGAACTCGCTCCGGCACACACTAACTGATTTACTGAATATTTAAATTAAAGCGCTCGCTTTTGCCCGCCCCGCCTCTGTCCGCACGTTATAAGTTTCGAGGCAAAAGTTAAATTGCTCGGCTAAATAAAGTGTCGTACAGTGTGCCCTCGGACTTATTTGTGCGAACCGCAGCCTAATGCAGCTAATTCAAATGCATGTAAAATAATTCAGGCTGGAAAACCTAATTCTATTGTTTGCCGGATTTTACACGGAATTGCCTTTTGTGGTTTTGGAATTTGTGCTATTTCTATTTTTCAACTATGTACCGGGTTTTAACCGACTTCCCAAAAAGGAGAAGGTTATCGATTCGATTGGTATTTTGTTTTTTTATGTATCCGATTATTCAAAGGCGCCTTAACCGATTTGAAAAAATCTTCTTTTGTTTGAAAGGGTATACCACCCATTGTCATCAGGTCAGGATCTGATGATGGGATCTTGGAGAAATCGAGGGAACACTTCAAATATTATAGGCATACATATAGCGATTTTGGCATTTCCATCAACAATGCAATCATTTACACTCAGAAAGTAACATTTGGTGAAGTGAAATTGGTGAAGAAGACCACAGATGGCCAATGGAACTCCTTAATGCTAAGTATGTCACGGGTCTACGATATCTCAACTAGTTAAAAGACTATGATGGAGCAAATACTTATAAATAAATAGTAATGATAAAATGGTACCATCGAACTGATCTGATGATGAAGCCGGCAGGTATGCACTGGAAATCCGAAATAAAACAATGTATACTAGTCGTGTTTAGGCTAATTGGAATCGTCATGAGATGTACTTTGGCGATATATTTTTTATATTTTTATGGTAATATGAGGTACCTATCAAAACTAAAAAGTGATCGATAAAAAAACTAAAAAGAGATAAAAAAATATTAAAACAAAAAAAACCGACTTCTAAAAAGAAACCGCCCAAGTGCGAGTCGGACTCGCGCACGAAGGGTTCCGTACTTGGTAAATCGCGGTTTACGATTTATGACTTATTAAAAAAAAACTACTTACTGGCTCTATATTCGGTGGAAGTTTCACCGAAACTTCCACCGAACCCTTCGTGCGTCTATGTAAAATGTCTCTCGCGCAAATTATTCAGTTTAGAAAAAAAATATATTAGAAACTCAATATCCTCTGATATCATTTTTGAAGACCTATCCATAGATACCCCACACGTATGGGCTTGATGAAAAAAAATATTGAGTTTCATTTCTAAGTATGGGGAACTCCCAAATTTTAATGTTTTTTTTTTCTATTTTTTGTGAAAATCTTAATGCGGTTCACAGAATACACCTACTTAACAAGTTTCAACGGCATAATTCTTATAGTTTCGGAAAAAAGTGGCTGTTACATACGGACGGACAGACAGACATGACGGATCCATAAGGGTTCCGTTTTTGGCCATTTTGCTACGGAACCCTAAAAACTCACTACAAAGTGAAAAATAACTTTCTTTTACGAAGTCGGTGCCGAAAAACGGAAAACAATAGGTACCAAAGACAGCGACTTCGTAAGAGAAAGTTATTTTTCACTTTGTAGTGTGTTTTCTTTGAAGTCGGGTTGTTTTTTTGTTAAAAAGGTTTTTTTATCGGTTACATTTCGGGGAGTGTGCAATGAAAATGCATGATCTAATTCTGCCTAGCCCGTTTTATCATTGGACTACCAGACTTACGGCGATGCGCCATCGGTACATGGTGGACATCCCACCCATACGCACAAAACGTTTTGGGAACACTTTTAATTCACTTTGAATTCCCTGCTGAAGTCTGTGTTTCCCGACCGCTTCAATCTAGCGGTATTTATGTCAAGAGTGAATAGATTTTTTCTAGGCAAGCGTGCTTCACCAGCCACCACATCATAGCTTACCTTAAGGTGAGATAGTGGTCAAACGCGAGACGATAAAACAGGCAAATAGAACCTAACTACTGCCACGCCTTGTAGCCTCTAGTGCGATGGCTGAGTTTGGAGATGATGGTTTGCCGGTGCCCAGATCGGGCAAAATATTATTGAATTTTTTAGAAGTCTGAACTGTAGTTATGGAACTTAAAAATTCCGATCTGGAGGAATCTGGAAGTAGGTACCTACAACAGATACAGATTTGTCTGTCCCTTAGGGGAATACAGAGGTGATTTTAAGTTACTCCTTCCTATGGATTTTGTTACGTTTATTGTAAGCTTGCCCCGCCTACAACATTACTGTAAGTTTAGTACAGTTTATATCAATTTCAGTTAATCTTAGCCTATTACGAAAATTACTGAAATCAACTAGTTACTGGAATAACTAATGGCACTACATTTCGGTCAAGGTTAGACGCTTATTAATAAACGTACAAATTTTATTGTTTCACGTAAACCGTACTCAACCTTGTGAAAAATGAATGTGTATCTATCATACACACCCTGTAGGTCTCAGAACTTCGCTGTGCCATCCACTGCAGCATAGCCGCAATATGTTCATCTATCTATCATAATATATTTGCGTCGTGAACCTTCGCAACAGTGCCATTTTCTCAAATACTCTGCGGCACGCAAGCCAGTAGTTACGCAAATTCCCCACGAACGGCATTATCAAAATACCGCGGCATTCCTTTGAAGGACGAATTACTTAGCTAACAGTTAATTTAATGGAACCCCTATCTGTTTGCATCAAAGGAACACAAGGAAAGGATTTGTGAACAGTGTGTGTGTGATGCGGATCTGATTACAGATTTCATCGTACTCTTTATGAGGCTCTCTAAAGTTAGCAAGATGTCTCGTGGACTCTCGTGAGATGCTAGCACTCGCACTCGAAGTTTTGGTTTGACTAGAGTGACATTTTATGTATGTAAATTAAATGTTCGTTATCATGCTGAATGTTTTATAGCGATATTCACTAAACACAATTTACCGGAAAAACACGAGCCGTGTTGGTAAATTCTTTCAAGTTTTTCTGACAACTTTTGCCGCAATACTCTTATCATCTTCATAGACAAACATACAAATCATTTGCTAATAACTATTTTAAATTTTGCCGAATACAGGTTTTTTAGTAAATGTCACACTTATGTTTCTAAAGTGCGTTTTCTTTGTGTGGAATAAAACATTTTTCTTTATCAAAATACATAAATGTAAATGTATGATTTCTGATTCTAATCTTAACTTAAATATGTAAGGTATATGCAGTTGACAGTCCCGACTACAGAGTTATAGGTATATAGCAATGCATCTATCATGCTCCAAAATCACATCAAATCCAAATCTTCCCCAGCCCCCCTCTAACTTCTATTCAACGTATCGTTTAGCATACAACAAGACGATTAATGAGACAGACGTCATTCATGGTCTCGACCGATCCGTAATTAATTACATCGATTCTGTTCAGATGTCTCGCTAGAGCCTCGTACCTAACACTGGGGACAAGGTCAGACGGAGTGGGAATGTGATATAAATGTTATTTGTGGATAACAACTTATATTTTAAATCCACTTTGTTTATTAAAGGCGATTGCAAAAACACGTATAATTGGGCGTCAAAAAGTTCGTCATCATCGATGTCAACGGAAAACGTGCCCCGAACGCTGGCCACGTTTGAAAGCAATGCTGATTCTCTGGCCGAAGAAAAGTCCAGCCCTCTGGTCACGTGAAGAGTCGACTAACCGTTTACTTGCATTTCGAAACACTCGATTAATTACTTATCCTTTTAATATTCTTTGCTTATGTAGTAGGTTTTATTTGTGTTTTTAAGGAAAAGGTCAAATTGGCCATTATCATCGCACAATGATACTGTAATGTGCATGCTTGGATGTAAAACATTGTTGGTAGACCTAATAAATAAATAAATAAATGTACAAAGAGCAGTAAATACATGAGCAGTATTGGATGTATGACCATTTTTATTTCCAAATCTCACCTGGCGACATTATACAGTACCTACAGGGCTCCATTTCTAAGGATGTTTCTTATTTGTTTAAGTTACATCGTGAGCTGCAATTTTTTTAGAAAAATCAAAATGACTGTGATAGAAAATTAAAAACTTTTTTACAAAAAAATACAACCGACTCCGAATCAAGTGAGATAGTGGTCAAGCGTTAGCCTATCAATATTTAAACAAAAGTAAAAAACTGGCCAAGTGCGAGTCGGACTCGCGCACGAAGGGTTCCGTACCATTATCCCAAAAACGGAAAAAAATCACGGTTGTTTTATGTGAGCCCCATTTAAATATTTATTATATTCTGTTTACAGTATTTTTTTCAATAGCGGCAACAGAAATACATCATCTGTGAAAATTTTAACTGTCTAACTATCACGGTTTATGAAATACAGCCTGGTGACAGACAGACAGACGGACCGCGCAGTCTTAGTAATAGAGTCCCGTTTTTACCCTTTGGATACGGAACCCTAAAAAACTACGAAGTGAAAAATAACTTCAATTTCGGAAGGCGGTGTCAAAAAAAGAAAACAGGAACATGGACGAAGTTTTTTGTTTTTCACTTTTTAATGATACTTAATGGCTGGTTCTATAGTAAGGTACTGTAGAGGCTTTCCACATAGGACAAGCAACCTGTTCGGCCGCTGACACCTAATACTGGCGACTTATAAGTTTGGAAGGAAATCGAATACAGAATATTTGAAATATATCGAACGCGTGTAGTTTTTGTTTAGCTGGGACTTCTGTAAAAGCCGGCCGAGGGCAGGCACGTTGTTGATTCAATACAAGTTAAAAGTAATTTCTGCTTATTATTAGAGCTCCCTGAGTTACCCCTTCACAGTACCTACCTGCAATGCCCACAGTGATGCCAGAATACATTACACAAATAACATGTAACTTGAACATAACCAGTGGAATGAGAGTGTACCAGGGTGACCTGTACGCATCTGCGTACCCGTTTAGAGCATACTAGCGTGATGGTATGTTAAGAAATGGTGTAAATAATAAACAGACATGCGATTGCAGCAATCCCGAAAGATTTGCCTTTCATTTATTGATGAGTTCTGTTGTATAATCTCCAAAGTTCTTTATCAAATTTAAATGGGACCATTTCGGAATCATTTCTTTCGAACAAAAAAAGAATTTTGCAAATCCGTTTATATGTGACGGAATTATGGCCGAAAATACATATAAAAAAAATATAGTAATATCCGAATTGAGAACCTCCTCTTTTTCGGGAAGTCGGTTAAACCGCTTCAAAAACGTTTGAAATATCTTCATACGCAACAAGAGCTCCCTAGCTTGTAGGAACAGAACAAAAAGCCGAGTGCACCCGACCCGCTGCCAAAAACATCTACGTAGACAAAGGCTGGCAATTAAGAAAAAAACTGTTTGGCATATGTGCGCACAGAGGCTGCCAGGGGCGCCCGCCAACCGTCCTATTATGCCAAGAACCTCGCAGATGCTGGCCTAAGAGTAGGGGCCAAGTTACTGCTTGATGTTCCGGTTATGTTAAAGATGTAGGGTATGTAAAGAAGTATTAAAGATACGGTAGTTTCAAGCCGAATTTCCATTAGTTCATTAGTGTATCCTTTAGTATTCATATATACCCGCAAACAAGCAATACACCCAACGGAGCCGAGTGTATTGTGCTGTAGTGTGATTTGCAAGCAGAATAACTTACTGAATGTTTTACCAAAAGCGTATATATTGATAAATGTAACATCACTAACTATATTTATCGAAAGGTTAGGTAGAAGTATAATAAATAGTCTTCTTTCATTTGTTCCATATAATTGCAAGCGCCATCAAATGGACACAAATCTGAACTCCGGGCTGCTACTGAAAAATATTCAGATGGAAAACCCCAATAACATTTTATCAGACCCAGGCATCGAACGCAGGACCTCATGCTCAATTCATAATGCTTGCAATCACTACAAAAACGAGGCAGTCATGAAAATTGATAGCGTGTGAAAATTTCAGGAAAGTTTTCATTAGTATCTGAGACTTTACTTAATACATAGGTAGCACGTTGTTTGATTAATATACATGAATGTGATGACATGTTTGTTTGTCTATTTTCTATAATTTTGTAAATGGACAGGTGACATGGTGACCTTACTTGTAATGTCTTTTGTAAAGGCCACGCTCTTGTATGTAAAGAAAGTACCTAAGTAATACATGCCTAGTGTACTGATGTTATTCATTTGGATACCTTGGATAAAATAAATTAAAATATCATATTGATCTGAAGCTACTTAATAAATTAAACCGGTGGGCTTTTTTGAGAAGCCCACCGCACCATTCCCAAACCACATTTAACTGTCTTGGATCCCGCAACGAAATTAATCAGAAAAGAATAACGGGAAAAATTACATAATTTCCACTTCCCTCCATATCAAGCAGGAGACAGAACAAACAAGGCCAATAGGCACAAAGGGTCGTTTACAGCTAGGATAAGCCCAGTTACCTAGCACCACGGATAAAAAACTATGATTAATATTAATGAGTCCTAACATTGTGAGCTGTTATATTTGATTCCAATAATAGGTATGGCAAAACGGAAATTTGTTCTAGTTTCCACAAAGGCCGTATAATAAATAATTCCGGATACAGCCTGTACATTATTCAACATAATTTTGCGTTAATTCTGCCAAAAGAGCCCTACATCGATAGAGCTATATGGCGTAGCTGCCTATTCTCAACAACCTAGTACCTGGATAACGCAATGCCCTTGAAATACCTAAATATAATAAATATTATTTCCAAAACCTTACCTGTTAAAAGGATTCAAGTATAGTGCACCAAAAATAAATCTTTTAACGTAAACTATATTTATCACACAAGGCAATTTAGCTGCCTTGTTGAAAACAAAGAGCGAATTGTTCTAAGGGCATGAAACGATGTAGGTATTATGCTTCAGTTAGTACAATTTGCATGTGTGAGTCAGTTTGAGGACAAGAAGCCTTTTAAATGTTTAGTAACGACTACCATTACAACTTGACCTCTTATAGTGGTGCTAGTTGCTATAAACAAAACACGATCTCATCTCAAATCTAGTCCTATAGTTTTAGTTACGGATTTGTCCGCATGTCAGTTTATACTGGATTTTTTATAATGGATACGGGCTAAGTTTAGAACTATGCCTTTATTTAGAATAATGTTTCAAACGAGATTATACACTCAAATAGCATGGAAGTTATTATAGTTTTTAGTGATTTTAGTTATTGATGACCTAGATTAGTTTCGACGGGCTGTTTCCGCAACTCCACGACTAAGCGCGTATTTTGCGTACTACATTACTATTGATGACCTAAAATTAATACCGATTTGACCTAGGCATATATCTACTTATTTTGTAAGGCTTCATTTAGGCAATGTCTAAGCTAAGTTATTACTCTTCCTTTAATTAGCAGTATAAGATAGGTACCCTGTTTTTTTTATCACCGAATAACAATGAGTCAAAGTCGAACTTACAGTCAAGTTAATTATAATTCAGTGTAGTTGGCTAACTAATAACTTTATGAATTAAACCGCTCATGATTTTAGAAACACGTGGTCTATTGATGAGGTCAAATTATTACCCAGAAATGAGTCCTTCAACTAAGAATCGTATCTCTAATAAGTACAACTCTGTCAACTTATTCTGAAATTCTACAGTACTATATTAGCTTATGCCCGCGGCTTAGCTCCCGTAGATATATCCGCAGGAACCGCATTTAGCTTTTTTCATTTGTAGCTTCCTATCAGTAAAATAATCGAATCAGTACTAACAGTGAATAAATTCTACAAACAAACCAACAGTTTTACCTCAATCAATCTGTCTAACCTTGGCCAACTATATTGGGAGTACCAGTATTTTAGATTTCTGCCTAACTGGCCTAAAAAAATCAGTAACTGGATAACAATTTCTTCTTCTTAGTAAAATCTCCATTATTTATTTGAAAATTTGAATTTCGAATCTGCTAATCAGTGTTTAATTTAGTATTTAAAGTTAGCCAGTTTTTACAAATAAGGTTGTATTAGTGAAGATATCATCTGGCTCCCTCATGGCTTATAAGCAACAAACACATACGTACATAATTATCATACACACGTTTTTCCCGAAGACAGCCTACAATATTCTCGCCCTTTAACCCAAGCGACAAGCGAACAATTTTATCCTCGCGCTAACCTTGCCATTGTCACAAACTAACAGAGCCACTATTAGCCGCTGAACAATCGGAACACTGGCGTAACTGCGACACTCGGCCTCTTTCCTGTAGACTATCGGCTATCGGGGCGGAAATCGCCGGTGAATTTTATAGATAGGGATTTTTTGTATGACCGGTAAGTTTTTTTGGCAATTTCTTTTCAGGTTTTTTAGTGTGAAGGCTTATCGGTTTGTTTATCAGGGTCTTAAGGATCTGCTGAACATACGTTTGACTCAACGATAAGTAGGTATTTATTCTCTCGTTTCGGCACGAAGTGGACGAGATAAGGGAATAGTTAATCCCGTGGTGGCACAGGATTGGCACAAGAAGAGCTTATGGTCCACTGTGGGCGAAATCAGGCTTTGGATGATGATGATGATGAAGCCCATGGTAAAAAATATATATTTAAAAAATCAAAAGCCGGGATATATTTCGAGCGAGCTGGTTGACTAAAACCATATTATTATGTATTCTCCGACTGCACAGCATGATATTCTTCTTGTTGAAATGTTTTTAGTTCGCTTCGTAAGCAGGCGCATTTTTGATTTTTAAATTATTATTTTTTATTTACAACTTTTTAGTTATTTTTTTTTTTTTCAAATTTGTTTTAAACATATAGGCAGTATAATTATATTTTTTAATTCCCTTTATACCCTTATTTTTTTTACCCCACTCACGATGGATTTGGAAGAATAAAAAACTGGGACCCCTAAAATCCACCAAGTTTTTTTTATGTCATTATCTAAGAACACATCGGCGGTCAAGATGTATCTATTGTATTGAGATAATATGTAGTACATTATTACCTCAATGATCTGATCGATTGATGTAAGAATCATCAAAATCAGCCCGTGCGTTTGGTGTCTAGATCGCCACATTGGAACTAACATACAAAGACTGATAAATAAATTACCCTTCTTCGGCTGTCGGGTAAAAATAAAAGCGAGTCAACAAAGTAAGTAAACCTGAAACCCAAATTCCATGTCATGAGGGTTCACTACTGGACGAACATCTATCTTACGGAGGCATTGTAGGTGCGTTCCCGTAGGTACCTAAAACAAAGCTACAATGTGCGTGATTTCACAATGTTTAGTTATATGTTATAGTTATAATTAGGTACTACGATAGCAAGTGTTGCTAAACGTTTTTGTCATAACACAATTAGTCTGCATGAAGTAGACATGGTGACGTCACTTCAGGCCGGACGCAACTTTCGTCAATGTCATGCCATGGCGCGGTGCGTTTTATGTCGCGCGTATACAATACACTGTTAATCGTCTGGTCGCTATCGGCTGCTATGGACGATAATCTGACAAATTGTTTAAAACTAATCCAACAAGCTTAAGCTGATGTGCACTGGCTAGACAGTACAATCTGGGTATTTATGTGCCAAGGTTAAAATAAAGTGAATGGTATCTTCTACTAGAACATCAGAAGAAAAGTGGTCTTACAAGAAAAAAATAAACTGAGGAGATAAACTAGCGAATGGAGGGGCCTATGTCTAGCTACGACGGGTTCCGTCAATAAATGTACACGCAAACCACACATAGAGAGAAGAAAACGTCTCGCTAATACCGTAACCAAGCTATCAGACGATCGTACGACTAATAAGAAGATGATGTGCAGTTGTGGACTGCTATAGACAGATGATGAATGATGATGACGGAAAGAGAGGAGAGAAGCCTTTAACCAGAAACGAGGCAGTCGTAAAAAAAATTGAGCAGCACCAAATAGTTTCTCCAATCTTTAGTAAAACCAATGAAAATGCATGACGCAGAAAGAAATCGTCCAAATCGAATCAGGGTGAAACAAGAGCCGAGACGTGAACACAATATGTTTGGTAACCCAACACTCGACTCACTGAGCATAGGCCGCTAAGTTGATCGAGTTATCCCAAACTTTCGAATGGATCACAATTCTTTTATCAACAACCAATTTCGTAGCAAGCAAGTGAATTATGATAATGATTAAAAGTTCTAACAAACTGGAACAGAAAGTCCTTTCAATAAAATTTATAAACTAGCCCTAAGTTACAGAATACGTTTTGGAAATATACTTTCATTATGCGTAAGTACAGCTAAGGAGTGACGTTCCCTGTAGGAGTCTGTGTTTCCCGATAGCTACAACCTTGGGGTCTTTAAGTCAAGAGTGAATAGGTTACTTCTAGGCAAGCGTGCTTCACTGTCGTCCACATCATCGATTACCATCAGAGGAGATAGTGGTCAAGCGCGGGCCATACTACAAAAAAAAATAAAAAATAACCTACAGTAGTATAATGAAGAAGTAAAATTGTGTTACTCATCTGATAATGAAAATAGTTTCAGTGTCAATCTACACTATGGCTGAGTTGTAAAGGCTACTTTTCACCCAACATAAATGCACGGTTCCTCATGAATGTATGTGTGCGGTGTCAAAAATGAAAAAAGAAATTGTTTCCAAAAACACCGACTTCGAAAAAGAAAGTGTTTTGTTTTGGAAGTCGGTACAATTTTTTTGGTGGACAAAAAGTTTTTTGTAATTTTTTTTTTTTTTTGGGAATCTCTGGTAGAGCACATACGATTTTGATAGTGTTGCACCGGCCACTTTCACTCAATGCCATAGTTATGCTCTTTATCTCGGGAAAATGCAATTCCTAATTCGCTAGGCCCCGAAAGCTAGAACGGAAAAAGCTATGTCAATAGTGCTGAACAAGTGAACATGAGTCAGAAGAACTTAGATAGACTATTCACTGTAATGCCTGCTTACAGTTGCCGGGCGGGAGTATACGCATGCGCGGTGCTGCTCCCCTTAGCGGGGGGGAGGGGAGGAAGGAAGGCGATAATAAAATAAGGAGCACCGTCGCCGCCGCACCTCCCCTCGACCTCGCCGTCCCCCGCCAACGCCCGCTCTCCGCCACACCCGAGCCACTGAATCAGATACTACACGACTTACTAATCATGGATCTTGTAATTCTAAGCATTTAGGGACCGCTAGTAAGTTGGGCGGCATCGCTATCGAGCCTCCCACGTGGAGTTTTAAGGCCCCATTGTTTAATCGTTATATTGTCTCCAGGGCGGCTTTACAAAAAAGACGGGGTGTTGCCAACCCACGCGGCCGCTATACTCGGCTTAGAACAAAAATGGTATGCCTGTGGAAACCTACTTAACATAGCCTACGACCCGAAATAACAGGATTATAGGTCGACGACCTAATTACCGAGTAAGCTCATCAGAATCACGGTACGAGCCGAAAATATTATTAAAAAATAACTTTTAAATACTGTGCGTTTACCCCCGTTTAGCCTTTGTGTGGGTTCAATACATTCGGCATTGTAACGCGTCCGTTTTGAAAGGAAGAATTAATTACGAATGCTCGCTGCGATGGCGGCGGCAGGGGTCTGTCAAACGTTGTCGACTTATACCGGCAACTTTTGGATCGTAATTTCGTTTCATTGTTAGGAACTTTTCAGGAGTTTTATACTATGTGATCGCGTTAGTGCTATATGTTCATATACTGCTAGGTACCTATGCTTGGATAATCATATCTTAGGAGGAAGTAATGTATTAATTTAACACAATTATGTAGAATCCTGATAATTACAGCATGATTCCCTCAAGATTTTTGAGGAGGATATTAGTGCGGAAGCAAGACATGCTTTATATTAAATATTATACCAAGTACCTAAAGTGGCATGCCATGAAATATTTTTTTCTACATTCACAACGTAATGTTCCAAATTTGAAATTAAACAAAATAACCATTGCAGTGCAACATTTTCTTTCGATTTTCAAACAACTACTTCATAAAATAACTTATCGATTTTTTGTTACACTTTTACTTTTTAATATAATGACGCGTATGGGCACATCTGGGGCTCATTAACTTAATCTAGAGAAATAGTGTCAGTGTCTATGGAAGCGCTCGCTGCGTAGTCATGCGCAATAAGAATCTAAATTGCCCGCCATACCACATATTTATCCCGTTGCCACTATTGTTTTATTTCAATTGTATGAGTGAAGATTAAATAATGTCTCATGTGATACTATTATCACACTCGGCTTCGCTTCGTGTGATAAACCCACACTCATGTTTTAATAACCCCTATTATTAGACCGTTGCATAAACTACTAATATGATCTATATAATCTTATTATGATAGTAAACTATACAAAATTATACTAAACCTAAATACTTACATATACAGAAGAAAGGTACACTAAGACGTTCTCCACATCGCTGTCATCCGGGAACGTGCCCAGAAGACTGGCAGCATTGCCACATTGAATGGCAATGCTGATTCTTTGCGCAAAGAACGAGCCAGCTCTCTGGTCACGCACAGCGTCGATCAGTCGACGAGAGATCTCCATAAAAAGGAGACGTGAACTCGGGCCCCATAACCCAAGCTTTTCGAACCCAAACGGCTCAAAACTGTAATTAACGATTAGGTTACAGTATTTGAGGGCAATTGAATAGATAGAAAAGTATAACGTAGATACAAAACATGAAATTTGAAAAAAAGTAAGAGAAATAATGTTTTCGTTGGCAAAGTTCTTACGAAGTCAATACGAGCCCTCAAGGCCTGGCAATCCTCCCTCTGAATATTTAAACAGGCCTCATAACAACATAAGGAGACCCGGCTTAGAAATTCATTGGATTTGGAAATATGTGCTAATATACGTTTTCAATTTCGGTGACATAAAAAAATACTAAGTAGATGTATGAGCGAAAATGAAGCAAAAGGAATAGGTATGTTAGGGTCGCAGCAGGTGGCGTTCTGTAGTTCCTGCCTTTCTGCTATGAGATAAAAGCGCAAGTAGAGGTTTTAAAATGGGACCTCCTATTTATATGCATATCTCTTTTTAACCCCCGACGGAAAAAAGGGTTTTATAAGTTTGACGTGTGTACCTGTGTGTTTGTTAACCTGTCTGTGGCATCACAGCTCCTAAACGTATGAACCGATTTTGGTTTCGTTTGAAAGGTGAATTTATCAAGAGTTTTCCTTATCAAGAATGTTTGATGAAAGTCGGTTCGGCCGTTCAAAAGTTATGGGCGTTTTACTGTTTGAATCGGGGTATTTTCGCAAGATATCGTGTCATAATTACGTGTTCAATAGATTGTCGATCGAAGCGTGTCTACTACTGTATAAATTTCATGCTACATCATTTATACAGTATTATAAATGATGTAGCATGAAATAAAAACGTGTCGGGGGTTATTTTATTTTTTTCTTGTATCTAGATAATTTGTAATCACGAACAGACCGGCCCAGAAAGCGCAAAACCTGTAATCGTATCGCATCTATTTCGAGGTGGTGTAAGAAGAGACACTCTGGAATAATATAGGGAAAGTCTTTGCCCAGTTGTAGGACAGCCTAGGCAAAAAAACGGAAACATTTAACGCTTTCTTTACCTGGTTAGGCTTTTCACAGCAGCACAGTGGCGTAGCTACGGGAGAGTGCAAATAAATTTAACCGTATTCATTCTTGGAGCGGCATCACAATATCCGCATCGCTCCGCCACTGCAACATTATTACTCTCTCATGCAACAAAACACACGTCGAGAGTGCCGTAAGTTTTCTAAAACTAAGGGACCAAAGAACAAGAAAAAACAGCCCATACAATTTGTTTTTCTCAAAGTAATAACTCAATGAAAAGTTGTTGAAGTAAACAAGATTATAGATGCACCAACGAGCCCGCTCCGCCCACTCAGCCCGACCAAGGCCCAGTAGAGCTCAACAGGAAACACGCTAAACTAATCTGATGTTGGAAGTAGGGCTACCAAGTTTTTTTTTTGAAGAAATAAAGTATATTTTATCTGATTTAAGAAAGGTTTTAAGAGACCAGAGTTTTTTTCATAGGCTCGTTTAGCCATGATGTGATAGACGGTGAAGCACGCTTGTCTGGGAGTGTAACGTATTCACTCTTGACTTAAAGATTATAGCTATCAGAAAACACAGACTCCTTAGCTGTACGCATAATGAAAGTATTTCAAAAACGGACATATCAAAAAGTATATTTATTTTTTCAAATAGAACTTTATTATAGAGTAATAGTTATTTTTTAAATGGAACTTTATGTGCACCATAAGGTTTTTTTGTTATTTTGTAAATTCATTTATTTACAAAATTTATTGCTCAATGAAAACCTGTGTTTCGCTTCCCATCGCTTTATAGTTATAACAAAAAATAAAACCGGCCAAATGCGAGTCAGACTCGCGCATGAAGGGTTTCGTACCATTACCGCAAAAAACGGCGTAAAAATCATGTTTGTTGTATGGGTGCCCCACTTTAATATTTATTTTATTCTGTTTTTAGTATTTGTTTTTATAGCGGCAACAGAAATACATCATAATTATGTAGTTAGTCGGTTCCGTATGGTGTCGAACGTAAAGAATTTCACCATCCCATATCTGCCCGTGGGTGTCGTAAGAGGCGACTAAGGGACACACCAGAGAATGGGCAGCAGCGTTCTTTGTGCACTTCATTACCACCTGCGATCGCCAATCCGCCTGACAAGTGTGGCGATTACGACAAACCCCCCAAACCGATGAAAAACGCAACCAAGAAATGGGCCCGACAGCCCGTCTACCCTCGACTACGTTAGTGGTCGAGACGATGGCGTGGCAAGGGGTGCAAAGAATCCCCAGAGTGTATCCCGCTACCCCAATAACAACCGACTACTATAACTGGCAACATACAACACGCAAACACTCCGGACCGACGAGAAGACAGCAGATCTCGAGGAAGAGTTGAGCAGTATCATAGGGTTATCTGAAGTCCGAAGAGAGGGGGAGGACTCAATAATCCTGAAATCCGGTAACTTGCTCTACTTCCGCAAGGGTGACCGGCAGTCCCAAGGTGGTGTCGGGTTAAACGTCCACAGGTCCCTTGTTGCCAACGTATTGAGAATCGAGAGTATGTCGAACAGGGTGGCTTACCTTATACTCAGAATATCACAAGGTATTCGCTGAAGATCATACAGGTCTCCGCCCCGACCTCGGCACACCCCGACGACAAAGAAGGGACCATGTATGAGGACATTTCCAGAGCCATGCATGGTCACAAAACTCACTTCACCGTGGACATGGGGGACTTCAACGCGAAACTGGGCAAACGAGACGATAGTGAGCTGTGAATCGGGCAATTTGGATTTGGACGACGGAACCACCGGGGTCACCTACTGGCCAGTTTTATGGAGAAGGAGAGCCTCTATATGATGAAATCCATCTTTAGAAAGCGTGAGCACAGGAAATGGACCTGGCAGAGCCCCGATGATGGAACGAAAAATGAGATACGCACATATTCAATGATGTCTCTGTGATCAACGCGGTAAAAACAAGAAGTGATCAGAACTTAAATTTTAAGTCTACGCTCCGACCAGTACAGATTCAGATTCAAAACCCCGAAAGCTTTCAGCTCGAACTCCAGAATCGTTTCGAGTGCCTAGGGAGCTCCATGGACAATAACAACTATGGGTTCGTGGAAACTGTCCATACGGTCGGGTCTAAGCTTTCAACATCTGTCATGCAAATAAAAACAAGAAACTCCGATCTAACTCTCAAGCTCATGAAGGAGAGGCGTGAAATGATCCTGCAGTCTTCAGACGATGCGTGGAACTACCGGTGGTTCAATAGACAGATCTCGAAGTAATTGAAAAGCGACCACCGCCGCTTTAATAATGAGCGTATTAAAGACGCGATTGAGCGGAATAAAGGACTCCAGGGTGTTTGCAAGAGATCTGGCTATTGGGCAGAGCCAGCTCACGAATCGATCGTATCCGCCAAACCGGAGCTTCTGATGTTAACGTGGGGTTATATGGGCAGTTTTACACGACAATCAGTAAACCCGTTGCGATTCTAGCAAACGACCCAAGAGCTAGATTGACCCGACCCTATACCGAAGACATCCCAGATGTCAGCCTCTACAAGATTAGGATGGCTCTGAAACAACATAAGAACAACAAGGCACCGGGCAATGACGGAATTACGGCCGAACTCCTAAAGGCGGGTGGACAACCGGTACTTAAAGCCCTTCTGAGCTGTTTGATTCCGTCATACTCGAAGGGAAAACGCCACAGGCATGGTGCAGGGGTGTGGTGGTACTCTTCTTCAAGAAGGGTAACAATGCCTGATTGAAGAATTATAGGCCTCTCTCACTTCTTAGCCATGTCTTCAAGCTGTTTTCAAGAGTCATGACGAATCGTCTCGCGCGCAGGTTTGACGATTTCCAGCCTCCCGAACAAGCCGGTTTCCGAAAAGGCTTTAGCACCGTAGACCATTACATACGCTATGGCATTGTTAATCGTTTGTGGACTACGAGAAAGTCTTCGATTCGATCGAGACTTGGGCTGTACTGCAGTCTCTCAAACTGTCCAAATCGACTACCGGTACATCGTAGTGCTGAAGTGTTTGTACAAAAACGCCACCATGTCAGTTCGACTTCAGGCTCATACTTCGGAAGCCTAACCTTCTGTAGCGAGGCGTGAGAGACAGGGAGACGTCATATCTCCGAAACTTTACTCTACTGCACTGGAAGAGGTCTAGTGTAGGCATACATTTTTTTTTTTTTTTTATTTGTTTTAGGGTCGCGTTTGACCTCTATCTCGCCTGATGTTAAGTGATGATGTGGTCGAAGGTGAAGCACGCTTGCCTAGAAGTAACCTCACTTTTCACTCTTGACTTGAAGACCCCTAGGTTGTAGTATTCCACTCCTTCACTGTACGCACAATGAAATTATTTTCAAAACGTTTTGTGCGTATGGGTGGGATATCAACCATGTATCGATGGCGCATTGCCGTACGTCTTGTAGTCCGATGATGGAAAGGGCTAGGGGGAATCAAATTGTGCAGTTCCATCACACACTCCCCGACATGTAACCGATAGAAAACCGACAGGCTGACAATTCGTCATCGGTGTTCAAGGCTCTGGAGCTTTGAGTCGACCAGTGCATCATTGCCGATAAGTCTCCTGGCCTGTCTGTCAATCGACTCAAGAGCATCAAGTTGGTACCTGGCAGATCCGTCCCAGAGGTGAGAGCAGTACTCCATGCATGACCGAACTTGCGCTTTATACAAGTTGAGCAGCTGTTCAGGCGTGAAGTACCCTCTCACCTTCGCAAGGATCCCCAACTTTTTTGCAGCCCATTGAGCCTTTGCCTCAATGAAAGGACCAAAATTGAGGGTCGATGTCAACGTAACACCAAGAAGGTCAAGATGGTCCGTTATCGGCACGGTTACACCACGGAAGGATGGAGACGGGTGGAATTGGCTCTTTTTTGCGAAAAAAATACACGCCTGGGTCTTAGCAGCATTGAATCTGACTAGATTGGCATTGCCCCTTTCGGAGACTGCCTCCAAAGACAGGTTCAAGGGCTTAACCATGGCCTACCGAAGAGACCGGACTTGAGGCCCAGTAAGTAGCCCGTGCGCCAGACACGTATCTCTCAACAACAGTGCTGTCGTCTGCATACCCAAAGGTTCCGGGTTTTAGCAGGTCATTAATGTGCAGCAAGAACAAGGTTGCCGAGAGCAATGACCCCTGAGGGACCCCTGTTTCGTGCGGAAATTCAAATTCATAGTCAAATAAACAGATTTTAGCGTTTTCTATTACTTTTGTAGATTATAAAGTACACAAGTGAAGTAGAGTACCTACAATATTCCACTTAAGAGTTGGCAACCCTTGGAAGTGAGGAAGTTGAGAAATAGAGTGAAAAGCGTCCCACTACCGGCTATTTGGGCGAGGAAACAGACTTACACAAAATTACAGCGGCAAAGGTGAGTTGGAAGGCTGAAAAGATTTTGAAAGTGGCTGTATTATTACTGTAAAATGGAATAAGCAGTCTATTGTGAATTATGTGGATCTAATTTTTAGATTTTTTATGTTTTGCAGAGGCTCTAAAGTCACATTCTATCAGCGATGTCGACTGTCGAAATGTCAAAATGTATGAGATTGATCACGTGATTTTTCGATATCGCTTGTCAATCCCATACAATTTTGCCTTTTAGCAGCTTAGCTCAGAGACTCTTAGTACAAGAAAGCTATAATTTGGCATGTATATACATATAAATAATTCCGAAAACGTGGTATTATTAAATCATGAAAAAAAAAATATTTTCGTTTACCTCCTCTAGGCGTAAAGTTGGGATGTATTTGTTTTTTCACGCCTTTGGGGTATCCTTGGAAAGGTTTTTCAAAGATATTACGGGTCTGTCAAAACCATTTTTCGATTCAGAGATCCGTTTGCGTAAGATTAAGCTTTAAATTGCAAATTTTTATTGGAGTCAAGTGTTCACCCCCTGCCTGCGAAATGGTTGCTTTTGGCTTTGTGAAAAAAATCACGGCAGTAGTAAATATAACGAAATTAAAAGGAAAAATATCACAGCTAAGTAGGCTTTACAAGTTTACTAGTAATAGTCGACCAACTTATAAAATGTACTTGGAACAGTAAAATTTTTGTATAAATGCCATTGAAAAATTACTTAAATAACGTTGTTAGTTGTGTAAAATAGATAGTAAATATATGCTAATGAACCATGTAAAAATAAACAACATAAAATCATAACACCCTTAATAATAATGATTTCTAAATTAATAATTGTTCGGAACCAAACGCTTCGTTCCTCTTTTTGTTATATTGTTGCAAAACTGTGTCAACTCGCTATCATCGGGATTTGACAGTTTTGGTTGAGTTGACACTAGACTCGTAAAAATGTGGTTGAAAGCGCGAGATGTAATGCGATGGTCTTGCTTTGATTTTGTAGTAATTGTAAAATAATCAACCCATCGCTACTCGAAATTACGTTTTCGAATCGCGAGTGGTATTGTGGGTCGCCCGTGCATTTGTTGGTATGTGAATTTCGCGTGCAGCGAGGTACTTTGTGTCGACAACGTGTCTGGTTGTCTGCCGGAGATTCGGCCTGGAACACGTCGGTTGTCCCTTATTCCCTTAATATTACATATATTTTCCCCCCACCAAACCCTCGACCGGCCACGAGATAGAACGAGCCCAAGGACCAGCACGAGGACAAAGGTAAGTTGTGCACCATTGTACCACCATCCACCTGTCTGACAGGAACTAGTATCTCAAAGAACAAACCCCTAGCAGCCGCTGCCGCGTATCGCGGTTTCGCGGGTATAAACCTTGTAGGATCCAAGAGAAGCAGCGTTGCTCATGGGCCCCAGCGTTGCTTCTTGGCTTTGTGGTCCTACAGGCCTGTATTCAACAATTATGTTTAAGCTCGAATAACGCATTGGGCTGAGTCGTTGGCAGTACCGGTCCGTAAGGCGCATGCGCGTGGGGAGTCTATTTTGTGTTACTGTAGAAGTATCTTCGACGGTTTTTAAACTAAAATCAAACTAGATTCGATTGCTAAGCAAATTCAGCTACCCGACCATAGATTACTTAACTTAATTGCGTTTTTCGTAAGGTTGACATTCGTGTCATAGGTCGATATTTATTTCTAAACAACCAAGGTCACAACAGTGCAGCATAATCAATTTGAAATTATGTACTAATATAATTATGCTCATTGAGGCGGGCGGGCCTCTTTATAATATTATCTTATAGAAATATTAAATTACTTATTTTATTTGGTCGATATCCATCTATTACACCAACGACTACATCACCAATTGAGTAGCGAAGAACTTTCGTGAACGAAATAGTGAATACATTCAAATTTTTTCAAACCCCGAAACAGAAAGAAACAAGGAGCATTCGTGCGAGGATCCAGGAACGAACCATACCATTCCATTCCCCGTGGCTCTAACTCGCGGTCTTATCGGCTCCTTTCGCAATTGACGTACGTCATATAGATTATTTATTGCAGCTTATTTACGTTGGTTGTTTGTTTCTATCATTGAGTAATAAAATTTTAATTTTTGGTAGTTGAGTAGATCGTTTGGAAATACTCATACTAAAATATTTGTTTCCGGTTTGTAAATATTTGGAGATTTTAACAAAGACAATCTTCGTAACGGCAATATTGCATTATTCAAATTATTAAGTGACGCTGGTTAGAGATCTTTATTACAAACGCTTGCCTCTACCCGCGTTGGTACTCAAACAGATAATATTTCTTCTAACTTCACTTGTGAAGTTGGATTTTTAAAACTCCCATCTTCAGTTATTATCATCCTATGTGGGCCCGTTTTTAGACGTTTTGAGCCGCTGAAACCATTTTAATGTTCATGTAACATCAAATAACCCTCTTCTTAGTCTGCATTATTAAGCAACTACGGAATCCTATTACAGCGCGTGGATTTTTGACAATCGCTATCGCCACGCTTTCGATGATAGAATGTCACTTGTCTAGGGCGTCTGGGTATGAGAAGTAAGATAGGATCCATAAATATCTGTTTTATAAAGGGATATGAGAAAAGGAAGGTTTCTGCCCAAAAGCCGGGTCTAAAAGATGAATTCAAAAAAAATGAGTTACTAGCTTCCTCTTAGCTAGTCTAAATATGAACATGAACAAAAACAATTTTGATTTTCTTCTTTCAGTACCTGTTCCATTACTGAGGGTTGACCAAAATTTTTTCCAATTTAAATATAAATTAATATCAAACAAAATTACCCCTTAAACGACCAAAGAAATGAAACGTACAAAAGGAGGTCTATGCCCTGCTGGCCTGAAAATAAATACATAAATATTAATACCCCTTACAAAAAGCAATAGATATCTCCTAAATATTCAGAACCTCACAATTTCCAACATTTCCAATATGACGTGACAATCGTCCCGAGACCGACCGACACAATACAATATCGTTTTACGAGAATATCAGGAACAGCTCCAAGAATATAATAGGTGCTCCCGAGGCGGTAGGATGTTGGGTTATCGAATTGAATAACATTTTACGTTGCTTCTAAAATGTCTGGTGGAGACCGCTTCGATACTAATGGGGTGTGGTGGGAAAAGGATGTAGGAATGTATACTCCTCTAACAAGCAAAAATAAATGAGCCCTTTTCAAAAATAAATGAGCTTTAGGATAGGCAGAAAATGCAAAGCCTTACTACGACGTCTTAAAATGCCATAATCCCGATGTGAAAAGGGATAGTGTTATTCATTCTGTATGTATAGCTCCTTAGACTGAAAACAACATGTCTTTAAGGCACTTGTCCCACCGCCGACGAGTAAGCGATTAGCTATCGACTGTTTGCTCACTGAAGAAGCGGACAAAAGATATAATTCCCGTGTCAATAAAAGAGACACATATATTAATAGTTGATCGCTGACTGTTCACACAAGCCGGTGACAACTCTCTCACAAGTTTGTCATAGCCACAAGAGCTATCAAAGAAAGCAATCGATATCATATCGCTACTCGCTCAGCGATACTCGCTTGTCGTTCTAAATTCACGTACACGTAGCGTGTACACGTTTACGCAGGACTGGCCGCCCAGAGCGAGTGTCGCACGAGGACACTCGCATATAGCCGAGCGACAAAATTATCGGAACTGCACACTCGCTTCTCGCCAACTCGTATCTAGTTTGTAGCTCTACTCGCTTCTCGCTGATCATCGGCGGTGGGACAAGTACCTAAGGCGTCATAGTAGGTTCTACAACTAGTCTACGATACACTAACAAACAAGCTTAATTTATAAAAGCAACATTCCAAAAAAGCCTGCCAGGTAACAGACAATACCTTATTCAAACGATCTTTAGATTTACCTTCTTCCAAAAAGGCTTTGTGTATTTAAAAGCGCCTCCGTCATGAAATATTAGGGGCTAAAAGTTTTAACAAAAGCGTGTAAAATTTACCTTACATCACTATCACAAAATTAAGGTTTTAAGGTTTAATATCTAAAATACAACCCTTTTACAAGCCGACGCTTTTAACTCAAACCATTATATCGTTTACCATCGAAGGCGCACTCTCCTTCACTCCCAAGAGACCAAAAACTCTCTAACTCTTGTATACACTGCTGCTTTTGATCATTAACCGAATCGATCGCCCTATAAAACCGTCAATGGATGCCGTATTGAGTCTTAAATCACCGATATTTTAGCACTGCTGATACTGTGGTTAAGGGAGCTAAGTAAATAGCGAGATGGCTGCTAAATCTGTGCATTTAATGCTTTTACTTGACTGTGGATTCGAGCAGAATTCAAAGTAGGCACTCCGTGGTGGTAGTAAGGGGTAAAAATGAAATATGGCGGCATAAATGGATGTTTGAGTTTGCACGAAACGCTTGGGAGCTCCTGGAAAATACTGCGCTGGTGTATTTTTCTGTTTAGAAGGCTTTTAACGTTATGGTTGTAAAATAGGTATAAGAGAATTGGAGCATATCAAATAGGAGCTCTCAAACAGAAACTGCCAGCTTTCGTAATTACCATCAATACTAAGCCACAACTATACGAATTCCTTAATAAAACTTGGGTGCAGATGCGAGCGTTTAACATCAAACAGATCGTGGTTTTTTTAAGACAACATTTTAAGTGTGGCCTAGTGTTAGCTATTGAAAACGGGCGTCTTATACTCATCATTTATAACGTTAATAACAAAGCAGATTCTATAATAATGCCGTCACAAAGTACAGAACAAATGCGACAACAGAAAATAATAACTATTACGCTCTCTTAGCCAGACACCGCGGCACAGGTTTCTGGGAAACGCTTATTACTACATGAAAGTGAAAGGAAGCCTTGCTCTTGGAGCAGGCACATTTTCCGAGAGCTTTTAGTCCCAGGAAATAGATACGTGAAAGGGAAATTAGTATACTATAAAATTATCTATTGATTATAATAATATAGTGTTGGCCCTGTGGAAACGGCCGCGACTTACAAGTTGTAGGTCGTGGGTTCGAACCCTGGCAGGCGCTTTATTTTGTGTAAATTATTTCATCACCACTGCTCTTAAAACGGTGAAGGAAAACAACGTGAGGAAACCGGCATGTCCTAAAACCTAAATTTCGTAGACATGTAACATCTACCAATCCGGACTGGGCCCACGTGGTGGTAATAGCCCACTCTCTTTCTATGAAGAGGAGGCCTGTGTCCCAGCAGTGGGTTCATTAAAAAAATGTTGATGATGATGATGATGTATTACTGCATACACTAAAGTAAACATTAGCGCAAGCCATTTTAGTGATAGTAGTGAAGGATTGCCAAACTTAAGTGGCAGTGGGCAGGTCACATTGCTCGCAGTACGGATGGCCGATAGGGCCGAAAAATGCCGCGTACCGCAAGACGCAGCGATGGAAGGCCTTCCTCTAGGTGGAGCGATGACCTTGTCAGGGCTGCGGGAATCTGCTGAATGCGAGACGCACAGGACCGTCGGAGGTAGTGACATTTGGGAGAGGCCTATATCCAGCAGTGGATGTTCTTCGGCTGAAATGATGATGATGATCAATTGAGTGACCGTTAAGTCCCATGCTGCTTGTATGCTTGCATATAAGTAAGTAAGTAAATAATATATGAGACCATGCATGAGGATATCTCTAGAGCCAAGCATGGTTTAAAAACTCACTTCACCGTTTGTCATGGGAGACTTCAACGCGAAACGGGGCAAACGAGACGAGGATGAGCTGCAAGTGGGTCAATTTGGAGTTGGTCGTCTGAACTACCGGGGTCACCAACTGGCCAGTTTTATGGAGAAGGGGGGCCTCTACATGATGAACTCCTTCTTCAGAAAGCGTGAGCATAGGAAGTGGACCTGGCAAAGCCCCGATGGTGCAACTAAAAACGAGATCGTCTTCATCATGTCAACCAAGAAGCAAATGGTCAATGATGTTTCTGTGATCAATTCGGTGAAAACCGGGAGCCGCATGATAAGAGGCACATTGAGCATTAATGTTAAGCTTGAAAGGTCTCGACTGATGAAGTCACGCTCCGTCCAGCACAGGTCCAGGTCCAAACCCCGAGACCTTTCAGCTCGAACTCCAGAATCGTTTCTAGTGCCTAGGAAGCTCTCTGTGTGGACGAATACAGCAACGGGTTCGTGGAAGCTGTCCATATGTATAATTATAAGTTTTCAAGACCCACCGTACAGATAGGAACAAAAAGCTCTCTGATCCTACCCTCAAGCTCATGAAGAAGAGGCGTAAGCAATTTTAAGCTCGACTGTATCCACAGGTAGCTTTAAACAATTATGTTTTTTTTTTAATTTGAATGTGCGTCCGGTTAACCAATCAAAATACAGAAAATAAATTATGTGGTCAAGTGGACTCGCGGGTCCAGTAGCGAGCGGGTCCAGCTGACCAAAGACTCAACTGGGATATTCACGGAAAATCTAACTCCCATCGTCACTACAACTAGAGTAAGAGGCTATATTATAAGAATAAATCGGAGAAATATGAGTAACACTTTCACTACCACCGATTTTTTGATGAAATGGCCCTAAACGTATTAAAGCTTAACCTACGAATAAAAAATCTGAAATTAACGGCTATTTACAAGGACTTGTTGCCCAGTTCTGGATAAAACCAGTTAACTTATCTGACAGTAGGTAGGGCGAGTGGAGACTGAGGACACTTGATTCTTCGGGAGAATTGTTCCCCAGGCCATTACTAAAAAATTACAACTAATTTTATTTCTACGCATGCAACACTGACCTTAACTGTCATTGTCAGTGTCCCAATGTCATTTTGTAAGATAAAATCGACAACTTCTGAGCAGTATTATTGACCACAGACTACTTATAGATACTACTTATTATTGTCAAATACTTGAAAAACAAACAAACTGCAACATGGGTTATCGTCGCGCTGAACCGAGACGCCCGAGCCGTATTGGTGCTACGAATACTGGCTTATGAATACGCTGTTCAATAGTATTAATTAGCTACATCTAATGTTGATTAAATGCTAAAACAAATTGTGGACCTAAAGTTGATATCATACAAATAACATGTAGAGTTAGATATTTTTGCAATAACATAGAATTATAATTTGGAAAAACTATAAGACTTAGCATCACGGTGTTCTTTATAAGATTATATAGACAACATATATTGTACCTGTTTCTACCCGATACTATCAAGTGTCCCAGTACAAGGGACACCTGACAATTTTGTAGTGTTCTGGGAAAACGAGAAAAAACAGGGTACTACAGATATTTATTTCATAATTGAATGATGCAAAAAGGAAGAAGGATACATTTTCTAGGTAGTAATGAAAAAATATCCTGCAACATTGAATACACTAATATTTTATGAGATACGCTTCTGTCAACGGCGGGAATGTCGAAAATTATTCCGAGGGTACATATTCCCATATTCCTGACTATAATCTATGTATGTGCCAATTTTCATCCAGATCCGTCGTTTGAGCGTGAAGAAGTAACAAACATACAAACACACACTCACATACTTTCGCCTTTATAATATTAGTTTGATGGAAAAATAAAAAACAAAATGGGGAACAAGTATCTCCAGTTTTCACCACAACTGCATGAAAATCCTCAGCCTGCTTTTACTCTTTTAGTTAATCTAATGAATGATGGCTGTTCAGAGAATACGAAATAGTCGGTATGACAGCTTTCGCTTTTGGTCAAAGTTTCAGTTTTCTCGCTCTCAGAAAGTGAGAACTTTACGCCTTTTATATACTATTATAAACGCGAAAGTTTGTGAGGGATGTATGGATGTATGTTTGTTACTGTTTGACGCGAAAAACACTCAGCAGATTTTGATGAAACTTCACAGTAATTTTACTAATATTATAAATGTGAAAGTTTGGATGGATGTGTGTGTGGATGTATGTTTGTTACTCAATCACGCCAGAACATCTGAACGGATCTGGACGAAATTTGGCACCGATTTAGATTATAGTCTGGAATAGCACATATGCTACTCTTTATCCCGGTTTAATGTTCCCTTGGGATGATAAAACTTACCACGCGGGCGAAGTCGCTGGCAGAAGCTAGTTATATAAATGACTACTCCCTTTAAATTAGTACAATCCGTAGGCACTTCAAATGACGCATCCACCATATTCAAACACTCCGTTAAATTAGTGAAGTCCTTAATGAACATTGCCCACTTCCAGCAGTGGACGTTAGCTGATACGCCACGTATGCTAATACGCTGTAATTGCAGCCCAGCGGTGAATATTAATTATTTTCATATAACGTGTTACTAGATAACGAAATGAGTGTCGGGCGCGACGCGGTGCGTTTTTGATTAAAGTGAATTATGCTTAAAATATGCACGTGATTCATGTTGCAGGGGGTTGTTCGTTACTGCGAATTTAGAATGTTTTTAGTCTTTCATATTTGTTAGAGTTATTTTTAGTTTATTGTTCTGTGTAATAAGTAATTAGTCTAGAATTGTCAATGGCTCCTCTACCGTGTCCGCCCTCATGGTGTGTGCAATTAATGGCTTACAGGTAATAAATATAATAAAGGATAATTGGTGTTTTATTAGCTAAAGACCCAGTTATTCTAATAATATTTATCACTAGTTGTGGCCGCGCGACTCACGTAGAATTAGTACTTCGCCTAATATCTTTATAAATTATAGTTATTCTGATGTATAAGCTGTAGTAGCTTCTGCCAACTGTTTTATCATTCCAAGGGAACATTATACCGGGCTAAAAAGTATGTACCTATGTGCTATTCCAAACTATTATCTATCTCTGTGCGAAATTTCATCCAGATCCGTTCAGCCGTTCTGGCGTGATTGAGTAACAAACATACGTCCATCCAAACTTTCACTTTTATATTAGTAAGATGGTGGAGGCGCCCCATGCATGTCTGGTGGTTTATTTTTTTTCTAATTTGTTGGAACAAGTCGTTCAATAACCAGGTACGGCGATAATGCTGCTGTGAAATGACAATACACTGCATCTTACACTGCACTGCATTTTACACTAATCGCGATTTCCCGTTTTAGAAGCATAAGTTTAAAAAAATCAATATGTTCCTATGGTGTTTTCTCAATATATTTAAATCTTTCAATTCAAAGTCAAACTCAAAAATATTTATTCCAACTAGGTCATCAAGCGGCACTTTTTAACGTCAACAATTAAAATTGACAAGTAATAATAATTGATTCTATCGTGCATTCGGAAAAGTAGCTTGTTATGGAGTAGAACGGACAAGAAACTCCATTCTTACTTTTTGTTTTTAAATAACAATATTTATATAAGTACATACATTAATAAATTCATATACGTGAGGACGATGCACCCAAAATAACACTACATACTACGCAAAGGTATAAAGTATTAAAAGCATTGACAGGTAAATTCATTAATTTGATAAATAGGAACATGGTTCTCACATACTTACAAATATTGCAAACATAGGTAAAATACTTAATTCAACAACAACGGAAGAGTTTGTGAGTCAATTTCTTAAACAAAAAAAAGGAATACAGTAACTATGAATTGGTATATAAATTAACAAATATGATTTTGTCTACACTAAAGATTTTCCGATGGCATAGGAGCAGCATGTTTCCAAACTTACTTATCTTGAATATAATCATCTAATTTGTAATATGCTTGTTTACAAAGTGTGCTTTTAACTAAAGTTTTAAATTTACTTTCATTTAGTTTTAATGTATCACAAGGTATTTTGTTATAAACTTTAACACGTTACCCAATGAAAGATTGGCTAAAGTACACTCACTTTAGCTAATCTATAAGATAGTTGATCTAACTTATCTTTATTTCTCGTATTACAATTGTGTCTATCACTGACTATACTAAAGAGATGTATATTTTTCTTTACATTAAGTTTATATGTCATCCTATACACAAGTAATCCACTTATAAGTCGTACCACAATACACTATATCTTAAGAGACAGTGTATCGTTATTTCACAACATGCATATAGTATTTGAATATTAGACTGTTGGTTCGACTATTGGGATTACGATTGCTATACATTGCAAACTACCATTGTATGACAGCCGGGACCATTGACTTAATTTACTGTACCCTCTTGAGACACAGAGGTGGTATTCAGAATGGTCAACCTCTACTCTACGTATGTACTGACAATGCAATCCTAGCTTCATCATGAACATGCAACATTACTAACAAATACTAACAAAGCAAGACTGACTAACTGCATGATACATTACCATCATCATCGGCCTATTATTGCTCCCACTGCTAGGACACAGACCTCCTCTCTGTGAGAGGGAATGGACCTTAATCCACCTAATTCGAATCTCGCCCGAAGTTATGGAGCGAACTTCTCTTACTTAACACGCTACAGCATATTAAAAGTGCCTAAGCACTAATAAAATATGCCATACTCCAACCAGGAAAATATGCCATTAAATATGGCCTAATCTCAGTATAATGCGCGCTGGCTTATTTATAGTTTTTAATTACTGCGTCAGACAAGGGCAGGCAAGTGCATCTATTTAGTGCACCGCGCTAGTACCAGTACCTAGTACTCACGGATTAAGTACCGCTTGAAACGCGAACTTCTAATTAGAATATTATTAAAACAAAAAAGGAAATTTTCATTTTAATTATAACTGCATAACATTACCGCAACGAAGGTAGGTGAAAGCTATCGGACGTAGGGATGTCGGTATTATAAAGGGTTATATTGACATATAACCCGATACGACTACTTTTTATTTTTTTTACTTATTATTTGTTTTCTTATTTATTATCTCTTTTTAGTTTTGATAGGTACCTCCAATTACCATGAAAATCATTTATAGCTAAAGTCTAACTCATGACGGTTCCAATAAGCCCAAACACGACTAGGATACATTGTTTTATTTCGGAGTTCCAGTGCCTACCTTCCAGCTTCATCATCAGATCAGTTCGATGGTACCATTTTCACCAGTACTATTTATTTCTAAGTATTTGCTTCATCATAGTCGGTTAACTATGCGATATGAAATACATACACATAATACATAGAAATACATTACTTTGAATTAAGTTAATGAGTTCATTGACAATAGTCTAAATTCCCACCCTAGTGACGGGCGACCGCTTTACAGCAGCAAGCACGTCGTACGTGTACTGCTGGTCGTAGAACGCAAGGCCTTAGAGAATACTTTGCCACGGTCGCAGCAATACAAGTTTCCTCTGCTTCAGCATGTCTGACACAATCCTAAGACAGTGGACAGTTTTGTGCCTGATTGCCTCTAACATTGAGCGAGACATGTTACCAGAATTACTGGACGCGCGCTATAATAAATAGCTCAACTTAACCTTTATCAAAACAATACAATACTATGCAAGCGTACCGTAGACTCAGTCTTATGCAGGTTTCCGCAATTGCCTTGCTATACGTCGAAATCGATTATGTCGTCACTTCACACCTTTTTAAACTCCCCAATTTCGAGGATGCTTCAGTGTAATTGGCAGCCGTGCGACGTCAATAACGGAGCTTTTCCACTGGACATCCATAGTGTCTCGCTATATATATTTTTTTTTATTCAGAGATTGTTCCGAAAGCCTCGTGCGATGTAGCGAGACACGGCTCAAACATTCATTAAAACGATCATATCCCAGTTTGTGATGTTCAGCAATGACTACCCCCTTTAGTTTACAAGTGTATATACATCAAGCGCAATGCAATGAGACCCGCAGTCAGACCTTCTTAATTCTTATATAACCTATATTATACAAAAGTGAATATTAACGATTCCGCCTTCCATGTATGTAATGTTAGTTAAAGGTCAATAATAGTCCATAATCAAATGAGTAATTGTGTAGTGCATAAATGATAGATTAGGGCATGCAACGTGTGACGAAAGACTTCACCGCTTCCCTAGACCAAATGCTAGTGACAAATATCTGCCAAGATATGTATTAGGAGATAAATAAAAAAGATAAAAAAGTTCACATCAAGCTAGAATAAAAGAGCACATTCGTGAATTGTCCCTATCTATGTAATACGATGATTGAGAAGTTTACCCAACAGTTTAGTTTACTTTTTTGGAAATACGAGATAAGACTAAATTATAATTAAATTAATTATTATCACTCGTTTCTACGATAGCTACAACGTCACGACCGTTGCTTATTCGTTCCAAAGCCTCCCTACCTATATCCGTCTAACTCCTAAACAATACCGTCTTCTAACGATCTCTCACAATCAGTCCGTTCTATCTCCTTGCCTAGAGCAAAGTAAGTCCCTCTAAAAACCTCGTTCGCTCTGCCAGCTACCTGCCGTAAGCGTCCCTGTCCATCGCACATCGGGCGCCTGCGATTTCTAAAAAATACCACGATATTCTGTTCACACGTCTTCACAGCTGCGAGGTCATTTTTGTGCAATTTCTTAATTGTTTTGGGACTGGTTCGTGTTAGAAATCGGATATTTGAAGTCTCTTTAGGATTTCGTTGGAATATTACTTTTTACTTGACAGTTTTTACATTAAAAGGCAATTTATGAGTTTCTTTAAAATTTTCAGTATTGTTACCTTTTAAAATGTATAGAGTGTTTCATTGTTTTTTTTTTAGGCTGGCTATCAAGCCCTAACTCAAACCCGCATGTACGTGTCTCAATTTAGTTCGCACATTTGTTGGCCATGCGCTGTTTTAAATATAAAATAATATTCGGTAATTAAAATATAAATGGTAGTCAAACTCCCAAACAGCTAAAGGGGCCGTGAAATAACATTTATGACCTACCCCATCGAGTGGGGTATCGTTGTTTAGAACTCATTGGATAGACAAATACTGTGTTTTTTATTTAAAAAAATAATGGAAAACAAAGGAATGAGAAGCCACCAAAATCAGCTTTTTTTACAAAATTTTGATCCGAAGATTTTTTAACTTTCCATTGGCCTACTAACTTGAAATTTGGTGGTAATGTTTATTATTACGTATTATTTTAATAACACATACATTTATTAATCACATTTTTCTTTGAAATTCCTTATTTTTTTCTATTACAACCTACTTAATTTTGGGGTTTGGTACGGGACCATGAATGTGCAAAGTCCGACACGTACTTGGCCAGTTTTTTTATATGTGTTAGTTACCTCAGCTTTTTTCCTTGGTGAACCGATTTTGATGGCTCCTTTTAATTTGAAAGCTGGTGCTTCTTATGTGGTCCCATTTAAATATGGTGAAGATCTTATGAGGAACTTCGGAGATATACAACATAACTCTTCAATAAACAAAGGAAAATCTCTCGGGGTTGCTGCAATCGAATGTCTGTTTATTGTTTACGCCATTTCATAACATAACATCACGCCAGTACACTCTAAAGGGGTACGCTGATGCGTACAGTTCACCCTGGTACACTTACATTATAACCGGTGGACGGTTATATTTAGGTTGCATGTTATTCGGGTAATCTATTCTGGCATCACTGTGGGCATTATAGGTACTTTGCTATAGAACTTGTCCATTAAATACTAATTGAAGTTATTTTTCACTTTATAATTTTTTATTTGGAAAGTCGGTTGAATTTTTTGGTAAAAATGTTTTTTTTTCCATCATTTTAAATCAAACCTAGATATGGCTTATGCCATGGGCTTAATAAAATCATAGATGAACCTAACGTCGTTGATATTTTATGACAAAACATTCTATGTCAAATTAAGCAGATTTTTCAGGAGGGAAGTAAACCATTTAGGGTCACAACGGTTACTTCTAGTGATTTTTTTAAACTACATTTTCAATACAGATGTTTTTTCATCATATTTGACAACAAAATAGTAATATTAAAACTTCAGTTCAGAGATTCAGTGACATGGAACCTATTGCTTGTCAGATGTTGTTGATTTTAGTCTAATAATTTTATTTCAGTAACGACATAGGACATTTTTGTAATACATATATATTGGTTATCCGAACGTTTTTCAGTCAAAATTAAAACATTTCTACTAGAATCAAAACATTTAAAATTGTCTATTTTGCAAAAATCTCCCCAATATTTGAAAAGGATAAGTGAAGAAAAAGCCGACATAAAACATATTGCAATACTAAAATGAGTGTTTTTGCCACGTGACCAATCGCATCTGTTTCGAATCCAGCGATCTGATTGGTTGTTGACATATATAACATGTTAGCGTTCAGAATTAAAATGTTTAGTAATTTTGCGGAAAAACAAAAGATCATAAAATTTTGACTTAAAAGGTAAAAAAAAGATTTTTTTTTATTTGTGACCTGCACAGGAGACACTAGTTAAGCAGAACACATACGAGTACAAAAATAAAAAATAAAAAAGTAAATAACCCCGTGCGAGACCAAAACGGCTCCTATCTCAGCATGTGCAACGATATTAAAAAGATAATAACGCTGCTAATAGATATTGCAATATCAACGACGCTACGTATCTTTAAAGAAGGTAATCGCGAATATTACCAGTCTGAAGTCAGTCATGAGTAGTCATGACTAGGTTGAAACACAGGGACAGCTGGTCATGACTAGTTCTAGTCCGGAGTCAATCGAGACAGTCGAGAAAACACACAACTACCCTCCAAGGTAACTCTCTAACAAGATAACTCCAAAAACAAACTACCATGTTTGTACGAAGCTAATCAGTAGTTTTAACAATTCATTAGCAATAAAATGGGATTGGCCATTACAGTGGGCTCACTGGCCGGCTAACGCAGTGTATTCCTCCGGGGACAGTAACCGGCGCGTATCTACTGGATCGAGTGGACGCATTAATGTTGGACGAGCGTCGGGCACCTTCGATAGAGGTGCCGCTTTTACGTATATGTTTGGGTCTCGAAATTGAATTTGTATTTCAGTAACTTTTAAGATTATATTAAACGACTAATTTGAAAAAAAAGGAATACCGAGTGTATTCCTTTTTTTCAAATTAGTCGTAAATTACCGAATTCAAAAAAGCAGGTAATCAATTCGTATGTAATATAGTTGGAAGTGCACAATATTTACATACGTTACCTACTCTATGTGGATTTCTAAACACGTTTGCCAAATATCATAAGCGTGTGTATGTTTGTCCACGCAATTACCTGACACAACTTAGCGCATCGAGATTATTCTTTTTGTGTTGGATTGAGTATCTCTCAACTTGGGAAATAATCCAAGTTTCATCAAAATCGGTCCAGCAGTTTTCAAGATATGATATTTCTCTTATGGACAATGGAACGTCCCTTAAGGACAATGCTCCGCTTAAAACAGACGGAATCATGTATAGCCTATTTCATTAGACATACAATTTTACCTGTGCCATGCCTCTAGTACTAGCACTCCGCCCGCGACATCGTTAGCGTGACTTCATACTTTATCATAAATGACTTTCTTATGACCAAATTAAGCTATTAGTAAATAAATAAAAATTGGAGTATTAGAGTTTATTGATTTTGGACGATTCGTTGGTTGACTTAAAAAATAATAATTTTTAGGTTACCGCTATGAAGTAAAATCTTAAGCCCTTTTTGACCCGTTGACGGTCGAGTTTTTAACAACCCAAATATGTTATGGGTATAACTTAGACGGTCATCAAAAATATTTTTAAGACTCTAAGCTTAGGCACCAAATAAAATAATTGGTTCCCAAAATGGATCAACGGTCACCAAATTCTATCCAACTCAAAGATTAATATACCGGGTGTATTCGTGTTTTTAACGAATTAGTCCAAGAGCGAGCGAAGCGAGCTCAGGAGCTTAGGGCACCCCGACACGGACAGGTTAGGTTCGAACGAGATGACGGGAGCTGAAGTGAGCGAGCAAAGCGAGCGAACTCGGCTCCCGTCATCTCGTTCGTGTTAGGTTACTTTAGACCCTGCGGACGGAAATAGGAGCCCCGCGCAGCGGGGCTCCGTCGACTTTAAAGGCGTCCATATATTTTTTTGGCAGTCAATAATACGAAAAAATGGATTTATTTCATAATATTTTAGGAAACGTTATTTGGTGACCATTTATCCATTTTGGTAACCGTTTAGAATTTTTTTGGTAGTAAAATAGGTACTTTTTTGGGCGGTGTTTAAACACAAGCCATATGTTATTCACTATTTTCTTCTTTCTTTTATTTTTCGTTAGTTTTTTTTAATAGTTTTTAGTCAGATTGCGCAGTGACTTTCCACATAAAAACTTTAACACCCTTTAGCCCTTTTTTGGGGGGTAGTTTTAAAAATCATATTATGTTAATTTTGATTTTTTACTTGATCCCTAAGGAATAAGATTTTATACAAACAAATGTCTCCCTTTTCATCCGATTTAAGGTTGATTTTCCGAAAAGTTCTTCTTACAAGTTTTTGTTTTTGATGTAGGGGTCTAAGAGAGCACCTCTTAGACCCCTACATCAAAAACAAAAACTTGTGCAGTTACATTCTTAGCAACCTTTAACAGCTGCTAAATCGTATTTTGAGGATAGTTTCAAAAAACATATAATGACAACCTTTATCTGTTACTTAGGTTGGTGTTTATGCCAAATTTCATGTTTATTAACCCAAGTAATAAGATTTATTCAAAAAAACTTTAACATCCCTTAAATCTTCTTTTGGGGGTAGTTTCCAAAAACTATTAATGACTACAATTATTGTTTACTCGGTTGGTATTGATACCAAGTTTAAAGTTTACTAACGCAAGTAATAAGATTCTTCAAAATATCTTTAACACCCCCTAAATCATCTGTTGGGGGTAGTTTCGAAAAACTAATAATAACAAACTTCATTATTTATTTAGGTTAGTATTTGTGACAAGTTTCAGTTTAATTAGATTCCAAGTAATTAGATTCTTCAAAAAACCTTTAACACCCCTTGAATCATCTTTTGGGGGTAGTTTCGAAAAACTAATAATAACAAACTTTATTATTTATTTAGGTTAGTATTTGTGCCAAGTTTCAGTTTATGAATTCAAGTAATAAGATTCTTCAAAAAACCTTTAACACCCCCTAAATCATCTTTTGTGGGTGGTTTCGAAAAACTAATAATGACTACGTTTATTGTTTACTCGGTTGGTATTGATACCAAGTTTAAAGTTTACTAATGCAAGTAATAAGATTCTTCAAAAATCTTTAACACCCCCTAAATCATCTGTTGGGGGTAGTTTCGAAAAACTAATAATAACAAACTTCATTATTTATTTAGTTTAGTATTTTTGCCAAGTTTCAGTTTATTAATCCAAGTAATTAGATTCTTCAAAAAACCTTTAACACCCCTTGAATCATCTTTTGGGGGTAGTTTCGAAAAACTAATAATAACAAACTTTATTATTTATTTAGTTTAGTATTTTTGTCAAGTTTCAAGTTTATTAACCCAAGAAATAAGATTCTTCCATACAAACTTTGGGGGTCGTATCAAAAAACTAATAACAACCTTTATCAATCACTTAGATTACTGTTAATGCCAAGTTTCAAGAATAGTAGTCGAAGGCATTATATTATTCATACCAACTTCCAACCCCTTTTTTACCCCGTTAGGGGTGGAATTTGTAAAATGCTTATCTTAGTGCTCAATTACGCCACTTGAGCTACATGACGTTTCTGCTACATTTCACGCTTCTATATAGGCCTTGCGGGTTTGACTGTGCGTTAATCGATTAGTCAGTCAGTTTCTTCTTTTGTATATAAAGAGATAGATTGCTGACTAATTTTGGTAAAAAAAATGCACAAACACGAAACCGATGAGCGAAGACAAGTTAGACATAAAACTCGAAGGAATGACTTACCTAACCCAATCCAATCGAAATTGATCGTGGTCATACATAGACCCAGATATCAGTCAGTCCTTCTATACAACAAGTTACCCGTAGAGTATAAAAGCATTAATAGTGCTAACTTATTTAAAAACAAATTCAAGACATACCTGATAATTAACATTTGTTTTACTGTATTTGGGACATAACTTATCTGTTTTTTTATTAATTCGACTGGAATGAATTTTAAATGGAATTTAAATTATTATTATTTTTATATCTTCTATTGTACGTATTATTATGTAATTAATCTTTTTTATAAAAATTATTATTAAATATCTGAATTTTTTTCTATTTTTGAAATCAAATTATTTATTGACGGTTGTTAATTATTAAAGTAAGATAAAGTACAGACATATTACTTCCGAATCGAAAGTTATTTTGCACTTTTTAAGTCGGTTTATTTTTTTGTGAAAAGGTTTTTTCTGATTGCTATTTCCCTGTAGTTTTGGGTTCTAGGCGTTTTGAATTTTATACCTTTTTCCATTTTAATTTGGTTTTCTAAATCTTTAGTCAGTTTATTAAGACGATCTATAGATATAAATACTTTCACATTCATTTGTCTCTGGAAATGTATAATAAAATCTATGTCAGTTTTGACGACATAACGTTTACATAACGTTTTGACTGGTAGAGAATGCCTTGTGGCATTAAGTCCGCCTATGTACCACTATTGTACATGAAGTTTAAATAAATAAATAAATAACATTAATTTACTACAGCAAGGATTGCCTACTACTGAGTCATATCAATCATATGAAACGGAAAGTTTCATACTACGCTTAGGTAGGTAAGTACGAGTACGAGTGTACCTATCTGATAAACATAGAGCTTCCATTATCTAAAGCTCAAAAGATCAAGATAGTCTATCATAAATACAATCAATCTACGAAATTGATTTTCTTTCACCACCTGTTGATAACAAATATGGTAACAAAATAAGTAAGGATAAGTTACTGCCCGACTTAACATAAAATAACGCAGGTTATATGGGACGAGGTTTATGCTACTAACCGGGCACAAATCCAGACATCACCTACCATTTTTATACCTAGACCAAAATAATCACTCAATCCTCATTAGTAGGCTAGTACTGGGTCCACATACTCACTGTAAGTGTAAAGTAAACTCTCACACACTAAGTTCTGAGTACGAGTGTGTACGAGATCTCAGAAGTGAGTATTCAGCTTAATTACCGCGAGCACATAGTGTTAGCTATCGCAGGTTGTATGCTAATGCGCTGAACTGCGTCTGCGCTTTATTCAACTACCTAGAAGGATAGGGCTGTTAGCGACTTAATTGTAGAACATCTGATTTAGAGATTAAGGAAAGAGTGAGTGCACCTGTATTCGCGCACGCACTTGTGCACTATAATGTGTCGCGTCGACGGCTAGTCTCCGCTAAAATTGGCGGCCATGACAGAAATTCGGTCGGACTACCGTAGGCTACCTACCCTACCTACCCTACCTACCCTACCTACCCTACCTACCCTACCTACCCTACCTACCCTACCTACCCTACCTACCCTACCTACCCTACCTACCCTACCTACCCTACCTACCCTACCTACCCTACCTACCCTACCTGCCCTCCCTACCCTACCTACCCTACCTACCCTACCAACCCTACCTACCCTACCTACCCTACCTATCCTACCTACCCTACCTACCCTACCTACCCTACCTACCCTACCTACCCGACCTACCCTAACTACCCTACCTACCCTACCTACCCTACCTACCCTACCTACCCTACCTACCCTACCTACCCTACCTACCCTACCTACCCTACCTACCCTACCTAACCTACCTACCCTACCTACCCTACCTACCCTACCTACCCTACCTACCTTACCTACCCTACCTACCCTACCTACCCTACCTACCCTACCTACCCTACCTACCCTACCTACCCTACCTACCCTACCTACCCTACCTACCCTACCTACCCTACCTACCCTACCTACCCTACCTACCATACCTACCCTACCTACCCTACCTACCCTACCTACCCTATCTACCCTACCTACCCTACCTACCCTACCTACCCTGCCTACCCTACCTACCCTACCCTGCCTACCCTACCTACCCTTGTTGTGCTTCTCATCCCTAGGTGTAAGGCACTATTTATATAAATTTGATCTTTTTCCCTGTGATATATAATATTCTGTCCGTGATAAATAGCACTTTTGCATATTGTATTTATTAACAGCACTTCCAGCACATTTGTAATTTTATGAAAACATTGTATATTAGCACTTTTTGTCTTTGGCCCAATTTGAAATAAATAAACCTGCCTTTTACATAATTAAAGAAAGTGGGATTCCACCCACCGTATACAAGAGATGTAAGCAAGAAGAACATTTAGTATGAAGAATGAAAGTACGAGAGGCATGAAAGAGGATGGATGTAATGAAAGAATTTGCACAGAATAGGCGCACTTCGTTGAGCGTGATTAGTATTTATATATAAAAAAAAAAAAAAAAAAAATAAAAAAAATACCCTACCTAAGCCTAACCTACCTACCCTACCTACCCTACCTACCCTACCTACCCCTACCTACCTACCCTACCTACCCTACCTCCTACCTACCCTACCTACCACCTACCTACCTACCTACCTACAACCTACCTTACCTACCTACCCTACCTACCCTACCTACCCTACCTACCCTACCTACCCTACCTACCCTACCTACCCTACCTACCCTACCTACCCTACCTACCCTACCTACCCTACCTACCCTACCTACCCTACCTACCCTACCTACCCTACCTACCCTACCTACCCTACCTACCCTACCTACCCTACCTACCCTACCTACCCTACCTACCCTACCTACCCTACCTACCCTACCTACCCTACCTACCCTACCTACCCTACCTACCCTACCTACCCTACCTACCCTACCTACCCTACCTACCCTACCTACCCTACCTACCCTACCTACCCTACCTACCCTACCTACCCTACCTACCCTACCTACCCTACCTACCCTACCTACCCTACCTACCCTACCTACCCTACCTACCCTACCTACCCTACCTACCCTACCTACCCTACCTACCCTACCTACCCTACCTACCCTACCTACCCTACCTACCCTACCTACCCTACCTACCCTAACTACCCTACCTACCCTACCTACCCTACCTACCCTACCTACCCTACCTACCCTACCCTACCCTACCTACTACCCTACCTACCCTACCTACCCTACCTACCCTACCTACCCTACCTACCCTACCTACCCTACCTACCCTACCTACCCTACCTACCCTACCTACCCTACCTACCCTACCTACCCTACCTACCCTACCTACCCTACCTACCCTACCTACCCTACCTACCCTACCTACCCTACCTACCCTACCTACCCTACCTACCCTACCTACCCTACCTACCCTACCTACCCTACCTACCTACCCTACCGACCCCGTCCTACCTACCCTACCCTACCTACGTGCTTTCGATAACCGATTAGTCCATTTAAATTAACAAGCGCTTTGAGAAATACCTACAAGCTATACAAATAAACATTGCATTCAGAAAGTGTGTCTGCCAAACTAGAACTAGTTATAATCAATTCAATACGAGACGTGTTGAATTTGTAAACCATCGCACAAATAGATAAGTCATCACCAATATTATATACAACTTTACAATAAAAAAATTCTTTTCAACTTGTCTAATATTCGTCACATCATAAGGAAACAACCCTAACGTAGGCTGGCCGCACCTAATCCAAAGTATTTCTCGCATATTTTTCTTTCGCACGGCGCAAAATGAATTCCGTTTTAATAACTCATTTATTATGGAAATAAACCGGGCTTTCCGCGTCGACCGAACTCTGTCGAAGTCATCCGAAGTTAACCGAAGTACTACACCGCATTCTACCTTTTCATACAATTTATATGAGCTGGGCCTTCGGAGATTTTATAATAGATATAGGAAAATGAAATTGGGAGCGTTCGGAACTGGCACAAGTGGTCGAAAGCCCGGAGGAAGTCGGGGTGGTAAGTATGTATGTCGTTCACTCGACCTGCTCCGAATTGAGACACGGATGCAGCAGTCTTTGAGTCGAGTATTGACTTTATTCTTCCAGACTTGAAACTGCTTTTCGAGCTGTAAACGAGGCACGAACAAAGACATAAAATAAATTCGATCTTATACTCTTTATTGTTTTTCTTTTGTTTTTGGAGGTTACTGAAGTTAACAACAACTATTCGTATTTCTTTTAGAAAGATGTGGTCTCGCAATATTGTTGACATTCAGCCTTCTTTAAAAAAACTCGCAATCAATTTGATGACCAGATTCTTATTTAAATTTTTCACTGACCAGCAGTTTCCAATTCAAATACTCTAAGCAGTATTTGAAAACCAGTTTTTAACCTAGTCAGTGTGAGTGTGTGGGTGGTCTAACGGTTAGATATTTTTTTACTCGACTACCGAAGTAGAGTAATGTGTTTATCAGTCTATGAATGTATTTTTGTTCCTATGTGGAGTTCCAGAGACCAAAAGCGTTGGCCAATTTTGATGACTCTTACGTCAATCGATTCGTCTTAAGCTTGCGAGTGTAGAGCTTGCTACACTAAAAAGAAAAATGACAGAGTTTGGACGCCATATTGTGGGGACCCAACTTTTATTTCATCCAAGCCCATCGTGTCAAAATAAATGGTTCTAAGAGGTGATTTCAAAAATTTATAATACTTATGTTTAAATGTACCAATTTCGAAAACAAATGTTAACAAAAGTGCTATAAACAAAATAAGTTAATTCAAAAAATCAAAAAACTCGACTGCTTAAAAAATAAAATAAAAATACGTAAACAAGAAAAAATCATTCAGTGCAGTCGGAGGATACATCTGGTTTTGGTCAGCCAGCTCGCGAATATGTATCCTCCGACTGCGGAGCATGATTTTCTTCTTGTTTACGTATTTATAGCGCATTATAACTGCCTATCTACACTTTAGTTAGATGATTGGCTTCCTGCCCGTACCCAATTTTTTTGTGGTCTGCTTAACATGTATTTTTCTACCATATACATACATTACTAGATACACAAAAATTATCGGTTCTAATAAACGGGAAACGATACAAAGTGCCATAAATTTTCTTATCCGGGCCCTTAAAAGTATATTCAGTATGCATCCCATCTCCAGCCTATTGATTGAGGCTATACTGTCATCTCCTTTGGTTTAGTATGGCGATCACGGCCGCCATACTTCATGGGCAAATCAAGCGTTATTGGTGTATGCTAATACCGATAAATTGATCTTTATGCCGACGTTAGGCGAAGTGACGTGATGCGCATGTATTTGTGAGCGAGTTATTTACGTTGCAATAAATAATGTCTTGTAGTAAAGTAGGTAGGTAGTGTTATAACTTCCTCATTATTAGTTTTAGGCCCATTAGCGACACAGACTTAACTTAGAGTTAACCGCTAACACGAGGTTAAAAAACAATTATGTCATACAAAATTGATCGAGTTAGCTACTTACTCGGAGCTAGTAAGATAAACCAGAGAGGCGCATGAAAATTAACTCAGAGTTAGTTGCTAACACGAGGTTAAATTGACAGTTTGTCATACAATATGGTTTATTTAACCTCGTGTTAGCAACTAACTCTGAGTAAATATTTTCACGGTAGTTGGTATAGAAAGGCACTATACATAAATCTATAGTCATTTAAAGTGGCAATTGGTTTTGGTAAGATTAGAAGACATTGTGCAATCATGGGTAGAACCTGGATAAGCGTGGCCCAAGAGTGTGGGGATCGGCACATGAAAAGATGGGCCTATGACCAGCAGTGGGCGAAATCAGACTGCGGATTATCATGAAGAAGAATAAGCATATATATAATATCTGTTCTCTGAACTGCAATCAGGAATTAATCCTATTATTTTTAATTATGTAAAGATTGAATTCCTATATTATTATAGTTTTTAGGATTCCGTACCCGAAGGGTCCAAACGGAACTCTATTGCTGTCACTCACGCGTCCGTCTGTGTGTCCGTCGTCTGTCACACATTTTGTTCCGAAGAATTTTTATACTTCTTATTGACCTATGAACTTGAAATTTGGTACTTATATATATATATATATATTACTAACAAATACCTATGTATTGATAAATTGTAACGGAACCCTTTATATGCGAAGTCCAACACGCACTTGGCCGATTTTTTATGGTTATGGTTAAAGACCAATAATTGTAAACTAAATCACCACTCTGACAGACCACAAAGATCTATGTGAGAATGTTATGTATGTTTTGAGTAATTTTTGCGACTTATCGATTTTCCCCTCATCGACTTATATGTAATTTTGAAGTAAACTTCTTCTACTCCAATCGACTTGTTGCCATGGCAACTAAAAACACCTTCTATTAATTCGGTTGAGTCGAAAAATAAAAATTTTCTTAGAATAAGGGGATAGTATTCCACTATCTTCAAAATGAAGACCACGTTAGAACTGAGTCCAAATAACAATTCAATTTAACCTACAATAAAGACACTACTTCAACATAAGTTATGTAGGTACGCAGTAATTTGGCATGCTGAAGCGGCGCCGACGTCGTGGGGGCCAAACTGCCAAATCAAGTGGTTCACGCTTGCAAGTTGAATGTTCTATCGAGACTGCCAGCATGGTGAGTGTCTTTTTAATTTAACGATACCTACGGATATCGAGATGCAATAATATAATTGAGAACTTTAAATGGGGTGTATGTCCTGAGCCAGAACAAAGATATTCATTTTTCTTTTATTATTTTCGTCAATGTTTCCAAAAAGTAAATTACATTATTTGACGAAACGGTTGGCGTGGTGGTTGAGTGATCGAATACTGCGCTGCGTGTCACGGGTTCGATTACCGCACGGAAAAATTATTAGTATGGCCAACAGATATATTCTTTTCCGGATGTGGGTGTCTTGTGTATGTAAGTTTAAATGTTTGTAAACGCACCCACGATACTATGGAAAAGGTTGGTTTTTTAAATAAATCGGTGTAAATAAGAAACGTATCACTACATCGTTTTATACTATCTCATGTAGTTATATCGTAAAAACTTTGAATTAAAACTTCTTGGTTCACTTTCAATATTAACGGACCAAAAAATTCACGAAACCTCAGTAACTTAACAATTAACTACTACCATTAGTATAAAACAAATGCTCTCCAGTTTGTTCATGTCATTTCTGTTTTCCCGCTAACTTCTTCTAAACCACGCAATGTATTTTGAAACGGTTTTCACTCATTGAAAGAGCGATAAACGAGGAAGGATTTCGTTTATAATTGGTCCCGTGCGAAGCCGAGGTGTGCGTTAGTTTTTTTTTTATAAAATGCGGGGTCCAAAAGCAATCACGAATCTTTTTCAACCTTCCTATTTGGTTAAAATACGGTTTAAATTAATGTATTTACATAGATGTCGTAAATATAATTTCCATACGGATCATTTAGTCCACCCCCGCATGTACAAGGTCAGCGCGGGCGGATGTGACGCGTAATTTCCGTCCATCAGCTATTCGCGTAATTGCCTACGCCGTAGCCCGTGCTACGCCGTAGTGCTGTAGCTGCTACGAGCGGGATACGAATGCTTTAGCGGGATATTTTGAGGTTATGTGTAACTTTGAAAATTGGTCAGAAGAGATATGAGTAGGTTGTAAATATAGCTGATGATACATTGACAGTTTCTGAATGATAATAATTTTAGACATAAGGTAATTTGGAATTAATAATCACTCTTTATCTCCTGTAGGTCTAAAATCTTCATGTTTTTACTCGTTAACAACACTTATAATAATCATACTTCTTAAGTTCCTTTTATTATTCCCAGTACTAATGTTGTAAATGTCAACGTCTGTGTGTTCTAATATTTGGATGTAATAATCAATCACTTCTCAACGGCTATGGCTTCGTTTAGCACAAACATACACGCTTTTAATCCGCTTTTATCATTTAGTACGAGTACGTACCCCTAGAATAATTTTTGACTTTCAAAGCAATAGCTAATGAGGCAATAAAAGAAACAAGAAAATGTGCTTATTACACAACTAGTCTAGTAAGATACCTAACCAGCCAGTTAGTTCAGGGCCACGTCTAAACCATGATGGATGCTCGGGGCGTGTGCAGCGTTTAATTAGCACTTCTATCTGTGACTGTCCGCGTTTTATGGTTTAAGTTGTAAGTACTAGTATCGACAAAAGTTAGTTCATCGAGACTACCATTTATGAGTACTGTGACGTACTTATGTATACGGAAATCGCAAGGGAGACATTTTGTCAAATATTGTTGGCTGAATGTAATTTTAAAGTGATATTCGTATGTGAAAAAAATAAAATTGATAGGAATACATCCTATTTAAATCGTCATTAACGAATATTACGAGTACTTATTAAGAGCTCCTCCGAGCTCTTATAGTACTAATAAAACATGTTATTTTTTAAGCGATTTATTATGATAAGTGCTGCGAGAAAGGGGTTGCCCTGTAAATCAGTATTTAGCAACGTAGTAGCCATGCTGCACACTGCTTAGTATCTGCTGAGTTCAATCCTTTTGCCAAACTCAAAGAATAATGTTCTTTAGAGCTAATTTGTGTTTCGTTTATTTTCTGTTACAGTTGGCAATAAATGTTTTCTACCTTTGTAAAACAAATTACAGCAATTTTAAACAAAGGACTTTGCGGCACGCTAACAAATTTAAACTTTGGAATTGCTAGTGGTCTGTGTTGCCGACATTTGCTGCCATCACGATCAAAACCTAGATGTGAGGTGCACAATGCACAGCAGTGGGCGTAGTCAGGCTGTAAAAATGATGATTTTGAATTGATTTGTCATTTATTATAAATAAAATAAAAATGTTTATTTCAATTACATATATAAATATTAAATTTAAGATAGAATATTGCGATTGCATTCTAACTTTGGGATGCTTTTTATAATTAACTAGCTAACTCTCGCGGTTTCGCTCCCGTCAACGGGCTGCCTACCTACCTACCACCCACCTACCTACCTACTCTATTCTACCTACCCTACCTTACCTACCTACAAATTTGTTAAACTATTTATACTACGACTAAAATACGAATGTAACCAACTTTTGTTTCTACCGGCGCGGGCGATCTAATTAAAATTTAGAACATAAAAGCTGCTATTGTGACTACACCATGATAGTTAGATATTCTCTCGCAGACTTTTTTGTAGGTAATAATGAATTCTTTAATCATGTAGTACATAATTTTTATGAATTATCAATAGTTTTCTTAGCGCACGCCATAGAATGAATTTTATAAGCAACATTTTGCTACTTTGGGTTACATTATTGCAATTTTCATAAGGATATCTAATATTTTTGAAAATTAATTATAGCATATGACACTCAGTAATAATGTGGCATTCTACTGACGAAAGAATTTTCAAAATCGGTTCAGTAGATCCAGAGATTACCACTACAACTTCACAAACTCACAAACTTTACCTCTTTATATTATAATATTAGTATAGATACTTAAACGTGTTTCTAGACTATTTAAAAAAAAAACATATCAATGTATCATACCTAGTGTAACGTTACGTTTAGCTCAGATGAGCTAAACGTAAGCTACGTTATTAAAATAAAAAGAAAAAGTAAGAAAAGGTAAAATAAGAAAAAGGTTGACAGGATGCGGTGGGACGGCTGATGGAGTGCGATGTGGACGCTGGAAGAGCGCTACCGCAGGTTGCGAGCCGCAGCTACAGCGCGCCCGGAGTATAAAAACTTACAAGATTTTACAAATTAGTGATATAAATAAGTTATGGAATATTAAAACAATCAGAGATAACTAAAAGTATGCTTTTCAGGTGTTAACAGTAACAAAGAATAAATAAAAAATGAGACATGAGTTGATAGAAAATCAAAAGATGTAGAGGTATGTTTTGTAAAGTATTTATTAAAATGTAAATAGACTTAAAAAACGTGTAGGTCTGCACAGCAGAACACCACACTAGCCCTCTAATTCGAAACTGAATATTAACTTTCTTTACAAATTAACGTACGGAAACGCCCTGAAGCAACCAGCCGAGACCGCTCTGTAATTAAGAATACACTTCCCAGTAATAATTAACGATTCTTAAATAAAAATTAAGAAAAACAAAAGAATAATTGCACAAAGTTACATCTTAAAACAAAACCTTAAAAAAACTCACTTAAGAATTCAGAAAATTATTCGAAAAATGTTACTAAGTAAAATATTGGAGAAGTGTTTCTTTTACGTAGGAACATCTTGCTAATATTTCTCAAAGGCTGAACGGATTTGGACGTTTGGGTCACGAGTTTACCATGGCTGATTATGAAAACGGTTTTTTTTTTATATACCGGTAGTAAATGCCCACTACCGGTATATAAAAAAAAAAACGCTTTAGCGCCGAGGAATCAACCGCCCACGTCACCCTGAAATGCGAGGCCGTGGCTTCTCAACACGTACCAATCCTTGGAACAGTGAGGTCGCTCCACGAAGCCTGTTCAGCTCCCAGAAAACTGAGGCACACTGACAATGTTAGCCAGGAACGGACGCACAACTGCCCGAATGGGTGTGCTAAAAGTGGTCTCAACTATTAATCCCGTGGAATGCTTTTCAAAATTCACACGGGCAAAGCAGTTGGCAAAAGCTAGCTGTATAAAGTACAGTTATTTTTTCCAGTCGTGGTGCTTCATAACAATAACAATCTGATAATACGGGACAATGTACTATCATCAATAACATTATTTAATGCGAAAAAAGGTTACATGCGCAGAAGAATATTGAAAAAGAAAGGTAAATAAAATATTTATAAGGTTGTAGACTCTGGTTTTTACATTGTTGATGTGGCTCAAAAGGCTGCCCGACTTAAATAATCTTGGGGGGTATTTCACGATCTCCTATGAGGCGGCTTGTATACTGGCCGGATTCCCCTGGAGTTGCGTCGGTCTCATCTCCACGAGATCCTGGTGGCGGAATGGCGGGACAAGCTGTCACGTCCTACCGCGCCGGCCTCGTCACCATCGAGGCGGTCCAGCCAACGCTCGAGCGCTGGCTCTGTAGGACGCACGGCTCCCTGTTGTTTTGGGTGGCGCAGGTGCTCTCGGGATATGGTTGATTCGGGCAGTACCTGTGTTGCATAAACAGGTAGGATGCTCGGTGTCACCACTGCGTCGAATACCGGGAGGACACGGCGCAGCATACGCTGGCAGAGTATGCCGCTTGGGAGGAGACGCGTTGTGCCCTCATCTCAGAAGTAGGCAGTGACCTGTCGTTGCCGGCCGTAGTCCAGTCTATGGTCGGCAGCGAGGAATCCTGGGACGCGGTGGAGTCCTTCTGCGAAACATTCATCTCGCAGAAAGAGGCTGCGGAAAGGGAGAGGGAGATTTCATCCGCTAACTCGATCCGCAGCAGACGCGCCGGGCGACGGACTCGGGGACACCCCACACATCAGGACCCGAGGTGGCGGTTCTAAGACGTCGCGGGGGGAGTCAAACACCTCACTTCCCCCTAACCCGAGGTAGAGGCCCGCAGAGGCGGGCCGGCACCAGCCGGGGGTTGCGGAAGTATCGTGAACCGCGGCGTAGGTGTGAGATGGAACACCGGGGTGGTTTTTAGTCAGTAAGAGTCTGACAGACCCCTCCGCGCCCCTAGGGCGGAGGACATCCATTGAGTTTTTTCAAATTCGGTAAAAACACAAAACAAATCTGCCGCATGACGAACGAGCTAAGGGCCTGCAAAATAGAGGGGGCCTAATGCGAGTTTTAATAATGTGGTTCCCGGAAAATATACGGCGATATTGCGGCAGTATCAGGCGAAAATGGCGGAACTTGACACCTACAGGCACGACTGTTCTACATGTTCTCAAAATTGAGAGGAATGTTAAGAAGAAACGGAGACCTTTCTCCTGAGTTGTCCTGCAGTAGGACAACTCAGGCCAAGAATAAATAAAATAATAATAAATAGGTACTTATCTTCTAAACGAGTATACCGTGTTACATAATAAATATGAATCCAATAGCCAATGATTGTTTACGAAAAACCAATATGAGAGATCATGTTTAGCAACTAGCTACACCAAAGATAAATATACGTGATATATAAATATTTAAGTCCAAATAACGTTAGATATTAGTTTTGCGAAAACGTTGTTTTACTAAAGGTCAACCGACAGTTGCCCAGCGTAGCACCTTGTTCAATTACTTTGAACACTAAGGATCCCTAGAGAAAGCGCTGAAATACTTATATCAGCGTATTTTCTTGGGAACCTAGTCTTAGGTACTTAACTAAGGTATGTGAAAAAAATCTGCTGGTAATTCATCTTCTTTTAACCTGTCGACACATTTTGAATTTACGACCTATAGTTATACCTTTCAAGTACGGGTTTCAGGACATATATAGTTAATGTTAGTCTGAAAAAGCCAAGTCAGAGGCCTGTGCCTGTGCTTAATTAACACTAGAGGTGGCCACATCCTCACACGAAAAGATGAAGAAGGATATATAAAAATACGTGAAAATGGGTTGTTAACGAAATAATGTCCAAGTTCTTTCATTGATACTAAAACTAGGAATAAGCTACAGGAGCGAAGCCACAGAAAAATGTAGGGCACATAAAAGGTGAGATATTTAAGTAAAACAGTTTCCCACGCTTTAAAAACGTTGTTAAATAATAAACTCTGTAATAAAAAGTGGACACAACTTATGAATATAAAACAACATTAATAGAATTATCTCCTGAGCCCAAGAAAAGTGCTCATAAAAGTGGCTTTACCCGTACGTGTTACAATAATCGTTTGAAAACTTTCTACATCATTACTTTTATACGGCAAGTTTTCTTATCAAACGTTTTATAAGATGGTGGGAACCCATCCGAATCAATTCGAGGATCGCAAGTTTAGCATGTTATTACTTAATGGTTTGTTTGCAACTTTTTAAGGCGCAAGAGTTTCGGGAAGTAAGTTAGTGAATTGTATATTAGGTGGGATGGGAAAGACAAATTTCATTTCTGTCTGTGAAAGTGATTTTGGGTGTTATTTTATGGAATCGTATTACCTTAGTTTTTAAAGAGCAAAACAACAAAGAGATAGAGGCCGCCTGTCATTGGTCTGGTGATCTAATATTGGAGAAACCTCAAGCCAGCCCAACTGCGCGAACAGACAAACCGAGACAGAACAACATGGCGCAGGAAAGTAAGGACAAGACCCCAAATAATGGAACTGGGAAAAAAATTAGAGCTACTACAAGAAACACGGCAGAATTCGTTAAGTTTACAAATAGACTACCACTTACTAAGATAATAATCAGACTCCTGCACAGCATAATCCCATCAGGAACCATCAGCTGGACAAGCTAGCAGAGATGTGACTTATTTGAAATACTTGTAGTTAAAATGCAAATACAAAATACTTATTCTGTGTTTTGTATTGAAATACCTTTTTTTAAAGCGTTTTGTATTTTAAAATACTTTTTTCATTTTGAAATACTTTTCAAGACGTATTTTCATTTGCTAATTGTAAAATACTAAATGGTTAAGTTTTGCCAAAAATATCTGTCAAATTTCATATAAATGTTGGTTGAATATGTTAAGACTTCAAGGCCAATAGCTGAAGCCATCAGGAGCTTGTGGAAGGTCTCCAGAGACATTAATTGATAGGTGCCTGCAACCGGAATTAATTAGAATGAAAAAATATGGACTTAATGGAACCGGAAAACCCCTAGGTACTCAGCCGCATTTTGACATATTAATTGAAATAATAAAAGAAAGTATTTACAAATACAAATAATACAAATAATCTTTATTGACATATTTTTTTTTTTACACACATAACACATTCAATTTCGGGTGGAGCAAAAATTACTTTAGTATGAAAACGATTGCTGCGTAAATAATGCGACACTAAAACGTCACTCATAAAATTACCTACGTTTGTTTGGCCTTACGCTTTTTGTTGACTTTTTGTTGTGTTTTGTTTTTGTTTGTTTGGCCTGAGAAAAACGGTCCAGTTCGGTAGTTCCAAATCGAGGTATACGTCGACTTTGTGCCGTAAGATTCTTCAAAAAACCGTTGACACCCCTAAATCATCTTCTGGGGCTAATTCTGAAAAACTAATGATGGCAATTTATTTTTGCCCTAGGAATAAGATTTTTCAAATAAATAAATGTCTTCGTTTTAACCTCTTTAACGGTTGAATTCCTAAAAATCCCTCCTTAGTGTTTCCCTACGTCATGTGTTGTTTTGTAAGTGACAATTTGTCTTAATGTGAATAAAGATATTTAAACCGATCTAAGAAATATTTTACTATGTAAAAAAAGTATTAATTGTATTACAATATTATTATTTATTACTATTACATTGATTGTTTTACTATTAACGTTATTCGATGTAAACGTCATTGTATCATATTATTCAAATCAATAGTTGGTTGGTTTTAAAACAGGGGATGTCCTGGCAATAGTAGATTTTAGCATTGTATTGTTGAGGTTAAGCTTCAATCCTCTTTTCCTAGTGAAAACGAATAATTAAGCTGTAGCTTCAAAAATTTACTTTATTAATTTAATTTAAATTAACTATATTATTATTAAAAAATTAAAACTTTCTTTTTTATTTGCCCACTACTGCTTATTTTTTTTATCTTTTTTTATTTAAATTAGTATAAATAATATTAATTAAATCAATAAATTACTTTATTTTCAACGTCTTTTCTTTTTAATGGTTGGGTATGAACAATGTTAACAAAGAATACATAAAAAACTTTTGTTTTTATTTTATACCTATTCTAAGATGCATACCTTTCGGGTAATTTACTAGTCATCTATTAGGTACAACCAAAAAGTGAAACACAATGCAGTTTTCCAAAAATAAATACTACCGACTTCAAATAAAAACACTACAAAGTGAAAAATAACTTTCTTTTTAGAAGTCGGTGTCCATAACGAAAAAAATTGGTACCACCCAAAGACACCGACTTCCAAAAAGAAAGTTATTTTTCACTTTGTAGTGTTTTTATTTGGAAGGCGGTAGTTTTTTTTTGTGTATTCGTTTCGGTGTGGTGTTCTGGAGTACTACTAAATGGCGCGCAGCAAATCTGTCCTTACTTTTTTTGTATGAAGTCAATATTCTTCTCCCTAGAGTAAATAGTATTCTGTGCAGTGAACGCTCGATCTAGGTAGGTAGAAAGTAAGTAAAGTAAGTAGGGCTAGGTAAGTAGGAAGGTAGGTAAGTAGGGTATGGTCGGTAAACGGGAGCGAAGCCGCGGGCACAGCTAGTGTGTTACTAAAGTGTGGCCATTTTACGCGAAAAGGATCCAATTACACCCGGCTCCTTCTTTCCGAGGTGTGACCGTGCCGATAACGCACCATCTTGAATTTCTTGGCGTCACGTTGACATCGAGCCTTAAATTTGGTCCATAAATTGAAGCAAAAATTCAACTGGCTGCCAAAAAGTTAGGGAAAAGGTGACGGTACTTGATGCCAGAACAGTTGCTCAACTTGTATCAAGCGCAAGTTCTGTCATGCATGGAGTACTGCTTTCATCTCTGGGACGGATCTACAAAGTACCAGCCAAGAGGCTCATCGGCATAGTGATACTGGTTGAGTCTAGGCTCCAGAGCCTTGAACATCGGCGCCGAGTTGCCAACCTGTCGGTTTATTATCGGTTTCATTTCGGGGAGTGTGCGATGGAATTGCATGAACTAATTCCTTCTAGCCCGTTCCATTATCGGACTACAAGACGTACGGCGATGAGTCATCGGTACATGGTGGACATCCACCACGCACCAAACGTTTTAGAAATACTTTTATTATGCGTACAGTTAAGGAGTGGAATTCCCTGGCGGAGTCTGTATTTCCTGATAGCTACAACATGGGAGTCTTGAAATCAAGAGTGAACATCAAGTGAGATAGTGGTCAAGCGCAAGCCAAAATAAAAACAAAATAAAATCTTCAAACCCTCAAAGAAGCCTCAACAATGGACACACAACAACACACCCAAATTACGCCAGCCTAAAAGCTCGCTATTTACAAAAAGCGTTAGAGTAAGTCCGTATCAGTTATCGCGTAATCAATGTGATCCAGAACGCAAACCCAATTAGGTGATGACCGCACTAGTGCGGTAATGGGCCCGCCCGACCGCGCCTCGCTAATTACTTGAAAAACTAATACTTTTATCGCTTACCATACGTACTTAGTTGACATGTTTTTGTGGACTTGTTTACGTTTCACTTGCTGGGTGGACTGTTGGTGGCTAGTATGTGTGTTTTAGATAAGTATCTAAATCTATGAGGCTGTCTTTGTGGTGTAGGAATCAGTCAGCGAAAGCAGCGAAAGTCTTACCCAGAGAACAATAAAAAAAGTTAATTCAAAAAATCAAAAAACACTGTGCAGTCGGAGGATACATATTCGCGATCTGGCTGACCAAAACCAGATGTATCTTCCGACTGCACGGCATGATTTTCTTCTTGTTTACGTCTTTTTAGTTCGCTTTTCAAGCAGTCGGGTTTTTAGATTTTTTTAATTAACTTTTTTATTTACAACTTTTTAGTGTTTTTTTTTTTAATTAGGTACATTTAAACATATAAGTATCATATATTTTTGAAATCACCTTTACATCACCCTTTATTTTGAGACTCCATACGATAGGTACCGAAGAAAAAAAAAATTTGGTCCTCCACAGTATGGCGCCCAAAATCCGCCATTTTTCTATTATCCAATTTTAATCCCAAAAGCCAGTGACACTCGCAGGGTTAAGACGAATCGATTGACATAAGAATCATCAAAATCGGCCAACGCGTTTGGTCTCTAGAACGCCACATAGGAACAAACATACATACATAGACTGATAAACACATTACCCTCCTTCGGCAGTCGGGTAAAAAAAATAAAATTCAGTACCAAAAAGTATAATTACGTAACTTGAAAATATGACACATGACAATTACGTAATTTGAATGAACTCAAATGAAAGGTATAGGCGTAGAACCATTATATCCGTTTAAATCATGTAAAGTCCACGCGTTTAGGAGATTTTAACTCATTACTGAAAATAACTTCAAGCCAAGTGAAAGCGATAAGGAACGGCCCCTTACGGTGATACGTTTGTTTCGATCGTGTTAGCACCACTGCCTTAAAATTTTTGTCGTATCGTTTTGAAATATTGGAATACATTGATATACAGGTACGACTTTATTATTTTTTGTTATCTGGTGGAGACTTTAGACTCTGCGATAGGTTACTAAATACTGGTTCAACAAAATTTAATTTGAGTCATCCGACGAAGAAAGAAAAAGCAAAACCTACATACACGTAACATTGCTGTGTCCATGAGTGTGTACGCTTTGAGATACAATACATATCATAACTGAGCCAGATAACAAACCCATGAATTATAGAATATGCAACTCGGATAAGTGGATCGCGAGTTATCATCAGCACACTCACGGACACTCGGAGACCCTTAAATTTAAGGATTAGATAAGAAGGCATCAAGTGGAGCAATAGGGACAGAAAGTATTGAAACTACTTGAGCTGATTTTAATTGTGATGTATGTTTTTTATAGGTTGTAAATGGTTGACACTGTTGATAATTACTTACACGAATATTTGGCGGTACGTATGAATAATTTTAAAGGCGGATATAGACATTGCGAGGCATGCGCAGCGCACGGCGCTCATCGCATGCTTCCCAATGTGTGGACGTTCATATTCTTGGTGAGGCATGTGCTATGACAACTCAAATCAAAGCAAAAGGCGTGCCTTACGAGTAAAAGGCCTGCATTGCGAGGCGTGCGCGGCATATGCCTCGCAATGTCTGCATCCGCCTCTAGGGTTCCGAAATCAACAAGGAACCCTTTTAAAGTTTTGCTATGTCCGTCTGTCCATCCGCAGCTTAGCTCAGAGACTCTTAGTACTAGAAAGCTATAATTTGGCGGATATACATATTAATAATTACGACAAAGTGGTAAAACAAAATCATGATAAAAAAAAAAATCGTGTACCTTCTGTAGACGTAAAGTGGGTTTGGTTTTTCTCGTCTAACGCATGGTGTGGGGTATCGTTAGATAGGCCATTAATAGTAGTTTATGCAATGGTCATATAATAGGGATTATTAAAATACGAGCGTGGGTTTATCACATGTGGCGAAGCCGAATGTGATAATAATAATAAGCGAGTGTTTTAATACCTAATTATATGCCGTTGCATACCCCATTTTACCTTCACTCATACTGTTGAAATAAAACAAGCGTGGAAATGGAAAAAATATCTGGTATGACAAGCAATTTTGATTCTCATTGCGCATGACCCGACACGCACTTGGCCAGTTTTTTTTTTGTACTGATTATAATGTAAACTTATCAAATAATATTATGGTATTTATATTATTTTTTTATTTTATAGGCTCGCGCTTGACCACCATCTCACCTGTTGGTAAGCGATGATGAGGTCGACGGTGAGACACGCTTGCCTAGAAATAACCTATTCACTCTTGACTTAAAGACTCCTAGATTGTAGCTGTCGGGAAACACAAATATACAAATATTATTTCTGGAATGGTAAATTCTTCATCAGATATAAAAGTTGATTGATACAAATTAATAGGTAGATACACAATTCATTGTACTGATAATAATGTAAACTTATCAAATAATAATATGGTAACTAAACAAATATTATTTCTGGAATAATAAAGTCTGCATCAGATATAAAAGTTAATTGATACAAATGTATGTATGAATTATAACATTCCTTTAGTAAATAGGTGATGCAGATAAAATAATTAGGTGTCGATTGAAGGCTGACGAACTGATACTTAAATAGGCACTGAGAGAAATATAATATTACAATTTAGACTTGCCTTTCTTAAAAATATAATCCAAGTAAAACCAAAATATATAAAACGTCGAATAATACCATCTAATACCCGAACCCGAAAGTTTTTCGTCTAACTTCAGTAAGTAACATCATCTGGCAAACTCGAATTTATGTCGCAAACTCGTCAAAGTTAAGTAGAATAAAATATTCCCTTCAGAGCCTGAACAAGTTACAGTTTTCTCTCAAGGACTGATATCAGACGGCATCGATTTAAAAAAATGTCCGTCAAATCTTTGAAATATGCTCAAAGTTTATTGAAAGTCCTTTTGATTATATTTCATTGTTATCGAGCGCCTCGACGATAACCTTTGGATACTACGTATGGGTAAACGTACCTATTTAGGGACGCCCTCAGGCTAGGTGGGGCGATGATCTTCGCAGGGTGGCTGGTAGCAACTGGAAAGGAACTGCTGAAAATCGTGACGCTTTGCGTGCGATTGGAGAGGCTCATGTCCAGCACTACTGCTATAGGCTGATGAAGATGATGAGCGCCTCGATAGTTTGCTGATCATGAGGTCACAGGTTCGATTCCCAAGTCGGGAAAAAAGTGATATTCGTTTTGTCCATTTGGTATGTCTCAGTATTTGACCGGAGTTTAAAAAGTTGGTGGTGTAACACCCCGTGCCTCGGAAAGCAGGCTAATCCGTCCATTGCAGCCTTATCGGCCTACGAGGGTGAGGGAACAGAGAGCACCTGTGATTGCGCTTGCGCACACATTTGAGTACTTTATGTAATATCTCCCACGCCGGCTGCGATGCGATGGCTAGTTTTCGCTGAGATTGGCCGAAATTCGATCTGGAAGACTATATTGTTATCGAATCAGACACTATATCTATCTAAAACTCTGTTACAGACCTTTGTAAGAAGTATACGCTCTTTTGAATGCTCCATGAATAAAACATAAGGTTTCAGATATATTCGTAGTCAAACTGCGAAGAATTTACATGCGATTGAAAGACGCGTGAACATAGAACGAGCTTAGGTTGAGAAAATACTGAAGTTAAGGTTAAAATATTTATCTTTTACTAAGCTAGAGTCTAGCTGACAAAATAGGTTTGTGTATGAGAAAATATACTATGGTGACATCTACATTTTCCAATATGGCGATGGAAAAATAACGTGCTGTAAGTTGTTTGGCGTTTACCATCAGCATTTTAATTTTATCGATACTTAATATTATAAATGCGAAAGTAACTCTGTCTGTTTGTCTGTAAACCTTTTCACGCTTAAAACGCTGAAACGATTTCAATGACATTTGGTACGGAGATAGTTTGAGACCCTGGAAGGACATAATATGATAGTTTTTATCCCGGCAATCATCCTTTAGGGGGTGGACAGGAGGGTAGAAGTTTGTATTGTAAACGAATAATTTCTCAAGTAAGGCGACCCACACACCTATAATACTATGGTACGATATAAAAAATAGGCTCTTCGATGTACTAATGCTACGCTGACGGAAGTCACGGGCTAGTGTTTCAATAAAAATATCTCCATACTCTTAACTACTATTTACGATGATTCTACTCGCGTAAAACTGAAACGAAACTACGTTCGAGCTCGTCCCGAGAAGTAGTCTCGAGTCGAACTCAATAAACTGGAAATTTCAAAGCCTAATTATTTAAATAATACCTACAGTAAATACCAACGTAAGGGCGGTGGCCACTGGAACATGACTGAAGTTTCCCTGTATGATCGAATAAGAATTTAAGAGATCCGCAGGAAACCCAAAGTAACTCAAACAGCCCGAAGAATTTTCAAACTTAAATGGCCATTGGCAGGGCACAAGGTGAACGGATGGGGTCTAAGTGACGACTGTATAACGGAAGGCACTGCGTTAACGAAATTGGAAGATTTCCCACAAGCTGGCCCGATGATGTGGGGCGCCAGACAAGTGACATTCCATCATCGAAAGCATGACGGTAGCAATTGGTAAAATGCCAAAAATGTAAGGAAATGTCAAACGCTATCGAAATGTCACGTGACCAATCCGTTATGTTTTAGCCTTTCGACCATTGCCATCGCTGACATCGAATGACACTCGTCTAGAGCTTCTGGTGAGGCCCGCGCAAATCCGTGGATACGTGTCATTAGGACCGTTCAATAGGACGACACTGAACAGAGACCAATTGTGTTACCTATTTACCCGACTGCCGAAAGAGGGTAATGTGTTTATCAGTCTATGTATGTATGTATGTTTGTTCCTATGTGGCGTTCTGGAGACCAAACGCGTTGATCAATTTTGATAATCTTGCGAGTTTCACCCACTCAACCATGCTACATTAAAATTGGAAAATAGAAATGTGCGAGATATTGGGTGCCATATAGTGGGAACCCAATTTTTTTTCTTCCAAGCCCATCATGTGGGTATCAAAATAAATGGATCCAGGAGGTTATTTCAGAAAAATATAATACTTATATGTTTAAACACACCTAATTCGTAAATAAAAATGGTAAATTAAAAAAATCAAAATACCCGACTGCTTAAGAAGCTAACAAAAAAGACGTAAACAAGAAGAAAATCATGCTGTACGGCCGGAAGATACATCTGGTTTTGGTCAGCCAGCTCGCAAATATGTATCCTCCGACTGCACAGCATGATTTTCTTGTCTACGTCTTTTTTGTAGTCGGGTATTTTGATTTTCAGACTTTACTTTTTTTATTTATAAGATATTATATTTATAATAAGTTGATCATAGTAACGACACAATTAGTCAATTTATGTTGTTATCTAAAACATTTCTACAACCAACCTTAGTCACAATTTTATACGTATTCTACATCTATGTAAATGCGACTAGGAATTTTAATATAGGCACGAATTGCCTCATACGCAGTGAACTATCTGCCTTCCAGCCACGGTGTATGAGCCTTATGGTATACAATAATAAAAGGAATAATACGTAAGCACAATATAGCGTGTTTAACCGCGTTGTGAATCCAATATCTAATGGCGGCGACGTGCGTGTTCTATGATGTAAAAAGCTATAAAATCAAACTTAAAACTGTCACTGTTTTAAGGCACTAGTAAAATATGTTATAAATACAACCCTGGCTTCTAGGAAGAATCTAAGTACAAACGAGTGATGAGCTCGGCTGTTAAAATTCATTCAACCGAACACAGCGCAGCTTACGCGTTTGACAATTTATAACATTAATTTTGTGATAATTTTCGATTAAGAAAGTAAGTCAGATGTAACTCACGCTGTTTAAAGACCACGTTCCACCAAAATCAGCCTTTTATTGGTCCTGTGTTTCAACTACTTGAACCGAACATTTTGAAAGCCTTTCAAAAAGTTGGGGATTACTGAGAAGGTGAAACGATACGAGCCAGAACAGCTGCTTAAGTTGGATTGTATCTAGCGCAAGTTCGATCTTGCATGGATCTTTTATAATATCTGGGACGGCTCTGCTTAACACCAGCTGGATGCCCTAGAGTCGATCGAAAAACGGGCCAAGCGGCTCATCGGCAATGAGGCCCCCTGGGCTCGCCTTTGTACAAAAGTTTTCCTTTTGTATTTGTAATGTTTATTTTGTGTACAATAAAGAATATGAATATGAGGCACTGGTCAAGTCAAAGCTTCAGAACCTTGAACATCGTCGCCGAATTGCCAGCTTGTCGGTTTTTCATAGGTTGCATTTCGGGGAGAGTGCGATGGAATTGCATGAACTAGGTAATGCCGCGCAGCCCGTTTCATCATCGGACTATAAGACGTATGGCGATGCGCCACCGGCACATGGTTGATATCCCACCCATACCTACGCACTAAACGTTTTGGAAATACTTTTATTATGCGTACAGCTAAGGAGTGGAATTCCCTGCCGGAGTCTGTGTTTCCCGATAGCTACAACCTCGGAGTCTTTAAGTCAAGAGTGAATAGGTTACTTCTAGGCAAACGTACTCCACCGTCAACCACATCATCGCTTACCATCAGGTGAGATAGTGGTCAAGCGCGAGCATATCTATAATAAAAAAGGCATCCTCTCTGTGAGAGATAATGTGCTGTAACTGCACTACTAAACACAGAAACACATAAGTATATCCAATTATCCATATTTCTCAAAATATTGCCGGAGTTTTGTTTTAAGAAGAAACCTGCCCTTTAGCCAAGTTACAAACGTTTCGTATCAAATCTCTATCTACAATCGTTAACGCCTTCTAGGTATATGGTATGACTGCGTATGTCCACGTGACTTAACGTATAAGTCACGTGGTCATACGCATAAATTTATGCGTATGACCACGTGACTTAACGTTCAGATGTGTCATACGCATACATTGATTTGTTTTCTTGCAGCGTTATCGATTATAGATTGTCAACTTGACTAAAGGTGCTGTTACCCAATCGCAAGTAATTAGACACATTTAGCTATCGCGAGTTAAATTTGAATCCCACTAATAATCAGGTCAAATTAGACATAGCAAAGTGCATTAATCAACAATACTTTGGAACCAATTCAGACTTTACTTTCATCTGCACCAGAGGAGACATCTGATATATCGATATTAGAACAATTTACTTCCACCTAGCAGGAAGATGAAGAACAAGGAGAAGAAAAAGTACAAGAAGAAGATGAAGCAGAATTATCAAATGATTATGAATGAGACGGATAATTTTACGTATTTTCTTAGAATTCACATGACTTTCATCATTTCCAATAGTAGGTACCAGTTTTAACATAATTTTGAATAGTATTGAATTAAACAGGATCATAATAGAATGTGGAATAGGCCTATCGGGAAAACCATGTTAAAAAAACGCGACAAGTACACTACCTCCCAGGTGGCATGGAAACGTGTGCATATTATGAAGATTACAACATTTTCATTCATTATATCTCAGAAACGGTGACGTTTAGGAGAAAAATGTAGGGACATTTTTTATAGGTGATTGCATAATCTTTAATTTTTGTCCCGCCTATTTTTATCATAAAACCTACCGTTCAGCTAAAAACACAAAATACCCTTATTTGCGAAATTTGACCTTGAATAATTTTTTCGCAAGTGTGGGCTCGATGGGGACTTTTTACATTTCATTTATAATGGTGTTTCGAACATTCTTACCAATTTTGGTAAGAATGTTCGACCCCTATCTACACCCCCTATTTTTTGGTCTAATTTGACCAGACTATAAATACAAGGACAAGCCTGTGCCAGAAATCTAGACTTCGGGCTGCTACAGAAAATTTCCTGATAGAAAATCCTAATAAGAGTCTGCGTGGGCTGGATATCGCTGGATAACTCCCCCGTCATGATGTTCAGTAGTGCAATTTTTAATAGGCAGACCAATACGTGTCACTTAGTAGATGGCACGACTGGTCATAGCATTCGAGAGATCGGTTGATCCAAAATTCTCGATAGTACCTAGGTTTAAAATCCCATTAATATTGATAAAAAACGAGCCTATTTGATCTTCATCTCGTAAGACGTGAATCGTGATTGACACCCACATAAGTGTAATGTAGTACTTGCACTTCAATAGTAGATAGATCTCGCTAAGTTGGCTTTCCGATACGCAAGGCACGGGTCGGTGCTGTTTTTGTATGAGATTTACTACTGCGCAGCCATTGTAGCCACCTTCAGAGCGACCAAGGAATTTGGCGAGAACTAGCAGTTGCCAAAATATCGATCTATCATCTTCAGGCCTTGGATTATTTTGAAGTATTTTCAAAATTGTGGATAATTAAATAAAAAATAGGACTTCATTAGGCATATACTAAAATAGGTACATCACTGATAAATATGTAACCCATTGAGGGTTACATATTTTAAAACATACCTACTGTCACTCAGAAAATAAATCACAACGAAACACGCTCTAGCACTATCCATTTTAATGGATTTTATAAATACATAAAAGATTATAAAATTGCTGTACTTAACTAAATAACCAAACGCTGCTAAGCCCAACCCTTCTCTCTGCCTAACCCTTCGGGAATACAGGGGTGATGTTATGTTAAAATAAAATATTAAAATACCTCCATCTAACAATGAACGACCGATCAATGAAGATCATGAAGATCAAATGTGATTGCTTCTACTTGAAAACAGATGGCGCTGTAAGTCTGGTTATTGCTATTGGTTTTTGGTAAAGTAAACAATTTTAATACAGTTTTTTTTCTATTCGAACAACGAAGGATAATGAAATCGAATCAAATAGACATTTAGGGAATTACCATTTTGGGAAGTGGACGTTTTGGGAGATTTAACGTTTTGGGAAGTGTTCGTTTTGAACCTAAAGGTAATTTTATACAAACCCTTGGCAAATTTTTAAATTTTGTTTGGCAATATTGGCACAAACTTTTTATTTGCCAAAAATAGAGTGGACCGTGTGACCAATTTTTTTTTAGTAAGTTACGTTTTTTTAAATCGATTTTAACGTATGCCTAGGCTAAGTTTATGAACCGATTACAATCATTTTCAATATTCATAAAGGCCAGAAAAAATGTATTTACGAGACGGTACAAGTGGATTTTTCGAGATTGTGACTTGTGGCACAACAAAGCTAGTAAAAAGTAAATTAAATAAGTGCAGAAGGACTTTTCAATGTCCAGATGGTAGGTAAATTCTGTAAACCCATTTTTATCTACGGATTTGCCTCTGAGAGGTAATGCTTAAGAAGATGCAAGACATTACTGTATATATTGATTGAACACGACTTTACGCTTTCCAATAATATAAGTATAGCGAGTTATGCTTTGCTTTTTGTGGGAGATATAAATCAGAAAATCAATTTTGTTATTTGTAATTACTGTTTATCATGAGTAAGTCGGCATATTTTAGGTTTCCTTAGGTTTTGTAAATAGATCTGTAAATAGTTATCATTGCATAAGCATATTGCGTCAGTAATGCGACGCGGCATGAACAGTGATGAGTGCGTGTGGCACGTATGATGGGCGGTGCGACGTGGCGGGAAGCCTGCGCCCGTGCGGCAGCCGTCACCCCGTTATCTCGTTAGCACGCCGGTGTCTGCGGGCGGCCACTGCGACGCGCCCTCGCCTCGACCGCGAAATAGGGCATCGGGGTGATCGGGAGCAGCCGAGCAGCCGCCGCGCGCCGCAGCCCGAGGCGTGAGACGCCGCCGCCAGCCGCTACTCGCCGCTCGCCACTCGCTCCGCGGCCACCGCTAGCGCCCGCAGTGACGCATTGCAGGTGCGCGACAACCAATCGGCGCGCGCCGAATGCCAGTCCACGCCGCCGCACCAGCCCGATATAAAACCGACTATCCTTTGCGGATCAAATTTAATCCTGTGTCGTGCGTCCCGAGACATGGACTTGGACGTTCGAGTGATAAAGTTTTAAAACGAAACGATTGTAGCGTAGTGTTAAAAACTATTCCGAGCGTCGGAAAACGGATATGAAAATACGGTGAATCGAATAGTCGATTCGGAACGATTCGTGACCGAGCACGAAGTGAATCGCGGTCGCGAGTTTCCCGGCGCGGCCGCTCGCGCGAGTGAGGGCGGCAGTATCGTTTCAACCGTCGATCCGTGCGGTCGCTTTTGCGGCGTAGTCTGTGATTTTTTTAGTGTAGCTCCTGATAATCCAAGTTAATCTACAATGGTGAGTGATATTTCTGCTGAAAGGTGTCGGAAGTGCTTTCAGGGGATCATCCTGAATATGTTTCAGGGTATATTTCTGGGATTTGGTGCATCGGTGTTTATAGTGATGACGGGCCTCCATTATATTATTGTGATGGCCGTTTTTTACCGCATTGCAGATCGGCGACAAAGCCAATGTCTTGACCAGGATGCGGGACCAATGATCACTGATACATAGGAGGGATCACGAGTGCTACGGGTTTTCTAAACATTATAAAACGACCGTTAGAAAGGCTCGCGAAACGTCCGTCGCCATAGTTTCGTAGGTGGTGCCGGCTAAATGACGTTAGTTTTGGTTAAAACCGGCCGTCTATGACGTTCTAATAAGGTTCTAATATGGCGTTCGGTATTTAGTACAAAGAAAACAAGTGGTTTAGTGCGTTGTTTCGATGTTGGGAGGCATAGTCGCGCCCTGTTGACGGTGGATCGATCGGCCGGGCGCAACTGTCAAACGCCCGTTGACTCATCGCTACGCGCGCTTCTATATTTTTCATACGCAATTCGCTAAACGGGTCGCGTTTCTACGCGGGTCTGGGAGGCTGCGGTGTTAAACAATAGTCATATTGTGTGACACGAAGTGGGCCGTGTGCGCTCGCCTCTCGGATAGTTCGTGTGTCGCTATGGTATGTAAATATCGTTGCATCTGGCACAGCTGACTCAAATCCGTCTTGTGTTCGTGATCGACTTTCTCTCGATAGGTACTTCGTTTATATCGAAAGCATTCCCAAGCAAGGATCAGCTTGTTCTAATAAGAACCTGATTTTTATTTAGAGATCTGTCAGTGGTAGGAAGAATGTCTTAGGCTGATAAATTGCCTCTGTCCACTCCTGTTATTCAACTATGCAAAGGAAATGCATGATAATGAACTGAATGTTGTTATCTAAGCACCATTTTTGTAATTTACTAGTGTAATTATTGCTAGCGAGCCTTTGATATATGTCATATTTAGTTTGACATGCCATAGTTGAATATAAAATGAATTCTGAGATCATTTGATTGGAATGTTTTAAACAGGCACCCATTCAGCTGAGTCTGTGCAAAAAAAGAATTTATGTAAGGTCAAAATGTTTTACTATAGGAATTTGTCCTGACATTTACAAAACCAGTTATTGTAGAATTCCTCTTTGGTTTACCTTGATAATGTTTGGCAAAATTAATCTAGTTTGTATCTCAGGATTTACTAGTTGATTCTTCTTGATAAAATAGTTAGAATATTCCTCATTGTCATGTTGTCACCAATTGTTCTAAGTTAATATTACATTAAGGCCATGCTCGAGGGAAGGAGAGGGAATAATTATTCTAAACATCAATATTACCTTGGTACAGAAACTAGTCAGTTTTATTTTCCGCTAGAGAACAATGGTGGCACTATGTTAATAATAAGCATGGCTACTGATAAGAGATGGCCTGTAGTATTTTTAGCAGTGATAAAACAACCCATATCAATATGTATATCAGCAGGAAAACCAGTCCCTATTTTAATATAATACAAAATATATTTTAATGATTGCCTATGGATGTTGAGGATAAATGTATGGCATGACATAATTTGTGCCAATTTCCTTATTACAATCCATATTCAGGAATGTGGTTATTGTTTGGAAGTTTAAATTATTTCTTTCAATCAAGATACTTAGTAGAATTATTAAAATGTATATATATATATAATGTGAATATATATTCAATTAAATATGGGCGGAGTTGGTTGTTCGACAAGTTTGATGTAAAACTTTTCTGATGGCTGAGCTGATATTTGAATGATTATGCAGTCTCATTTTTTGAAACTATGTATAAAAAAGGTCAATCATTGACCATTAACTGGTTCGTGTAAAGTTTGTTGCTGGTTGACTTGATCGGAACTAATTCTATTGAACATGTTGTTAGGTTACAGTTATTAGTTGTATTATGGGTTCCTATGTAGGTATAGGTTGTGTAAGTGATAAGCATTGATTCCAAAACCACAGGACATCTACATTCAGTAGATGTCCTTCTTGACATACTATAATATTATAAGATTAATTACTTTATTTACATGTACTTCAGTATTTATTGATTATGTTCTGAGTTTGTTGCCTTAGCCACATCATAGCTGAAGTATGTCAGCGTATCAACTTTTCAAGTTACAATCGTATTCTTAAGTGGTTATTTTGTTATCTCAATAACATCGTATTTATTGATAAAAGTGGCAATGCAGTATTTAGTATCTGTGGCGCAAAAGACCGCAGTGTGACGCGACGAGGCCGGTCCGGTAATTACACATAATCTCCGGTGTAATCTTATCGCTCACGATAACCGCCCGCGTTCGTCTACCGTCTCTTCGTATCTGACACTCATTAACAATGGTCGTCAACCAAACTGTACGTTCGAATTTCTTATTTAAATAAATCTGAAAAAAAAATACAAAATAAAAGTTGTTAAAAAATTCTATTGTGTTCAAAACTGCCAGTTTATGTCGCAAAAATGTGTTGTATTTACTCTAAAAGTTAAAGTAGGGTCTAACGATTGTATGCGTTGGTTTCAGGCGGATCAACTGACAGAAGAACAGATCGCCGAATTCAAGGAGGCGTTCTCACTGTTCGACAAAGACGGCGATGGCACCATCACGACCAAAGAGTTGGGAACCGTGATGCGATCCTTAGGACAGAACCCCACAGAAGCCGAGCTTCAAGACATGATCAACGAAGTTGACGCAGACGGTGAGTCCACGCCCTTATCTATACCTATCGTAATCGCGACCATTCTTTGCATTCCTCGCGCCCAGAACATTTTCCGTCGGACTACGTAGGTAGTTACATATTTTGCTAAACCCGTAAATTGGTCTATGAATAATGCAGTTTGCAGTCAGAAAAATAAATGATACAACTTTGCAACGAAAGTATGAGTTTCGTTTCCGTTTGCCTTAATTGAAACGTATACGATAAGATTAGATATCCGAAAAAATGAAATAAAAAACATTGTAGGTAAAAACCGAACGGCAAAATGAGCATGGAGGAAATTACTTAAATGTGTGCAAAAAATACATAATTACTGATGACAAGATTAAATTCCGATAACGGTTCAAAATAATCAATAAAGCAAAACAGTAAGATTAGATTTGAATATTTAGGTATTTTATTGGTAACGGTATAACTGCAGCGTCGGCGTAGCGATTAGGAGTTATTAGAATTCAATTCTAAAACCGTTAGTCCACGTTTTCCAAAAGATTTTATAACTACCCACTTGATCGACAATTAGAAATGTCTCTACAGGAAAAATATTTATAGAACATTAATCATAACTTAACGACCTTTTGTTAGAACAATAACTGAGTAATATCGTCGTTTCGTTTGTCGATATATTCCTATAAAACACAAGTTTTATTTCTATGTGAATGTGGGTACCAGTTGGTTTATTGTCACGTTCAAAATAACGTGTTTTCAACTTGACACGCTAATTAGGTGTTAGTATGGAATAACATACTTGTTTACCTCTAAAAGCCGTTTGAAAACGATTTTTCCTATTCGTTATCCATCCTCATTTGCCAAAGTCATGTGTGCAAATCTGATATGCTTCTAAAACCTGTTATTGAAACTCGCTTGATAATTTTTTTCCTTTAGTGCCGGATGAAGGTCGCCATTTTAGGAGCAACGCGTAAATTTGGTGTCGGTATTTTGCTAAAATACCTTTTACCATAAAGCCATAGTCTGTTTTCCTCTCATAGAAACGATAGGTATATGACAATTAATTCGCTATCAATCAAATGTAGGCACGTTCTCAAATTGAGGGCATCGATACCTATTGTGATTCATTACAAATGTAATAAATTTCATATCTCGCACTTGTTGTAATCGACATTATTATCGTCTAAGGTATTACAGTGTCGATAGGAGCCATGTCTGAATATCTAATGATAAAAGTCCTATGGAATGCTCAGTGTGCCTAACTGTCGGTTTTAAGCCTTTTACGGCGACAATGACGTTAATTGACCAAGTAAATGCACATAAAATTGCAAGGGCTCATGCCTGATCTGTTTATGAAAACACTTTTTATGGGTCTAATTTTCAGTGGTTTGATAACACTTTGATTGTTGATATTGGCAAATGGACTTTGGGCCTTGATATTGAGAAAAATAACTTCAACTTGGGCGAAATTCACTGCCCAAAGCGTGGAGTCTCTAAAGTCTCGTTATCCCTTTATCTTCATAGTTAAACCACACCTTTTAAACATCATCTGCATCGGCTTACTTTTGAATTACCATCTCCTCAGTATCTGCTTTACATCACCGCTAATGAGCATCTTCAGTAGAGCCCAAAAAACAAGCTCCCGCGCAGTTCAAGTGTTTTCACTTCTGTAAACTAGTTATAACAGTAAATTTATAAGTTAATCCATACTGCGCGTGCGCAATAAAAACATTATCACCGCGTTCTTACGTAGGCTTCGTTTATACAGCGCTTTATCAGTGTACAATGGTACATGTGTGTGTATCACTGTTTAGCACACATGTACACAGCGCTGAACAAACATGTGATGTTTAATTATGTGTCGCCAAAATATTGTACAATTAGTGTTGGTAAATGTTGATTGAGAATGTCCTTTACAGCTTGAATTTTTTTTTTTTCTATTTCAATTATGTATCCATTCAAATGAGAGATTGACGGGCAGAAAACAATCCTTGTGGCATTACCACAATTACTCTTTACTTCGTCGGTTATCCTGAAAGAATCTTTTAAATTGGTTTAAAACTCGTCAAATGGCAGCCATGTTCCACCTTGGATTGGGCCCACCTTGGATCGTAATAGCACGATCAAGTCAAGCGCAGTGGCGCTTGGCACACGAAGGGAATTTTATCCGATGTTGTCTATAGATGCTGCCAATCCCTCGGTTTGATAATCCCCTTTGGTCGCCTTACGACTGAAACCACACGGAAGGGCGTGGCCTAGTCTGAGAAAATAATATCCAACCAGGTCGGCTTTTTACCTAGATTACATAATCCCCATATTTATGGCCGGGTTGTATATACGCTTTCCGATGCGCATGGCTTGGCGCGCTGCAGTTTTAGTATAAGATTTACTGCTGCGCAGACATTTGCGCCCAACTTCAGTAGTTCTAAATAAGATTGGGGATTACTGTGAATGCGGTTGCTTTTCATCTGTAATGGCAATCCGCAACCAACTACCAGGGGATACCGAAACCAGCTTAATAATTAATACTCTCAAGCGCAATCGACGGCTGAAAATGTTTTCAATAGCATTTCCAATTTTTTTTTGGACAAGCATTTTTAGGTTACCGAGCATTGTCATTCCAAACCAAACATGTATGCAAAATTTCATCTTAATCGGTTGAGGATAACTGATTTAAAATTCAGCTGCACGATTTAACCCGAACATACATACCTACATTGCAAGTTAATAAAAAGCTTGTAAAAAGATCTAAATTAGAACCTGTCGAGTTTACGAAAACTAAAAGCTCTGATGGAAATATTCTAATACGGGAAGAAACTTCAGAATTCATACTGCAGGTACGTGGTAAAAAGTGGTTTATGAATTCTACGGATAAGTACACCAGCAGAACCATGAATGCCTAAAAATCATCATAATATTAAGACTGGGGATAGTGCCGTCAGCAGTTGAAACCAGAAATGTTAACATTTCAAGAGAGACAACGCCTGAGCAAACATACCTGATCAAACTGGCATGCGAATCATGTGAGTTTATACGAAGTATTTGAACTGAGCCTAAAAACACGCTATCTAACGTACACGATGATAAGGACGAGAGCATTGTCTTGAGAACAAGGAGTAACGCACGTGCTATCAAATGTTTGAACAGAAATATATTCAAACAATAGTCTAATTAGTTAAAAAACCGGCTAAGTGCGAGTCGGACTCGCGACATCATCTGTGAAAATTTCAACTGTCTAGCTATCGCGGTTCATGAGATACATTTCAGATGATGTATTTCTGTTGCCGCTATAACAACAAATACTAAAAACAGAATGAAATAAATATTTAAGTGTGACTCCCATACAACAAACGTTTTGTCGTTTTTTTTTTGCGATAATGGTATGGAACCCTTCGCGCGCGAGTCCGACTCACACTTGGCCGGTTTTACCCTTTGGGTACAGAACCCTCAAAACGGATTTGTGAAATAAAAGTGCATGACGTTCCCATGCCAGCGATGTCGGCAATATTGTGAGAAATCGCCAATGGAGTATGCACCCTTTTGAATATAATCTACCATTCATAGGAACGATTCCTTAACCTTTTGTCCGGGTTCCATCGAGCAAAAGAATTGCCATAGCCGCCCTCATTAGTATGCAAGACGGGCTCCTTTATGAAGCAGCCCCATATAGATTTTTATTCGTAACTCGCCTCCTGCGTGGGAAATAATAACGAACTTGCAAGGGAAAACCTAAAAAAAAAGTTTCGCGTTTAAACGTTCATAAAAACAGTAAAACTAGCTCGTTTCTGCGAGCTTACTAGAAATAGAAATAACCCCATAAAAGTTCGTCACTGTAATCTGAACTACAATTTAAAAGGCATTAGTCGTAAAACCTCTTTAGTGGGTGCCTTAATTTGGCCGGCGGAGTACAATGTGGTGACGTCACCGGCGAGCGATTGGAAACGACTCACCGTTACTTACTGACTAGAAATTGACTTTTTGCTGTGAAAGTTTCACTCCGCAAATTCGGATGCAGCGGAACGATGACTTTTATAACTGTTCGTGAATAAACTATTATTTTGAACAAATTCAAGTTTGGTGTGGATTTTGCGACTTGAACGTCAGAATAGCGAGAATATAGGAAAAAACTGTTAACAGACAAGCTTACAGAATGAAAGAGTTAAAAATAGAAAGTAACTAGACAAACAATAGCACGAGATGTTTACGGATTTGGCTCACTGGCCTCGTAGGTTTCGCTCAAATGACCTGCACTATGTAAAAAGTGGGCGGCCACCCTATTTCGAGCTATGCACGTCACATGGTCATTGTTTTTATGTTTACAAACTCGGTGCACATCGGCCGACCCAGACATTTCCCTTATCAAGCCGATGTCGCCAATATTAATAGAATTATAATGGCGTGTCGATCAACCGCCTCATCCCAAGCAAAAATGAAAATTTTGAACGTGATAAACGGCTCGTTCTCATCTGGTAACGTTTCGTTTCTAAACAGATAAATTTATGAGTGATTGGATTTAAATATTTAAACTCGTAAAAAAAATAATGACGCCACGTAATAACAATTTGGCGCTTCAAGAAAATCAGCCACAACCACAACATCCTCTGAATATAAAATATTTAAATTATATAATAATACTGTCTGACTGGCTCGTAGAACCTGTTTATACAACTGCGTCGTACTGGGGCATGTTTGCATGACAAAAGGGCGCGATGCGAACAGTAATTACACTACAATTGCCATCTCTTTACACTTGTAACACAATACCTCGTTTGCAACTACACTGGCAATTGTTCATGGCATCTATTCACTGAAAGTGCGTCGTTGAAGACCTACACAGACAGATAGAGGTTTGTGTAGGCTACGCAATGTGACTTCTTTGACATTGGAACCGATTAAATGTAGCCAATTTAATTAGTTTAATTGTACAACTAGTTGTAATAAACTAGTTGTACAATTAAATTGGGTACATTTTTTTTATTTATGTGCCTACACAATCCAGCAAAGCAAAATAAATAGGGTGGATAATAGAAAATACAACCCTTGTTTCATGCACGTATTCTTTTATCGTTATTTTATATTATCTTGTCGTACCCTTGTTTCTGTCAGAGCATAAAATAAAAGTCTGTGAAGCCATTGGCTGCACGACATGGCTCTGTGATTTGATTAGGTACGAGGGAACCGAATGGCTCCAATATCGATTGGTACGTCTACGATATCGAAAGAATCTCAATGATATCAAAGCACAATAAAGTAGTACATAGTAATTTCCATCGAATAATTTAAATGATAGACGTGTATCAACACGATAAAGTATTCGGCTCAATTTAAATCCGATATTAAAACACGTCTACGTACACGTAGGCATTTACAATTATATAGCTGTTGATTATTATCATTTCTACAAATATGATATAATATGGCTCATTCATTATCAAGGATATTGCGCTATTATTTCAAGGAAACTGATAGCGTGGGTACCTATAACGATAAACTTATCGCCTTACCCACAATCAAGATGACTTAGTAAGAAAATACTTTTTTATAGTTCCGTACCCAAAGGGTAAAAACGGGACCCTATTACTAAGACTTCACGATCCGTCCGTCTGGCTTTCTGTCCGTCTGTCACCAGGTTGTATCTCATGAACTGTGATAGCTAGACAGTTGAAATTTTCACAGATGATGTATTTCTGTTGCCGCTATAACAACAAATACTAAAAACAGAATATAATAAGAATTTAAGAGGGGCTCCCATACAACAAACGTGATTTTTTTACCGTTTTTTGCTATAATGGTACGGAACCCTTCGTGCGCGCGTCAGACTCGCACTGTGTCGGGTTTTTTTTTTTACAGTAAAGGTTAATAAACAGTGATGTTCTTTCATATACCTACTATATCGACAATACTAGTTCCAGAAGTAAAGAGATCCGATAATCACCTGTGCACCTAGTTAGTGACACAAGCGGGATGGACGAAAAGAAAATATTCTTACTGCACAGACCTGTCACGTACACGAATTACCGGGCAGGTTAAAGATCGCAACACTAATGATAGAACAGACATGAGCAAGCACCGAGGCAATCCTATTATAAATAATGCAAAGGATTCGGATGCCAGCCCAGGATGACGTCGACAGTGTCCATGTAAATTTTCCAGCCTAACAATACAATACGGCGCATCCGGGAGACCAGCAAATTAATTCGCCGCTTACAAACGGAAGCCCGATTATCGTGGCGTGTGTTCCTGCGATATAAAAGCATTATTCGTGATACAAACATGGTACAGACATTGATGTTCCAAACATAAGGCAACTGGTCTTATAAGAGTTATTTTGTGGCGTTCAGTCACCCGAACAGTTAGCCGGAGCCTAAACATCCGACTACCGGCTGGCTAAGTAAATACAAACGTTATATTGAGATTATAATGCTCGATAGATAAAACAGTCGCATTTGGTGCCAAAAGACACGAGTAATTTCAAAGGAACATCACTGTCTATATTATTATATCAGAGCAGCTTTACAGCACATCAAATCGTGCTGTAGTAACACCCCCTCACCGATTTCATGCCCACATGTCTCGTCGACTTTATAAATTGCCACTGTTAATAATGTAAGTGGTACGTGGTACGTTTAGTTTCGTGTTCTTTTTTTCGACTTCCAGTTGAAGCGTAAATTACAAAACTCGGTGAAAAATGCGGCAACAGCTCGCCTTGTATATTATTACAGTTTCATTCACTAGTCGCTAGTCTGAAAATAAAGGTGGGAAGAGCTTGGTATCGAAGCATCGAGCCTAAAAAACACTTTGTTTCGATAAAATGCCCAAACAAACAGTTTCTGCTGATTTACTTCGCAAATACCATAAACTAGGCTTGTTCCAGCAAACCTGTAATTTAGCTAATATAATGCGGGCTGGCGATAAATTCATGTAGCTGAGAGTCGGCGATAACACCGCTGTAGAATGATTCCAGTTTCACCTTACCGCAGCGAGAACAATTCTGCTTCTAATCTACGATATAAATTGATGCTACATAATGCTTGCTAGAGATAAAGAAAAGACTACGAACGAAGAATATCAGGAACTCTGGTTTTTCTGAAACGTAACTTTGTCAGTCTTATGGTATCCTAGAATAGCTGGAAATGATAAAATAAAGTGAAATAAAAAATGTGGGAATGCCATTGTGATGGCTAACATGAATTACTTATTCTCGATAGCTCTTAAGTTTCTATTTAAGTAGTCATTTGATTTAGTTCAATAAATATTATTTTGGGCAAGCTTCCATCGGTAATGAACGTCGTCTGCCCGTTCTGCAATTATTATTTTAATGCCCGCCGTACTAGTGGTGATTGTTTACAACACCACCGCATTTGCTCTTGGCAGATTGACTGATGGCGTACTACTTGCAGTAGTCGGACACACGCCTCGCTTGTGGGAACACCTTACGTACAGAACAAACTATTCTTATTTTTAGACCACTTGACCAGCACGAGACCAGTTGTGAGCAGACTCCGCTTGTCACACGCCAGAAATGAGACCACAAAAACTTGTCACCGTACATATTTTTGTGGAATTTATCGGCATATCGCAAAGACCTTGCACTTGACCGCTTTTGTGGAACAATCAATTGTAGCTAGACATTGAATTATATACGTCTGATAGAAGACCAATGAGATGTATGAAGACCAATGTCAAGTGGATAATTTGCATTGGTTACATGACGCGTATCGCGCTATTCATCATGATGCGCGGATGCATTGTCTTCCGGAAAACAAAACGCTGGATCAACGCAGCTTCACAAACGCTCTTTACACTATTTCTTTTCGTCGTTACTAACAAGAATGCCTCGTATTGGCGCAAATGTGATGTATTAGTTTATTTTTTATTGATATTATCACAAGGTGCGCACGTGAGCGCTAGCTTGAGTGTTCGCGATGATATCCACAAAGACGCCTTGTAGTCCAACAAGTTTCAACGACCTCTGTCTTAGGTATATTGAAAGGTCGTTTTATAGGATTTCAAGTGCACTCTGCTGCGTGTTGCGATCACGAGTGCACCAGAAATGAATGCAAAATTACGTCCGCAACTTAACAGTCAAACAACATACTGCTCATCATTTCATCGATAGTAAGACGTCGTTACTAGCACACGTTGCCGGATGAGTATTTATAGTACAACATGAAAAGACAGCAAATTGGAGTTACAGTTCTCTAGTTGGCATGAGGCTTGCTGGTGATGTCACGGACGTCGCGATAAGGAGTCGTTCACTCGTCAGAAAGAGATAGCTGCCGCCGAGCGCTTCCACTCCGCATGCGCTATTTGCGGAACAATGCTAGCGACCATCAAACTCGAATCTAACCAACCGACGCTGGCGATACATCGACAGCTGACCACGATTTGTGATGCATACGCGTTTCATATATAACACACATCTGCGAAAACTGAACTTGTAATTGGTGCCCTTGCGGTGCTAACATGCCGTCAGTAAATATGATTTCAGTCGCATATAAACTTTTGGGAGCTTCACAACGAACCGTTGCAAACATATATATTGTTTCTCAAAATAAAATTGCAAACTATTGTCTGGCTGCATATAAATGAGCACAGACAGACCTCGTGCTCTATGTTAATTTGTTCCAATTTCTCTTGTTGGCGGCGCTGCATTCGATGAAGTTTGAAAATCTCATTCCTATTGTGGCATAATTATATAAAGAGTAGTCAGTGTGGTAGCAGGGTGGTGTGTCGTCAGCTGAGAGGCGGGGGTGCGATCAATAGTCACGTGTCGGGGTAATTGGGCAACGAGCTTCACGCCCGCCCGGCCGGCGGCCGCTGAAATGTCGGAAAATATCCCGTCGCCCGACGATAATCCCCCGTATTTGCGCTCAATGTTTGGATTATCGCCGTCCGTGTTTGCTCTGGATTTTCCACGTTCCGACCCGGTTCTCTACAACGTTCTGCAAACCGATCGTATCCTTTCGTTATACAAAGACAATAAAAATGCTAATTTGCAATATAATCATAGGTGGGCTCGACCTCACAGAGCTTCAGACCATTATCACGGCGGCGCACGACCAATTAGCTCTTATTGTATTGTGTCCATAAGAAGCGTCTCGCTTCGATTGACCCGGTACCTCGGCCATTACACTTTTGATTCTATTGAATATCTGTCACATAATCGATTACTATACTACTAGCAATCGATTCATGTCGAGCACCCTAGAAAGCTGTGTCATGAGAACTGATTCATTATTTATAATCGCGTCGGCAGCTCGTTAGCGACCGGTTCGCTTTCAATCAAACCGGCTCGCGTGTCTCCGTGTCCTATGTTTATTAGCAATCACTGCCCATATGTGAGCGCTAGCGTAACTTGACAATGACATCTGTGCTCGTCGGACACGAGTAGTGTGTCCAACCTTTGATGTATGCCTCGTAAAAGATAAAAGACTACTCACAGCGCATGCGCCTGTTTACCCATCTAATCCGAGTTCACAATAAAAATAGGTTAGGGGCCGGTCAAGCAACTCTGCCATCGATTGTGCCGCGAATATTTTACAACGATCCGTCACAGACAGAACACTTTCTTGTATTACGGACCGGCCGAGTTTTTAAACACGAAATGCGATGTTGTGAAAACTGCTCACGTATGTGCATAACAGTCGACAAGTGAAACGAATGCTGATTGAGTTTTGGATAAAACGTGTTTCAATCTATAATTGTGTGGCTACAAGTTTTATGATTATTATGCTCTTAATACCCTGACATTGACATTAGAATAGGACGTCAGTCGTCAGACATAATGACATATTGTCTCCATTTAAAACAGTGGCTCATACATACATTTGTTATAGAGCTTCAATGCTATTATTTGATCAAAACAAATTAGGGCAAAATAATAGGCGTTTAGTGAGGCTAGCATTTAGAAATGATGTCATCAGCAATAAACATATTTGCGGAAGGCTACTCAAATAAAACTGAAACCCGGTTCGAGAAACTTAATCTTTTTTCTTACCTGTTCCTCAACAAAGTATAAAAATAAATAAACCAGTGTTTTGATAACTTCATGAAAAAGCACTTGGAATCTGCTCAGGACTGCTCATGACTGCTGCACGCGGAAAAGCTCTTAAATATCTTATCCAATGCTCTATCCACACTGGCATAAAGCAAATAGCATTATTCGCCAGATAAAGAATAATGGAGATCCGCTGAAAAATAGAATATACATGTAGTACAAAAGCCAAAAAAACAAATGGGAGACAAGAAATTTATGACGCAATGCGTCAGCGGGTGAACTCTCTCGGCACATTATTATGTATTTCACGCATCTTCTCCCCGTGTTTTATTGTTCTTCTCCACTCCGGGTATCCACATAGTAGGATCATTTGTTTTGCGCATGCCTTTTTGATTGTTAACTTTATTTTCAACAAGGCAATTAGTACCACACTGTTATTTATATTGTAGGAAACAAGCTGTTTTATCTAAAACGTACCGTTGTTTTGTAACTATACGAAGGTTTAAAGTCGTCGCGCTAACGCAAGGCTCGGATACGGGTTAAATTTTCAAACCGTTATTATGTACTTGACGTAAAACCTTTTACATTAGGTTTCATTCGCATATACCGGTTTTTTTAAACCGATATTTGGAAGAGTATTTATATAAAGGTTTTTTCGGATTAAACGGTTTAGAGCAATAAAAACCGGTTAATACGGACGCACAGCTATGCGCGGCATCCATACAAGTTGCAACGCGTTTACCGACATGCCGTTCGCCGAATAAACCGGTTAATTTTGGTTAAAATAAAGTTCTTAAAACGTTCACGATCTTAAGAAAAGTTCGGAGGAAAACCGAAATAAACCGGTGTTAACCGGTATTTTTTAAACCGGTTCCGAGCCTTGCGCTAACGGGCGTGTGAATGTTCTGTCCCGTAGAAATTCTCGCCCAGCTTCTGGTTTGTGTCGGGTAATTGCAACTGTGATATAAATCAACCAAGATGGCGGATAACTGATGAACGCACAAATTCCTGGCGACGTGTTACGTTATGTTTTGGTGACATAGTCGTGGACATTTGTCTACACTGCATTGAAATATGAACGTTCTTCATGTAAACACTAATTTTACTGACACTCAATTAGTGGTATTTATATTTCATTGCAATTATCATAAAACCTTGGCGCGAACAATGGCTGTCCCATCCCATAGAAAAGTCAACCGTCACTGCTCTTTAAACGGTGGGTATGTAATTATTTCATGCATCAATGTCCACGCATCTAATCTCATTTAATGTGCGGGATGCCGTCCATCAATTCGGTGATGTCATTTACATATTATAGTGAGTATTTAGCAGGCAGTGTTGCGTGACAAACCGCAACAGTATTGAATAGACTGGTATCAGCCGCGACCGCAGCCTACTGTGGCAATAGCTAGACGGAAGTTATAGCTGCATTCAATTGAGACATTCTAAAGCAAGGCGGATTTGTATTCAAATACTTTTTGTATCCTGCTGTGAAACGATTGGCTATTTATCAAAACCCAACAACAATCTTGCTGATGTCTATGCGACACCTTGTCTCGCACAGACATCTGAAAACAATAAAGTGTCGTTAACACAAAGACAAAAAATACAGTTTGTTTAGTCGGTCGTAACGTACACCGTGAAATAGTACGAGGTTTAGTCATTGGTCGCGCGCCAAGCCACGTATCGATGTAGTCACCTTACATCAGGAATACCGTCCCAGTACATTGTCTACATCACTGACCCAATGTCGTGTCGTCCTAATTGCACGCTCACTGCCCTTTCTGAGGCTGAATCATAGGCCGATTTAACTATTTGAAGTCAATCGAGACAAACGACTGCCCAGCCGATGGCTAGAGACCAGTTAATGTAACTTGAGCAATAAAATGCCCAGACACATTACAGCAGTTCGATTGTTTACAGTTATGAACAGACTACAAAAGAACTGTTAAAAGACTGCACTTTCAAAACATACTTTGAACTACCTAATCTAACTAAGCTAAGGATAAACAGTGTTGACATCCAGCGTTACCACTCAAACTTGTCTGGAATCGCTGTGAAATTGCGAATGAATTTGCATATTCTCCTGGCTGCGTGCCAGCGTGTTTGTCGCGGTTTAATCGCGTGGTCGAGCGTGTGCGTCGGCTCGGAGCATCGCCCTAACTTACCTCTCGTTTACCTTGTTTATTATAATAGAGAAAAAGTTTACAAGCATGTTGCCATAGCCACCAACCCTTGGCGAAATTGTAGATGCTAAATTTCAGTATGGGATTTCATGATGCGGTTGTAACTTAGATGAGAGACATCTACACTAGTCGCTTTTCCATAGAGCAGGTCAACCCTTAATACATCGGTTTCTTTTAACAAACTATAGATTCTGTAGGGCCCCTAGCACTCGTAACTTTAAAGGAGTCTCATTTTTGCCTATTCGACTTCTCGACTCCGTAATAATTGCTAGTCGACAAGGAAGTATTAAGACAAAAAACAAAACCGACTGTGGGTATAAGTGACGCATACTTAACAGACACTGATAATTTCGAAACGCGTTATCAAGTTCCTTACGCTGATGCATCGCGTATGCTTTTGATCTCAAGACTGCCTGCCTGCCTTTCTCTTCATAAATACGTCGTCATAACGCGAGCAGTAACCCGGGCTCCGTGTTACTGCAAGCCGCGCAGGGCTACATGAGCCATCCGCCATTTATTCCGCACTCGTAACTTCTTCCGCGTGTTTCTCTAGCCATTTCTATTGTTACTTGTTACACTGACATCTACAATCGTTTACATAGCATCGAGCTTCCTAACCTTCTCAATTCCAGATGATGGCTCTGTGACGGTTTCAAATTGCTTGGTTCAAGTTTATCAATAAATGAAGCATACGTATAGATAGTGTATCGTATAAGGAATGTGTCTGCGGTTCGCTAATCGAGTGTTCAATGCTGACGCCATGTTGAGTCAGGCGTCCTTGCCGGCTCGTTTGTAAGGCTTCTCCGCCGTTGCGTCGCTCGCATTAGTTACGCCTAATTTTACCCGACGTTCAGTAAGTTTGAGTTATTGAGCTTTGTCATTGTTACATTAACTACCACGCACAAACCCACCAGAATAATACATGCTCGCTTCAGTGATTTTTCAAAATAATCGTTTTCATAAACTCGCACGTAATTACTGCGTGAAAATCCAGTTTGTAGAATAACAAGAGGGATTTCGTAATTGTTATTACAGAGGCGAATGCTGAGATTAAAAGATATGTAGTACGTTACAGCATCTCGTGTTGTCTGTATAATCAAATTAAGCCGAATTACTCACTGGATTACTCACTTGAATTAATTAGAGTCTGCAGATTGTCACATTTATGTGGCGGCCGTAAAATTTTGTTTCACTTTAGCAGTGGCTGGTTGATATAAGACAATAGGCCGGTTGAGTTCATCAGCGGATATAGTCGTGATAATGTAGTGAACGTGGGGAGGCGTGGGCGCGATGTGTTTATGGACTATGCACGCCAATCTGAAACGGCTTAATCGAACTTTCCCCGAAGCAACCGATGTTTACACGATTGATTTTAGATTGTTGGTACGGCGCACCCCGCTTCACCGCCTTCGTGGCGACTTCAGTCAGACCACGCCGAGCCAATCAATTATACCCAAAATACGTTGACAGCTCGTAACAAACTTGTTTGATGTTTACCAGAGTAGTAATTATGAAAGTGCAGACACTAACTGCAACATTGATTAATGCGCGGCGATAGAACTGAAAGATGAAATAAATACATCATAAATTATAATAACCCAAAACCACACGCGCCTAAAAACATTGAAGCAAGTAAATATTCATTGTTCCCATTAAACTCCATTACTCATGTTTGGTCATGTGATAATGTCCAAATATTTTTATCAGTACGACATATTGAAATAACAAACTTAGATCATAGCTTCTTAGATTTGCAACTCATTCCCATTCGTAACATTTCTGATTTTGGTCGAATTCAAACATCTGGGGACACATGCCAAGTGTGCGCGTTCCAGAGGGGTGGATATTGATCATTTGTCGGTCGTCTCTGCTGCCAACCCCGCCACCGCAGCACGTTCCCGATCTCGCAGACTCGAACATGTATAGCCTGTAACACAAGATTTACGAAAAATGTATCCAGACATGCGAGAGGCCGTTGATTCATTTGCAAATTAGACCTTGAACATAACAACTCTAATTTGGACGCTCTGTTAATATCTCAGAAGTTTTTTTTTCCTGCATGAATAGTAACTTTGTTATGACAACTCCCGTACATTACAGAACGTTGGCTACAAGCAATAAATAAGGGAAAACTTCGGCAACTACGATACTCATCCGGAATCACAATATAGTGGAAAATTCTTGTCATTCCTTATCATAGGAAATCTGCTCATGAATTAATCATTCCGCTATAAGCGATGATGTGATATCTGGCATCATAGGACGTGCGTGAGACAAGGTTACAAGCTGAGATGATAAAAGCCATGTTTGTAATAGGGTGGGTGCTGTTAGCTCCGCAGTTTACAGGTTGACTCACAGTTTTATGAGTCGTTTGTTAATTGCTATGCGCGGAACGGAACACGGAACTGCGCAGTTGTATTGCTTTGAACTGTATTGTAATGCTTCAAGTAGTCCATATAACTTCTACGATTGATTTCAAGATGGAAGTTTAACACGGTAATTTCAGAGTTCCCTGAAGAGATAAAGCATGTCCCAAAACTACCACGACACTATAGTCGCGAGCTTACATTTAAATACAAAAGGATCCGTTTTGTTTTTGGCTCATAAGTTAACCAAGAACAACAAATATGCGACTCCGTGCGCTCAAACTTGTCTGTTTCGATGTTACTTTGGGTCAAACCCAATTAGAGTTTACAAGAGCTACAAGCCACATCTGTAATGCAGACGCGGCTACAGCATAGGAATTTAAAACTACCAACAAACGAGTTCCATACAGACTTACTTACGGTAAATTATCCGAGGAAATGAATAGTGAAGAACACTTTTGATGATATTAATGTTGCTAACACCTATTACGACACCTACAGACAGCTAAATTATCTAAGAATTAAAAGAGAATAGTAAGAGGAATAACATGGTCTCAAAAGTGATTGTATCACTAAAGTATACACGAGCGTGACAGATTTACAGCCGACAATTAGCGGGAGTGATCCAGGTGTGCCTGTGCAGTCATAGAGTAGAGACTTACAGAACATACGTACAGTGAGACAGGTCGCGCTCGTCGTGATGGATGAAGAAATGGCGAATTCAACAAACACGAGGATTAGGTTGATATGTCAGCAGAAATACTGGCAAAACAACTGTATCCAGTCCTAAGCATTATTCAAATTATCAATCAAAGGTTTAAGAAGCGAAATCTACCATTGCAGCGCATGGTCCCCCCATTCGAAAGTGGTTACATTTCGGGTAGTGTGCGATGTTATTGCTTGATCTAATTCCGCCTAGCCCGTTTTGGGAATACTTTCATTATGCGTATAGCTAAGGAGTGGACCTCCCTGCCGGTGTCTGTGTTTCCCAATAGCTACAAGCGTGCTCCATCGTCAACAACATCATCGCTTACCATCAGGTGAGATAGATAGTGGTCAAGCGCGAGCCTATAGACTATAGAAAATAAAAGTTTGAGTAAAGGCAGTAGTAGCATCTTCCACGTCTGCGTTTCTTATCCAACAATCCAAGTTCGCCCTCTGTTCTCTCTTCTCTTTCAGTAGCCCTTGTAGCGAGTATGCGGCATGCATTCTCCGAAGCTCACCGTTTCGCTCGCACTTCTATTATTAGCCCGCGAACCACCTCGGAAAGGTTAAACCCAGAATTAGATGGGCCAAACTTAACTCAAACTTATTTTTGCAACGCCTCTGGCCGGCTGTTCGAGTGCGGAAGGAACTGACTGAGATCTAGATTTGTTTAGAATTCAGGAACTTCGTGGCGTTCGTTCGTGGGTGGTGGCGGTCTGATTAGATAGTTAAGATGTGCCGATAAGGAGTTCGTGTTAGTGTTTTTTGCCATGGTGTTGCGATGGTGCTTTGTTTACTCAGGATAGGTATAAGGATTCGTGACGTCTGGGTCATTTTGTGAGATTCTAATTATAGTCTTGCGAATATCAATACACAAAAATAATTATGATCAATTTTATAATTTATTTTGTGAAAATATAAATATCGCAGTCAGTATGAATTAGAATTTTAATGGTCGTTCCGCAAATCCTTGATTCAACTATAAATTATCCAACTTTACGTATTCCCGTCCATTTGTTGATAACGTCGATCAAAACGGCGCGTTTGTTTCGTCTCTCGATCCAACCGCGGTCCGCGCCACGTGTGAAACGGCAATAATTAGTTTTTGCTGTAACATACTATTTTTATTACGTTTACCATAGTAATAACAGTTTGAAGTATAAATAAAGTTCGATTCACACGTCCGCGAGATACTGAAACACAACATGTTGGGCGGACAATGTAGCGATCCTTGCATAGTTACTCGTTCAATGAAAAACAACATGGTAATAATTCTCCATAAGTAGCTATAAATGATAGGAACTGTAATTAAAAAGGAGGAAAAATTTTTCATTATCTACTTTAATTAAAATAGCATTTTATTGTTAAATACTTCGCAGAAACCTACGTAGTGTCACGTGGCCTTCAGACCTATTTATTTAATTCCAATTCAACGGGCTGATATGAAGACAAAGATATAGGCCTGAAGTCAAAACATTTGACTGAAGTAATGGCAGGCAAAAAACGATAAGCGCGCGGGTGCCCGATTCTATTGATTCATAGCGAACTTTAGCTGAGCTATTCGAAATACTACGACAGCCCGGAATATACGACTATAAACATAGAACCACGCGGTTTGTTGTTCGATTTAGCTAAGTATCAATTAGAATAGCCCACGCTTGTCATAAAGGTAATAAGCAATACCTACTTACTAAAGCGTCAGTTTTTACGAGAAATTTGCATAAAATTGAGGGTAGTTACATGTTTGTGTTTGATAGGTGACATATTTATTATATTATTATTTTATTTATATTTATTTAGTGATGGAAACGACGAGGACTGGCTTTGGCCATAGTTGTCGTCGAAAATATATTTTGTTTTTGTTTAAATATTTGTATCACACTACATCCTAATTTAACAGTATGTAGTATTGCTTTTTACTTACTGATAAAGGAGTCGTAATAGACGTAAGAGTGAGTTGAAGTTCAATAGCTACGGGGCTCAGCTAGGAATGAATAAGAATTTATTAAATTCCCAGGCTATCTTGATCATGATTCATATGTTGTAAGATCGTCTCATTCATTATGTTTTTAAATACATAACGTATCACAAGCACATCATGGCTTGTACCGCGAGGTCAGACAATACACAGATCCAGTCAGATGATAAATCTATGTGTTTATAAGTCGCCGTGTTCGTGGAAACACCAACACTTGCCGTCAAGCAAAACAAACAAGCCTCGTCGCTAACACTGATGCCTGCGCGGGCGCACATACTTCTCGCGTCTTCGCGCATTAACGACTAATAACAATTATACTGTTCATTATGTACTTTTATACATCGTAAATCTATTCAGCGGCCCCTTGATCTTCATCTGATGCGAAAATTTCCATTGATTGTTTAGTCTTAATCTATTTATCCGTAGGGCGCACCTGTTTCAAACGATTCCTTGTTTATTTTAGAGATAAATTCCTTCACATTTTTCACTACTTTTTCTTATGCGAGTCGATAATGTACTCGTTTTATGGTTTTTGGTGTTGGAACGGTTTCTTTTAGAACAAAAATAAAATAGTTAACAATATGCAGTTGTTCCTATCGACGTGAACCCATATTTTCTGGACTAGATAGCAGACACGTGAAAAATTTTAACGGACTGATAAAATCACGCGGTTTGTTGAACAACTCTGGTTCGCATCTAAAACCTTCAGTAATACCGTACCTTGTTTTTGTCACGCTCAGTTGTTCAAATTTTATTTTATTACTGTAATGTGTTACCGTTTGTTTTCCCAAATAAATAAATTAAAATAATTACTGAAGTTATAACGAACCAATTACATTGCTATAACGTGTTTAGTAAGAAACTGCTCTGGGATAAGAGGAGGAGACATACGTTACCAACCATGCATCTTTTTAATACCACAGAAAAAAATCAATCTTTGAGACGTCGTCTTACGACACCATGTGAAATCAAACACCAAAAGTTAATAACCATCCTTTTCTAATTCCAGGCAACGGCACGATAGATTTCCCCGAATTCCTGACGATGATGGCCCGCAAAATGAAGGACACGGACAGCGAGGAGGAAATCCGTGAAGCGTTCCGCGTCTTCGACAAGGACGGCAACGGGTTCATATCGGCCGCCGAGCTGCGCCACGTCATGACCAACCTCGGCGAGAAGCTCACCGACGAGGAGGTCGACGAGATGATCCGCGAGGCCGACATCGACGGCGACGGACAAGTCAATTACGAGGGTCAGTACACACGCATCTCCCGCTTAGCCTGCACTCTACACGGCCTACACGCCACGCCGATACGGCGCTCCAGGAACAAGCGTAGAATGTCGCAAGTTGGACTTCTCAGACAGACAAGACTTGTTCCTCGAATGTCAGTTAAAGCGGATATTTACTTTGCAATATTATCACTGTATTCACGATTAGTTTTTATAACGTTGTAACCGCAACCAATTCGCAGTCACTATGACGCATGACAGACCCACAAAAACGTTGTACCGTCGATTTATCAATGTGATTATTACTACCCTCTTGTGTGATAGATTATTAAATAACGATACTCGTATACGAGACTCAAGCATGTAGTATATAGTACGTGTTCACACTAACAGTTGGGTTTGCTTGTTTCCAAAAGGTCTATTTTATTCAAAAACTGACTCGCAATAAATTCTAGTCCTATATAATTATATTCACTTCGAAATTCCATGCATTTTAAGAATAGATTTACACCGATAATGCTATGTTTTATGCCAACGTAACGTTGACTATTTATTAAATCCTTGCAATGTACAATCTTACTGCAGCCGAATAGTAAGCAAACTGAACGGTCACGTGATCTGCAGTCTCACGGTTGTGGATCTCTAACGTTTGCTAGTTCAGTTTATTCAGCTTAGTTTTGAATGTGTTTAAACACGCCAAGAGTGGTATTTGGATCACTAGTTAGTATCGCTTGTTGGGTAAGCTTGCTGTCCCGTTGTGCATGGATTCAGTGTTACGATTATGGGGAGATAGCCCCGGGGCCGGTCGTACGCTCGACACAAGGCTCCACGAGCGCGCGGCGAGCATGCTGACGTGTTCTCGCACGGTCTGCTCGCCGCACGCTCTCGTCGCCATTCACTGTCCCCTGTGTGTGCAGTTTGTATTCCATCATCCGACCGAGCGTTCTCTCTCTTGCAGACTTCCATGCATTCGCCAAAATCATTTTCGATCGCGGCGACGGCAGCCGTTAGCGCACGGCCTGCTGCCACACTTGTGATATTAGTACCGTAACTAACCATAAGAAAAGACTCTACGATAAAGCTGTGATCTCGAAACGATTTCCCCTAGTAGTGTGTAGTGATCGATGCAATCAATGAGCCAACGGCCTACGTCGAGTGCGGTGCGACTATAGGTATATCCCAGTGTTAATCTGAATGGTTTGCTGCTCGTTATTAACTGTTCCTTCCCTTGGATATGTTAGCTGGTCCTGCCACTCCCGAGCTGTCCCGCCTCCCCGCCCTCTCACTCTCTCGTTGGGATCTCACACTTGACGTCTATTTACTCACTATGGCGTGGCGGATCGTCTGCAATTTTGTTCTTACCTTCCGCATGAAGGCGACAAAATTACACGCGTCCGCCTCACGGGGACATGTTGAATATTGTTTTCCTGTTGATTGGTGCATGTGTCTAATATCTGTATAGAACTCTTCCTGTAGAAATACCACCTGGTGATCCGCCCCGTTGTTCCGAGGAGGCGATAGCTTGGTCCTCCGCTTGCGCGTGCCGTGTGTCCGGTGCTTTGCTCTCTCAACCACACTTGCTTGATCACAAACACACCCCACTCACACACACACACACCACACTGAGCCAACAAACGAGCAGCAAACGACGACGCGCCGATGTGCGATCGATGCTATTATATCGATTTCTTGTACATGATTTTATAGGCTTCGCACAACACTATCGGGATATGTTCGCAGCACTGGTATCTAATCGAGTGCTTCCGCTCATCATTTATTATTACTTTATTATCAGTATTAAATATTTTTGTGGATATATCCAGAGGGTGGTATTTCACATAATCCCCTTGTAGTGGCATGATGAGGTAAAATACGGTTTATTAATGTTGTTCGTCGCTTCATCAAGTACATGCCTTGCTTTGTATATTTTCATTGTTCGCGAAGGCATATGTTTGGTGTTGACTCGATTTATTTCCTATGTTAATACCTCTAGTGGTTATCTGTCTAATAGCGGTTACATGTTTAGTGCATCTCTATTTGTCGGTTACTTTCGTTGTGTTAATATGTTTGTGTTAACATTTTATCCTAGACATGTTATGCAAAGGGTTTATGTGAAAGTTTCTCGTAAAGCTCGCAGTGCGCCGGGAGGATGACGTCACTAATGCTTGTCGTGTTTCTGTTGCAGAATTCGTCACCATGATGACGTCGAAGTGAGCCGCCGGCTAGTGTGTGTGTAAAAAGCAGAGAATTTAAATATACATTTTGTTTCATGACACACAATATTACCATCGTATTGGACCTGCATTTCTCTAGTGTTTGCGATAAATTAAATATTGTCATCGTTTCAGTTTAATGATGTACTTGTAACGTAGGGCGCCGACGACGGACGCCGGGGCGCACGGCGCATGCGCGTCTCCCGCCGTCCGTCGCCTCCGCCTTCTCTTTTTATTTAGATTTTAAAGTATTCCGTTAATTTTACTATGTAAGAAAAATTTTAACTGTAGCGGTACAAAGGGAAAACGAATAGGTGTGCGTCGCAATGTGATGGTATAAGTCTCGGGTTCGTGTCGGCTCATATTTATATTTGTGTATATCGGGCGCCCGCCGTCCTGCGTCTGCGTCTGCGTGTGTGCGTGCGTGCCTCTGGTTGCGTCGCCCCTAGTGTCTGCGGTGCTAGCGTCCCGCACCGTGCGTGCCTCTGGTTGCGTCGCCCCTAGTGTCTGCGGTGCTAGCGTCCCGCACCGTGCGTGCCTCTGGTTGCGTCGCCCCTAGTGTCAGCGGTGCTAGCGTCCCGCACCGTGCGTGCCTCTGGTTGCGTCGCCCCTAGTGTCTGCGGTGCTAGCGTCCCGCACCTTTCCGATACATTTTAATGTAAATTTTTTTCAAGTATGAGATATTTATAAAGTACGTGAGGAATAAAAGTTTAAAAAATCCCAAAAAAATATAGTGTACCCGGCGGACGGCCTCGGCCTCCGCTCCACTCCGTGTACATTATGATCGTAATAAATGTTTAAATTTAACTAACTCAGTAAACGAATAAATTAGATTTATTGGTACTGCATTAATTGTATCTGTAAATGACTTGATAAATATTATATTTCTATTGTTGGTGAAACTAATTCTATCGAAATGGAAAGTAATCCGCTCTGTTATTCTCTTACCACATTTGATTCATTCTGTTATTAAATTTTACAAAAGACATACTGAAAATAAATGTTTCTTCATTTTTAGGTCAATAAGCATCGGTGTTTCATTTCGCTCCCGTTGATTTGAGTTTCTGTTAGACATTTAAAAATCTCAGAGCTGTTTAGCAGATTTCAGAATCTAGTTCGATATGGAAAATTTGATTATAGAGTGGCTAAGCGATCTCTAGCCAGTGGTCGAGAATTTTATGAATAAGGCTCGGTGCAAATGTACCAACGACCACAGCCACAGGTGTTCGGAAGCCGCCACGTTTCTATTGCTGTATAGATCAGGGGGGTGACCATAAGCTCTTAGAGTAAGGTTATTTTGAGATCGCGTAAGTGACAGATGTATACAAGTCATATACATCTCCTCCCTTGCACACTCGAAATGACCTTACTCTAAGAGCTTATGGTCACCCCCAGAATGTAAATCCCAAATAGCGGGACGTAATTGGATTGCCGATATGAAAGTATTGATAGGTATCCATTGAGGCGTCGTCGTGCTCCTTGGTGACGCGTACGATGCGTTGGACGCCTAACTGCGCGGGGTTAGAGAAGCGCGTTAGTGGCAGGCGTCTTGTGTGGCCCGCAGCGACCACAAGTGGCGAGTCGCGGACACTGCTATAGCGAGTGGCCGCCACTGTCTACACGTGTGCGGTGGGTCTATACAAAATATATGAAAAGTGTGAAGTCGCTGTCGCTGGTCACCGGTGGCAGTGGTCGGTGGCCTGTTTTGCGCCGAGCCTAAGGCTATATAATTATGACCTCGCACTTCCCTAATCCTGTATTATTATATTCGTGTAATCTGATGAGAGACGCACTGTATGTTTGTAAGAACACGCTGTGATATGCTCGATTTTCTTAATGTATGTGACATGTGAAACTTATAACGATAAAGATCTCATTGACATTAAATTTTGTATATTTGAAGAGATAGTCCTTTTAATTAAGTTAGGAACCGTGCATTTTCAGAATAATCTATCAGCCATTGTAGTAGTAAAATATTTTTTGCAAACGGATGTGTGCTTCCGAGATTATCTATACAACGTGTAATAGAATTAAAGCAAAACCAGAAAAGGGGTCTAGCGAGTGTATCTTTCTATTAGACAATAATTTTTGCAATCGGATCGTTGCTGTACAAAATGTTTAACAGATTCAAAAGCAAAACCTAAAAGGGATTATAAAAATCATTATGAACAACTGCGGGACCAAAGCTAAGCTCGCGAATGCTGTTTGTAGATTTTGTCGATTTATGATGTTTTATGTAAGTAACTAACTTCCTATGGGGTAGTTAATTTTTTTTCGCGGTTTTACGGTTGGTTCCGTACTAAAAGTTGCTCATAATGAAGAGTTGCATCTCTAAAATCTGCCAACCAGGACAAGAAGCGTGAAAACCTCGGACATTTGAACAGAGTATTTTTGTTACATATTCAGTAGAATAAAATATTGTTTTGATGGTTATAAATCAACATTTTATTTATTTTTACTTTTTAAACAAAATGTAGTTTTAGTATTTTTTTGTTATTTTGAGCTTGGCTTTGTTCCCACAGTTGTTCATAATGATTTTTATAATCCCTTTTAGGTTTTGCTTTTATTCTGTTAAACATATTGTACAAAAAAAAAAATCGGTCGGATTTGAAGACTTTCAAAACCCGGACTACAAATAAAAACCCTACAAAAGGCTGTTGAAAATCCATTCAACCAATCACATAACGCGTGCTTGAAAATTCGTCACATTAACTCTGCGATTATTTTGAGCTAGGAAACGCGGGTTAGTGTACTCTTGAGCATTGAATACCTGCTCCATAGGGAGAAGTCTTTATTTCGCCAGATAGTCCATTAAAGTATGTGAGATATACACTTTCGGAAAATGATTTTATTTTCTTATCTGCTCGCCACTTCATAAAGTCATTGTATGTATTTAAATAACGTATCTTAGTTGAATTGAAATTTTTGGCAAAAAAATTTCGATAACTGTATTTTCCTCGTCTTAGTCGAATCTGGGGTCTACATTTCAGAATCACAACTCGTTTTTAATAAAATATTAGTCTTAATACGAGATTTCGATACAGCTTACAGAGTAAGTATCCCTGCAAATTATATGGTATATTTAAAATTTTATCTATGGAACACACTGCCACGGGCGGACGCGCTTAGTTTTTTTTATATTTTACACTAGCCGTTTATACACTCGCAAGATCGCAGATTTTTTTCTTAATTAGGTATGTTAGATTTTTTACAGCCGACTGTCTAACAAAATTTAGTTCTATTTTTAAAATTTATTCTCACCCTTGTGAAAGAAGCAATTACTATGAGTCTTTCCCTCCCAAAGTTGGTAAGTAGTGTCTTCCACCCGCTACTCGGATCAAATAAACACTACTCTACTACTACCGAGTATGAGACATGAAAAAGTGAAGTTTTGTAAATCGGCGAAATGTAGTTAGATAAAATAATACATATACTACATCATACTTCGATGATTTGAAAATATATCAAATAATGCATGTAGCTAGCAAAAAAGACATCGGTCAATAGTTTTCGGTAAAATGAAATTCGAACAAGAAAAAATCGTAAAAGGGATCTGTGTGATCTGTTATCTTTGTTTTCTGTCTGATTACTTTGTTCCTAACTTTATGTATTTTCCTTACGTTAAAGACACTTCTCTCCTTTGCACTTGGTGTTGTGATCCTTTGTTTTGCTTTTGTTGTGTATATCCAATTTTGGCAGCCATACAGTAGACAAGGCAGTATACAGGTGTCTAATACCGTTTTCTTAGGGTTTATCGAGTAGTCTCCTTTTAGAATTTCTTTGAGTGACCAGGCTATGATTGTTCTTTTTTCAACAACAACTTCTTTAAACAATTTAGGTGTCAGGGTCCCCTGTCTGACTCCTCTTTCGGTATTAATTGCATCACCTCTAGATTAGCATGACATTCCTGTTGTTAATGTATTTTATAATATTTATATATTTCGAATACTACAGTAAAGCATTTGACAGCATATGCCACAACTCTGGATATCACAAAAAAAAAACATGTAATGCCTGTGCTACACGGTTGCCGACCAAGGCAAAAACCAAGGTCACCTTGGTTTGAAGCGGGGGGGGGGCGATGCCGGCTACACCACGATAATGATATCTAACAGTATTCTATCTTCATACAAACGTCGAGAACGCGAGTCGTATCTACGCGCCTCGAGTTCAGCCAACCAACACTATACACTGCAGTCACGAACGGTGTAGGTAATGGTTTTGTAAGCAGTAAGTGTGCGATTTGTGAATATTTGAATGAAATAAGTAGGTACAAGTACTTACATAATACGGCAGAGAGCAATTATAGACTATTGTGCTGTTTTTGGTTGCTTGAATTCTTCTATAACGCAACCAGAGATATTTTTTTTTTAATTACCTGTAATCTCCGTAAGGCAAGATTATAAAAAAAAATATTTATACCTAACCTACTGGTACGTAATTTGTTTATTTCTTTTTTAATAAGTAATAGTTCGCTTTTTTAAATTCCTGGATTCATAAATAAATAAGTGGATAGGGCAGGATAGGGTGATAAAGTTACACACGAGTGACCTACCTAAGCTCGGGTTAACAAAAACTAGTAGGTAGTTTCCTAGGCTAGGCTATCTACTTATGTCCTTAGCTACTTACAAGTATTATTGAATTAGATGAAATATCATTATGAAGTGATTACCTATGAGATTTATAGTAGGTACCTACCTAGTATGATTTATATAAATATAATAAAAAATATATTAATCACCTCAGATTAGAGAAAAGAAACTGAGATATTTACTATCACAAAACTAGAAAGAAACTCAAGTAGATAGAGACGGATAGCCCTTACGCGTGTTTACGTGACGTGTGCTTGTAGGCACTTATTTCAAAGACAGGGACGAGTCACAATACTGTTAGACATCTTACCGTGGCTACACTGGGCTACACTGTTTAAAACAAGCTCCAAACCTCAATATTATGTTTAGATCGCTGCGCATAGAGGACGTATTTATGCTCGTACCGTACTTTCATTACAACGACGTCATGGCGCCTTGCCGATCAAAACTAAACTAAACTCTAATCTGACATATCTTCTCACTAATATTATAAATGCGAAAGTTTAGATGGATGTGTGTCTGTTTGTTGCTCAACCAAGCTAAAATAGCTGAACGGATCAGGATGATATTTGCCACAGAGATAGATTATAGTCTGGAATAGCAGACAGGGATCTTTTCATCCTGGTATAATGTTCCCTTGGTTAAGAAATCATCTTTCATGCGGGCGAAGCCGCTGGCAGAAGCTAGTATATTTAATATAGGTACTTTTTAAATTAATAGAATAAACTTAAAAAAAATATCCCATGCATTTTTTTCCAGTTGAGTCTTTATATGCCGTCATGCTACCCAGACACCCCATCATCTATTTTACCGTTTATAAATTCATATCACAATTGTACGCAATGTGTATCGAATTAGTACATACAAAAAAATAAGTACCTAAGAGGAGATTGCCTTTCTCCATACAAAAACATTCTGCTGTTTTCTTCGTGGATAATGCCTCTAAAGCAATGATTTTTCCCATAAAATCAAGGTCTAATTAATACGTGCCCCTAACATATCTTTTTTTTCGAAAACAAACACTAAAAGAAATATGACAACCCAAAAACCCGTAAAAAATGCCGTTTTGACCGTAATGTTCAAGTTAAGTTTTTAACATAAAACAGAATGATAAGCATAGATAAATTTTTACTCTAAATTTTGATATACCTAAAAATGTTTTAGATCAGTCCAGAATTGAAGAAGAAAACAGCGGAATACGAAACGTCTTTTGGTCAAGGTTTTTGTAGTAAAATCAGCCTGTGCTGCAGTTGTCCCTTTCGCAATTTACGGGAGGATGTTGGAGGTGAAGGAGGGTAAGACTTAAGACGGAACCACACTTACGTGTCGCGACGCCTTCTGACGCAGTTGATTGGCTACAAAACTCGTTGCGTTATGACGTAGGCTGGAACAGAGTCGTTTGATTGGTGGATCTCGCGCCACGCCACGCCACGCCACTACACGTAAGTTTGTTTCCGACTTTACGTGGGGTGGCGTGTCGTGGCACCTTCCGACGCTACTTTTTTGTAGGTAAAATCAGCCTGTGCTGCAGTTGTCCCTTTCGCAATTTACGGGAGGATGTTGGAGGTGAAGGAGGGTAAGACTTAAGACGGAACCACACTTACATGTCGCGACGCCTTCTGACGCAGTTGATTGGCTACAAAACTCGTTGCGTTATGACGTAGGCTGGAACAGAGTCGTTTGATTGGTGGATCCCGCGCCACACCACGCCACGACACGTAAGTGAGGTTCCGACTTTACACGTACACTGATAGGGAAGTGGTAGTTGTCGATATTGTTATCGATACTCTAGTGATATAAACCGATGTCGATATTTAAACTATACAATGATTTTATTTATTAAATCGTGCGACTGTAAGTATAACTTTTTATTGTTGAAGGCACTTGTTGAATGATTATCTTAAGCGTGTATAAGAACTGGAAAGTGCAGTTGCGAATGCACTATCACAAGTTGTTAGGAAAATTAAGCCAGGGTCCAGAATAATGCTAGGTACAGACCAACCGAACGAACTAACAAATGTTGTTGAAAAGAAATCGCTGATTTTTGTTATTATAGACTAGCTGACCCGTCGAACTTCGTTCCGACTAACAAATTTCTAAAATAAAAGATTTTTTCTGAAATAAACGTAGCCAAAGTTACTCCTTATTACATCAGCTACCTGCCAATAAAAGTCCCGTCAAAATCGGTCCAGCCATTTCAGAGATTAGCCGGAACAAACAGACAGACAAAAATTGTAAAATTTGTTATTTTGGTGTATGTACCGTATATATATATTCATATACATGTAGTAAAAACGGTTACTTCAATATTACAAACAGACATTCCAATTTTATTTATATGTATAGATAGGCTCGCGCTTGAAAACTATCTCACCTGATGGTAAGCGTTGATGTGGTCGACGGTGTAGCATACTTGCCTAGAAGTAACTTCACTCTTGACTTAAAGAACCTCCGAGATGTTTTTCTTTATTATCGCCTGCCCGAGCTAATTTCAAATTGGATCTGATTTTCATTAGTTTTAAGACTCTTGAATTTGTCAGACGGTTTCTAGCTTTCGTATGGGATCGAAGCATACTATCATGATTGTTTTCAGTATGTCTAATCCTAAAAAATAGTATAAGTATGATATACCTACATATGACTTCACTGAAATGGTGAAGAGCAGTGGTGGCCCAGCGGTAACCGCCCCGACCTACGTATCGCAGGTCGTGAGTTGGAACCCAGGCAGGCGCTATACTTTGTGTAAATTATTTCATCACCATTGCTCTTAAAACGGTGAAGGAAAACATCGTGAGGACACCGGCATGCCCTAGAAGTCCTAAAACCAAAAGTTTGAATACGTGTGACATCATCACCAACCCGCACTGGGCCCGCTTGGTGGATTAAGGCCTATTACCTCTCTCACAGAGAGGATGCCTGTGTCCCAGCAGTGGGAACATTATGAGGCTGATGATATGATGTGAAAATGGTAAATGATTTTAATATTAGCCTTTTCACTAAATTTTTAGCCGACTGCCGAAGGAAGTTAATGTGTTTATCAGTCTATGTATGTATGTTTGTTCCTATGTGGTGGTCTAGAGAACAAACGCGCTGGCCGATTTTGAAGATTCTTACGTCAATCGTTCGTCTTGATTGAACCTGCGAGTGTCACTGGCTACATTAAAATTTAAAAATAGATAAATGGCGGTTATTTTTTTTCTTCGAAGCCCATCGTGTGGAGTATCAAAACAAAGGGTTTTAAGAGGTGATTTCAATAATATATTACACCATATGTTTAAGAATACCTAATTCTAAAAAACAAATTAACTAAAAAGTTATAAATAAAAAAAATATAAAAAAATTCATAAAACCAGGCTGCTTAAAAAGCTAACTAAAAGACGTAAATAAGAAGAAAATCTTGCTGTGCAGTCGGAGGATACATCTGGTGTTGGTCAGCCAGCTCTCGCATATGTATCCTCCGACTGTACAGCATGATTATCTCCTTGTTTACGTCTTTTTATCAAAGTAATACGTAATCAATTTACGGCCCATGTGGTCGTGGTTTTAAACCGTTTTAAGTTATTTAAAAACAGGTTTTAAACCACGGATTTTGATTTAAAACGGTTTATTTACAACTATAGTCGCACTGCTGGGCAAAGACCCCCTCTCTTCCTTTTGCGCACACATCTATCACTGCCATAACAGGCCAGTTCTTCCGGTAAGAATAAATTTCATCTTACCTTCGTCTTGGTCTTATACATATTACTAGTTAAGATTTAAACCAAATAATACCAATTTATCGCAATATAAACATATATTATTACACAATTTGAAAAACACAACAAATCCACACAACAATGTACACAATTCATCAATGTAGAGTATTTATATCATTTGATTATATTCTTAAAACGTATTGTTGTGAACTCTTCAGCTTAAGCTATTGTTCATCAAAATAATCACAAACAAAAAGAAAGGTAGGTACGGCTTAAAATTTAACGGCACTTGTGCTTCGTAAGCGCAGAAGTCGGCGGGATCGGAGCACAAGGCGAGCGTCTGCGTCTGTGCACTTGAATCCCATTACACTCTGGCCGAACCGGGCACGATGGAAGACATGCTTGCCCAGGGCCTGGTTGTGGACACGGTCTAGGATATGGTTGTCCAGGGCCAGGTGGCGGACAGGGTGGAGGAATAGGGTGCGCAGGGCAAGGTGGAGGACACGGTGGAGGATATGGTTGCTCAGGGCCTGGTTGCGGACAGGGTGGAGGAAGTGGTTGCGCAGGGCAAGGTGGAGGAAGTCGTTGCCCAGGGCAAGGTGAAGGACACGGTGGAGGAATAGGGTGCGCAGGGCCAGGTGGCGGGCAAGGTGGAGAGACTGGTTGCGCAGGGCAAGGTGGAGGACACGGTCTAGGATATGGTTGTCCAGGGCCTGGTTGCGGACAGGGTGGAGGAAGTGGTTGCGCAGGGCATGGTGGAGGAAGTCGTTGTCCAGGGTAAGGTGGAGGACACGGTCTAGGATATGGTTGCCCAGGGCCTGGTTGCGGACAAGGTGGAGGAAGTGGTTGCGCAGGGCAAGGTGGAGGACACGGTCTAGGATATAGTTGCCCAGGGCCTGGTTGCGGACAGGGTTGAGGAAGGGGTTGCGCAGGGCGAGGTGGAGAGAGTGGTTGCGCAGGGCAAGGTGGAGGACACGGTCTAGGATATGTTTGTCCAGGGCCTGGTTGCGGACAGGGTGGAGGAAGTGGTCGCGCAGGGCAAGGTGGAGGATATGGTTGCCCAGGGCCTGGTTGCGGACAGGGTGGAGGAAGTGGTTGCGCAGGGCAAGGTGGAGGACACGGTCTAGGATATGGTTGCCCAGGACCTGGTTGCGGACAGGGTTGAGGAAGTGGTTGCGCAGGGCAAGGTGGAGGACACGGTGGAGGATATGGTTGCCCAGGGCCTGGTTGCGGACAGGGTGGAGGAAGTGGTTGCGCAGGGCAAGGTGAAGGAAGTCGTTGTCCAGGGCAAGGTGGAGGACACGGTCTAGGATATGGTTGCCCAGGCCCTGGTTGCGGACAGGGTGGAGGAAGTGGTTGCGCAGGGCAAGGTGGAGGACAAGGTCTAGGATATCGTTGCCCAGGGCCTGGTTTAGGAAGTGGTTGCGCAGGCCATGGTGGAGGAAGTCGTTGTCCAGGGCAAGGTGGAGGACACGGACTAGGATATGGTTGCCCAGGGCCTGGTTGCGGACAGGGTGGAGGAAGTGGTTGCGCAGGGCAAGGTGAAGGAAGTCGTTGTCCAGGGCAAGGTGGAGAACACGGTCTAGGATATGGTTGCCCAGGCCCTGGTTGCGGACAGGGTGGAGGAAGTGGTTGCGCAGGGCAAGGTGGAGGAAGTCGTTGTCCAGGGCAAGGTGGAGGACACGGACTAGGATATGGTTGCCCAGGGCCTGGTTGCGGACAGGGTGGAGGAAGTGGTTGCGCAGGGTAAGGTGGAGGACACGGTCTAGGATATGGTTGCCCAGGGCCTGGTTGCGGACAGGGTGGAGGAATAGGGTGCGTAGGGCAAGGTGGCGGGGAAGGTGGAGGAAGTGGTTGCGCAGGGCAAGGTGGAGGAAGTCGTTGCCCAGGGTAAGGTGGAGGACACGGTCTAGGAAATGATTGCCCAGGGCCTGGTTGCGGACAGGGTGGTGGAAGCGGTTGCGCAGGGCAAGGTGGAGGACACGGTCTAGGATATGATTGTCCAGTGCCAGGTGGCGGACAGGGTAGAGGAAGTGGTTGCGCAGGGCAAGGTGGAGGACACGGTCTAGTATATGGTTGCCCAGGGCCTGGTTGCGGACAGGGTGGTGGACACGGTTTAGGATATGGTTGCCCAGGGCCTGGTTGCGGACAGGGTGGAGAAAGTGGTTGCGCAGGGCATGGTGGAGGACACGGTCTAGGATATGATTGTCCAGTGCCAGGTGGCGGACAGGGTAGAGGAAGTGGTTGCGCAGGGCAAGGTGGAGGACACGGTCTAGGATATGGTTGCCCAGGACCTGGTTGCGGACAGGGTGGAGGACACGGTTTAGGATATGGTTGTCCAGGGCCTGGTTGCGGAAGTGGTTGCGCAGGCCATGGTGGAGGAAGTCGTTGCCCAGGGCAAGGTGGAGGACACGGTCTAGGATATGGTTGTCCAGGGCCTGGTTGCGGACAGGGTGGAGGAAGTGGTTGCGCAGGGCATGGTGGAGGACACGGTCTAGGATATGATTGTCCAGTGCCAGGTGGCGGACAGGGTAGAGGAAGTGGTTGCGCAGGGCAAGGTGGAGGACACGGTCTAGGATATGGTTGCCCAGGACCTGTTTGCGGACAGGGTGGAGGACGCGGTTTAGGATATGGTTGCCCAGGGCCTGGTTGCGGACAGGGTGGAGAAAGTGGTTGCGCAGGGCATGGTGAAGGAAGTCGTTGCCCAGGGCAAGGTGGAGGACACGGTCTAGGATATGGTTGTCCAGGGCCTGGTTGCGGACAGGGTGGAGGAAGTGGTTGCGCAGGGCAAGGTGGAGGACACGCTCTAGGATATGGTTGCCCAGGACCTGGTTGTGGACAGGGTTGAGGAAGTGGTTGCGCAGGGCAAGGTGGAGGACACGGTGGAGGATATGGTTGCTCAGGGCCTGGTTGCGGACAGGGTGGACGAAGTGGTTGCGCAGGGCAAGGTGGAGGAAGTCGTTGTCCAGGGCAAGGTGGAGGACACGGTCTAGGATATGCTTGCCCAGGCCCTGGTTGCGGACAGGGTGGAGGAAGTGGTTGCGCAGGGCAAGGTGGAGGACAAGGTCTAGGATATGGTTGCCCAGGGCCTGGTTGCGGACAGGGTTGAGGAAGTGGTTGCGCAGGGCATGGTAGAGGAAGTCGTTGTCCAGGGCAAGGTGGAGGACACGGACTAGGATATGGTTGCCCAGGGCCTGGTTGCGGACAGGGTGGAGGAAGTGGTTGCGCAGGGTAAGGTGGAGGACACGGTCTAGGATATGGTTGCCCAGGGCCTGGTTGCGGACAGGGTGGTGGAAGTGGTTGCGCAGGGCAAGGTGGATGACACGGTCTAGGATATGATTGTCCAGTGCCAGGTGGCGGACAGGGTAGAGGAAGTGGTTGCGCAGGGCAAGGTGGAGGACACGGTCTAGGATATGGTTGTCCAGTGCTAGGTGGCGGACAGGGTGGAGGAATAGGGTGCGCAGGGCAAGGTGGAGGCGTTTGAACACATGGGCCAGATGGTTGTGGTTGACATGGCGATTGGCTACATGGGTCAGATGGTTGTGGTTGACATGGCGATTGGCCACATGGGTCAGATGATTGTGGTTGACATGGCGGTTGGCCACATGGGTCAGCTGGTTGTGGTTGACGTGGCGTTTGGCCACATGGGTCAGATGGGTGTGGTTGACATGGCGATTGGCTACATGGGTCAGATGGTTGTGGTTGCCATGGCGATTGGCCATATGGGTCAGATGGTTGTGGTTGACATGGCGGTTGGCCACATGGGTCAGCTGGTTGTGGTTGACGTGGCGTTTGGCCACATGGGTCAGATGGTTGTGGTTGACATGGCGATTGGCTACATGGGTCAGATGGTTGTGGTTGACATGGCGATTGACCAAGTTGTGGACATGGCGATAGGCTGGGTGGCCCGCAAGGAGGAGGACATGGTGGCTCACATGTCTGACATCTGGCTATTGCTATCTGTTGGATCATAACAGCGAGCGTCCGGGTGGGTCGGCCCGTCATACGGTGCGTGTCCAGGTACGGCGGAGCGCCCGAGTGCGCCACCTTGCCAACGCCTGTGATGTCCATGTGCACCCAGTCGCCGCAGATGAAGTTCTGGAACATAATAATTATGGTTAGGCATCAGGAATGCATAAACCATTATCTTTTTCTGAAAACAATTGTAATTGAAAAAAAATGGGATGTACACTATGTAATTGAAAAAAAATGGAATACTATCTCGAAAGCTTAACGGGATAGCAGGAACAGAAATAGTACTTGTTTTGAAGCCAGTGCTCCCATGGTCATAGAGTAAATATAACTTATACGCACATTCTTATACAGTATAAGAATGTGCGGGCTTCAAGGATGAGGACTATTTATCACTGACTCGGTAAAATACCTACCTTTTTTTTTTATTTATTTACTCAAAATCAGTATAGCAACAACATACAAAAGGTCTGCCAAACTGCAAAACAGTTTGTCGGCAGTTGTTCTCGTTTCACAATATTAAAATACTAACAAAACTTCAATTTTATAGTAAACAAAGTGCAAAAAAAAAAGAAAATAAGAAAAAGAAAGTAAGGCTACAGAAAAAAGGACATTTTCACATTTTATTTTCACATTTTACACCCATGGACAATGTCATGGACATTCCCATAGTCCATAGATACAAAGTTAACTATGGGCACAATGAGAGGTAGTGTTTTTTAAGAACATTTTTGAGTTGGTCTTTAGATTTGACATGCGATATCAATTTTGGGGGTAGCTCATTCACCAACGTCGGTACTATATACCTCCTTGTGCGCTTACCAAAGTAGTTTCTGACTTTAGGAACAGCAAGTGTCTTCTTTTTTGATAAGCGAGTTGGGTACATATACCTACGTTCCTCCTTGTGATTTTCGTTATTTAATTGTTCATTCAAGATATTAACCTTGGTTTTAAAGTGGACCGGAAGTAATTTACAAATTTTGAACAGCTTTTCATAATTTTGATTCAGGCTTTTTTTCGTTTTTTTATCTACAAGTAGTTTAAGTAGCCTTATTTGCAGGATATTGATTTTATTTAAGTGTGTAGGGAACGTAAGGCCATATCCACCCAACCCGTATTCAATAACTGAGTCAGCCATCGCATAGTATAAAGTACTTATACAATACTTTTCTGTTGACAGCATGTTTAAGTGTCTTTAATTTACCCAGAATGGATCGTAGCTTATTGCAAACGTTGTTGACATGCAGATTCCATGTGAATGTGTTATCTATTACTAATCCTAGGTACTTATAAGATGTGACTGTTTCTAAGTATGAGCATTGACCGTTCAGTTTGTTGTTATGCAGACATTCGTACGAATGACCGTTCACTCGCACTGTCCACAAATTATTTTTATGATACGGAGAGAGAATGGTCATGCACTTAGTTTTAGTTATGTTGATTATAATGCCATTATCATGTGCCCACTGAACTACACTGTCAAAATCGCTTTGCATAGTTTGCTTTATTGCGTCAATATTATTATGACTATAAACCAGGCAAGTATCATCAGCATACATAAATGCCTTACATTTTTTTAAAACGTTAGACATGCTGTTAACGTGCATAATATATCCCAATGGCCCATATACTGAACCGGTCGGAACTCCGTATTGAATGTCGCCCCGTACACTTTCAGTTCCACTGACACATACTTTAAGTGACCTTTGGTGTCGGTACTTGCTAAACCATGCGTTCATAGGGCTCATAATGCCACATTCATTCATAGCCTGCAGCAAGCCGCCGTGGTCTAATGTATCAAATGCTTTTTTGAAGTCTATAAATATAACCATAACTATTTTTTTTTCGTTAAGTTGGTCTGTAAATTTCTCTAGTGCAGTGGCAGTACTTCTATTGATTCTAAAACCGTGTTGGACATCGTTTAAGATAATATTGTTTTCTAAAAAGAGAGTGAGTTGTTTAACTATAATTTTTTCGACAATTTTATTAACTGAATTAAGTATTGCTATAGGTCTATAATTACAATAATCCTGATGGGATCCCTGTTTATATATAGGCCTTACTATAGACTTTTTAAGTTCTGCTGGATATTCAGATTTTTTAAAACTACTATTGATAAAATGAGCTATTACTGGACTAATCTGTTCTTTAATATGTTTTAAATCTTTAATCCTAATACCATTCGACCCCGGCGACTTGCCGCAGTCTATTTTTTCAATTACAGATTGTACGTCTTTTGGTAGGACCTTTTTCAATCTAAAACTTACATTACAGTCATTTACATAACTCATCCTGTCCAAAAAATTGTGTTGACATTTATGTTTAATCATATCTACTTCTTTCGTAAAGGTTTCACAGAAATTGTTGCAGATATTTTGCAATGTTTCATTTCTAAGTAAATACTTCTCTATTACAGAATCTACTCCTAGTTTAGACCTACCAAGCCAACTATTTACATTATTCCATATTTTTCTCATGTCTCCCTTACAATTAATTATGGTTTCACGTCTACTTTTATTTTTGGCCATATTTATAAGCTTCTGTGTCTTATTTCTGCACCTAGTGTACTGTAAACGTTTGTTGTTATTTTTAGGATCACTTTTTCACTGTCTAAATAGCTTATCTTTGTCTTCTATAAGCATGCGTAACTTATCAGTAACCCACGACTGCGTTTAGCGTTTAGGGCGCACCGAGTTACCTATTTCAAAGCTTTTATAAATATCGCCAAAAATTGCGAGCATTTTTGTGTACAATTCGTTTGGGTCTTGTATTTGTAACAAAGATGACCAATCTACATTACAAAGTTTATCACTTACAGCTTTGTTGTCGTACCTCGTCTTACTCACACATGAAATGTCTCTTTCTTTGTCAATAACAGCTGAGATTCCCGTTAGATAGTGATCGGCTACCTGGCTTGTGAGCGTGTATGCGTGAACGTCGCTCGCCCCGTCACTCACATTTCGTATGAAGACGTGATCGATGCATGACGCCACTCGCTTCTGTCCGACAACCGCCTCGCGAGTTATGTCATGAATGCCGCAGTGAAGTCCCAGATCTGCTAACGAGTTTAAATATCTATTTGCCGAAGAATCCAGTGCACTCTCTAACAAGTTAATGTTGCAGTCCCCTACTAATATAATATCAGTGTCCATAGGTAGCGCTTGAATAATATTTTCTACTTCTTTTGTAAATATTCCTTTATTTGTGTGTGGTGGCCTGTAGATTACCAATAGATAAGAGTTGTAATCATTCTTAGCAAGGTGGCCGTATATCAACTCAAACGACGATGCATTATAGTTTTGTAGTGGACTGTACTGTAGACTATTTTTCACATAAACAAGTATGCCTCCTCCTCGTTTTTTTTCTCTGGTTTGTGAAAACATATTGAAGCTATCGATCGTGTACATGGAGACTTCATCCTGTCTAATATTTATTTCTGTGAGACACAACACATCCAGTTGATTCAAAATCTTTTGCAGAAGTACCTTCAACTGATTGAAATGTTTTCTTATGGAACATATGTTAATGTGTATGATTTGTATTTTAGTTTCATTTGTTGTTACGTAGGTAGACCATGTATTAATATCTGTAAATTTTATATAAGTAATCTATCCTGTAGTTGTGATTGTAGATCAAAGTTTATATCACCATGATGTAGTTTGATTGAAAACACTATTGTTTAACAGTTCGACATGATATTGATATCGTTTTAGATATTGTCTTTTTGAATATATGTTTCTATGTCACCCTCATTCCGAATATGGTAGATTTTTTTGTCAATATCGTTTTTTTTTATTAGAATTTTGGCATCCTGGAACCATATATATTTATAGGTTTCTTTGAGCTTTGTCTTTGTCGCCCAAAATAGTTGCCTGTTTTGCCGGGTTACATGCTCATTTATTTCTCATTTAAAATCATATGGTTTGTAATGAGTGATTTTCGACTTTTAAGCCATTCCCCTCTCGCCACTTTTGTACGCAGTGTCACAACTATGGGCCGAACCTCTTTCCTTTCGGATCCTACCCTCCATGCACTTTCAATTTCAGTTTTATCTATTTTTAAGATCTCAGCACATTTTTTTACCACATCAACGGTTTTTTCACCTTCTTGCATTTTTAAATTAATTATTTCAATGTTTTTGTTTAATTCCTTCTGTTCGAGATTATCCGATTCGTTCTTCCAGTGCTTTGTTGCATTTATCTAAATTGATGTTTCGCTGTATTAGATCCTTATATCTGTTTTCCATTGCCTTGTTATTTTTGCTACAGTATCCCTTTTGAATGTCTCCATTTCATCATGCTTCGCGCTTAGAAACTGCAGTGTTTTTTCGAAATCGATATTGGACTTTTTTAAGTCGCCTATTTCGGACTTAATGACCGACATATCCTTTTGCAGCAATAACAGGCGTGAGTCTTGTTCCTCCTTTATCGAATTCAGAAGAGAATTCATGGCTTCTACCTCCTTTTGAACGGCTTTCAGTGTAACATGCAGGCTGTCAGAAGAACCAGCCTTGTGCCGTCTAGGTTCTTGAGTGATAGAAGAATCGCTATCTGATTCTGCGCGATTTTCGCGTTTCTTCTTACCCTGTCGTGTTCCGACCCATTTCGATGCAGGTGCTTGTTTACCCTTAACATCCGAAGCTGACTTCTCAGAAGACTGGGCCTACTCCAATTCCACCGATGTGGGAGTATACTGTGCCTTTGACATTGTTAGTCCTTAGTCGAATTAACACTCAGGCCAGTCACAGTGGGACAACGTAAGCTCACACACTACTTTGCACTTATTTAATAAATTCGGTACGCAATTGCACAGCGCAAGCGACACGTTCGCTCGCTCGCACGGACAACAAGAACCTACAAACCAACAAAGTAGTAACATAGGTTAAAGCATTTTTTTGTCTTATTGCAGAGTTTAAGGCTAAGTTTTGTCGCGGTCCAGGGTGGTGGGTCAATTGCCCCCGTTACCCTTTGCACAATTTGCAATAGCCCCTGTAATCAATGCTAGGTGAATTCTTGACCCTGTACCTGTTTTATAATATGTATTACTAACTGTTGCCCGCGACTTCGTCTGCGTAGTATTAGTACTTCGTATATACTATTTTTTTATATCGCTCAATAATATTACAAGTGTGTGGGCCACCTTACTTGAGAAATTATCAGTTCACCATACTAACTTCCACCCCCCTTTCCACACCCTTAAGGACGTAGGTATTCCGGTATAAAAACTATCCTATGCACTTTCCAGGGTCTCAAAATGTCTCCATGCCAAAATTCATAAAATCGGTTCAGCAGTTTAAACGTGAAAAGGTAAAAGACAGACAGATAGAATAGAGGTACTTTCGCATTTATAATATTAGTATGGATAAAGCAATAAAAAGAAACATCTGCTATTTGTATAGAAAATAATGCCGCAACTTCCCCTTAAATGCATACTGGCAGGTGCCCTACCTAATTTCGAGAAGAAGTGCATCCCAGAGAAGCTCACTTACCTTCAAAAAGGCAGCTCCAAGACATGGCGTGGCATGTCCAGAACCTTTGTTCCTCAAATCAACAGAAGGGTCATCTATAACAAAAAAGAAAATCAAATGATATGAAATATTCTGAAGGTTTTTATATTATGCAGGATAAGCTAGGAGGTGACTGACTAGTGATCTGCTTGTGGAAGTACTGCCACAGCGGGAAGCGCCAGGGCCGGTCGCCCGAGCAGGCGCCGGCTACCTGCACGGCGCGCCACGCCGCCTCCGAGTTGCTGAAGCAGCCAAACGCGCCACCACCCGTCGCCATCAGCACGCCCTCTACAGAATGACACAACAGTGCGTTAAACTTGTGGGCTAAGGCTCTGCTGCACGCACTAATTTGAATGAAGATCATTATAGCACGTTAGAAATTAAGCATCTTTTTCTTGGAATAATTTTTTTAAGGCATAAAATTGTTAAATTATAGTTTTCGCATAACTTTTTTTAGCATAATATTACTGTGGCACAATAATACTTTGGCATAATGCAAAGGTTAGCATTACTGGCATTTGGACTAATTTATTTTTGCATAATTTGGAGTTGCATAAATATTAAAGGTATAATATTAATTCGTCATAATAATTTTATAGGTAGATATTTGTACAACTAAAACCTAGGGGTAAAATGAAACTGTTCAAAACATCGCAAATTTAAATATCGATTGCATCGAAATATCGATAATTTTATACCTAAGCCTACGCCTAAGCCTACCTTTTAATTTTATACTATAATTTATCGCCCTGAAAATACTGGCTCAAAAGCACTGCCTGCACGCCCTCTATGAGGTATAATATGCAGATACTAGGCGAATGATAGCTAGGCCGAAAAAAGTGTAAGACTATCGGCCGTCACAGCACTTTTATTATGTATCCCTTGTGTCACTGTGGGTTATCAACTGAAAATCACCGCTTGTTGTTTCGACGCCCAGCAAAAGCTGAGAGTTTGTAACCCTTTTGGTATGGGCTCGCTCAGTTCAATTATTGATTGTAGCTTTTTTTTACTATTCTGCTCTGTTACTTTGTGATTGTTGCTGTTGTGTTATGTGTGTGTGTGTGTATTTGGGATTTAGAGAAAATTCTAAAAGATTGTGCATGTCTCATTTGTGAAAGCTGAAAAGTCAGTCCGGTCCTTGATCCTAGTCACGTTTTTAATTTATTATCGGGCACATTTGTGTTTAGCCAGTATTGATCATCAACCAAAGTGAAAATTTGCACATCCAGCCATTTGATCTAGCAAAACTCTGAACCCATTTCGTACGGGAATTTACACAACGTCAATTGTTCAACCACCGTATTTTGAATATTGGTCATAAGTTGTGCACCAAGTTTTACAGCGAAAGATTTGGAGATTACAGATGAAGAAAGATATACTTAATGTTAAACATTTATTTTACGACAGTTCACGAGGGTCACACAAAGAAAAAAAAACAATCTTTAAAAATAAGTGTGTGCTTTAGGCTGCACCCAAAAAGTCACGTCGGGGTCACCAATGTTGGGTCGTAAGGAGTGCCATGGTTGGAGAAGGAGTGTAAATAAAATGCCAGTATCCTGTATGATCCCCTATTCAGATGACCATGAATATTAAGCACAGTGATGATTCTTAAAGTTATAAAATAAATATTAATAATAAAATAAAATTATTTATTTATTTTACCATATAAGCACACACACATAATATACAGACAAGAAGAAGAAACAGAAAAATAGGTACATAGGTGATGCTTATTTCTATAGAAATCTCTTCCAGCATACCTGCGAAAGGAAAGATGAAAAAAAAGAGATGTAGACATAGTGTGTAGTATGTATGTGTGTGTGTATATCTTTATTTCGGACAAGTAACATCCATATGGGTTAGTAAACGAGAAACCTTATACCTATGTTAGTACACTCTTATTTTCAAAAAAAAAAAATATCTAAAGAAACTTATTTAGTAGGTATCGAGGTTGTTGTTCCGAAAGCATTTCAGAACAACATCCCCTAATAACGGAGTGTCGTATCTCCTGGCAATGGTTTTTAGGATGGAGTTGGAGCTAGCCCGCACTCTGCAGAGCAAAGAGGCAGATCTCTGACGATGGCATGGAAATCATCGACGCGAGATGCCGCGAACACACCTGATGCACTGCAGAAACGGGCCAGCCCCATCAACATCCTAAACCCGTTATTATATTGGACCCGTAAGGGGCTGATAGCCCACTGAGCGTAGTTGGTCCACAGGCTGCACGTGTAAAATATTTGACAATAAGCTTTAAAAAGTGTTATTTTTACTGGCTTGCTACACCGTGTAAACCTGCGAGCCAACATGTTACAACGGACTGCCAGCGCCGTACGTTCCCTCTCAATATCTATCCGGTCATCAAGCCTGTAGGTGACATAGTGCCCCAAATACTTGAATTGGTACAATCGCTCCAACTCATTTCCATTGAGTTTAATCGGGGACATGTATGCCGGACACTTACCACCGACAGCCCTAAAGACCAAGTACTCGCTCCTTCTGACATTGTAAATAAGGCCATGCTTCTGAGCATAGCCGTCACAACACGTCAGAAGTTCTCTAAGCGCCCTAACCGTTGGGCTCAGCAGCACCATATCGTCAGCGTAACTGATGTTATTGACACTTATGTCATCAATGCGACATCCAATTTTCTTGCTGCTGAGCTCAACGATTAGATCGTTTATATAGAGGTTAAACAACTTTGGTGATATTATCCCTCCTTGTCTAACCCCACACTCAAGTCCATACGACACAGACAGCCTATCTGCCCATCTCACACTGTTAGTCTGGTTGTTATACCCGTACTGGAAGATACGCAACAGCTCCGCTGGCACTCCCCTCTCCCGTAACTTCTCCCACAGGACATCGTAAGACACAAGGTCAAAGGCACGAGAGATATCCAAGCAGCAAGCATACACTGGTGTCCGACGTTTTGTGTAATATTGCACCGTATGTTTGAGTGCGAGAATCGCACTTTCAGTGCCAAGATCATTACGGAACCCAAACTGTGCATTGTGTTAATTTAAAAGGCTATCTAATCTTGCATCCAGCAGGCTGTCCAGCACCTTCGCGACAACAGTAGCCAAAGAGATGGGTCGATATTTTCACTTATCAGCAACGTCACCCATTTTATTTTTAACAATAGTTCGCATGAGATCACTGGGGAGGTACGAGTGACACATACAAAGTGAGTAAAACATAGCGAGTACCCTAGCCATGTGAGGACCAGCATGTTGCAAGTGCTCAATGCTTAGACCGTCGTGACCCGGGGACTTCCCTCTCGTCATCTTCTTTATAGTACTTGACACCTATTTGGCCGAAAAACGAACCAGATCAGAATCACGACAGCAGCCGTCATCGAGAACTCGCAACGAGGAGCCCAGCGGAGACTCCATTTTGAAGTGGTCCATGTTGGCGATGGTATCCGGCTGGTCAGCACCCCCGACACTCACAGGAAGGCTAGGCCTAACATCGAACTTTTTAGTAGCCTTCCAAAACTTTTGAAAGTTGTTGGCTTTACGGTGCCAAGCTATAATATCAAGCTTAATTTGTTCTTGATGATTCTGACACAACACAAGTTTGCTTTTAAACACCTTTCGTTGTTTAAAAGCAAACTTGTGTGGTGTCAGAATCGTCAAGAACAAATAACATCAAGAACATATCGTTATAGACATCACCAGAAGTTGGTTTGTTATGCCACAGCCAAAGCCGATACTTAACCCTCGCCCTGGCGTGAGCGTCTCGTACGTGCTTATTCCATCCGACAACACGGCCAACATGTATATGAGTCCGAGTTCCCACATGGCTCTGTATCGCGGCTTCCGATAAAATAGCAACAATATTGCCATACATCTCGTTCTTTCGTTTTTGTTACTGCACAGACCAAATTCTTGGGGGTAATCAATTAGCTTCAGGTTACTATTACATAACTCATAGTACATGCTTACTTGATCGCTGTCCTTTTCCCCCCAAATTACTTTATTACGAGATGTTTTATGATCATTTAACTTAGGCTTAATCTTATCCAATCTACATTCAACAAATATGGGATAGTGATCAGACCAAATCACATCGTGAACTATACCTATATCAGCAATAGTTAACCAGGCAGCTTGTGTGACGAGACAATGGTCAAGCCATCGCGCCATCGTTACAACCATGCGCGTCACTTACAAAGGTATAGTTATTCGAATGTAGCCCTAGTTTTTCAATATCCGCACATATCTACTTTTGTTCGTGACAGAAATCTAAAAGTTCACAACAAAAAGACATAGGGTGTGAGTTGAAGTCCTCGAGAATGTAAACAGTTTCAACGTTACCAGCTTCGACGATTGCACCCACTTCACCTAAACATTCGATGAATTCTGCCAGATTTTCACTAGAGTCAGTCGGCGGTATACCGCTGTTTGCCCGAATTTTATTTCCCCTTATATCATTTGCCATAATAGTCAACAGCCATAATATTATACGACGTAATATTCATTTGCCCTACTCTTATTTGCTATATTACGTCACGTGCTAGAAGCTTTGTTCCCCATAAAGTCACTTACCATAACATCATTTGTCATAATCATTGTAAGCCCTAATTATCACATGTCCTAATTATCACATGCCATAATTATCATATGCCATAACATCATTTGCCATCGCCATTGGGTATGTTACGGTTGTTATATCAGAAGAAACTGGATGCAATCGGGACTTTAGGGCACTCCGACTCGGATAGGTTAGGTTAGAAGTGGTTATTTTTTTGTAAACCACACAGAAGTAGGAGCCCCGCCAAGCGGGGCTCCGTTGACCAAGCTCACCATCAACCATGCGTAGAATATTTTAAGGTTTTTTAGGTTAATTATTATGGCATTTAAATGTTATGTCTAATAATCATTATGGCGTTTAAATATTATGTTTGATAATTATTTTGGCACTTAAAAATATGAAAAACAATACGTATGGCACTCGTATCTTATGGTATCTAAGTTTCGGGCAATTAACAGTATGTCATATGTCTTTTAGGGCAAACAAAACATTCGGGCAAATGAAATTCGGGAATATGATGATTATGGTAAACTATCGAAGAATAATCTTCGGGTAAACAATAGATAACCTCAGTCGGCATATGGACACTGAACACTATTATGCATCTGTGCCCAAGCGAAACTTTAATCGCTGTCAAACGCGCACTTACACAGCTGATAACCGTCACTGCCTCAAACGCTCGCTTACGCCACAGGATCGCAACGCCACCATACGGTTATCCCCTCAATATTCCTGCTGACGTATCAACAGCTGACTTTCCTGTGTACTCGAAATCGCTATGAATTTTGTCCAAGAAGAGGTATATCATGGGGAAGGAGCCATGTTTCCTGAAGGGCAATTATGTCAGTTGACTGACACAGACACTTAACTGCTTCAACAGACCGCTTCACTGATTTGCAGTTGAAACTGACAAATGTACTCGTATGATAATTGCTGCTCATTCGTGGTTTTACATACGTTGGAGATAAACAGTGGTACCTTGATGATGGCTGCCTTAAATTTCCCATCAGGACCTACGTGTGCTTTTCCTATCTTTCCGCGAGATGAGGGCTTCTTGCTTTTCTTATTTGTAACAATCGTCTATTTTTCCCCTACTATTTCTTTACACTTGTTACTCGCCTTCAACACATCTGCCATCGACTTACGCTCATTACTTGGCGCAGTTATTCGTGTTTAAGTTCGAGTTAATGAGATTAGAACTTACAGTAGGGGAAATGTTTTGTTAGTCGTTATACAGAATAGGGATGTTACGGAAGTGATGATAACGGAGCCGAAGTCGGAATCGGAACATTTAAATTTGTTTTATCGGAATCGGAGACAGACATTGAATAACAATGTGTTAAGAGAAAACAGTACATACATTGTTAAAGCACAAAAACAATACACCGAACTAGGCGTTGAAAAAAAACAGTAACATTAAATAAAATGTGTTTAGTAGTTAATTCAATCAAATCATTGGCTTCAAATCGACTTCCGATAACCTTCGATTTAAAAGTTTCTGAGCCGAAATCGAAGATTTAAAAACAATCGGACGTTCCGACTTTTCGGGATCGGAATCCAACCTAAGTAACAGCCCTAATACAGAACACAAGTACTTGCCTATCACGGCGCTGGGAAAAGGACTGGTCGCTAAGTCTATACGCGGGGAACATTGCATTCTGCACCGTTAGCTTTATTGTTACCTGTAGTCCCTACAGTCCATATCAACAATACAGACTATTGCTGATGCTGATCTTTAAACCTCTCAGAACATTTTAGCTAAATGTAAACATCATAAAACGTTTATTATTTTCTAACTTCCAATCCACTACTTATATTTATTGATAGATTTTCATTCCAATTATTATAATAATTAGAAATTGGAGAAAGAGTATGGAGATCAAAAGATCTCCATACGTAATACGTACGAGTAAAAGTAGCGACATCTATGACCAGGGAGGGCTTGTATGTCGACTGGCCGTACACCAGCGCATCCGCCATCATCAGCCGACCCTCCATGTCTGTGTTCTCTATCTGAAAACAGATATAAGGTCCAGATAGTAGCTATTATCATATCAGCCGGAAGACATCCACTGCTGGACATACTTCACCAGGTCGTCGGTCCACCTAGTGGAAGGCCTTCCAACGCAACGTCTTCCGGCACGGGGTCGCCACTCCAAAACTTTTCTGCCCCATCGGCTAAACCCTGAGAATAGCCTTCTCCATTGCGTCAGATTGCAGCTATGCTGCATTTGAAATAACATTAGAAATTTAAATTAACCTTTTTTACAGTTCTTTCACCCGATTTTGAGTTCTATTCCTTAAACTTAAGGATGGCAAAAGGAATAAATCCGTTATCAAAACCACGGGATCCCAGCACTAAGAAAGAAATTTTGATTCAAATAAATATCACTAGATGACGCGATATGCACCGATTTGTTTTGAATTGTGTGTAAAATTACCATTTTTTTCTGGAATTGAACATAAAATTGTATGTTCTTGTTTAATCAACTCTCATAAGCACACAATTATGGGATATTGGACTCTTAATTTAAAACTGAGGCATTCTGCTCGATTGTTTCAATTTGTATTGTAACACATTTTGGTGCAATGAATCTTTAAAAACTGTGAAAAAGTACTATAAAACAAATTTTCACTGTACTTAAAGAAAAAATATTCACGAACTGAGTAAACCATTTTACTTGCATGTCGGTGCTAACACCATCTATCTATCGCCGTGGAACGGAACCGAACGCGTTCGATATACAAAAAATGATCAGTATAATCAGACGAAAAACGTTAGTTAAGTTGGCACGGTTTCTTTGTATGGAATGAGGCATCTGTATGCTAGTATTATATGATCTGTGCCAAAACGAACTGTTTGCTACAGCTACTATTTGTTATGCTGTAAGGACATGCCTTGCCGATCTTAATATGACTGTCGCCGGTGCAATAAGACGTCACGTTTAGCAAACTAAGCTATTATATTCTGTTACGAAGTAATTTTATGTGTATGCCTGAGACATTAATAAACCTAACTCCGGAATGAACACTTATTTCCGTCAATCACCTTGACTACACTAACAGCCGGTTTCCCAGTTCTCGATTATCGGGCTGTTAACGTAATCGACGAATAATCGCCGGTTAATTCTACTTTCAGTTTCTCAACACCAAGTGTGACAAGCGGTTGACAATTTGTCACATTTGAGAAAAATCTCGAATTAACCACATATTACAGCAGTTTTGGGTTTCTGAGAACCATTTTCAATGTTAATCTCTTGTCAACGAGACTAATTTATAATTGTTAGATATTGGTCGATTATTCGCAGATTAAAATTAATGTTATGATTTTAAATGCTTATATTACGATAAAAAATAATAGGGGTCTGCGAAATCTTTGGTATCGGTTCAGTTATAAAAAATATTTTAATTAGATCAATTATAGTTGATTACCAAGATTTAAAAAAAAAATAGGTCATTACAAACTTTTTAAATTAATTAAATTATAAAAACTTGACACAATTATTATCAAAAATAAATTTTTGTATGTAAATAAAAATAAAATACAAAACTGTTACTGATCTGGGAATTGACAATTCCTCACACGCATTAACCCATTAATATTAATGCTAATTTTTATCCGTGGTGCTAGGCAACTGGGCTTATCCCAGCTGTAAACGACCCATTGTACCTATTGGTCTTGTTTGTTCTGTCTTCTGCTTGATATGGAGGGAAGTGGAAATTAATGTTGACTGTACCTTGTACCATGTATTAGTCATGGGATGGGTTACCATCGCCACATACATTTTGGTCACTCATCCTTAAGTCACCCGCTAGGTTAAACAACATCTACCAAGGTCACCCATCTTAAAACAATTAACCGAAAAAAAAACTGGTCACCCATCCAAATACTGACCTTGGTAAGTGCTGCTTATTCTGCATGATAGCATGCGTTATCTGCTGTGATTGGTTGAATAAGTTTTCAACAGCCAATCACAGCAGATAACGCGTGCTTGACAATTTGTCACATTAATTCTGCGATAATGTTGAGCTGGGAAACTGAGGTTACTACTTTTATCTAAGGGAAATTTCTGTTGCAATCCGATATTGGGGCACGTAATGCCAATTTCTCTCACTAGGTGGCACACTGCATCAGGAAGAGAAATAAAACCAGCCAAGCGCAAGTCGGACTCGCGCACGAAGGGTTCCGTACCATTATCGCAAAAAACGGCAATAAAATTACGTTTGTTGTATGGGAGCCCCACTTAAATATGAATTTTATTCTCTTTTCACTATTTTTTGTTATAGCAGCAACAGAAATACATCATCTGTGAAAATTTCAACTGTCTAGCTATCACGGTTCATGAGTTACAGCCTGGTGACAGACAGACAGTCAGACGGACCGCGGATTCTAAGCAATAGGGTCCCGTTTATTACCCTTTGGGTACGGAACCCTAAAAACGGCTCCCATCATACGCACGCTAATACTATGCATGTTAACTTTTTGGTTTTGTTATAACCTAGGATCTGAATAGGTACAAAGGAAGTAACATAGAGTGGATAATCGGGATAATGATCGTGACGATTAGACTATTGACCGACGCAATTTCGGCAAATAATATAGTGGTCTGAAATCATTCAACTCAAACACTGGCAAACCTCCATTTTTATTTAACACGCTTTTATTAGCTTGGTATGCATGTATCTATGTAAAGGAATCTTTGAACGTATTTTCACCCACTTCAAAACGTCGGCTTAATATGAAAATTTGCACACTTATCAAGTACCGATGACAATGCAATAATTTAAAAAGTCTGTCCCATTATCCTTACCAGGATCTACAGGATTGGCGATTGAACTAAAAAGTAAAAATAGATATTAGTTAAAAAAAAAAACGAAAAAACGCGCTTTAATAGAAAACCAAACTACTCGTAAAAAGTAGAAAATAATTTTCAATAAATTTAAATTAGGAATATTGTGATTAACAAAAAAAAAATATTTTACTGTAAAAAGCGTGGGGTGCTTTTAAGATATATTCAAAAATACTCTAATTTTACCAATATATGTCAATAAAATATTATAACAATTGACATCAAGCCCCCCACGCTTTATTCCTCATTGTCTGTCGAAAAATCGGCTGTTATTCTAATAAGTATTTAGTACGTTATTTGGTATACCTCTCATATTTTTTTATTGGGGGGAATCTCCAAACGCTCACCAACGGAAGGTTATGTCTGACTCCAGCCGACTAAAACCCCACAGTTCCTACGGCAACCATGAGTCGGGGGCTCCCGGTCCGGAGCTCAACTGGTGCGTCTCTCACCTGTATGGACAGTCCGTTGAGTGCGTGCACGACGTCGCCGACCTTCATGCACTGCCCGCTCACCATGTTCTCACAGATTGGGATCACCCCGGACACGTTTATGGGCAACTGTAATCAAACTACATTATTTATGACCATAGATGAGTGTTGATCATCTCTCGCTATTGTGTAACTATGTATATTTTACATGGTTTTGGTAGCCCTTTTCCACCAGAGCTTTGCTAAGCCTGACTAAGCCCTTAGGACTGGCTATGAAATGCGGCCTAACTTAAGCCTGGCTATGAAATGCGGCCTACCATAAGCTAGGCTATGAAATGCAGTCTACCTTGAGTCTGGCTACGAAATGCGGCCTCCTTAATTATGGCTATGAAATGCGGCCCATCATAAGCCAGCCTATGAAATGCAATCTACCTTGAGTCTGGCTATGAAATGCTGCCTCCTTAATTATGGCTATGAAATGCGGCCTATCTTAAGCCAGGCTATGAAATGCGGCCTCCTTAAGTCGGGCTATAAAATGCGGCCTATCTTAAGCTTGGCTATGAAAGGTGGCCTACCTTAAATCTGGTTATGAATTGCGGCCTAATTTTAGTCTGGCCATGAAATGCGGCCTACCTTAAACCTGTCTATGAAATGTGACTTACCATAAATTTGGCTATGACATACGGCCTATCTTAAGCTAAGCTATGAAATGCGGCCTATCTTAAGCCAGGCTATGAATTGCGGCATACCTTAAGCCTGGCTATGAAATGCGGCCTACCTTAAGCCGGGCTATGATCTCGAAGGCGGCCAGCACGACGGCGGCGCCGGCCATGCTGCCACGGTTCTCCGACATGGAGTGGCACTCCTTCAGGCACAGACCGCCGCTGTACAGAATTTACAACATGGTTATGATACAGCTTTGCGCTTTTATCATCTGCAAGCGTTAGAGAATGATTAATTCAACACTTCGAACATCGATCGGGATGGACAAGCGTTACCAGCTGTAGAAGTACTCCAGGAACATGGGCGTGTCGCACGAACCCTTGAACAATAAGTGATACATGTCGAAGGTAACCCCCTTAGCAGCCAGCAGCACGGGCGGCTGTTGGGGGGCGGCGCCCCTGTAGGAGCTCTCCAGGAACATGGGCGTGTCGCTCGAACCCTTGAACAATAAGTGATACCTGTCGAAGGTGACTCGCTTAGCCGCTAGCAGCACGGGCGGCTGGTTGGGGCCGGCGCCCCTGTAGGAGAACTCCAGGAACATGGGCGTGTCTCTCGAACCCTTGAACAATAAGTGATACCTTCGAAGGTGACCCCCTTAGCCGCCAGCAGCACGGGCGGCTGGTTGGGCCGGCGCCCCTGTAGGAGCACTCCAGGAACATGGGCGTGTCGCACGAACCCTTGAACAATAAGTTATACCTTCGAAGGTGGCCCCCTTAGCCGCCAGCAGCACGGACGGCTGGTTGGGGCCGGCGCCCCTGTAGGAGCACTCCAGGAACATGGGCGTGTTGCACGAACCCATGAACAATAAGTGATACCTATCGAAGGTAACCCCCTTAGCCACCAGCAGCACGGGCGGCTGGTTGGGGCCGGCGCCTCTGTAGGAGCACTCCAGGAAAATGGTCGTGCGCACGAACCCTTGAACAATAAGTGATACCTGTCGAAGGTGACCCCCTTAGCCGCCAGCAGCACGGGCGGCTGGTTGGGGCCGGCGCCCCTGTAGGAGCACTCCAGGAACATGGGCGTGTCGCACGATCCCTTGGCCACGGCGAGGAAGGCACGCATGCTCTGCGCCTCGATCCACTCGCGGTCGTGTGCCTCTACCTCCACGCCCAGGTGGCACAGTGTGTCCAGGGCCGCCTGCGAGTTAAATGAACTAGTTAAACAACATGAGTTTTTGACCCAAGGCCGTCTCTGACTGTGAGGAGTGGGCTGTATCAAATCAATTATGAACGCCTAGGACCATAAGACACCGGTTTCTTATAACTGTAGATACAAAATTCTGCTCATTTAGAGCTCTTTTTTAAGTTTAAACCTTGTCTAAGTGGCAAGTGCGGTAAATTTAGATTCTTTTTCAAATTATGAGGTATTGAATATGAAAAGTTAGGTGATATTCTTAAAAGGGATAGTGATATTTGTCCTGCTTAAATCTCTCTTTTTCTTACTAGAATCATGATGACTAAGAGGTCGTCATATGATGTGTCAATACCATTTCATTTATTTAATACGAGCTGACCCGGCAAACGTTGTTTTGCCATAAAAACATCAAACATTCATTTTTTAAATACCTTGTATTTTTATCCTACCTACCCTACTTACCCCTACCCTACCTACCTACCTGCCTACCATACCTACCTACCTACCTACCCTACCCTATCTAACTACCCTACCTACCTACCAACCTACCCTACCTACCTACCTAACTACCCTACCTACCTACCTTCCTACCTTACCTAACTACCCATTTTTTTTGTTTTCAAACCTTCCCTGTATTCTGGCGAACAAAACAAAAAAAGAATTATTCAAATCGGTGCTACCGTTTTTGAGTTTTAGCGAGACTAACGAACAGCAATTGATTTTTATATTGTATATAGATGGTAGGTAGGTTACAGAGGTCGTAATATGATGTGTCAATACCATTTCATTATCGCAATGGAATAATGATGGCATTAATAGACACTTCAAAATACGGCCCCAACCTAAAGGCAGCTCGGAATACTCCGCGAGTCGCTGCGTATTATAAGTAAATGCATGTGACAGCGGGGTGAGGGGCGGGGTTTTACGTAGCGAAAAGCGAAATTCACAGAAGGCATTAACTTGGAATTAACCTATAAAGAGATTGTTAGATACCTGGCACAGGTCCACCGGAGTCATCTTGTTAGCGGGCATGTCGGACAGGCATCGCGCCCAGTTCTGCGCGCGCGCACGGACGGAGCCCTCGAGCCACAGCTCGGAGACCTCAACTGTATGCGTCCCACCGCCGTACGCGCACACCTTGCACGGGGGCTTGCACTCTTCCGTTTTGAACACGTCAAACCTATTTATAAGAATCCGAGAAAATTACATCTAAATGCATTGAATTCCTGGGAGGGAATTCTCATTAAGAGAAGTCCTAAAGCGACTCCCGAGTCTGGATCCGAAGCAGTCAGGGCCTCACAACATATATCCCTGTGTTGTATGTCCCAGATTGCTTCGTTTCGTTTATATTTATAGCTATTTACACATTCGAAAATTAATACATTTTCAACCGACTTCAAAAAAGAGGAGGTTCTCAATTCGACTGTATTTTTGTTACACGATTACTCAGAAGTACTCAGAACCGATTTTGATGATTCTCTTTTTATTTAAAAGCTGGTGCTCGTCATGTGGTCCTATTTATAGTAAGTAAGATCTGACGAGTAGTTTTTTAAGTTATCCTTTAAATGCGTATACTTTTTAACAACAAAATTAAACAGACTTCTAAAACAAAACACTACAAAGCGAAAAAAAACTTTCTTTTAGGAAGTAGGTGAAAAAAACGAAAAACAGAACGAAATACAGTATAATTTCGGGATTGAACAATTTCAATTTTCATTCAGCGGCTTAGATATGCTGAATTTTGTTCCTCTTTTGCATACTAGGGTATCTCCTCAGATAAACGTCCTATGGATCTCGTTTTGTAGCAGCTTTGCTGCAAAACGGGGTCCCCGATAACATACAGAACTACTACTCGGTCAAATAACTGTGCACTTAGCGCTATAACGTCACTTTGACGTTCGACTCTCGCTGTTAGCGCACGAGGTGATAACGTGGCGCCGCGCGGGAAGGTTCGAGTGACTACGGGGCGCTGCGCGGATAGGCACGAGAGATCACGGGGCGCCGCGCGGGTAGGCGGGAGTAGGATCGATGTGCACAGTTATTTTAACCGTGCTGTAAGCAGAGTGTTGAGCCTACCCCCAGGCTGCGAGCTCAGCGGCCTCGGCGGCAGCATCAGGCGCAGTGCCGCAGTCCACGTCAATAGACACACAGCCGCGCTCCTTAAGTAACTTCACGCCCGCGCCCACGCCCCAGCGGAGGTTCTCCTGGAGATCATAAGCTTAGTGTTAACCTTTTGTGTCGGATGATACAGCATACTAGCATGCATAAAAAAAGTACTCGAAATGTCATCCGAACCTGATAGGTTCGAACTGCAGTATCTATGCTACCACTTACGACCTACAAATACGACCCTTTCGTCATACAAATCCTGAAATAATTAATGATTGAATAAATAATTAATCCTGATATAATTTTAAAGTTCGTTGTGCGATTTGAACATATACGTCCATCAGACATTTGCCCACGAGGCTGTATGTAGCCAAGTTGACAATCTACAATCGATAACGCTAGAAAACGAATCAATGTAGGTATGGAAATAAAACATCCTGAACGTTAAGTCACGTGGTCAGACCATACAAATAGAAGGCGTTAACGATTGTAGAAAGAGATTCGATACGAAACGTTTGTAACTTGGCTATAGGGGGGCTGATACTACAACCGTCTCGTCCGAGGATTCTACCGTTTCAATGGAGGATGCGGAACTTTACACACTGCTCCACCGGTGTAGTGCTAGACACAGGTATTGCCTCAGAATGACTTGAAGTCATCGCCAAATATTTATCTCTTTCTCTCAGTTATAGGTAGACTCAAACTTCATGGCGGCTCAGAACACGAGGGGAATCGATGCGCTGTGGCAAATTTATGTGATACCGGAAGTGCGGTAAGGGGTATAGCCCATTTGAAAGAGTACCTTACAGCCGCCATTGAACTTGTATTATTATATTATCTGTGACATAGTACGCGCTTGATTGATTAAAAGGGACATTCAGGGACATTAGTCACTTGAAACAATTGTTTTTTTTTAAGGGTTCCGTAACCAAAGAGTAAAAACGGGACCCAATTAGTAAGACTCCACTGTCCGTCTGTCAGGCTGTATCTCATGAACCATGATTGCTAGACTGTTGAAATTTTCACAGATGATGAATTTCTGTTGCTGCTATAACAACAAATACTAAAAACAGACCAAAATAAATATTTAAGTGGGGCTCCCATATAAAAAACGTGATTCCTTTGCCGTTTTTTGCGATAATGGCACGGAACTCTTCGTGCGCGAGTCCTACTCGCACTTGGCCGGTTTTTATTGTGTCTGCTAATTAGCACCCAAAGGGATAAAACCTATGTAGTTCTTGTAAGGACTGCAAAGGCATGACTTTTAATGACTGATTTAATTTTAACTGTAAACTAATCGTCCGTTTATATAAATGGTATGGTGGGTATTGGTATGCGGTATGTAAAATTTTATTATTTTTACATCTACCTACTTCATTATGATGTTACTTTTGATAACTTCAAAATAGTCTGACATTTGTTTTTGTCATTGGTTGAGACAGAAAGTAAATTACTTAATCAATCAAAAATAGACCTTACACTTCAAAACCTTTTCATTGATTAAAGAATCTAACGAGATCGACATGGCGAAACATTGTAAGTAGGTCGGTTCATACTTTTTTGTAAGTCCTTATGTAGGTCACATACATAATAATATTCATATAACGTCTGGTCTGACCACGTGACATATTGCATAAATCCACTCAACATGGAACATAAAAGTTATGACGATTGAAATGAAATGAAATGAGTTATGAAATGAAATGTCAAGATGGAACGTTGCAACCAACAAGGTGACGCCGGTTAAACCAATCAAGCGACTCTGTTTCAGCCTACGTTATAACACAAAGAGTTTTGTAGCCAAATAACTGAATCAGAAGGCGCCACGCCACGCCACGCCACTTAAGTGTGTTTCCGTCCTCAGTCGAGCTTTTTATTTGATCTGAGAGCTCGACTGACAAGCTAAGGCGTAGTTTTAACCGGCGTCACCTTGGTGTTTGCAACGTTCCATCTTGACTTTATGATTAATCTGAGCCTTTGACCATAAATGACCTAACGGAGCACTGAAGACTTTACTAATAGGTACCAATTTAAAAACATTAAGGTAGTTCTATACTTAAGTAAGTTCGTGTATAATTTGTTGGAGACCAAATCACCGTAACCACTGCACCTATTTGTAAAATGCTTTTTTTATCTTTGGAAAGCTACTTAGCTACATTATTGCATGATGGGCATAGGATATGCTGATATATAACCTGTGCAAAGCCGGGACAGGTCGCTAATTAAGCTAAAGGTAGTCTGGTACACTGTCAGCGATAACACCATTTTTTTTTCTAAATGAGATATTTCTATTTTGGTGTACCTACCTACAATAAAGTATATTCTATTCTAACTAAATAAAACGAGTATGTTTTTCTCTACTAACCCTGGCTTCATCAAGCGACTCAAGCGGGTCGTAACAAGCTTCACTCGGCCCTATGCAAGTGATGGCCACTGAAGAATACTCCAATATTTCGGTTATTGCGAAGGACTTGCCACACTTCAGCTCGCATGCCAGTCTGAAACATTAAACAACATATGATTATGCACAACTAAGAGTTGTTAAGCAAGCTTGCTTGCAAAAAGCTCGCCGTGGGTAATCAAGTTTGGTATTTATTGCTAAAACAATAATGTTCATAATATATGTCTTTGGCAGAGAAAAGACAGTTCCAACACCGAAATGATTGACATTCTATGTAGGTAATCCCCTAGGGCAAAGCCATTTTGGCACCAACCCAACAACGTAATATTGCAGCTGGACTGGCACTGATGGCCTTCATCATTGTGATAATAAAGTACATGTACAAAGGCGAGCTTAACTCAATGCTGAGTTCTCTTACAGGAAACCCTAGAGTGACAGAGAAAGTTGACAACTATGGAGCGCAGACATCCAGTGTAAAATTAAAATAACCTATGACGAATTAAAATAAAACATAATATACTTACATAAATACATACATATACATACTAATATTATGTCATTGTGCAAGGAAATGATCCTTAATCTTCCTCTTGAAGACCTCCAGAGAAGGGCTGTCGCGTAGGGAGTGTGGGAGAGAGTACCAGAGACGCACTGCTGTAGCAGAGAAGGAGCCATCATAGCGGCTGGAAGTATGTCGCGGAGGATGAAGGAGAAGAGAAGTGGCAGTGCGACAGGTTTTATCTCTCGGCACGAGGTATTCAAAGCGTTCACGAAGGTATTGAGGAGAATTAAGATTGTGTAGGATAGTATTGAGAAGGGATAGGATATGGATATCTCGACGACGCCGAATCGGCAGCCACTTCAATCGGTTCCGAAACTCCGACACATGATAGTATTTGCGGAAGCCAAATATAAAGCGGATGCACAAGTTCTGCAGTCGCTCGAGTTTATTGAGGAGTACCTCCATTGCATTTAGAATAGGCCTTGTCAATACCAAGTTTGTAACCAACCCATTATAACTTCTACTACTCCAATAATAATAATTTTAGCCTAGTTGGAGAAGCTAGCAATAATAAAACTGGTTTTAAAGACAGTTTGTGAAAAAAAAACAAACCAAAAGACGTACCTAATGATTAAAAAGCTGTTTAGGTGCATTAAAAACTTACGTATTTAGCTGCTGTGATATTTTGCCTCCACACTTTTGATCTACCTCTTGTCCAGATGGCGTTAGTTGTAATTGCTTATTATTTTCATAACAGCAGATAACACAACCTCTCTGTAAAGTTAACTTTAAGATTTGGCAGTTATTCTTAGAGTCCTAAACCTCTTAGCATAGCTTTGAAAACCCTCTGCTTGTAAAACATTAACATGTTTTCAAAATATTAATCCCTTAGTAGGCATGAATAAAGGCTACAACATTACTCGTTAGAATAATTAGGTTTATATTACTATTTATTTATGTATTCTTTATAGAAGTTCAGAACCAATTACAATACTAAAGATTGATATGCCTTTTTTGCCTTCTAAGTATACTGTTGCCTGGATCCAATTTTAATTAAAAAAATAAAAAGTGTAAGTACTTGATTTACCTTCTCTGCTGTTCCATATCCGGAATTGCATGTTCTTGTAACATTGCCAAAATTTAGTCTTCTAAATAATATTCTAACACTTGGAAATAATTTTGTAAATCTCATAATGATCAAAAAAACAAAAAAAATGAATGTAATTTCATACTTTAATTTATTTATATAAAAATATAAACCAACTAGATTGGTACAAAAATTAGGTTTGAATGTGGAATTTAGCCTATAAGGCAATTTAAAAGTATAACACATAAAGAAATAGGTACATTGTAAGTGTCTTACAAATTCAAACAGCTTTTTTAAATATAATAAATAATTTTTAAAATGATTTTCAGCTACTGATTAAGAAGTAGCAGTAGCATGAAAGTTTGATAATATTGACTCCCAAATGATCAAGCATGTCTGTTACAATACGGATGCTACTCACATCTGTGCTTTGATAGGACTTCAAAAAAATCAGTCTATAATCATCATTTTAAAGGAATTTACTAATAATTATAGCTAGCTAAATCAAGTGTTAGCTACCCATCTATCTTCTAGCACCAAATATTTTAAAAGAAGATGTTTTTGGCACATGTCTAATTGTCAGAGATATCCTGGTTTCTCTAGGTACAGTGATATGCCTGACATATTTATCTGAACACATGTTTATGTTTACTATTGATGCATCCAGTAAGTCCTCCTTTAGCTCTTCTATGCAATGCAAATAACGAGTGTAAAGCTTCTCTTGTAATATCAACAAACTTCTTGGTTCAAGTAAAAAGGAGAATGCAGGTTTTGTATTAATAGTGTTATCTTCAGATGGTTCAAGAAACTTTAAAACTATATGAGATCCAGCAGATATTGTAGTTATAGTAGGATAGAATAGTGATCCATCAAGATGTGGCATGATGCCCTGTCCTGGCAAGTACTCATTGACTAACACGTGGTTGGGCCTATTACCATCCATGACTTTCAGACTATGTATTTTCTCCAGGTATTTATCCAGCCATTGTGGTATCGCCTCGGCTATCATGCCCTTATTGTGAGGTATGCCGCCCCAGTTCTGCAATCTTCTGTTTGAAAGTTGAGTCCATTTTGGCTTTGGTGCTGCATAAATACTTGACAATATTCCCTTTTCTTCAATTGGCGTAATAAACTCTGATATGTAGTAGGCAGTCTCTGGAGCCTGTAGATAAAACAATGCTCAAATAATCGCTGCAAAGATAAGATTACGTTGCCAGTGACTAAACCTTTAAACCTGACTTTGTATGAATTGATACTTACCGTAACAACTCTGTGGTCTTCTAAATTATAATCAAAAGAATTCATTTTCAACTAGTTCCAACTGTATTTTTACTAAGAAATGATCTGTAAAATTATGAATTTGTGGTGGAATTTGGTTTGTTTTGTAGACAAGTGATTTGACGTTTTTCATGTAAACAAATGAACGTCAGACTTCAAAAAGTTCTTATTTTTTATTTATTTAACGACCATGGATACAAGTCCTTAACGTCAAAAAGTTTCAACGTAATGTTGCTGCTACACGCGGTATTTTTCAGAAAAATAATCAAAATATTTTATTTTGGCATATTATAATGTTAATATTGAGATTCGAAAAATCTTGTACTGTGTACTGTTATTAACTTTCAGAATAATAAGAAATGTTTACTTTGTTTAGTTCGAAAGATCTCGCACTGTAATTAAACGTAAATTTTTAGAGGTTACCACTATAAAAAAAAACGCAGTGACAATCTACGAAGTTAAATGCGTTTCGTTTACAACAGTTCATTACACTATTCCACGTATTTGTGGCAGATAAATTAATTGGAAATCGCGTTGTGTTCTTTTTCTTGCTTGATTAAAAATGTGAAAATAAATAAATACTAAAATACAGTGAAAGTTTAACATTTTCCATAAATTTGTTAGGAACGTGTTTCATTTACACACGACCTTTCGAAGCAGTAACAAAACATATACAGCTAATCTTTTTTGACAGAAGCGTACAGAAGATAAAAATGTTATTTGTTAATAATTTTTTTGTAAATATTTGTTAAATGAGCAATTGTAGAATGTGATCATAATGGGCGGTTGCATAGGAATAACTAGAAGTGGTAGCGGCCCTATAGAAGAGTCTTCGGCTACCGTGTCTCGGCCTAATTCAGGTGGGGTAAGCGATCATCTGTCTCCGTGGAGACGTCGAGTGCGTGTTCTCATAACTCTTTGTTGTAGGCGGCCTGAGGAAGAACCAGTCGCTGTGCCACGAGACCATACGATGGAAATCAGATGTGCCATTGACAGAGGGACAGTTACGTAGCAAAAGAGATGAGTTTTGGGACACAGCGCCGGCGTTCGAAGGACGCAAGGAGATCTGGGACGCGCTGCGGGCGGCCGCCGTCGCCGCTGAGGCGATGGACTTCCAGCTAGCGCAGGCGATACTGGACGGAGCCAGTGTGTCGGTGCCCAATGGTTACCTCACAGAGTGCTATGACGAATGGGGCACAAGATACCAGGTACTCACTTTGTTTTACCCCTAGCTGGCACTAGCGTGGCTTTAAGCGCATAATCCTCAGCCTCATTTCAATTTTATATTCTGTATTATCAAGTTCGATTGACCTTCAGCACAGTCCTATCTAAGGGTAACATTTTATATATTGTTGTGAGTTATTATTAGGTACAAAATAACAATTTGCCTACACTTTGAACATCAAGTATGATATCTTATTTACTTTTACTGAAGAAAACTAATAACCTAATGCCCTTGTATTTGTCAAACATGCAATTAACAACAAACAACAGCTTTTTCCTCATAATTTTGACTAACTAAAATTCTGAATAGAATTATGTAGAAACCTAATTTTTATGTATATATGTGAGTTTGTTTCCTGTTGGACCTTTTTTGATGCTGTTTATATTTGGTTCCTCATCAACAAACAATGCAGCATTATCCTCAAGGATGCGATAGCAAGTTGTATAGTTTGAATAACTGATTAAAATCTTTCATTTTGGGATTACCAAAATAATTGTTAATAAGGCCTACATTTTAGAGGATTAATTATGCCTTGTTGTAGTCTACCTAAACCTACCTTCCTGTAGTCTTTACTTGATGAATTTATTTATTTATCTCAGTATCCATTAGCAATGCTATGCATGCATTTTGCATTCCAAGACTTCAATTTATTCAATTGTCTTCATTTAACTTCTTAAATTCACTGTACACAGCAAATGTGCAACTTATTATATGATAGGCCAGGAATTTTTATTTATTTCACAGAACAAACCACCAAAATTTAATCACAATCAGATCAATGGTTTAGGAATGCATAGATGACAAACATACAAACATGAATTTTTATTTATTAAGATTATTTTTGCCACTCAAAGCTGTGTGATAGTCATTTCTACAGCTTGAAATACTTATATTAATTCCTGGGTTATAGTAACACCACACAATACTGGTGAGTCTTAACTAGTTGGTTGCCAGACAATAGACACAATAGAAAATGTATTTTTTGAGATCACAGATAACTGGAGCGGCAGTAAACCTGTTTATAAAGGGTTTGTGGATTCAGGTAGTTGCTTCATGTAAAATAATAATTCAGCTGCAACAGGTTACAGTGGAAGTCCACCCCAACATAGTTGATACAGTGCTAGGCTAATTATGATTATAACGTCCTGTAATAATCAGCATAAAAACTGTCTGCTTTTATCTTCTTGCTGTTTAACTCACTCGTTACGTTATGTGTTTACTTCTTCTATACTTTCTGTAACTCTTATGGTGTACATAATAAAGAGTATTCTATTCTATTCTATTCTAACTCACTCGTTAAATGCAACAAAAAACAACAACAAATCAATCAACAAAATCTGGATTAATCTTGTCTGACTCAACCTCTGTGCAAAATTCTAGATCTACTATGAGCAAGATTTGAGCCAATAGTAAAAGTGGCTTACATTCATGAATACTTCCCCCCTGATATATGGCAGATTTATTCAAGGTTATCATGTATGCATTGATTTCCTGCACAGGTCCCAATATACTGCCTATCACCACCTATAAACATGGTGAAGGAAGCGAGCGGGCGCGACTCCCCGGCGGAGTGGTCGGAGCCGGTGGAGGGCGGCACGGAAGTGTCGCTGCGCCTGCGCCTGTCCAGCACCTGCAAGGACGTGGATCTAGCCGTGTACTCCCGACACACTGTTGCACAGTGCAAGAATAAATTACATGTGAGTTGCTTTCTTTATTTATTTACATGCACTCTCAAAAACTGAACAGAGAAAAAAAAGTATACAGATTGAAGAGCACAGTAGTACTGCTTATTTCAATTGAAATTTCTTCCAGCAGACCTACGACAAGATACTTTATGATAGACGACAAATGATTAACGATAGACTCTTTTTAACCCTTGACTCTTGACCAGAAAAGTATTAACAAGTTTGACACGTGTCTGTTACCCATACAATGAACTAATTTTGATTAAGTTTTTTTTTACTTAGTAGTCGCGGTGTACTGTATTATTTTGAGCAGAAATCAATTATGTATTAATGGTGACAATCCTGACCTTTTGAAAAAAGATCTCAAAAAAAAAAACATGTTCTATGTAAAAATTCATCTCATCATACTGGAACCCTACTCCAACATTGTTGACAAATTTTTTTTTTTTTTTTTTATTTCAATAAGGCATGCCACAAATGATGATTAATTGATGACTCATAATCATTTACTTATCTCTTTGGCTCCTAAAAGATAAGGGACAAGCACCACGGATATGTCAATCGTATTTTAAATACAGAATTAACTTATAATCCAACATAGTTGACAAATGATGATGACTCATAATCATTTACATATCCCTTGGCTCCTCAAAGATAAGGGAGCATCACGGATATGTCGATCGTATTTTTAAATACAGAATCAAGATTAACTTGTATTAGGTGTGGTCTTTATTTAAAGCAGCCAGGGTTAAGGTTCCGGTAAAACCTTCAGTTAAATACAAACATTGCAGAAATGAATATCTTAAAAGCATAATTACCATAATGTATAGATTATTGCAAGGTCTTCACTGGGCAAACAAACTGTTTGTTAAAGATATTTATTTGTATAATTTATACAAACGAATGGGGGGGAGACCATTGCCCCAAAGTGGAACAGTTCAGACTTAATAAAAAATATATACTGCCATATTATTGCCGTGGTGAAGATGTTAAACGTACCTATGTGATGTAAACACCCTCTTAATAAATTAATACTTAGTAGTCTAGCTATTTTGCGGGAATGTCCGAAACTTAGATTTGAAGTCTAAGATTAGTGTAAACAACATGACAAGTTGATAGCAAACAGCCTTGTAATAAAACCTTGATAACGATTGGTTATGGATGTGCTAATTACCTATGTTGTTAACACCGTTTAATTAGCTGTTTGCAGTCAATATGGGTTCTCAAAGTATTTGTAACCCATACCAATTCTAAATACAAACAGAACGATAAAATCTGCTTGCAATCATAATAGTTTCAACTGTACCGTTTACGTTATTTTCTGAATATGCAGTTAATTAGTCTTTAGGAGTTTTTATTTTTTTGTGATCTCTGTTAAAATAAAGTCAGAAACCACCAATATTACACTAGTCTTGCCAAGGGATATCGTGTTACCCAATTACTGGGTTATGGAGGTCTGATAGGCAGTCAATTCATGTACAACTGCTGCTCACTCAGCTGCATCTGGTTACACTTGAACCCAACCCCAATATACCTAGTTGTGAAATTCTAGGCAGATACCACAGAATGATTGGGTCCTCTGTTATGTACTCAACATCCTAATATACTTAGGGTTGGCACAATGTTTTCTTCTTCCCTCCATCTATATTTAACTGTGCACTGTTATTATTTCAACTGTATAACCCACAATATTGCCAAACGTGTGTTCACCTTTAATTCAGCTTGACCTTATGGATTGTGTATAAATATTGTTATTCAATATTCTTTATGTAATTTATAACTGGATATTGCGATCGAGCTTGTTAGCATTCCTATAGGTTGTCAACATCTAGATTGTAGGGTAAAGTTCATTGATTAGGGGTGTGTAGTCACTATGACCATCTTAAAACTTTCATTGCACAACTGCTAGCTGTGATTCCAAGTACACTGTTACGGTATAGCGAAAAAAGAACTACACCATTATTATTTATATTATTGGTTTAGAAGGTTTTGAGAAAATCGTGGCATACCTAGGCACAGACATATACCTGTAAAATACAGAACCTCTTTTTTATATCTAATGACTTTCTGCTAAATACGTTTGCTTTATGTTTATTAACGCTATTAGTTTCTTATAAAATGTTACATTCAGACCAGTCCATAAAATAACCTCTATCATTTTACATTCAGATCAATCCATAAAATGACCTTTGTCATTTTACATTCAGACCAGTCCCTAAAATGGTCTCTTGTCATTTCTAAGTTTTAAGCTTACAGTTACTTCTCCTTCGTGACGATGATTCCTTTTTCCCATTTTCTTCGACCAATGCTCAGCCACGTTGATAGCTTTAGCGCTGGCCTCGCGAAGTTCTCTCAATGTGTAGGACTTTTTTGGATATGAGTGGCCAATCGAAGTACTCATATTGGACCAGCAGCCTAATTTCGTAAGTGAATTCGGCAAGGCAGAAGGTTTGACCGCCATCAATTGACCAATCACATGCGAAAGGAAAGTCGCGATGTTGATTTCCGTCTATGTGATGATTGTGATTGTGTGGCGATTGATGGCGGTCAAACCCTTTGCTTTGCCGAATTCTCTTACGCAATTAGGCTGCAGGTTATGCCGATAGAGGCCCACCTGTATTCGTAGGTTTAGAGATTTCCAGCTACTGAGATGAAACCACATTTCCTTACTCGGCGTTTCTGTTCTCACAAACCTGAAGACTAGATCAGAATAGTTTATGCAGTAATTAGATCCAAACCGAAACCAGAATGTAATATTTATACAACAAGTAGTAGAAAGCCAAAACAACCTGATCATTTGTGGGGAAGACTGCATAGTTTAATACAATAATAGAAGATTGATATTATTATCTGAAGATTATTGCGTCCTACTGCGGGCTACCTTTTCACACGGGTAGACCAGTCCTGTATTAGGAAACATGATACTTTTTATACAGGGATTAATGAAAAGTTTTAACGCGGGCGAAGCCTCTGGCAGAACTTGATCAAGTCATAGAAAACCTCTATTCTCAATCTATTAAACAAAGTGAAGCTCTTAGATATGACCAAAGTACCCTATTCACTATCAGCAAGTAAACATAACAATACTATATCCTACAACAAAAGCCAGTAATAAAAATATGTACATTGTACAGCGGGTCGTTCGAATACGGTCAGTGTGTGACGCAAGCGCATGCGAACGACGCGAAATTTTGCAACCATACGCGACAGCCTGCCTTCGCGTCACATTGTGTACTTTTATTTAATGATAGGGCTGCCTGCCATTTTTTCGATGGGAGGTTTTCAATTTAGATAAGTAGAGCCTATTATTCTTTGTGTTAATGATTCCTTTTTCGTTTAAGTTAAATTTTCTTCGACCATTACTCGGCCACGTCGAAAGTCTAAGCGCTGGCCTCGCAAGTGTCTCGCAAAAGGAGCAGGACAGGCGATAGGAAATCGTCTATGGAGTGGTTCCGCAGTCACATAGCGGAGTAACCCCATCTGACTAGTTTTTGTGGTCAGCGGCCCAATTGGCTTCGTAGTAGAGCCTTATAAAACTGTCAGAAATATGTTAGGATTACTTACTGGTAAAAATAATCGTGTAGCGAGATCTTTATTGTTAGTGAAATCCGTATCAAAATTTGTTGCGTGGTTTAGAGGAGGAAAGCGGAGGAACAGGCAGAGGCAGACTTTGTTTTTTTTCTATTTAGAGATGTGGATTTATATAATTCTGTTGCTTGCGACTTTGTCTGCGTAGCATTAGTACTTCGAATAGCCTATTTTTTATATCACGCAATAATATTGTAGGTTTTCAATACAAACTTCCACCCCCCTTCCCACCCCCTTAAGGATGATTTGATTTCCGGGATGAAAACTATCCTATGACCTTCCCAGGGTCTCAAATTACCTCCATACCAAATTTCATCTAAATCGGTCAGCAGTTTAAGCGTGAAAAGGTAACAGACAGACAGAGTTACTTTCGCATTTATAATATTAGTATGGATAATAGATTAGATTAATAGATATGAATTTATCAAATAGTATCGTATAAACTACGGAAATATATTCATATTTGTGGATCTATTATTCTTAGACCTTGATAAATATTCAATGTATTTGCTAATTAGTTAGATTTAAAGTTTTAACATAAAAAAAAAAAAAAATGAAAACTATCGTTAAAAAAAACCGACCAAGTGCGAGTCGGACTCACGCACGAAGAGTTCCGTACCGTTATTGCAAAAATTGGCAAAAAAGTCACGTTTGTTGTATGGGAGCCCCACTTAAATATTTATTTTATTCTGTTTTTAGTATTTGTTGTTATACCGGCAACAGAAATACATCATAAAAAACATCATAATTTCAACTGTCTAGCTATCCACGGTTCATGAGACATAGCCTGGTGACAGACGGACAGACAGACAGGAGTCTTAGTAATAGGGTTCCGTTTTTACCCTTTGGGTACGGAACTTGCTTTTATTTTGTATAATTGTTTAAGTATTTTACAATACAATCATAGCACCTTGAATATTGAAGTTCTCCTTCACATTTCAACGGTACAGCCCTGACTATATAGATGCTTATATAGTACTCTACAAAGGTCGCAGTCACCTGTTAAATGTCTTACAATTTTGGACGCCGCGACAATTACTGTCCGTTGACCTACATTAGAGGACCGTTGGAATTATGGCTAGGAATATGATTTTAATGCATTGTGCTTTCTCTTTGTGCCGGTCGAAGTTAATGACATGGACATTAGGCGCATTAGCTTATTTTATTAATGGATCTTGGCTTGCGGCCAAGGTAATGCTTGGAATGGTCGCTCTTTAGTTAGTCCGTGACTTTTTGTCCTTTTCAAATAAAGTGGTTTACTTATAATAAACAGTTCAAGCTAATACATCCTCAATATTTCTTTCGATTGACAGAATACAATTTACATATTATATCATCAACGTTAGCCCCAATTAGATGATAATAGAAGAAGGCGAATAGCTTTTTAACCGACTGGAAACGAAAAAGGATGAGGTTTTCAATTCGGAGGTTTATTATATATTTGTTTTATCATGTATGTTCGGGCATAACTCCGTCATATATAAACGGATTTGCAAAATTGTTTTTTTGTTCGAAAGAAGTTTTTTTTTTCTGAAATGGTCCCATTTAAATTAAAGATAAAGATCTGATGAAGAACTTCGGAGATATACAACAAAACTCTTCAATAAATGACGGCAAATCTCTCAGGATTGCTGCAATCGCATGTCTTTTTAGGGTTCCGAAGTCCACAAGAAACCCTTATAGTTTCGCTCTGTCCGTCTGTCCATCCGCAGCTTAGCTCAGAGACTCTTAGTACCAGAGAGTATTTGGTATACTATTAATAATTCCTACAAAGTGGTAGAATAAAATCATGAAAAAGATTTTTTTTCGGGTACCTCCTATAGAAGTAAACTGGGGATGTTTTTTTTTCTTCTATCGCAAAGTTTGGGGTATCGTTGAATAGGAATTTTTAAAATATTACGGGTCTGTTTAAAACCATACCCATTTTTCAATTCAGAGATCCGTTTGCGTAAAATTAAGATATTAATTGCAAATTTTTGTTAGAGTCAAGTGTGTCCCCATCCCCTGCCAGCGAAATGGTTGTTTTTGGCTTCACTTCTTATTCGTTTCGCTCTTGACAGAGCGGTCATGGTCACGATGAATTTTGTCCGATCGCTGGTGTTCTTGTCACTTGCCACACGATCTCTCTCCATTTGGCTCTGTTAGATGAAAGTTTAGCGCATTCATTTACTGGACCTCCTATCGCAGATTTATTTTGGTCGATCCACCTCATCAGTGACCTCCCGCTCGGCCTGTTACCGTCTACTCTGCCCTGCACCACCAGGCGCTCAATGGAGTCATAATTGCGCCTCGACACATGGTCAAAGAATTTCAGTATGCGAGACTGTACTATTGTTGATAGAAGCTGCTTAATGCCGAGTTCTTGGAGTATGGAGACGTTAGTGCGGAATTCTGTCCAAGAAATGCCAAGCATTCTTCTCCAACACCACATTTCTAGAGCATCTATCTTTTTCCGTTCCAGTTCTCGTAGCGTCCATGTCTCAGCTGCATACAAAAATATAGGAAAAACAAGCGCACGGACGAGCCTGATCTTAGTGACTTTCGTTATACTGCGATTCCTCCATATCTTCCCTAACTTATCCATTGCCTCTAGACATCGCCATTCGCCGTTTCACCACATCCACGCAACTGCCACTGCTTGCAATCATAGCGCCAAGATATATGTAAGACTGAACTACGTCACAGTAGGCAATCTGTGTCACAGCCGTCAAGTTGTTGTTGCTACGGTCCACAATCATTATTTTAGTCTTACTTTGTTTGATCTTCAATCCGAATGCAAGACTCACGCGCTCCATCTAAAGGAGAAGTTCCTCCATTTGGTCAGCACTAGTCGCAAAGAATGTTGTGTTATTAGCGTAGCGAAGGTTCGCAATTTTGTAGCCGCCAATTGCAACACCATCAGTCCAGTCTTCGAGGGTGATTCGCATAGTGAGCTCCGTGTAGATGTTAAACAAAAGGGGCGATACGATATATCCCTGGCGGACACCTGCACTGGGATGGAAGCTATCAAAAATGTGGCTATCTGTTCGCACTGATGCAGTTCCTCCTTCGTAGAGTTCTCTAAGAAGGTACACAAGATGTTTTGGTGTGCCCATTTCCAGTAGCGTCTTCCACAAGGTTGGCCATTTCACGGAGTCAAATGCTTTTGAGAAATCAACTAAATATATGTAGGTCGGCTTGTTAAATTCTCGTGCCTTCTCGATAACCTAGCGGACAATGAAAATTTGCTCTCGAGTTCCCCTCCCCTTCACAAATTCAGCTTGTTCTTGTGCGATTTCTTTCGACAGATGTGCCTTCAGCCGTTCGTTAAGGATGTGCAGCAATATTTTGCTTCCATGACTGATCAGTGCAATCAGACGGTAATTACTGCACTTTTTGGTGGAAACCTTTTTGTGGAGAGGAATGAAAACAGTGTGAGCCCATTCCGTCGGCCATTTTCCTGCCAACCATATCTTATTGCAGATGATGTTAATGCTCGAATGGTCTCAATTGGGATGGTATTAAAACCCGTAGCCTTTCCATTCTTCAAGTGCTTAATAGCAGCTCTGACTTCAGATTCAAGAATGTCTGGCTCCAGTGTATCACTATCAGGTTCTGTAGATGGACAGGCTTCCGACTGCGGATCATCAAATAGCAACTAAAACGGATTTTGGCTATGGCAGTTTCCAGTTCGGAGTAAAATCTCTCAATTACCTCGTCACTGGCAGTGCCCGTAGGTTTTTAACAAAAAAAATAAACTGACTGCTAAAGCAAAACACTACAAAGCAATTAAGAACTATGGTTTTCGAAGTCGGTGTCGAAAATCGAAAAACAATAGGTACTTACCAAAGACACCGACTTCGAAAAACAAGTAATTTTTTGCTTTGTAGTGTTTTGTTTTATAAGTAGGTTGAATTTTTTGTTAAAATGTTTTTTTACTTATTGAACTTATTTTGAGGATTCTTTTTTATTTGAAAGCTGTTGCTTCTCAGGTGGTCATATTTAAATTTGACCAAGATCTGATGAAGAACTTCGGAGATATACAACAGAACTCTTCAATAAATGACGGCAAATCTCTCGGGATTGCTGCAATCGCATGTCTGTTTATTGTTTACACCATTTCCTTTTCAAAATCGGCCTACTCGTTTGGTCTCTACACCGCCACATAGGAACAAACCTATATACAAGCCTAGACTGATAAACACATTATCCTCCTTGGCCTCGCACAGTCGGGTAAAAACTAACAAAACTTCTTCCACAATCCACAGGCTCAAGAGAACATCGAGCCGTGGCGGCAACGTTGGTTCTATGGTGGCAAACTCCTCGGCGACAGGCTGCTAATCGAGGAGGCGAAGATCACGCCAGGATACGTGGTGCAGGTTATCGTGAGCACTGATCCGCAGCCCCCAAGCTAGTCGCGAAACGAGCACCGCGCCATATTGCACCTACCAGCGTCTTTGTGGTACTTTGCATTTATTTTTAAAATCTTTTTTCCATTTTATTTATATTTGGAAGGCGACTCTGCATGGAGGTTGGATTAGAAGAAAAAAGCGAGAGAAAATGGAACACTACCTTATCTGTGGTAGGATTTGAAAATGAATGTTTCCACTCGAGATTTGCATACCCCTGCACTGTCGTACTTGTAGTTTTATTCCTATATATTCGATGTTTGTCTATTTATTTTTGTATAGGTTGTAGTTTAGTTCGGGCCATATAATACGCTTTGTGTGTGATGAATCGTAGAAAAGCACAAGCGATTGTGGCGCCCTCTGATAAGTTTTGTGACGACTAGTATTGAGGAGGTTGATACATTTCATAACTTCTGCATAGTTCATATCACGAGACCATAGTTTTATACTCAAGCTGTTATATAAATAATTCTATTGGCAAAGTGCGATATAGTGTATTGTAGCTGATTATAATAATATAGGGATTATCAATACATATTATATCAAGTCTTGCGCTGTGTCGAAGCCTTGAATATTAGGCTTATTTTTTAAAAATTTTCACACTATTGAGTCGCTCAGTAAATAAATAAATAATTTAAATTCGGCAAAATATCACAAAGACGCTCCGAAGTGAAGGAACCAGAGCAACATAATCCACGTAATAAAATAATTCTAAAGTAACGTTACAGCGTAGGTTATAATGTGTAATCAATTTGTACGGTGGCCCCTAGCTTATACAATGATGGAGTATCCATATAGAAAGGTACTAGATTATTTTTTATTTTTTAATAATAATGTTGCAGCGTAAAATTGGCTATTTAGCAATGAATACCCATTACCAACCATAAAAGGGTTGACTACATATACTTAAGCCCGGTATCTAAAACGATTACTATCGCAAAATTAACGTGCACGTAACTGCTGTGATTGTTGGACGAATTCGACCGATCATCGACCGCCGATCTCACCAGTTAATGTGATTTTGACCGTTGATAATTTTCTTCTAGAAACCTGGCAGTTACTGTACTAGAATCGCAAAGATATTTCTTTTTCTCGCCTATTTGATTGAATAATATATCAGATGAAATACCGCTGTGTTACAGATTTCTTTATTATTATCAAAGTTAGGGGCTAAATAAAGTTTTATCATGATTTGAGCGCTCAAAATCATCCCTGAGCTCGAGTAGTACCTACTAGTAGTGTCCAAGATTATTTCTGTGAACGCTTTCGATGGGGTGTCGTCTTGATATTACATTCTAATTTCTCACTTTTGATCGCCCATATAATATGTAAAACTAGCACCATTATTTATAATATGTATGAAAAAGCCACAATTTCATAAAAAGTAATCAGACATAATTTTTGTCGAACGTTACATATTGTATGGACGTTCACTCACTCAGCATACCTTATCTTTTATACTAGATTCGTATAAAATTGTTTATATTTACATAAAATGCCCCAATTGTAGTGATTAAATATATTATATGTATATTACAGTGAGAGCGATACTTTAAGGCTGTATGGTTATTACGATACACAAAATACAAGTGGAATTATATATAACAAAGGAGATATTATAGTAAATATTGATAAATACGTGTTTAAAATCGTTTGGAATTAATTAATTTATGCGATAAAAGTGTACTATTAAATTAGAGATCATATTAAAAAATATTTTTTATTAAGTTGTCTCAAAACTGGACGCCATAAGATAAAATTGTTAATAGACAATAACACGGCTCAAGATATTAATGCTTTAAGTGACCTCATAGCATCTCATCAAATTATTTATTATGGATATTAAATTAAGCGATATTCTACTGCCATTATTTTTCCTGGGAAAATCTGCTGAAACCAACATCATACTCTACTAAAAGAGTGCACACGGTTAATTTCACTTTGGTCACAGTGACGTCACTGCGCTAGGTGCACAGTTAAGTTGATCGTGTTACACGTGGGATATCGCCTTTACAATATGGTCGACTATATTAATTTATTAAATTATCTATTTATATTTAAATGACTGGAAGATTTTTATTTAATAAGGAGCTTAAATACCGGTTTTTTTATTTTTCTGATCTGTGTTCGATTCGATGTAAATTGAATGTTATATGGCTAGCAGTGTGCCATGCTTCAACAAGGAACCAATTTAAAAAAATAATTCGGGATGTCCCAATAGTTTATAATTGCTGTAATACTGTTATATGCTATGTGTAATATTACATTTAATGTCTGTAGTCTTGTTTTACGCCCTATTTAAAAATTGAAAAACGTTTTCGATCTTTGGAAACTTCTTTGGGCATAAAAGTAACATTTGAACGCAAGTATTAATCTGCCATTTACGTAGGACTGCCATCTATTGTTATGTTGTGACAATTTTCTTTATACACTTACTGAAATATTATTATACAATAATATATTTTTTTTATTTAATCGATCGCTTGGTCTTAATTTTGCATTCAAATGTGTCGTATATTTGGTGGCATGTTTATAAATTGCTTGAGCAACGGACCAGAGCTGCCTCGCGAGGCAATCTTTTATACGATCCAGAATATAAAAAGCGACCATTATTCTTGTGTTTATAACAAATATTTCGTGTCTCTCATTTCAAAGGCAGCCGTTTCGTTGCTGTTCAAAAATTCAGTGCTACAAAGATTTTTTGGCGCGCGAATGACATTGACCGAAGGGCGCTGTTGGTACCTAAACATTGAAAAATATTTTGTAAATGGTATCGAAAAAATAAGATGGCGTCATTCGATACGATTTTGGCCCCAAAAGATCATTGTACAGCTATACGCGCCAATATTTCGGTATGGCTGCTATTTTTATTCTAAGATTTTACTTGTTTTTTCGCGCGTATATTGTAGCCTGTTCATATTTTAGTATTAGATTTCGTACACGAGTTATTAAAAGCAAAATTATGATGTTATTAGTGATTCTTGGAATGTATTCTTATAATAGAAATTATTAACTTAAGTTTCGGGTTAAATTATATTTTGATATGATTGTAAGTGGACGGACATATTGTTATAGGTAAATAAATTAATCTTCGGTGTTACTTTTTTGTCACTATAATATGGTTTCTTGTAATCATTTTGATGTGTATTGCGATTATTATCTTTAGTAAAGTTTAGAAATATTCTCTGTTCGATAACTTTTGTCTTGACACAAAATATTCACAATATGCTGTAGGACTATATATTATTTAGTTATAAAAATAAATTAACTCTTTTCTTTGATATAATGGCCTTATATTATGATACTCAGTTGGACTTTGATTGAAATAAGAAACAAAAATACAAAACACAAAAAATCATATAGTAATAAAAATTGCTTTCGGATTTTCTACGATGATAAAGTCAAAAACTCACTTTAAACCTTACTCCCTTTCTTATAAGATCCTTTACCTAAAACGTGGATTCACGCGAGACACAATGGCGTTTTAATTGTTTCGGTAATTACGACACACAACCGGTTAATCGTTGCGTACATTTAAAACTGTTCCTCTTGTTATGACCGCGTCAAAATGAGTTGGCAATATTATTTTGAATTATTTTTTTCTATAAATTTAAGTGCGTATCTTACACGCTTATATTTGTAGGTATACCGTCAAAATAACCTTTATTTTCAACATTGATGGCCTAAAGCCTCTACTGACAATATTCTCACATATCGATTCAACAAATTATTAAACTTGACTTTATTTTCATCGATAATTTAGTACCGCACTATATCGATAAATTCAAATGTCGATATCGATGTTGTGATTTTTTTAAATCCCGTAGTGATATTAAATAGAGCGTCAGTAGTATTTATTTATAAATCGGAATAATTATATGTCTATTATAGTTCGTTTATTTTTTGTATTGAAATTATTGATATGGCGATATAGGTTATAGAGATATTTAAATGTTAGCAGCTACAATTTATTTGAACTGAACATATATTCTATTTTAAATCTCATTTAAAATATAATGTATTTTAAATGCCGGTAAATATAAGTTTAATATTTCGAAAATTCCTGATTTCCAAGTTTCCTTTTTAAATTAGACATTTAAATTGTAACTGCTACAAAATATACGTTATATTTCTAAATTGTAATAAGAGGATTATAACATTTTAGTACTAACTTATTAGGTTAGTTTTAGTATTTATACATAATTATTTAATAGTTAAATTGGGAAGAGGCTCGAGATATTATTTAGTTGGACAATGGTGTCTCTGCAAACATTATTCTTTAATTTCAAAGTAAAAATTTAAATATTCTAAAGATAAACATTATTAGCGAACTTCTGTTCTAGGAGACCATTACAGATAATAAATAGGTTACTTCTAGGCAAACGTGCTACACCGTCGACCACATCATCGCTTACAATCAGGTGAGTTAGTGGTCAAGCGCGATCATAACAATAATAAAAAAATACAATAACGGTAAACTCTATTTTATAAAATGTTGCAGAGTTATCATTGTCACATCCATTTCAAGATAAATTGTTTTTATTATAGAGAATCTAACAATACATTCATGTAACTCGTGCACGCTGTAGTCTACTTTATGTAAAGATATTCATGTCTATAATCGCGTTCACGACTCCCGATGTTTAACGTGTGAAAGGCTTGAACTGCAGGATATGAAACATCTCCCTTTGACACAACTCCGCCTAATAAATTCGTCTCCGAAACTTGTGTAGTTCACGCCTTATCCCACAAGACTGAAATTGCCAGTTAAAAAAAAAGTATTTGTTATCTGTGAAAAATTCCTCCTGTGTTACCATCAACAATATAGTGTTGCCTCACTTTACGCTCATATTTTTTTCAGTTATATTTAGTTTACAAATTGCAGTCGGCCATAGCTAGATTATACAATAGTCAAATACGGTTTAAACTTGTTTGATTTCGGACTAAGGAATTATGTATGGTGCTACCATTTTGTTCTCACTGATGGATTTATTTCGTACTGATTTTATGTATTTGACTATGAGGCATCATTTTCTCAGCATCGATACATGATAATCTTTTATACTAAAGTGAAGTTTTCATAGTCAAAGCAGTAAATGGTATGAAAAGGTCCGCCACAAATGATTTCTCAATTATTATATTTAACAGATACGGGTAATGTCCAAAATTATAATCTTTATTCAAATGTCATACTCACAACTTTACATATTTCCCTTGTATTTATCTTAGCACTTACCTGTTAAGACGTACAGTCAGCACCACATTTGTTATTTTGTCGCTGACTGTGCCTACCCTCTAAAATGTACCTTAAGCAATAAAATGTATTTACGTACGCAAGATATTGGAGAAATATTTATTTGATGGTTTTAAGAAATTTTCCTTAGATCATAAATCCTTATTTTTTGCTTGTAATTTAGTTTTTATACTTTGTGTGTGCACATCACACTAAATTCGCTCAATATGACAAAATAACTTCAAATTGGTATTTTTGTAGTTAACGATCAATGTTATTATGTTTTTTTTTACTCGACGCTAGATGGCGTTGTATCATTTATTTTTGCCATCTATTGTTTTAAATATATTTAAAAAAGAATTAGATATATCGAAGCTGAAATGTCCATCTGTTATCCGTAAGCCGGGTACTGCTAAATAAAACTTAGAGGCACAATAAATGCATATTATATCAAAATTGATGTGGATTTTGACGGCCGCAGAGTTTGGATCATGCCTGTATTGTTACAAGTATGTAGATAGATAGATTTATATAAAATAACAAATTCACTGCGTGTATCGTAACTCGTAAGGCTATCAAGTTGTATATTTTGAAGGCGCGCCGGCGCAAACGGCTCGACGCAACACATCTGCGATTTGTCTACACACAGTTTTGTACATAAAACAGTTTTTCAGTGTGTAAGCAATATTAGCATTTTAAATTTTCAAATAAAACACTTTGTGAATAACATTTGTTTGTGTATTGCATTTTGTGAATATCCCTGTACAACAACTTCTCTTATAAATAAGATAAAAGAAGGTCTCAGTAGTGCGGTTGGTTTTATTCGGGATCGGAGTACTGAGACTAATTTTGTCTCATTAGTTTGGTTATGACGTCAAACCAAATTGTTGATACTAAAAAGATATCCGATATAAAACAGTTGCATTGATATTAAAACAGTAGTTTATGGATGTAAACATAAAATGCGTTTATTATAATTAATAAAATAATCAAATATATTCTCTGAAATATTTGGTAAGTAGTTGAAGAAAATTTGGTAGTTGTAGGCACTTTCATAAGAATACTGAAACATATTTTCTGATGCTTCCATGGTATAATCATATACTCCGTATACTTCGCCTGGTATTCCCTTCCCAGGATGGCCTAAGACTACGTCACGATAAGTATTACCATTGATTGTCCTTTTCAGACAATTTAGATACGTTCTCATGTATTAGTATTATTTAGTATTTATTTATCTATTTAGTATATCATGTGATTCATCTTTTTAGTGTTAAATTAATTTATATATTTGTTAAGTTAAAAAATGCATTTTGCTAGGGTAATTCAATCACACAGTGGCAACACATCGAATTAACAAGTGTCATACTGACAACTCGGCATTTCATCATTTTCATCGCTATTGTCGTGTCGCTCACACCTATAGCGTTGTTTTGCTCAGCAAAATACTGTGGCTCCCAAAGATTTGTCATGAACCCGTGAACTGTGAAAGATACACAAGAAAAATTGTTAATTGTTCCGTGCTAAACTGTAAAAAAAAGAAGTATAAAAGGCGGTGTAATAAGATTTTGTCTTTTTCCAACGAAGAGGCGCTATCATATAAAAGCTATCTATAAAAGAACTGGTATGTACCGTTACTACATAATATTATTTCATTTATCTACGCGTTGTTGATTCCATAATTTAAGGCATAGTTGTATCAATACGGCTGTACGCTCGAACTTAACCTAACCTAATCAGTTTTTGACATAATTAAGACAAGTCAAGTTTTGTGGGTTTTCGTCCCGAACTAAATTAAGTTGGTCCATTTATCACGTTCATACAGACAGACGCGGCGTGTGACTTTTACAACATTTGTTTTGTCAGAGACATGGTATACCTAGACCTCATATCAAATAAAAAGTCGAGATGGAAGGTTGCAAAAAACAAGGTGACGCCGGTTAAAACTAGGCCTTGCCGTATAGAAACACAATTACACGTACAACGAAACTACGCTTTAATTTGTCAGTCGAGCTCTCAGATCAAATAAAAAACTCGACAGACAAGCTAAGGCGTAGTTTCGTTCCGTGTCTTAGTAGCTTGGTCAACCACGGTAAAGCGAAGAGGAACTCGGGGAGGGGCTGCTCGTCAGGGCTTTTGCCGACTAAGCCCGGCCAACAAGTAGGTTGCGGTGCCGCTTTGCAATAGGCGACATCGCATCTGAGGCGAGCCGCGATTTCATATGGAGGGTTGGAAAACGCGGCGGGAGAGGAGTGCCGGTATTGCGGTGCGCCGCTCTCCCTACCTTCCGCGGCATGGATGGGGTCGCCACCGTCTGATTCGAACGCGGTGGGGCCGCAGGGGAGATCCCTATCCACTGCGGCCGAAAGTGGTGGGTGGCGGGGCCACTGACCTATCCCGTCACAGGGGGACCAAGGGTGCCATACACGGGGTCGTCTGGCGCCCATGTGCTGGTTTCGGAGACGGACAGCTGCGGCGGGTTCGTGGTGAGTGCTAACGCGTGCCCATGTTCCCGCCATAAGCGGCACAGGAGGACGCCGTGGCGTTTTAGTGGGTTGGAGTCCAACATTATTGCGCTATCTCCCCGTGGTAGCATAGCATGCATAAGCATGTCCCCAGGCTAAAAAAAAATAAAATTAGTAGCGGTGCCTGTGATTGTTTTTTTTTTTTTTTGTGTCGAGGGGAAAAATCTGATTAACCCTTGTAAAGAATTGATCAAGGTTGCTGATATAATGGAGAAAGAATTTAATCAATACCACGGTCAAATTTTACTCTGATTGTTCGTGGATTTATATCCTCAAATTCATTATGAGGTAGTACTCTGTTTAGTTTTTTTTTAGTTCAAACGAGAACCTATCTACGAGTCATCATCATCTTCCTGCTCTTGCCCCATGTGTCTTTTGGTCGGCGCAACACGTTTTCTTCTTCCATACCGTCCTGTCCTCCGTCACGCCATCACTTTTTCTTTCATATCCTCACACAATTCATCCATCTTTTCTTTGGTCGTCCCCTCCCTCTCCTTCCATCCACGTTTATATTCATAACTCTTTTAGTAACATGCGTTTCATCCCTCTTCATCACATGGCACCAGGACAAACGGTTTCCTTTCAACTTTTCTGTCACCGGCGCCACTTTCAAACTTCCTATAATATATTCATTCTCAATCATCTATTCTCGTCATTTCGCACATTCATCTCAACATTCTCATCTCATTCTATCTAAGCGTGAGGAAACGAAATAAAACGATAACACATCCAATCAATTAAAAAAGAAGCAAAGTAAAAAAATACAAAAAGTATCAAACATATCAATTTATTAAAAAATTATAAAAATTGAGTGCCTATTGCATTATTTTTATCTTTTTCCCCACTAAAAATGTTTGAGAACCGTAACGCAATAGATGACGTAGTCTTAGGCCAACCACGTGACCCAGCTGTCAGTGGAAGAGAATACCATGTGTTATTATACCATGGATGCTTCCATGTTAATTGCTATTAGTCATAAAACAGTGGTAAAATAGAATAAAAATATTTTAGATAACGTTTCAGCAGCAGAAAGCAGAAACCATCTTGCAATGATACTTTAAAAACTTTTTACAAATGAAAGTTCTTTTACATCATTAACCGAACTAATGAGACAAAATTAGTCTCAGTAGTCCGGTTCCGAACAATACAACCGAACTACTGAACCTAGGGGTATTTGGTCAACAATTATGATCTTGTTCTGAAATATCTACTTTGTTGATATGAAGGGCGGGTCTATATATTTATACTCCATTTGAAATAATATTAGAGATTTAAACAATCCTTTTTACAACTTGTTCAACCAATTCTGAGAAATGGCAGCTATATTAAACAGTTGTTATTGGTAATGGGTTTATGCTTTTCTATGCCATCCTTGGGGTGAGGCCAAACGAACGTAATTTTGTGAGTTGTGAATCGCGTAAAATGCGTCGCGAAATCTACGTTGCATTCAGTTTCATCCTGAAGTCCTGTTTGTTCCACACGGCGACGCAAGAAGAGTTGTCTGCTGACTCACACACATTATTTCAGTCGAATTGCGCTCGACGTGAGGAAGGGGCGAGGGAGGCGAGACAAGCATCAGCGCCCCGTACAAACGTATAGCAACTGAAATTACGTCAGTCCGTCTGGCAGCCTAACCGAATTTCAGGTGAACGTAAGTTACGCGACTCACAACTCACAAAATTACGGTCGTTTGCCCTCACCCTTGTCTTTACGGAATAGAACAGAAAATGGGTTGAACCCCAGATGATAAAAATCCCATTTTCTTTACCATCACATCGTGATTTCATAACATCGTCGACCAAAAGAGAGTACTCGAGAAAAACCACCATAACTTAACTAGCTTATAGTTTAATTTACAATACAATAATACAGTCTGTTGTCTACTTTGGTATGTACTTGAGGAGTTTGATCTCGTGCGTCAGCCAGATGGCCAGCGACAGCAGCGCCAGCGAGCCCGACTGGTGCGATGCGGCCAGCGGCGTGGGCACGTAGTACAGCAGGGTGGCGATGCCCAGCGATACCTGCCGGCCATACAAGGATTCATATCATGCGAGGGTATGCAGAGGTTCCGTATGGTGTCGGACGTAAAGAATCTCACCATCCCATATCTTCCCGTGGGTGTCGTAAGAGGCGACTAAGGGATACACCAGAGAATGGGCAGCAGCGTTTTCTGTGCACTGTAAGAACAAACCGCGATCGCCAACCCGCCTGCCAAGCGTGGCGATTAAGGCAAGGCTTATGTACGCTGCGGCAGGTTATACAGAAGACCGGAGAGTACAATCTGCCTGTTTGCTTAGCGTTTGTGGACTACGAGAAAGCCTTCGATTCGAGGCTAGGCAATACTAGGCATCAACGTCAATGGCGAGTACATCACTCACTTTCGGTTTGCCGACGATATAGTGGTCAAAGCTGAGACCATGGAGAGCCTCAGTACAATGCTCGATGACCTCAGTAGAGCTTCCGAAAGAGTGGGTCTTAGGATGAACATGGACAAAATCAAGGTGATGTTGAATGTCAATGTAATATCCACTCCTATCAAGGTTGGAGACTCGTTGTGGACGACTATGTCTACTTAGGACAAACTAGGTAGGGCCCACTTCGAGAAAGAGGTTAACCGTCGATCCGACAAGGCTGGGCAGCGTTCGGGAAGTTGCGCGGTATCTTCTCGTCCAACTTAACACAGTGTCTCAAGACGAAAGTCTATAACCAGTGTGTTTTTCTAGTGATGACCTATGGCTCTGAGACGTGGTCGCTCACAATGGGTCTCATCAGAAAGATTACAGTCACCCAAAGGGCAATGGAGAGGGCTATGATCGGAGTTTCCTTGCGTGATCGAATCAGAAATGAAGAGATCCGCAAGAGAACCAGGGTTACCGACATAGCCCGAAGAATTGCCAAACTTAAGTGGCAGTGGGCAGGGCACATTGCTCGCAGAACGGATGGCCGATGGGGCAGAAAAGTTTTGGAGTTGCGAACCGGAAGACGTTGCGTTGGAAGGCCTTCCACCAGATGGACCGATGTCCTGGTGGAGGATGCGGCGATCCGCTGAATGCGGGACGCACGGGACCGGTAAATGTGGCAACGCTTGGGGGAGGCCTATGTTCTGCAGTGGACGTCTTTCGGCTGAAATGATGATGATACAGAGGGCGTGGTACATCTTTTTGCCATTAAGTTTAGGGCGAGTTATTTTTGTCTTGTTGACTGAGAAATTCCATTAATGACCCAATAAAGGGCCTCGTGTTTAGCAATCGTTACTATGACAACTAGATAATCGGGACTATCTGTGTCTGCTATGTAATGTGGTCCAAATATGCAGCCAGTAAGTTTTTATTTAAATTACCTAAGGTACAAAAGAATAATCTTGTACTAAGGTCAATATCTAAAAAATAATTGTTGCATACGAATTTTCTATATTAAACATGCTGCCAAACTAACATTTTATTCTTCAGACAAAAATTATCTGGACGACTTCGTGACTAATTTATAGAGCCGCATGAGGCGAACTTAAAGCATTTGGAGTAAGTTGGCTATAGAAAAAACTCATTGTTACCTGCAACCACGCCATAGCCCCAACAGCATTCACAGCCCTCCTAGCCAACGGCGACAGCGGCTTCTTCCTCGCGATCAGCCACAAGCCAGTCACCAGCGCTAGGGTCGTGGTGCCCAGCACCCGGTGGTCGAACTGCACGGTGGTGGGGTTCTCCGTGAAGTTGCGGAGAGTGGGGGAGAACTCAAGGATGTCTTCAGGGATCCATCTGTCTCCCATCTTGGGGAAGGAGCTGTAGACTAGGCCGGCGTCGAGACCGGCTACGAAGGCACCTGGAATTAATGGAAGATGGATTTAGGTCAATTTCAAGAGTGATGATGTTTTAGTACTTCTATTTATCGCCATCATTTCAGCCGACAGACGCCCACTGCTGGGCATAGGTTTCTGCCAAATGTCGCCACACCGACCACTGTTGTGCGTATTAATCTTTGTAAAAGAGCTTGTTTATAGAACTTCTAAGGTACTTTTCAGCCACCAACTGGTTTTGCCGTGCACCGCCGGTATAAACAATAAGATACAACTCTCCAAATTATTTAAACTTAGGCTAAATCATGAAGGTAGAGCCTCTTATATAAAGCTGGTTCAGTGCCCGTCAGTATTTTTTATTAGTTTACACTGGTGACTCTTTTGTATACTAATGATAACAGAAATGATGCTTTACAAAGACAAACTTCTAAAGCAGGTGCGTGCCACATTAACGGCCAGGTAATATGTTTTAATTTTTAAAACGCCAAATCATCCGTGTTGGTGATTTATAACAACAAAACTATTAAAAGGCTTACCTGACACAGCAGTAAGGAACGCCATCGCCTTAACGGAATGTGCAAGCGCAGTAACACTCTTCAAACCCTTGAGCGACTGCATCGTGGCGGCCACTGGCAAGGGTCGAAGTACCCTCAGAGCTCCAGCCAGGAGCCCCGTGTACAGGATAAACGCCAAACTCAAGTGCGCTGCTAAACGGTACTGGGAAACTCTGGGCACATCTGATGGTCCTTGGAAACGGTCTTCTAAACCAGATTTAACCATGTACCAGCCCATTAGGCCCTGTGGAAAGAATTGTTATGATTAATTTATTTATTTATGTACACACATAAACACTTTACAGAGAAAAGGAGTGGTTGAGCGATTGACTGCTGCGCTGCGTGTCGTGGGTTCGATTCCCGCACGGAACAAATATTTGTATGACCTACAGATGTTGTTCCGGCTCTGGGTGTTGTGTATGTGAGTTTATATGTTGGTAAACGCATCCACGATACACGAAGAAATTCGTAGTGTGGGGAAACGTTTTTTTTTAAAGAAAAATTTAATAACCTGCCCAACTGTCTGGTGGAGATGACAAAGACAAAACACTGCGGGATAGTGATAGACTGTATCATACTATAAACATTTATGATATTTTAGTAAATGGAGGAAATGGAGAAAAGTTGCACCAGCCTTCATTGAAAAAGGAGGATCCTGCAACTCTGCATGGTGTCGTGTGAAATGTCACTTCCTGCCGGGCGAGCACGGCCTCTGTGATAGGCTTGAGTCACGAATTTTATACCGGTTTTGCTCCTAAACTGTGATAAAATGTGTGACTCAAGCCTGTCACAGTAGGCCGTGCTCGCCGGGCTGATGATTCTCTTTTTTATATATTATGGATGCGATGATGTGGTTGATGGTGAAACACGCTTGCCTAGAAATAACCTATTCACTCTTGATTTACAAGACTCCTAGATTGTAGCTGTCGGTAAACACAGACTCCGACAGGGAATTCCACTCCTTAGCTGTTTAATATGACTAGGTTTTCTCATGATGCTTTCATACACCGAAAGAAAGGAAAGATCTTGGGCAATGTGGTCGGTTAGCGACAAAGCCCTTTAAACAAATAAAAAAAGGTCTAAAACAGCGGTATAATACAAATATATCTCACCTGAGCGGCCACAAGAGCGCAGTATACCCCGACCCTGGCCTTCATGGGCTTGTCCAGATAGCCGCGCAGCCAGAAGAAGGCGGCCGGCAGGAACACCACCGCCCCTATCGCGCGCCCCCACGTACGGTGCGCGAACTCCATGTACCAGATCCATTTGAACTCCGATACTGTCATGTTTTGGTTCTTACTGAGACAACAAACAGATGAAATTTCAGTGTAAATCAATCTTAGGCTGCGTTTCTACCTGCAAGCAACACGCACGCACGTTTAATTAGGCAAATTGCGAAGAACGATCGACCAATGGGAGCTAGCGTTTTATTGCTCACCAGTTGGCGCCATTTTGACTAAGGTCCATAAATATAGCTGTTAAACGTGATTATAAAGCGCACGGAAGCAAAGTTTGAATTAAAATTTATTTCTAATGCCGTAAAAGTCCGATTAAATATAAAATCGACTATGCCGCAGTTATGCGCAGCCCCTTATTTCGAAAAAAGGAGGATAGCATTACCGAGGCATGCAAGTAAAATTTTAAAAACCTCTGACACATTTTTATTTATATTTATTGTTAAACTACATAATTTATCTAGTAGTAGACACGTTTCGATCGACAATCTATCGAAAACGTAATTTATGACACGATTTTGCGAAAATACCCTGATTAATTGAAAGGTTTAACCGATTTTCATTAAACATAGCTAAGAACACTCGATAAAGTTACCTTTCGAACAAACTAAATTAAAATCAGTGCATCCGTTTAGGAGCTTATGATGCCACAGACTGATACACAAACACACAGGTACACACTTCAAACTTATAACACCCCTCTTTTTCCGTCGGGGTTTAAACTCTAATAAATCAGTGGTTGGTAAATCTAATTTATATTATTAACAACAATAAAAATATTGTAAATAAACTCGTGCTATAAGCCAAAAAACTATGAAATTAGACATTTTGAAAACCAGCGCCCAAAAAACCTGCGAAAAATTCAAACGCTGTACTGCGCCTCCATTGATCACATTATGCCTCTGCACCCCACAATGTAAGGCAACATGCATGCAAGCTGATTGCAGGTGGAAACTTTTCCTTATAACAGATACTTGTTGCTAAGAAGACACTTTTTCTTATTCCCTCATAAAATGCTAGGAAAAGGTGAAGGACTTATAGTAGTCACAGTGGATCTTTGTGTCTCTGAAGTTGGCTGCAATACACTGCGCAGTTGCTATCTTTGTGTCAATGTTGAAGTAGAAGATAGCATTGTATCTGCCTCTTTCACTCGCTTACGTTCATCTTTGCAGTATACTCGAAGACAAACTGTATCTTGCTCAATTTCAGAGACACAAAAATCCGCTGTGACTACTATATACGTTTTGGAGGCAATCTTGAATCACCTTTGTTCAGACTTATTTTTATAAGTTACAATGGATTTTGAGTCAGCTGTATTTCATAAGTGATATCATTGTCTTTACACATTCAAGTTTTATTTAAAAATTACTTTCGTTTAAAGCCAACACTTATCAAAAGGGCGTTAATGTGGACTCTGGGATTACATATTTTTTTGCTATCTTTTCCCATAGAGCAATATATGAAGCTCCATGTTGATTTAAGTCGAAAGGTCTTAGTAAAAGAGAAATATTACATACTAGATAAACTCAGGATACTGCTTATATTTCTCAAACTCCTCCTCCCATTCCTGGTCAGTCCTCGGCATCTTCTCTCCCAGGAGTTTCCACGTCACCATTGACAACCCTGACTCTGTCAGCCTGGTCACACCACCTGCAGTGTTGTAAAACAGCGTGTTTTGGCAAGAGGGAAAAATATGTATAATTTTATACTACCAAAGAAATATCAACTTTTCGTGGCTTGATATTGAGTCTAAACTCGATGATCCTAATACTCCTAGAAGGCAACAAAGCGGACTCACACTGTTTGAGCTTGTCTGGCTTATTTCCATGTGCGCAAAGTTTATATTCTTTGCTAGCGATAACCTCGTTTTTGTCTGAAGTTCTAGGAGAATTGGTTTAGCTTTTAGAACTCAAAAATATGTACTTTCCAATATAGATAGAATGTATCTTTGAGCATTGCCTTAGAAGATATTTCGTTATACGATTTTATAACAAGTTTATACTCTAAGAGTATTTTTGTTTGTGTTTTACTCAGCTTAACAATGAACCGGCTTCGAACAATGGAAACCGAATGATATCAATATTTGTTTGCATTCATGAGGATAGTAGTGTAACCCAAACATTTAGCTGTCTTCAAATAAAGACAAATAAAACAAAAATAACATAGAAATGACATTTATTTGATGTAAACCTTAAAAGCTATAACACCTTTTTATAAAGCCCAGTTTCTATCGTCTCTTTATTATTTACACTTATTTACTTAATAATTTAGATCACAGAGATTAATGTTAACTACCTACAGGTATAAAAGTAACATTTTTATTAAAACAAAATTACACTCAATGCATGCCTTAAAGCATAAATCAATAATAATACCACCTAACTGGAATAATGAGTTATTTTTCTGACTCTTGAAGTTGCTTTTATTATATAATGGTCAATCTCAAATTGAACACACTACAGCTAATTTATTTAAAGGCCGCATTAATGCAACAATATACTTAATTGATGAATGTACCTATACATAACATAGAAATAAAGTCTAAAGCCAGATGAGAGGAGTTCCAATGTGTAAACTACATTTTAGGTATAATTTATTTGATTGAACAGACATCTACAATGTTAATTTTATTTATTGACTATTATGCAGGTATTGAGATCCTTTGTATAGGAACAGGGCCCTTACCCTGACGTGTCAATACTTTCATGGCTCCACTGTGAGAGAGAGACGGCGCTGTACATGACGAAGAGCACTATCTCATTTTCACAGTTTACTTTTGGCCCCCAGAGGAGTGCAATGCATGTTGACAGCCATAAAAATACTTAATAATAATTAAACTTGATGCTTGCGAATGATACTTGTTGATATAGTGTATGGGTAACATAGTAATTAATTAGGATTATGAATTTTATTTTTCAATTTCTTACGTACAAAGTTAGATATGAAAGATAAGACAGTCATTGATAGAATGAATGTTAAAAACCTACACCTAGTAACATGGGACAAGGGCAGGAAGGTGATGATGCAGGTAATGAGATGGTACGGCTAGAATGATATTCTGACTCCTACAATCTTACTTTCACACTAATATTATAAAGGCAAAAGTTTGTGAGTGTTTGTGTTTGTATGTATGTTGTTACTTCTTCACGCTCAAACGGCTGGATGGATCTGGATGAAATTTGGCACAGAGATTGATTATGGTCAGGAATAGCACATAGGTCACCTTTTATTCTGGGAATATGTTCCCTTGGGATAATTTTCGACATTCATATTATAAATACGAACGTTTGGATGTGTGTTTGTTACTCAATCACGCCAGAACGGAACTGGATCTAAACGGAACTGGATGAAATTTGGCATAGAGATTGATTATAGTCTAGAATAGCACATAGGCTACTGTGTATCCCAGTATAATGTTCTCTTGGGATAAGAAAACACTATACACGCGGGCGAAGCCGCTGGCGGAAGCTAGTCACTAATAAAGAACAGTGATCAAAGAGTGAAACGGAAAACCGCTAACTAGCCAAGTCCACCCAAAATCCTAAACGAAAATCAGCTGCCTACTATGACATCATAATTTCTTACTTTTAAATGCTTGTCATCTACACATAATCAAACTACCCCCATTCTAAAATAACCCTACTTCTTCCCATTGGTAGTTCTAAGAGCCACTTCAATAACATAGTAAATGCTATACAAAAGTACAAGATAGCCTGCGACCATACCTAGCACGACTGCGGTGAACACCATTCCGGAGCATCCTAGAAGCCAATAGCCCACAACTTTGGAAGTCGCCTTGGGCTTCGGCGCTGTCTGACAGAGGCGGACGGCGATATTCTGTGGTTTCAGTAGGTCTGTAAGCTGGAGAAAAGAGTTTCAAGTTAATATTCATTGTTTAACTGGACATACACTGAAGGCCAATTCTCGTACTTTAAATTTTTTACGAGATTGAGATTACAATGCTAACGAGTCAACGACGATATAACCACTTGACGGCGCATACAGTGCCCCGACGCTCGAAAACTATTAGTATTTTGTCGCCTATGTAAAGGCTTCGGTACTAGTAACCATTTTAGTTGTGTCCAGTTATTAGACCTGTATGCACGCTAAATAAATACAAATTGTTTTATCTTTTTATTGCAATTATAACGCATAAAAATGCGCCGTAAAGGGGTATGGGAAACATGCCAAGACATCTAGTTACAAAAAGGATGGCATAACTTTTCATCGGTAAGTAAACAGTACGAAAATTATTTTTAATTTAATCAGATTATGAGACACCGCAGGGATCTAGTTAAAATGGTGGATGGGGTAAACGAGCACAATTTTGAGTCCCGCGTTGATGTCTTTTGGAAAAGTCTCGCTCTTTCACTAGACAATTCTAATGCTTCTATCCCTGTCTCTCCCTTTGTATTTTTATCGTAAATATCTGTGCTGTTACTTTTAATAGCTGAAGTCGATATCGATAATAATAAAATTAAACTTAATAAAAAATGTATGAAAAAATATCTATCTACTTTTAACCGACTTAAAAAAAGGAGGGTGTTTTCAGTTTGTCGAATTTTCTTATGTATTATGTTCCCGGATTACTCGTAGACGGCTTGACCGATTTGGAAAAATACTTTTTGTTTCTCTATGTCCCCGACAAACATATTTATATTTGTAATAGATTGATTTTTATTAAATAATATTTATATGATTTTAATTGAGTATTTTTAATAATGTTAAAATCCATTTTATCGATATCGACAATTTTCCCTTAATCGAGTTGATCAACCCTAACGATAGCCATACCTACGCAACTTACTTTGAACTGACCAATTGCAGCCGCGCGTTCTTCCTCGTCTCCCGGCCCGCGGTAGTGAGTCGTGTGCTTCGAAGAAATCGGCCTATAAGCTCTCTAGTGGTTATATTCTCTTTGTAACGAGTATTGCTCCTCTCTGGTTAAAACAACAGTGACGAATTTGGGTCACCAAGACTTTCAAAATGACTTGAGTGAGGTCAAAAGATTATGATATGGCAGTGTACACATTTACAACATAGTCATTAAGTAGTAGTTAATTTGCCAAAAAGGTCTTAAGATAAGAGACTTATTATTAAATATTTATCAAAGATATACTTCATTAAATAATACGACTCTCTAATGTTACGTAAAGCGTAATCCGCACTTATACCTACTTACAAATTCTAGAACCTTTATTACTTATCGTATTTTCAAAACTAATAATAAATAAACATATTCTGTAGTTTCTGCCCCCCATGCGAAAAAGTCGTGAGCTATGTAGTTATGCAAATAGAAATCTACTTACATAACTTTGTTACCAACATCAGATCTAAATCTATATTAGGTATATAAAAGAAAAACTGACTGATCGATCAACCCACAGTCAAAACCACTAGGCCTAGAAGCATGAAATTTGGCAGAAAGGTTCCTCAAGTGACGTAAGTGAGCAATAAGAAAGTATTTTTGGAAATTCCACCCCTAAGGGTGTAAAAAGGGGGTTTAAAGTTTGTATGTAATTTCTGCAGTTTGTAAATTGGACACATTAAATTTTACATCAACGCTCTTGGTAGATAAAAAAAAATCATATATTTATACTCCGGACCGATGAGAAGATAGCCGATCTCGAGGAAGAATTAGGAACGGATAGGTAAGGATTAATAAGGTTACGATGGAGTATTGTAGGGTGATAACCCTAAGTCCGAAGAGAGGGGGAGGACTCGATAATCTTCAAATCCGGTAACCTGCTCTATTTCTGAGAGGGTGACCGGCTGACAGAGTCCCCTGTGAACAACGTGTTGAAAATCGAGTGTGTCGACCAGGGTGGCGTACCTAAAACTCAGAATATCCTCAAGATATTCGTTGAAGGTCATACAGGTCTACGCCCCAACCTCGGCACACCCCGACGACGAGGTAGAGACCATATACGAGGATATCTCCAGAGCCATGCATGGTTTCAAAACTCACTTCACCGTTGGCATGGGGAACTTCAACGCGAAACTGGGCAAACGAGACGAGGATGAGCTGCGAGTGGGGCAATTTGGAGTAGGACGCCGGAACCACCGGGTTCACCTACTGGCCAGTTTTATGGAGAAGGGGGGCCTCTATATGATGAACTCTTTCTTCAAAAATCGTGAACACAGGGGATGGACCTGACAGAGCCCGATAGTGCAACAAAAAATGAGATCGACTTCATCACGTCAACCAAGAAGCAAATGTTCAATGATGTCTCTGTGATCACTTCGGTGAAAACCGGGAGCGATCACCGCATGGTAGGAGGCACATTGAACATTAATATCAAGCCTGAAAGTTCTCGACTGATGAAATCCACGCTCCGTCCAGCACAGATCCAGATCCAAAACCCCGAGAGCTTTCAGCTCAAACTCCAGAATCGTTTCGAGTGCCTGGGGAGCTCCGTGGACGAATACAGCGATGGGTTCGTGGAAGCTGTCCATACGGTCGGGTCTACGTTTTTCAAGACCCGTCGTACAGATGGAACCAAAAAGCTCTCTGATCCTACTCTGAAGCTTATGAAGGAGAGGCGTGAGATGATCCTGCAGTCTTCAGATAAGGCGCGCAAATACTGGCAGCTCAATAGACAGATCTCTTAATCCTTGAAAAGAGACCTCCGCCACTTTAATACCGAGCGTATTAAAGACACAATTGAGCGAAATAAAAGCTCTAAGGTATTTTAGAGGGATCTCTCTATTGGGCAGAACCAGCTCACGAAACTGAAGACCGACAATGGAAGGATCGTATCCGCCAAACCGGAGCTTCTGAGGGAGATCTAGACATACTATGGGCAGTTGTACACATCAATCAGCAAGCCCGTTGCGAATCTAGCAAACGACCCAAGAGCTAGATTGACCCGACACTATACCGAAGATATCCCGGACGCCAGCCTGTACGAGATTATGATGGCTCTGAAACGGCTTAAAAACAACAAGGCACCGGGTGACGACGGAATCACGGCCGAACTCCTGAAGGCGGGTGGGAAACCGGTCCTTAAGGCCCTTCAGAAGCTATTTGATTCCGTCAAACTCGAAGGCAAAACGCCACAGGCATGGTGCAGGGGTGTGCTGGTTGTCTTTTTCAAGAAGGGTGGCAATGCCCGGCTGAAGTTTACAGGCCCATTTCAGTACTTAGCCATGTCTACAAATTATTTTCAAGAGTCATCACGAATCGTCTTGCGAGCAGGTTTGACGATTTCCAGCCTCTCGAATAAGCCGGATTCCGCAGAGACTTTAACACCGTAGACCACATACATACGCTGCGGCAGGTTATACGAAGACCGAAGAGTACAACCTACCTCTCTACTTAGCGTTTGTGGACTACGAGAAAGCCTTCGATTCGATCGAGACTTGGGCTGTACTGCAGTCTTTCCAACGGTGCCAGATCGACTACCAGTAAATTGATGTGTTGAAGTCTTTGTACAAAAACGCCACCATGTCAGTCCGTCTTCAGGATCAGACCTCGAAACCAATCCTTCTCCAGCGTTGCGTGAGACAGGGAGACGTCATTTCTCCGAAACTGTTCACTGCTGCGCTGGAGGATGTATTCAAGGTTCTGGACTGGAGGGGTCTACTAGGCATCTACGTTAATGGCGAGTACATCACTCCCCTTCGGTTTGCCGACGACATAGTGGTCATGACTGAGACCATGGAGAGCCTTAGTACAATGCTCGATGAACTCAGTAGAGCTTCCGAAAGAGTGGGTCTTAAAATGAACAAGGACAAAACCATGGTCATGGTGAATGCCCATGTAACTCCCACTCTTATCAAGATCGGAGACTATACTCGAATTTGTGAATGACTAGGACAAACGATCCAGTTGGGTAGGGCCAACTTCGAGAAAGAGGTCAACCGTCGAATCCGACTCGGCTGGGCAGCGTTCGGTAAGTTGCGCGGTATCTTCTCGTCCAACTTACCACAGTGTCTCAAGACGAAAGTCTATAACTAGTGATGACATATGGCGCTGAGACGTGGTCGCTTACAATGAGCCTCATCAGAAAGCTTACAGTCTCTCAAAGGGCAATGGAGAGGGCTATGCTCGGCGTTTCCATGCGTGATCGAATCAGAAATGTAGAGATCCGTAAGTGAACCAGGGTTACCGACATAGTCCGAAGAATTGCCAAACTTAAGTGGCAGTGGGCAGGGCACACTGCTCGCAGAACAGATAACCGATGGAGCCGAAAAGTTCCGGAATGGCGACCGCGATCCGGAGGACGATACGTTGCAAGGCCTGGTTAAGAGGAAGGCGCTGGATGCGAGACGCAGGGTATCGGTCAATGTGGCGACGCCTGGGGGAACCTATGTCCAGCAGTGGACGTCTTTTGGTTGAAATGATGAGTTTAATTATATCCGGCAACCACCTCTAAGGGGGTTGAAAGTTTGAATGTAATTTCTACAGTTGCTACGTTGGACACGTGAAATTTAAGATTTACGCTCTTCGTTGATAAAAAGTATTAATGTAGTTATTAGTTTTTTGGAAATTCTACCACTGAAGGGATAAAATAGGGGTTGAAACTTTATATGAATTTCTTCGGTTTGGAAGGTAAAACATCTGAAATCGTAGGTTTACGTTCTTGATTAATGAAAAAATCAATGGGTTCATTGATTTCCGGAAATTCTACCCCTAAGAGGGTTAGAGGTGGCAAATTGTTGGGCTTATATATTTGAAACTTGGCATAACTACTAACAGCAAATAGTAAAGGTTGTCACTACAATTTTTTCTAAACTACTCCTAAAATACGATTTAGGGTGTGTTAAAGATTTTTGAAGGATTTTACTGTACAAGGCTACTACTTTCGATGTAGGGGAGCAAACGAGAGATATTTGTTTGAACGAAAAGTCTAATTCCTTGAACAAAATAATAAAGATAACATTAGTTTTTTGGGAACTACTCCTAAAAGACGATTTAAGGGATGTTAATGTTTGTATGGAAAATCTTATTTCTTGGGTTAATAAACTAGAAACTTGGCACAAATAAATGGCTGCTAAGTTAATAATAAAGGATGTCATTATTAGTTTTTTTTTAAACTACCCCTAAAAGATGATTTGGGGGGTGTTGAAGATCTTGGGTTAATAAACTTGCGATTTGGCACAAATACTAACCTTAATAAATAATGTAGGTTGTTATTAGTTACTAGTTTTTCGGAGCTATCCCCCAAAATAATATTTAGGTGATGATCAAGATTTTTAAAGTATTTTACAATGTAGATGTAGGGGAGCAAGGAGGGATTTTTGGAAATGTATCCTTTAAATAGGTTAAAAGGGAGACATTTATTTGTATGAACAATCTTATTCCTTGGAAAAATAATCAATTGCCATCATTAGTTTTCCAGGATTACCCCCAGAAGATGATATAGGGGTGTCAACGGTTTGGAACTTACCTCGATTTGGAACTACCGAACTGGACCGTTTGTCTCAGACCAAACAAACAAAACACAACAAAAAGTCAACCGAAAGTGTAAGGCCAAACAAATGTAGGTAATTGTATATATTGTGAATGGCTTTTTAGTGTCGCGGAATTTACGCAGCATTCGTTTTCATACTCAAGTAATTTTTGCTTCACCCGAAATTATGCGACTCAAAAATCGCGACTAGCCTCTGCTCTTCGGATTCAGCAGACTTGTGGCCCTCGCCAGGACATAAGACCAACTTGTGCGAGGCCTTGCAATGTTGCATCTTCCAGTAACGACCTCGCCACTCCAGAACCTTTCGAACCCATAGGCCATCTGTTCAGCGAACTATCTGGTCTGCTTAATTGCAACCAAAGTTTGGTAATTCATCGGGCTATGTCGGTTACAGATACCGGCACGGTTCTTGAGCGCTCGGCGGAAGAGTGGGGATCGCTTTGCGCATCGTACACTTATGACAAATAAAACGCACACCCGTTTATTATTTATTTTTTCTAAGTTACGGTCTACGTAATTTCTTACTTATAAGATTAAATAATGATTTATTAAATTGAGAAATGGAAATTGAGATAAAAAAAAGGTAACTAACAAAAGTATTTCTAATTTAAAATTATAACTTAAAACTATTATAAATATTATAACTTTAAAATTATTAATAATTTACTTTTGCGCACGTGAAGCTCAGCGCTCAAGAACCGTGCCGATGATTGTACCTCAGTTTTCCTGTCCGTTACCCCATTTATTATTGATTTAACAATAGCTTATTTTTGTTTGCCTTCACTAACTGCACATAATAAAGTCATCTGTACCTACTTAATTGAATAAAATACGAAATCATGCGAATGAAGTCGCGGACGGAGTGCTAGTCTAAGATAAATGATAAACATGCAAAGCAAAGATCCTGAGCTATCTTAACATAATCTTATGCAACTATTAGGTTTACAAATCACTTATGCGTTTTAAATGTATGTGGTTATTGGTGTATGTGAGTTTTAAATGTTTGTAAACGCATCCACAATACTTAAGAAATTCCTGGTGTGAGGGAAAGCAAAAAAAAAGTTACATAACATAATCATAGGATCTCACACATTCCATAAAGGGTTGGGGGGTTCCGTAAAGATGTTATGTTCAAGTCTCATGCACCAAAATTACAATAATTTAAGAAACTTGCTGCACGATAAAACTAACAGAAAAAGCAAAAAACGTCTGACAGGTCAAAGGCCAGACACGTGGAAGAATGGAGTAGCAAGTATTTTTTCAGGCCTTGGCATATGATACCTAGATAACATTATCTACTTTCAGACCAAATAAATAGATAACTTTATTTTTCGAAAACAGAATATACTCGTATTTAAACTGGAGATCTGCCGGGCGAGCACGACTTTTGTGACAGGCTTGAGTCACGCATTTTATCATGGTTTTTGCTCCCAAATTGTGATAAAAATGTGTTACTCAAGCCTGTCGCAGTAGGCCGTGCTCGCCCCCTGCACTAAGAATAATGCTCGAGTTGTATGGACGATAACCCCCAGAAGTCAATCAATGTCTAGCACAACGATACCTATGCCAATCAATAAGTAATAATAAGCTATTAAATCAGTGAAAGTATTGATCATTAGCCAAATCTATGGGGAGGGTTTTGGTCTATGCTTTTGCGACTGAAGACATGCTTCGCTTTGCTTTTCATGGTAGCATAGATGCAGGCTTACCTTACCACCTCCCTCAGATGCGGTAAGGTGGCGAGGTCTTGAAGGAGAGCGCAACAGTCTTGTGGATCCTCAAGGCAAGACCGGTGATTGCACCTTCTTGTGGTTGCCACCCCGTTGTTGGTCTAATTCCCTAAGAAATAAACGTAACTGATATCAACGGGCGACCCTCTCGAGTAGAGGGTGTTTCGCTCTGTTCTTCCCTTATTTTATCAACCCATTGCCTTCCCCAATCCTCCCCTCCCAAGTTTCACCGACACCGCTCCCACACTATGCCAAAATCCATCATAACCACAACCCCTATGTAACTAGGTGGTAGTAGCGGGCTCAGCCGTCACTAAAAGAACGATGGCGAAAACTTAACGGACTTAAACTTGAGCGTCTGAAAGTGAGTTATATATAGAGAGAACATCCATTAATTGTCTGACTAAATCCGTTTTTTTTAAGTATAAAATTATCTGGCTGACCACGGATAAAAAAAAACATTACGAATGAAAGTAATTTGATTTTTTAGCTAACTGCTATTAGCTTAGTGTTGCCATTTAATACTTATTATGTCAAGTGGCAAGTTGTAATTACTGTAGTAATTATAATATAATTATTTATAATTAAACTAGCTAATAACTAGGTAAGGGAAATAAATTTACTAATGCGATATTGCTCTTATACTTCCATGAAATTGAATAATATTACCTATTAAACACATTATTAAAAGTTATCCAGGCTTAACCTCCTAAGTTCATGACTTTACAATATCTATTATTCTCGCCATTCGCGAACAAAAATCTTGCACAAACTAACTCGGTAGATGATCCTGAGTTAAACCAGATATTTTTCATTTAAATACGCAGGAATTTAATATCAGTTAAAGCAATGTAAGGGTTAAGAGTTTTCATTCATTGTCCTTTGCTGACGACGAGTTGGAGAAGACGGTCATCTGCGCAGTTGAGCGCCGTATGCAGAGATGTAGGAGTAGTCTGGTCAGTGTCCCGTCAGAGGGCCACGGGCGTGGTGCGTGAGGTCCGCTGTTGTCCCTGGACGGTTAAAGCGGTAGGCGAAGTACATGCTGACGGTGCAAGTGAGGGCTGATCTGTTGAAGCCAACCCGAACGAGCACCCGATGTCGAACTGTAAGCCAATCTTGCGCATTTATATCTCAATGGTAATCCTAGCGCCAAACTTTCGATAGTGCTACATTCCCACGTGCGGGCTCGACGGAGGGTGGGAGCCAGAGATATGAATTTCTGCCGAAGTATTCATGGATTTCATAAAAGACTTGGATACCATGAAGTCGGCGAAAACTGACAAAACACCAAAGCGGAGTGCACCTAGCACCGCGCTTGCCCCAGGACCTACGGTTAACACCGCTAGCTAGCGCAACCAGGACCATAGCACAGTTCCTTGGGAAACCTGTGGCGAAAGCTGCGGGACCCAGTACGGATAACGCCACTATGCGGGGTGCACCCAGCACCCCGCGAGGCCCTGCACCTGAGGCTAACGCCGTGGGCTTCAGTGTACCGTCCCGTCCTGCTGGTCATAAGGGCTCATGGCTGCACTAGCAATGATCCTTCCTTCCCCACGGCAAGGGCAGGTGAGCTGGCCGTCCCAGGTCCCAGGCATCCTCCTCCTTAACTTCCCTCTACCGTGCAGGTCACATCCTCCGGGGCCACTGCCTCCAGTCAAACGGGGGCAGCTTGTCGTCGTAGTCGTCAAGGGCCAATCGGAGCTCCAAAAGCAAGAGCACTTGCTTTTGGAGTATAACAAGTGCTGGATGGTCATACCGGATGACCGTGGGGTAGGGACTCCCGTTTCGGCACTTAGACTCCCATTCGGTCCGTTGTGAGAAGAGGGCCATGATTCGCTCAGAAAGGCAAAAGCCGTGCTGTTTTGTAGTGCTGGGCGTCCCCGAGGACCAGATACCGTCCTTGATGGGTGCCGAGCGCAGGCTGTCCTTTGGCCTGGGCTCGGTGTAAATCAAGTTCCAGGGATCCAACGGCAAATTCGTGTGTGTCCGTTGGGGATGGGACCCGGTCACAAAACAGCTCGTCAATGCAGGGCAGAGCAACCCCCCGCCCAACAACCCGGACGCATCCGAGGCCGACCCTGCTGCAGATTCAGTGCTGGCCACCCCTACCGCCACCACGACCACCGTCCTTCTGTCGGGCGAGGAGCTGGACGACAGCATACTGTCGCCGGTTTCTGGCACGATGGAGGACGACTTCGTCGAGGGCGATACTTCCGGTGGTCTGCAGGTATCCCACTCACGATAGCGACCTTTTCGTTAGCTAGCAAAATAGTGCAGGCAAACTTCCTTATTCCTATTTGTAATCACGTTCTAGAAAATGGCTCCAACGATTCCGATGAAAGGTGCAATATAGGGGGAAAAAGGCAATGTTGCTAGGTCTCATATCTGTGAAAAACCGTTTTCTCCTTATTTTCACCCGAGCTCGGTTTCCCAGGTACTGTTACAAAATGTACAATGTCCATTCATAATATTATGATGGCCTAAAAGCAAACAGGTTGGTAGTTAGGTAGGTATGTCAACAATGATGAGCATTGTCTCAAGTATCAGATTACTGTAATGCCCCTGATAATAGTATTTGTTATGTCTCTTGAAAGGGCATTAGCAGATAATATTAGTAAACTTATACTGCAATGTATTTACTAGCTGTATTGCAATGCCAATGCGTAAATTAAGAAAATGTGTTTATATAATAGGCCGACCGCTTAACTGAGACCGTTCCTAAGGTAGCAGGAGTGGTGTTGACACCCATCAGCGAACTATCGACTGACAGGTCACCCGCGGTTTACTGCAAAAATAAATAATTTGATTTGATTTGACATTGACTCCTCCTATGTAATTTTATGTTGTATGAAGTTTTAATAAATAAATAAATACATCCCTTCCGTACCGCGCAGCTTTTTCAGAATGGTCTCAGTTAAGCGGTTGGTCTATAGATTTTTGGGCCAGGAACCTTCTTTGGCGTATGCAGAACAACCCATGAAAGTTTCATCACAAATCACAAGTATATCAAGGTTTAGGAATTCATAGACTTGAGTCTTTATTAAAATGATATATGAGTGTTTTTTTTTAAATGCCTACCTAGATTTATATTTTTGTCAATTATTTTATGTTAAGGTCAACGGCACGAACTACTTTGTGCGCGGGGTTAAAATGCATGCTATCTCATCCGACAACACGTGCGAAAGAGATAAATGCTGTGGTGAACAGTAAGAAGCTAGTTCGTGCACGAATTAGCACTTTTGCAAGTTTGTAGCAAAATGGATGATGATTTAGGATGAAAACGAGCGCGCGAAATTTTATAAACAGACCTTTGGGAGTCTAGATATCATGAAAAAACGACTAAATGTATAGTTTCAAAATAAAATTATTTGCATTCTTCAACTAACCGGCCGTTTTGCAATTTTTCTTTTTATGCGTTAAAATTAGTATTGAAATTTGGAACTTTCGACGCTTATAACTTCCAAACATTTTTTTTTTTTACTTTTTTCCTTCCATACAGGGTTAGATAATAATGAGACAAATTGATATAATTTTTTATTTTGAACGTACGTCGTCAAACAGTGGAATAACCCCTAAACTATGTTTATATGGAAGAATTATCGAATAGGACCTGTAACCTTAAGGAGCATCTGCACTGAAACTGAGCTGAGCTTGTTCTTTTAAGATCTATATAGAATGTAAGAGGAGAAATATCTGGAGTCCTAGAATAGTTTCCTTTAGAAAATTTCAAAAGATTTAATTCTACATTTCGTGTCGAGCATAAAGAGTCGACATGAGCCGAGGGCAAACGTCGAAAGCTACATGCGAGTGTTAAAATAAAGCCTTTTTGTGCGAGGCACGAACGATTCTTTTTCCACTACCTGATGCGCTTACTTAATTAAATGCAAATAAGTTCCAACGACAATTTAATAGAAACTTTCAGACTAAAAACCACATACTATATACACAATTAACGCTTTTTCGAGAGGTAACAGGTTCAATATCATTCTGCTGGATGAGGCGGTGGAAAAAGCGCGGGCGTAGCGGCAGAATGCGTCTACCAACAGTAGCTTATTCAGTTAAGAAAAATGATTACGTTGTAGTTACATAATGATATCAAAATTCCATACAAAAATCATTTCGTAACTGTTATTATGTAATTTTGATTTTTTTAATTGTTATTTTATAATCTTGTGTCTAATGTTCATTTATTTCGAAACGAATTTCTTAGGCAATGTGTTACATATTAGACAAGGTAGTGCAAAAACATACTTTTTATAAAGATGCTTAGAGCTTTTGTCCGAGTCTTCGCTCACATGGCCAATGTCAATCAGCTGCAGTATAGATTTTTGTCATTGAAATAATAATTTAAATCAGATGAGAGATTATACATGTCTTTCCCAGAGAATGAATAAAATGAAAAGTTTTGGAGATTACCTACTACATAGAAGCAACAAGAAATATGTAACCAAACATTATATGTAACACATATGATTTAAAAGAGTGTCCATGGAGTTTCTTGCACGTTCTTCTCCATAGAGATCTACTCCTTGGAACGTGCAATTTAGCTTCACTTCTTTGTTTGACTGACCGACATTTTGACAATTCAAAAGTGCCTGTAATTGGTCTATTTGAAATAAACGTATTTGTTTTTTTTTTTTTTTTGACATCCAAATGTATAAATTTTACCTTTTATTATTAGAATAATTTATACGTTATTCTAAAATTAACAAACCTTTAATCCCTTTAACTTGCTGGCTTTATTATTTTGTGTGATAAGTTGTCGGCTGATGATGCTTGTCGTGTTGAAGCCATTCTTGGTGCCGGACACCAGCAGCTTGCTCTGAGCCGCACGCAGTGACTGCGTGCAGCGGCACAGGTGTGATACACTTAACATTGCTGGAAAATAAATAATTAAACATAGTTTAATAAAAGCGTTTATTCAGAAAGCAAATTTTGCTTTGCTAATAGTTGTTACAAATAACTATAACGTTATTGATTAAACAAATCCTCCTGTAATTGTGTTCAATAAAGCTTTTTTTACAGCATAGATCTCCAAGTGGATATATGAACTAATTAAGTATAAAAGAACTCAATAATTACAGTAGGCCTAAAAATCAATTCTTCCGATTAATCGATAACAGATCGCCATCCCTATCCTAAACGCGACAGAGTAATTCGACAAGTTGATCTCTTGTGTCATTTGACGTACGCCCCCGCCTCCCTCTCCCTCTACCCGCGTTTGCATCACGCAGACGAGCTGCCGCGTAGCCCCTCGCGCGTTGTATATCTATTGTCAACGTAAATATACCTCCGTTAAGACTCTGCACACATTTTACGGAGGCGGAGGTACGATTTTTTACGGAAGTTCCATAGTTACGGATTACGGAGGCGGAGGCGAAGTTCCGTTACAACCCTAGTTTAAACATCCAGTTAGTGTTATGGTGTGGTTTCTGATATTAACAAAGGGCATGGACCGCCTATAGATTGCAGACGAGACCATGAGGCAAGACCAGTACTAGACAAACAAGCGAGTACTAGAAACTCGGCTATTGCCACTAGTAGAAGAATGGTTACCTGGAAATGAAGCACACATTTTTATGTACCAATCGACACCATTCCATAAAGCCGACGATGACTGTTACTATGTTCCTGGTTGAAAAAATATTAATGTTTTACCATGAACCCTGTTCATGTCTGGGGAGTTCCGCGGCCATAGAGAACATGTGGTAGCTCACTAAACGAGTTATCGCGAAGCAAGTCATCACACCAAGCGCCAGTTGATTGGAACTCTTACTAGCGGATGGGGACTGGGACGCGTACTACGCAGCCAAATACAGCTACAAAAAATGCCACACCACTGGGGGTACACAACTGTATCACAAAACGGTGTTCCAGGCCGAATGCTGGGGCATTTCCATGGCGGCCTCAGCCGTCCTAGCTAGAGAGGTAAAGGATTTCCCTATAAGTATACTTACGACGGGACTTTCGGACAGCATGACCATCCTGCAAGCACTGAACAGCCACATGGTTAACTTCAGGCTAATTTACGAGGCCAGAATTTACCAGGTTGATTTTCACAATAAAGTAACTATTCAATGGATCGAGGGACACAGCGATTCCCGAGGGGACGATGCTGCGGACGAGCTGGACCGAAGTGGATCTAGTATGGCATCGGTGGGACCAGAGCCCATCATGCTATTATCTTTCGGGTACATGCTATTATCTACGCGGTCTGGTAAGGAAGCACACCAAAGATCAATACAACAAGCTATGGATTGATCATAGCGAGTGCAGGCATCGACAGCCATTTCACGACAAAGGCCCTACAATTAACTAAGCCACAGATGCGTGCAGTCAAGGCTGTATCTGGACATGTAACCTTTAATAAGCACCTTTTTATCATAGGAATCACGGACAACCCACTCTGCAGAGTATGCATGGTGGAAGATAAGACAGCAGCACACCTGCTCATAAGCTGCCCAGTAATTGCCAGTTACAGGGGCAAATACTTCCGTGACCCAGGTACCCTACAAGAGATAGTCGGTAACACCAAGGCACTGCTGCCGGCTTTCCTCAAGGAGCTGGATCGTATAAGGAAGTTTAATCCAGATGAGGTCTTATTTTGCGTACAGGTGTAAGCAAAATAAGACCTCATCTAGTTTTAAAAACTGAGATTGACACGTAAAATTGTTTCAAGTACAAACCAACTTACAGAAATAAAATCATTTATCATTTGCTGCTACACACAGAAGCTACAAGTGCAGCAATCGGCCCCCATTAATCTCCATCACCAAATGTTAAGACTAACTTTATTTGATTTTTATTAAGGCTCACATTATTTTAAGAAGGAAAATAGGTTTACTTAAATAATTTGTGGTTTTTGTGGCACTAATAATACACTCTTATAAATAAAAAACACTCATGAGACCTACAACCAATTATTTGTTTAAAAAATGCAGTGAAATTAGAAAACACAAAAATCTGAGTACTGATAATTTGGCCAACGATGGTATGTACTCTTGGAAGACCTGAATCAGCACTATTCTTTTATTAGCATTAGCAGATTTTAGAGAATATATAGCTATATATTCTCTAAAAACCTTAAACAGGCCTGATAAAAAAAGTGTCTGAAGACCACTTGGGATGGCTTATGTTTATAACTGGACGTCTTTCAGCTGAAATGATGATGATCATGAATACCACCAATTTCTTAATTAAAACACACCTATATTTTTGTAGTTATTACGTTTTTTTTTGTACACTGTAACGGTATAATAGACTATAGATTTGATCAGGGCTATTCAATAATAAGTTTACATAATATTTTGAAATACCTACCTACACCAAGGTATTAAATGGTTGTATGGTTTAGTAGGCTATCTTAGAAAAATCAATGTGACCGTATAGATACGCTACTTAACATTAATAATTTCATCAATTCGTTACTGTTGATAAGTAATAAGGATTAACATTCTATAAAATAAAACAACACAAAATATTACTCACTTGAGTTACTCCGATTCCAAAAACTACAATTTTAGTATTGTTTCTTGGTTTAATCAGCAATTCACTTTAACTTAAAGTAATAATAAAAATAGAAAAAATACTGTTCTGTTAATAATAAATGCTTCAAGATTTGAGCAAATCAGCTCCTCAGAATGCAGGCCAATGCCAAGACATTAGGCAAGCAGCACCACAGCAGGTATGATTTTGACATGCGATTGACACTGTCACTTCTCCGAGTTTTTTTTTCTTCGTGTCGAGTTGACACTTGACAGATGTTTTGTGACAGACATAAAGTAACTATAGCTCATCCCTGTGAGAAAACCGTAACTACAAAAACTAAATAAACAGTTCTAATTTTATTATAGATTTGGATACCCAGTATTTTCTTTTTTCTCATATGTAAAATAGTTCTAGTAGTAACTTAAAGTCACCCAAAGGGCAATGGAGGGGACTATGCTCGGAGTTTCCTTGCGCGATCACTTCAGAAATAAGGATATCCGCAGGAGAACCAAAGTTACCGACATAGCTCGGCGAATTGCCAAACTTAAGTGGCAGTGGGCAGGGCACATTGCTCGCAGAACGGATGGCAGATGGGGCTGAAAAGTTCTGGAATGGCGACCGCTAACCGGAAAACGATACGTTGGAAGGCCTCCCACTAGGTGGGCCGATGTCCTGGTTAAGGTTGCGGGAAGGCGCTGAATGCGAGACGCACGGGATCGGTAAATGTGGCAACGCCTGAGGGAGGCCTATATCCAGCTGAGGACGTCTTTCGGCTGAAATGATGATGATGATGAAAATGGTTCTAAAGTGGAAATGATGAAGAGGTGTAATAAAAGTGTAGTTTCTTTATGTCGTATTGATGCTGTTATTTCTTAATTTTATGTAACATAATTATTATTATAAACTTGTACTTACTTACAAAATTATTTCATCTTCACATAATTTCTTTTAACTTTCCAATTCCCTATAATCTTTTGCCAAAGCCTTAATATTTAAAAGGGCGTTTTTAAATTCACTTTCTTCTAAACCTTCACCAACATAATGATGCACAAAGGCACGCTTAGAATACATTAGAGAGAACTTTTTTGCAAGGCGCTCCCAGGCTACACGTATTGCTGAAGTGTTTGATACCATCACAACTGCTCTCATTAAAGCCGCTAAGTCACCACCAGGGACTGTCTGTGGTGGTTGGTAATTCAGCCCGATCTGAGTAAATAAGAATGATTATCTTACTGATCTGCCTAAATTTCGTTATTCATATTGCCAATTACTCAAAAAATCTTAGTTGAGTCGAATTTGAATGACCAATGGCTACGAACTAGCACAGGATCAAAAGAGCTAGAAGTCATGGGGTAGATCTAAACCAGTATATCACTAGAAGTACCTACTAGATTTCATAGCAGCCAAACGATGCACGTTGACCTTTCTCAAAAATCACTGCCCACACAAGGAACTCGTAAGTGATTAATGCGTTGCGTATTGCTGCGAAGTGTGAGTATTAAAATGTATATAATATAGTGTACCTACCTTAAATCCAGTGGGAGACCAAGGAACAAATTTTATTGATCGCATGCCTTTAATTTGAGTAATAGCAGAATTTATATCGTTTGGGTTTATGTCTCCTCGAAATAATAAGCAGCAAGACATATAGTATCCTTCTCTGGGGTCACATTTGACCATCTGATTGGAAGGTTCAAAACATTGCATCATCAACTGTTGCGTTGTATTATCTTCATGCATTGCTCTTGTCGCATGTATAAATGGTGCAAACGTTACCAATGGATAATGGATTCTTGGGTAAGGAACAAGATTTGTTCTAAATTCTACAAGTTGCACATTTAATGAACCTTCAAATCTCATTGAAGCTGTTATGCAGGACACAACCTGAAGGAAAATTTTATTAATAACTTATGCACCTGAGTAGAGTGCTTTGTGGCTAAGCAATGACAGTCGAATGGGCGTAGGAGGTTAAGCTAATCTTGCCGAAATCGGTCCGGGGATGGGTGATCAAATTAACCATCCATTATATACCAGGACCCTACGACTCAACCATGATGCCTGCGAAAAAATGTTAAGCCGCTGGCCGTTAGCCGGACACTTTCATTCGTTGGTCTTTGACAGGGTAGTCAGAAGCCCCGTGGTAGCCAGTAATTGGGTTGTTTAGGTCGGATAGGCAGTCGCTCCATAGTTAATTTGGGATGAGACTAGGTAGGTGATAACAGATCAAAGTAAAATAGTGGAGGTATAATGAATTATATTTATATTAACCTGGGCTATAAGTCGGTTCAAGTTAGTATAGGTTGGACGTGGTGTATCCAATAACCTTTCCAAAATCTCATACAAGGCTTCATTATCAAAAATAAAGCATATATCTTCGGTGTCCATAGTCGAATGAGTGGTCAACACAGCATTGTAAGGCTCAACAATTACAGGTGATATTCTTGGAGATGGGTATATTGCAAACTCCACTTTAGACAATTTTCCATAATCCCTTGTCAGTCCTTCAAGTAACAATGCTGTGAATCCGGAACCAGTCCCTCCTCCGAATGCACGGAATATCATGAAACCTTGCAAGGAACTACAACCTTCTGCAACTACTCTTACGCGATTTAGAGCCAGATCTATCATCTCACGGCCAACACCAAAGTAACCGCGAGCGAAATTGCTTGCAGCATCTTCTTTGCCAGTGAGTAGAGTTGAAGGGTGAAATAACTCTCGATATGCTCCTGTTCTTATTTCGTCTGTAAGAATTTAAAAGATTTTATTCTTTACAAGCGTCTACCCGCATTTTGCGCGCGTGGTATGATATTATGGATTATCCTTTGTCCTATAACCTTCTCTATCTCTTCTATGTTTATCCTTCTCTTTAGGCTCTAACCAATATCTTTAAGATCGGTTTAGTGGCTTACGCGTGAAAACGTAACAAATAAACAGACAGACAAGAATTAGTTTCCTTCATAATATTATATTTAGAGAACTGCCATAATGATACATTTCATTGCTAAGCGTGGCCACGTAGGGTTGCGGATTTGATCCTCGACACGAAAAAATGTTGAGTTTTTCATTTGGACATACTGGCACTACGAATCAGTTTTGAAATAGGTACTTGTATATTATTTATCTAATTTTAAAAGATTGGAAACATACACTTAAACTTACCAATAGGTGTTGGCTCCAAATCAATCATGACAACTCTGGGCACAACTTTTCCAGCGCCTGTTTCACTGAAAAAGGCCCCATAACTCTGGTCATCCTGACCAGTGAACGCCAACACACCATCCACTCTAATACCATGTTCGAGACAGTAAAGCTCCCAGCAAGCATTTGCTATTTGTACTCCTGCCTGACCAATGTGTATGTGAATAACTTCTCTCTGTAAGAACAAAAAGCGCATTTCTAACAAAATAACAACAACAGAAGCTATATGTATGACTACGCATTCAGCCAAATATAGGCCTAAACTTACTGTAGCCATGAGTGAAAATATAACTGAAAATTTGGTTTGTGTTTGCTAGATACCTAAATAAATTCTACATGTTTGTTACAAAAATTTACTTACTTAAAAATGACAAATTCTAGTCGCTTGACATTCCCTTTCATAAAATTACAGGGGTCTATTTGGTTGTGACTTATCGGTAAGTAGGTATATCATTTTTTGTGTGTCATAAAAAGTTTCCACTATCAGGTCGATTGTACAGGGTGTTTGGAAGGGAGCTGTACATACGCCTAGGGTAGAAACTAGGGATAGTCTGCTACCTACCCCCGCCCATTATATTGACCTTGGCCTCAAGGTTTTTTTTTAATTTATTATTATTTTTTATTTGACTTTTTTATGATTTTTTGACTAAAACTACCTGTAGCTCAAAATCTATCCATGGGACCGGTCGGCTAATGGTCTTGTTTTAATCGTTAGAGTCTTAGGGTCCTGCAAAAAATTATTTTACACCAGAAAATTGTGGAGAAGAAAAGTTATGGGGCCTGAAGTACCGTAGTAAGGTAAAGAAATAATTTTAAGGGCAACTTTCTATGGGGTTTAAAAAAAAACTAACAGGGTTGGAGTTCTTCTGATTTTTTTAAAACATCCTCAGTCCATGCCCTTTCTAACGATATGCTAAAAGTGTAATTATCACTTTTAGTTTTAAAGTTATTAATTAATTTCCGCAACTAGGGCACTTCAAGCAAAAATTTCAACTAATGAAAATTAAATGTGTTCGATCGTAAAAGGATGGCAAATGAAACAAAAAATTTGGTAATGACTAATGTCATTAAATTACAAATTTTAATTAATTACTAATTTTAATTAATTACAAATTTTGTTCAAATTGATGACCATTGACCTGTAAACATGCTCGGCACCTCTTCCTCATCTCCACGGTCACCGTTCTAAGCAGCAGTTCCTCGCGCATTGTATCGAATGCGGCGTGGATCCTGTTAATTAGAACCTCCCTTGTTGGTACTTCTTCTGCGTACACCAACTCTTTCGCCCTTCCCCAGACGTAGAAGTCGAGTGGGGTAAGGTCAGGCGACCTTGGGGGCCAGGGAATTGGCCCACCCCGACCAATCCAAGAATTAGGAAAGCAGTTGTCCAGAAGCTCCCTCACTGCTAGGCTCCAATGAGCAGGACAGCCGTCGTGCTGGAAGACTATGGGCCGATCTTCGTCAAACACTTCTTCCGCTAAATCAGGCAAATCGTTTTCGAGGAAATCTAAGTAGTTTTGCCCGTTTAGGTTGTCTGGCAAAAAGTGCGGCCCTATCAACCGATTACCGATGACGCCTGCCCATACGTTCACGGAGAACCTTCGTTGAAAACCTCTGTGCCTCTTGACTCTCGGGTTTTGATCTCTGGGTGCCCAGTGATGGAGATTGTGGTAATTTACAATTCCTTCCTTGTCAAACTTGGACTCGTCAGTCCAGAGAATACTCCGTAAAAAATTAATATCTTCCACGTCCGTATGGAGCAAGTGGCGGCAAAACTCCACCCTTCTTGCATAGTCGTTATCCTCTAAGCCTAAAACAATAAAAATATCGCTAACGTTGATAAGGGAGGTTCTAATTAACAGGATCCACGCCGCATTCGATACAATGCGCGAGGAACTGCTGCTTAGAACGGTGACCGTGGAGATGAGGAAGAGGTGCCGAGCATGTTTACAGGTCAATGGTCATCAATTTGAACAAAATTTGTAATTAATTAAAATTAGTAATTAATTAAAATTTGTAATTTAATGACATTAGTCATTACCAAATTTTTTGTTTCATTTGCCATCCTTTTACGATCGAACACATTTAATTTTCATTAGTTGAAATTTTTGCTTGAAGTGCCCTAGTTGCGGAAATTAATTAATAACTTTAAAACTAAAAGTGATAATTACACTTTTAGCATATCGTTAGAAAGGGCATGGACTGAGGATGTTTTAAAAAAATCAGAAGAACTCCAACCTTGTTAGTTTTTTTTTAAACCCCATAGAAAGTTGCCCTTAAAATTATTTCTTTACCTTACTACGGTACTTCAGGCCCCATAACTTTTCTTCTCCACAATTTTCTGGTGTAAAATAATTTTTTGCAGGACCCTAAGACTCTAACGATTAAAACAAGACCATTAGCCGACCGGTCCCATGGATAGATTTTGAGCTACAGGTAGTTTTAGTCAAAAAATCATAAAAAAGTCAAATAAAAAATAATAATAAATTAAAAAAAAACCTTGAGGCCAAGGTCAATATAATGGGCGGGGGTAGGTAGCAGACTATCCCTAGTTTCTACCCTAGGCGTATGTACAGCTCCCTTCCAAACACCCTGTATAAACCGTATTTTCTAGAATTTTAATGGCAGCATAGTTCAGCACTACTTGTTTTTAACAAAAAAAAAAACACATAAAAGGTAACTGTCAAACACGAGGACTCGAGGTCATTAGTGTCATTGTGTTATCACTGTTTGTCACTGATATTTTGAGTCTGTTTTCATTGACGATGTCCCCTGTCCAGATGGAATAATAGATAACAGTACCCTATTCTGATTGGCTCATGTGTTTACTATTTATACCGTTAGACCAATTCCGACCGATCTGACAAACTTGTTTATATTATACATTTAAACTATTACGTAAAGAACAGGGGTCGTATAAAGTTTAATCTGCCTTAATTTTGGTTTTTGTAATAATTATTATGTAAGTGTATGTAGTGATAAGATAATTTAGTGTTTTAGTTATTTTACTCTTCAACTCTTGCTCGTCGCTGTTGTGAAGTATCTAGCAATAACTTGTCCATCTCACACAATAAAGGGGTCGAGTTCGCAATAAATACGGAATTTAAAAATAGGATGAATTTCGCTGGGAAAGTCGTAATTGTGACCGGCGCTAGCTCCGGTATCGGTGCTGCGACAGCGGTATTCCTATCAAAATTGGGCGCCCAACTGTCCTTGACCGGTAGAAATGCTGAAAACTTACAAAAAGTAAGTAAAGACTGCGAAAAATCTGCGGCGACCTTCATAACTACCGCGGATTTGACAAAAGAAAGCGACATTGAGAAGATAGTGAAGAACACAGTCGATCATTACGGGAAGATCGACGTCTTGGTCAACAATGCCGGGATCATCGAGACCGGCTCGATTGAGAACACGTCGTTGGCCCAGTACGATCGTTTAATGAACACCAATGTGCGTTCTATTTACTACTTGACCATGCTAGCAGTCCCACATCTAATTAAAACCAAAGGCAACATTGTGAATGTATCCAGTGTCAATGGGATTCGCTCCTTCCCTGGAGTTCTTGCTTACAATGTGTCCAAAGCTTCTGTGGACCAGTTCACAAGGTGCGTTGCATTAGAATTGGCTGCAAAAGGAGTGCGGGTCAACTGCGTCAACCCTGGAGTTATTCTGACTGAGCTCCAGAAGAGGGGAGGTTTGAACGAAGAGCAGTATGCTGCTTTCTTATTAAGGTCTAAGGAGACCCATGCTTTGGGTCGCCCTGGCAAGCCAGATGAAGTAGCAGCTACTATAGCATTCTTGGCAAGCGAACTGGCAAGCAATATTACTGGTGCAAGTGTACCAGTAGATGGTGGCCGCCACGCTATGTGCCCACGATAAATTCTCACATAATTCACAATATTATGAACTTGTGCCAATCATTCTCTGAAGTGCCTTAAGATTTTTAAAATGCATTTAAAAGAAATTTTTAATTTTGTCATTTAATTTATACATGGTGTTGTTGCATTTTTTATGTGTTTTACTTTTTTAATAAATAGCTTTTTATACATTAAAAATTTCTTATTTGTTTAATTTTTGTTTCATATCTTTTTCAAAATATTCAATTTAAAATTCAAATGGTCTTGTCTAGACCCATTTTAGTTTTGTGGTAGACTTCAAATTTAATTGAATCATGTATCCATTTAGCATTTATTAGATAAAAAATTTCTTAGTCAAATACTTCAAATTCAAACTCTACTTTCAAACTTTGTATTTCCACCACCTTGCTCCTGACACCACCTGTCAAAGGTACTGCAAACACTGCCAAATGGGAGAACGTGGCTATGGCAATATTAAGCATTGCAATATTTGTTTTCCATTGCATTACAAAAAAACATCAACTTTTCCCAATACTCAATAGATAGGACTAGGGCCTTCGATGTGTCGTCGTTAGTGTCGTGAGGAATTGGTAAGCGACCACGAACTGTTATTCGGCAACTGTAACTAAGGACATGAAGTAAATGGCGATCAGATAAAAAAGTAAGACTATCCAATTTAGAAAAAGGAGACGGGCTTGGTAATTCTTGGCAAAATGCCTTTTTTGTAGCAAGCAAGGTCTGTCAACTTTGCAGTTGTCTTTTTCTGTTGAAACAGAACTCATTTTTAGGTTAAGGACCCAAAGGGTAAAAACGGAACCCTACTACTGAGAATCCACTCCGTCCGTCTGTCTCATGAACCGTGATAGCTAGACAGGTGAACACATGATGTATTTATGTTGCCGCTATAACAACAAATACTAAAAACAGAATAAAAAAATATATTTCAGTGGGGCTTCCTTAAAATAAACGTGAATTTTATGTCGTTTTTTTGCGATAATAATACGGAACCTTTCGTGCGCGAGTCCGACACGCACTTGGCCGGTTTTTACTTCATCCTCAGCCTACAGCAGCCCACTTAGACCATTTAATAATGGCGAATCGTCCGGGCGACCCAATTCAGTTTGGTGTACCTCAAGGCTCAATACTTTGTCCATTATTATTCTCAGTACCTACCTGGAGAGGCATTTAGTACAACGTCTAAGTTATGCAAACCTTATTATCTTTTTGCGCAGAGGCTATTGATTTAGATAATAAATAGAGGAAAAAAACTTTCATGTTTTCACCAATTTATTTTTGAATAAATTAAATCTAAAACCAACTTAATTAACTTAGGCTAATTATCACAATTACTAACAAACCAACTTATCTTATGCGCCTACGAACAAATGATCAAATACATCCAGTCTTGTACAGAAGTTATTTTGTGCAGAATTACATGAAACGTGCTCCGACGAACAAAACAGCTGAATTATAAAATTAAAAGTTTCACAGTTATACCTCGATTTACGTGACCTCTTTTGGGGGTCCGGTATCGTAGAGAAAGTACGATGAACCTAAATTAACATCATCATCATCATCTTTCTGCCCTTGTCCCATCTTACTTACGGTGGCACAACACGTTTTCTTCTTCAATACCGTCCTGTCCTCCCCCGCCACGCTATCACTGACTCCCTTTTCTTTCATATCACTCCTCACACAATCCATCCAAGTGCCTATCCAGAAGCACAGGCTTCTAGAAATACCATTGATTGATCAAAGAAGTTTTCAGGTAGATAACTACCCGCCTAACCTACTGACCAATCGATACATTTAAGTACCTATAGTTATAGGTATACCCAATGAAGCTATCAGTTTAGAATTGAGCTAATCCTGTTCACAGAATGAGCTCAAGTCTAACTTAGGAACTTCTAAATCCAGTTTAGGCACTAAATTTAGAAGTTCCCAATTACGAAAAGTGAGCTTTAAAAAAGAACTGCGTATTCGAGGTATAACTGGTCAAAATGATGGAGAGACTCAAGGCAGCAGTAGTTGGCTGAGTGGCACTGCTGCGAACAGTTTCTTGGCTTCGTCGACGCACGCTTTAATGATTTGTTGGAAGGCGACCGGCCCTAAGTCCCGCATCACTGGCTCCCAGTTTATGTTTATTACTTGGTGGATTGTTTCACCTGGAAATAGAGTTTCATTAGAAAATTGAAGACTGCGTATAGAGAATTGTTATTAGGAAATTGAAGTTTTACATTATGCTCTCGATGATTAAGTGTTGAGGGATTTTTTGGAGGTGGCAAAACTTTTGCGATGTGTTGATCTTACGAAGATCACTTTTAGAATAGGTATGTATCTAGACATTGTTGTAGACGTGTTATGGTCAGACTTGTTCCTAGATCAGTGTTAAGTTTTATTATGATGAAGATATAATATGATTAGTGATTATTGTGACTAGAGCTTGTTTATGTGATTTCATAGATTTATTAATGGTAGTGTTAATTTGTTAGCCTTTATTATGGAAATAGAAATGTTGCGAAAAGTTGATCAAATGGAAGATCTCAAATAAGACGCAGTTCGAGAATTGATATTCAACAAGCATGGCGTTTGAAATTGAAATACCGAACTGAAGACAAACATCTGGATAACAGACTGAAAGAAGAAGGTAGATATCCTGAAAGCCTTGTTAATGTTTAGCAGAAAATGATGACAAACATCTTGTTGTCGAACCGTTCGTGGCTTCAGGGTAGCAATTGGCTGGCTGGTATCGCGGCGAAAAACTTCTTGACTTGGTCCACACATTTCTTGATGATCTGCTTGATGGCTCCAGGGGCTATCTCGCTCATTATAATCTCCCAGTTCTCGTTAGTGAACCTTTCTGTCGTTTGTGCTGTAAATAAGGTGTTTGTTAGGAAGTGTAATGTTGTTCTGTAGTGATAGAGGGTCTAGGCTGTTGGAGTATCGAGTTTTGTGTCTATAGATTGTGGCTGTGAACAACAATTATTATTTGTATTGCTGTTACGTGCTCAAAATATTTTAACATTTTTTTTCTGTATTTTTAGTAGGTAAGACTGCATGTCTCTCTCTACCTTTCGCATAAACGTAGCTACCGCTCATCGAATTAACAAATCTATGAGAATGTCATAGTAAAGATGTTTGTAAATTCATAATAGGTAGTATTAATACCTTATTTACTTGCGGTCAACAATCTTGTTTTCGTTTAAAGATTACAATGTCATGAGATCACCCGATAAAAACCGTTTCATCGAATATTGTCCCATGTTTACAGGGTCAGGGTCGCGTTTCCCATAGTGATTGAATAATACGAAGGCCTCACCGAGTTCCTTATTGCCGTTGAACAGGTTGGTGAACTTGAATTGAGCGCGGTCCATCTTGAAGTGGTCCTTGTAACTCGGCAGGATCCAGTGGCCGTCTTTCTCTACGAACTCGTATTTCACGACGATGTTTAGGTTCGCTGTGAATTAAGAATTAGTTGATATTATGGCTGCAAAAACATATACCAAGTATATTTTGGACGTACGGCTTCTATTAATGATTTGTAGAGAATTATAGGGATTTTTGGATTTTAAGGAATGCTAAAGTTGACGAGTCGGAAGCTCTCTCGTAAGATTTTGATTGTTATAAGAACTCCTTAGGTATCCAGTCAATTACAATTATTTAACTGAAACTATCCAACCGATCTATCTACATCCATAAACTCACGTCCTTTTCAGAAACTACAGAACACCAAATACGACGATCCTTTGATCTATATCTATGTTCACAGTTCTTATGTCAACTTTTGGCTTAGCCCCACTAATTACTCGTAACCGAAGCCATTAACCAACCATGGCCTTCGATTACAAGTCATAAACAGTTGCTTCAAGCCTCACACCTACCACATTTCATACTACGGCAGCTATCCATTAACTGTTGCTGCTTCCTTTGCAATCGAGCGAGCATGAGCAGTGTTGCAAGTATTGATATTATGTGTCGGTGTTACAAACCCGTTGTATCTGCATTCTAGTGTTGTTAGACAAGTGATACGAGTATATACTATAGTCATGGCTGGTACGACATTTTTGTCTTGATGAAAGAGGAATTGGAGTCTCGATAACACGGTAGAACCGGGGTAGATTAAAATTAACGCTTGGTTTGTATTTATTTAAAATCTACAAGTCCGTGATTAGACCTGTCATACTGTATGGATCAGAATGTTGGGCTGTGAAAAAGATGGATGAAAAGAGATTGCATTTAGCAGAGATGAGAATGTTGAGATGGATGTGCGGAGTGACAAGAATGGATAAAGTGAGAAATTAGTATGTAAGAAGAAGTTTGAAAGTTGCGCCAGTGGTAGAAAACTTGGAAGGATATCGTTTGTCCTGGTATGGTCATGTGGTGAGGAGGGATGAAACGCATAAAAGAGTATTTATACGCAGAGTAATGATATACATTTTTGTATAAAAGTTGTTTCGTAAAAAATCATGTTGTTTTATGGCTGAGGGTAGGTACTCACTAATCTTGATCCTGGACTCTCCATTGCCTTTGATGGGCAGGATGAGGACTTGTCCGTCCATGACGTAGTGAGCCTTTAGCGTCACGTTGGCAGTGAAGTCCAGGGTAGCTTTGCCCTTGTCTGGGTTGATCCTGAAGACAATTTATTTTTTAATCATTAATTTTTATTGACCTTTGCCAATGTTTTTAAGAAAGACCGTATCCTAATGAGAAGATGGCGGTAAAAATTTAAATGCCACATTTTATTAATCTTTAATTTTTGATTGTAGTCAATGTTTCTGTTTTATTGTGTTGAAACTTACTTACTTGATTAGGTAAAAGTTTTCTGGTCAATTACGGCTATGAAAATCTTACTAATATTATTCACGCCATAACGGCTGCAGCCGTATTGCGTAAGTGAATACGGCAACGCAAAGAGTTTGACCGCTATCCAATCGACCAATCACATGCGAGATGAATGACGCAATGTGGATTTCCGGCTGTGTGATTGGTCGATTTGATCGATTGGATAGCGGTAAAACTCTTTGCAATACCGTATTCACTTATGTAATACAGCTGCAAATCTGGATGAAATTTGGCACAGACATAAATTTTATTATAGTCGGTATAATGTTCCCTTGGGATAAGAAAATACATTACACGAGGGTGAAGCCGCTGGCAGTAGCTAGTTTGTAGTAAAAACTTACTTGTAAGAATTAACCCTAAATCCTTTTAAGCCAGTAACAACAGTATCAGTAAAGGTGAGTTTCAATGCAGGGTTGTCCACGAAGATCGTGCCCAACTCTACAGGGTCCAGGGGCTTGATGCCCAGCTCCGGGATGCCCTCGGAGAACTTGGACCCTGCTGCGGTGATCACCTTCTCTATGCAGGCGTTCAGCTGGGGGTCGGAGCGGGAGCATGGCGTGATGAATGAGGCTGGAACAAGAGAATAGTGTTTTGAGTTGTGGGATTCTAGAAGAGGTTATCAAACCAATTATTGATCGATGGAATACGGATCAATCGTCGTTCGATGCTTGTAAGAATTATCGATCGTTGGTGTGGTGGTTACAACCATTGAATACTACATTTTAAGGTCCCTTGATTTAAGTACACAATAACACCATTGAGAGTAGCATACTTGAATCAGGTTTTAACCATTTATCTACTCACTTAAAAATGGCTTGTGTTTAAACACCGCCCAAAAAAGTACCTATTTTACTACCAAAAAAATTCTAAACGGTTACCAAAATGGATAAATGGTCACCAAATAACGTTTCCTAAAATATTATGAAATAAATCCATTTTTTCGTATTATTGACTGCCAAAAAAATATATGGACGCCTTTAAAGTCGACGGAGCCCCGCTGCGCGGGGCTCCTATTTCCGTCCGCAGGGTCTAAAGTAACCTAACACGAACGAGATGACGGGAGCCGAGTTCGCTCGCTTTGCTCGCTCACTTCAGCTCCCGTCATCTCGTTCGAACCTAACCTGTCCGTGTCGGGGTGCCCTAAGCTCCTGAGCTCGCTTCGCTCGCTCTTGGACTAATTCGTTAAAAACACGAATACACCCGGTATAAGAATTTGGTGACCGTTGATCCATTTTAGGAACCAAAAATAATATTTGTGCGAGGTTTGCGATTTTTCTGATTTTATTTTATTTATTTTGGATCATAATATTATATACTTTAGGGCCCTTTTAATAAAGTCAATTGACTTTTTTTGGAGTTGTTTATTTTATTTGGTGCCTAAGCTTAGAGTCTTAAAAATATTTTTGATGACCGTCTAAATTATACCCCTTAAAAATCATGTTGTTACCAAGTTTTTTGGCGGTTATTTAACTTTCCGAAATCATCATCATTTATTTATTTATTTAAACTTCATGTGCATTGGTGATACATAGGCTGACTTAATGCAGCAAGGCATTCTCTACCAGTCAATCATCATCGGCCTGTTAATGTTCCCACTGCTGGGACACAGGCCTCCTCTCTGTCTGAAATGGACCGTAATCTACCACGCGGTCCCAGTGCGGGTTGGTGGATGTCACATGTCTTCGAATTTTTGGTTCTAGGACATGCCGGTTTCTTCACGAATTAATAAATAAATTATTAATTTTTAGTACAAATTTAACGAAATAGTACAACTTTATTATTTTCATAGGCACATGGAAATGTTTTAAAATGTGTATTAAAATAATAATTAATAATAACTTATTAATTAAATTTAAATACACATTGTAAAACATTTCCATGCGCCTATGAAAATAATAAAGTTATACTATTTCGGTAAGTGCACTTAGATACCTCATCAATTTGTTAACTTATTGATGAAATATATTAATGTTAAAATATTTTGTTGATTTAAACAGTTTCCGGGCTATAACATATCTTGCTATATAAGAGGATTTTATTGACTTTTAACAAATAAACATCATTACTGTCGGTTAAATGTTTACAGTATTGTTTGTTGGTCAATCATCACTGTTGCGTTAAATATGTTAAGTGCACTTAGATCACGCATATTTATACAAAAGTAAATACTGTCGTACACATACAGTACTGCTTCGTTGGACAAATAGTCGCAAGAGGAGTTGATCAAGAGGTCTTAGGTTCGAATCACAGTTCGGGAAAAAATGGTATCTACCATCTGGAATTTTTCAGTACTTAGCAAGCCAAAGTCTGGATTAGTGCCCGGTTTATGGCAAATAGGCAATATGGTTACCCCCTATTACATAACTGGCTGGAAGTTGGGTGTATTTCAGACGGGTGCGTCCCCTGACATATCTTTCAGGGAACAGGTACAGACCTTATGTCTAATTAAATACTGTCGTGGGTTTTCGCCCGTACAATTAAAAAGTAAATGGTTCGGTAAAGACTACAATTTGTATTAAGTGGGATATTTCAATTATGAAAATTATCACAAAACGAGTAAAGCGAGGTAAACCAGTCATGTCAACGACGCGTGCGCATGTTGACGAGTTGGTCTAGATTATATAATATCAACTTCAACATAACAAACCAGCTAGAAAAATTATAAGCTATTTTTTCTGTTCACAAAACAGTAAAAAAAAAAGCTTTAATACGATAAGAAGAAGAAGAATAGAAAAAAAAACGATTATTTGTTGTCATTTGCTGAGTTCGTAACACTTGCGGTGTGGGCTCGCCCAGCGCACCTCGTCTTGAACCTTGTTTGTACTTTTTTTGCTGTTTTTCTCTGTTACTTTGTAATGCTTGTTTTTCTGTTGTATTGTGTCTGAGTCGAAGAAATGTTTTCTATTCTTTAATTGAAAGAAAGAAGAAAGAAAAATATTTAATAATAATTAACTACTAATTATCCATAATATAGCCCTTTTCTCTGTAGGAGTGAGGACGCCTGAGGTGGAATTCGAGTGTTCGTGTGGTTTGCCATACGGCATGCAGCCTTTCTTAAACCCGTCCATTTGTATGCAATACCTTTTCAAGGTTCCAATATTCGGACAACAATTGACCCAGCGCAATTTTTTCTCAACTTTAGATTTAGCTTTAGCTTTCGATTGCGTCAATTTCCATTTTTTTTTTTTTTTTTAAAGGCATCTCTATTACTATTATAACTAAATCCGCAGTATTGTATTTCTATGTCAGAAGTAATCATAATTTATTCAAAAATACGGCTAAAGCTAACGCTAGTCTTTCTATTCGGCATCGTATTGCATTTTTTAGTATCTTTAGTATCTACGTGGTGGCACCCTAAATAGTTTAAGGTTGATCGCCGACACTATAAGTCGATGTTCCCCAGATCTTACGTAAACAAAGCTATTCCTTCAAAGTTCTGAGGCCCTACAATTAACTCGACCGTTGGATTCTTCGAGGTCACGGTCCCAATCCCCGTGGTGCTGTCGAGCTGGTAAGCCGGGTCAATGTCGAGCGGTTGGTGCAGGTTACGTTAACGACCGGTTTGTCTCTCGTAATGAGCTGGTTTTATTGATCTACCGATTAAGTAAACGCTTGGTGGCACTCACTTGGCAACAAGATATAGAACTTAGTGGAAGAGCTTTTACCTAATCACAATTTACTTTATTTTATTTATTTATTTACACACTCGCACAGTGACTAGAAGGTGTTCTGATGTTTTTACCAAAAATCTTTTAATTTTTATAGGTCCCGATTTTTATTCAAGTTTTCAATCAAGGTTAACCCTAGTTTGCCTTGGTTTGGGGACCCAAGAAAGGTTGTTGAAGACTTCTGAAAATGCTGTATGTTTCTACGTGGCTTTTGGTTATGGTAAACCAATATTTCATAATTAAATAGCTAAGAATTTCCGTGGCTGAGATGTAATCGATGACACATAATTAGATTCAGAATAAAACTTGCTCTATCTAACTTTCCCCTCAGAAACATCTAGCATAACATTTTGTAAAGGACAGCAAGATTGAAACTTGGTGATTCAATTTCAAAATGTCTAAATACTTGCATAGGTAAATCTTCTTTCAGTTTTGGCATAACTTTATCGTATATTAGACACCCATAAATTGATGATGAATGACCAATCAATGTACAATTACCAAACTAAACCCATTTGGGATTACACAGACCTAAACAGAATTGCAGAAATCCTAACTCAAGTTTAGTCATTGAATCCCAACAAAAAACAACAAAGACTATACGTTAAAAATTACTTTTCGATTTCTCAACAAAATAAACAAAACGATATGACCGTGGCCCAAGCTCAACAACTATCACAAAAACGAATTGTTAAAGAAAGTAGTGTTATTTAAAATTATCAAGAGCAACCGGCGTTGCAAAGAACCGACTGTCTTTCGTAACCGGCGCCTATGCAATCCGATGCACTGCCTATAAACGTTATAGTAACTTACAAATTATGCGTTATGGTTATTGGAAGCAATTTATTAAGAAATTCTTAAGAATTACTTATGAAATACTTATTGTAGATGCCATTGGTCAATGACTGTCTCATTGGTCTATGGATGCCTTGTTGTTCCAGTGGTCGTGAGGTTCTATTATTGGGTCAGACAGAGTGTTATTGGGTTTTTCCATCAGAAATTTATAATAGCAGCCCGGAGCCTGGTTGATGGCATTAGGCTCACCCCGTATTACATGGGACACGTAATGTGGTTGCACCTACTCTATAGAGGCACCTCTAGCTAATACTTCGGGGCATACAGCCGTGGTTATGTTGTATGTTGGTCAATGATGATTGAAAGATTGGAGTTTATAAATAAATCTCAATGGCCATCAACTCCAAAGATTGTTTCTATTCCGATGCCACTTTGGTAATGAAATAAACAGATCAAGAACCCCTAGAATCTTTAGTTTCTAATGCTTGTTTTGACACTTGTTAATGTTATTGTTATTCTAATTAAATGCCTTTCTGAAGTTCAAAGATATATGTGTGATGCAATACCTTTAATGTATTCCAAGGAAGAATATGAGATTGGAATCAAACTTGTGCTTAATTACTTAAAGCTTAAATTTTCATTCAATAATTCATTTCGATCTAGTGTGTTAGAATCGAATCACAATATCGATTCTTGTTTAGATTCTAGCTTAAAAGTGTGTGATTCAGAGCTATTTGGCATCAAAGTATTCCACTGCTGCAGATTCGTCTAGTATGCTGCCAATTTCGAATCGCACCTGGAAATGATATGCACAGAACCGGGAAGCGTGGCAGAAGGGAAAGGATGACAAAACACCAGTGGATGATTCCAGGCTTGTATGATGATGAAGACGCTTCGATGGCAATGGAACGACGCGAGAAGACATGAACTCTGACTACCTAATTAATGAGTCATCGTAAGCTTCGGATTCCGGGAAGCTAGCTTGTAGAATATTATCAAATCATAAAAACAATTGTGAGTTCACATTGTACACCTAGTCTTCGTGAAGAAGATTTATGTAACTGATATAAGACAATAGGTAATCAAAGCACTGCAATGGTCATCATCCTTCAAAGATAATGAACAGGAAAGAAATGTAACAACTGTCTTATGTAAGTCTTTTTTCAGCGAACGGCTAAGTATTACATAAAATTTGATTGGTTAGCGTCCTGCCTCTCTCATGTAAATCATACAAGATGGACGGGCAAAAATCTTAAATGGTATTTATTAAATTGTTATTTTTAATTCACAAGTGCGAGTCGGATTCGCGCACGAAGGGTTCCTTACTATTATCGCAAAAAACGACAAATAAATCACGTTTGTTGTACGGCAGCCCCACTTAAATATTTATTTTATTCTGTTTTTAGTATTTGTTGTTATATTATAGCGGCAACAGAAATACATCATCTGTGAAAATTTCAACTGTCTAGCTATCACGGTTCGTGAGATACAGCCTGGTGACAGACGGAAAGACAGAGAGACATACAGACAGACGGATCGCGGAGTTTTAGTAATAGGGTACCGTTTTTACCCTTTAGGTACTGAACCCTAAAAACGTCCTTTGATAAACGAGAGCGATTATCATTGTACCAATGACTTTCGTCCACTTGCATTGACATGTACTATAGTGTCACTTCAGTCTTGTCATTAAAACATCATTCGTAAATGTCTTCGATCAACAATAGTAACTAGATGTGGGGTCACCGGTCGGCGCAAGAAATATCTACGTCTCGGTAAATAACAGCACACTTGAGACTAAACTTACTTTGACTTTATTTGGTTCAGTTTGTCTTAGTAGGTATTCTGATGTGAATAAAGATTTCTCAAACCTCAAGTATTGTATTAAAAACATATTCACGCGGACAGAATTTAGCATTGATTTTGTACGTGACCCGTTTTCCAGTTGGTATTGTTGATCGAAGGTAAATGCAGGTAAATCTACCTACTTATAGATTAATTGCTATGGTTACATGAAAAAAAAAGAGTTTTCGAGTTCAAGATCACTGAAGTATAATTAAAATTGACTAATGATTCAAGTCATGACTCTGCCAATTTTCTCTAAAGTCTGAAGGTGTAAATATTGTCAATTTAATATAACTTCACCTGTTGAATTGACGTCATGAGTTATGTAAGTTAAATAAATCTGAATTAAATGCAATTATAAAACAAATCTAGTTGTTTAAAATGGTTTGTATAACAACAGTAGCTTCTGCCAGCGGCTTCGCCCGCAAAAAATATTTTCTTATCCCGAGGGAACATTATACCGGAATTTAAAGTAGCCTATGCGTTATTCCAGACTATAATCTATCTCTGTTCCAAATTTCATCCAGATCCACTAAGCTGTTTTAGCGTGATTGAGTAACAAATATACACACATCCATCCAAACTTTCGCATTTAAAATATTAGTAACATAACTTCACGCCTGTATTCTCTGAAGAGATAGGTAGATGTGTACATATCTAAAGCACACAGACATTTTGCCAGTTATGTTATAGTCATGAGCTTATTGGCATCAACAGGGCACAAACCCAGACTCCGAAAAAATCGAATAAATATTTCTCTAATCCGGGTATCGAACCCGGGACAACATTTCAGTAGTGCTTGCAACGACTGACAAAATTTTCACAAAACTGATTTTTATTCGTCGTTCTGAGGAAATTTGGATAGTTTAGCATGGTTTTACAAATTGTAAGCACATTAATTAAATACCTAATTAGTAAATTCAATAACGTGTAAATATCTCTTATAAAGTAAGTTTAGTTCTCACGAAGTAAGGACGCGACTTGTGTTTATATTGGGGCATTACGATAACGTCTCGATGTAAAGGATCATTGAATAATGAATCACACGTGAGAATATCCGACACTACAGATGAAATCTTAATTTTTTAAATTTATTTTTATTTATGCAAGTGATGAACTGATGATTAAGGAGTTTTCCCATCATATACTTTTAAATTCCCATGAAGTCATTTTGGTTGATTGGATCAATTAGATTTAAATAATTAATTAAGAAACAAAACCTACAAATAAAGGTATGCTAATATTTAAAAAATATTGTTTAAATTTTTCAGTGAAAGTAATAAATGTTACGATTTTCGAAAAATTAATACTCACGCAGCGTTCCATCAGCGTACGCGCAGGCGACGAAACATAAAACGAGACACAAATACACTTTCATCTTTCTAAAATTAATTTTAAATTATTAAAAAACAAATAAATATGTGTTAACGTTATAAAGTCTGGTTTCCGACTGTGGACCCGATTGGGCACTAAAGCCTTTTATACGTTGCGCAAGCAAAACCTACGTGCGGGCGCGATCACTGATTCACTACTAATTAACCATTTTTCTGTGACCTGTTGCAACGGTACGCATTTCCTGCCTTTCATCAGACGTGGTCAGGGCAAGAGGGGAAGGGTAGCTCTGGATATGTTGGACGGTTTTCGGTAAATCAGTTTAGTTAAAATATTTAATGTATAAAACTTAATTATAATAGATGATAAAATGCCTATAGGTAATGGTTTTTCGGTGTAATCCTCAGGTTAAAATATATGGCAGAGTGCCTGCTGTTGTATCAAATATGAATCAATTGTGATTCAGATTTGAGGTTCGAAACAAAATGGGCATACGTATTATGTTACTTAGATCTCTTACTTTCAGAAGATGAAATTCAATTAGTTAATTTTGATCAGATATTTGTTCTATAAGCCAAGTTAGCTGGATACCTAATGAGTCTTGACTATAAAATTAAATCAGCGCCTGAAAATGTTTGACGTGAAATGAAAACTGCGAACTTGAACTTGATTTGCATTAGTGCATAAATAACCAATTACAACGAAGACTGAAAATAATTATATTAAAATATTAAAATAATTAAGATTGTCTGCGCAAGATCGCGTTAAGTGGTTAGACTATGACCTATCATTATTAAAACAATTAAAAAATATAGAATTAATAAAATCCTAAGATTTTCCTCTTGGCCTCATCTCATCTAGTTTTAAAATATTATTTTCAAGTGTATGATTGATTGTTCGGTATTTACAAGTTATTGACAAGAAATGCAAAACCTTATTAGACTATATTTCGAACAAATAACAATGAAATAAAACAAGAAAATCTCTTCAAAGTTAGAGTTAATAGGCTTCTTTTGGGTAAGCTCACAACATCGTCGACTTTGTCTCTGTCATAGACTAGAGTCAAGAGGAAACCCATTATATATATAAAAAAAAAGAAAAGAAAATCGTGTTTATGTAACGAGTATGTCACAGATTTGTTTTTGACCAAGTTTTTGAAGATGTATTCGTGAGCACACGATTAAGAAGCTCGGATTCTAAAGAAATGAATTGCCACAAAAAATTAACAATAACTTTATAATAATAGGTTTTTCAAGACCTACCTATTCGTATTGCATTGTATCCGGAAAATTAACATTACAATTTATTTTTGGAATTGGTAGGTACCAAGAGGTTTGGAGTGAGAAAAAACATTTTTGATAAGCTTAGCTACAGTGGAAGGAGCGGTGTGTATGGGACAGAAAAGGCTACCAAAAAAAAAAGCCACGGTGGAACCCTGTAGGGATTCACTGTAGATTTTTTGCAAACGCTAGGTACGCTTTGTAAGGCGAAGTTATGAGGAAGTGAAAGGCCTCCAGTGAATTTTAGGTTTTCTTTTGACCTTTCATGGGACCTCTCAGGAGAATGAGAATGCATAGGAGCGAGCGAAGCCTGCACAAAAATATTTGCATCTGTCTTTGATAGGGTTTTCTTTTGATCAGTAACACATAATATCTGTGAGTTGGTCGACTTGTGTAGAACATTTTAAGGAAGAAAATAATGTAGAATGCAAGAGCAAGAGAAGCGATTTCGAAAATGTTCTTACCCTTAGTTTACATTTTACATAAGTAAGGGCTCTCTAAGGGCAAACTACGTTTTAATAACTGCACACATTTAAAAAAAAAATCTTATATTCAAGTGTGCCCATGACCCTAGAAAAGCAAAATAAACTTATAAAGAGCCTATTCAAGTAGAATGTAAACAGGCTTCTCAAGAATTGTCACACATAGCCACGCGCAACTGATGATGTTGTTTGTCAAGTGATGATCACTTGCTTGACAAACACAAAGTTCCACAAAAACTGGGGTATTCAGAACTCGATATTTGTCACAGACGATTTGTTTGGTCCATAGACAATGTGGAGGCACATCCGTAAAGCAATTTATGTTTTTGTGCGCCTACGCAAGTCGAGATGAATCTATGATAGTTTTTGTGTGCTTGCTCCATAAGCCGTTTATACGTTATTACGTTAGGGATCCTCTTGTGTAAATGAAAGGGCCTGCACTTCTTGATATGTATCGAGCTTTTCCTACGAGGATGGACTATTATGATGTGTGATCGAACAAACTCCACCTAGCGTATTGCGCGGTAATTAACTATATGGAGAGGATTTTTTTGTTAATACCCACTCCGCTTCATCATCGTGATCATGATTCCAGCGAAAATACATTGACTGCTGGACATAGGCCTGCCCTAAGCGTCCTAAGGAAGCGTTCAAGTATTACGTAACGCAATTTTTGAAGATTTTTGACCCTTGTAACGCACCGTAACGTTTATCTGTACCCCCCTCCCCCTCTCTAAACGTTACGTAACACTCAAGTGATCATTTTTACCCTTAAGTCGTATAAAGTTATGTAGTAGTTTTTACACTTGGTATAGTTTTAATCTATTAAATAAAACAAGATAATTTTAATTCGCAACACCTGCATATTTTGTTAATTTTTTATAAATTTTTGGCTTTACCTACACACAATTGTTTTTCTCCTTCATTCTCCTAAATATTTTAGCTTTTTATACTTATAAACTCTTAAAATAAAATCACATATTTATTTTAACCTTTGGCAATGCAATTATAAACGGAAACCCAACTGAAATTAAACATTTTACTCGAAATAAAATCGTATTCTTAACAAAATTAAAAAATGATCAACTATTAGTAACCAAGGTTTACGCCGCCATGAATGATCCAAAAAATTCATATTAAAATCCATTAAATCCACTTTTTTATATTAAAAAGGCTACGTGCAGTTCAAAAAAAATATTTAATCGAATTAATTTTTTTTTCCTTAATAATGTGTTTTTATCCCATTTATATGCATATTATTGATTTTAACTACGATTTAATATCATACGTAATCGGTGATTTGAATTTTTAGGCGAGAGTAAAGCATACCTACGCTCGCGCTTAAGGCATGCAAAAAATGACGACCAGACTAATACAATCGAGGGATTCCTCGTAACGTAAATGAAAAGGGTTGCCAATTTGGGAGTTTTAATTCCCTAATTTTTTAGAAACAATGTTACGTAACGTGTTGTAAGAAAGTCCCCCTCCCGCCCCTGTAACGCATCGTAACGTTTTACGAGACCCCTCCCCCCCCCAAATTGCGTTACGTAATACTTGAACGCTCTCTAAGCTGCCGCATTGACCAGTCCCACACCATCCAACTTGGACGGCCTATCAAATACTGCTTTTTCCGGTCTCGTATGCGGTTGCAACTCCAGAGCCTTCGGCCCCATCTGCCAGCCATCTACTCTGTACTTTATCATAATCATCAACCGCACCCCGACATCGCCCACAGCTGACCTTACGCCTTTCTTTTCTTGCACTCTGTACTTGCCTATAAATAAATAAAACCATTTCTAATGATGTGTATCTTGTAAGAAGAGGAATGATTCCTGGGTAGAAAAATGATAATTTTATTTTGTCCCTCGGTGAGATTATCAAATAATATTGGACACGTATTTTTTTCATTACTAAATCAATAAAAAATAATAATGTTAAAGCGCATCATAGTTGAGGACTGGGAGCTTGTGACGTCACTATGTCAGAATAAAGTGATGGCGTGGCGTCACACGATATTTCAACGCATTATATGCTCGTCACTTTATGTTTAAGCGTCAAAAGAAAAAAATAGGTGTCCAATATTTTTTACTGATCTGACGGTTAAATAACTAATTTTTAGTTAACATCCCTATTCACTAGTGTAGATTTGTTGGTTGTTTTGATTACAATATTTAAGATTGTGTTTATGTCAAGTCCAGTCAAGTACATATATGTTGGTGTAGGTAGGTCATAAGTACTTCTACTAGGTGCATAATAGTGATCAGTCGTACTTACTTGTGCGGAAGAGTATTAAGACAATAATGCGATGTATGTATTTCCTACGAAGACGCAATGTTGATTACTTGAATAGGTGAAGATTTTTAATTGCCTATGTCCAGGTTTACGTGATCGAAGCAATCATAAAAGAAAAGATACCAAAGAAACGGGATTTGGACTGTGTAAAAGATGAAACATTTAGAAAGGACCCAAACTCTTTCTCTACTCTTTTCTCTTCTTCACAATCCCACCTCTCCTTCGTATCTCCAGGAATGCTTTGAGTATCTTGTTCCGAGAGGAAACCCTTGCCGTTCCTCATCATCTCTTCTCCTTCGTTTTCCTCCCCACTCATCAAGCCGTTACGTTACTGTTTGTGCTGTCTACTTCTGGAATAATCTTCCTCACTCCATACGGAATAGTTCTTCTCCTGTAGAACTAGGGAACATTTCCTGTCGACATGACGCATAAATATGTGTTTTTTTAGTTGTATAATAAAAAAGTAAATATTATGTTTATGCATTGTGTGCTGTACCCGTATTTGTTTAGTTTATTTAGCTAGTAAGAACTGAAAACCTTCAAGTGTTTTTAAGTTTTTGTTGTGCGCTTTTGTTAATTGTTAATCTCACTATTTCACGGCTTGCTGTCAGAGAACCCATCTATGGGTTAAGCTCGCCTTTGTGTATAAGTTGTCCTTTTGTATTTGTATATATGTGTTTTGTGTCCAATAAATAATATGAATATGAATAAAGAAGGTAGGCAGTAGTCTTATCTAAAGCCGACGACTAAAGGGAGAAGTATTAAACAAAAATATGTGATGCGTCGACCCCATATAAATTGGGATAAGGTTATGATAATGATAACATTAACAGAACACGAACGTAAATTACACAATAAGGTAGCTATTTTAAGTTTTATTCCCTTTAGACGGGCAATAGTATCTTTGAGCCTGATTGCAAAAGCAATTAAAAACAATACATTATTAAGAATCAACATAGTAAAGTAAATATGGCTGTGGTTGAATTTAAATAAATATAGTATTCTACTAATGCCGACATAAGCATGACGCGGTAAGGAAGAAATGATGCAGAAGTTCTATCTTATCTAAAGTATCGGAACATTTTCGTCTGTATAAATAAGTAGCTTTTTCTGCTTCGCTCTCGTAGACTGTCTGACTGTTGTGACTACAGGAATCGTGCATTTTCCGCCTTACTTCTTGAAAAATCCAAAAAGCGTTTTCTTTATAAAAAAAACTCTTCGGATATTACCCCTTCCTGTACCCTACCAAATTTCTACTTGGTGTTTTAAATTTTAATTCTCTCGAAGTAAGGCGTAACTACTTCTTGCTTACGAGTATCTCTTCCTGTCGTATTATGCGGGGTGAGTCCGATTGCCAGGAGCTCGTGGCGCAGTTGTTGAGGCTGTTTGTTCCTGTGGTGCCCAAACAACAGCTTAGACCACGAAGCCACCGGCTTTTGGCCGTACCATCGGCGAGTACGGTGTCCCGAGCTAACTCGCCTCTAGTTCGGGCACTCACAATGCTAAATGCCCTTCTAACATCAGCACCGGAGTGTGACTTGTTTGCTGGGAGATGGATCGATGTGTGTCGTGAATGTTTAAGTTTTTGTGAGAAGATGGATGAAAGTTAGATTAGTGAATAATTTAGATTTGTATTTTTTTCTTGTGTATGTTTTTCTGTTATTCTTTCCTGATTTTTATTTTTTTTTCCTTCAATGTTTTTTGTTAGATCGTGTTGTTGTTTTTTTTAATTAGTTTTTATTTGTATATAGATATATTTAATTTTGCCTAATTCCCGTATGTTTCGTTTTTGTTAGTTTTTTTTTATTTTTTTTTTCATTGTATAACGTCTTAGGTCTGACCTGTAAAGTTACACATGTATTCTTAAGTAAATAAATTATGTTTTTTTATGGCATAGGTCTTTCAAGCGGTCGAAATCGCAGGCGGCAGCTACTGATATCAAATATGCTTGTAAGTAATGACTGCCTATCCAAGCAAATTGTATGAAATGCACCTTCTGTTTTTACCTATGTATTGAGTTACGTTACGTACGTATAAAAGCCATCCAAGCTCGTTGATTTCGAAAACTACATTAAAAGTGGAAAACTTTGGTTGACAGTCTTGTTGTCCTTGTTTACTTAAAACAAGCAAAATAAGTAAACAAACATCCACCTTGAACTTTTAACTTCGTTTCTAAGAATTGTAATAGATGGAGTAGCTATCTATGTATGTTTTAAGTAGTTTATCTAATTCTTTTTGCCAGTGAAGGTCATTGAGTCATTCACCATGTTTTCCCTAATTTGGTCTCGATAAAATTCGTTTGCATTCTTACGATACTTATTCAGTATAAGATTCATTAGACTTTACAATTTAGCGGTGAAGACAAGTGCTCCATTAAACGCTTTTTACGAAAGATTCTATATATTTATTTTTCAGCCTACGGCCTGTATTTTAATCTTATGTACCTACCCAAAAGTAAAGACTACTGCTATTTGTCAATTAAGCAAACATGCAATTTATTATTTTCAAGCTATGTACAAAAACTTTAAAAACGTAAGTTAGTTAAGTGTGTTAAGTGACCTATGTATCCAATAGATCCTAAGTCACTGTTTTTGAATATTATGTAACCAGGATCTAAATCATCAATCTCAATGACCCACACACGTGCAATAAAAGTACTAAGTATAGTGAAAATGATTAGATACCTGATGTCTGATTAGACACCACTTTCAAACTACCTCTAATGTACTCATTTCTCACTTTATCCATTCTCGTCACTCCGCACATCCATCTCAGATACATGTATTTTTTAACAAAATGAATGAAACGCTCTCGAAACTGCGCCACAAACAACGTAAAATAATAATATGCGGCGATTTTAATATCGATATTCTGGCTCACGATAGCGCTAGTACTCAATTTTTGGAGCTTATTTCGAATTATGGATTTCAGTGTCATATCCGGGAACCAACTCGAATAAATAAATGCATCGACAATATCCTAAGTAACATTCCAACAGCAGCAGGTAGGACACACAAGTTCTGTCTTTCGGATCACGATACAGCGCAAACTATAGAATTTGAAACCAGACAATTAGAAAAATATCTAAACATTACTTTACTACTGCTCGTGATTACAGCAAAGATAACATAAATAAATTTGTAGAATGCATTAGTAGTATGACTTTTTCAGATATTTTTGATTATTCAAATACAAATGAGGCTTTTAATAAATTTCACGAAGAATTAACGCTATTCTTCAAACTTTGCTTTCCCATTATAAAACGAAGGAATAGTCTAAGAGCCGGCAGAATTTCTTGGATTACCAAGGGTCTTAAAAAAAGTTGTAGTACCAAAAGAATATTAAGGTACAACTACTATTTAAATAAATATAAAAATAATAAAGTAGCTTATACACGATATTCCAGATTGCTAAGGAAATGCATTAATAGTACTCAGTCGCTATGTAACCAAAGGTACATAAATAACTCTCAAAATAAAGGTAAAGCAACTTGGGACGTAGTGAAACGCTATGTTGATGGCACTGTACCTAAGGCTAGTGCATTTATTGAAAGTATTGTCGACAACGATGCTAATACAGTCACGTCTGGATCCGATATAGCAAACATTTTTAATAATTTCTTCATTGATGTAGTTCAAAGTTCCCGTAGTTCTGCCTCTGTCAATGATGAATCTCAACATCGTACATCGAATTTAACTTGTAACGATGCTTAGTATCTTTTTACAACCCACGGATCCAAGAGAAGTATTCTATACGATAATTTCACTGAAAAATTCAAAGTCGGCAGGATATGACGAAATTAATTCGGATTTATTGAAACGTGTTGCTCTTTTTATTTCGGAACCTTTGGCTCACATTATTAATCTTTCATTTGAACAAGGATGTTTTCCAGAAAAACTTAAGTTGTCGATAATAAAGCCACTGCATAAGAAAGGGTCCAAATCCGATAAAAATAATTACAGGCCTATTGCCCTAACTCCGGTCCTATCTAAAATCTTTGAAAAAATCATGCTTAAAAGATTAATAAATTTCCTTGACAAATATGAGATTTTGGCACCTGAACAATTTGGTTTCAGGAAATATAGGTCAACACAACTAGCAACCTTTACTTTAATAACCAGCATTATTAATAATATTAACAAGAAAATTCCAACATTAGCACTACTGTTAGATCTCAGTAAAGCATTTGATTTTGTTGATCATTCGATACTCATCTCAAAACTCGACAAATACGGAATAAGGGGATCTTCTTTGTTATGGTTTCAGTCCTATCTACAAAACAGAAAACAATTTGCTAGAATTTCAAAATTTGATACTGGAACTAATAATATGGTAGAATTTGACTCGAACCAAAGAGCCAATAATTCTGGAGTGCCACAGGGTAGCATTCTAGGGCCCTTGCTTTTTCTCATTTACGTCAATGACCTCCCACGCGCACTAAAACATGAATGTGTCTTGTTCGCAGATGACACAACTATAATTTTGGACTGTAAAAATATAGATACATTTAAAACGGATATATATAAAACATTAGAAGACGTAATACAATGGTTAGATTTAAATAAATTAAAAATAAATATAGAGAAAACTAAATTCATAAACTTTAAAACCTACAAGAGTAAAAACCTCGATTTAAATATAAGTTACAACAATTCTGTCATTAAGCAAATACACAGTGCAAAATTCTTAGGTATTACTCTCGATACACATCTATCATGGAAAGAACACATTGATAGTTTATGCATGAAAATAAACAGGTTTGTTTTTGCACTGAGAAAGGTAAGAGATGTGACGAGCACACAAACCTCTATAATGGTGTATCATGCATACATATGCTCTATTATTCGGTATGGCATAGTGGTTTGGGGAAATTCCTGTGATATTGCGAGAGTGTTTATAGCACAGAAAAAATGCATTCGAGCACTATATGGTATGGAGTGGTCAGATTCATGCAAACCAATCTTTAAATCTAAAAATCTACTAACTGTACCCTGTATATACATTTACGAAGTAGCAAAATTTGTTAAATGCCATAGTTATCTTTTCACCTTCAACGACAATACATTTAAGCGTAAAACAAACCACCTTCCTCTAAAAATGCCTGTGCCTAAGCTAGAATTGTTTAGAAAAAACTGTGCATATATGGCACCTCTCATATATAATTCTCTGCCCAAAGGAATGACTGACCTGCCGTATGAAAAGTTCTGTAGTGCCTTGCGAAAATGGTTAATTGAAGAGAGCTTCTATAGTCTCAAAGATTTTCTAAATAAAAGCAAATGCCGATTTGGTGCCCACTAAGCTACTGACTCATCCCTATGTTTGTGACTTGGTTTTTTCATTCACTCTAAGTCAATTCAATTTATAGTAATTCAAGATTTACCTAGATCTAATACTCGTCTCTGTACTCGTGTCATTGTATATTAAGTATTATTTTGCATGCCCAAATGAGGGTGAAATATGTTATGTGCTACACCTACAAAACTGTAACATCTTTTGTACCACCATATTTCTGGCAAATAAATGATTTATTATTATTATTATTATTATGCAATACATTTATTTCTTTAGTACACCTACAATAGGATGTTGTCTGAATTACACCACAGTGGAAGTTATACCTAGCATCATCCGTGTTACGATATTGATAACTACTTACTGATAACAATCCTGTGGCTCAATTATGGAGTCGCTGGAGGTCAAGCGTTGCGTTTACATTTTTATTGTTATGATAATTGTAATATAATTATTGGAACGGAATTCCTTATCGCACGTTATAGTTCTGATTTGTTTGCGAGCTAAGGGGCTAGACCGAAAAAAGAGGAAAAGTGAAAAATACTATTAATACTAATACTTAATAATAATAAACTAAAACTTTTATCAATCGATTCAATTTTGAGAATATGCAATAATATTTATAATTTCAACGTTTAAATACCCTTTTTTATTAATATAAAGAATCATTTTTGCGTGATAAATTGTGCGAGGCACAGCGTGATACATGCAGGATAGTTCAAGCGAAGATTCGTACAAAAGTCGAAGACCGAAGACGTACGATTGCGCACTGACTAGACACTTACAGTTCCTACGCTAGCAGCCGCTTTTGTGTGTTTACACTGATGCTCAGTTGAGCTGTGATGTTGTTATTTCAGTTTCATCATATTTTACGAAACTGAAAGACTCTAAACTTAATGAATTGAACACCATTCCAACCGATAAGACACCTCTCTTTTTTACAATTATAATTAGATGAACACAAGAAGAAGAATAGGCTGGAACAGGAGCGTGCGACAAGAAAGAGGGAGGCCCATCCCAGCTGGGGACGAAGTCTAGGTATGTATGCTGCGTAACCTTGACGTGAATAAAGCTAGTGGCCCGGACGGGATACCAGCAATTGTACTTAAAACTTGTGCGCCTTAATAGTCTCCCATCTTGACACGCCTATATCGCTTTTCGATAGTGACTGGAAAAGTGTCGAAGGCTTGGAAGCAAGCTAACGTTCAGCCCGTGCTCAAGAAGGGTAGTCGAGCTGACCCGGCCAATTACAGACCCATCTCGGTAACGTCCATCCTCTGTAAGAGTATGGAACGTGTATTGAATAATAAGTTTAATAAGTTAGTGACCGCCAATTGGGCTCCCGCCGAAATCGGTCAACTGGGGATCTTCTAGCGTATGCTCTGGAGTGAGGCCATCGAGAGGCACGGGGAGGCGCCTGCTGTCTCGCTTGACATAACGAAGGCTTTTGGCAGGCTCTGGCACGAGAGCGTTATTTAACTAATTGGATCTTGAGTATTGCATTTGAATGAAGGGAGAATTTTTTATTTTATTCAGTAAAATCACCGAAGATGAGAGTAACAATATTGAAACAATATGAATTGCTTGAAGAAATACTTAGTACGACGTTGTTGGTGAACTTTAATCTGAGCGATCGAGGTATTTTATTAGCGGTGTTTATTTGAATATCATAATGCAAGCAAATGTAAGTTTAGAAACTAGGGCAAACATTATAATTAATTAAAGTCGTAATATCCTTCGTCAATTTAAAGTCGGTTGATTAAGAAAAGGTTGTTTATAATATGATGTCAGTTCAGAAATTAAATTAATTATAAATTAAATTGTTGTTAATGCTATTTTATTTGTTAATTGTAATTTTAATGTTGTTATGTTTTTTATTGTTTTATAATCTATTTGAATTTATAATTGCAATAATATAATTGTTTACTCTAAGCACGTGTTTAATATTTTAGTGCAGAGACTAATTGTAATAAATAAGTACTTAAATAAAGAATCTAATTGATTGCTAATGATGATGTTACCGGATATTCTATGGAAAGAGGGAATAAAACACAAAAGACCATTGGCTTCAAACAAAAGCGCATTTGCTAAGTTTAGTCACCTTTTTAATACCACCGACAAATGATATGAAGTACAAAGAGTGTACCTAATGTATAAATAAAGATATCATTATCAATGATTAGTATGCGATGTGTATGTGCCTTGTGAGAAGCCTGCAGTCACTGTAGGATGGAGTGTACACAGTCTTAGGTCACTGCCAAGGGCAAAGTCTCCGGGAGGTCACTTTGACAGGCGTATCTACATGCGTGGTTGTAGTCTATTTGGATATAAATCGCTGCAACTTTATACAAAAAAAATCATATTGAGAATATTCAGATTTTGTTCAAGACTGGTGAGCTGGCTAAATAAAATGTCTAGCAGGTGATAAAAAAGCGACAACCATACTTTTTAAACCGTTATATAATACTGCTTCTCGGCTTTTTAGGGTTTTTAGGGTTCCGTAGTCAACAAGGAACCTAGCTCAGAGACTCAGTACTAGAAAGTTATAATTTGTCTGGATATACATATTAATCAAGGCGACAAAGTGGTCAAATAAAATAATTAAATTAAAATATATATTACCTCCAGTAAACGTAAAGTAGGGATTTTTCTTTTTTCTCGTCTATCCCATGTTGTGAAATATCGTTGGATAGGCCATTCAAAAATATTACGGGTCTGTGAAAACCAAATTTCGAATCAGGGATCCATTTGCGTAAAATTAAGCTTTAAATTGATATTTTTTTTAGAGTCAAGGGGACACTTGACTCTAAAATCCGTCAGCTAAATTGTTGCTTTTGGATATGTGAAAAAAATCACGGCTATAGGTTTCCCTTTAATTTCGTTATATATACTACATATAACGAAATTAAAGGGAAACCTATCACAGCTAAGTAGGCTTATCTTTTTGTTAGCGCAATGTTCGGTACTTTCATTGTTTATGAATTTCAGTATTTTTACCTAATTATGTTGGTGAATGTAGCTGTTTGTATGGAACCCTCTCGGCGCGCGAGTCAGACTCGCACTTGGCCGTTTTTAGATGAAGCTATACTATCTATTCTTGTAATTAAACTTTCAGTTTAATATACAGATTCTGTTTTATTCACTTTGGTAGTTCGGTCCAAAAAAAGAAGATGTCTACGGTTTATATCTAAGATCGAAGACTAAGATCATCGTTTTTCTGCCTTTGTCTCATGTTATTTGGCGTCGTTACAGCACTTTTTCTTCTAACATTTTTCCCAGTCAACCGTCACGCACTCACTATTACTATTACAGACTACTTAGAGATACTACGTATCTCACTATCGGTGACAAAGATGAAGATCGAAACTGATCGCGTTAACACCGAAACAACTGTGTCATTCAGGAAGTGATTAATTAATTAAATGTCATAATATGACCATGACATTGTACCGTGATGTTTGTTTAAATTATGATTATGAAAATTGTTTTGTTTTTGTTGGGTTCGCTGCTCATTATGTAAGGTTTGGCTCACATTCCATTCTCGTTTGCTTAATTCTTCGTTATATCTAATTAAAAAAAATGGAGTGCCTTATGTTCTTATTCTATGTCAAAAAGGGTACGTTTCGGTGGAGATATCGAGAGATAATTTTATTATTAGTTATAAGGCTTCGATAAAGTTTTATCCAATATTGTTTTCCAATGACCTCGATTCTGGTCCACATCAATATCCATAACCAGATTTTTCCCACTTCACATTTTTTTGAAGAGGAGTCGTAAACTATTATGTATGTTTTAATCTCCGTTATGTTTTATACCTTGTTAACATATTCATGGGAAACCCGAAGTATGGTAATATTTACCATAAGTACCTACTCGAGTTTAAGTGTTTATGGGTTGTATACTCTGTTGTGTAACCACAAACACGAATATTTCCTTTTTGATACATAAAAAAAATGTTTACATTTCTTCTACTGTTAACTTATGGCTGTTTCAAAGAAACGATTCTTGCTCCGAACATAACAAAATTTCTGAGAACTGAGAGAAACATTTAAAGAACTTTCTCGATCACAGGTTCAATTTCATATGAACTTATGTAGGTAGACCGTCGTCACTGTGTTCTGAATTACCTATTGGCTATTCCTGATGGGGAATAGTACTAGCAGTAATCATACTAGGCTGAGTACCCTAGATAAGCTTGACAGACAAACTGAGCGGTATAATTAAATTACTTTTTTTATTTTTTTTTATTTGTTATAGGCTCGCGTTTGACCACTATCTATATATATATCACTTATAGTCGGTCGCTATTTAATGAGCCCTTATTATTTATCTCGTAGCCCCGACAGCGACACCGCTGGAACTGCCTTGAACTGCCGCGTTACATTTGCCCTGCCAAGGACAGAGCATGTAACAAATTAGTTATAAATATATAACCAAAGCTCAAATCTGACCAAAAATCTGTAAATTTGTAAAATAACTTTTAACACTTCAAAACTTTCGCGTTTATCTATGTTGTTTAGGCATATTTGGATCCGTGGAATCGTGGCATTTCGTCGGCTCATGATCTAAAAACCAGTTTGTGAATCCTAGAAGGGTGTAAATTCGTATTGTAAATCTCTAATAGAATATTTTTTTTTAGTTCAGGGTATTTTTTATAATAGTAAATAAAAAAAAACAAGTCAAGAAATAGAAGAAAAGACTTCAACGCGCATGAGGTATTCGGTTTGAAGCAATATTTTTGTAGGTACTTTTACTTAGTCCTAGTGCCAATCAAGCAAGTAATATTATGTCTATAATTATAATAAATTAAGTCATTGCATTTGACCTACAAATATAGCAAAATTACTGTAAGTGCCTTCATTGACTTTAACACCTTAAGGTCCTCAAAATAACTCAATCAAGCAAAAAATTGGTCTCAAAAGTAAAAGTACTTTTTGCACTCTTATGTAAGCATGATGTATATATGTAAGTAAAAACTCATTGCTCATGACATGTTAAAATATAAGCCAGTTAACTATGTGATCAAAACAAAACTGACTGCACCATCCATCGTCCACTCTCAATACAAGCCAAGTCATGTAGACCACGACATCTAATGTCAAAGCTATGCCCTGTCGCAGAGCATTGACTCAGTCCTCTTGACATTGGATACAACAAAGGATTCTCGTCCCATTGTATGACAACTGCATACAAACTTAATTTAACTTTTGCAACCTACATATTGTCTGTTTGCATAGCTTTGATGCTCTATTTTGCGAGAATTATTTATTAAGAATTAACATTTGAAAGACTGTATATCATTCAGACCGCAAGTTGAAAGTAAAAACCGTTCAGTAAAAAGGCTAGGCTGTTAACTGAATGGCCGTTAAGTTAGTTACTACAACTAATACTAAATGGGTGTGGCTGAGAACTAAATTGTACTTTCTCTGATTGATGTTTTCTGACGTTTTTTACAATAATCATGAAAAGATTCTGAAACAAAAGCAATCGCATGGCAGGATAACATCAAAGCAAACAAATGCTTACCCAGTAAAATAAAAATCATACAACTATCGATAATACTCAGTATCTAATATACTAACTGCGGCTTCGCTCCCGTCAAAATTAATGCCTATGTCAATCGGGCATAACGTAGCTTTCCATAGATGAAAGAATTTTTTAAATCGATCCAATAGTTTCGGAGCCTATTCGTTACAAACAAACAAAAAAGTCTTTCCTCTTTATAATATTGGTATAGATAAGTAGTTTAAAAGCATGTCATGACCATGTGGTGACCCAGATCGTTATCATAGAAGATCTTCGTCACACAATGACGTCAAAGATGCGTAGTTCTATGGGCCTACGTGACAAGTCAGTCATAGAAGACTCCGTCACTTGAATGATAAAGCCATTATCATTCAAGGATTTATAGGATAGTTGAATGACATTATAGGGTACCGGTCGATTCAAATTTAATGACAGCTGTGAAGTTGGCTTTTCACTGGATACTCTACTCGTCACCCCCGCTGTGACAAGAATTTGCTACTACGCAGACACTCTAGACTTTTAATCTTAGAGTATTCATTCTCATTTCTAACATGAAGCCCAAATGCTCTAGGCAACGTATTCTAAATAACTTATAATTCGCAAACGGTGCGAAAATAAGAGTATAGTTTTTAGAGGTACATAGTGTTTTTATCTTAGAGAAGCTTCCCTACGATGCACTTCAAAGACTTTAAAACTCGAATATCGATACATGAGCTAAAAATATTCCACGATATCAATAAAGAAAAGATTAACGAGAAAGATACAAACTATGCCAATAAACCTATAAAAAGGTCCCATAGCGACTGTTGATTGGTATAAATGAGAGGTCCCTACGTCAAAGACACTGCTTGTGACGTCAGTCGGTACTTTATAAAGCCTACGTGATAGGCATAACGACGCGAACTGGTCTGGTAGGCATATCTTGAATATTTATATGGATTGTAGTCACGTTTCGCTCATAAATTCGATTATGTCTCGGAAGATTGGCGCCAATTCATTGTGGTGTAGCTATGCAAACTTTTTTAGCTGTCATTATGGCAATCACAACCCAATAACTGGGTTGTGAAGGCAGATACCAGGATTTTTGTTACACATAAGACATCATCATCATATCAGGTGAAATACGTCCACTGCTGGACATAGGCCCAAGCGTCTCCACAACCTTTACCAGGTAGTACTAGTACGTAGTAAGTACGTAGTGGGAGGCCTTCTAACGCAACGTTTTCTGGTTTGCGGTCGCCATTCCAGAACTTTTCGGCCCCATCGGTCATCCGTTCTGCGAGCAATTTGCCCTGGCCACTGCCACTTAAGTTTGGCAATTCTTCGGGCTATGTCAGTAAACCTGGTTCTGTTGCGGATGTCTACATTTATGATTCGATTACGCAAGGAAACTCCGAGCAGAGGGCTTCCCCATTGCCCTTTGGGCGACTGTAAGCTTTCTGATGAGGCCCATTGTGAGAGACCACGTCTCAGAGCCATATGTAACACACACTGGTCATAAACATTCGTCTTGAGACACTGTGGTAAGTTGGACGAGAAGATACCGTGCAATTTTCCGACCGCTGCCTAGCCGAGTCGGATTCGATGGTTGACCTCTTTCTCAAAGTTGGCCCTACCCAAACGATTGGGCAAACGATCCAGTCTTTTGCCCAAGGTAGTCGTCCACAACTTCGAGTGTAGAGTCACCGCCCTTGATAGGAGTGGGTGTGCATTCAACATCACCTTAGTTTTATCCGTGTTCATTTTGAGACCCACTCTTTCGAAAGCTCTACTGAGGTAATCGTGCATTGTACTGAGGTCCTCCGTAGTCTCAGCCATGACCACGACTATATCGTCGGCAAACTGAAGGTGAGTGATGTACTCGCGATTAACGTTGATGCCTAGCCCTCTCCAGTTCACAACCTTGAAGACATCCTAAAGTGCAGCGGTAAATAGTTTCGGATATATGACGTCTCCCTGTCTCACACTTCGCTGCAGAAGGATAGGTGCCGAGGACTGATGCTGAAGTCGAACTGACATGGTGGCGTTTTGTACAAAAACTTCAACACCTTTATGTACCGGTAGTCAATTTGACACCGTTTGAGAGACTGCTGTACAGCCCAAGTCTCGATCGAATCGAAGGCTTTCTAATAGTCCACAAACGCTAAGCAGAGAGGCAGGTTATACTATTCGGTCTTCTGTATAACCTGCCGCAGCGTATGTATGTGGTCTACGGTGCTGAAGCCTTTATGGCATCCGACTTGTTCGGGAGGCTGGAAATCGTGAAACCTGCGCGCGAGACGATTCGTGATGACTCTTGAAAACTTGCTTAGCTTGTAAACATGGCTAAGAAGTGGGATGGGCCTACAGTTAATATAGGCCCATTTAACGCCTATATATTGCGCAGCATTGTCACCCTTCTTGAAGAAGAGTACCATCACACCCCTACACCATGCCTGTGGCGTTTTACCCTCGAGTTACCAAGGTTAGTCTATGGATGGGTGACCACTTTTTTTGGTTCGTTTGTTTTTGGGTGGCTGACCCCGCCAGGGTAAGCACTTACCCTGTCAGTTCAAGTTAAACTCAAACCTCTCCAAAAACGGACCTTACTAAGTACTGGGTGTAGGGGTCAACATTAATGCGCGCGTGGAAGGTTCGATTCAAGTAATTTCGAGTTCGAGTAATTAATTAAAAAAGTTTGTAATTACCTAATTTTATAAAAGCTTGGTAATCAATTATAATAAATTTATCTAATAAACATATTTTTTGTAACTGACCCCATTCCATAGTTTTCGCCGACCCCTAGTATCTTTTTATCTTTTATATCTTTTTAATACAAGCCATTAAAATCATAATATTAATTTTAATCTACGAATAATCGACCAATATCCAACATTTATGAATTAGGTTCGTTGACAATAGCCAACATTGGAAAAGATTTTCAGAAACCCAAAATTGCTGTAACATGTGATTAAATCGAGATTTTTCTCTCTGTCTTTTCTCATATGTGACAAATCGTCAACCGCTTGTTACACTTGGTTTCGAGAGTAGAATTAACCGGCGATTATTCGCTGATTACGTTAGCAAACTGATAATCGAGTGGTGAGAAACAGGGTGTAAACTGGGTGTTAAACTTGAGTTCGGTTAGAACTTAATTTTTTTGTTACTTTTTAAGCAAAACTTATTTACTAGAAAATAAAATTAATTAAAATAATATTAGACCAATTCAGTAGTAAAAAGCAGAACTGTGTTGTTTCTAGTAAAAAAAAGTTTGTTAGACGAATAATTTTTTCCAGAGTATAGTTACCAAACATATAGATATATTTTATGACTTTCGATTATAATAATAATCCTATCACAAAAAGCATTTTTTTTTTCACAACATACGCATCACTTTATCAAAACAAAAACTACTTAAGACATGAGGAACTCTACGAAACTAGAATGCGAAGACTTTTAATGAGACAGTTAAACTTTTTTGTACGTTTTTAATTAAGGGGATTTTTGTTTCAAATTAATTGTTGTTATTTAGTAGTCATCAAAAGTTTATGATACATAAGCTACATGAACAAGTATTGTGGCAGTTAGCATGCTAAAGATCAAGCCTACTTCCTGTGTTCAGGTGAATACGATGTTCTGGCAGTGAAGCAACACAATAAATGGCAATAATCTGCCTAGTCTTGTCTAAACTATTGTGCTTGGCTTCCAGGCTACAGGGAACTTTAATAAAATAAAAACTAGTTATGTGACTAGTCAGAAAAATGTTCGCAAGTCCCAATATTTTTTTCCAGTGTATTTAGGAAAACATCAAGCTACAAAAACAAAAAAGGCAGTTTATTTTAAAAGATCGATTTTAACTTTCAGTGGCCTTGGAGCTGCGTTATTTTTAAGCAGTTCTCGAATATTTTGGGCGAGCTAAAACAAAACGGATTGTTTTTATTAAATTCGTAATTCGAAGCACAAACATGAAAATATTCCTGTCTGAAAAAATACTCGTAGCTCTCTGGTCGAATTGCTTTTGTCTATCATACTGGAAATAAATTACTATTGACGGGTCACAACTAGCGTTTGACAATTTGTTACACTAATTTTGTAGTAATTTTAATTTTCTTTCTAGAAGGTAACTTAGGCCATATGCCTAAGTTACCTTCCGTCTAGTTTATGGAAAATGTTGCTATCTGTGTACGGGCTTAAATTAGTAATATCACCCTTTGTAAACGTAATGTAAACAATAAAATGTTTTAATTGCACGATTAATTATGTTTTTAAACTAAGGTCTAAGTGCTAGGAGGCATTCGCCATGACTCATATACTCGAATCATCAGAATAAATTAAAAACAAAAATGCCGTTAATTAATACAAAAATGTCATCTCGTTACGCCAGTTAGGTTAAGGTCGATGATACGATTTCCGTGAGTAGTTACTCGCAAGTTAAAATTGGCCTATTGTCTAGTACTATACAAATACATATTAATAATGTTACATACAAATTTGCAATATTATTTCATCTTCATTTCATAGGCCTACCAAAAGCGTTGCATATTTGTGCTTCTTGCATCCAGTGGACTCACGTGGCCCTCACCAGTTCATCAGTCCACCTTGAGACCATCCAACATTTCGTCTTCCAGTACGCGGTCGTCTATCCAGAATCTTTTGAGGCCCATCAACTGCTAGTTATTTCATACTCTTTGAGACCGAATTAACTGAAGACTAATGCAAGTTATCGATCACAAGCGCGCCTGTTAATCGTGGGGCTTAGATGCACTTGTAATCAATAGACCAACGAAGCAGTTGCATTTGGCAGCAAAAAACTCCAACTAAACTACATAACTTTTTATCAAACTGGTTTCGTAGATTTTCCATTCTAAGTAAAAAAAAAAACAAATCAACCTAATCACTATTAGACTACGTCTGTATAGTCATGTAGGCCGGATGATTTTGATACGTTTAGCTACTGTTATGTACTTTATAGTTCAACTCGTGTTAATGATTTAATGTCTCCTAGATCAGGCAGGGTGCGACCACAGAAGTCCAGGTTGCCTGGAAGAGATCACGGAATGCGATAAGGCCGCCCGTTGAATATTTTTAGTTTTAAGTTTCTTTGGTTCCTGTATTTTCTGGTGTACAATAAAGTATACATAAATAAATAAATACGTCCTTCATCTCGATCGGTCTTGAGCTTCACGCTTCATCTCGCTCCACGTCATTACGATGCTCGCCGCTTCTGCGAACAGGGTGCGACGCCAGGTTTGACATGGACGGCCACGCTTTCATTTCCCTTGGGGTTTCCAGTCCAAAGCTTGCCTGGGTATGTGACTGGTAGCCAATCTTGCGACGTTTGACCTGGGGGACGAGCACGGCCTACTGTGACAGGCTTGAGTCACACATTTTTATCACAGTTTGCGAGCAAAAACCGTGATAAAATCCGTGACTCAAGCCTATCACAGAGACCGTGCTCGCCCGGCTAGCGGTCGATCGGGGTCTCGGGACATTTCTCTAACAGCTCTAATTCTAAGTAAAAACAAAAGAAATAAAATGAATAACTTTAGACTACGTCAAAGTAGTCACGTACGCCGGATGATATTGATACGAGTTGCTACTGTTACTTTATAGTCCAACTTGATTTAATAATTCTATGGTTAAGTTATGGGCATTGCATCATAGTTAGCGCGTTAAGGTTCTTTGCTGCTTTGATTGATTGAACTTTACGGGTGCTGATAAAATCTGTGAGGTTCTGTTTTTACAAAGTGTGGTTTGCAAAGTTAGACAGAATTATCACAGCTTCTAAAATTTGCATGTACCAAGCAAGCGAGACTGCTATACAAGCAGGGTTTACTAAAAAGGTATGATCGTATTTTAAATCTGCTTCGACTACAGTAAATAAACAACTTTCTCCAAGGAAGTAAGTGGCAATTCCCAAAAACAAAATGGATTTTCGATACAAAGTTGTCGTCAGCTGACCATAATTTATATGGTTGATTACTTTTTAGGGTTCCGTATCCGAAGGGTCCTAGAGCCCTATTGCTGTCATTCAGTGTCTGTCTGTCCGTCACCTATCAAACAATTTTGTGCCCATTTTTTTAACTTCCCTTTGTCCTACGAACTTGAAATTTGGTGGCAATGTTACGTATATGTTACTAACAAATACCAATATATTGATAAATCTAATTTTTCTTTGGTACGGAACCCTAAATGTACGAAGGCCGTCCGACCCGCACTTGGCTTGTTCTTTGTTTTTCTAATCGTAAAATGACTGGTATTGTCGACTATAGAACACTGGTAAAGTCGTCAACAAGAACAGTTGATATAATTTGCCTACTATACCTATTAGGAATAGGTAACCTTTGTACATAATATAATATATTAATACATAATATAAAGTATTAATAGCAGACGTGATTGATTAATTGTTTCTAATTAGCAGTCGACTTAAAATTGGACCATTGTGTTTTTAACTTTGAGATTTTTGTGAGTTTTATGGAACCAGTCTAGTTTACATACACAGCAAAATTATTAAAACTTTGTTAGTTTTTGGCAGAAAATTTAGTAACATTTTAAAGGTATACCCACCAGAATTTTAATCGCGAAGAGGGTTGGAAAACGAATAAATAAGTAAAAACAAAACTCTCAATTTTAACCAACTTGAAAATAAGGAGGCGGTTCTCAATTCGGCTAAATAGTTTTTTAACAGAACAGTTCTTCGACTACAATAAACTTGACTCTTTCTATAGTGTATTGCGAGTTGCTGTAAGTTTTACTGTAAAATCTTAATTACGAGGCAATACCTCAATAAGTCATATTGTTTATTTTAAGTGTCAATTCCCTTTGATCAGTTGCACAGTGCATATTACGCAAAGCAAGCATGGTGACTGACTTTGACAACGACAATGCTTTTCATGACGAAAAGCGTTTAAAAAAATGTTTATTGTACTCAAAGATAACTAGTAACAAGATGATGCTACTCCCAAACTAGGCCTTGGCCTGTAATTTAGGGGATTGAATATGTGACTCGGTTCTGCCAAGTACTTACTATATTTTTCGAATACTCTACTCAGTCTAGCCAATTTATAAGTAGGTAAGTAACGCCATCTATTATTCCGAATACTTACTACGACGGTGTTTGAATCAATTGCTGCTGATGACGATTTGTAAACAAGGTTGTTATGTTCTAGCTAAGTATTTAGTGTTGTAGATAGATGGAGCTATGTTCTGAGACAAAATTGTAGTTTATTATAGTAGCCCTCAACATACGAGAATATTATAAATGCAACAGTGTCTGTCTGTCTTAACGGCTGAACGGATTAGTACAGAACTTGACACATGATCTGGATTAGGACCTTTTATCACGTCAATGTTTTGCCATGGGATAATTTCAAAGAAGGCTTGCTACATATTCCAACGATTTCTTTATTGTCAACTTGACAAAGACAAGTTGACAATAAAGAAATAAAAAACCATAACGCTAGTAGAAAACGAATCATTGTATGGGAATGACAAATCTAAACGTTAAGTCACATGGTCAGACCATACAAATAGAAGGCGTTAAAGATTGTAGAAAGAGATTCGATACAAAACGTTTGTAACTTGGTTACAGGTGCTGGTCTATATCCCGCTTAATACCTACTTAAGTTTACCTGTGACACAGATAATATAATACTAGCACTTTAGTTTGTGTAAGTCTGTTCTTGGATTTTCCTTATCTTTACACTCCTGTGTGATGGTAATACCACGCCGTAAAATTTATTGCAGCTGTGCGTATAATCTCCTTGAGAGAAATACAAAAATTATCTCCAACTATAATCTTCACTGCTAAAAAGAAACAAAACTCTGAGGAAAGTTCAATCTTTTGTGCTCTAGGAACCCTACTACCAGCAGCACCTACAGCACCTGCAGCTTAGCTGTAGTACCTTCATAAGTAAAGTCTTGCATGTCGTGGTGATTTATACATATTAATATACAGGGTCAAATTGAATTAACATACTCGATATCGATACCTAATGAAGTAATGACGATAAAACAAACGAAAAATCTTACTCATCATTTTTAGGACAATAGACAGACAGACTAGCGTCCGTTGACCCCGAAATCGCATGCAAAGCTGTAAAGAACGAATATATAAATAGTACCTACGTGCTGTAGTACTTGAAATCGATAATAGTAAAATCGCAAACAAATTTAAAAATCGTCATTGCTTTTCGGTACTCATCGCGCCTGCGGAGTTTCGCAAGCAAATATTTGACACTGAGCGGCGTACGCCTGAGAGATTTACAAACCTGATCCCTCTTTCATGGAACAGCACTGATACTGCTAAGAACCTTAGACAGTAATCTCTCTTGGCGAGCTCAAGTTAACGAGATAAGTCGTAAGGTGCACTTTTCATTTCACTCATTGAAATCCCTTCAAAACCTATTGCCTTTTAAAACCAAAATCCATCAAACTCTAAGTCAGCCGATCATCGATTACGCTGATGCCTGCTATCTGGATGCCACGGAGGAGCTCTTAAATAAGCTTGAGCGCTTGCAAAATCTGTGCATCCATTTTGTTATTGGTCTGAGGAAATACGATCATGTCTCTCAGTTCCGCAAGGATCTCAAGTGGTTCCTATCCGTCTTCGCAGGAACACTCGAGTATTATGTCTCTTCTTCAACAGCCTTGTTAACCCTACGTTCCCTGGATATCTGCGCGATCGCTTTTCCTTTACTCGCCCTGCCGATGTTCAGTGTAGTAAGGCATCATCTAAACTTCCCATCCCACAATACTAATTTCTATTCCCACTCCTTCTCTGTTCATGCAGTAAGACTGTGGAACTCACTTCCACCTTTAATCCGTGACCCTAAAAATATATGTTTGTTCAAGAAACAGGACAAAGAACATTACCGTTCCACAATCTTGTAATTTTACATATTATTATATTATATGTAGTATTTATTGTATCTTTTATATGTAATTAGTTAAGTTAAAATAGTCTATTTTAAGTTTCCTTATTTCTTTCTACACACTGTGTCTTCGTCTATCATCCAACTTTCCTGTCGCAGGTCTGCTGGTTGAAATTTCTATTGAAATAAGCAGTACCTTTGTGCTCTTTTATCTGTATTCCTTCTTTTCTCTGTTAAGTGTTTTGTGTGTACATAAATAAATAGAAGTCACACTTTCTTTCAAGGAAAAATCGAACAAATCAGAAGGCCTTTGGTTGAACCAGGAAAACTTAAATACCCTTTAATTTGATAATTCCGTAGGTACTGCTGACAAAGTACTCGTAATCGATTCAGTGAAATTGTGAGCACTCCTTATAACGTGCCGTATTTCCGGGATGCGTGAGGTTAAAATTCTTTTACCTCCGGCTTTATGAAAGAATTTGTTTTTAAGACTTTATGATGTGGTGGGACATGGGTGGATTTAATACGTAAGGTATTTGTTTATTTATTGGATAGACTCGCGTTTGACCAATTATCTCATCTGATGGTAAGCGATGATGTGGTCGACGGTGAAGCACGCTTTCCTAAAAGGAAACTTTACTTTTGATTTAAAGACCCCAGTGTCTAGCTATCCGAGAACATAGACTGCAGCAGGGAATTATATTCCTTGATATGTAGTTTCATGTCCGTCCTTCTATATAACAAGCTACTTTATCGATTGAACGGTAGAATCAATTATTATTACTAATAAATTTTAATTGTTGACGTTCAAAAGTGCCGCTTAATGGCCTAGTTGAAATAAATATTATTGATTTTTGACTTGTTGTTAAGGGAGTCAGCGATAGCACCACGGTTAACAAAAACTAACTTGAAGGGAAGAAGAAAACGGGTTGTGCTAACCCTAATGATGATGCGGTAATCTGCTAATGTATTACTAATTGAATAATGTATTAAGTATCTGTTGACCAAGACCACAATGACGTGCATTGATCAATGACAATAGCGGGCCATCCACTAACGTTCATTCCTGCCGGAATCTACAATCCTTAAGGAATGAACGCCAGTGGATTTGCAAGAGCGAGAAAGAATGACGGTATTAAAACCCCGCCACTCCTCCCGTCGCGAAGGACGCGACGCGCTCTGTGATCAAGTTAGTGCCTGTTTATTTGTCCGGCGTGATTGAGCGTTCGTTAGTAATCATTTTGTGTTCGTCTTCGTCCCGGAAGGATATAAAATGGATTCCCAAGAAATAGACGATAAAGGTGACATTAGAAATGTGCCCAAGCACATAATAAAGGAATTAATAAGTACCTACAAATCTCACCCTGCCTTATGGCAAATAAAAAATAAAGATTTGTACGGCAACAGGACTTTAAAGTACAAAGGGCATCAAGCTTTGGTCAATGTATGGAAAAAATATGACGATGCAATAGCAATTTCTTGCTTACGCGTACACATGTTGTTGCAAAATGAAAATAATCCATAAAGATAATTCAAAATGACGAGCATTCCTTTTAAATGACAACAATCTTTATAAAATGATAGGATTATTACCATCCACAGAGACGCAATCCCTCGGTATGACTGACAAGATGCACACTGACAGGAATGTACCTAAACGTGTGTATGGTCACTGAAGGATTGTTTTTCCTGTCGAACTGGCGTGTTGTGATAAATTCAGGGGAAAGAACGTAGGATTGTGGTTTAATTAGTGGCTTCAACGGTTTTATTTTATCCCATCGCTTTTCTGTACAGTTTGCACAACGGGACAAGTCGGAAGAAATGAACGTTAGTGGATGGCCCGCTATTAGGTCTTCTGTCTTAATTTTGTTGTCTAAGGGGGAGTCGAGAGATGTTGTACTTTTTCAGCTAACTAGTGTAATTATCTTACAGGCCGTTTGTCTGTATGTAATCCTTGTCTTTGATTTGATGATTCGAAATGTCTGCCCAGAACATAAAAAGCCTCTGTAACAACTGTAAGTAAATCTTACTTTATAATATAAATCCGAAAGTTTGGATGGATGAATGTTTGTTTGTTACTCAAACACGCCAGAATAGCTGAGCGGTTCTCGATGAAATTTGGCATAGAGATAAATCATAATTTGCTATAATCACTGAAATAGCACACAGCCAACTATCAATTTTATACTCAATTCTCGATATAAACAAAAACATGTGACAATTGAGGGTAGAAAACAATTCATAGATACAAGGCAATAAATGCCCACTAAAACGCTATACATTTTAACCATTAAAACAATTATGTACACCTAGATACATATAATATCATTAAGTCCGCCTCTGTACTTTTTTGTGCATTAAGTATTGAATAAATAAATAAATATCTTAACAATTACTTTGTTTATAATAATAATACATTATAAAGGAAAATACACAATCGTTTTACAAAAAAAATGTTATTTTCATTACACAATATTGTCTGTTTTTCCTAGTGCTCCAAAAGATATGCGTTAGCAACTTTGTACAATATAAAGACTCCCTATTAGCCAAAAAAAAAATAAGACAGAAGACCTATTGTCATTGATCAATGCACGTCATTGTGGTCTTGGTAAATAGATACTTAATACATTATTCAATTAGTAATCCATCAGCAGATTGGGATTGTTAGCCGTGGTGCTATCGCTGACTCCCTTAACAAAAAGTCAAAAATATTTATTTCAACTAGGCCATTTAGCGGCATTTAAATATTTCTATTCTATGCCTTTTAAATATTTTTTTTAGTTTACTAACTGAAAAAAAAAAACTTTAACACCTCCTAAATCATCTGATTGGGGTAGTTTCGAAAACGAATATTTACGACCTTTGTTAATTATTAAGGCTAGTATTTGTGGCAAGTTTCAAATTAATTAACCCAAGAAATCAGATCCTTCCATAAAAACTTCAACAATCCCTAAAACATCTTTTGGAGGTAATTTCTAAAAATCAAAAAAATTTTAACACCTCCTAAATCATCTGATTGGGGCAGTTTCGAAAACGAATATTTACGACCTTTGTTAATTATTAAGGTTAGTATTTGTGGCAAGTTTCAAATTAATTAACCCAAGAAATCAGATTCTTCCATAAAAACTTCAACAATCCCTAAATTATCTTTTGGAGGTAATTTCTAAAAATTAATAATGATAACCTTTATTGCTTTATTCCAGTTTGGACATGTTAAATATTGGTAAATAATTTGTAAAGTCAGCAGAAGCGAAATGTTTCCTGTTTATTGTACAAAAGTAGGTAGAAATAAATGAATAAACCATTATATCAAAAAGTTTGTGTTTTATTTACCATAAATAAACCCTATTTTACATAAATCAATCATAAGATCACACTCTTCATAACATAACGCCGAGATAATACTCACAAAATTACGCCTTAGGTAGTTGACCCCACCGCTGACATAAAAAATTAGGAGCCTAAAGTAGAGGGGTTGGCGGCTGCTGAGTGGTTATACGTCATCCTTGACTACTACACTACATTTAGGTACATGTACGACTGAGATAGGCATAGTTTTGACACAAAAAATACGTCAAATGTTGACGGCTGTGAAAAACTACTGGATCAGTCGGTGTCACATTATTATGAAATGTCACCTACTGGACCAGTCGCTGTCACGCTCGATTGCTTAAAGTTTGAATTTCCAAAATTCCCTTCTTGGTTCTCCCCTTCATCAAAAAGAGAAGCCCTGTACAGTAAAAACCTTTAACACCCTCCAAATCGTCTTTTAGAAGTAGTTTTGTAAAACTAATAATGAAATCCTTTACTATTTACTTAGGTTAGTATTTATTCCAAGTTTTAAATATATAATCCCTAAACATTTCCACCTTTTCTCCTCCTTAGGGATAGAATTACCAAAAACCAATAAATACATGAATTCTTTATATCAACCAAAAGCTTAAATCTTTCATTTCACGTGTCACACTTAAAAGCTTAGAAATTTCACACAAACTATTAACCCTCTTTTTACATCCTTAGGGGTAGAATTTCCAAAAACCAATAAATATATGAATTCTTTTTATCAACCAAGAGCGTAAATCTAAAATTTCATGTCTAATTTAAAAACTGTAAATTTCATACACACTTTCAACCCTTTTTTAACCCATTAGGGGTGGACTTTCTAAAAACCAATAAATATATGAATTCTTTTCATCAATCTAGAGCGTAAATGTATAAATTTCACGTGTCCAATTTACAAACTGTAGAAATTTCGTACAAACTTGCAACCCCCTTTCACCCCCTGGCATTTCTAAATATCATTTCTTAGTGCGCACTTACGTCACTTGAGAAACCTCCCTGCCAAATTTTATTTTATACGTCAATCAGTTTTAGATATTTTGTGATGAGTGAGTGAGTGACCTATCGCTTTTATATATATTGATTGATAATAATTTAATTGATTTTCATTACACTGATGTATAATAATTTAATTTAAAGGCATGCATGTACATACGTGAATGTGTTTGTGTGTGTGTGTTAGCGTTTATTAGGAGTACCTTTATAAATATTATTTTGTAAACAGTATTTTGGAAGGGCGTATAATATGTTACAAATTTTATTTTAGTTAAAGTGTCTTGAGGAGCATCGCTCAATCGTATCCCAAATAGTTGATGAACCTGCAAAACTTTGTCGAAAAGTTTGGTGGATTCGTCAACCAGCTGGGATACGATCACTTGGGCAATAGTTGGCACCGTCTCCTGGAAGATGACCTTGAACAAAAAAAGCTGTTTGTTCTTCGAGAGTTCACTTCCAAGGTGAAGGAGGGAGTTCCCTTCTGTTTATTTAAACCTGACTGGACTCCCGTCTCCACCTTGGAGGTGTAATTCCAGCTCTTCACCACTGAGTACATGTCTCCATACCATTATATTTTCTTGAGGAGTATCGCTCTTGATCGTATCTCAACTTGTTGGCGAATCCATCAAGCGGGGCCAACTATTGTGAAAGTGATTCTAAAGGAACATGATCACTTTGACAATAGATAGTCCCAGCTCGTGGAAGATGTCCTTCCAGGTGCTGTTCGTGGACTGGTGGCCTGCGTCAGCTGGAACAAAAAACATAAAATAATCAAAATATTTTTAAACAGTAAAACACCCATATCTTTTGAACGGCTGAACTGATTTTCGATTTTCGAGAAAAATTCCGATAATGTCACCTTACAAATAATAAAAACTAAGTCAAAATCGGTTCATCCATTTAGGATCTATGATGCCACAAACAGATACACAAATACACAAAAACCGACATAGATGTAATACTTATAACACCGTTGAAAAAAAAAAGGCCAGGTAACTGTGTTTGTTTGTCTGTGATTTCCATTAGCTACAACTTCGGTGCCTTTAAGTCAAGATTGAAAAGGTTACTTCTAGGCAAACGTGCTTCACCGTGGAACACATCATCGCTTACCATCAGGTGGAATAGTGGTCAAGCGCAAGCCTACCTACAAAAAAATATACGTTATCATTTATTGCAATCATCAGAAAAGTAAATTGCCCACGAATTTATTGCCTGTTACGGAAAATGATTTATTGGCTAGAAATAGTTAAATTGCATCTTGGTTGTCTCTATGATGTCTTTTGATTTTTATTTTCCAGTACTTGACTACCTTTTTCTTTAAAAAACTTGTGGTACATTTGCAAATGTGTTTGTTCTTCGAGAGTCCACTTCGAATTTAAATACTGTGAGCAATGGTAAACATATTGAAACCAGTTGTTAAATCTGAAGTGGACTCTCCCTAACCTTGACCTTTTTCTTTGAAAATTCTATTGTAATTATTATTTTCATTAAAAAAAATGTTGCCCCACACGAGGAATTTCGCCTGTATAGTGGTTGCGTTTACAAACATATAAACTCACATACCTACACAAACACTCAGAGCTGGAACATCTAGCTGTAGGTCATACAAATATTTAATCCGTGCGGGAATCGAACCCGCGACACACAGCGTAGCAGTCAATCGCTCAACCACTGCGTCAACCGTGCGCTCAAGTTACGGTACAGTTACGAAGCTGTTTGTTTCGATTAAACAGGTTGTTAATCTTGTATTACTAACTCAAATACTGACCTCGTTCGAAAATGTCCTAGCTGGAAAATGACGTACATGGAATCTGACGTCCATTACCGCTTTCTAGGGGACACTCTTCTCCACATTGCAGGTCTACTTCATGCTCTTAACTATCCAGTTCGTGTCTCAACATGTACACACGGGACACGAATTAGATGGTTTAGAGCATGAAGCATCCGTCGACTTCTCACCAATATGGAACTCTAACTTGACCACGATGTCATCTGGAATCAAACGGAGTTGGTGAAAGTAGATGCAGTTTTGCCGATCGGGGCAGACCGGAAATTCGCTGTTCCCCATTTTTCTCTTTTGTATTCAAAATATATTTACAGCATTTTTTTAAATAATAAAAATTGGGCTACCCATCGGTTTTTTTCAAAGAAAAAAAAAACAACCACATATAGTATTGTTTGCTGACGATACGTCCTTAATATTTAAGATCAATAGACGTTCCACACGTATTGATGACGTAAACAACGCTCTACAGCAGGTGCAAAACTGGTTTACTGTTAATAATTTAGTACTAAATGGAAAAAAAACGAAGTGCATAAGATTTGCGTTACCGAATGTTAAAAGTAATGATTCGGAAATAATATTGAACAAGGAGAAACTAGAAATCGTCGAAAACGCGGTTTTCCTGGGAATCACGCTCGACTCGAGGCTACAATGGGGTCCTCATTTAACATCTCTGGCAGGACGGCTTAGTTCAGCAGCATATGCTGTCAGAAAAATCCGTCAATTTACTGATGTACATACCGCGAGGCTGGTCTATTTTAGTTACTTTCATAGTATCATGTCTTACGGTATTTTGCTATGGGGACGGGCTGCAGACATAGAGTCTATTTTTATTCTGCAGAAAAGAGCTATCAGAGCCATATACAATCTTCGCAGGCGCGATTCTCTTAGGGAATTATTTAAAGATACAAACATCATGACGGTACCTTGTCAATACATTTATGAAAATATAATGTATGTCCGGAAAAATATTCATCTTTTTACTAAAATAAGTGATAGGCACAATTTTAATACTAGAAATAAGGACAAGTTAGATCAACCTCGATTCAGGGTAGCTAAAGTAGCTAGCTCTTTTATGGGGTACTGTGTAAAATTTTATAATGAAATTCCACTAGAAATTCTCCAATTAAACGAGTCAAAATTTAAAACATGCATTAAACGCACACTGTGTAGACAAGCATATTATAAATTGGAAGATTATCTCCTTGATAAAAATGCTTGGCTAAATGCCGGTCCTGCTCCACAGCCACATACATTTGTAGCTACAAATTAGTTTATATTGGACGAGATGCTGCTGCCCTTTTCGTTTTGTTGTTTTCAGTGTTTTATTTTTATTTCATTTGTTTATTTCAAAGGATTCTTTACATGTTATATTTAGAAATAATAGCATTGTATAATGTAGAAGCACTTTTTTTTTTTTTCTCTCAAATTTGTGAATGTGAGGTACCATGGAGCATTTTTATTAGGTTACAACTTTTTATTTTTTTATTTTGACATTGCAAGCATGGCAGTTGAGAGTTTGTCATGCTCACTCAAATGTCTCGCTGTTGGTGGCGCGTGTTATTGGGTCATTCGGTTCCCTTCAAAATGGTTGAGCTGAGTGGGTTTGATGCACGCGTCATGCTCGTGAACGGGTGCCGTCAGATGAGACTGGTCATCTCTTAGCTGCCAGTGGTTTAATTCAGTTCCTATCTTTTTTTTTTTTTTTATTATTATCTACATTGTGCTCACATAATAGAAGCAACAAGAAATATGTAACCAAACATTATATGTAACACATAATGATTTAAAAGAGTGTCCATGGAGTTTCTTGCACGTTCTTCTCCATAGAGATCTACTCCTTGGAACGTGCAATTTAGCTTCACTTCTTTGTTTGACTGACCGACATTTTGACAATTCAAAAGTGCCTGTAATTGGTCTATTTGAAATAAACGTTTTTGAAAGCAAATCTTTTACACAATTTTTAATGTCAAATTATAGTTAATTTACATTTCATTCTAAGTATTCATAAAGATAGAATTTTTTTTGTTCAATTATTCAAAAAACGAGGCTTTCGAGTGATTGCAAGAGCGAGCGAATAAGCGCGTTCGAAAATTTTTGCACCTCGCCTTAGAATAAATAACAGATTTTTATTCACTTCTAGCTGTGCCCGCGGCTTCGCTCCCGTTAACTGCCTATCCTATCCTACTTACCTACCTACCTGTACCTTCCCTACTTACCTTTCTTCTTACCTAGACCGAGCGTTCACTGCACAGAATACTATTTGCTCTAGAGAGAAGAATATCGGATTCATACAAATAAAGTTAGGACTGATTTGCTGCTAGTAGCACTCCAGAACACCACACCGAAACGAAAACATAAAAAAATATATTTTTTCAAAAAACAATACTACCGAGTTCCAAATTAAAGCACTACAAATTGAAAAATAACTTTCTTTTTGGAAGTCGGCGTCCATAACGAAAAAAAATTGAAATTTTTATGTATAAAACTTATCTACATTGCTAGCGCGAGTCCGAGTCGCTCTTGGCCGGTTTTTCTTATTTATATCTTGTTTTATTTTATTTTATTTATTTATTAGTTTATCCTCGCACTGGAACGCCTTGCAGCAATTACACCAATGGAGCACAATCTTATAATAAACTCACTGTTAGAGTCTAAGTTTCCTCACGTTGTTTTCCTGCACCGTTGTCAGCAATGTCCAAGATAAACTTGGAAAGTACATATGAATTGAAAAAGTCACATTGGTACTTGCCCGGATTCGAACCCACGACCTCAAGCACGAGAGGCAAGATCATAGCCACTGGGCCACCACGACACCGAGCTAGTTCGCTTCTTAAGCCGTTGGGTTTTTTGATTTGTTGAATTAACTTTTTTTATTTATTACTTTTTCGAAAGGGAGGCCTTTGCCCCGCAGTGGGACAGAATAGGCTGAAAATAAATAATAATAGTTAACATTTCTTTTTTCAGATACACACTACATACATACATAGACTGATAAACACATTGTCCTCCTTCAGCAGTCGGGTGCCAAAAGTCTACAAAATTAGGCTTTAAATCAAAAGGGTGACAAAACAAAATTGTATACATCCTAGAGCTTAGCATATAAGTAGGATAGCCATATCCTACTTATATGCATATAAGTAGGATAGCCATATCCTACTTATGCTACTTGAGGAGGCGTACTGATTAATATTCATACCTACTATGTATAAGAACACTTTGGCCTGAAGTGGGACAGTTATGTGAAAATAACTTTCTTTTTCGAAGTCAGTGTCTTTGGTGTATTTATTACGTTATGGACTATTTATTTCGTTATGGACACCAACTTCGAAAAAGAAAGTTCTTTTCACTTTGTAATGTTTTTAGTTGGAAGTCGTTAGTATTGTTTTTTAATAAAAATTTTTCACTTATTAGTTTTACCTATTAAGCAACTTGCCTTTAGTGAGGTACTTATAATGCCAGAATAGATCACCCAAATGCCATGAAACGTGAACATAACCGGTGAAATGAGAGTGTACCAAGGTGAACTGTACACATCTGCGTACCCCACCAGAGCGTACTAGCGTGATGTTATGTTATAAACAGCAAACAGATATGCGATTGCTGCAATCCCGAGAGATTTGACGTCATTTATTGAAGAGTTCTGTTGTATATCTCCGAACTTATCATCAGATCTTTACCAAATTAAAATGGAACCAATTTTGGAACATATTCTATTAAACAAAAAAAATATTTTTAAATCGGTTCAAATTTGATGGAGATATCGGTGAACATAACCTGGATTAGGACATATGATAAGTACGTTTTATTCCGGTAGTTCCCATACCGGGTAAAGCCGCTGGTCAAAGCTACTCACGGATCTTGGTGGAGTATCTGCCACCGCCATCGGACCATCAAGACAACACCCTCGAGGGAAGCTGCCGCTCATGAGCTGTCCACATTATGAACAGCTTCCCCCCGAGGGTGCGGTCGCTCAGCATTGTCACCAAAAACTTCAGGTCCAGGCAAGTCGTGCGGCCATGACGACTAGACATACATATATACATGCTTTTCCCATGGGGATAGGCAGAACATAAAGGAGTAAGAAAAGATCGTAGCACGGGTGGCGTTCTGTATGCCACCTGCTGCGACCCTTTCATAATTTTTTTGTTTCATTCACGTTCACAAATCTAGTCATAAAAGCACGCCAGTTATGAGTACATGCGCACCTAACCTTTGTGAAGAACTTCACCAATAAAATCCGTGTATGTCCTTCTAGGGCGTCCACTCCCGGTGTACGTGCACCGTTGTCTGGTTGGAAAAGATAAGAAAAATAGTTTCATCATGCAGGCAGAGGTTGCACGATATCATTCCAAGATATTGTGCAACCTTGTGCATCGAGAATAAGACCTGTTGAAATGAGCTTTAGTATAGAACGGGTGAGGCAGTGACTCCATACCGTGTGCAAGATCGCACACCATCATCGATCTATTGCTGAATGCCCTAGGACAGGTTGCAGAAGGAAATAAAAAATAAAGTTTCATCATTATCTACGACAGGGACATATACCATATCCACTGCTACTAGTGTAAAAGTGATAATGTTAATTGGCATCAATCGGTAACTCCCACTAATTATGATCCAATCAAAGCCAATTAACGATCACTTAGCCGTGACTTATATTTATATTCCCCAGAAGATAACATCCTAATTTGTTTTTAATACCATCATCACAGATAAGGTTTCTCAAGAAATTGGAAAAACTTATGATTACAAGGAAATAGGAAACGTCGACTGTTCATTAAACTAATATTAAATATTTGACTTTAAGGCTGTCTCAATTTAGAGGTTTGGTGCGGAACTGCTGCGGCGCTGCAGTGGTGCGTTTTTGTCATACTGCACACGACCCCTTGATTTTTCCATACAATTTATGAAGACACTTAAAGTCTTGCAGTCGCGCACGCACGACTGCAAGACGACTTAAGTGTCTTCGGCACCGCGCCGAACTTTTAAATTGATAGACCTTAGATCTTTTTTGTAAGCAAACGCAAAAACATAACACGCATGCAAACGATCGCATTGTCATCATGATAAACATAGGACAGTATTGCACTTACTTAGGTCACGTGCCTACTACAACAGAAGAGCAGCCGGGCATCGAAGGGCACTTAATTGACGCTGAGCCGTCGTACGAACAGTCAAACCTGAAAAGGAGGCGCACAGTTCAAATCATTGTTGCTGGTCAACAAGATCTTATTAATGGCCATTTTTACAATTCACAAGCACTCTTGACGAATGCAATACTTCCCGGTTCGTTGCATCATCATCCAGGTGTTGCCCGCGATTTTAAAAATACAGTCAATATCCGTATTGTTCCACGCGCGTCCCAAAGAGATGTCAGCAAAACTAATGGATTCCGCTAGGGCCGATTCGGGTAACGGAGATGTTTCTGAAGTCCATTTGAAGCTCTGCCAGCCCAGCTAAGATGGATCCCATGCACGTGGAACACCAAACTCTTCACTTGCTCGACGTGCATGGGATCCATCACAGCGATGAGCATCTGGTTCCGTCAGTAGTCAGCAAAGGTCCGGCTGCCAATGCACAGGCCTGGAAGCAGGCTCAGTCCTCCTCAAGACTCAGGCTGGAGTTCTCTAGGCTGATTCCTCCTCCTAACACGATTTACGAGGGTTCCCTCATTCTCATACTCGTCTTTCTACTGTAACACTGCCCAGTTCCGTGCGTAACTCATCCTGGTGTTACCTGCGGCTTTGAATATGAAATACAGTTAACATTCTTCAGCTTCAGGCCAGTCACAGAAAAGGTTCCAGTACTCCATTTGAAGCCCTTTATGTAGTCTAGTATGAAACTACTAATCTACTCCACTTTAGCCTTGCCTAACTTGCCACCTTGCCTAACTAACGCAGCACCTGTCTGGTCTAGTCTTAACTGTAACCAAATATAATAAACTCCAAATTATCCAAAACAAAGCTTTGAAAATATCATATAACACCCCTTTTGAACGAACCTTAAAAGATTACACTACCTTATCAAATCTCTTTTTAAAAGATTTCATAATAAAAATTTAATTTAATTTATGTTAAGTTTTTTTTTTAGTTTTAGTTTTTAATTTAATTTAAGTTAATTCTATTTAATATAATAAATTAAAGCCGACATACTATCTTATATCCGAAATTGGCAAAAGAAGACTTAGTACGCTGCCGTACGCTCGCACGTACAATCAATAACGACTGAACCTGAACGACAATTTCCTCCGTGACGCATCATGACGATAGCTCGCTTACCAGCTGACGCCCCTTGACTAACCGTCTACTTATAATTTACCTCCTATTTTTCTGTTACTAAATAAAACTTTAATAAAGTGTCTAGTGTACTAAATGAATCTTGGAACCTAAATATTGTAAATATTATGTGGGCTCATACAATGACCTTCACAAAAATAGCAATTCATAATGATTCCGTTTGTAAGTTAGTTACTCCAATGCAAAGTATTATCTATTAATGTTTAGAAATGCAGTAGTCTGTGTCCCAAAATAAATTACGATTTGTCTACAATATTAGAATAAGATCATTTTGTAAACAACACTGTTTAACCTTGTACTTTGGAAGGGCGTATAGTATGTTACAAGATTTATTTTAGCTAAAGTTTCTTGAGGAGCATCACTCTTGATCGTATCCCAAATAGTTGATGAATCCACAAAACATTGGCGAACAGTTTGGTGGATTCGTCAAACAGCTGGGATACAATCATTTGGACGATAGGTGGCGCCACCTTCTGGAAGATTTCCTCGCACAATAAAGCTGTTTGTTCTTCGTGGGACCACTTCCCCGGTGAAGGAGGGGGTCCACTTCTTGTTTAGTTAAACCTGAACTGGACTCCCTTCTCCACCTTGGAGGTGTACTTGTAGCTCTTCAGCACCCAGTACGTGTCTCCAATCCATTTAGTTATAGTTTCTTGAGGAGCATCGCTTTTGATCGTACCCCAACTGGTTGGCGAATCCATCAAGCACGGGGGCCAACTATTGTGAAAGGGATCCTAAAGGGACATGATCACTTTGACAATAGACAGTCCCAGCTCCTGGAAAATGTCCTTCCAGCTGCTGTTTGTGAACTGGTAGCCCGCGTCAGCTGAAATAAGAAAAATAAAACAAATGAATGATGTGATGCAAAGAGAAGGTAGTGTACCTTCCATTTACACTACACGATTATTGATAGTGATAGATCCTACTGGGCAAATTGCATTATAATTTACCAAAATCAACTGATACATAACATAGTCATTTAAAGTTTCCACCAATTCATTGTCTGTTACGGAAAATCATTACTGTTAAATTACACCTAGGCTGTCTCTGTGATATCTTTTATTATAATTTTCAAGTAATTGACTAACTTTTTTTTAAGAAAAACCCTATTACAAAGCTGTTCGTTCTTTGAGAGTCCACTTCTAAGTTAACTGTCAGTTTTATGGTAACACATTGAACAGGTGTCATCATTAGGGACTCCTCCAAGGTTGAAAAAGGTGTACACTTTCGGCTCGCTGAAGTGAAACCTGAATTGAAAAGTCCACCTGAAGTTTAATAACTGTAAGCAATGGTAAACACATTGAAACCAATCGTTTAACCTTCAGTGGACTGCCTTCTCCAACTTGCAGATTTACTTCCAGCTCTTCACCCCTCAGTACGTGTCTCCATCCTTCAACTTCTCACCGATGTGGAACTGTATCTTGACCACGTTTTCATCTGGAATCATACAAAACAAAGTTAATTAAGACAAATTACGCTACTTGAGGAGGAGTAGTGATTTATGTTCGTGCCTAATCTTTATAGAAGAGGCTTTTGCCCTGAAGTGGGACAATAATTACGGGCTGTAGTTTTAACCATTTCAAGCGACTGATAGATAAGATTATAAAAGCGAATATTATAGCAATACTTATAAATGTGAATGTTTGTAAATCAATTACGTCTCGACGACTGTACGGACTTACCTGAAATTTGTTATACAGATAGATCATGACCTGGATTAAGATACGTACGTTTTATTCCGGTAGTAAGTTCCTGTGGGCCTAGCGAAGCCGCAAAGGCTGCTTATTTATTTAAAATATCACAGCCACATCACATGCATTACACAACAACAGAAAAAATAATTATTATTGAACCAATGCACATGACAAGTACTGCGTACATAACACTTATAATGATAACATTGCCGCCCCTAAGTAACTACATAGTCACAATTCAATTCATAATTCAATTAAAAAAATGGAGATTATGGAAGACACCACTGACATTTAGCTTATAACAATATTCCATTTAGATTATTATTATTATAATTTTGACATTGGTAATTGTGTGTTAGTATGTAAGTAATTAAGTTATTTCATTTTAATTGTGTGTCTGTTGTTTCAACACCACTAACTTTATTATTATTTGTAAGCTCTCGAGTAAAATGTAGCAAACTGAACATCTTATTATAACATTCTATAGTATTGAAACCTACTTAAACGAATAAATGTAATTAGATTTGAAAAAAAAAACAATAAAAAAAAATACAGATCAAAATTAGTACAATAATTAAAATCGTATAATAAAACAAAAAAAAGAATACAATATGTAGGTGGTTCCCTATCCATTTGCATAAAATTTTAAGACCTAATATATCTTAGCATAATTTTGTTTGGCATAATTATATTTTCGCATAATATAATTACGCATAACAGCTTACGCATAATTTTTTTAAGCATAATTTCTCTAACCATAATAATGATTAAGCAGAATATTCTAAAGCATAAATTTATTAAGCATAAAGTTCTAAAGCATAACTTTTTAAGCATAATATCCTAAAGCATAAATTTATTTACACATACAGCATGCAAGCAAGCATACAGCATGCAAGCAAGCATACAGCATGCAAGCAAGCATACAGCATGCAAGCAAGCATGCAAGCATGCAAGCAAGCATGCAGCAAACAAGCAAGCATGCAGCATGCAAGCAAGCATGCAGCATGCAAGCAAGCATGCAGCATGCAAGCAAGCATGCAGCATTCAAGCGAGCAGGCAACATGCAGCAGGCAGGGTTTCTGTCTCGGCTCCGGCGCTGCGGACTTCCGGCGGCCCCACGCGTGGCCGCCTCGCCTCTACGAGCCTACGTGATTTTAAATTACACTCTAGTGGTAGGACAAACAAGACTACGTATAGTCGGTTTTGCAGCAATTCGGTTCTGTCACTAACTTTTGTTGCACATCATATTAAATTTTTAACCAACAATATTATTTAATTGTTACAGAAACTATAGCAAATTGGTTCGGTTGTCTAGCATATTTACAAGCAATTGCTAAAAATATAGGTACACCTAAAATAAATAATTATACATAATTAAGGACCACTGTTTCAATCAGTTAACTTCTATCTGAGGAATAACCGCCATATTTATTTCTCATAATAGAAGTTAACTGATTGACATATTTTTTTATACAAAAACTGTCAAAACATCTAATATATTCTTCAGATAAAAGTTATCTCGCGATTGAAAAATCGTTTAAGTTACATAATGTTATGTATAATAAATCATTTGCATGAAAATTGTTTTTGTTATTTATATAAATTGTATGCCTTAATATTATTATGCCTACTAACGTTATGCTAATAGTCATTAGGCCTACTAACGTTATGCGAATCAAATTTATGCCAAAACAAATTAGTCTTTAAGATGATTATGCCAACATAAAATGTATGCCTAAAAAAATTATGCCGAAGTATTATTATGCCAAAACAAATTGTGCCAAAATCGTTATGCCGAAGTATATTAGGACAAAGAACATTATGCGAAAAGAAGGGATCCCTATGTAGGTGAACGAAAACAACGTGAGGAACCCTGGACTTGTAGTTAATATAAGTCTGAAATCGCTAACCCCCATTGAGCAAGCGTGCTGATCAATGCTCGTGCCTTCTCTGTATGAGAAGAGGGCTTTGCCCAGCAGTGGGACAGTTACAGGTTGGTATTATTTATCTTTTGTTAAAAATAAGCCAAGAATTAAAATCATAATGTCAATATCAAAATTATAAAGTCAAAATAAAAATAATCAAAATCATTAAGAAAATAAAATACAACATCAAACAACATTAATGTCAAAAATCAAAAAATAAACTCAATAATCCAATTGATTAGCTCAAAAATTTCACTTCAATTCAGTCTTTAAAAAATAAAATACAATATCAAAATCATTGAAGCTACTCACGGATCTTGAGTATAGCTGCCACTGCCCTCGAATCACTGAGACTACACTCTCGGGGGGAAGCTGCTACTCATGAGCTGTCCACATGAACAGCAGCTTCCCCCCGAGGGTTCGGTCTCTCAGCATTGTCACCGAGATCTTCAGGTCCAAGCAAGTCGTGTGGTCTTGATGTCTGGACATACATAATATACAAGCTTTTCCCATGGGGATAGGCAGAACAGAAAAGAGTATGAAAAGATCGCAAAGTGGCGTTCTGTATGTTACCTGTTGCGATCTTTCATACTCCTTTTGTTACAGTAATGTTCATACATCTATACACGCACGCCAGTTATGAGATCCTATAAGATCCGTGTATGTCTTTCTAGGGTGTCCCGCGGTAAAAGCGGCGACATCTGGCAATTATGTAAAATATACCTCAGTTACATCATGTAGGGAGAAGTTTTACTGTTTTGGAATGAAACCGTAACCGAACCTTCGGTTCGGACACTAAATTAAAGCGTCCATGAATGTAAGTATTGTCTGTTATGGAAAATAAAGTATTGGCTGGCATCTGTTGAATTTGAAAATTGTAATTTAATTTATTTTAAAATATTTCACGGTTGCCTCCGTGATGTCTTTTGATGTCCATTTTCAAGTACTTGACTAACTTTTTCTTTGGAAAACTTTTATAACGCAGTATGTTCTTCGAGAGTCCACTTCAGGTTTAAGAACCTTTACTGAACAGGTTTTCAAACCTGAAGTGAACTCCCATATCCACCTCGGGAGAGTTCTTCCAGCCCTTCACCAACCAGTACGTGTCTCCATACCTCGTCTTCCCTCGAATTGGAGTCGATCTTCGAAATTTGGTCGTCTTTCAATCCGTAGCTGTTACGCGGTCAACGACCACTGTTAGTATAGTTATTTGCAATTATGAATTTAGGCAATCATTTTGTTATTCGTTTTATCGTCATTCGGTACATATACAGCGTGAGATTTTTAAGTATGCGTGGATGGCCAAATTTGAAATTTTGAAGAATAGCAATATCCTCAAACGAGTCAAGTGCCCCATTTTGAAGAAAACTAAAACGATATCATTGGATATTTGGAAAAATGTTCTGAGCCAGACACCAGACAATTAAAAAAAAAGCACGCTATATTATAACACCATACGATAGTGTCGCTAACAAGTATAGAATTCTGGGCAGTAATGTTATATGGTAAACTTGATAAAATACCTCATTTTAACAAAAACGCTGTGCTTCCTCAGTATTTTTTATAGTATCCACCAATGTATTGTCTGTTAACTTTTTTTTAGAAAAACTAATGGTACACTTACAAAGCTGTCTGTTTTTCGAGAGTCCACATGAATGTGAACTCATTAAACAGATGTCATCTTTAGTAATTCCTCTTAAGTTGAGAAGGAAGTCGACTCATACTCCTGAAGTGGAAACCCTTCTCCACTTTGGTGAACTTCCAGCTCTTCACTATCCAGTACGTGACCCATCCTTCGACTTCTCACCGACATGGAACTGTATCTTGACCACCATTTCATCTGGAATTATATATAACTAGTGAAAGATTGTTTAGGTATAGGTATTTAGATACCCATGACTTATATTGTACATCTCCAGATTTTTTCTCTCGGGTCATCTGAAGAGTCGGGGTATACAATAGTATTTCTTATACCATATCTGAATTGAAGGAAAACATTAGACAAGAAATCAACAACATTCCAACTCAAGTTGGGGGTGAGAGTGCCAGAGCCGCGAAGGATGACATTTGAATATTGTTATTTTCAAGAAGTAATTGTCCCATGAATTTTAATTCAATTTCTGATTTTTATTTATTTTCCCCGCTGCGCGGAGCTCCTATTTCTGTCTGCAGGGTCAAATAACCATATGAAGGAGATGACGGTACTTACACCGACAGTACTTGCCAATAAATAAATAAATATTGTTTTTATTAAATTTTAATATTAAATTTATTATTTTTTTTATTAAATTTTAATATAGTTTTTATTAAATTTTAATATTTAATATTAAATTTAATTACGTCTTGGATTTCTCCCTGATTTACTATGATTTTCATTTTCTAGTACTTGATTAAATTTTTCTTTAAAAAACTTATGGCACACTTACAAAGCTGTTTGTTCTTCGAGAGACTACTTCAAATTTAAGAACTGTGTTCAATGGTCGTCACATTGAAACCGGTTCTTAAACCTGAAGTGGACTCCCTTCTCCACCTTATAGGTGTACTCCATCCAATATGTGTCTCCATCTGTCGACTTCTCACCGACGTGGAACTGTATCTTGACCACGTTGTCATCTGGAATCATACAGAGTTAGTGAAAGTGGGTGCATTGAAGGTTAGCAGTCATAGTCACTGTAACAATAGCACAAAAAATCCATCAATCTGCCTAGCCTTTTCCAACCATAATGGGGTCGGCTTCCAGTCTTACCGGATTCAGATAACACGGTACACCTTGACAAGACTGGTGTCAGATCTCAAGCTTCTGACTACCCGTAACGACTGTCAAAGATCTTCAAATGACAGCTGGGACCAACGGCTTAACATGCTTTCCGAGGCACGGAGGTAACTCGGTATGTTGAAATGGTCACCCATCTACGGACCGACCTCGTCCAGCGTTGCCATAAATACAAACCCTAATTAAATAGTAAAGGTTAGCATTATTAGTTTTTCAAAACTACTCCTAAAAGACAATTTCGGGGGTGTTCAAAATTTTTGATGAATTTTACTGCACAGGGCTCCTTTTTATGATGTAGGGGAGCACTAAGAAGGAATTTTTGGAAATTCAACCTTCAAGGGGGTGAAACTAAACAGTCATCTGCACGATCGGAGGTCCAATCCTGTGGAACCTCCTTCTCGACCCACTACTGCAGGACCTTGAGCAGCGTGGACTTTTCGTAAAGGCGTTCGCGGATGACATCGTCTTGGTCGTGGATGGAGACACGGCGACTGAAGTCTCGAGATCTGCCAATGCAGCCCTCGCCCATGTTCATGATTGGGGCGTCCGAAATAAGCTGAGGTTTGCACCGCACAAAACCTGTGCGATGACCATAACCAACAAGCTTAAGTACGACACTCCAATACTGAGCATGGCCGGGGTCGACATCGGTATGGTCAAGAAAATGAAGTTGCTGGGTCTAACCATAGACGAAAAGCTCACTTTTAATGAGCATGCCGCGAACGTCTGTAAGAGGGCAGCTGACGTATACAAGCAGCTGTCCCGAGCCGCAAAGGTGAGCTGGGGATTAAACACACCGGTCATTCACACAATTTACACAGCAACGATTCAGCCCATAGTAACATACGCAGCCGCCGCCTGGGCACCCGCTGCAAAGAAGTTGGGTATACGGAAGAGGTTAGGCTCTGTTCAACGAGGATTCGCTCATAGGCTCTGCAAATCTTACCGCACTGTCTCATTGAACTCGGCACTGGCCTTGTCTGGGATACTACCACTAGACCTGCGCATACAGAAGGCAGCCGCCCTGTATGAAGCGAGGAGAGGGTCATCCCGGTTTCTGCCAGGAGACAGGGAGATCGAGAGTGCGGTGAGGTTTGCGGAAGCTCCTCATCCGGCTACGCAAATGCCCCTGGACTTCATATGCCTGGCAGACCAAGAGTTACTAGACAGTAACAATGTGCAGACGGTGCGAATATTCACCGACGGCAGCAAGATTGAGGGGAGGGTAGGAGCCGCATTGTCCATTTGGGATAATGTAGGCGAAGTCCGGAACCTCAAGCTTAGCCTTGCCGCGTACTGCACAGTCTACCAGGCGGAACTGCTTTGCCATTTGCAAGGCCACTGAAGTGATCCTCAAGCGGCAAGAGGCGAGCTATGGCTTGTACAGCGACTCAATGTCCGCATTGCAGACGCTTGCAAACCATGGCTCTCTCCATCCCCTGGCAGTTCGCGCGCACGCCAACCTGATTCACGCCCTGGGCCAGAACAAAGCTGTGACTTTGTTCTGGATCAAGGCCCACGCGGGCCTGCCGGGGAATGAGCGAGCGGACGAGTTGGCAAAGGTGGCAGCATTGTCGTTACGGAGGAAGCCGGACTACGACCAGTGTCCGGTTTCATTTATCAAGCGACAGATCCGTTTGGAATCGCTTGATGAATGGAATCGAAGATATGTGTCGGGCGAGACCGCTTCCGTGACGAAAATGTTCCTTCCGGATGCAATAGCTGCCTTCCGTATCGTACAACAGGTGCGGCCCGAAGGCGTCCTCACGCAAGTTTTGACGGGGCACGGTGGGTTCTCTGAATACTTGAATCGCTTCAAGTGTAAGGAGAGCCCATCGTGCGTCTGCGATCCAGGCGTGGCAGAGACTGTCCAGCACATACTTGTAGAGTGCCCGTTATTTATCAGGGAACGCTACCGACTTGAATGTGAGCTGGACAGGAAAATAACGAGGGAGAGCCTGCATGGGCTCATGGACAAAAAGACCAGGGAAAAGTTTTTGGAATATTGTCTTAGAGTAGCCACTGCGGTTATACGTCGAAACAAAACCTGAAGCGCACCGTGCTTCATTAGTATTTTGTATAATATTTAAATGTAAGCACGGAATGCAGCACAGACACGTGAAGCCGACAGTATTTCATGTTAGTACCTAAGTTTTTAGCCTGTGTAAGATTACTGTGATACTTTTAACAACTGTGCTTGTGGGTTTTATCCCTAATAATATGTTTTATAGCTGTGATAAATCGCCTTTTGTATACTGTGATAACCAGCATTCCGCTCTACTGTGTAGATAGCACTTTTTACAGCACATCTTATCATTGTATTTACACAACTTGTATTTTTATAAGTAATAAACCATGCCCGTAGACTAGAATAAGTGGGACTCTTACCCACAGAATGAAAGATGATGAATAAAAGAAAGATTTAGTATGAAGAATGAATAATGTACGAGAGGCATGAAAGATTGACCGGAACGACTGAGTTTGAGCGCATAAGGCGCCAATTATGTTGGCGGGGATTAGAGTTAAGTAAAAAAAAAAAACAGTCACCTGTAGGATAAAATACGGATCACGCGAACGAAGTCGCCGGTGAAGTGCTAGTAATTAATATAAATACTTTAAAATTAAATTTAAATAGTTAAAAATGTATGTCGTGATGGCCCAGTGGCTAAGACCACGAATCTCATGCTTGAGGTCGTGGGTTCAAATCCGGGCAAGTACCAATGTGACTTTTTCAAATTCATAATGCACTTTCTAAATTTATCTTGGACATTACAGACAACAGTGAAGGAAAACATCGTCAGGAAACCTGGACTTGTAGTTTAAGTCTGAAATCGCCAACCTTCATTGAGCAAGCGTGGTGATCAATGCTCGTATGTATGAGAAGAGGCTTTTGCCCAGCAGTGTATTTTTCTTTTGTAAAAATATAAAAAAACAAGAATCAAAATCAAAATATCAATAATCAAAATTGTAAAGTCAAAATAAAAATAATTAAGAAAATAAAAAAAAAAACAAAATTAAGAAAAATAAAAGTCATAATGTCAAGTCAAAGTCGTAATGAAAAAAAAAAACACAAAAAATAAACTCAACAATCAAAATCAGTAGGTCAAAAATCCGAGTCATTATAAAATAAAATACAATATCAAAATCATTGAAGCTACTCACGGATCTTGAGTATAGCTGCCACTGCCCTCAAATCACTGAGACTACACTCTCGGGGGGAAGCTGCTACTCATGAGCTGTCCACATGACCAGCAGCTTCCTCCCGAGGGTTCAGTCTCCCAGCATTGACACTGAGATCTCCAGGTCCAGGCAAGTCGTGTGGCCATGATGTCTGGACATGCATATATACATGCTTTTCCCATGGGGGTAGGCTTCTGCCTACCCCCATGGGAAGAAAGAAGTGTGAAAAGATCGCAGCAGGTGGCGTTCTGTATGCCACCCGCTACAATATTTCATACTCCTTTTGTTACAGATACGTTCAACATCTTATCATAATCGCACGCCAATTGTGAGTACTACGCACCTGGCCTGGCTGGTCTGAAGGACTTCACCTATAAGATCCGTGTATTTCCTTTTAGGGTGTCCCGGATTAAACGCGGCGACGTCTGGAAATTATAAAAAATATACCTTAGTCACATCTTGTAGTTGCACTGTTTTAGAACGAAACCGAAACCAAACCTTCGTCCGGACACTAAATTAAAGCGTCCATGAATGTAAGTATTGTCTGTTACGGAAAATAATCTATTGGCTGGAAACTGTTAATTTAAAAATTGTAATTACATATTTCTCTGTTCCCTCCGTGATGTATTTTTGGTGTCCATTTTCAAGTACCTACTTGACTAACTTTTTCTTTGAAAAACTTTTATAAAACAGTTTGTTCTTCGAGAGTCCACTTCAGGTTTAACAAACTTTACTGAACAGGTTTTTCAACCTGAAGAGAACTCCCATCTCCACCTTGGAAGAGTTCTTCCAGCTCGTCATCATCCGGTTCGTATCCCTCCATGTAGGTGAAAAGTCCCTCGACTTTTCACTTACGTGGAGAAGGGTTTCCACTTCGGATTTAACAATCTGTTGTTGAATCCCAAAAAAGTGAACCCCGTTCTAACCTTCAAAGATTTCACTTCTGTACTTCCAGCTCTTAACCACCCAATACATGTCTCCATCCCTCGACTTCTCACCGACGCGAAACTGTATCTCGACCACGATTTCATCTGGAATTATACATAGTTAGTGAAAGGTTGTAAATACAGGTATTAAGATACTATATAAGCAACAAAGTCGAGCTTCTATTTCTGTCTGCAGGGTATAAAGTAAACTAACATGAAGGAGATGAGAAATAAATAAATATTGTCAATTACGGCAAAGAACTAGGCTGGAACTTGTTGGGTTTGAAAATTAAATTACATCTTGGATGCCTCCCTGATTTCCTATCTTTTTCATTTTCTAGTACTTTCTTGACTCACTTTTTCTTTAAAAACCTTATGATACACTTACAAAGTTGTGTGTTCTTCGAGAGTCCACTTCGAATTTAAGAACTGTGTTCAATGGTAATACATTGAAACCGGTTCTTAAACCTGAAGTGGACTCCCTTCTCCACTTTGGAGGTGTACTCCAGTTCTTCACCGCCCAGTACGTGTCTCCATCCCTCGACTTCTCACCGATGTGGAACTGTATCTTGACCACGATGTGATCTGGAATCACACAGAATTAGTAAAAGTAAAAAAAAAATACATTGGAGATTACCCATCATAGTCACAGTAACAGAAGTACCTTTTTGTTAAAAAAAAATGGCCAAGTGCAAGTCGGACTAGCGCGCGAAGGGTTCCGTACCATTACCGCAAAAAAACGTCAAAAAATCACGTGTGTTGTATGGGAGCCCCACTTAAATATTTATTTTATTCTGTTTTTTAGTATTTTTTGTTATAGCGGCAATAGAAATACATCATCTGTTAAAATTTCAACTGTCTAGCTATAACGGTTCATGAGATAAAGCCTGGTAACAAACAGACATACAGACAGACGGGCCACGGAGTCTTAGTAATAGGTTTAGTCTTAGTAGTAGTTTTTACCCTTTGGGTACGGAACCCTCAAAATACTAATGTCCTCGAAATTTGATTCGGTTTTCGAAATTTGGCCGGCTTTCAATCCGCAGCTATTACGCGGTTAACAACCACTGACAATATAGTGGCTTGAAATTATGAATTTAGAAAGATACATTTTTTTTTCGTTTTTTCGTCTTTAGGTATTCGATACCCATAACTTATGTGTAATTTTCCTAGGTAGTTTGACCCTGTATAAACCTACCTCAGTAATTTTTTTATGTGTCCACCAATGTATTTTCTGTTACGGAGAAGGGTCTATTGGCTGGAAACGTGCGATTACTAAAATATAAACTCACATACCCAAATCCCCAGAGCCAGAACAACTATCTATCTTATGGTATGGTATGTCTAAAGTTATGGTAATATAATATAAACCCAAGTTATGGTACACTTACAAAGCTTTTTGTTTCGATTAAACAGGTTGTTAATCCTGAAGTGGACTCCCTTCCCCACGTTGGAGGTGTACTTCTTGCTCTTCACTATCCAGTTCGTGTCTCCACATGTACATAGACACGACTCATGAGACACGAATTGGATAGTTTAGAGCATGAAGTATCCCTCGACTTCTCACCAATGCAGAACTATATCTTGACCACGATGTCATCTGTAATCATACAGAGTTAGTGAAGTGGGTGCAGTGGCGTACCATGGGTTTTTGCCGCCCGGAACAGACCGGAAATTTGCCCACCCTCTCCCTTTTTTTTTCATTTTAAAGTGAAAATATATTCATAGCTATTTTTGATTAAGAAATAATGTGCTGCTCCTCGCATTTTTGTGTCGATATGTATGTCATGTTCAAGTGCCAATAAAGCTGACAGTGTATAAAATTTGTTGTCCCGAAAAATAACTAAAAGTGCGAGCTAAGCGAGATCAAAACAAATTTAGACTATAGTTAAATTACATTTTATTTTAAGTTTTCATATTTATTTGTTAACATAGGTAAATAAATACAGATCTTATGTTTGATGAACAGAGCGCTATGTTATGCCAGGAGGCATACAAATATGGTGTGCAATCTAGCTGAGGATTACAAATATTTGAAAATCATGCAAAATTATGGTATTAAATTAGAAAATAAATTGAATATTTACATATTATTTAATACTCCAATTATGTCAGACCTAAATAAGGAATTATAAAAATGTCAAAAAAAAATCTGTATCAAAATAATTAAAAATGTCAAAAAGAATTTAATGTCTATATTTTAATTGTAATTCTAAATCGTCATAAAGATAGAAAAGTGTTTTGTTTAATTATGCACAAAAAAATCAGCCTTAGTGTACCATGGTTGCAAGAACGAGCGAAGGATGTTTGAAAATTTTAGCAGCCCGCCTCGGATAAGAATCATATTTTTTTTTCACCTTTTATTAATTTTTATTTCTGGTTATGCATAACATTTTGGAATAATCTAAAAACCTTAGATATCATCCCGGGGGGACATTTAAAAAAAAAATCAAATTTCGAAGATTATCAAATTTCGAAGATCGAATCCAATTTTGTTGATTGTGTCATCGAAATTCGGATTTGATCGTCTTTCAATCCACAGCTTTCACGCGATCAACGACCACGGGTGTAATAGTTATTTGAAATTATAAATAAAATTGAGGAAAACATTTCGTTGTTAGGTAGTTTTAATTTATTTATATACACTTTATTGTACACCATAATAAACAAGAAAAATAGAAACTTAATACTAAAACATACAATGGGCGACCTTATCGCATTCCGCGATCTCTTCCAGGCAACCTGGAAGACCTTAACCTAGTTTTATTGTCATTGGGTACATATCGATACCGACAAATTTTGTGTTATATCGTTACCTAGTTTATTTGAACCTTTATAGTTCTACCCATAGAAATATAAAATACAGGAGAAGTGGCAAGGGGGCGTGTCGTTGTCCGCGCGACATGTACTGACTGTACATGTCATAGACAAATGGCCGTCTCCGCGAACTAGTGTGCTTTCGACCGTGATCGAGAAAAATTAAAAGAATGCCGTGTTTTTCAGTGGTTTCTTGTAAAAACCGAAGCCTAAACCAAAACTTTAAAAATCATGGAATCACTTACCATATGTAAGAACAAATATTTTTCTATATTTGTCTTTAAATTCATGAAAAACAACATATCGTAAAATATTTCTTGGTTCTACTATGTTATTTTGTTTTCAAATATCACAACGACTGTACTATTTTTGCGTTAAATACATTGCTTCTTAAACACTACCTAAGTTTGTCGCTAAGTGACTGGACAAGCAATGTAAAAATGACAAAACGATACTTTATTAAGCGAACGCATCGCGTAGTACGGCCGCTGCTTCTTGCGACGAGTTAGTGATGCGCTTGTGCAGATACACTAACGTAGGCTATCGACAACAATGTCGATTATCGAATGATATATTGCTATTATAGTTTATTTTTCAAATTGTTAACCGTTTTAACCCGGTTGGAAGATCGATGTGAAATAATGTCTATTTACTTATATTGATTATTTTACAGCGTAGTAGAGAAATGCGTAACCAACTTTTTGACAAAAAATGCATCCCCAATAGTGTCAAGTGTTGCACAAATACCTCCACTTTACAGGTCAGTGATTAAACACCATAGCACTAGCAGGATCAACAATACCTCCTGTTTCAATTCAATTCAATTTATTAATTTCAAGTAAAACAGACTCATAACATAATAACAATAATAGCAGCACAAAACAATTAAAATTTGCTACATTAAAAATAAATTAAACATTACGCTATGGAAGCCTAAACCAAAGTAACCGGATTTTTGATTGTTTGAATTTTTTGATTTACTTAATAATTTATATTTTTAGCTGCATATTTGTTTTAACTATAAAATTTTCTGGACAAACCGTTTTTTTATTTATTTTCAAGTAAACAAAAAAAAATTGTACAATAATAAATGGGTGAATCGATAAGTTTCCGATTTAGTCAATCACTAGCGTGTATGTAAAATAAATTGCTTTTGCATAGCACAACGATAGCGACCGATGTTTTTGTGTGCGTAATTTGTACGGTGATTGGTATATGCACGCTGTGCTTGAAGGGATAAGGTTTATAATTATTGTGTAATACGTTCCGATTTAAGAAATGCGGGTGTGTGGACTGCGTATCTATTGCCTTTGCTGAACTGCATGTGTAGTAGTTGCCGTGTGGAAGGGGCAAACTGGAGACACTGGTTTCCGATATATTTTCGTCTACGGGCATATCTCCTTGTTTATTATATCTATGGTTCTACCATAGTCATTTAAACTACTGTTTGAGAAACTTTTTCTTCGATAAACTTATGGTACACTTACAAAGCTGTTTGTTTTTCGAAAATCCACTTGAGACCAAATAACCGATACGCCGGTAACGCATTGTTCACGATATCATCTGGAATCAAACTGAGTAAGTGAACAGTGGTAATTTCTACCAGTGCACCCACTGGTGCATTAGAAATTACCAGACAATGTAACAAAAAATGTTATGTCATCGACATTGGATTCGTTCTTCAAAAAATTTGATCGTCTTTCAATCCGCTGAGACGTGGTCGCTCACAATGGGCCTCATCAGAAAGCTTACATTCACCCAAAAGGGCAATGGAGAGGGCTATGCTCGGAGTCCTTGAGTGATCGAATCAGAAATGATCCGCAAGAGAACCATGGTTACCGACATAGACCGAAGAATTTAAGTGGCAATGGGCAGGGCACATTGCTCGCAGAACGGATGGCCGATGGGGCAGAAAAATTCTAGAGTGGCGACCGCGAACCAGAAGACGTTGCGTTGGAAGGCCTCCCACCAGGTGGACCGATGACCTGTTGATGGTTGCGGGTTTCGCTGGATGCGAGATGCACGGGACCCGTCAATATTCATAATAACAATAACTCTCAAAACGGTAAAGGAAAACATCGTTACGAAACCGGTATGTCTTAGAACCAAAAATTCGAAGACTTGTGAGATCCACCAACCCGTACAGGGCCCGCCTATTGGATTAAGGCCCATTCCCTGTTACAGGGTGGAGGCCTGTGTCCTAGAAGTGGGAACATTAAAAGGCTGATGAATAAGATTATAAATAGCACCTAAAACAAAACATAGGCCATATTCACATGTACTAGTAAAAGTTTTGATGTGAATTGGAATCTGTTGGTACCTCCAAGCTCCAACTAATCATAATCCAATCAAAGTCAATTACCGATCACTTAGCAGCGACTTATCTTTATATACTCCAACTAAGAAAATAACCTCCTAATGTGATTTTAATAACATCATTACAAATAAGGTCTTTTTTTGAGAAATTGAAAAAACCGGCCAAGTGCGAGTCGTTCTCGCGCACGAAGGGTTCCGTACCATTATCGCAAAAAACGGCAAAAAAATCATGTTTGTTGTATGGGAGCCCCACTTAAATATTTATTTTATTCTGTTTTTAGTATTTGTTGTTATAGCGGCAACAGAAATACATCATCTGTGCAAATTCTGTCGTCAACTGTCTAGCTATCACGGTTCATGAGATACGGCCTGGCGACAGACTGACAGACAGACAGACGGACCGCGGAGTCTTGGCAATAGGGTCCCGTTTTTACCATTTGGGTACGGTACCCTAAAAACTTATGATTACGAGGAAATAGAAAACGTCCACTATTCAAGTCCATTAAACTATTTTTTTATAACTACAAAATTGATATTAATTATAGCCCAAAGAAATAAAAGGGCTGGATGGGAGATGACATGTATTCTTTGTAGAATTGTTTGTTTTAGGTATGTTATTATTATTTGTTAAACATGCAAATCCTTGACTTATATAGATCTTTTTTTAAGTAAGTAAAAACATAACATTACACGCATGCTAGCGATCGCGTTGACTTCATGATTAGCATAGCATAACTGTATTATACTAATTTAGGTCACGTACCTACACCAGAAAAGCAACCGGGCGTCGAACACGGAGTTATTGTACGATCAGTCAGGCCTAAAAAGGAGGTGCGAAGTTGTTTCATGCGCACCTAAATGGGGTGCTTCAGTTCAGCCACGGAAGTGTTCCTGGAGTCCATTTGAAGCCCTGCCAGTATGGTCTCACGGGCATGTTTGCAAATGGAGTTCAAGACCTGCTCCGCGTGCATGGGCTATCACATCGATACCCATCTCATTCCGCTAGCAGTCGGCAAAGGTGAGAGTGCAGAGTCCTGGTGCATTGTGGACTCAGCCTCGTTCCGGAAAAGATCCTTTCTTCTGCCACATTTTCCAATTCCGTGCGTCACTCACCCAGATGTTTCCCTCCTCTACAATTTACTTACTATTTCTACAGAGAAACAATAACATCCCACTCGTGTTTCTCAAGTCCATTTGAAGCCATGCCAGCCCAGCTACAATGGAACTCATGCATGTGGAACAAGTGAACACCCACTTCTCACTCTTCACTTCTCTGGCGTGCAAGAGGCCCATCACAGCGATGTCCATCTGGCTCCGTCAGCAGTAAGCCAAGACCCTGCTACCAGTGCGGAGGCCTGGAACCAACACGGTCACAGTCAGTCCTTCTTCCAACACGGTGTGCCTCCTCAATCACACCGTGTCGGGAAGAGGATTCAGGCTGTAGTAAACCAGGCTGATTCCTCCTCTCGACACGGTGCACGAGGGTTTCTTCTTTCTCAAACTAATTATTTCTTCTGCCACACTATCCGGTTCCGTGCGTAATTTATGCAGGTGTTTTCCGTGACTTTGACAAAACAATTAACTTACTTTTCTACAGAAAAATAATTAAAAGCCAAAACCTTGCTGTGTTGCAGACAGGTCACAGACCACAGACGAAGTCCATTTGAAGCCCTGCCAGCCCGGCTGCGATGGATCCCATGCATGTTGAGCACCAAACTCTTCACTTGCTCGACGTGCATGGGGTCCATCACAGCGATGAGCACCTGGTTCCGCCAGAAGTCGGCAAAGGTCCTGCTATCAGTACAGAGGCCTGGAAGCAAGATTCGCCAATCACAACGTCTCTTTCTCATCCTTGTCTGTCTTTTGCCATACTGCCCGGTTCGGTACGTCAATCACCCAGGTGTTGCCCGCGTCTTTGATAATACTATTAACTTATTTTTCTACAGAAAAATAATAACGTCCCACTTACTTTAAGGCCAATACCTTTTAGTGTTGTAGACCGGTCACAGACGTGTTTCTAAAGTCCTTTTGAAGCTATGCCTGCCCAGCTGCGATAGACCCCATGCATGCAGAGCAAGTCAACATCACACACTGTTCACCTGCTCGACACGCATAGGTTCCATCACAGCGATATGTATCAGGTTCCGCCAGCAGCTAGCAAGGGTACTGCTGCCTGTGCATAGGTCTGCAGGCAGGCTGAATCCTTCTCCCGACACGGTATGATTTTCGTTCTGGAAGATCCTTTCTTCTGCCACACTTCCCGGTTCCGTGCGTCACTTATCCAAGTATTAAGCGTAACTTTGTCAATAATCGTACAGCTTACTATTTGTTCAGAAAAACTATTACATCTCACTTACCTCAAGGCCAAAACCGTGCAGTGCTTCAGGCCTGTCACGGAAGTGTTGAGCCTGAAGTCCATTTGAAGCCATGCCAGCCCAACTGCGATAGATCCCATGCATGTAGAACAGGTGAACACCACACTCTTCATCTGGTCGACATGCATTGGGACCATCACAGCAATGCCCATCTGGTTTCCCCAGCAGCTAGCAAGGGTACTGCGCTGCCCGTGCAGAGGCCTGGAAGCAAAACTGAGTCCTACTTCCAACGCGATGTGATTTATCAATCACACCTTGTCGAGAAGAGGACCAGTCTCGTTTTAAGAACCTTTCTTCTCCCCACTTTCCGGTTCCGTGTGGCCCTCGTCTAGGTGTTGCCCGCTACTTTGAAAATACAGTTTGCTTACTATTTCCACTGAAAAACACTTACTTCAAAATCAAAATTTTGCAGTGTTGCAGACCGGCCACAGACGTCTTTCTGAAGGCCATTGGAAGCCCTGCCAGCCCAAAAGTGATAGACCCCATGCATATCTAGCAAGTGAACACCACACACTGTTCATCTGCTATCACAGCAATCTAGTAACTGTACTGCGCTGCCCAAGCAGAGGTCTGGAAGCAGGCTCAGTCCTTGTCCCGACACACTGTGGATGAGGTTTCTGGAATCATACAGAACACCCTGACGGGAGATGGAGTTTGCATGAGTGAAGATTAGGTTGGTGAAACATTCAAACATAATGTCATTTTTTTGCGATTTGTTTCTATGAAGGTCGACAGGTCGGTGAACAAAACCAGTATGATAGTATAAGCTTCCCTCATATTTGGTACAGCCGTAAGGCAAAAACTTAAATATTGTCTTTTTAATTATGTATAATGACAATTAGTCAAATAAATGTTTATCTTTCTTCAGTACTTTTAACTACGTGTAAGTGTAGTACACTGTAGGTACTACACTAGGTCAGCTGAAGGTCGAAGTGTAACCACCAACGTACGTCCTGTACAGTGTACATAAAGGGTATCGTCATGTGCGTAAGTGCGTGACGTCATTTTCTACCTCAATACTTATCTTCAAAAAAAAAATACGCTTACTGTTATTTACTCAAGTGCTTAGAGAAACTTGGCAAAACAGCACCCATATCCATAAAGTCTGTTTACAAAATCTTTTCGTCACATGCAAGTCTACAATCTATCTACGTCTTGCATCTATACTATACTATATCATATACTATCATACTAATATTATTAATGTGAATGTAAGTTTGTTTGTTACGCTTTCACGCAAAAACTATTGAACCGATCATCATGAAACTTTGTACATATATTCTTGGAGGTATTGGAAGTAACATAGGATACTTTTTATTATTTTTTTTTTTTTTTAATGGCTTCACTGCGAGCGAAGCCGCGGGTAAAAGCTAGTAATATTATAAATGTGAATGTAAGTTATTTCTTGGGTTAGTAAATTTGTAAGTTGACGTAAATATCAACCTAAGTAAACAACAAACGCTATCAATTATTAGTTTTTCGAAACTAACCCCAAGCTTAGAATCTTACTGGACAGTTTTTTGTTTTTGACCTAGGGTTTTAGGTGAGCACTAAGCAGGAATTTTCGGAAATTCAACCTTTAAGAGGTTCAAAAGGGGCAAAACTTGTTTGAAAAAATCTATTTCCTTGGGGATAAAGTAAATAATCGAAATTTACATAAAGTTTTTTAAAGCTAACATCCAGATGGGGTTACGGGGTGTTTTTGAGGAATCTTACTAACATAAACGGAAAATAGAAAGGAGAAGATAGAGTGAATAACATATTTGGGTTGTTCAAAACTCGACCCTCAACGGGGCAAAATGGGGCTATTAGGTTTTTAGGGGAGGATTCTACTTTGTGGCGGTAACCTAAAATCTATTTTTCTTGAAGTCAAATAATAAATCGTCCCAAACCATTAAACCCTGTATATCTACGATACTCCATTTTTTATTGATTTAATAATAGCTTGTTTTTGTTCGCGTCCACTAACTGCACATAAGAGTCATTTACAGGATAAACGAAATCACGCGAACGAAGTCGCGGGCGAAGTGTTAGTAGAATTATATTTTTTTTTAGGAATAGAACAGCCTAGGCTGACCTATGTTAAACATTCATACATAAACTCACGCCTTTTTCTCATGGGGGTAGACAGAAACTACAGAACGCCACTTGCTACGATCCTTACATACTTCATACTTCTTCTACTTCCTATTTTAAATGTTATGCAAAATTAACCATTAAAAAAATCACACCTCTCAGATAGTTAGAAGAAATAAATTGAGTTGTTGTCGATGTAGTGGTTGAGCGGTCTGGTACTGGGCTGCGCGCGTGTCGCGGGTTCGATTCCCGCACGGAATAAATATTGTATGACCTACAAATATATGTTCTGGGTGTTTGTGTATGGAGTTTAAATGTATGTAATCACGCCCACGATACATGAGAAATTCCAAGTATGCAGCAACGTTTTTAATTTAAAATGAAATAAAATAAGAATCAAAACCGCGACCCTTAGTACAGAAATCGATTCTACGGCTCCGTCGCAGAATGTCCACTTCTCAAAATGTTCACTGGTCGCAAAATGTCCTTTTCTCAGAATGTCTCTTTCGCAAAATGTCTCTTTCGCAGAATGTCCACTTCGCAAAATGTCTCTTTCGTAGAATGTCCACTTCGCAAAATGTCCCTTTCGCATATTGTCCCCTTTTTATTTCTGACTTACTTTAATCATAATTCATTATAGCAATTAGCTTTCACACATTATGTTTGACGTATTTGTATTGATATGGGTAAGCATAAAAAAAAATATATATAGTACAAATCACCTTTATTTCTTTGCATAATCGCTTTATTTAAAGTAATTATTTTACCAACCTAATTGTTATTAACTCGCAATAAACGAAATTTGAACACTCTTTAATTATCTACGAACCGTTAACTGTAAAAATATTACTTTTTTTATAAATTGTGGCAATGTCAAATTATTTCGTTCCAATTGAACCAATAATGCCTTATATTTTTTATCAAAATAAATGTCAAGTTTTCTTCTATTGTGCTGCACATTTTTAAAAAGACTGTTCCTTATTACCCTATCCCAGTATTTACTTTCCTTTTTCAACTTAAAGCTAAACATGTACAGACTTGGTTTTCTTGGTATACGTCCTGTATTAACGCGTCGGTGCCAGCCTTCCAAAGCATTCGTTGTTCGATGGCGTTGGAAAGCACAACTCAACAACGTGGTAGACATTTTGGGGTACCACTGTTTTTCGAAATACTTTCTAAAACGATGCATTTGAGAACTATTCGGCGCCTGATTTATAATATAACACCACGCAGCTGGTATTTTATCTGCTGGCACGAGCGGTATCATCGCAGCGATTCTTGCAACATTTCTACCTTCTTTTGATTTTAATAAGTTCATTTTTTTTGCATTTTTCCAAATAGCGGCATTAAAATGTCTGTAACAACCACTAACTCTGGCATCGGGGAATACAGCTTCCACTGCGTTCATTTGTGCAATTTCATAATCACATTTGAAGTTTCTTATTTTAATGCCCAATTTGGTTTTTAAAATTCGAAAAAGGCGGGTGTATGTGTCTTTTGTCTTGTTGGGTAGTAACGAATATATTACCGGTACTATATTTGTGCATTTTTTACTTGAGTTCATATCTAAATGTAAGACATACATTTGATAAAATGGTTTTGGTGCAGACATAAAAGTCCCATCTGCAAAATATGAGCCTGGTAATTTTATAACTTTTTTGCTTGAGTTGTTGCAAATATTAAAATTTTCTCAGTATCTCCATCTTCACAAATTAAGAATTTTTTTCCCAATACTTCCGGTACACTTGCAGTTTCAGTGCTGTTATGTTGTAGTCTATCTGTATTTAAAAAAGATTTACGTGCTCTGTACAAGGTGTATTTGATAGATCAAAATGAAGGTAAACAAGGTTTGTTTGATATTCTTCAAAAATTTGCGGAATAGGTCTGAAATATTCACAAACGATCTTCTTAACACTTGAAATGTGTTCATGAATTGCATATTTTATATCAGCTGACTCACATGTATGACGACTTTTCCTTGTAATTGTTGTACGTGTTTTATCTAACGTTAACGAAGCACTGCACTCGCGTATATTTATACACCTCCACAAAGTACCACCACTTGTATTAGTTTTCTTTTTACTGTATCTATGATTACCAGTAATGAGTGTAAGTTGTCCTTTTTGATTATTAACGAAATGAATTTCTTGCTCCATAATGTTTTTTGTTAATTAGTAATAGTAGAATAGGATACACAAATGAACGATAATTTCTCATAACCACTTCTACTTGATATGACACAACTTAAAATATTTTATAGGTACCCTCATTATACTTTATTGAAATATTCCGTTTTACGTTTAGAAACACATTGTGTTATCATAGTTTCTTAAATTTTATTAAAAATATAATGTTTATTTTTATTGAATTTTTTTTATTAAATAAATTATTAGTAAAATATGTAACAAATTAAATAACACAAGGACCGCATGCAGCGCCATCTAGTACACTAGCTAGGAATTAAATGTGGAAAGTCTTACGAGTTTTATGGTCTAACCGTTTTATGATTGCGAGAATTACTTTATATCAAGCGATTATGCAAAGAAATAAAGGTGATTTGTACTATATATATTTTTTTTATGCTTACCCATATCAATACAAATAAACACACGTCAAACATGATGTGTGAAAGCTAATTGCTAAAATGAATTATGATTAAAGTAAGTCAGAAATAAAAAGGGGACAATATGCGAAAGGGACATTTTGCGAAGTGGACATTCTACGAAAGAGACATTTTGCGAAGTGGACATTCTGCGAAAGAGACATTTTGCGAAAGAGACATTCTGAGAAAAGGACATTTTGCGACTAGTGGACATTTTGAGAAGTGGACATTCTGCGACGGAGCCGATTCTAGGCTCTCAACTATGTACTGGGAGCAATACCATTCCAGGTAAGTTGACTGGCATACACAAGTTCTGACTTTAAAAGTACTGTTGCCGAAAAAACCAATTAAATCTACCTCAAAATCGATCTAGAACCTCTTAGCAGCCGCCTAATAGAGCTAGTTAGTAATAAATCATGATTACATTCAACAATTTTTCATATGAAAACTTTAACAAAATAATTAAAATGGCTTATAAAGCAAAACACTACAAAACGAAAAATAAGTTTGTTTTCCGAAGTTTCTATGGTATCTAATCTTTTTTTGTTTTATTTTTCACTTTTTATTTTTGGTACCTCATATTTCTATGAAAATCATTTCTAGCCGTAGTACATGTTATTTCAATTCCAATAAGCCCAAACACGACTAGGATACATTGATACGGAGTACCAGTTCCTACCTTCTTTATTTTATTCTGTTTTTAGTATTTGTTGTTATAGCGGCAACAGAAATACATCATAACACAGACAGACAGACAGACCGTGGAGTCTTAGTAATAGGGTCCCGTTTTTACCCTTTGGATACGGAACCCTAAAAAGTAAATAAGCAACATGATACCCCTTGCCCTTGACACGACTTCAGACTACCTACCGTAACGACTATAAAAAAATTAAAACGTCACCCGGGACCAACTGCTTAACGTGCTTTCAACTACAAGATGTTTATTTTTTTACCCGTCTACGAATAAGCCAACAGGAAGGGTTATAATTTTACCAGTCTTTGTATGTATGTAAACCGATTGCAAGATACGAAAGGAAAAAAAATATATGTATGTATTTACGTATGTTCCTCCGTAGCGCCAAAACTATTAATCCGATTTTGATGAATAAGGTATCAATCGATTCGTTTTTATGGCCCGGGTAACATAGGCTATAAAAAACGTAGTTGAGTTAGTTTTTAATTGAACTTTTTGCTTGTTTGTCAAAACGTTTTGGGGTATGTTTTTTATATGTCGTCATTCGTCTGAAATACTAATACTAGCACACATCGTGCGTTTGACAATTTGTCAAATTTATTCTGTGATTTTTTTTTATTCTGGTTGTACAGCTGTTTGTCGAAAAACCGCGCAAGATTTTGCACATCTACCGTATATTTAACAAATAAATAAATGTGATTACTCATACATCTATGCTAATATTATAAAGAGGTAGTTTGTGAGGTTGTAGGGGCAATCTCCGGATCTACTGAACCGATTTAGATGAAATTTACCATGAAGATGCTTAGATTTAGATTTTTGAGTAGAGAATGCCTTAGGCATAAAGTCCGTCTTTGTATCTTTTGTGCATGAAGTCTAAATAAATAAATAAGATAGTTTGAGACCCTGGGAAGGACATAGGATACTTTGTAGCGGGCGAAGCCACGAGCAGAAAATAGTACATAAACTTAAGCCTTTTTCCATTAGGTTTAGGCTGAAACTACAGAACCTGCTACGATCCATACATAATCCTTCTGCTTCATCTACGTTCATACGTCATCTATAATAATCATAGATTACCAATAATCATACATGTACGCTGGTTTTTGAAGAACATCACCAATAAGACTTCCACATAAACCACACACACGCACCCTCACTTGTCATTGAAAATGCCCTGTTTGCGCCGCTCCGAGTAAGTAGTTAACCCGGCCGATTTTGTACGACAATTATTTGAAATTTGACTTGTGAGTTAAGTTTTTTGCGCAAGTGGGCTAAAAAATAATAAAACTTTTGTTTTAAAGAAAACAAAAAAGGCAGGGTGACGACGATTATCCGACATGCGATGTCCGAAACGCAACGGTAAAGACTAAATTACATAGACGTGCAATGTTTTGAGTAACTCTTCTTGAATAAAAGTTATGACTAGGGTAGTCATAACTTTTATGGTAAGATTATTGTTCGACACTATTTTTTACAACTTTATTACAAGCTTTATATATTACCTTGCTTTCATGTGCGTCCGGCAACTAGTAAACCATTTTTCAAGCACTTCAGCCACTCGCGTTGATCTTCAAGGCTAAGCAGCGGTTGCCTGGGCCGGTCTGAGGATGGGTGACCTTCCATAACATACCGAGACTCTTCCGTGCGATGGAATTCATGCAAGCCGTTGGTCCTGGCTGTCATTTGAAGCTCTGACAATCGTTACGGTGGTCAGAAGCCATTAAATGTGACACCAGTCTTGCAAAGGAATATGATGTAAAATACGACTGGAAACCTACCTCAATATAATAGGGTAGGACTAGCATAGGAATAGGGATTGAGTGTGAATAAAGACATATCGGTTGTTCGGTGCCCTTGAGGTCCAAATTGGCGCGGCGGGGCCAACTGAAGAGTACAAACTCTTCAGTTTTCTCAGAATTTTTTCTCCAATCATCCCCTGATTTTCAACCTTGTGTAATTCACTTACGTAACGCGAGTATAATACTGAACCTGTACCTGACCTGACCGTCGCCAATTATAAAATTACGTACAAATAAATACTTACAGAATAAAAAATAATAATTTGTTACCTTTTTCATTCCTGCCTAGTTTATGTAGTCCGTCGCCTGTCGATTCAGAGACCTCGCAAACTACAGACTCTATCGGCCGATAATCGAATTGAAAGTTACATACATTTCCAAATCTTTGTAATATGCGCACTTGCATACTTCCACTTACTGATGGTCCGACTAAATTATCGGCCGATAAAGTCTTTACTAATACTTTACGAATACTAAGAATTTGGCGGCAACAGCTATATATATTTTTACAGCGACCACTACCCACAACACGATGTTTTAATTTGATCTACAGAGATTAACTCAAGGGAGTTGAAGACTAAGGAATATTTTTGGCGCTCGATCGTTTAAACGTACCTTTTTTAAAGATAGGCACAGATTCACATGTTAACAGCCTAGAAAAAAAGTTGTCTGTGTAAAATCCCACAGAGTATTAACCCTTTAGCGCTAATTACCAGACACAATAGAAAAAAAATTGTTTCAAGTGCTAAGTGACAAACCAAAAGCGGCGCTGCTAGTAAAGAAAGATTTTTCAAATTTTTAATGCGTATCACATGTGTTTACAAGATCATAATAATAATATTGTACAGATAAGGGCCTACATCCGCTTTAGTGCCGTAAAACGGTAACTTTCTAAAGCATACTCCTTAGTAACGGCTAGGTTTGAAATATATATTAATTTATTATTGTTTCTTGTAAATTATTTTTTAAACATGGTTTTTTGTATAACAAATAGTTTTGCTTTAAAAAAATAATTAGCAACACGATATTTGGTTGGATTGTAGAATTAGGGGCAATATGGCGCGAGGACTTAGAAAAATTATCAAATTTTTTTTTTTCTGAATTTTCACAATTTTATTGCAGTTTCGGGTTAACCTTAACCATAAAAACCATTTAGGTTCGGAGAAGCATAGGCTAGCACTACGACGAACTGTTTCCGAATTATGGGCCTCCGAATTTTATTATATACTAGCTGTTCCACGCGGCTTCGCTACCGTCAATTAGCTACCTACCTACCCTACCCTACCTACCCTACATACATGAATGGTGCGTAACTATAATCACTTAAACAGCGCACGCAACGAAAGCTCTCAAACAGGAATCGTTTTTGAAACATTTTTCATTTATGCTCCGCTCCTATTGGTCGTAGCGTGATGTTTTGTAGCCTATAACCTTCTTCGATAAATAGACTATCCAAAACAAAAATAATTTTTCAATTCCAACCAGTAATTCCTGAGATTAGCGCGTTCAAACAAACAAACAAACTCTTCAGCTTTATAATATTATAGTATAGATTAATAATATAAATTCGAAAAATGTAATAATGTAAGTTTTAATTATTTAATGATACATATAAAATTTATAAAATACTAAGTATCTATTAAAGTGGAGATAAAAGTCAAGTAAAACAAAAATACTAATAAAAATGCAATGTTAAATATAAGTAAAATATACCTAATTAAATATTAAATATGAAATGTAATAAGATTATTTTATCAAAAAAATACAACCGACTTCCAAATACTCGTAACGTAAAAACACTACAAAGTGAAATATTACTTCAATTTCGGGAGTCGGTATTTCTGTTTTTGTTTCTTCATTTTTTGACACCGACTGCCGAAAAAGCACGTAGCTTCACTACTATAAACGTCCATGAAGTAACTATTGCATTTTATTGTCTATGGTTGCCTGTTAATAATTATAAAATTTCATAGGCGTGCATCTGTCAAAAGTAAAATAGGCTGGACCTGGACGGATAGTAGTTCTCCATTTCGCTACATGTCGGACTTGTTGAGGTACAACCAGACAGCAAGCTAAGCCATCCATGGCATTATTAAGTACTCAATCTGGTATTAACTTTTGTAAAGCTGAGCCTGCATGGATGGAGCGATGAAAACGAAGAAAACTTCGCGGCCGTTCGAAACTGTTTTCTTTTTCATCGTTTCGTCCGTCGTCGTAGAGACACCAATCACCACAAGACACCGTTTCAGTCTTAATAATTAATTAAAACGAGCGTCGTTTTCGATAAATAAACATTATCTAAGCGAAAATCGCGTAATCTATATGATTTGTTCTAACGTAAAATATATGTTTTTATCGAATATCAAAAACTGAGGGTTATTGAAAAAAACAACTTATGAGGTTTATACATATGTGGATAGTTAGAAATTATTAAAAATACGACAGGATATCGTTTAGCCAAATCATTGTTGTCACACTTATTAATTCTTCACACGTGCCACCACATCATAAAGTCTTAAAAACAAACAAAGGCTTGCATAAAGCCTGAGTGACGACAGTTTTCACCTCACGCATCACGGAAATACCGCGCACTTACTACCATAAGGAGCACTCACAATTTGACTTGAGTCGATTACTTCGTCAACAATACCTCTACCTACGGTCTGGTTAATTTAAAGGATACAAAGGCCTTCCTGGTTCAATCAAAGGGCTTCTGATTTATTCGTTTGTTCGTTTTTTCCTTAAAAGAAAGTGTAAATACTGTGAAGGTGGGGTCGGTTTATTTTAAATCTCTCAGGTATATGCTACAAAATATTCAGGGTCAAATAAAAATTGCCAGCAAAACTCCACAAACGTGATTAGTATCGATATCATCATCATCAAAATTTCAACCTAATGGCGTCCACTGCTGGACATAGATCTCCCTCATGTGTCGCAGGTACCGCAGCACTTCAGTATTATATTTATATCTGGGCTACAGGTGACTAAGAGGTCAACGACCGCTGGTAGCTGTATGGTAGGTAATTGAAATTATGTTCACAGAATACTTTTTTCCTCTTGTTAATTTATAACGACTTTACTGAAGGTATTTATCAATTGAGATTCACCACCAACAAGATTGTGGGCTTTTAATCCCATAACTCACTTACATACTTAGATTCTATCCGCTGGAACCAAAAGGTAAACAAATCATAAAAAAGATTTTTATTATCATGGGATTTTTATTTTATACAACAACCAAACATGCACAATTATGTCAAACATTTAAATTATTATTTTCTTGACTGTATTTTACAACAATATCCATATTTTAATGTATAAACAAAAAAATGGTATTATTAAAACCAAAACCAATAGGCGAAGAAGCATCTCGTAAGCCGGGGTTCGGAACTATTATGATCATAAATGAAAGAGTACTACAAAAGTAACAATTTTGCGTTATATGGTTGTATTTTTATAATTAGCCGGATACTAACCGTTTGATGTTTGTTTATTTACATTAGGGGCGAGCCTATTGCCTTCTACCGGGCTTAAATCCAGACTTCGGGCCTTTACTTAGAAATTCTTGATAGAAAAACCCAATAACACTGCCAAATCCGAGAATCGTATCGAGTACCTCATGCACAACAGTAGGTAGTGCTTGCCACCATTCGACGAGGAAGTTTGTGTTATTCCATCACCATCATCAGCCTTTTTATATTCCCACTCCTGGGACACAGGCCTCCTCTCATAGATAGAGAATGGGCCGTAATCCACCACGCAGGCCAAGTGCGGATTGGTGAATGTCACATATCTTTGAATTTTTGGTTCTAGGACATGCCAGTTTCCTCACGATGTTGTCCTTCACCGTTTTGAGTGGTGATTTGTTCAATTGCAGGCTTTTGATCCCATAAGCTATATGCTTAGTTAGTACTAGAACAGTTCTAATAAAAAATATAGCATACGCACGACTGACGGTGTTCCCATAACGCAATGTCTGAACTTTCCTCGAAGTTTTGAGGAAGGTTATGGTTGGGGATAAATGAAGAATTCTCCTTGAGATTTTACGCACAGCTGCAGTTAATATAGTATAATGGCGTGGTATTACCATCACACAGGAGAGTCAAGATAAGGAAACTGAACATGCCTGCACAAAGAAAAGTGCTCGTATTGTAGTATCTGGGACATGAGAGCTGTAAAACAAACTGTTGGGCTATTTATCTGGCCAGAGGCCCTAGACAAGTATAATTCGATATCAGCGATGATGATGGTAGAAATGCCATAATGTAAGGGACTGATCACGTGAGATTTCGGTAGCAATAGCATTCCCATACATTTTTTGACATTTTTGACCCTCGACGGAAAAAGAGGTGTGTTATAAGTTTGATGTGTGCACCTGTATATTTGTGTAACTGTCTGTGGCGTCAATGCTCCTAAAGGGATGAACCGATTTTGATTTCGTTTGTTTTTTGAAAGGTGATGCATCGAGAGTGTTCTTAGCTATGTTTGATGAAAATCGGTTCAGCCGTTCAAAAGTTATGGGCGTTTGACTATTTGAATCGGAGTTTTCGCAAGATATCGTGTCATAATTGCGTGTTCAATAGATTGTCGATCGAAGCGTGCAGTTCTGCTACTATAGATAAATTATGTTGCTAGCAATAAAAATGTGTCGCGGGGTTTTAAAATTGTACTTGTTCAAATTGCTGTTGTTGATAAAATGTCACATGTTAACAGTCTCAGGCAATCTAAACCTTTAGACAGGTGCACATTAATGCTTTCTTATCTGTGTTTTGATTTGAAATATTATGGATTACTAATTGATTATCGTATTAGTTCCTTATTGATAATTACCATAACGACCTCATCAATATGTCTTCTTTCTTAATATCGTCGGTTAAGAGGGAGTCGATAACTGTCGTAAAGGGCTCGTACATCAGTATCAGGCATCGTACTTTTTGAGCAAACTAGTTTAACTGTTTTAAGATCCGTTTGTCTTATTCTCCAGGGTTGTCAGTGAATGCTATTCTGCTAGACGTACTGTACCAACTCACAATATAAGGTAGCCTTGCACCATTCAGTAAATGGCGTATAGCATTATTAATCGTCCATATTGATTTTACTATGGCTTGGCTTAACTTTTGCGGTGGCTTCACCCGCGCGTATGTTTTTGGTATCCCAAGGGAACATTATACCTGAATTAAAATAAACCTATGTGTTAATCCAGGTGTTATCTGGGTTCAATATTTCATCCAAATCCGTTCAGCCTTTTTTGAGTGATTGACAAACAAACATACAAACTTTCTCAAATACAATATTGAGTAGGATTTAGTTTAGTAGTAAGCATAAAACTAAAGGTATCTATAATACTTATGCTAGATTAGTTCCGGGTTGCGCAGGTAAAAGCAGAGTCAGAAAATCAATATTTTGGTGACTAAACAGTTTAAAGTCTCGCCTTAAATTTCTGTTTCTACACAGAGGAAATCATTGTCGCTGTTGACTATGACACAGTTTAAACTACAGTATTATATATTGCACGGCACGTAAGTTGACCCAAAATGTACTAACGTTTTATTGAAATTAAACGATTTAAATCGAAATGAATACCTTATAAACGACCTAAACTTTGACAATATACAAATATTCAACGGTTCAAATCATTTAATTTATATAAAACGTTTGTAAATTTTGGGTCAACTTACGTGCTGCGCACTTTACACACATAGATTTAGTATGTTTTCGATAACGTACAGTCGTCAATCTAATCTCTTTAGCATAATAAGTACTTACTCATTGCCATTGTTCAAGAGTTTGTTAAATTGAATATTATCAATAAATGTATTAAATTATAATACAAATGGGCCCATAAAAAGAAAAAGTTTACCCTAACATCCGTAGCTACCATGGCCAATGCTACCAAACATTGTTTTAAAATCATCACAGAACTCTAAAATAAAATATCTTTCTCCGACCTACCTATAGGTATTATCTGTATTAATACCATTAAGGACCATTTGTCCGCAACTGGCTGCAGTATATATGGCGGGTGCAACGCTGCGTCCCAACATTATTTCGCCATCTTTGATATAGTGACGTTTCTTATCCAATTAATGTGCACTGAGCTCTTTCTTTTTAATTTTTTACTTTTGTATTTTTTTCTGTCTGTAGGTACTTGTACTGTCTCTTGTGCGAGTCATAAATAAACATTATTTCTTTTCTTATATTAATAAAATAAAATTCATAAATTATCATAATGCAGGGCTCTGTGGTTATCGTTTTTGTGGCAATCTTTGGTCTGGCAGCATGCAGTGATGGTAAGTGGAGATTTTCATTTATTTTACAAATAATTTTAACATTGTTTTGAAATCTTAATAGACAACAATTAATATCACCCCACCATACGACACTTACAACTACCGAAAACATTACAAAACAATCAACAATTTTAATACTAATAAAATAATTACACTGCTTTTTCACCTCAACTATGTCAACCAAGTGTTCAATTATGACAAAGAAGTATTCATACAATTTTCAATTAGGTCAATTAAAATGAATCCAATAGAGATTCGAGTACAAATGTCAACAGTAAAAAATATGATGTATAATGAAGGTTTTTGTACAGGGTGTAACGGGAGGGTGTGATTATATTTTAAAAACTGGTTCTGCCCCCGTAAATGAACAACTTTCCCCAAAGAAGTCTGAGTTTGTGAATTGACTATGAGTTTCTTGGAGTAGAATATTCATAGACAATATGACGTTCACACCTTGCCGCTACAGTCTACACCCAGTATAGTTAAGAGGCCCATGGGGGATGCACGCGTGTTATGTGAATTGATTCACAATCAACTCCATCATAATTTCATGTAATTACCTTTTTAACTGCCTTCAAAAAAGAGGAGGTTCTCAATTCGTTTGTATGTTTTTGTGTTTGTTACGCGATTACTCCGCCTATTATGAACCGATTTTGATGATAAAGCTGGTGCTTCTCATGTGGTTTCGCTTAAATTTGATCAAGGTCAGATCTTGATCAAATTTAAGCGAGTACTTTTTAAACTATCCTTAACAATGAGAATTTTCACGGTAAAATAAGGTACCAAAACTAAAATGGGATACTTCATACCATATGTAAGTTCATGCCCCTCCATGGTAGTAACACTTTCACCTTCTGCTGACCTAGTGTAGTACCTATAGCACGTAGACAATAGATTTCGGTACAGCTGGCGCAGTGGCTGAGCAATCGCCTCTGCTGCGTGTCCCGGGTTCGATTCCCGCACGGAACAAATATTTGTATAGCCTACAAAAGATAGCCCACGTTATAGGAGAAATTCCTATTGAGCGGCAACGTTTAAAATAATTATCCTTGGTTTTTTGAAGCTTATACTGATTTTGTTCACTGTCGCGAGTCCTACTGTGCCAATTTCACCTTACTCAATCTCCACCTTCCGTCTTCCAGAAGTCACAATCACACCATGTCGTGAAGACGATTCAGTCTGCCTCCAGGCCTCAGCACAGGCAGCAGTGCCCTTGCTGGCTGCTGGCGTCCCCAGCATGGGCATCGCTGTAATGGATCCGATGCACGTGGAGCAGGTGAAGACCACACAGGCTGGGCTCCAGATGGATTTCAGGAACACGACCGTCACTGGTCTTAGTCACTGCAAAGTTTTGGGCTTGAGGTCAGTGTGATATTGTTGTACTTCTTTAGAAATATTTAAGTCTATTGTTAAAATCACACATTTGAGATTCTAGAAAAGTCTATTTCTATGTCAGCGATCACATAGACGGAAAGCGACATCGCGTCTTTCATCTCGCATGTGATTGGTCGATTTTTCATAATCTTTGCACTTTGCTCTTTCCGAAATCATTACGCAATAAGGCTGCAGGTACCTTTATTTTAAATGAATGGCAATTATATATTTGATACTAAACTGCAAAATCGCCAGAACTGCCATCTTAGAATGCATGGTACAAAATTACAAATTCGTATAAAAGATAGACAGTATTAACGTAACGTATAAGTATATAATGCTATGAAGTCATGATGACGCTACAATTGTTTGCATGCGTGTTATTTTGTGTCTACCTTACAAAAAATCTGTGTCAAGGATTTGCATGTTTAATAAACAATAATAACAGATCTAAATCATGTAATTATACAAAGAAAACATGTCATCTCCGTTCCAGCCCTATTCTCCTATTTCTTTGAGCTATAATTATTATCAATTTCATATTTTTCAAATAATAGTTTAATGAACAGTGTACGTTTCTATCATTGTACCTAATCATATGTTTTTTTTTTAATTTCTCGAAAAGCATTATCTGTGTTGATGGTATTAAAAACACATTAGAAATTTAAGTATTTTCGATGACATATAAAGATGAGTCGTTGCTAAGTAATCATTAATTGACTTTGATTGAATCATGATGTATGAGGTTTTATTACATAATAAAAGCCGCACGTGTCTTTCTTTAACAGGTTCACTTGTTTTTTGTTTTTGTTTTTAAAAAACGTTGCCCCACACTAGGAATTTCTTCCTATATCGTGGGTGCGTTTACAAACATTTAAACTCACATATACAAGACACCCAGATCCGGAACAACTATCTATAGGCCATACAAATATTCCTCCGTGCGGGAATCGAACCCCCGATACGCAGCGCAGCAGCCGATCGCACAACCACTACGCCAACCATGTCACCACGGTCCCATTAGCGAAAACAATAGTTAAAACAATACATCAGACCATATGTGGCTCATGGGACTATGAACCTGTTAAGACCTGTAGATGGGTGACCATCTTTACATAGCGAGAATACTCCTTGCCTTGGCAGGACGTTAAGCTGTTGTTCGCGGCTGTCAATTGTAGATCCTTGACAGTTATTAGAAATAATCTGAAGCCAGGCAATCTTTAACCAATAGTCTTGCCAAAGAGTATCGTGTTACCTAGTTACTGGGTTGTGTAGGTCAGATAGGCAGTACTCCATGTAAAATATTGGTACTCAGCTACTTCCGGTAAGATAGGAAGCACACCCCAATGTAGTTTAGTTGGGAAAAGGCTCGGCAGATCAGATACTTAATAGGCCACTGGGTAGGATCGGTCTCGCCTTTTCAAAGTCAAATAATTTGGAATCGTAATTCTAATAGTTTTTTTTTTATTTGTAGCAGCCTCTGAATGAGAGTGGCGAGTAGATTGTGCAATTGAAGAGGCTTATGTAGACTCACTAATTTTTTTAGAAAAATATACGAGTATTTGAGAACAGCCTGAATGAAAATAATGTTTTGTCGAACCGCAGTTAGCTGGGAACTCCCTCGCTTAAGGATTCCTGCAACCATTGCGTAAGTGAATTCGGCAAGGCAAAGGGTTTGACCGCCATCAATCGACCAATCACATAAACGGAAATCCACATCGCGTCTTTCAACTTGAACTGATGGCGTCAAAACGTTTTGCCTTTCCGAATTCACTTACACAATAAGGCTGCTGATCGACCCTGCTTATCGGAACAGCGATAGTTCACCCCGATCTTATAGTCTCTTTAGGCTTTCACATCCTGAAGGGACTTTTGTAGTTGCTACTGATTGCGATGAAACTAATACGAATTGTTTGATTGTTTCCAGACGTCACAACCACATAAACAGCCTGGACCTAAAGTGCTCGGTGACGATGAAGGGAGACTACACCCTCGGAGGAAAGCTGTTAATAATGGCTATCGAGGGCAGTGGCAGATACTCCATCAAGATCCGTGAGTAACTTTGGTCAGCTCATTCGCCCGCGTGAAAGTCGAAATTTTTCCCTCGGGAACGATACCGGGATAAAACGTATCTATCTTGTGGCTTATGCTGTACATGTGTACCAAATTTCATACAAAGCCGTTAAGGAACAAACCCACCGCAATACTCCTAAAACACTGCAACTCCTGAAAGCCAGAATCAAGAGTGTCGACCACCAGAAAAGCGCCGAGGCAATGAAGCTCGACGAAGTCCCGGAGAATGAATTTAACTATCTGGGATCCCGCAACAAAGTTAATCAGAAAAGAATAACGTAGGAGTAGGAAAAAACATGATTTTCACTTCCCTCCTTATCAAGTTTAGTATTATTAGACTAGCTAATATTATCATTTATACCTACAATGAAAGAAAGAAAAAGACAGAAGTCTTTGAGGATATAATAGTACCAGCCCGTAACGTCACTGTACCACTGCAGGGCAAAGGCCTTTTCTTATACTAAGTGCGTTAATCACGACGCTTCCTAAACTGGTATCATATACGTCCAAGTTTTCCTCTCGATGTTCTTCTTCATCGATGGCAGTGTGGTTCAAAATAAACAGAGAGACAAAGCAATACCTGGAAAACGGTAATTGTAATCATCATTAGGAACAACTTTTACTATGGGACCAATCCTGAAATTGCGATAAAAATATTTGTAGATCAATACATTTTTTCGAGGTTTACTGGTAAAAATTTATAGTATCGTTGATATTTTTGGAGACGGACACATGGGGATGCATCGTATGTGGTCGCGACCATCAGCAGTGAAAGACTGACGAAGAAGTAGTAGGGAAGCACCCCACTTTCATTAAATCTGTATGATTCCAGATGACATCGTGGTAAAGATTCAATTCCACATTGGAGAGAAGACGAGGGACGGAGACCAATTCTGGATCGTTAAGAGTTGGAAGTTTACCTCCGACGTGGAAAAGGGAGTGCATTTCCGGTTTAATAACCTGTTCAATGGAAATAAAGTGCTTTGTAAGTGTGCCATCAGTTATGTTCAAGTATAAGTTAAGTAGTGAAATACTTGGAAATGAAAAGCAAAAGACATCACGGAGACAACCAAGTTGTAATTTTATTTTAACCCAACATTGTCCAGTCAATAGATTATTTTCCGTACCAGACAATACATTGGTGGACACTGTAAATGACTGTGGTAGCATTGTACTACAGGGTCAAGTTAAATTAAACGACACAGTGGCTGAGCGATTGGCTGCTGCGTTGCGTGTCGCGACTTGCGGGTTCGATTCCCACACGGAACAAAAATTTATATGGTTTTGGGTCTAGCTTTTGGTATATGTGCTTTTAAACGCATCAACGATACAGGAGAAATTAAAATTTAGCTAGAGACACTAAACAAAAGTGATAGTTACCGATATGTACCTAATGAAGATAAAATGAAAAACATTTCTTTTTAAATTCACATAACATAATATCACGTTTCTTTTCCCCGAAGGAACTAATAACTACTAATAACAGTGGTCGTTGGCCGCGTTAAAACTGTAATGCCGGCTGTACACTCACACGTGAGAGCCTGCGAGGATGATGTACATTGCGCTCAGTGCTGAGTTCAATCATGAATTAGTATTTTGTTTAAAAACTCAATGTACAGCGTTTCCTCGGGGTCTCGCGGGAGAGTGTACAGCTGGCATAATAGTTGAAATTATAAGTAAAGTTTTTTCTTATTAGCAAAGGTTTTTGTTGTTTTGGCTAAATGATAATGTAATTTGTCCTTGTAGAATCTATCACTGTGTGCAAGAAGCATAGTTCACTTAGAAGTTTCTCTCTGCATCTCATTAAATAGAAACGAAACGTTTTTAATTTATAACAGAGTCAGAGGTTGTCCCAGAAAGTAATAAAACATACTTGTATTAGGGCTATCTCGCTATTTCCCTAGAATATCTTTTGTATGTACCTGTATTTTATTTACAAAACCAGCATCTGCAAGCGGCTTCACCCGCGTGAATGTCGGAAACAGGGAACATATTCACGGGATAAAGAGTATCTTAGGTGCTATTCCTGACTATAATTTATCTCTGTTCCAAATTTCATCCAGATCCGTCCAGACGTTTGAGCGTGAAGAAGTAACAAACATACAAACACACAAACACACAGAAACTTTCACCTTTGTAATATTAGTGTGATTTATATGTTTTATTTTTCACGTTCCAGCTGACGCAGTCCATTCCTTTGCTAACAGCAATTGGAAGGATATCTTCCAGGAGGTGGCGCCACCGATCGTTAAAGTTATCGTCTCTCAACTTGTAGACGAATCTACAAAACTATTTGATAAAGTGCCGATTAACAAACTTGTCATAGAATAGATATTATTTAAATTAAATTGAATATTTATAAAGAGTGAAACGGAAGGATCATATTTTAACAAAATCTGCCTATATGCACGAAATTTTTTCTCCAAGGCGTAGTAAATACTCAAAAAAAAAATTGCATCACCCGTACAAATTTTGTAAATTTTGTCTCCATATATTTTTTGGGAACGAGGAATAGAGGTGCTCGTGGCTAAAATAATGACTGCCACGCCGATCGATCTTCAAGGGTAAGCAAAGTGTGCTGAGATCGGTCCGTGGATGGGTGACCACCTGTACATAGCGAGTTTCCTCCGTGCCCCTGAAAGCACGAAGCCATTGGTCCTGGCTGTCATTTGTAGATTTTTGACAGTCGTTACGGGTAGTCACAACCTGAGATCTTACTCCAGTCTTCCTCTAGTCTCTCCAGTTTCTCCAGGCTAGTATTATATTGTCTGTGGTGTTACCCAGTTACTGGGTTGTGGAGGTCAGATAGGCAGTCGTTCCATGTAAATCTCTGGTACTTTGCTGAATCCGGTAAGACTGAAAGCCGATAGATTATTTTTGGGAATATGTCTTCCTTGGAGAAAGTTTATTAATTACATGGGCATAAGTGGATTTTAAAATATGACCACGCCTTTTCACTACACCTTGTAGAATTAAATAATAATATTAAGAATCTACCATGTGCCTAGTCGATAAATATATGATTTTCTTAACTTTGTCGGAGTTTTTTCTAACTACATTTGTTCACAAAAAATCCCTTGGTTTAGTACGTAAATAAAGTGCCTTGAACTATTGCCTCATTATCCACGTATGTACCTACGCAAGATCAGAGTTAATCATTCATATTATATCTGTAAGATGGATGGACTATGTGAGGTAAAGGAGTCAGTGATAGGGTGGCGGGGGAAGACAGGACGGTATTGAAGAAGAATACGTTTTGCGCCGACCCCAAGTAACATGGGACAAGGGCAAAAGATGATGATTCTATTTTTATTAGTATTAACATAAAACTCGTCTGTATTCCCCAAAAGGTTTTGCACATGCGTACCTGCAGTGCCTACTCCCACTTTTCGCCAGATATGTTTAAGTCTCAATGAAGAGTATACATAGTCCGCAAATAGATTCATATCGCGTCTTTCATCTCGCATGTGATTGGTCGATTGATGGCAGTCAAACCCTTTGCCTTACCAAATTCACTTGCGCAATCAGGCTGCCGGTTGGAACGGAGTTCGATTAATTAAATATAGTTTTTCAGTTTTGTGAAATATGACGAAACTGAAATAACAACAACACAGCTAATGCTCAGTGTAAACACACAATAGCGGCTGCTAGCGTGGGTTATGTGTCTAGTCAGCGCGCGCTCGTACGTCTTCGGTTTTCTTCGTGCTGTTACAACCCTTATTACAAGGCAATAAAGCCGACATTTGCATTCTCTAGTTAAAGCATCAGTTTTCATTGCAAAGCCAATGCTGAATTGCAGTTATCGCTCATTAGCGGAATTTTAATATTCATTTAGTTAGTTAGATTCTGGAAGCCGTCGCGTAAACCCAAATTCGTTAGACTTATCTCAAGAGATACAAGAGATTATAGAAAGTCTTTATTTTAGTTGGTGTAATATTGTGTATTATTCAGTAAAACATTAATAAAAGTTGTAATTGTGGATTTTTGTGAATAAACAAGTGGTTCGGTAGAAGTTAGTTTTTTTTTAAAAAGATCTACGGGGTCGGCCGTGTAACAAATTGGTGTCAGAAGTGGGATACCAGAGACGAAGTCTTACGACGTTGAGTCAGACAGACACTGGTATTCCGAAGCCCGAGCCTCCCGTTCATTGACCGACAGTAAGACTTAATCTAAAGCTAAGCCTGCGTCACTACCTTGGACGACGGTCAGCCTCCGCTATTCTGCGTGAGCCCGCTCCAGCCACAACGTATTGGACGACGGTCAGCCTCCGCTACTCTGCGTGAGCCCGCTCCAGCCACAACATTGGACGACGGTCAGCCTCCGCTATTCTGCGTGAGCCCGCTCCAGCCACAACATTGGACGACGGTCAGTCTCCGCTTTTCAGCGTGAGCCCGCCCAGACATCATCACTAGCACCATCATCAGCTCCAGGGTCTAACTCACCACATCCAGTTGGCCAAGAAATTCCACAGCGAACCGTGTGAAAATTCCAGCTCCAACGCGTCATTGCAACATAATGCAAACGCCAAGCTTCGTGTTACTGTGAGTGTTTCTTGCGTCTATAATTTCAAAGTGAATCGCGCCTCTGAATCGTATTTCTAAGTTACTGCTATATTTTTATACCTATTTGTGTCTACACGTACTTTACTGTTCGTAAATTATAAAGGGTGTCCAACATATCATAATACTTATGTCCGTTAAATCAGAAAGCGGAAAAATGTCCGACAAAATTACCTTGTCCGTCTTAACCAAATTCGTAAAACCATTTAATGGGGATAGAGAGACGTTACCTGCATTTCTCACAAATTGCGAGAATGCAATGTCTCTAGCCACACAAGATCAACAAAATGTGCTCTGTAAGTATATAATTTCCCAGATGGAAGGGAAGGCACAAGTAGCATGTAGTCTAAAATCATTTGAAAAATGGTCAGAACTTAAAACTTTTCTCAAGTCCACCTTTGGAGAAAAAAAACACGCCACACATCTCTTATCGGACTTACAACATTGCAAACAACTACCAAATGAAGAAGTAACGCAATACTCTCTACGAATCGAGTCAATACTGACCCGAATTCAGTCGGACACTCATCACAGCTGTAAAGACGAAAACGAACTACCTGGCCGTATAGCAGCCATGGAAGACCTGGCCCTCAATACATTCATGCTAGGCCTAAGCTCTTCTATATCCAACATTGTTCGGTGCAAAAACCCTTCAACTCTCAACGAAGCGATTCAATACGCTATAAATGAAGAAAAGTTATTTAACTTATCTAAACCTAAATCAGTCAAACAATGTTCAACATGTAATAAAGTAGGCCATAGCTCATCAGAATGTTTCAGAAACAAAAAGCCTAACTATAATTCCCAAAAACCATATCATAAGGTTTTCATTTCCCAATGGGATTCTAATAAAAACAATAATTCTAATACTAATTCAAATACCAATAGCAATGCTAACTCCAATGCCAATCCTAGTGCGCAAACTTGCAGATATTGCAAAAATATCGGGCACACTATAGAGCAATGTCGTAAAAGGCAATTCAATATGCAACGCCGCGAAAATACGGACTTTGCACAGCGCCATCATAATTCACCTGATAGCTCTACAAATGCATTTACGCATACATGTGAATGTTTGACCAATGGTCATAATAACCACGTCGAATCTCACGATAATTTAAACTAAATCGGATTTTGATGCCGTGTCCGTCAAAATCTATGCAAATTTATAATGGCACGATTCCTACTAATTCTACATCTCAGTCGAAGATGCTGAGTCCTTCTAACTCTTATAATCATACTAAATCTACATCTCAGTCAAAGATGCTGAGTCCTACTAATTCTACATCTCAGTCAAAGATGCTGAGTCCTACTAATTCTACATCTCAGTCAAAGATGCTGAGTCCTACTAATCCTACATCTCAGTCGAAGATGCTGAGTCCTACTAATTCTACATCTCAGTCGAAGATGCTGAGTCTTGCTACCTCTAATAATCATACTAAATCCACATCTCAGTCAAAAAGGTTGAGTCCTACAAATTTTACATCTCAGTCAAAGATGCTGAGTCCTGCTATCTCTAACAATCCTACTAAATCTACATCTCAAGCCAACGAGCTGAGTTCTGCTATCTCTAATAAGAAAATAAAATGTCACTTATGTAATAATGTGCCAAAGGGTTCTCGTACTAATTCTAAACATAACTCAATCACACCTAACTTAAATATGAATTCTAAATCTAAACTTATATACGAAATTAATGATTTTTGTAAAAAGGTAGCCTTACCTCATACTTATCTAACTACTACTCACGCTTTAGAACGGTTATGTTTTCTTATCGATACAGGATCAACCATCAGTATTGTCAAAGGTTCCTGTTTACTCGAAACTCCAAATCTATCCACCGAAATTGTAAAGTTAAAGGGCATTAATAGTTCAGAAAACCCTGTTGAAACTCTAGGTACCTTTCAAATGGAGTTTAAACTATCAGATAATACTTATAAATACAAATTTCATGTCACAAAAGATGACATTAATCTTAATAATTACGATGGAATTATCGGTAGCGACTTTTGCGATTACTTTAAATCAAATATCGATTATTCTTCTAAGTCAATGTCTATATTTAACCATTATATTCCTATCACTTATAATCAACCGTCGTATAACATTCCAGCTCGTTCTGAAGTAGTTATCGAATGCACTGTATCTAATTACTCGCCTGAACTTTATCATAACAATGAAGCTCTCGTACTAGACCATACTCTAAGTGAAGGTGTCTATGTTGCAAATTGCATTGTCTCAATCAAATCAAATAAGAAAACAAACATTACTATCCTAAATACTACAGAGACTGACATTGAAGTTAAAGATTATCACGTAAACGTGACACCGTTTGAAAGTAAAAGTTCAGATTCTATATCTTGTTACCATACTAATTCTATTGCCTGTAATAAATCTAATCGCATAGATAAAGTTTTAAGCCTCATTCGCTGTTCCCATTTAAATCAGGAAGAGGAAAAATCTCTCTTAGAATGTTGCTCCCAATACACAGATATCTTCCATATCGAAGGTGAACCCTTAACCTTCACGGACGCTATAGAACACACTATTAACACAGGTGATGCACCACCTATACATGTCAAATCATATCGCTTCCCCGAATGCCACAAAGAGGAAGTAGATTCCCAAATTCGTAAAATGCTAGATCAGGATATCATCAGACCTTCTATTTCGCCTTGGAGCGCCCCAGTTTGGGTAGTACCGAAAAAGATGGACGCTTCAGGCAAACAAAAATGGAGAATAGTCATTGACTACCGCCGTCTCAATGACGTCACTGTCTCTGAAATTTATCCGCTGCCTCTTATCACGGATATCTTGGACCAGTTAGGTCATTCTAAATATTTTAGCACGTTGGACCTTACCAGCGGTTTTCATCAAATAAAGACCAACCCCAAAGATGCGGCTAAAACTGGTTTCACAGTTAGCACAAATTCAAGCATGTCTGGACACTATGAATTTACCAGGATGCCTTTTGGGTTGAAAAATGCCCCTGCCACATTTCAACGTCTTATGAATACTGTTTTATCAGGCTTACAAGGCCTCCATTGCTATATTTACTTAGACGATTGCATCGTTTACAGTCAAAATTTACAAGATCACATGCTTAAATTACAACTGGTATTTAATAAATTTCGTGAATATAATTTGAAACTCCAACCAGACAAGTGTGAGTTTCTTAGACATGAAGTGACTTACCTTGGCCATATTATCACTGATAAAGGTGTATCTCCAAACCCTGAAAAAGTTAACGCCGTATCGCAATTTCCAATCCCAAAAAATCCTAAAGATATCAAATCATTTCTAGGCCTAATAGGCTATTATCGCCGATTCATCGAAAACTTTTCGAAGTTAACTAAACCACTTACCTCTTTACTAAAAAAGGATGCTGTTTTTCACTGGGGTACAGAACAGCAACATGCATTCGATTTTCTTAAAGAAAAATTAATTACTGCCCCTCTTCTACAGTACCCTGACTTCTCACAACCTTTTAACGTTACTACTGATGCTAGTAATTACGCCGTTGGCGCCATACTATCTCAGGGTCCCGTCGGCAAAGATAAGCCGATCGCATACGCATCACGCACTCTAAATAAACCTGAAGGCAACTATTCGACTACCGAAAAGGAGCTTTTAGCTATTTTATTTGCCGTTAAAACTTTCCGACCATATTTATATGGAAATAAATTCAAAATAATAACAGATCACAGACCCCTCGTTTGGTTGTTTAACGTTAAAGATCCCGGCAGTAGACTCATTCGCTGGCGCCTCAAACTTGAGGAATATGACTACGAAATTACCTATAAGCAAGGTCGCCTCAATTCCAATGCCGATGCACTATCCCGTTGCCCTATTAACTCTATTGATGTTAACAATTTAAATAACTCTACTTATGAACAATATTTTAAAAACCAATTTACTAATCAGCTCCCTGCTTCAAACACTATTATAGAAGAATGTACTCAAGGCCTCCACTTATCCAAGTTAAATACAATAGCCTGCCCTGTCTCTTTAGACTTTGACTATTCTATGCCTTATTGCGAGGAAATACTATCACAGCTCGATAACTCTGCTGACTTACTAAACTCAGAACGCGAACCTCTTACAATACGACACGTCCAGGATAAAAATAAATCTTACTATTTTCTATTTACAAAAGTTCATCATTATGAACAAACTAATTTTAGAGATGTCTATAGTTTATTAATTAAACTCAGAAATCTACTAATCGATTGCCCAAATATAACTGATCTTGCTTTACCTGATTTTAGTGACCCATTTTCTAAACTAGCCTATACTAAAGTTTATAATATGATATCGTATATTTTTCACAATACCAACATCAAAATCCATATGTATAAAAATCTATTAATTTACCCTACTCCTATAGAAGTTCCTAAAATATTAAAGGAAAATCATGATTCTGTTATCGCTGGTCACCCAGGATCACAACGAATGTATTCGCGTATCAAAGCTGCCTACTATTGGAAAGGCATGCGCTCTGACATTGAACAATACGTAAAAAAATGTAAGCTTTGTCAGATCAATAAACCTTTAAGGAAATCAAATAAAGCTCCTATGGAGATAACTTCTACATCGACTAGGCCATTTGAACGACTAGCCCTTGACGTCGTAGGTCCCTTACCCGAAGCGGGTTTCCAAAATTTTAAATTCATTTTAACACTACAAGATGATCTAACCAAATTTACCAGCGCTTATCCGATGATTACAGCTACCAGTGAAGAAATAGCTCGAAACCTCGTACATTTTATGTCTCTTTTCGGTTTTCCTAAAACTATTTTAACAGACTTAGGCACTTGTTTTACGTCAGAATTATTTAAACAATTAACAGATATATTGAAAGTCAAAGCCCTTTTCACTACTCCGTATCACCCACAAACTAATGGAGCTCTTGAACGCTCACATGCTACTCTAAAAGAATACCTTAAATCCTTTGTTAATGAAAATCAAAATGACTGGCACTGTTATCTATTCACCGCAATATTAGCATATAATACTACTCCCCACTGTACAACTAATTTCACTCCTCATGAATTATTATACGGCTATAAACCATGCATTCCTAATTCCTTATATGAAACCTCCGGTAATACCACATACAATGAATATATAAGAGCTTTACAATATAGGATGCGATTTAGTCGCGAAAAAGCTATCCAAAATATTCTAAATAGCAAAGAGAGATCAAAACAATATTATGATACTAACTCCCGTGAAATCACATACAAATCAGGAGATATGGTGTACCTAAAACACCATCACAGACTTCGAAAAGCGTTATCGCCTATATGGAAAGGCCCATACAAAATTACAAAAGTTAATAATAAACATAATGTGACCCTTCAAGTAGGTCGTAAAAATATAAAATACCACACCAATGAAATAAAACCTTCAACATCCTAACACATACTATGTTTCCTTTCAGAACGCTATGCTGGCACGGCATTTCAAGCCACAGCCTCACCGAATCGAGCATCATTCCCATCTACCATAGTCCCGGAATTTATTTTGAACCTATTAATAATATTAACTTTTATAGTGATCATTGGAAAGTTATCACTCACGTCGATTTAATCTCTTTAGAACCTTATCTTAACAAAATAGAAACTCTATTACATGAAACTCTGAATCTCTGTAACAAAATTCAAACAGAAGATTCACAAGATTTTAACTTGTGCAAGGACATGTCTAATCCGATTGAAGTTTTAATCCAATCAAATTTCATTAAATTACAGTCACTATCACATATCATCTCTAATAAATCAACAAATAAAATAAAACGCTCTTTAGAATTTGGAGGAGAAATCTTAAAGTTCTTTTTTGGTACATTAGATGCAGACGACGCTAGAAAATATGATGCTGCAATTGAGTCGTGTAAAAAGAGCGACACAGAACTATACCACCTAATGAGAGATAACATTCACATAATTAAATCTACCATAAATAACTTTAACACTACTATTTACAAACTTAATCAAAATGAAAATAAATTAAATACCCAAATTAACGTGATGAACGAAATATTTTCCCAAATCACGAAAACTGACAACTTACTGCTACATACCTCAAGGTTAAACAATCTTCTTAATATAATTGAAGGTTCTTTACTTAGTATTTCCAATTTACTGGATACTACAGTAAACTCTATTTTATTTTCTAAGGCTAATATATTACATCCTAGTGTTATAAGCCCCTCTAATCTTTATCTAGAATTATCTAAACATAGTAGCCAAGTAAACAAAAGGTTAGATTTCCCAGTTCCTTTAAGCATTCAAAATATTCACTCCATAATAGATGTCTCTGAATTTAGCTCTTATTACTATAATAATAAGATCGTTTTTATATTACAAATACCTTTAATAACACCTGATAAGTTCATGACCTATAAAATCATACCTTTACCTACTCCGCATGATGACTCACATAGCACATTTGCATTGATTCAACCTTCTAACTCCTATATAGCTTTAAGTGATGACAGGATGCATTATGCTATGATGGACACACTTGCTAGATGTAAGTTAGTAAATAATAACTTTTCTATCTGTGAACTAACTACTATATATTCATGTATAAGCAATCCAAACTGTGAATCTAAAATATTAACTGAAGTAACACTGTCGTTACCCACAGAATGCAACGCCAAACTTTTATATGGACAAATTGATATTTGGCAAAAGTTAAATAACAATAAATGGATTTATGTTCAATCAAATACAAATAAATTGACGATCAAATGCGAAGATAACATTAGCGACTATTCAATCATAGGTACTGGAATTGTAAAACTAACAGCAAATTGTATTGGTTATTCTAAAACTATTCAGTTAATAACAACTAGCTCTTATTCTTTTATTACTAAGTCTCCTTTAGATATTAAGTTTGATATAACAACTGATGACTGTTGTAAGAAGGACATATTTAATAAAAGCCTGCCACATTTGTCGCCAATATCTTTAAGCAAAATCAACTTAGATTCTCTCAAATATGCAAATCATCAAATGGATAATTTAGAACAAGAGTTAAATAACTTAGAAAAAGAATCACATTTTATTAAATATGGTCCATACTACTCTACTTTTACTTATATTTTAATTGTGTGTTTATTCTTATGTGTAATTTATAAGATCTTTAGATATTTTAAAAATAAAAATGCTACTAATTCTGGATGCTGCGTGCAGATATTTAACCAGTGTTATAATCAGAAAACTTCTAAACGCAAATCCAAAATCTCTAATTCTATCGAGATGACTGAAATGTCATCAACATCTGATGAAGACAATAAGTCAATACAATCTTTACCAATTCGAAACACTAATTATAAATCTACAGCTAATACCTATAAGACCAAATTCCCATCAAACAGGAATTTAAACTTTTAAAATACACTTAACTTAATATACTTTTAATTATGGTGTTATGATTTCCATTGTAATCTACTATGTCTTACTATGTTTAATTATAGTTTTATAAGCTACATGTACCCATGTACATTTATATCTAGTGTTAGTTTTTATGACCATCTTAATCTCACTGTATCTCCTATCTTTTCTATTTTACTTCGCTTATCTTATAAGATAAAGCTTCGTCAAAAAGGGGGAGCTGTTACAACCCTTATTACAAGGCAATAAAGCCGACATTTGCATTCTCTAGTTAAAGCATCAGTTTTCATTGCAAAGCCAATGCTGAATTGCAGTTATCGCTCATTAGCGGAATTTTAATATTCATTTAGTTAGTTAGATTCTGGAAGCCGTCGCGTAAACCCAAATTCGTTAGACTTATCTCAAGAGATACAAGAGATTATAGAAAGTCTTTATTTTAGTTGGTGTAATATTGTGTATTATTCAGTAAAACATTAATAAAAGTTGTAATTGTGGATTTTTGTGAATAAACAAGTGGTTCGGTAGAAGTTAGTTTTTTTTTAAAAAGATCTACGGGTGCCTCTGGCTCTGTCCTCGGCGTATCCCTTTTGTGCGGATCTTCGCTTGTAATAGCTGGGGGAGGCCTATGTCCAGCAGTGGACGTCTTTCGGCTGAAATGATGATATTGATGGCATGTCTGGCCGTCTGTCTGTTCGTCGTCTGTCACACAGGTTTTATAGCCAAACGGTAAGAGCTTCTTCAATTTTTACAGTATAAGCATCATGTTGATCCAAAGCCATACAAATTGTCATAACATATTTTTAAATGTTTTTAAAGTCCCATAGAGCTAAAAGAGGGGTGCGAAAAAGCGTTGACCTCCCCATCGAGTAGGGTATCGTTGTTCAGAGCTGTTTTGAGTATATAAATGATGTACTTTTTTTTTAAATATTGGAAAGTAAAGGAATGTGAAGCCACCAAAGTCAACTTTTTTTAAAAATGTTCCGAAGATTTTTTTAACTTCCCTTTAACCTATAAACTTTAAATTTAGTGATAATGTTCGCTGCACAAATCTATACTAATATTACAAAGCTGAAGAGTTTGTTTGTTTGTTTGTTTGAACGCGCTAATCTCAGGAACTAAGGGTTGGATTGAAAAATTATTTTTGTGTTGGATAGACCATTCATCGAGGAAGATATAGGCTATATAACATCACGCTAAGATCAATAGAAGCGGAGCATAAATGAAAAAAGTTTGCAAAAACGGAAAAAAAATATTCCTTTTTGAGAGCTTCCGTTGCGTGCACTGCGAAAGCGGTTAAAGTTACGCAACAATCATGTATGTAGTGTGGGTAGGTAAATGGGTAGGTAGGTAGCCAGTTGGTGGGAGCGAAGCCTCTTGGGCCAGCTAGTATATTGATAAACCCGAAATTTCTTTGAAATTTCGGCAACAGCCCGCAAACAAATCAGAAACATAACTTGTGATAAAGCCCTTCCAAAACCCAATAACACTGCAGCTGCTCAACAGTAGCATTATACATAGATACGACGGTTTAGTGCAAAACGCAAGAATGCCGAACAGAACTGATTATGCCCTACAGTTGTTGGCTGACGAAATAGGATAATACCGATGGCGAATCAAATCATATCAAAAGGCATTTTATCACGTTACACTGAGAGCCAGCACTTTTTGAACGTCAAAGTTCTACATAAGAACAGTCACTTAAAACGCCTTCCCGCCGCCGTAACCACTTCCTAGTTGAAAAAAGTTTGCAAAAATGCAAACAGCAAAGCTGAAATGAAGTGGCACAACAACTTCCTAACAACATGACATGGTTCTGCAAAACTTGGTAGCTATTGTAAAAACTTCAGGGAATAGCAAAATCACATATCAGCATATGTTTCACGTTAACAATATTGCCTAACTTTACAATCACTATCTGACGAAAATAAGTGTTAGGTTGCGTTTACGTGATAGAGGAGCATTAGTCATTATCCGCATCATCATCAGTAGACTGACTTCGCCCACACTCCTGTGTCATCCCCATCCAGGTTCTACCCGCGATTGCAACAACGTCATCTGCCCATCTGGCTACCCGACGACCAACATTCCCTCTACCATTCCTTGGACGCAACTCGGTCACTGCCATACTCCACCCGTCATCACCCTGCCTTGCCATGTGCCCTGCCCAACTCCATTTGAGTACCATTACACGTTTTTCGATATCGGAGGCCTTTGTACATCTTCGGATCTCTCATTAGTACCTATACTTAATCCACGCTGTTAATCATAAACAAGTACATAGGTAGTTAAACTTCACAAGTATTGTTTGCCCATTCACAGGTAAATACAGGCAGAAATAGTAGCGAATGTCTAATGGAAATCTAGAAAAGATGTAAACGGAAAAAATATGGCCAAGTTTTTTTTTTCCTACAGTATGTGTTCATATTTCCGGGATGAAGCATAACCAAAGGAGTTCAGCAATATATTTCTTTATAGTGAAACAAAAATCGTAATCAGTATTTCAAGAGATTACCTCCTACAAACAAAAGTTATACCTCTGTATAAAATTAGTTTAGACGTCTATGGTTTAGATAGATACATTGCCCACGTACACGTCATTTTCTAAGTACTCCGTTGAAAAGATTGGTTTTTAGTTTATGGTTATATAATTCACTTTTTGACAAGGCAGGCGGGTTTTTAATTTATTTATGTTTATAGTTTTTATTATCATATAACAGATATGATACCAAATGTTGAATACAGGCATGCGGACCACAAGCCAAGAGGCAACACTGGGGCCCATGAGCAATGGTTGTAAGTCTGAAATAAAACATTTCAATTTCAAATGCTGCGCCTCTTGGATCCTACAAGGTCTAAAGCCGCGATACGCGATAGCGTTAACTTAGTTACCGCTGCCGCGTATTATTATTTATTATTATTTAGTTGTTTATTTTTTGGGATACCGATTCCCATATAGGTGGAAAGTATAACTGATAAAAATATATTTTTGCAAACGCACACATTTTTTTAATAAGTTTTCTATGTGATATTGAATAGTACCTACTGTGTATGTATTTAATTTATTTTGTTATGTTATTAGAGAACCAATGCATATTGAATACTACTGTTATATATTTTTGTAATGTACTTAGCAAGCTCTAGACGGTGATAGTATACGAAGTCGAATTTTATGAAAAATATATTTGCGATGAACCATGGCTCCTCCATTATATTTTTAAAAGCCCACGTTACTCGGGATAACGCAACACTTCTAACGATACCACATACATTGATATCGGTTACGCCGTTTAATAGTTATAGTGGAATAAAGAAAATCAAAAACATACATGAACCCTAAACACATAACACTCCTTTTTTGGTTAGTCGTGTAAAAACCGCGAAAGCTTACATGATGTCTTGCACGCATTAGAATTTTATGACTATATTTACCTCGATATAAACATTAATATAATAGTAACAAAACCTCACAGTGACAAGTTCAAAGTTAAAGCCTTAAAATGTTGAGATAACATCACAAAAGGAGGCTAAGGATTTTTAGAGATTTATCTTTGTTCACGACCTCTAACGTAAGCTGGTATTTGTGTCAACTATTTTAGTGTCTAAATATTTTCAGACTTTAGTAAAGCTGCCTAATTAAAATTACAATGGTTATTTTTTCACAAAGCCTAAGGTTTTTGTCTTCTGTATATTCAATGTTGAAACTAAAACACTTTTAAATAATAACCGTTCGAAAAAAACAACTTGACCGACTGACCAGTAAAATACAAATAAGATGGTGTTTCCTATCTATGTTCTTATACTCGGTTTCTGAACTGAGAATTTGAAGTTAGACGTAATCATCATTCATCATCATTTCAGCCGAAGGACATCCACCCCGGGCATCGCCAAATTGACCGATCCCGTGCGTCTCGCATCCAGCGCCTTTCCGCAACCTTAACCAGGTCATCGGTCAACCTAGTGAGAGGCCTTTCAACGCATCGTCTTCCGGTTTGCGGTCGCCGTTCCAGAACTTTTCGGCCCCATCGGCCATCCTTTCTGCGAGAAATGTACCCTGCCCACTGCCCCTGACGTTGTCATACTCAATTTTATTATAAGAATTGAGCAATTCTCAATTCAGAAACGTGGTGCTAGATTTAGATTTTTAGATGTAAAGAAAGAAAGAAAAGTAGTTTATTTGGCACACACAGATACACACAATGTAGGTATAAATAAAAGGGAACTTGATTTTAAAACAATTACATACATAGTGTGTCCCGCGGCTGAGCCAAAAAGGTCCAGTTCAGCAAAATGCAAGACAACTGGGAATTGCCTGTCGCTGGTTTTCAATGTGATGTATTCCAACTGAGAATGGTTTGATCAAAATGAAACGCCTCGTTAGAGGCTAAGGTGATTTGAATTGAAGTTCAACCTACGCGAGTTCGCTGTTAATATTTTGTTTCGTCAACCTTGGCGGGCACACTGCCATGCTCACATGTACGATTTATTATGTTTATGACTATTGCGGTTACTATGACGTAATAAAGTGGATTCAGAGAAACCTATGTCACCTATGTACCTACGGGTAAATATTGACGATTTAACCTACGTATTTACTGCAAAAAACTTTTTATCGCCACGAACTTTGTTACATAGTAACAAAAATAATGGTGTTTTCATAACATTAAAGCCTTTATTGCTTCACATTAAGTTCAATGTGAAGTATGTTTAAATGAAGGGAAAAGATTTATTATATAATATTTGCGTGAGACATAAGAAAAATATGGTGAGCTAACGAGTTACCCTGTGTTGTTTAACGGAGTCAAGTTAAATAAGGTTATTGTCTCGGGGGCTTTTAATATTTTTTTCATAACCCATCTCGGAAAGAGTATTTTTGCTCTTCTATATCTGAGTGCAAAAGCCGTTTTTATCCGCTAGAGGATAAAGTAAATTGAGTTTAGAACATCGTGTGCACTAAGTTTGTGAATTCAAAACATCATTAAACCTATTTACTTCTACCTCCATGTTGCCGAATTTATCATACAACTTTTTTTATTTGATATAAACTCAGACTCGGAACCTTCTTGGTGTACTTTTTTTTTTAATTTGCTTTGCGCGCGCCGTTTGTTTTTCACGGCATATTGTTAAAACCTTAGGTTAAAAACAAGACACTTGAAAACAAGTGAAAACCTAAAATTAGTGATTCTAGCGACGAACATGTTTATTTGACGCCAACAGAATTGACTGAAACTGTTAATAATGCGCAAATGAGTTTTTTTCTTCTTTAACAATCACGCGAGAAGTATTTGAAACAGTACGATATTTTTAACACGTGGCGACTAGCTAAAGGAGCCAAAAGTTTACCAGAAAACGTTTTCCTGGCATATTTTATTGTATTATCCAAGACCAATAAATCAAGCACTCTATGGAGTACGTATTCAATGCTAAAAGCAACAATAAAGATGAAAAAAGACATACATATCGACACCTATCCTAAATTAGTCGCTTTTTTAAAAAGAATCTCATCTATCATCAACCAAAAAAATCGAAGGTTTTCACAGCATCTGAAATTTAAAACATTCGTAATGAAGCACCTGATTCCGTATTTTTGGCGGCAAAAGTAAGTCAGTTACACATTCAGTATGTACTAAAGTATGTCAATCAACTACTTAACATAATCTAATACGTACTTAGTAGATATAGGCATAATTAGGCATGCATATCAATTTTATTAATTTATCTACTACAATACTCTTTACGTTACAGGTTTCTCTTATTATTGGTATAAACGGAGCATGTCGAACTAATGAACAAACACAACTTAATGTTAAAAATATTGAGAAACATTCAGTTGACTTATTATTAATTAATTTACCTAATACAAAGACAAAAAGAGACCGCAACTTCGTCATTCGCAAAGAATACGTAACAATTGTTGAGAAATATCAAGCCTTACGCCCGCCTAACAATCCAATCAATCGATTTTTTCTACAATATCGCAACTGAAAGTGTGTTAGACAGCCTATGGGTTAATAAAATTGGCAGTATCCCACGAGAAATGGCAACATTTCTTGAACTTCCAGAACCCCTGTTGTACAAAGGTCATTGTTTCCGACGAACTTCAGCCACACTTATTCAAGCCACACTTAAGTAATCGCGCAAGAAAGTTATTTTATATTTTTAAAATGATTAGAAATATATATGACATTAAGCTTCTAATAAAAAATTATTTAGCACTATGTCAGTCTGTACAGATATACGGCGGAGGAACTTTAAAAACCACCCTGTTGTTTGTGGAAAGAGCCCAACGCATGGTACTTAAAGTTATTTTCCGCAAAAAGTACACTTATCCGACACACTTACTTAACTCAGAACTGGGAGTCCTCACAGTATGAAAATTATTCATTAAACTAGAGATCATGCCACAACATAAAGTAAAACCGCACTTTGAAAAAAGGCGACGATTAGATATAGTTTATAACATACCCAAATATAGAACTTCTTTTGCACAGAAATTTCACAATTATCTCGGACCTAGCCTTTACAACAAAGTAAGTAAAGATCTAAGATTGAAGAATCTTGACAGCCAAACATGTAAAAAGCTATAGATAAATATTTGAAAACACTAGACTACAACAGCACTGAAAATCTACCAAATAATTTGGTATAACAGGGCACATAAATAATAAAGCACACATAACTGTACACATACAGAAACATACATAATACATTAAAATATCCCTACACCCAAACAACACAGACAATTCCAATCATGTAACTTAATTAATATAACTGTACTATAATTTATTACCTGTACATTAAGTAATCAATCTACCTAATTATATGTAACTGTAACTGGAACCTTGTGGGAATCTGTTGTTCTAAGGTTGAGGAAGACTATCCGCTCGTGATACAGTTTTATACTAGTACGAGGGGATAGGGTGAATCACTCCAAAGAAAACCAAACCATTTTTACCGTCTACCTTTTCACATTCTCCAACTATTGACCTGCCTAAATTATATTGTCAAAATTACTTTGAATGATTTTTGTCTATTGTGTGTTTATTATTAAGTTACTTTGTATGGTTGTCTCTTATTCATGCATAAATAAATAAATAAAAAAAGCGGTTGTAGAGGGATACATAGAGGATTACATCCAAAATAAGTGTTAAATATGTAAAGGCATCGTAGGAGCCTAGCCATTACACTGAAAGAGACTTAGTCAGATCCTTGGACTGGCCCTTCTACATCAAAAATGAGCCGTTACGAAACACCTAACCATCGCCCTCTCTCGCCAACATTTACGCCAAGGGAATCCGATGAATCGGTACAACTATTAAGTATGACAGATAGTTACAGTACCTAACAAAAATATTACACTCAACTTAAGTAACTATGGCAACGTTACCTAAAATTTTTCTTAATAACTTAACTTTTCTTACCTATCATAATGTAGTAGTTAATAACTAACCTGAAATAGAAGTATCTTATGTTTGTAAATGTCTTTTTTTTTGAGGTGGGATGAAAAGTTACGTGTTGCACTCGAGTGCAAAGATTTTTCACTTCTTGCTCTTTTGATTTCCTCGCTAACACTCAGGACTATAATTTTTGAATCCTTCGCTTGCTCGGTCATCAAAATTGAGCACGCGTTTAAAAAGCAACTTTGCACTCTTGTATAACAGTTCATACTTCAGTACTTCAAGACTGCTTGTCCTGGTTGGGCTTGTAGCCGCAAGCACTACTTCTGAGTGTGAAATCCTGGTTTCAGTTTATGAGTTGGGATAGGTTTCTCCATTTGAAATATCTCAGTAGTAACTAGTAGCCCAGTGCCTGGATTTCCTGATTCGGATCTAATTTCGAGACCAATTTGGTCAGTAGATTTGTCGGCAGAGTGTAATTGGATTTTAGCATCTGGAATAATCCACGAGCATCAATTTACGAGCAGTGGTGGCCCAGTGGTACTTATGTACGTGTCGTGTCGTGGGTTCGGACCCAGGCAGGCCTTACTTTGAGTAAATTATTTCATCACCACTGCTCTAAAAACGGTGAAGGAAAACATCGTGAGGAAACCGGCATGTTCTAAAACTAAAAAATCGAATACATGTGACATCCACCAACCCGCACTGGGCTGGGTGGATGCCCATTCCCTGTCTCACAGAGAGGAAGTCTGTGTCCTGTGTCTGTGAAATGTGGGTTTACTGGTATTATAGGGTTTTTCAATAAGGGCGGGTAGATGTTGAAATGAAATAATACGAGCTATGTGTGAGGTACTAACAAAATTCATTTTTTATTTGAAAGGCCCACTTGTGCCATTAAGTGTGGAATATGACATCGTTCAAACGCCCGCCTCGGCTATTTACGGTGGCACGGATCCGAGTGGTCCAATTATCAATGACTCTTCTGCATAGATCCGGCTGAATTTGAGCGATGGTCTGTGTGTGTGTGTGTGTTCACCTTTAGGGCACCGTACGATTGTGGTTTGATTGCATAGACCTGCGACTTCAAAAAACCCCACAAGAAAAGTCTAGAGGGATAGAATCGCATGACCTTCGTGGCCAATTCACATCACCCCTGCGAGAGATAACCTTACCCTCAAATCGCTCATGCAGAAGTTTTATCATTTGAACGTGTTGTTCGGTCGTGTAACTTGCCATGGTGATTTGGCATAAGTAACTGAATAATAAACAAAAGATTTGATAGAGCAAAACAAAGTTACCGCCACGGGCCACCAAAATCCACCCGCGCCAATTGTAAAACCCTTTATACACAGTTTATACATACAATTCTGCCTAATCGTTTATGGCAAACAGGCATGATGCCTGTTATGCTGAATTTAAATAAAATTACGTCACGAATAGAGTATTATATAACATATAACCTATCTTCGTGTACCTACATCTTGATCACTGCGCATAAAACTGACTATTGAATCTCCACATACCTAGGTACTACTAATAAATGCAGGAACAATAAGCATCGTATTATGTAGAAATCTATTTGGATATCAATTCAAGTTTTTGTGCAAACACTTTAAAATTGCATTGTTTAACTAAGAACAACTGGGGAAAAACCTCTTCTAAGACCAGTTTAGCTTATAAATAAAATATTTATTTAGGTAATTAAGGACTAATAAATAATATTATGGCAGTCTATACTGACCTTTGTAAGAAAACACTGGAAAGAGCACTGACCAATATAATTTATTCACAGCGTATAGGTAGACTTATTTTAAAAAGCCATTTATACACCCTGAAATTTAATTGGTTGTTTTCCCGCGGCAGAACGACTTGCCTTAAGGAGTACTTTCGAAGTATAGAGTTAAAGTAAATAAATAACGATGTTTCTGTTTTAAAATAATTAAAAAAATATTCATCAACTCGAAAAAGTGAGTAACAATAGTAACTCTAGACGTAACTTGTAGGTACTAGGTACTACTCGTGTCACCACCTACAAAGAAAACCGATGCACAAAATAATGTCAAACCAAAATAAGCTCTCGCACGTGGTGATACGGCATAAAAGTTTGCATGCAAAACAAACGAGCGAGCCACAAGCCGACAAAGCAAAGACCGATTTATTAAATGTTTAAAGTAAAATAAGCTCTCGCGTGTAATTATACGGCATAATCTAGCCCGCGCGTAACATGATCAAACGGAGCCGCCTTCGAACCTAATCCTTTCGACGGTGACCTAGCACCCGGGTCAACGGCCTGCTGTCGTTCGGCCGTAGATATCGGGAGGTATACATACTATTGGTTCGTGATCGCTTTCGAGTTTAGTTTTTCACAATGTTAAATATGCCAGTTTTTGTTTCTAATATTTTATATAACTACGAAACGATTGTATTACATAGACAAAACCATTTCGCTGCGGGAAAACAACCATTTAAATTTCACGGTGTAGAAATAAATCATCATCTTCCTGCCCTTGTCCCATGTTACTTGTGGTCGGCGCCATACGCTTTCTTCTTCCACACCGTCCTGTCAGTCGTCACGCTATCACTGCCCCCCCTTTTCTTTCATATCACTCCTCACACAGTCCATCCATCTTTTCTTTGGCCTTCCTCTCCCTCTCAATCCATCCACATTTATATTCACAAATCTTCCATCTCTGTGAACGCGTGCTTAATATCAAGCTTCTGGCGTCATTCACAGCAGAATAGCTGCTTAAGTTGTATCAAGCGCAAGTTCGATCTCACATGGGGTACTGTTCTCATCTCTGGGACGGATCTGCCAAATATCAGCTTGATGCACTTGAGTCGACCGAAAAACGGGCTAAGAGGCTCATTGGCAATGAGGCACTGGTTGAGTCAAAGCTCCAGAGCCTTGAACATCGTCACCGAGTTGCCAGCTTGTCGGTTTTTTATCGGTTGCATTTCGGGGAGTGTGCGATGGAATTGCATGATGTAATTCCGCTAAGCCCATTTCATCATCGGACTACAAGACTTACTGCGATGCGCCATCGGTACACGGTGGACATCCCAACCATACGCAATAAACTTTTTGGAAATACTTTCACTAGGCGTACAGCTAAGGAGTGGAATTCCCTGCCGGAGTCTGTGTTTCCAGATAGCTACAATCTCGGGGTCTTTAAGTCAAGAGTGAATAGGTTACTTCTAGGCAAGCGTGCCATAACCTTCGACCACATCATCACTTACCATCAGGTGAGATAGTAGTCAAGCGTATGCCTATAGACAATAAAAAAAAAACATGCGTTTCATCCTCATCAAATGAGCATACCAGGACAAATGGATTCCTTTCAACTTTTCTGACACTGGCGCCACTTTCAAATTACCTCTAATATATATATTCATAGAAATTAATGAAGGGCAAAATTCAATCAAACTCGAGACGTTTTTAGAGCTAACTAAGACTCCACGATCTGTCTGACTGTCTGTCTGTCCGTCTATCAGCAGGCTGTATCTCATGAACCGTGATAGCTAGACAATTGAAATTTTCACAGATGATGTATTTCTTTTGCCGCTATAACAACAAATACTAAAAATAGAATAAAATAAATATTTAAGTGGGGCTCCCATACAACAAACGTTATTTTTTTGCCGATTTTTACGATAATGGTACGGACCCCTTCGTGGGCGAGTCTGACTCGCACTTGGCCGGTTTTTTTCTTATCTGTGACGGAAAAAGAGGACTGTTATAAGTTTGACGTGTGTTTGTGTATCTGTCTGTGTCATCATAGCTCCAAAACGGATGAACCGATTTAGATTCATTTTTTTTTGTTTGCAAGGTGACTTTATCGATAGTGTTCTTAGCTATGTTTGATGAAAATCGGTTCAGATGTTCTAAAGTTATGGCCGTTTTACTGTTCGTATCGGGGTGTTTTCGCAAAATGTCGTGTCATTTTACGTGTTCAATAGATTTTCAATCGAAAAGTGTCTACTACTAGATAAACTATGTTGCGTGAAATAAAAATGTGTCGGGGGTTTTAAATATTACTTGTTTTCTGTTTTTTCTGGCCCACTCCTGGGAAAATGCCTCTATCCACTACTTCCTTGCTTCCATTTCAAACCCGTGTATCCCCTTTCCAGTTTCAGCGTTTCTCATCTTTGTCATCGTAAAAAATATTAAATTCCACCATTTCCTTCGTGATTTTTAAAGTTTTTTGAAATTGCCAATATTGGCAATATGATACTAACTATAATACATTTTGCATAAGTTAGATTATTGTTCCGTCTCCATCATTTATTTTTACAAAGCTACTAAACGTTATGCAGAATAGCAAATTATAATAATTGTGCCGGAAACTTATTATGTGTGAAGCACAATAGAAATAAATTAATGTTTATAGCAGATCCAATTTGAAGACCTAGGTTTAATTATAAGCAAGACTTACCTCGAGAGATAATTTATTTTATTATTATGTTCCAGCGATTATCTATACAAGAAATAGCAATAAAACGCGTTGTAGTAACCCACCACAGGATAACCACGTATAATATTATAGCTTATGAAAAAAACTGATTCGTCGTAGAATTCTTTAAAATGTTCATTACTGGGATTATTTTTGTTTCAGTAATTGTTGATTAAGTTTAACAGCCAAGTTAGAAACGTTTCGTATCGAATCTGGTTCTAGAATCGTTTACGCCTTCTATTCATTCGGTCTGACCACGCGACTTAACGTTGAAAGTCAAAGTCAAATGTCAAAAATTCATTATTTTAACTAGGCCGCATTATTTGAACGTCAAAAATTTTAATTTAAAAATAGATTTTCAGGGGGGTGACCATAAGCTTTTAGAGTAAGGTTATTTTGCGTAAGGGGCAGATGTATACAAGTCATATACATCTGTCTTATACTCTAAAAGCTTATGGTCACCCCCTGATGTCTAATGTCCATATATTGATTAGTTTTCTAATAACATTATCGATTGTAGACTGTCAACTTAGCTTCAGGTGCAGGCCTTAATTTTAAGTCCTTTTAAAATAAACTTTGTTCACTCCAATCGGCAAGGACGCCATGAAAACGGAAAAAAAAAATATTTAGGTGGTTATATCTCGTCTATGTCATGATTATCATTATCTTGCTGCCCGTTCTTGGGGTCGTTGCATTTTTATTTTTATTTATTATTTATCCATTTATTTCAGGCATCAAGGCCCATATCAACATATACAATACTATATTCATATAAACAACTTAAAAATACTATAAATATATAACATAAATATCAAAAAACTAATGCTAAGGTACCCGAAGTGTCGGCGTCGTGTTTCGCTGACTGGTGTCACGTAGCTGGCCACGAAACCGGCGGTACATAACACCCTTCGGCCAAAAATCTGCCTGGAGGAACTTTTCGAGTGCATGCGTCGGAACACGCACCACGAACGACTTGAAGTTCGTGTTGTGACGCGGCTCCAACCTCTCGACCCTCAGAGTCCAATTGATCTTGACGCGCAGATACTCCACGACGTCCTCAACCTTCGTGGAGTGGTGCAGTCTGGACACATACAGCAGCGTCGTCGGGATTGCTGGACGCAGCAGCATGTTAGGTCCTGCCAGCGCAGTACCACACTGGTTCCGACAAGGAGGCTTCTTCTTCTTCCTCTTCTCCACCTTGATGAAACCATCCTTGTCGCACATGTCCTTCTCAGGACCCTGCCTTTTCAAAACCTGGTTTGGTTTCGACCGGCTGCGTTTACCCCCTTTTGTTGTCTCCGCTCGAGCAACCTGCGAGTTTTGTGGCCTGCGATTTTTGCCCAATCTTTCTTGTTAACCGACACGGGATATGATATGATAAAGGGAAAGTAACTGTGATTCTTTTTGGTACGTAAGGTGCTTTGCTGCAGCAGAAGAAATAACTGTCGAGAAGTTTATATGGATTTATAATCCATTTGAGATAAAATTAGACATTTGAATAATCCCATTTTACAGCCCGTTCAATCGATTTTGACTTCTATTGCGTTAGTGATATGAAAAATGGCAGCTGTATTAAACAGTTAGTTTTAGGTAACAGGTTTATGCTTTTTATGCCAATCTTATATTTACGGGATAGAACTCAAAATCGATTGAAGGGACTATAAAAAGGGGTTGTTAAAAAATTCTAATGTCATTTCAATTGGAGTATAGGTTTATAGACTGCCTCGTTGGTGTACTGCTCGCAAACGCTACTGTTGACTATGAGGTCCTGGGTTCGTTTCCCGGATCGGGCAGTGTTATTTGGGTTTTCCACAGATAAAATAAACAAGGAGATAGAGTAGACAAAAATATGTCGGCAACCTGTCTCCAGTTTGCCCCTACCACACGGCAACTACTACACATGCAGTTCAGTAAAGGCAAAAGATACGCAGTCACGCACACACCCGCATTTCTTAAATCAGAACGCACTACACTATCAATTATAAACCCCATCTCATTTTAATACTTCTGTTTTTATTCGGTTATTTATAAACATACATACATAAACTCGCGCCTTTTTCACATGGGGGTTTTACAGAACGCCACCTGCTACGATCCTTACATACTCCTTTTACGTTCATACATCTAGTCATACACGCACGCCGGTTATGAGTACTGCGTACCTGTCCTTTCTGAAGAACATCAACAATGATGTCTATGTATGTCTTTCTAAGGCGTCCCCCCCGGATAGCTTTTGTTAATCGCCTTTCATCCATCCTCTCAACATGGCCAAACCATCTTAGCATACTTTTTTCAATTTTAGTCGCTACGTCTTCTTTTAAACAACGTTGTCTTATTACATCATTCCTCAATCTATCATTTATGCTACCGTCTTACGGTAGACGAGGCTCTTATGAACCACTTTGGGACCATAGTCATGGCAGTAAAGTTGTCTGGAGCAAGCGAGCTTGTCCTCGTCGGAGACGTTAACCAGCTTCCATTTTTGGACAGAGAGAACCTTTTCGAGCTTAGGTATACCCGTCCAGACCTGGTGGCTGGCATCACCCAGGAGTTTCTCTGCACACACCGCAATCCACTGGACGTGGCGTTTGTACTGAGTGAGATATACCCCGGTATATACTCCTCCAAGTCGTCGCTGTCGCGGGTCCACTCCCTGAAGGTGAAAGGTTACACTGGGGCGCAAATACCGAGCACTGCCCAAAACACCCTGTTCCTGGTTCATACGCAGGGGGAGAAAGCTTCTCTTGCGAGCCAGGGATTTGGATCCGGCGAAGGGTCGCGCCTGCTAACCATACACGAGGCTCAGGGGTTGAAATGCGAAAGTGTCATCATCATCAACACCAAGTCCAGAAGGCTTCAGGTCCACGACAGCATCTCCCACGCGGTAGTGGCGGTGTCCAGACATACAGTTAGTTGCGTCTATTACACCGACGACGCCGATGACGCCACAGGCCGCTTTGCTAAGAGGGCGATGGATGCGCCAACTAAAACGGTCGTCAACTACAATCTTAAGACGGCCATGCAACATCGAGACGTGGTCGTCATAGAGGCCTTGCTCACGCTAGTGAAGTCCCTGGTCAGCAGACATCACCAAAACGCCACCTAACAAATTCTTTCCAACAACTCTAACCCAAACACCTCCCCAAACCAAAACCATCACCCTGTCAAAATCCTGTAATGAAAAAATATACATGTAAAGCTGCATGGTGGAACGAGTCAGTCATACTCAGCTTAAGGCGCAGTTACCACTGAGTAGCTAATTTTAAAATGAGAATCACGTCTAAAATGCTAGTCGTAATTTTTTGGCAAAAATATATGTTAAATTAGACTATTTTCTTAATAATTTGATCTAAGTAAATTTTAAGTTTTATTCCTAGTAAATAGTGTAATTAATTTGTAAAGTTATGTCTAAAACGGACAAAAACACGACAATCGCAGCAAAACCGCTGGGCGTATTTTAATGAAAATGACACCATCTTAAAGACAATTTAATTATCTACATTTTGATCTGAGGCTTTTTTTTTAAAGTTATGGAATAAAAAGGAAAGTACAGAAAACTACTAAATTTTGGGACGCGCGAGTGTGAAACGAGTGCGCGTTTTGTTCCCTCAAGGTCGTTGGCGTTAGTCGTCGTCTTAACATCCTAACGACGGGGTTCTAGAACGGGGACCGTCGGCCGGGACTGGTCTGCTCGCACTGCCATGCATCTCCCCCGAAAGTGTACAAATAGAAATAAGTAGACAAAATAGTAAATAACATAAGCATTGTATCAATAGAAATCAGTAAACAAAATAGTCAATAATGTAAAGATAAGTAGTAAATAGAAATATAAAATTGTAATGCCAGTGTGTAATAAATAATTATACAGTATTTAATGAAAGATGAACTCACGTAGACTTAAGTTAGTTATGTAAGACTAGAAATAATGTCCGACGTAGGAGTCCAATAATTGTAATATTATAAAATTTATTAAACAAATTAATACAGTAAAAAAGGGCGCGGACGTCTATGTCCGCGGTAGAATATAAGCTTAAAAAAAAAAAAAAAAAAAAAAAAAAACTATCATTTAAAGTTACACCACACATACTTCGCAAGGAAAGTTATATAAATTATACGAGTTATTTATATTATTTTGTTTTTTTTTTTATATATATTTCTGTGGGTTTTTCAATTTATTCCGTTCTAATGCAAAACAAGCGAAATTAGTAAATGGTAACCCTTTTTATTTTATCCGCAAACCAATGAATTTATCGGATTTACTTATTTTCATTTTATCTTTTCGGTTCGTTTTTTGAGGAAAAATGTTGCAATCTTGTTTGGATAAATGAATACTGCGATTAATAAACACTAATAAAGGTGTTTTTTTTTAACAAAAGTAAATGGTTGGGCATTTCATGTGCAAAAATGGTACCTATGTACCAAATTCAAGTTGTTGGTATTCTTTCGCATATGAAAATAGGAAAATAAATATGAGTTGAAACAAATACCAGTGGTATTAGTTGTTGGTATTAGAACGGAATAAATCGGTCTTTCCATCTGGCATTTCTTAGTAGCAGCCCTACCTTAGCAACCCCTATTACATAGGAATTATACATAACCGGCCTATGTCCATCAGCGGACGTCTTTCGGCTGAAATGATGATGAAACATAATCGGCCAAATGAGGTTCTACTATAAGTCCACCTCTGCCAAACCTTTCAGGGATATAGGCGTAATGTTATATTTTTGAAGTTTATAGGCGTGGTAAAATTAACTTCAAAAACCTTTGCGCAAGTGCGAGCAAAGAGTTTTATCGTAATCGGATGAACGGTATGGCAGCGAATAAAATAAAAAAAAAAAATATTCATTTAAAAAACATTTTTTAAAACAAGTTTTTCTCGTATTCTTTTCAGCAGAAGTAACTAGTCCGCCACCTTAGGCCGTCCGCCATATTGGATTTAGAATTACGTCACTTAGCTAACCATGCATTGTCATCCAAACTAAACGTGAATGCAAAATGTCATCTTAATTGGTGGAGGACAACTGTTTTAAAATTCATTTGCAAGATTTGACCCGAACACACATACATACCTATACAAACATTCATTGCAAGTTAAATACAAGCTTGTAAAAAAAACAATGATTTTTATAAAGTTTTGTATGAGATTATCATGACTGACAGTTGTTGTGCTTGTCAGGAAGGCAGTCGACCATTTGCAATATTTGTATTCAGCTACATCCAGTTAGACTTGAAGTCGTCTCCAACATAGTTGGGAAAATGTTTGGCAGATTCTTGACTAACATTTTTCTAGATGAGGTAAAAAGAAATGAAGCTTGAAAACTTTTTTACTAAAAAAATACAACCGACTTCCAAATAAAAAACACTACAAAATGAAAAATAACTTCAATTTCGGAGTCGGTGTTGAAAATGAAGAAATAAAAACAAGAATACCGATTAGTAAAAAAGTTTTTATTTTCCACTTTCTAGTTGTGGTAAGTACATAATTGTTTATAATACCCACAGTTATGCCAGAATGGATTACCCGAATAACATAAAACTTGAACACAACCGGTATAATTAGAATATACCAGGGTGAACTGTTCACATCTGCGTAGGTATCCCTTTAGAGCATACTGGCGTGATGTTATGTTATGAAATAGTGTAAACAATAAACAGACATGCGATTGCAGCAATCCCGAGTATTTCGCCGTCATTTATTGAAGAGTTTTGTTATATATTTCCGAAATTCTTCATCAGATCTTGATCAAATAAAAATAGACCACATATGAAGCAAAAGCTTTTAATTAAAAAAAATCTTCTAAATCGATTCACCTAGTAAAAAATTCTGAGGTAACCAAAAAATTAAATAAAAAAATATAGTCGAATTGAGAACCTCCTCATGGGACAAGGGCAGGAAGATGATTATTGAGCGTAATTTTTGGCAATAAGCTATAGATTCAAAGATTTGTTTCCAAACTCCCAATACACCCTAGTCTTTCTACTTGTCCCTTCATGTCCGGTAATATGTGTTATGATACTTGCCACATACGTAACTCCTGTATCCTGTATGCCAAGTAATGAAAAATCAGAAAGCATAAAGCATAGTTATCAGAGTGTACTGCAGTTAATCTGTTCGTTTGAGCAGTTATTGTTCGCGCAGTTCAAATTTCAAGATCAAGGTGAGACGACCATGTTGTTTCGATGTAGGTACTTGCGTGTGTTTCTTAAAGAGAAGCCAACTTAGTGATTCATAGACAAAGTTTTGCATTTTCCTTGTTCGAGATTTCAAAAGGAATATGCAACATTTCATAGGTACCTCAGGAAAGTCTAGTACGATTTTTTGGAGCCTATAAATCCGCCTCTAAATCCTTCTTACGCAGTTCCTGCATTCAACACAATTCTAACTTCTCAGTAAGTTATAACTGGGTGACTATTGTACTGATCCTGAAAATCAAGTTACTTTTACAGGATCTTATAGTAAGAAAATGTATGATAAAAAGTATGAATGACGAAGACACGCCGCGCAGACTCCAAAAAAATTGATATATGGACAGGAGGATGATGATGATTGCCCTAAAGTGCGTCAGCTTGTCCTCTTCTCCTATATTTGGGCAAAAACTAGCCGAATCAATCAAGATTGGGCACTATGATGGAATCAGGTTTAGATAAATATTGACATAATCAATGCAAAATTTAAAACTACACAATAGCTAGTCAGTTCAGCTGGTTCTCGGCCGCTGATATGGATGGGAATCAGATTCCCAGAACCAACCAGGGTTTCAGTACGATTTGCTTGAAAAAAGAAATAGATACCTACTCTTGCTCAGTTTAATTCTGCAGAGCATAAAGAACCTCTCCTTAACAGCGTCAAAACTCAGTGCTGTTGACAATGTTCGAATGACGTCGCCTCGTTCTCCCCCCCTGTCATATAAGTTTGGTGCGGTCTCGCCGACCGGCAGACTAGCGCGGTACCCTAGTGTGGACACTCTGTGATAGATCGGTGCAATGATGAACAAACTGACGTACTTGTGCTTGCTAGCTGTCGTTATTGGCACTAAGTCGGGAATAGGTAAGTCAAAAACATTTTTGTTTTCGGGATTACCTATTGAGAGATTTTTTTGAATTATGTGAAAATTTTACGCTTCAAAAAATGTGAACGATATTTATAAGTAGGAATTTCATTATAAAAATAATTCGGGAACACTTAATTTGTATTTAAAATAGTGGCACGTATAAGAAAATGTCGTAATTTTGATATCAAACATTCAATCATCATCATTCTCTTTACTAGTTACTTTTTTGGGTAGAAGGAACATAACAGCAACTGTAATAATTATTATTTATAGCCAATTTTTACTATCCATACGTCGTTCCTCCACGCTTTTCTGTCTCTGACCTATGACATTAACGAAGTTAAAATAGTAATTATGGAACGCCGAAAAAATCATAATTCGGCTTGCTTTAATTTAAAGTTGATTTGTTAAGCTGTCGGTAAATACCATTGTAATGCGATGATCCACGGTTTTTCTAGATCATGAATATTCAATGATTATGGTTAACAGTACCCTGGTACCTGAGCCCTTTATTAGGACGTGATTACCATTTGTGACACTATAACGTCATTATTTTAAATAAACAAACAAACACTTTACATCTTCATAATCTAGAGGGATTAATTTATTCAAATTCAAATTCCAAATATTTATTTGCCAGCAAATACATTGTTCAACAAGGGAAGTTTTTAAAGCCTAAAGTTATTGTAAAATGTCAAAAATAAAATAAATGTAAATGTCAATCATTAAAATAAATCATGTCAATCAAATAAATTTAAATGTCAATAATTGAAATTAAAAATATCAATCAAATAAATTTAAATGTCATTAACTAAAACATGAGTTATATGTATAAACCTACGCCGTAGCTGTAAAGGAAGGAAAACCCTTGCTTTGCTACGGCGTTGCGTAGTCAGACAGAAGGAACCAGTTTCTTTTGTTGTCTTATACCTTTCAGTTTTTATTAAATGACTAGCATAGCATATGAAAAGTTAAAAACCGGTCAAGTGCGAATAGAACTCGCTCACGAATGGTTCCGTATCATTATCGCAAAAAACGGCAAAAAAACACGTTTGCTGTATGGGAGTCCCACTTAAATATTTATTTTATTCTGTTTTTATAGCGGCAACAGAAATACATCATCTGTGAAATTTCAACTGTCTAGCTATCACGGTTCATAAGATACAGCCTGTGACAGACAGACGGACATTGGAGTCTTAGTAGTAAAACGTTGAAGAAAATATTTCAAGAAAATAAAACCAGAGCGAATGCATTTAATAGCGTCATCTTATGTCATATCCTCGTTCTGCCTATTAAAAATGTAATCTTCATAAAATGTTTGAAGCCGATACTGACTTACAGTAGTGTAGGTATTAGTTATATAATGTTACGGTGGAAGTTATATTTCAGTAAAAAAAAAAATAACATTCAGTGAAAATAACTATTAGGGTCTCAACCCTGCTCGTTTTTTAAGTTGGTTAAGAAGAAACCCTTGTTCAATTTCATCTGTTTGTCTATCACAATTTTCAGGCACTAATGTATTTGCTGTTGACTTATAAAAGGATTGATACCTGATTATTCACTGACTCTCTTTTTTTGTTTTGGAAATCATCCAATGATTTCTCCCGTTCTGGGTGGAGCGGGAGGGCGTGTCAGCCTTTTTTTGAATAAAACCTACCCATTCTCCTTCAGTTGCTTGTGCTAGGGCCGAGGTAACTCTCTTTCAAATATATCCGCGACTCATACATTGACCCCTAAGACAACCATAGCCATTTAAATTACCTCAGATTTGTTAAAATCATGAATTTTGACTACTTGTCCTTCATTTCGTTCCCACAGCTCCCTTCATCACACCATGCAAGAACGGAGACAATGCTTGCATTGTCGCATCAGCACAGGCAGCCGTGCCCATCATGGCAGTGGGCATCCCAGAGCTGGGCATCAAGTCTCTGGATCCCATGCACTTTGACGAGATCAAGGGAGACCAGGGAGGCCTGGAACTGAACTTCAAGGATACCACGGTTACTGGCATGAAAGGGTGTCACGTTGAAGCCGTTAAGTAAGTCAAAACCAAATTATTTGAATTGCATTCACTTTAGAGCCAAGGCGTCGGTTAGTCAAAATGATAAATATTTGCTCAAAGGGTAGATCTCCATTTATGGAGAAGAATAGGCAAGTCTATGGACACTGCCTCAAATAAAAAAAAAGGTTAGGTAGGTACAAGTTACAGGTTTAATGCCCATCACAAACAGGATTGTTTTTATGTCATGTTTTATTTTGTGTTTTGTTATATTTTTTTAATGTTTTAGTAGAGTTTATATTTTAGTTTTAACTTAGTTGATTAAGTGGCCGCCTATAATTGAAGAAGTGCACCAATTTAAACCAAATTTCTTAAGACATTGTATTTATGTGTGTCTTTCGTTGGAGGTCCTATAAAAATAAACCACACCTGTATCCTGTATTCTACGAAGTTTTGTAGTTTGCTTAAAATACCAGTTATTTTTACGTTTTTAATAATAGTATTTCTAATTAATACCAGTTTTAAACGAATAAGCTAAAAAAAAGGATAATTCAAAAAATCAAAAAACCCGACTGCTTAAGTAGCGAACTAAAAAGACGTAAACAAGAAGAAAATCATGCTGTGCAGTCGGAGGATACATATTCGCAAGCTGGCTGACCAAAACCTTTTTATTTATAACTTTTTAGTTATTTTTTTTTTCGAATTAGGTACATTTAAACATATAAGTGTTTATTTTGATACCCCACACGATGGGATTGGAAGGAAAAAAATATTGGGCCACCACAATATGGCGCCCAAAAAAAGGCATTTTTCTTTTTTCCAATTTTAATGTTAACGTTAAAACGAATCGATTGACGTAAGAATCATGAAAATCGGCCAACGCGTTTGGTCTCTAGAACGCCACTTAGGAACAAACATACATACATACATACATGCTTACATACATACATACATAGCCTGATAAACACATTACCCTCCTTCGGCATTCGGGTAAAAATAGGCTAAGACTCTCTGGAATAATGTAGCTTTGTTTCAGTCACAGAACTTCCGTAATCCAATCAGTCATCATCACCATCAGCATTTTAATGTGCCCACTTCTGGAACACAGCCCTCCTCTCTGTAATGTTATTATTGGCCGAGCGAGCGCGAAGAGTCTCCGTTTCAGCTTGGACAAATATGCTTTCCATAATGTCCGGATGACCGGCTGTTCTCCTCTACAGGTCGCATTTCTTAACCGATTCCGTAAAGTTTTGTGAGCAGGTTCGATAATTATATAGATGTTTTTGTCGAATAACGAACGACTCGCGAGGTTTACGGCTCACAGAGCCACTAGTTTTAAATGTTTGGTGATTGCCTTCTAAATTTTCGTCTTTGCTAGTGGGGCTATGTGGTTCAAGGTATCTATCTTGCTTACTATGTCTCAATTTCTTAGTTCAGTAAAAGTTCCTAATTTTAAAGGTAAACTGTTATCCTGCAAACATTTCAGTATTCAACACATAGGTAATTGAGTAACACAAATGATACTGTGTACTTTGTAATCTCACTTGCGTCGATCTATTGATTTGTGCAATACTTATTAGTTCTTATTGCGAGTCGCATTTGAAATAGGATGTAGGTATCTTATGGGTTCAATTATACAAAACTATGTATCTTCTTCGCCCGCGTGATGGTCGTAAATAGGGATGTTTACTGAAAATTTGTTTTTTGTCCGTCAGGTAGATTAATAAAAAATATTGGACATGTATTTTTCTTTTGACACCTAAACATAAAGTGACGACGATATAATGCGTTGAAATATCGTGTGACGTCACGCCTTTAGTACACCTTTATACTGACACAGTGACGTCACAAGCCACCACTCCTGAACTTTGATGCGCTTTAACTTTGTAAATTTTTATTGATTTGGTAAAGCAAAACATACGTATCCAATATTATTTGATAATGTTACTGACGGACTAACCCAGGAACCATTCCTACCCTAGGACATGCTCTACCCGTGTGTTAAGTTTCATCCAAATACAAAGGTAACAAACAGTAAGATAGAGCGAGCTACTTTCGCATTTACAATATTATTACTATCTTCTGCCCGCGTCTGTTGACATGCCTCATCATTCCCATTATAGTATCGAAACTTTCCATTGATAAATGATTTTTATTTTATAAATATGTTAAAATAACACTTATAAGTACGCATATTATTTACGAACGAGTGCGTTTGGAGTTTTCAAGCAGACTACTCGGAGAAAGAACACCGAAACAATCTCAGAGGTCACAATTTCTTTTAAAGTTTGTTCTCAAATGACAATTACAATGTTATTATACCTGAAAAGAACTATGTACTTAGGTTAATGACTGAGTTGATCTTTTGAGGAAAGCACCACAAAGGTTGTGGAGCATTGGAGTCAACAACGCTATATTTTAATGTCACCTTTAAAACCCTGACCTTGCACTCACAGCGTCGTCGTCGGTAAACCGGGAAGTGACGCACATCTCACAAAGACGACTATTCCCAGAATCACGGCGGTCATCACAATCACGATGCGAATGGATTCCGATCCTCTAATTGATTGTATTGTCAATATTGATACGAGGATTACAGGTACTTACGTGTTGGTGTGACTTGGACAGTGTTTGTATTTTGTTTAGCAATGTCTTTTGTGGAGTGGTTATGATTGTGATTTGTGCGCTGCCTCAGTTTGATCATCTTCCTGTCCTTGTCCCATGTTACTTGTGTTCGGCGCAAAACGTTTTCTTCTTCCATACCGTCCTGTCCCCCGTCACACTATCACTGACTCCCTTTTCTTTCATGTCACTCCTCACACAGTCCATCCTTCTTTTCTTTGGCCTTCCTCTCCCTCTCCATCCATCCACATGTATACTAGGTGTTTTTTTTTATATCCCATAATTCTAGGGTATGCCGTATGGATGAGACCATTTCAATGAATCAACTGGCATATTTATAATTTTTCAAAAATCATTCTTTTTAACCGATTTCCCAAAAAGGAGAAGGTTATCAATTCGACTGTATTTTTTTATGTTTGTTACCTCAGAACTTTTTACTAGGTGAACCGATTTTTTTTTTTTTTTGTTTATGATATCTTCGAAACTATGTATTTTGAACCACATATTCTACGACTTTTTGTATAAATTTACTTATAGAATAGGCAACTATACACCCTAGAGTATAGTTGCCTATTATAAATAAAAACACATTGTATTTAAAAACTTTTTTATTAAGATGCGTTCCATGCAGGGTAAAACTGATATACGAGTACCATAAGAGTCTGTTTGCCTGCTCTTTTATAAGCTCTCATAAATCTATGAGTTTCCATTATAAAGATTGTGATCGGCAATTTTAAACTTCTGCCAGCGGCTTCGCCCGCGTGAGTAGTGTTTTCTTATCCCAAGGGAATTGTTTCGAATTGGAAAGTCTTTTCTTATACAGAGATGAAAATTTGTAGCCTATGAGCTATTCCAAACTATCATTTATCCCTGTGCCAAATTGCATCCAGACCCGTACAGCTGTTCTAGCGTAACAAACATACATCTATCCATCCAAACATTCGCATTTATAATATTAGTGTCTATAACCTAAGATTTGATCTGAGTAACCAAAAAACTCGAAGACATGTGACATCCACCAACCCGCACTGGGCCCGCGTGGTAGATTACGGCTCACTCCTTCCCTTAGAGAGGAGGCCTGTGTCCGAGCAGTGGGAATATTAATAGGCTGATGATGATGATGATAGGTAGGTACTTGACTTGACGGGTTTGTTTGTCGCAAGTTGGAAGCTAATACATAGATAGATACTCCAAGTCCCTCATAAACCAGTACTTGAACATGTGAGGTCCTTATGGCTGCGTTCGAATGGTGTTGCCGTAGTTGAATATTGGGCCAAACACATTAAAAATTATATTTGCCTTCGACAAGCTAAGAACAAGAAGATAAACTCAGTTTCCATAGACAAAATCATTTTCCTTGAGCATGACACGCGAGTCGAGGACAACTATTGTGACACTAAATAAAGCCATAAACTGGCCATAAACATAAAATAAACAACGATTTTATTGTTGGTTATGTAGTTTATGTAATTGTACTTATTGCAGCATGGTGATTCGTTAGGAGTAAATTGAGTTCTATTGGTAGATATCATCTATACATATTTCTTACTTTGCATCCTATAAGTATGATACTTTTTAGCATGTCATATAAAATAAACAAACCAGGACATAGTTTCTGGAACGAAAATTTTCGCAAAATTAATAATAACAAATTTTCAAACGGTAGCTGCTGTGATTGGTTGAAAGAAATATTTTCAGTAGCAAATCGTATCACTTGGCTTTGGCCATTAAATTATTATTATGTCTTCAGGTTAGTCTTTTTTAGAAGTCCTATTTACCAAAACTGGCAGTTTTTCTTGAGTTTAAATCCTCGTGGATATCTAGACGTCAACCTTAGTACGCGCGGCGACCGCAAGTTGCGCTACGTTATATTTTGATACTAGGATAAGCCCCATGGAACATGTTTATAAAAGTGATGCTAAGTTAATGTAATTTCATCTTTTTATGAAATGACGTAAGATTGAGGGTCTGAAGCGTTACCTTTCCGCCTTACATCTTTCTGCCGAGCACTTTCGACCATAAAGGAACTGACAGACAAGATTTATCTGCAACAACCGGTATAGTGCTATTTGATACCACAGTGTCCTCTCGGTATCAAATGACGTATGTGCCATTTTTTTTTTCACCAGAAGTGGTACCTTTTTGTACTTTCAGCTATTTCTAATTTTTCCACCGAATTTTCGAAATTTAGCATCACTTTTATGAACATGTGCTTTAGTATTATCAAATGACGTAGCAGATCTTGCGGTTGCCGCTCGTACTACCTGGGATGCCGGCAACTTAATGACGAGGTAGGAAAATAACAAGTAGACCTTTAACTAGATAAATTAAGGAAATTATTATGTGTAGGCTCTTATATAACGTGTTGATAATGATTCCATTGTCAGCCTACTTTAAAAGAGTAGTTGATATGAATTGTAATTTCAGGCAATACTAGTAACTTCAGGTAGATACAAACATAATAGCGGCTCTATACAATCTGCGAGTCGTTGTTCAGTAGCAAATTCATGTGACAGCGAGGTTGAGGGGTGGTGTAGTACTTCGCAGCGAAAAGCGACCTTCATAGGCGTCATTAACCTCTAGGTAGCTACATACCACCGAGTAAACTTCCTGTGGCAAAAGTTGAAGGACATTTAAAGACGCGTCTTGGATCGTAGAGTCACTCAAAACAAGTATAGCCAAGTATACCTGCGTTATAGGTAATTACGTAATTAATATAAGGTAGGATGTATTATAAGAGACAATCTTGTGATGATAAAAAAACGCGCGTACCGGAAGACTCAGCGTTGGAAGGTCTCTAGGTGGAGCGATGACCTGGTCAAGGCTGCGGGCGTCCAGTGGATGTGAGACGCACAGGACCGATCAGTGTGACGACGCTTGGGGGTGGTCTATGTCCAGCAGTGGACGTGTTTCCGCTGAAAAATTATGATGGTGATAAAAACACTATCTATCTTTGAAACTATAAGAGGAACGCTGACGCAAACACTTTGTTGTAGTTGTAAGTTATATGAACTTGCTGGAAAATTATAGATTATGTAGAAATTAAGACCAAATGTCATATGTCCAGGCAATCACTGCCCATTCCAGGTTGCCTGGAACAGTTCGCGGCAAGCGATACGGTCGCCCGTTGTATATTTTACCCGACTGCCGAAGGGGGGTAAAGTGTTTATCAGTCTAAGTATGTATGTTTGTCCCTATGTGGCGTTCTAGAGACCAAACGCGTTGGCCGTTTTTGATGATTCTTACGTCAATCGATTCGTCTTAACCTTGCGAGTGTCACTGGCTACATTAAAATTGGAAAAAAGAAAAATGGCTGCTTCTGGGCGCCATATTGTGGTGGCCCAAATTTTTCTTTTCTTCCAAACCAATCGTGTGGGGTATCAAAATAAAAGGTTTTAAAAGGTGATTACAAAAATATATGACGCTTATATGTTTAAATGTACCTAATTCTAAAAAAAATGTCTAAAAATTTGTAAATAAAAAAAATATTTATAATTAACAAAAAACCCCACTGTTTAAAAAGCGAACTGAAAAGACGTAAACAAGAAGAAAATCATGCTGTGCAGTCGGAGTGCTGTGCATGTTGTTTTTTTTTATTTTAAATATGTTTTTTATTTAGTTTTAAGTTTCTTTTGTTCCTGTATTTTCTGGTGTACAATAAAGTACGTATATATAAATAAATAAATAAGATAATTATAGTTTCGTTGTTTAAACCTAATCATTAAACACTACAAAATTGCAAGTTGTCATCAAAATTATAGATTCTCAAACAGGAAGTCGTTTTTGTGATTTTGTGAACTTGCTATTGTTATTAGGAAAATAAGTTGATTATAACATAACGATTAAATGGCACCGGAATCGAATCCGCGACACGTCGTGCAGCAGCCGATCGCTCAACCACTGCGCTAATCGTGTCGTCTGGCTGCTGCAATTTCAAATGTTTGTAAACGCACCCACGATACAGGAGTACTCTTAGTGTGTGGCAATGTTTTTTTGAGAAAATGATATTTTTTTTACCAATGTCTGGCCTAGACATTGGTAAAAAAAATACTCGCACGAAAGTTAATTGTTAAAACGAGGTTAAATTGTCTTTATCTTTATTCTTTATTGCACACAAAAACATAAAATGAAGAAATACAAATACAATGGACAGCTTATGTACAAAGGCGAGCTTAACCCATAATTGGGTTCTCTAACAGCAAACCCAGTTGTCATAGGAAATTTGCGTATGAGGACAGTGATTCAAGTGCACAACAAAATTCCAAGTTATAAAAAAAAAAAAACATTGAATATTTAAAATTCTCACATACTAAATAAACTAAACAGATGCCTACGTGTAAACATAATATATACTATACATTAAAAAAAAGGAAATACATAACTAAAATCTTACATTTATAAATACATATTTATGCGTCATGTTGACAGGAAATGTTCCCTTATTCTTCTCTTGAAAACCTCCAACGAAACGCTATCCCGTATAGAATGAATGATCAGTTTGTCATACAAAGCAACTAACTCAAAGTTAAGTTTTTCGTGCAAATGGGTCTTAGTGAAAACATTTCTGCCAATTTACCTAATTAAATTAAAAGGAATAACTATTATGCGTCCAAAAGGGTTATTTTTCCCCCAATCCCAGGCCCCCAGATGTTTCTGATTCTTTCTACACAAAATGTGCGGGATTGAGTAGTACCCTTAGGACTGGCACCTGCCGTCCGCGTCGGTCCGAATTAGCAACTATATGCGTAAGTTCAATGTACTCATCGAAATGTTACATTGCTGCAATACAATCACTAGTTCCATCTGATAAAAAACCAATAAGAAACCCTTTGGACGGATAGAAAACTCAACTTTTTAACCGACTTCGCAAAAAGAAGGAGGTTATCAATTCGACTGTTTTTTTTTTATGTTTGTTACCTCAGAACTTTTTATTGGGTGAACCGATTTTGATGATTCTTTTTTAATTTGAAAGCGGGTGCTTGTCATGTGGTCCCATTTTTCATCAAGATCTGATGAAGAACTTCGGAGAAATACATCAGAACTCTTCAATAAATGACGGCATATCACTCTGGATAGATCCAATCGCATGTCTGTTTATTGTTTACACCATTTCATAACATAACATCACACTGGTACGTTCTTAAGGGGTACGCAGGTGTGAACAGTTCACCCTGGTATACTCTCATTGCACTGGTTTCGTTTAAGTTTCATGTTATTGGGTTAATCTATTCTAGCTTCACTTTGGGCACTATACGCGTAGGTACCTAGCCTATAGAACTGGTCCATTATGTACCACAACTGAAAAGTAAAAAATAAAAAAACTTTTTTACAAAAATTACAACCGACTTCCAAACAAAAACACTACAAAGTAAAAAAATAACTTCAATTTCGGCATTTAAGTGTCTAAAAACGAAGAAACAAAAACAGAAACACCGACTTCCGAAATCGAAGTTATTTTTTTACTTTGTAGTGTTTTTGTTTGGAAGTCGGTTGTAATTTTTGTAAAAAAGTGTTTTTTTTTTTTAAATCGCTTATCATGAAATGCTCACTTCACAGGCACGACCTGGCCAAAGGCAAGCAGGTGGTAACGATCAGATGCACTGTCGAGCTAGTGGGGGACTACAGGCTGGCTGGTCGTCTGCTAGTGCTGCCCATCAATGGCGAGGGGAAATACCACATCAATATACGTAAGTGATTCTTATGAAATGTTAGTATGAACAGCGGGAGGAAACTGGCATCATCATCATCATCAGACTTTTAATGTGTCCCTTGCTGGGACACTGGCCTCCCCCCTGTGGGAGAGGGAATGAGCCGTAATCCACCACGCGGTCCCAGTGCGGATTGGTGGATGTCACATGTCTTCGAATTTTTGGTTCTAGGACATGCCGCAGCCAAATTGCGCAAGTGAATTCGTCAAAGCGAAAGATTTGAATGCTATCAAATCGACCAATCACACAGACGGAAATCCACATCACGTCATTCATCTCGCATGTGATGGTCGATTTGGTAGCGGTCAAACCCTTTACTTTGCCGAATTCACTGCCGGCGGAATTCATTCGGCTGCCGGTTTCCTCACGATGTTATATTTTCTTTCACAGTTTTGAGAGCAGTGGTGATGAAATAATTTATACAAGGTATAGCGCCTGCCTGGGTCGAATCCACGATCTACAACTTTCAAGTCGCGGCCGTTACCACTGGGCCACCACTGCCTTCATGGGCATACTTATTCTAAAACAATGACCTGTGGCATTTTATCTAGGTACTTCGTATTGGGACTACGTGGTGGATTGCGGCGCCCTATCTCTCACAGCAAAGACGCCTGTGTCCTTGCAGAGGAACAGTTATATACGGTGATGCTATTCATTTCATCTGTTTAGCTAGATATTTCTGCAGAACCTTTCTGATTAATCCGGACTCAATAACAATTTTGATCAACATCCTACTGTCGCAAAAACATCTTATTAATACGTGCTGAGAAAACCTTGGACCCTTTTTTAACTAGGTATATTGCGCGCACGGAGGAATGAAGGATTTGGCTGTAACTGCAGGAGCGGTCAGTGTATTGCTGTTGGCTCTGACTGCCCCTAGCAGTCCGTCTATTGGTTGGTTGTAGGAGAGAATGAATGAAGATACGTATTACTTATGGCCGAGTTTCGATCTAGTTCTAACGTTTTCCTAAACAATGTTTCAGGTGATATAGTGATCAAAGCCAGCTCGGCACTGGAGACGGTGGACGGAGACGATGGCAAGAAGCACTGGCACATCAAGGACTGGCACTACACTAGCCAGGTCAAGACCAATGCCAGGTTCAACTTCGACAACCTCTTCAATGGCAACAAGATTTTGGGTGAGTTCGTTTTTAGTATCGTCTTTTTCCCACTGCAGAATAAGCCTACGTAGTCGATGTGCCCTAACTACAAGCGTTGCACAGAGGTGGTTCCGGGGTGGTCTATGGGGTGGTCGCCGGGCTCTTTTTACGTGCCGATGGTGATCACCGCGGGTGGTTTTAGTGAGGTAAAATTCCACACAGCCTGGTCTTTTCCCTAAAAGTCCAGGCGCCTTTTGAAGGTTCCCCGTCAACAAAAAAGGTAGTCCCGTAGTGAATACCACACTTTCTTTTACCTACAAACCTACATAAGCAGGTTCTAACGATGATGGAACACGGTAGAAACATATCTAAACTAACCCCTCTTCTCACGGAGGTAGGTAAAATTACTGAACTCTGAATAATGCTGTAGGTTCTGCTTACTGCGATGCGAATAAGGCGCGAGTTTCTTCAAAAAAAAACACAGTCTTTTACTAATTAATTATTAAAGATTACATAAGCTGTTTAGTTTTTGCCCGAAAGGATTAAACAGATCAGATGACATCTAAGTAAGTATCTAACTCGATATTACATTCCAGCCGGACCTGTAGAAGACTTCGTAAACACAAGCTGGCGTGAAGTGATGCACGAGATTGCCCCTCCAATAGTCCGCGCCATCGTGGCCCGCACTGTGGAGGCCGTCGAAGCACTCTACAAGGCTGTGCCAGCAGATGAGCTGTTCATCGAATAAATGGTTATTGTAGCAGCGGTGGTCAAGCAATCAGGTTAAATTGTGGACAAGTAAAGTGATAATAAAGTATCTTTAAGTTTCGTTTTTGTTTTATTTTCGGTCTCGAAATGGCCATTGAATTTATTTGCTGTCTTACTTTACTGGCTTTAAGCTCCTAATGTGAGATATTGGCCCGTTTACTGGGTAGTTATTTTTCGAACCTGTCGTTTGCAACAGCATTGCAAATTGAAGGCCGAAACTATCCTTCTGAAATTGATCTCAATAGTGGTCCACCTTGAGCTGTAACATAGCATGTAGTGCATACATAGGTACCGCTCCGCACCCCACTGAAAGCTAAATGTGGAATATTGTGATAAACATCGTTATGTAGTGGTGGATATAAAGATAAAAGGTAAACTGGTAAGAGATGATTTGCTCTTCTAGCTCCATTTGTCTAATGCTTGTTATATGGTAAAATTATGCCACAAAGTACGTAAGCGGCGCCGCGCCGGTTATACCATATCTACCAACCATAAAGATGTGAGATTTAAAGATGCTATTTTGTTATTGATTTTTGCCAGTATTTTCTCAGTAAATAAAAGCATGCTTTTTCTATAATGGCACACTTCCTTGGCCAAAAAAAAACAAAATTGTAATCATTGTTATAGAATGAAGGCGGTCTCGTTTTCTCAGTGCGCTATGGGTTCCGTACCCAAAGGGTTAAAACGGGACCCTATTACTAAGACTCCACTGTCCGTCTGTCTGTCTCATGAACCATGATAGCTAAACAGTTGATATTTTTACAGATGATGTATTTCTGTTGCCGCTATTACAAAAAAATACTAAAAACAGAATAAAATAAATATTTAAGTGGGCTCCAGTACAACAAACGTGATTTTTTGTCGTTTGTTTGCGACAATGGTACGGAACCCTTCGTCCGCGTGTCCGACTCTCACTTGGCCAGTTTTGTCAAAACTAGTAGGTACACTTTTTGGGACAAAGACGAAATTATAATAAATTAATAACCGTTGTCGACTGTAACTGATTTATGATGGACATCACTAAAATGTCATTTCCGTACTGCGGCTATTATTATTTGCTAATTGATGCATAGTGGATATTGTGATATAAAATTGGTGTAGTTTTGTGTCACAGAAGTGATCTCGGGATATTGGAGCGGCGAATTTTATTTTAGAATTGACTACCTCCGCAAAGCTTAGGTACTGGAAAGGCTGACTCGATACAATTTGCTGCCAAATACTCCAATAAACATTAATCTGACCCGCATTCTAATGCACATTAAAGAATGTTAAAAATCTTTGGAGGTAGGTACACACGTAAATGAAACTCGTGGATATGCGATAAATGATTAATATTCACAATGAACAGCAGTTAACGGAAATGATACACAGAGATCGTGTGGGCTCTAATGGTAGGAGCAGTCTCCTTTTTTAATATGGCGGCAGACTCTCGTCTTGCGCCGGAAACATTAGTAAAAAAAGGTCCTGTCCGTGGCCAACAGCGTTGCCAATCTGTGGGCAATTCCCCAAACTGCGGGGATTTTCAGTCAGATTGGGTAATTTGTGGGGAGAGCGATTATGTGGTGAAAATGCAGGGAATTTAGACATTTACACTAGAACTTAGATGTAATAAAAGTAGCACTAGATGTATTTATATGTATAATTTATTTAAGTTTTACTCAACTTATCCGGCAGGCAGGTTTTAGAGTTTATTTTATGGCAAAATTCATGACCACCAAAAGCTAAAAATAAGCCTATTGCTCGTTCTACCTTTCTCAAACGCATCTGTCGAAAGAAAATTTAGTGCCTTAAAGAATTTGAAAACAGAATCGTACCTAATCCCCTACACACTGACACTGTAGTAGCGCTTATGGTCACTAGAGAAGATACTAAGAAGAAAGGAGGGAGCTTGGAATTTGATCCTTCAAACAATATGATAAACAAAAAAATTTAACGTAATGAGAACTGCACCAAGTAGTTATTTTTTTTCTTTTTTTTTGGTACGCTCTTTCTTGACCTACTTGACTTAAGATTTTTGTAATAAATATGTTTGATTATATGAATATTACTTTTATTTATTTGATAAAATTTGTGGGGAAGGTGTGGACAATATTGATTTTATATTCCCCAAATTTGAGGATTTTCAGTCAGGTTTTTGGAGAATCCAGACCATGGACGTTGGCAACACTAGTGGCCAATGCCAAGTTGCCAACAAAAGTGTCAAACGCAGCTCGAGTCGATTGAAGGATTGGAGTTCGCAAAGCCAAAAAAAAAAAAAAAAAAAAAAGAATTGTAGGCTATATCTGGTTAAGTGTCAGAAAGTAAGGTTAAGTTGTTATTGTCGGTTCTCAAAGTCGAGTTACGTTCTTATAGAGGAACGAGAGTGTGAAACCCAAATAAAACTACAATATGCTGTGCCCAGAGGTGTGGAACTTTCCTGCACCGAAAGTAATGGTGACTCATAGAGAAAATCAAGATTTAGAATTCGTAAATAAAACTGTAAATATGAACAATTTTTACAAAAGTCTGATTGTAACCTGCCCTGATGAAATACACACGCCGAGTTCTATGCAAGATATTATAACAGTAGACACAGATTATTATAAACTATCGGATTGTTCACTCACAGAATTCGTGGAACCAGTATTCATTGAAAGTTTTGTAAAAACTGGGAAAGTTCACTGTTTATCAGCAGACAGAAACTGTATTATACAAAACTGCGCTGCTATAACTGATGGACATCTAATATTGAACATTCTTGAGTATACTTTTCAAACATTAGGATTTGAAGGAACAAAGCGGCCTCACGGCTTCTATGAAGTAAACATTGATCTTAAAACCATAAAGAACAACTCAAAAGTGCGATCAGGATTGCAGAAACTAGAACAGTTCGATTTTTACATTTCATGGGAACCAAATAATGAAGAAGTTTGCCCATCGTCTATAGCAAAATATTTTTGTGAGCAGAACATCAATGTTTCAGTTTATTCGCTAAAAATTAAGAATGTATCCCCATCAGTAACTGAAATACCGTTAATAAAAGATATTGATGCTGAAGAAATGGTTGAATGGATTGGTTTACTGGCTCATGATGCAGACATTTCCTCTACAGAACCTTACATTAGCACTTACAGCCAACCTGACAGTGAGAATGCAATCAAAACTGGAAGAATATCCATTCTCATAGTCAAAGGCTTTATAACGCCTTCCTTGGTCAGTAATATATGTAAGAAACTGTCAGAATATGTTCTGACCAGGGAAATAGAGAACTATTGGGCGTCAATAAGTATACAAAGTGATGAGAACAGTTTGTGGCAGTGGAACACCAGTAGTCCAAGCATGTTCCAGGCTCATGACTCTTCTTGCAATGTATTCTTTACCCACAATGGTCATGTACTGCATTCAATAGGTCAATTAAAGTATTCATAGAAATAAAGCAATATGTTTTTTTTTTCTACTTTATAACCCTGAGACTGAGCATTTAGGAGTCCATCCTATAATTTACTTCCTTGGACACATTGTCTTTAAAATTATCTTTTCATGTAGAGAAACTGATAAGGGAAAAACTAAAATACCTACAAATAATTATTTTTTAATTAATCTCATATTTTGATAACTTAGGTAAATATATATACATAGTGCTATAAAAATGTTGTTTTATAACTTTAAAAATTTGAATAGTTTACAAAGAAAGGATAAATTTTTTAGAAGAAATGCTGCTTATGCCCACAGAAAGCACCCTCACTATAATGATGATTTCTTACTGGAGATCTGTTACAAAAAGAAAATAAAACAAAAGATCAATTTAGATTACTTTATTGAAACAAACCAGAACATAGTATGACATCTACATATCACGTGCCCAGCACCAATAATAAAATAAAATCAGAAGATTCCAATCATTTGTTCACCGAGATGTGCTAGCATTGCTATAAATAAATTGCAATGGGTTTTATATTTTCTAGACTTCCAACCCTGATACATTGATAACATTAGTATTAGATACCGAAAAATTGTTACATTTAAATAGAGGCATAAACATCCGTCCAGGTTGAGGCTGCTTCATGAATTGCTGACCCTGTACTTGAAAATGTACTTTTAGTTTTGATGAAACTGATGGAGAAGTAAGTTCAGGACACAATTAGTTTCAGAAGCAGCCGATAACCCTAAACCTTATTGCAAGTAGATACATTACTAATGCTACATTAACAATGAAGGGGTAGACTGAAGTGTGGGTTTGATAACATTAGTATTAGATACCGAAAAATTGTTACATTTAAATAGAGGCATAAACATCCGTCCAGGTTGAGGCTGCTTCATGAATTGCTGACCCTGTACTTGAAAATGTACTTTTAGTTTTGATGAAACTGATGGAGAAGTGAGTTCAGGACACAATTAGTTTCAGAAGCAGCCGATAACCCTAAACCTTATTGCAAGTAGATACATTACTAATGCTACATTAACAATGAAGGGGTAGACTGAAGTGTGGGTTGTTAGACCTTGGCGAGACCGATGACTCCACAAGCGAGGCGGGCGCCCGCGTTGCCCGTGGACTTGCTGAGGTCGTGGCCTCCGAGACCGAGGTCATCGGGGTCGGCGTGCACGACAAGGGTGCGACCCACAATGCTGTTGGGGCCCGACAGGGAGATCTGACTGTCCTGGATGCATACCTGGAAAATTTGTAGAAAGCGATTTTAAATATCTTATCCTTGCTAAAAACTGGGAGAAAGGGAGGCCTATGCCCTGCAGTAGGACAATTCAGGCTGAAAACACAAATCAATAATTGATAGGAACTGAACAGTGCCATGTTAATTTTTAGGGTTCCGTACCTGAAGAGTCCAAACGGAGCCCTACTGCTGTCACTCACGTGTCTGTCGTCTGCCACACAGGTTTTACAGCCAAACGTTTGGAGCTACAGTCATCAAATTTTCACAGTAAAAGTATCTTGTTGCCCTTTAGCTGTATGTTACAGCTAAAAGGAGTGAAAAAAAATTTTGACCTACACAATCGAGTGGGATATCGTTGTTTTGAGCTCGTTGAGTAGATAAATACTGTATTTTTTTTTTAAATATTGTTAAACTGGTGAGGCCTTTGCCCTGCAATGGGGCAGAATAGGCTGAGAATAAATAATAAATAAATTGGAAACCAAAGGAATGAGACCTATGAACTTGAAATTTGGTGATAACGTTTATTATTACATATATTCTACTAACAAATACCAATATACTGATAAATCAGATTTTTCTTTGAAATTTCCTCATTTTTCTTATTACAACCAACTTTATTTTGCTTATTGGTACGGAACCCTAAATATGCGCAGTGTGACATGAACAAGGCCGGTTTGTTTAACCTGTTGTTTATGCTGCGTGTCAGACCAAGACATGAAGTGAGGATTTCTTTTTATCTCAAAAGATAAAGCAAAAAATAAGTTTATTCCTTGCCAAATCGCCACTGCAAAATGATATAACTATATTGCATTTTTCTATACAATTTTCTTTTTTGTGAATCTCTGAGATTTTAAAATTTGAGAAGCATTGCACTTAACCACTACACTGATGAAGTACTGTTGCCTACTTTGCCATACATTCTAGTTATTAATTTACCTTAGCGGTTCCGCCAGCAGAATACGATTCAATGTTGCCGAGGTCGCCGACGTGACGAATTGCGCTCTCAGGTGCACCATGTTCCAACTTCATAGGGTTAAAGTGTGCCCCAGCTGACGTGCAGCCATTAGTGTTGTCTCCAAACTCGTGCACATGGAATCCATGTTTACCCTGAAAACAAGGAAATTGATTCAGTAAATACATTACCATGTACGAAGAAATAAAAAATTTTAGGGGTTGTAATCTGTAGTTTCTCATTTCCCCCATGGGGAAAAACCTAAGTGTGTTTATGTAATGATACATTGACTCCAGTAACACAATATTTTCACAATCTTAATGCTATGGCGGTATTTGTTACAGAGTCTACATTTTATAATTATTATGTTCATTTACCTTGCTAATGAGAAAACAAGTCAGAAAGAATTAAGAAATATGTATGTTTATATTATTAAAACTTTGTTATTATAGTTCTACATGTTTAACAAAAGCAACCTCAGATAACTTATCATGTAATTATGTATTTCTTCATTGCATGTTAAAAGAAATTTTCTGTTAATATTCACATATTATTGTTAGTTCTGTTAAATCTTTTATTTAGTAGATTACAAGTATGACGACATACATAGTGACCTCGAAGTGTTTTTTCTATATTTATACGGTATTGATAGTCATTGTGTATGCTAATTTATGAATACACACTACTTACCTATTTCAAACTTGCACAGTCATTCTGATTATTTATATATGCTATATGAAACACTATCTTTTAACTGCAGCTTCGCTAAAATGACCTGAATCTCCAGAAGGGTGCTTTTTTCCACAATAAAAGTAGAAATACACTAAGCCAGGGATGGCGAACCTACGGCACGCGTGCTAGAGGTGGCCCACGACAAAATTTTTCGGGCGCGCCTATATAAGGTTATTTAGGTCTAGATAATTTGAAACAGCCGCCATGACATCGACTTCTACTTTTATATCGACAAAACATAAATCTGTAAATAATATTATTGCTGTACGAATTTCGGTTTGCAAATAAAGAGTTAATAAGTAACATTGTTTTTATTAAGTCAACAATTCAAGATTCTTTGGCGGCACGGCATTTCCACATTTAAAAAAATATATAGTTTAATGGCGCATTCTCTAATAAAGGTTCGCCATCCCTGCACTAAGCTATAGTGTAGCTTTGTTTCAGTGATTTCAGATCAGTACTGCCAGGATTAACTTTTAAGGTCACAAAAATCAAATAACTAGTACATTTTCCGTTTACATGATTATTTACATCTAAGGGTTAAAACACCAGCAACTCAAAAAGAAGAAGTAGAAGAAGCATTCTACATACCTTTGAAAGACCTTGGACTTCACCAGTCAACACTACAGGTGCTTTATCATCCTGAAATAAAAAACAATAAGTAGGTACCAACTATCCTTTTTTTTAAATTGGGCACAAAATTAGTTTGCTGCCATTGGATCCCCCACACGATTTAATTTTCTGGCTGCCCTGAAAGGTATTTCTATGTTGCGGATATTCAGCTATCATTCAATTTCCAAGGTGGTAAGAAAGTATTCTTATCTATTTATGTTAAATAATTTCCAAGTAGGTATTTTAAGATGATGAAGATTGTTTTTAAATAATAACATTTCTATGCTTCGAACCTACATAGATAAGCAAAATCATTATCAGTATTTTATAATGTTAATACTCATGCTGACATGCACTGTTCCTATATTTCCCATAGAAACACCTAGGTAGCCTGAATATAGTTAACGATGTTTCTCTTATCAAAAATATTACATATTAGCATTTATAATGTTTACCCATCGTTCCAGAACTATCTTAGGACGCACGATAAGAATTTATAAGTATCTATATGTAGGTAGCGGCATGTGGCTACTTACTCAATTTACAACGCCGCAGAAACTACGACAGTGTTTAATCTACAAGTTGTTCAAGGTTACATAATAAAAGCAGTCCTGTTGCAGGATTGTATAAAAAATGTGTTTGTTAATTACATTTTGGTCGAAGTATACGGTTCCGGTGACATCGCCTTTGAGGACACACACAGCACGAGTCGGCATTTTGAATTTCAACTCGGTTTTACGATTCGAAAATAATTAAGACACTCTAAGACTGGTAAATCACTATTATCTGACGATATTTAGATCTTAACGCTTGAATTTCTTATTGAGTAATGATTTTCTTGCCGACGACACTAATTTACCAAGCTCCACTCGGAAAGACCGATAATTTTTGACATTGACGTTTTATTTTCCGTCTAAAGTGCGCACAAGATAAAGCGCTTATTACACTACACGTTATTCAGGGCCCTGAATACTGTGTACCTGAATTCTTCGGTTGCTATTTTGGCGACCCTAGCTCTTTAAACGTGTTACACCACTCTAAATTAAAGTTTAGGACCCTGAATACCGTGTAGTATTATAAAGCGTTTATTCACGGCATTCAGGACTCTGAATACCGTGTCACTCTACCATTCCGAGTCGTTAAGGTCAATATTCTGGGGACACTAACTCTCTAATAGTTAATAAGTACACAACCCTAAATTAGAATATAAGGGTCCCCAAACTGCGCGCGACTAGTCGCATGCTTAATGTTACCAGCATAACTAATATTTTTCCTTCAGTTTAATCAATAGTCATTTTTCATTACTCGAAACTTAGAGTAATTTAAGTTAAGTATTTTTTAAAGTAATTATACTAGGTCTTTCTACTAGCATAGAATAAGACGGAAAAACTTCATAAAATTATTGTAAATCTTTAATTTAAAACTTAGTAGTACCTACAGTTACATTCGGTCTAACAATGGTCCTACAGTGGGTTAAAACCGTCCATTTCAATTCTTTCTAATTTCTTCTTCAACCGTTTTTTAAAGAAGCTGCTGCCACTTTACCCTCTTGAGTTATTTGGGTGACGGTGCGTTCAGAAACGCCTAAAATAAAATAATAATAATGCATTATATTACATGATGCCCGTCCTGTCCCACTGTTATAATATATTTATATACCACCCAAAAACCAATACTGTCAGGCACCGGTAGTACGAAAATATAGGGAAATTTTATTTATTTATTTATTTAACCATTTATGCACACACACATAATATACAGACAAGAAGAAGAAACAGAAAAATAGGATGTGTGTGAAGTTAGCATATCAAATGTTAGCATCTCACAAATTAACACCATATATTATGGCATCCCACATAGCTCTACAGTTCTTGATAAGTTTTAACAATAGTTCCGTCGATTTTACTATCAAAATCGCATTTTGAAAAAATGAGCTGCTAACTTCACAATACATATCATAGCATCCCATCGAATTTCTCAAATAAACACACATATAAGGGCATTTCACATAGTTCTACAGCCCTTGATGAGTTTTATCAATAGTTCCGTCGATTTTACAATACAATCTTTGCATACCAGCATTTTGTAAAAATGAGATGCTAACTTCGCAATACATATCATAGCATCTCATCGAATTTCTCAAATAAACAACACACATAGGGGCATTTCGCATAGTTCTACAGTCCTTGATGCGTTTTATCAATAGTTCCGTCGATTTTACAATACAATCTTTGCATACCAGCATTTTGAAAAAATGAGCTGCTAACTTCACAATACATATCATAGCACCCCATCGAATTTCTCAAATAAACACACATATAAGGGCATTTCACATAGTTATATAGCCCTTGATGCGTTTTATCAATAGTTCCGTCGATTTTACAATACAATCTTTGCATACCAGCATTTTGAAAAATGAGATGCTAACTTCACAATACATATCATAGCATCCCATCGAATTTCTCAAATAAACACACATATAAGGGCATTTCACATAGTTCTACAGCCCTTGATGCGTTTTATCAATAGTTCCGTCGATTTTACAATACAATCTTTGCATACCAGCATTTTGAAATAATGAGATGCTAACTTCACAATACATATCATAGCATCTCATCGAATTTCTCAAATAAACAACACACATAGGGGCATTTCGCATAGTTCTACAGTCCTTGATGCGTTTTATCAATAGTTCCGTCGATTTTACAATACAAATTTTGCATACCAGCACTTTGAAAAAATGAGATGCTAACTTCACAATACTTATCATAGCATCTCATCGAATTTCTCAAAACTGACCTAGTTGTAGTTGGAAGCAAAAGAGTTCTGCATCCTTAACCTATTCTGTTAATAGTTCTGGCAGATGAATCTCATTTAAATCCCTAAAAAAAATTAAACGAAATATCCGTACAGTAGTGAGATGCTGAGGTATAACTGGGCATTCTGTGTCGTATATTTATACATCCCAGAACTCCCAGTTATACCTGATTTTACCATTTGAACGATAAGTCTAGGTCCCTCACACAAGTCCCGAAAGAGTTTAAGTGTTTAAAACATCCACCATAATTATAAATCATTGTTATAAACAAAATATTCATAAAGAAGTGAGATGCTAAGATATAACTGGGAGTTCTGGTTCGAACATTTTAATGCATATGCTCTGCTGATACTTGAGTGAGAGTTCTTGCTTTTTGTAGCATTCTTTTGCAAAGTATATATATATTTGTAGTAGAAAACGATGAGTTTTTCGGCCCTCAGTACCTCTGATATTTGATTTTGGATTTTTTATTACGAACAAGGAAAAATGTCTTGATTTTTATTTATCTTAATCTTCAACCATGCTCTGCTGATACTTTATTGAGAGTTCACTCTTTCTGTAGCATATTTTTACAAAGTGCATATACAGTTGTAGTATAAAACGAGGAGTTCCGGCCCTCAGTACCTCTGATATATTATTTTTGAATTTTTAAACGAAAACTGAAAATTTCCTTGATCTTTGCTAACCTCTATCTTCAACCATGCTCTGCTGATACTTGAGTGAGAGTTCTTGCTTTCTGTAGCATACTTTTACAAAGTGCATATACAGTTGTAGTAGAAAACGAGGAGTTCCCGGCCTTCAGTACCTCTGATATTTGATTTTGGATTTTTTATTACGAACGATGAAAAAATTCTTGATTTTTATTCATCTAAATCTTTAACCATGCTCTGCTGATACTTGATTGAGAGTTCTGGCTTTCTGTTGCATATTATTATGAAGTGCCTATATAGTTGTAGTGGAAAACGAGGAGTTCCGGCCCTCAGTACCTCTGATATATAGAATTCGATATAATGCCGGGTCTCAGTATCTCTTATATTATGTTTTGAATTTTTTGTAATGAACTCTTAAAGTTTTCTTATTTTGCTCAACTAAATATTCGACCGGGCTCAATAGATACTTAAGTGAGTGTTGTGGCTTTCCGTAGCATGTTCTTGTAAAGTCCAGTTATAGGGGTACTAGAAACCGATGAGATGCCTGGCCTCAGTACCTCTCAACATTTTTTAAACTTTTTTATTGCATGCGATGAATATTTCCTTCATTTTAGCTAAATTAAATTTTCAACCATGTTTTGTGGAATATTTAATGAAAGTTATGGCATTCTGTGGCATGGTTTTACAAAGTATAATTACCCTCATGCCGGGCCTCAGTTTCTCACAATATTTTTTTTAATTTTTTGTGATCAACTCTGAATATTTTCTTGAATTTAGCTAATCTAAATTTTCAACCATTTTCTATGGAATCTTTTATGAAAGTTCTGGCTTGCTGTAGCTTGGTTTTATAAAGTTTGATTACACTTGCTAAAGGAACCGATGAGATGCCGGGCCTCAGTATCTCACAATTTTTTTTAATTTTTTTTTATTGATCTCTGAAAATTTTCTTGATTTTTGCTCACCTATATCTTCGACCAGGCTCAGTATATACTTTAGTGATAGTTCTGGCTTTCTTTAGCATGTTTTTATAAACTGTAGTCATAGTACTTATAGACACTGATGAAATGCCGGGCGTCAATACCTCTTTACCTTTTTTTTTAAATGTTTGTAATGAACTCGGCAAATTTTCTTGATTTTAGCTAGCCTAAATATTCAACCAAGCTCTCTGGAATCTTTAGTTAGAGTTCTGGGTTTTTGTAGCATTTTTTTATAAATCACAGTTATAGTTGTTACAGAAACAGATGAGATGCTGGGCCTCAGCACCTCTTAAATTTTTTTTTTTTTTTTATTGAACTCTGAAAATTTTCTTGATTTTTGCTCACCTATATCTTCGACCAGGCTCAGTATATAGTTAAGTAAGAGTTCTGGCTTTCTTAAGCATGTTTTAATAAAGTGTAGTCATAGTAATTATAGATACCGATGAGATGCCTGGCGTCAGTATCTCTTAACCTTTTTTTTGAAATGTTTGTAATGAACTCTAAAATTTTTCTTGATTGTAGCCTACCTAAATTGTCAACTAAGCTTTGTGGAATATTTAGTGAAAATTCTGGCTTTCTGTAGTAGGTTTTTATAAAGAACAGTTATAGGCGTAATAAATTTCGATAAGATGCTAGGCCTCAGTACCTCTTAACAATTTTTTCGTATATTATGTACTGAACTCTGAAAATTTTCTTGATTTTTGCTTAACTCAATCTTCGACCACCTAATCGTTCAAATGTTTTGTTCGAACCAGAACTCTCAGTTATATCTTAGCATCTCACTCCTTTATGAATATTTTGTTTATAACAATGATTTATAATTATTGTGGATGTTTTAAACACTTAAACTCTTTCGGGACTTGTGTGAGGGACCTAGACTTATCGTTCAAATGGTAAAATCAGGTATAACTGGGAGTTCTGGGTTGTATAAATATACGACACAGAATGCCCAGTTATACCTCAGCATCTCACTACTGTACGGATATTTCGTTTAATTTTTTTTAGGGATTTAAATGAGATTCATCTGCCAGAACTATTAACAGAATAGGTTAAGGATGCAGAACTCTTTTGCTTCCAACTACAACTAGGTCAATTTTGAGAAATTCGATGAGATGCTATGATAAGTATTGTGAAGTTAGCATCTCATTTTTTCAAAGTGCTAGTATGCAAAATTTGTATTGTAAAATCGACGGAACTATTGATAAAACGCATCAAGGACTGTAGAACTATGCGAAATGCCCCTATGTGTGTTGTTTATTTGAGAAATTCGATGAGATGCTATGATATGTATTGCGAAGTTAGCATCTCATTTTTTCAAAATGCTGGTATGCAAAGATTGTATTGTAAAATCGACGGAACTATTGATAAAACGCATCAAAGATTGTAGAACTATGTGAAATGCCCTTATATGTGTGTTTATTTGAGAAATTCGATGGGATGCTATGATAAGTATTGTGAAGTTAGCAGCTCATTTTTCAAAATGCTGGTATGCAAAGATTGTATTGTAAAATCGACGGAACTATTGATAAAACGCATCAAGGGCTGTAGAACTATGTGAAATGCCCTTATAAGTGTGTTTATTTGAGAAATTCGACGGGATGCTATGATATGTATTGTGAAGTTAGCAGCTCATTTTTTCAAAATGCTGGTATGCAAAGATTGTATTGTAAAATCGACGGAACTATTGATAAAACGCATCAAGGGCTGTAGAACTATGTGAAATGCCCTTATATGTGTGTTTATTTGAGAAATTTGATGGGATGCTATGATATGTATTGTGAAGTTAGCAGCTCATTTTTTCAAAATGCTGGTATGCAAAGATTGTATTGTAAAATCGACGGAACTATTGATAAAACGCATCAAGGGCTGTAGAACTATGTGAAATGCCCTTATATGTGTGTTTATTTGAGAAATTCGATGGGATGCTATGATATGTATTGTGAAGTTAGCAGCTCATTTTTTCAAAATGCGATTTTGATAGTAAAATCGACGGAACTATTGTTAAAACTTATCAAGAACTGTAGAACTATGTGGGATGCCATCTTATATGGTGTTAATTTGTGAGATGCTAACATTTGATATGCTAACTTCACACACATAAAATAGGTACATAGGTGATGCTTATTTCTATAGAAATCTCTTCCAGCATACCTGCGAAAGGAAAGATGAAAAAAAAGAGATGTAGACTTAGTGTGTAGAGTTGAAAAATAATAAACATAAAACGATTCATAACTAATAAACAATACCGATAACAAATTAAATATACCTACTGTCATAATAATTTAGACAAACATATTTGTGAAATAAATACTAAAACAATACATACTAATAGGTACCAATATAATATATATATAAAATAAATAATAATACACAATTACGCAACTAAGACGAAATGGAAAGATAGTGTTCTTTCACTCTTCTTTTAAAAACTGCAAGAGTTTGGCAGTCCCTAATGTCAGGTGGTAGAGAGTTCCACAATCGCACAGCGTGCACAGTAAAAGAGTAGGAGTAGAAGTCGGTAGTATGAGAAGGGATATTAAGGAGATTTTTGAGATGCGACCGGCAAAGTGCATCGGAAGGACGGGAGTAGGAAAAGCGTTCACGGAGGTAGGAAGGTGTTTTAGGATTATGAAGGATGTTAAATAAAAGACACAATATGCGAGAGTTCCTGCGAAGTCGAATAGGGAGCCACTTGAGTAACTTGCGAAAATCTGAAACGTGATCATACTTTTTAAGGTAGGTAGGTAGGTTTTAGTATATTGGTATCCCTAAAAATTATCTGTCAACAAATAAAGCAAATCCTTTCCTGTCAATTATAAGCAACGCGGGCTCTAACTTTGGAAAACGGTACCGTAGGCCCGTGTGTCTTGTTCTTCTTCACAAGCATGTTTGAACTTCAAGAAAACATCCCTGCTAGCACTTTAAATTACTTTTGGCCATGATGGCGATTATTTACTTCGGTAACGAAAACACGGAGTACGACACACTCTCTTGAAACCTGACATAAACGAAGGCGCCGAAGGCGGCAAACGATTAGTACGATTTTGATTTGACCGCGTGCAGACATAACTTGCGCGCACTCTGACGCTGCCCCCGCCAGCAACGCCCTGCAGCAGCGCGGCAGCACCTCAACCTGCAAAACGGAATTTGATCATAAGGCCCTTTACACACATATTGTTATGGTTTTAGTGTATTTAGGATTAAATAACCAGTTATTGACATTTTAAGAGAGCGCCTCTCCTAGCTTCGTAATCAAATGCCCAGAAAATCATATTGAAATGCTTTAGCTTATAAAAAATTTACTGACATCGAAGGAAGTAATTTTAAGAGTTGTTTCATCCAATGAAATAGTAACTAAACAAACATTTTAATTTATATTCCTATTCATAGTTACTGTATTTTTTTAAGAATTTGACTCACACACTGTTCCGTTGTTGTTGAATTAGGTAATTTACCTATGTTTGCAATATTTGTAAGTATGTGAGAACCATGTTCCTATTTATCAAATTAATGAATTTACCTGTTAATGCTTTTAATACTTTATATCTGTACTTAGTATAGTGTGTAGTGCTATTCTGTGTGTTTTTTTTAAAGAGTAAATATGGAGTTTCTTGTGCATTCTTCTCCATAACAAGCTACTTTTCCGAATGCACGGTAGAATCAATTTTTATTACTTGTAAATTTTAATTTTTTGACGTTCAAAAGTGCCGTTTTGTGGCCTAGTTGAATAAATTTTTAGTTTTTTAGTTGAATAACATTTGACTTTGATTAGTCATAAGTACAACATTGTAAGGAATATTTTCACGCAGAAAAGAGCCAGAGAAAGTTCCCCATACGACACTGCACGGATTTCGCGCAAAAAAGTAAGAGCGCCCTGATTGGCCAACGGTCGCAAGGTCAGATTCAAGCGCGAATTGCAGTGTTGTGGTTGGTCAGGTCAGCAGAGACCGCTTCCCTGCGTAAGCGTGAGGATGAATCTATTTTTAAAGAGGGCACACTTCTGTGGTCAAGCATTCCGAATCAGCAGTCAATCACACAGGCGTATCATCTCAGAGAAATAAACAACGAGAAGTAATCAATCCAACAACGTTTTCGTTTGTGCTTATAACGCCGCTCAAGTACTCCCGCCAGCGAACCCTATCACGTCAACAAGTCAACAGTAACATCCAGACAAACAGTCATCAACTCATCAACAATAACATTCATACATTCTGTATATTTTTCGCTCGGTTAATAATTTCCCATAAAAAAATAATGTTATCCTATAAAGTTATTTTATTTACTTATAAATTTGAGTACAAACCTTGTCACAAGTAAATCCAGGGCAAATATCTAATAAAAATATATCGAAGTAATACAGGACAATGGCAGCTATATTTCCCTGTTTCCCACTTACACGATTTAGGTGAGCGCGAGAACATGAGGAGGAGCTATATTTTCCACCAAACAAAGGTCACTTCCCCCACATTTATCCCCCTTTTTTATGAATTTTTAAAATCTGCGACCTTAAATTACTTTAAACCAATCTCAGTTTTTCATTTACCCTTCCACAGCTTTTAGCTATTAGCACCAATGACGATTATAAGGATTTCTGATAAATTCCAGTTCCATATAAACCACCTTGGCACCTTATTTAGATAAAATTTAATGAAAACATTGCAACAATCATCGTTACTTATTAATAGGTACATATATACTTAGGTATAGTAGCGTAAAAATAACTTCAACGTTTGGTTACCAATATACCCACACTAAAGGTACAGGAGGTACCTAATTTTTTTTTTTTCATGTTTTTATTTTTCCACTTTGTCGGCGTGATTAATGCAATGATCCATGATTGATCGTGATTGATCCATGCCAATTTATAGTTATCTAGTACAAATAGTCTCTGAGCAAAGCCGCGGACAGACGGACATAGCGAAACTATAAGTGTACCTTGTTGACTACGGAGCCCTAAAAAATGTATGCTCACCCAACACCTTCAATTTGCCCTTGGTCGCAAGCGCATACCTCACAACCAAGGTTGTTGGAAGGCCAATTCAATTTGGCCAATCAATGTCCACACAATCAAAAGTTTTTACTACAATACAACCAAGGTCATGGTGCCCCTGGTTGAGTTGGGCGGTTGTTCCAACTGTGTAGAAGGCCCTTTACTTTCAGTGAGTCCTCGTAGATATCTGTGGCTAATTACGACAGCAGAGTTTTTTTTTTGTGTAACTGTGGTCAGTTCGTGTCCAATGCAGCGTTACCAGAATCTAACTTTTGCTACATTTTACGTTACTTTTGACCTTCTTATGTAACCTCCATGTAACACGAATCAAACTATAACTTGTACGTTACTTTTAGGACCTACATTCGTAAAAGATAGCTTGATCTCTGCGACAGCTGTCAGTATTAATACAGTAACAATCAAAGACCTTATACTGTAAGAAATACGTATAAGGTCTTTGGTAACAATAGCGCTTGACAGACTAACAATAACGTATACGTCAGTTTGACATATGTCGCAGAGATCAAGCTATCTTAAAGAAAGTAATAGTAAAAAATATTGAAATATTTTCCAGAAAACAAAAAATAATCGTGAGACGGAACGCATCTAAGAAAGTTTTCGTTCGTAGTGTTGTCGCATCTGATTTTGTGACACACAAATTGACGTTTTGCGTATTCACTTAATCACTCACATGTATTTCTAAATCATCTATCCCGCTTACTCCAGCGAACGAGTGAGCGTATTTAGGCTTGGCACGCAGTGCGGTTTTATTCGCCAGTTTTTTTCCACCCATTCTGCGAACTGTGGAATTGTATGAAGCTGCACGCATTGCGGTAAAAAATTCGCGCAGAAATAATACCGCGTGAAATCCTTGTTTTGCCACAGAATTCACCGAACCGCGACGCGGATTAAATTTGCGCGAACATTTTGAGCTCTATGAACAGGTTGAAAGATACAAAAATCGCGCGGAATTTCATCCGCAGTGCTTGTTAGTTACAAAGGTTACTATTATATACTGGGTAGATTTAGTACACGGACAAAGATTCACGCGAAATTGTGTCGTTTTTAACATAAAATTAAGGTAATGCAACTGTTCTCATGAAAATGTAACTTTTTGAGATGTCATTCTCATGAAATATTTGACTTTGTTATGTCTATGGCAAAACTGGTCCAATGCCGTGCCGGTCGTATCGTGCAAGTGCCAGCCAGGGTAGCCAACCGTACGAGGTTCCTCGTACAAATACAAGATTTGTGGTCTTTCGTACGAGGTACGAGGTCACTATCAACCTCGTACAATTATGTAGGTACGAGTTTTTTAATAATATGACAATACGATCATTTTTTGAACCCACAAAAGGTATTATGTATAGCCGCACGACAACAGATAAAATATACGGCAGAAAAAACGATGACAGTGAGGATGTTCCTGACATAATATTCGGAGAGCAGAAAGATGTGATGTGTTCCAAATTTTCGTAATAATATAGACACATTTAGTTTTTGTGATTTTACTTGATTAAGTACTAATAAAGATTTTTTGAATTTATATATTACACAAAGTGATGCTTTATTTTGTAGGAAACATGCAGCAGTTAATTTCATTGAGAAAAAGTCCCAAGTCCAGTAGTTCAATATGCCTTAATTTTAGTTTTAGCACGTATTCGATGCATAACAAATGTACGAGGTTTGAAAGTCAAAATACGAGATTTTTAGCTGCATATGTACGAGGGAATTTATTTTACGGTTGGCAACCCTGGTGCCAGCCAGGTGCTCTTTTGTTTTTTGTTTGGATCATAGGTTTGGATTGTTTCGTGGTTTTTTTAAATATTATATTTACGATTTGTACGTTTCGTACTGAAACCAACTAAGTTTTTCGTATAGTGTTGTATTTGAAATAATTGTGAATCTATTAAGTAGTTATTTTTTTATTATTAATCACAACCACCAAAAACACAAGGTTCATAATGGCTGAAAACGACTTTCAGATTGCATCTCCAAGAAATTCAAACGTAAGTAAATTTTGTTTTTTAGTATGTGCACAATTATTGTTCTGTATTGTGCATACTGTGGTGTCCTTTGGCCTTGTAGCCGTACAGATACATCAGGTGAGGAAGTATGTGTCTTATTTAAAATGATAAAAAAAATACTGTAAATCCTGATTTAAAAAATATTAAGTACGGTGTTTTCGCTATGCCTCATAATTTTGGATCAAACAGTCCACACCCATTTGCAAAGCTCACTCTGTATACCTACAGGGTTGTTGAGACTTTTTGGGGTTGCAAGTACTCCTGAATAAGAACTGACTTTCCTGAAATAATGCAATTCATCAAAGGTTACTCTGTATATAATAATAAAGCTTTAAACCCAAATTTTGCCATATCCTTAACAATAATACATATTTACATATTTTTTTCCTACTCCACTGGTACTACTCCTTTATATATTATTAGTATTAGTACTAGCTTGTTCTCACGGGTTTGCTCGCGTGAAAATTGTTTTATTACCCAAGGGGACATTATACTGGGAGGAAAAGCATCCGATTTTCTAATCCATATGCCAGCCATTGAGGCATGAAATTGTAACAAACAAAATCACAGTCGCTTTTATAATATGTATTGGATAGTTGCTGTATCCTTGGCCTCACTACCCTCTTCGTTATATAGGTACCTACCCTCTTTATCCTACACATTACCCTACCTACCGGTAAGTAGGCAGGGTAGTGTACCGGTAGGTAGGGTAGTGTAGGTAGAGAACAACCTACCCACCCTACATATCTACCTACAGACTAATAAACAACAATTGATTTTTTATATATGTATACTGAAGATATTTTTTTTCTTCTGTTTGTGCATACTTATTCATAAATGCAACTTATTTGTATATTTCTCATTGCAGTATGCCACAGATATTGCTAAAAGCAGTACTATTGTAGAGGAGGGGCCAAAGGTAAGGTTATCATACACATCAATTTTTTAATCTAATTATTAAATACAAATTGATTAATAATAGGCATGTCCGAGGACCAAAAATTTTAAGTCATGGTTACATCTACCAATCCACATTGGGCCCGCATAGTGGATTATAGCCCACTGCCTCTCTTTGAAAGAAGTCCTGAGTCCTGGGACTGCTGGAAGTGGGAACATTAAAAAGGCTGTTTATTATTGATGAATCAATCAATCTGCCAAGCCTTTTCCCAACTAAATTGAGGTCGGCTTCCAGTCTTACCGGATTCAGCTGAGTACCAGTGTTTTACATGGAGCGAGTGCCAATCAGACCTCTACAACCCAGAAACCCGATAACACAATACCCCTTGGCAAGACTGGTGTCAGATCTCTAGCTTCTGACTACCTGTAACGAGTGTCAAAGATCTTCAAATGACAGCCGGAACCAACGGCTTGACGGGCTTTCCGAGGCAAGAAACTCTGTATATTGATATGGTCACCATCTATGGACCGACCTCGTCAAGCGTTGCTTACCCTTGATGATCCACCAGTGCGGCTGTTATTATTTAGCCACAAGCTCCTCTATAATGATTGTTGAATAATATAATTTAATTGTTTATTTGCAGATTTGCCCTTTGTGCAGTTCAGTTCTACGAAAGTACTTCATAGACTTTTTTTCAAAAATACTTATGTGCACAAACATGGAATGTGAATATCCTTTTGGAACTGATTACGTAATTTACAAGGATAATGAAGAGGAGGCACTGAGAGCCTGCAGAACTTTTGGTGTGGACTTATCACGAATCCCTCTTCAACAGGGTCAGTCGGTCAGATCTTGGGCAAACAAATGCACTGCAAATCGGACTCTTGACACAAGCTCAGTTTTGTCAAGGGGAACACTTGACACAAGCTCAATTTTGTCAAAGTCAGATTGGAGTGAAATGACCCCATCAACCCAAACCTATGATTCTGACGACAACATGAGCGTAACTTCATCAAAAATATTTACAAGAAAAGCTCGATGTCTATCAGAAAAGAGAGCAAAGAAAAAAGAAGCAGAAGATCGGATAAAAAACACAATCGAAAAAATAAAGGAATGTAATAAGATTATATTTGAAAAAGAAGAAAAACCCTTTCAAGCAATTCGTAATGAGAAATGGATCAAGAATTTATCCACACTGGAATCTGCATCCGGAGAGAGATTAGTGAACGACTATGAGCTGCTGAAACTAAAAAAGGCAGAAGAGAAAGACAATATTTGTCCTGGGGAATTAAAAATTGACATAGATACTAAACCAGATTCCATGTCTTCAATTGTAATTGCAATTGGTAATGCTTCTGTTCCACCGACTGAGCAAACTTGAGTATTCAATAAGTAATTGGTTACAATCATCAAGCTATTTTGGAAAAATAAGCCTGAACCCTGAAGGGCAATATCTTATTGAATATATTTCATTATCATTTTCTATCTGGCTCGTAGTATGAACGGTGCAAATAAATTTTGGCAAATCTCTAAACCGACGTATGTTACCGCAAATATACAGTATCACATTAAGTTTTACCTATATTTGGGCACTCTGAAAGTTGGCCATACATAAGCATTCACTTTTTGTTGAGACTATAGATATAATTATATAAACTATATAGATTTAAACAGAAATCTGCATTTAGTTTTTAATGATTAATATTAATTATTGATCTTCTGAAATGAGACCACACCAGTGTCTTAATAATGTATTGTGATTATATCTTCTAGTCTAAAATTGGTATCATTCCAAATACTTAGTGGTTGAAAAACCACCATAAATTGTAATTGTATTGAAGTAAGTATTTTAGTTACTTTTAACATTATGATCATTGCTATGTTGTTACAAGCTAATAAATATGTTACCTGTAATAATGTTCTTTATTACTACTGGGTCTTAAATAACTGGGCACTCGAAAATACTATAGTATATATAAATTTTATGTATTTAGTTTATTATTTTGAATATATATGGCATGATTATATTGTATTTATAGTTTATATGTATATTTAAATAATCCAAATAACTTTCATTATTGCACCAACCACTGATTATCTCTCCATCACCCAAAGGTCGACTGGTAGAAAATGTCTACGGCATTAAGTCCGCCTCTGTACTTGTGTGCATGAAGTATTAAATAAATTAAATAAATAAAATACTCGAAATGTCAAGCAACCCCATTCCCGCCTTCGCAGCGTCCCGAGACTTGTAGAGTACTCACCATTTGAATTAAGCTAAACTAAAGCATGTGATATTAAAGTTAAATTTTATATTGGTACAATGCAAGTTGTGTTACTACTCATCATAATCAGCTTACAGCAGTCCACTGCTGGACATGGGCCACTCCAATCATACGCCGTTTATTTCGTTTCCCTAGTAGGTACTTACCTGTTTCTGTTTTTGTGACAGGTTTGATTTACTTGTACTATGCCTATGACAAAATTATAATACAGTATATTCATGCGGTCTTCTCAGATTATTATTATCTTTCCAGTGTCCTTTATAGTTCTCGCCAAATTTCTTGACCGCCCTGAAGTTGACTACAATGGATGCGCATTAGTAAAACTCATTCAAAAACAGCACCGATCCGTGCCTTGCGCATCGGAAAGCCAACTTCAGGGCGGCCAAGAAGTTTGGCGTGAACTATAACCCTATCGAAATTCCCAGCATATTGAACATTTTAGTCGCTAGGACGGACAGTACATAAAGAAGAATCCACTAAATCTGACAGCATTTAAAGTAGACTGACTTCAACAACTTGATGGGGACTAGGGATACTGCAGTCAATCAACATTACTAGCCCTGAACCAAAAAAGCTAAATTTCATAGGGGGAAACCTTTGTCCAACTATGGAGTGATGCAGATTGACAGATTCCACCTATTAAAAAAAATAGGCAGTCAATGAGACTACTGACAAAAGTGAAAACTTGAAACAGGTGCTGCGTATTCTGTTTATTATAAGACCAGTTATTCCAAAGTTTTAAGTTTTCACTGTTCACATTAGCATCTCGGTGGCGGGAACCCGTAGCCCCTAACCTACTAATAAACGCGCAACACGGCTAAAGAAATTTTCATTTCAGAAACAAAATCTTATACTTATTTTAGATTATTCGTTAGTTTTCAGGATGCTGTTGGGGCAGGGATGGTTTTGAACATAAATAAAGTATTACAAACCTGCAAAGAAGTGTTATAGAATAATAGTGAGTGATATTGGGCAGGACTTAGTGCCTGCCAATTTCATAATAGCAACGTCTTCATCTACAAAGAATAGGTACACAATTTACCTGGCAGTGGTCTCACAGCATGCCTGGCAGCCTGATTGCGTAAGTGAATTCGGCAAGCAAAGTGTTTTGATTTTGACCCCATCAATCTACCAATCGCATGCAAGATGAAAGACGCGACGTGGATTGCCGTCTATGTAATTGGTCGATTAATGGGATCAAAACTCTTTGCCTTGCCGAATTCACTTACGCAATTAGGCTGGGTTGGTTAAGTATTCGCAAACACTTCTGATGAGCATGAGGTCCTGGGTTTGAATTCCGAGTCGGTTAAGAGTGTTGTTGGGTTTTTGCATCTGAAATTACTTAGTTATATTATGGTCTCACAGAATCTTAGTAGCAGAATTTGTCACTTAGAAGTTTGTATTTAGGTAGTGGGTCGGCGTATTGTTGTAAATTGAAAGTGACTTTAATGTTGAACACGTCCGGGGAGTTTTCCTAGATTCATAAGTCAACCGTTCAAAAATAAAAAGCTCTGGAAGGACTTTTTACCCGACTGCCGTAGGAGGGTAATGTGTTTATCAGTCTATGTATGTAGGTATATGTATGTTTGTTTGTTCCCATGTGGCGTTCTAGAGACCAAACGCGTTAGCCGATTTTGATGATTCTTACGACAATCGTTTCGTCTTAACCCTGCGAGTGTCACTGCATTAAGATTGGATAATAGAAAAATGGCGGATTTTGGGCGCCATATTGTGGGGACCAAATTTTATTTTTCACCAAACCTATCGTGTGGGGTATCAAAATAAAGGGTTTTAAGAAGTGTTTTAAAAAATATATAAAACACTTACCTATATGTTTAAATGAACCTTATTCTAAAAAAAAATAACTAAAAAGTTGTAAACAAAAAAGTTAATTCAAATAATCTAAAAACCCGACTGCTTAAAAAGCGAACTAAACAGACGTAAACAAGATGAAAATCTTGCTGTGCAGTCTTTCGGTTTCGGTCAGCCAGATCGCGAATATGTATCCTTCGACTGCACAGCATGATTTTCATCTTGTTAACGTCTTTTTAGTTCGCTTTTTAAGCTCTTCTCTTTTTTTTGGTCATAGAGTTAATACTTATCTAATAGAGAAAACGATATGAATTTAGTTCTTCACTATTCAAATGTAGAATTATTTTACGCAAGGGTTCTGTGGTTAAATTGTAATAGCTGCCAAACTTCGGATGGTACATTAATTAAGTTTGATTTTGAGCGGACAATGATAGAGTGCAACCGAATTAGGCAAAAACCTAGCCTAGACTTTGGCACATTCTTCGTTGATATCCTCAGACCAAATAAAATTGGTATCTATCCAAGTAGTTAGGTACTTATCTACCTATATGTAATCTAGTATTGATGATACTCTAGAGGCGAGGGAATCGAGTCACGTCGTTAGTGAAAGCTACTGCGGTGGCTGTCTCATGTGTCTTGAACTTAACTTCCAAGTTTAGCTTGTTACTAGGAAAGAAATATCCTACTAGTAAGTATGTACTAATACATAACCATAATATTTAATAAATGTGTAGAAAAGTAGTTTTTGAAAATTGCCAGCATTTTTGGAATTTTTGTCAAACATAAATGGTGGTGATCTGTTGATGAAGCCGGCAGGAAGGCACTGGAATTACGTAATAAAACAATGCATCCTAGTAGTGTTTGGACTTTTTTGGAATCGGCATGAAATGTAGGTACTCTGACTATAAATGTTTTTCATGGTAATATGAGATACCATAACTAAAAAGAGAAAAATAAAAACCTTTTTACCAAAAAAAATAAACTGACTTCCAAAACAAAACACTAGTAAGCGAAAAATTACTTTCTGATCCGAAGTCGGTGTCTGTGATAGTATCTACCTTTTATTTATCGCTTTGTAGTGTTTTGCTTTGGACGTTGGTCGGCGCAACACGTTTTCTTCTTCCATACCGTCCTGTCAAGCGTCAAACTATCAATGATTTACCATTTCTTTCATATCAATCAATCTGCCTAGCCTTTTCCCAATTATGTTGGGGTCGGCTTCCAGTCTAGTCACCGGATTCAGTTGAGTACCAGAATTTTACATGGAACGACTGCCTATCTGACCTCCACAACCCAGTAACTGGGTAACACCATACCCCTTGGAAATACTGGTCTCAGATCTGGCTTCTGACTACCCGTTACGACAGTCAAAGATCTTCAAATGACAGCTGGGTCCAACGGCTTCACGTGCTTTCCGAGGCATGGAGGAATCTCGTTATGTAAAGATCCCCACGGACGGACCTTGTCAAGCGTTTCTAAATCCTGAAAGAAAGAAAGAAAAATATTTATTCGTGACAAGCACAGGAGACACGAGAAATATGCATGAAATTAAACAATAACAAAATATAAAAGCTCCGTGCGAAACCAAAAAGGCTCCTATCTCAGCATGTACAGCGATATCCAAAAAAGAAATAACGCTGCGCTGATATTCTGATAGGGCCCACTGTTGATGCCACGGACACCCCTGCGGAAACGGAAAATACTTAAATAATAAAATAAAAACCCTGCAGATCAACCCGTGCGGCTGTTATTATTTTAGTCACGAGCCCCTTTTTAATTTCTTTCATGTAACTCCTCACATAATCCATTCATCGTTTTAACCGACTTTCCAAAAAGAAGGCGGTTCTATGTTCGACTTTGTTTTGTTTTTTATATATTTTCACCGATTTCTTCGTCAATTGTGGACCGACTTTGAAAAATTATTTTTTGTTTGAAAGAGTATGAGTATATTCAACAGAACTCTTAAATATATAACAACAAATCGGGATTGCTGCAATAGCGTGTTTGTTTATTGTCTATATCATTTCATAACATAAATTTAAATAAATTAAAAAAAATAACTTCTGCCAGTACGCTCTAAAAGGGTACGCAGAGATGTGTATCTACAGTTCACCTTAGTACTCTCTCATATCACCGGTTATGTTCAAGTTTCATGAAATTCGTTAATCTGTTCTGGCATTATGGCACATTCTATAATAAGATACCACAACTAAAAAGTGTAAAATAAAAAACTGAATGAATGTATAGAACTTGCCTATTAGGTGCCACAACTAAAAAGTGAAAAATAAAATACTGTTTTTACAAACAAATACATCCGACTTCTTAACTTCTTTCAATGAAAGATGAAAAGAAAACATGAACACCGACTTCCGAAAAAAAGTTACTTTTCACTTTGTTGTGTTTTTATTTGGAAGTCGATGACTTCAAAAAAAATGAGGTAATCAATTCGATACGTATGTATGTAATATTGTTGGAACTGCACAGTATTCACATATTATGGTGATCTTTTTGGGCTTTTAAACACGTGTGCCGAATTTCATAAGAGTTTGTTTGTTTATCTTTTAACTTAGGGAATCGTGTAAGTTTGATCAAAATCGGTCCAGCAGTTCTAAATATATGGAGCATACAAACGAACTCCTGAGTGACAAACAGCACGTGTAAATTGAATTATTATGGGTATTTTGAAATGGTAGGTATACTAAAGGCTCATATTTGGTGATGGTGTACTTACTAAAACTAAAAAGAGAGATATAAAAACTTAAAAAAAAAATACAGATTAAAAAAAAAAAAAAATGTTTTTGTTCTTACTTCCTTCCTTGCATTATTGTAGGTACCTACTTAGTTTATAAGGTGCATGTTCAGTGTATATGGACTTTCATAATCGCAATGTAGACAGTCAGGTACACCCAGAGGCTGGTTGTCTCCGCAAGGCGTGGCAGGACGTTTTCCTAGGAGCTTGAACTTGACTTTCCCTAACGGACGCTAGCCGTCGCGTGAGGATCGCTACTTGCGACGAACTTGTGCAATTTTATCGAACACAAAATTTTTATTTTAATTTAGACGACAAAATTGATTGATGTTTCCATAAACATCAATCAATTTTGTCATCTGTGTCCACCTGGATTCGTCGGTCGCTCAGTGTTATTTGGATTTTCTATTAGAAATTTCTAAACACCAGCTCGGAATCTGGACCTGCGCCTGGTTACTGCCAATCTCTCCGCCAATCTCTAAATCTAGCCCCCTAATGCTTGGGAGTTTAAAATAACTGTATGTATTCCTCTGCCTACACTTTCAGGAAATAATTTGTATGAACCATATGGCACACCACCAGGCTCGTCACACCGGCCTTTTTGTATTGGCCCAATGGAGCAGTTACATGATAATATGCGCTTAGCTTTTTACATTCGTCGTAGGGAGCCCGCACTTGCCGCGCCGCCCGTCCGCCGCGCTGTCCCGAGCTTATATAGGATGCTGAGGCTGCACTCATCTCACTTTCATTGCGCCAGTGTCGCGGGTGCAGCAGTGAAGTGCCAATGGTGTGATACAGACATACAGTGCGAGGACGTTAAGGTATACCTTTTGTTTATAATTTGTATAAAACGGAAAGAGGCGTGGGTTAGACTAGTATGCCAAAAAGGGATTGGGTTTTACCCAGATAGTGGTGTGTGAATGGGGAAAAACGGACCACCTAACAACCGGATTTGAATGAATTTTCATAAGATCACACCTGTAGGTATACTCCGAATCGTTAGACAGTGGTTCATCTATAACACGACCACATTTTGCTTATGAATTTTCATAAATAATACCTAATTACCCCATATCCAGCCCTGGGTATGAAATCTTTTCTGTTTGTGACGTGGGAGTATCGTGTTGGATATTCTTTCCTGATCTCTCCAAATGCCATTGGTGGAATGGTTACAAGTTAACCCGCTCTGCTAGAGATTCCGGCTACGACAACTACCCAGAGCGGAGTACCTACCTAAATATTTTTCCTCGGATTTAAAACATAGGCCGAGTATCAATTGGCCAATTTGGAACCTGGTAGGAACGAGGTAATTTGGAACCTGGCGTCAGATGGATGTGGGATTTTTTCTGCCTCTCTTTGGACTTATTTGACACTGTGAGTCACAAACGTGTTTTATTTTTATTACAGCAACGTATTGTCTAGTTTTCTAGAAGATATTATGTGAATCATAAAATGCATCATGCAGAGAACCAGTTTTGGACCCATAAAGTTTCCAACAAGGATGATAAATATTTTTTGGCGAAAGTGCACAAAACCGATTTTTAAAACTCAAGTTTTACTGTAATCTCTTGTAACTACACTTTCTGTTTCCTCATAATCTGATAACAAGTCGATTTTTCGAGTCTTTGATATGATCGTCCTACCTCGTTAGTTTATTCATATTATTTATTTATTAAAGCTTCATGCAACATACAGGTACATAGGCGGACTTAATGCCTGAGGCATAAAAAAATATGAATATAAGTTGCATAAATGGAACTGCTACGCTTGTGGTCTTGGATTAGATCCTATGTCTCCTACCTGTGGTAAACTGTAGTCTGGAACTGTGTCAGCTTTATGGCAATGGGCTTGCTTGTTGTGCCATAACCTCCCGACCGCATTTCGGGCCAACCTCGTCATAGACAGAACGGCTGATCGGATCTGGATGAATTTTGGCGCAGAGATAGATTATAGTCTGGAATAGCACGTAGTCTACTTTTCATCCCGATATAATGTTCCGTTGGGATAAGAAAACACTTCGCACGTAGGCGAAGGAAGCTAGTAGTGAGCACAAACACAGGTGCACTCTCTATTATTTTACTACTAGGCCCAGGACCAACGGCTTTACCTACGTGCTTTCCGAGGCACGACAGTGTCACACCACCAACTACTTCTTCTTTTTTCGTTTTGTACTGAGAAATTCCTCATAGAAAAATCCAATAGCTCTTTTTGACACACGTTACGTATCTTTACATCGTTTTTCTGAGAAAAGACGAGTGTTGTTCTTTTCAACTATCCTAAAGGATAGCGAGATTAACTATGTGTTCGAATTCAACAAGCAAAAAGTTTAATAAAAACTGTATCCCGAAATTAAGTAATCCCGGTTTTATTTAGCCGGTTTTCCGTGCCATAATATCGAATCGATTGACACTTCATTCTTCAAAATCAGATGAATAGTTTAGGCGCTACGGAGGAACATCTGTTAATACAAATAAACACATACATACATAGACTGCTAAAATCATAACCCTTCCTTTTGTCTTTGACGTAGTAAACAAGACGGGTAAAAAGGAATATAATACGATACAAATACAAAATTGTTTATTGTCACAATTTGCATTAAGACATGTTTGGAGCCTCCCTTTAAGCAAACAGTGCCTGTATTAGGAGACTCCGCTCTTCCATAACATTGCGGTGTTTACTTATACTAACGGTATATTAGTAGTATTATAAGTATATTGTCTGTATTCAGATGCAGTGGCTAGCGACGAGGACGTGTGTCCTGCTGGCTGTGTTCGTATACGGTGGAGGTGGAGTTACTAAAACATCTGGTACGTAAATACTTTCTAGATATGGTCCTGAAGACGGTAGGATGATGGCCAACATATAGGCGAATGGGAAGACTGACTGGCTTGAAAAATATTATGTATTTTTCAACCATCTTACATCTACACGATAAAGCTTGGTTGCTGTCTTTGGCTCACTATCAACTGCTATGGAAAACTCATTTGCGCTTCACGTCACAAGTCACGACACGTCCTTTGTCTTCCCATTTCTTTTACCCATATATTCAATCTACTATCATAAAACAATGTTCCACTCTCCCTCATTCACTTTTCAGTCTCGAATCGTGGTTCCTCATAATCATTCGAACCGGAAATTGAATAAGACAATTACTTGGTCGGCAGAGCGCCCTAAGTACTTACTCCCTTTCTCTCCGTGATAAAATGGCTGTAATTAATAGGTAGTGAAAAGTCACGATTCATTCTCTGAGATGTGACATAAGCGCCAAGGGGAAGGGCAGCATCTTTCTTAGACTTAGAAAGATCAATATTTGTTTGTTTTTGGTTCGTGATCGCAAACGCGACTATAGAGTGTCGGGTCATTAAATCCCGAGGAAGGGCAAAGTGATATTAGCAGCCCGGAGTCAGGAAGTTGGTGGTGTGACCCCGTGCTCCGGTAAGCACGTAAAACCGTTGGTCCTACACCTGATCTCCCCTCGGTCGTACGGACTATGTAAGTAAAGGAACACTGTGTGCGCCTGCGATTGCGCACTCACCTTTGCACTAAAATATCTACTACGCACTTGGCTAATCACCGCTAAGATTAACCACCGTGGCCGAAATTCGGTCAGGACGAGGATTTTTTTCGATAAACAGTCCGTTTTTCAAGTGCTGAGTCAGTCCTTTCATTAGTGAATGCCATCATCCGTTTATTAAAATTTAAAGATATAAAATACTGTACATTGGTTTCATTTTATTGGTGCTTTGGATTTAGTGGTAGGGGTTGGAGTTCAACCACACGACCTTTGGATCACCAATCTTACCGCTTACAGTTTCTCTCACTAAATTAGTCATGTAACAGATGAGTCGACAATATTGCCATTTGTATAGATTTAAGTTTTGTAAGCGATATGTTCGAAAGTGACAATGTGTGGACATTTGTGTGGAACAGTTTAATGTCATTTCACTTGTGTACTTTCGCGAAGTACCGGTTGTGAAGCGGCTCTGTTATTTTATCTCAATTTGGAGTCGAGATCACACTATATTGCCACTTTCTTAAGCAGACGGTGAACGATGGACAGTGGTCAATAATGGGCTTAACTGCATGCATCATACATACCATGGCAAATCAATTTTGCCCGGTGTTACATAAAATTTAATGATCTTTTCACTTAATGTTATTCATAATAGGTTTTAATGAATTGATTGAAAGTTTATTGACATGCTACTTGGTTGCTGGCCCAAAATAGCAGAAGACCGGGGAAAGTAGAACGAGGGTCGGGTGGCCTTTGTCTTGCAGTAGGACAGTACTTACTGACTTTATTTAACTACAAAAATATTATGTATATGTATATATTCTTTTGCAGGCATTGAACAATTTTGGACAGACGACTATAAAGTTTTCGAACAAGTTTACGGTAAAACTTCAGACAGAGACATATACGGGGAATCTTTACCACCGAGCAGAATCATAGGCAGAGACCATAAGAAGGAAGCCTCACAGAAGAACGAACGATATCTTCTGAACCTCGACGAAGATTCAGAAGAACTAGAAACATTCAACTTCGGGAATGAATACAAAAATTTATTGAGCAAGCAGGCTTTGAAACTCTTTAACAAGCAGAAGCCAGCAACATCATCAATCAACTTTGTTAGCTACTCAGATTTCAAGCCAATAAGCCAGAGCAACGATCCAGAAACATACAGCTATCTCAAACACTTAGAAGAACTTAATAAAGAAGAGAAATATAGCTTTCCTGAAACCGTCGGAGGATTTAAACCATACCTGAATTATTTGAGACCTAAGCCAGAAGAAAGTGATGCTTATAAGAGTATTCAAGAAATTTTAGATGCTCATGAGGCTAATAAAGAAAGCAGTAATAAAGACGAAGATGATATCAGTATGAAGTATCTTACTTATGGAAAGAGTAAGAGGAAGAAACCTCCAAGGGTTTACAACGCTGTGTCTAAGTCTAGATGTGTTTCTGGCAGATGTAGGAAGAGGGGCGCGGGATCTTTTCGTTCGAGGAGTAGGCCGCATGTGAGGGGCTTAAAAACAGTATTTGTTGTTTAATTTTAAACTTTGTTGTTATGTAAGTTTAACTGCTGAATTTGGTGATCGACTGATCGTAAATGTAATTAGAATTTGCATTTTTTTCGTCATTGATATCAAAACCGGCCTCTCTTGAAATATTATTTCGTGTCAGTAGTAATATAAATACCTTAGGTTTTTTATTCATTTTTTTAGCACATAAACTTTTGTCCCACCTAGCTTAATTATCGATGAATTGAATATTTTATTTTGTTCCATTTTTATTTACTTATTTTATTTGTGTTATTATTATACTTTAAAGCAGGTTAATTAATTTGTTAATTCAACGTATATTGACGGAGATAAATATATGTACAATTATGTAGGTAACTTAAGTGTTGAGTTTGTTAAATTATTGTTGTCTTTTTTATTTTACTGCAATTAGTATCTAAGGATGTTTTTAGAGAAGTTTATTAAGTAGCATTAATACAATAATAATATAAAAAAAACTTATACAACAGGTAGGTAAGCAATTTTGTGTGTTTCGAGACATAAAAAAATACAATTTAGATTTAACGCAATTTTAATACTTACAAATTAAAAAAATAATAATACAAATTACGTAATGTAACCATTTTCAATTCAATTTTCAAATTAAAATTATCTGAAAAGATTACTGCATTTTCACTCAAATATACGCATTCCAAAGACATTTTAATAAATATAATACCAGGTGCCTTTGCTTACCATGGCAGGCCATGCATTAAAGAAAGGGATAGATGAAATTATCTTATAAATAAACAACAATTTTGCGTCCTCTACTGTTGCTTAAATAGAAGACAATCTCGAAAACAAAATAGAAGAAATTTCATAAATACGAATTTTAATTCATCATGCACAAATAACAATATAATAGAAAAATATTAAATTAGAAAATGTAGTCTAAAATATGGACTATTGGATAATAATTTATTCATTATTATTAGTTTGTAACCATGCATTACCAAAAAATATTAGCATGCATGCAAGTTGGACTTTATTTTGTTAAAATTAGTCCGACTCTAATTTCTCATCTCATTTAGAAGCTTCCATCATTCAATTCACCAGATTTTTCTCAACCTTCACATTATCGCTATTGTCTTCTTTTTAGAAAGATATTCAGTTGCCTAAGATAGATTTTGTACAGGTTCATTATTAGCGATGGCACTCATGACTGAGCAAGTGATTTTACTCATATATCGTTGACAGTACACTTAGCATAATCTTGGCAAGCCTTCGTATGAACATCCTTAATCTTAGTTTTTCAACCCTACCCAATGCGTCATTTTGAAGAATACAGATAGGTACAAGGAATATCTTTGAAATCTTACGTTTTTGTTAGTTGTTGCTATTTTATGAACTGCCAAGATTTATATTATGCTAGGCGCACTGCAACGGTAATAATATTCTTAGTTTTCTCTCTCAGACCTGACCAGCATCACCTAAAAAATCCCCTGTACCTAAAAGCTGAGTTAATAGATAAAGTTAGGGTTGGTATCGCTCTGCCTGCCATTGGCAACTGGGTTGGCAAGACTCCTGGTCTTCTTTTTACTGTCCTGGATGCTCTGCAGCAGGAACGGCGGAGGGTTGTTGGGCCTCTGTTGCCTACTGTCCAGCTCTCGTGTGAGCTCGTCTACGAAGTGGGGGGCGCTCTGCCTTTCTTCGAAAAGACTGGTAGGAGTTTGTCTGTCGTCATGTCTCCTATCTACGAACTGCCCACCCGTCTGCCTGAAAGAATACGGGGATCAGTAATATGTTATGTGAATAAGTTTCTTAGATGGAATGATAATGCTTCAATGTTTGGTCTATCAGGTTCTTTCGCTTCCGTGGCCTATCCCTCTGGAACAGTTTATATTCTGAGCGAAAAAAGTAGCATTCTTTCAGTGAAACAATGTTCGATTTACCTCTGTTTAACCACATGACGAATATTAAGATGATGATTTAATTTTTTTATAAGGGATGTGTAACTTTTTTGGTGTGCTATAAAGCATATTCTATTCTATGACCATGTATGATGCAAAATCGTTAAATAATTAGGATTTACACTTAAAACTAATCTCTGGAATATCTCTATCTTATCAACAAAGGAATGTAATCATTAATTCCTATGGTATAAAAGGTGACTAATTAAACTAAACAGGTAATGACGCATCATTTACTAAAAATAAATGATGTCGCATATTAAAAGCAGGTGAGTGTGTTTAGGTAAAGATAAGGATATACAATAATAGTTTTTGATAACAGCCAAATTAAAAACAATGATTTTGTTAACATAATGACTAGAAAAAACATTTCATATATGAAAACCTAAACTTTAGTTAAAGCATCTCATCTAGCTGCTGAAGACTTTTAAAACGTACAATTTGATTTGTGAATATTTTTTTAATTTTTTGAGAGGGCTATGCTCGGAGTTTCCTTCGAATTGCCAAACCTAAGTGGCAGTGGACAGGTAACATTGCCCACAGAACGGATGGCCGATGGCGCTGAAAAGTTCTGGAGTGGCGACCGCGAACAGGAAGACGTTGCGTAGAAAGGCCTCCCAGCAGGTGGACCAATGAACTGGTGAAGGTTGCGGGATTCCGTTGCGTGCGAAACGCAGGGGACCGGTCAATGTGGCGACGCTTGGGGGCGGCCTATGTCCAGCAGTGGACGTGTTACGCTGATGTGATGATGATGAAATTTTTGAGAGATTTCAGTGACTGGCATGGTCATGCTGCAATCAAAGTGGCAGCCTGGACCCTGGATATGTGCCGGCTGATGTCAATAGACTCGCACCGTATTAGGTACATGGGACTTAAAAAAAATGTGGGTTTACTAAGAGTAAGCCTTTGACTACTCGGTTCCACCAGGCGTGATGTTAGGTCGAATATACACATACCGCTCATCGCGCCTGCCACCCTCCACGTCCTCGTTGCTCTGGTACATGGAGTACCCTCGACGCGACAGCTCCTCATCGGGTGCCAGGCCTGGGTTGGAGAAGGCGTGGTTCTTGTCGTTGTGGTCTAGCTTTAGCTTTCTGGAATTGAGAAGGTTTGAGGGTTAAAGCTTTTGCTATATTTTTGAGATGACTCACGGTGCAATCACATCTGTCATCTGTGAGCCAATTGCTCCATATAAATTCCTAGTTTTCATCGGCATCCGTTTAAACTAGCAGTCGACTCCAACTCCCTTGTCCAACTGTGTATCTATCAGTTGGGCAAGGGGTAGGCAGACTATGAGATGTTGATAGATCTTACTACGTTCTTTAGTCAAACATCCCTGTGTATAGCAAAAAGTGATCTTCTTTATTACCTGCAAGGAAATGGTTATGTTTTTCGCGCGTATCTTGTATGTTTGTATGTATGTAATATTCTTTTCTTAAACATGCTTGGAAATTTGAGCATTATTTTGACAACCTTCTTCGAGATAAATCGAAATTGCTGTACTGGCCAAATACATGCGAGCAGCGGCCGGCAAAAGTTGCATGAAAATTCATATTTGTCGTGGTCAGCGGCCAAATAAATTACATTAGTAAACTCATATCTGTCGTGTAATTTAAAAATGGAACGATCTTATACTCCGAAACATGGCAACCAAGGAGGTAACTTATCAAAGGTTTTATTTAAATTTCGAACTAGCTTGCAAATAGAAAGCTGATTATTGAAAAAAAAAACAAATCAGTAGGAAGATACATTATGGTTTTGGTCAGTCAGCTCGTGAATATTTGACTGATTTTCTTCTTGTTTACATATTTTTAGTTCGCTTCTTGAGCAGTAGAGTTCTATGATATTATTAACTTTGTAAACCACTTCTATGTTTTACAATAAGAAAATATGTTGGCATTCTATTAATTTATAAATTTTGATTATCGCTTAGACGTTATCGTATTCATACACGTGAAGGGTTTTCTAATACCTCTACTTCAGATTCACGTTCTGAGTGTTTGTCCTATTGTTATATCTTGTGTAAAACGTGATCAATCGTAGGAGGTACTCACACTTATAATGATTAGAAGATAACAGATTACGAAAAACTGAAGCAGGTCTTTATCCAGTTAAAGGTCCATTGGACATGGGCTTTATAGCAGACACACTGGTTTCCACCGCTGGATATCAGGACTCCCTGAACTAGTTTCTGCCAGGTGTGCCCAGTGTGACCACACTTATGTAGCCTAAATAGAGCAACGTGTCTTCCAAATCTCTACGACATAATGACCGTTTCTTGACGCTGTTGTAAATAACATGTAGATATATTTGTATAGTTTATCATTTTCATTCTATTTCATTCTATATAGGATCTAGCCGTAACTGTGAGAAGACCTAAGTGGACTGTAGACGTAAAACGATGTTTAAGCAAAAGCAATACGTACTGTATCCTCATCCGTCCCGTGGCCTGCATCTCGGCGACCTTCTTGCGAAGACTGTGGACCTGCGTGCAGAGCACGATGGCCATGATGAGCACAGCGAGGAATGCGGCCGCGAAAACGCCCGCTACCACGATGATCTGGGTCTCGACGTCCTGCAGAAAAAGATACATCTTAATCTTAACTACTATTATAAAGAGGTAAGGTTGAATCTTTGTTTGTAATGGGTAATCGGTGGAAGCCGAATATAGAAAATCTTTCACTGATAAAAAGCTTCACTATCGCTGGCTACTTCTTTTTCCGGAAAAATATAATTTAAATTTTGAAGAAAAAGGTTTTGGAGTCGACATTTTCGACACCAAGTAACATGAGACAAGGACAGGAAGATGATGATGACGGCAGTTTGAATTTGGAAACAATAATAGTGATTGTGTTTTGTTTTCTGAATTAAATAAATGTTATCTTCCTAATAAGAGAAAGAAACGAAGCAAGGTAGTTCCTTGCCTTGTTATAATAAATAAAGAAATTGAAACTGAAAATGGCTAAGAGGTTTTGTTAAATTGAGAAATAAATGCTGTTAGACTGTTTTTATTTGGCATTTTGAAGCTTGTAGATTGCTTTAATTTAACTGTTAACTTGTAAGGCACTTAAAAAAAATAATCGGTAACCTCTTTCTAAACAGAAACTCACTTTTCTCCTGCCTTATATCAGTCACAAATAAAAATATTGAACAGCTTACCATACTTTACAAATGAACCACAATATCACTAGGGCACTCAACAACTAATCGCCATTGTTAATATAATGAAAACAAGAAACTACAAACAACACACAAACACTTGGATCAATTAGCGAGGACTGCCAGCGACGAATTAAAACGAGGGTAGATAAAGAAGTGGGTGAACGATTGTGGATTTGTGTTCAAAGATAATGGTACTTACGAAATCGCGACGTACCGTTCTGCTTATTAGTCAGTGGATTTATGGTAAGAGTTTGATTAATTAATCTGGTTCGTATATTTAACACTCATTAATCATTATATACTGGATTATAAAGTAAATATTTCTGTCTACTGTATGTTCTAATCCTAAATATTGTATGCCTATATAACAGTTTATGAATTAAAATGGATGGATTAGAGGGAGACCAAAGGTAAGATGGATAGTGATATGAAAGAAAAGGGAGTCAGAGATAGCGTGACAGGGGACAGGACGGAATGGAAGAAGAAAACGTGTTGCACCGACCCCAAGTAACATGGGACAAGGAGAATGGTAATGATGGCGGGCTTTAGGCTCACAGCAGCGACAGATTTGTCGGTATTAAAATTTCATGTATTTCACCTATGTATGCACCACGATATTGAAAAGAATTTGTTAATTATTCCAAGTAAGACTAAGAACGTGATAAGTCATAAAAAAGAACATGACTAAAGAAACTATGGTCACTAAGGATGTATTGTATGAAAGATGATAAATGGCTCGAAATGGTGTGTAATGAAATGGCGATTTACATAAATGTAGGGGAATGAAAGGATTGAAATTGAAATCAGAACAAAGGCAGGAGGTTGAAGAAGAAAAGTTAAATTACAGAAACAAAAACTCTATTAAATAATTCTCACGTTCTTATTAAGCAAGATTATTGCCAGTCAGTAAACAAACATTTCGAACTAAGATAAAATAGTTGCACCTAAGCTTCCGTCGATAACGAATCGATATCTCTCGTTGTCACGAATTTTATCATTTTATCTAAAATTGTAGGAAATTCCGATAATATTTCTATCACGATACAAAGCAGCGGCTTGTTTTTTTTCTCTCAGCATTAAAATTGATTTTATTAATTTATTCATAATTGTAGTATATATTATCGAGATTAATCTGATTTTATCGGTAAATATTTTTATTTTGAGAAATCGATAAAGTTATCGAAAGATTATCGATTGTCAGAAGTAAAAGTTATTTAAGTTAATGACGAAATTATTTCTTTATTTAATCTTCATGCACAAAGGTACAATGGTGGACTTAATGCCAAATTAGGCATTCTCTACCAGTAAACCAAGGATAGTGAAGAGAAAACATGGCAGGTGCATTTTTTATAAGGGAGCAACAAAAAAAGAATTGCTTAGAATACACATCATAAGGAAGAAGACGTATTACGTATTTTTTGAGTAAGTTGTGATATTTATATTGCATTATAAATAGGACATGTTCCGATCATGTATGGAATAAAATATCCGGCAAATGACCCTGATGACAGGCTATTACTCTTTTCATGAAATTTTTGATGACTTTTGGACAAAGTTGTGGCATGGTTGTGGCTGTATCTCACTGATTACGCGTTCGATCTCGGCTTAGGCGGCTTAGCTTAGGAATAGTTCCTGGTTTATTCGGCATAAACCCTATTGTTCACAAAATGCAACGGTGTTAAATCGCATGATCTTGGTGGTCAGTAGACATCTGAATTTCCTGAGATGATTTGGTCTGGAAATCGTTGCCGCAACAAATCGATTGTTTCATGGGCGGTGTGGCAGATGTCACCATCCTGTTGAAACCTCATGTCGTCCAGACCCATACCATCTTGACCTTCACCAGACTTGTAGCTCGACAGATGGTCATATTTGAGCACAGACCTGTAGCTCGACACATGGTCATATTTCTTCAAGTTAAATATGAACGGAATGCAGTTATTGAGGAGCCTATCAAGCATATCTAGCAGAATCGTACTCAAGTCGAAAAATTCGATTATTAGATTTATCGTGTATAATAATTGGAATTCAGAACTAAGTACTTTATTGTTGTTTTGTTTTGATTTCCGTGTGATCTATATCGAGCTGTAAAACTATTTTCCTTTAGCAGGTTTCCTCCCATTTTTTAAATAAATTAAATTAAGTTTAAGGTATATAGAGGTCTCTGTATATAGAGTTGTTCCAAGTTGATTGAGAGCGTCCGGTCTGCACCAAGTGCAAAGGCCAAGTGATATACATCCGACGACTGACGAAATACGAAGTTTGCCGAGGTTCATTAAGAAAATAGTTGTACTGTACATATGTCTACGTAGTTATTGATGCATATTATAACGCTGGACATAACAAAGAAAATAGTATAATGGGTAATGTTAAACAAGTCTTTGTATTAAGCAATAGTTATTGATTGACACAGTTCTACATAGTTACACTTTCTTCATAAGTGGAAGTTATTCATAAGGTAAATCCCAAAATTATTCATCAAGGTTACTTTGATAAGCATGAATCAGCCTTGGAAAGCAGAAATTCTTGTATCTATCTATGAAAGTTGAGAGATCATCAACGACGATCATAGTAGGGATGACACTGAACCTACTAATATCTTTATTTTAGACTAGGTAATCTTGAACCTTAGAAGCACACGGCTTGACGTTGCTGAAAGAAGGAGCAAGTGGAGAAAAATAATAAAGTAGAAAGTTTGGAAACCGTGATGTGGTCACGACCCTAGCATTAAGGAAATGACCTAAGGAGAAGGAGGAATCTTGAAACAATTCCGAGTATGAGCTTAGCATCGAACATCTATAGGTAACACTAGATTTCCTCAACATCAACCTTTGATTGTTAGACCAATCATAAAGTTCAGACTGATCCAAAAAAAACAAAAAGCGATCACACGTACTTCATAGCCCTTTTCATAATAACCATTGATCCATTTCTAAGGGTGACCTTAGAAATGGATCAATGGTATAACACAAATTATTTTGATCAATGGTATAACACAAATTATTTCTTAATATTGTACGTACCATGTTTTAAGTGTTTAGTTGACACATCGTTGAGTTGCGCTGCCGGTGATGGCTGTGAGCACACTGACCGTTATCACTAGCTATAACTGATAACACCGGCCATCCAACTTATCGCGTATACACCTTTATTGTTGAAATATTATTAACATGCTCTAGTGGAACTTGACTGCGATCTGGCAATAGAAATATATTGAAAGTGTAAAAAACTCACGCAGATTTTGAAAGATTATCATTTTACCGTCTCATATTTGGATTGCTTCAATAAACAAGGTATCCATTGAAATGATGCAATAACCAAAATGTAACTGCCATTCTGTATCTTACGAGATTTTTTTTTCAATCATTACTGTCTTATTACTGGGCATAAGTCTCCTCATTACCTCCCACTTTTACCGCCAATACACTTCCCGATCAATCTGTCGTAAACGCTTCTTGGTGGTCCACCTAGGGCTTCCTAGGCCTTTCTCGGATGAGACGCCCGTCCTATGGCTCCCACTACGTAACGGTTCTGGCCTATCTGTTCTGATGCTTGATGTGATGATTTCTACATACAAGACCTGCCCAATTCCACTTCAATCCTGTTGCCCACATAAAGAGTATTTCTATCTTGGAAGTGTATTGTGAATGACAAGTATATGAACTTTAACTGAATTCAAAAACGATACTTCAGTAGTCTATAAGGTAGTTAAATGAGACTGTCTAATGACAAGTCCGATTTTTTGTAGGAGCAGTGGTATTTCTGTTAAGTAGTTATCAATATCCTATTTACAGTTAATAAAATAGGTGTCGAAACAGAACTAAGCGGTATCTACGAATAGATCAATCAGATATGATTACTTTATCAAACAATGGCGTATTAAAATTTATAGATTTCAGTCATAAATAGGAACGTAAAAATATTGATAGGTATGTGGAAATTAATACGAAGAGAACTGAATATATATTGTAAATATTGCAGTGTTGCACACCACCAAAAATTCCCCCCGTATCTTGTTTATTTCTTTTTGCAATATGCTTCTATCTTTAATTTTGCAGCTGACTGTGATAATATGTTTAGGATTTACCTACGTCCGTATAATAATCCACGTTCTTAAAATAATTAATCACGACAACATTCAACGTCACTAAAAATGAGCCATGATGTAAGTTATTAAAAATGTCGAATTCTCAACCTCAAAATATAATATAGTTAAGGAATTGAGTATACGATCTGAGGAACTTAATAAAAGTGACCAACCCACCAATTTCGAAACCTTTAATAGATAGTTTTATAGGTTATCGAAGCTAGAAACTTGTGTCGGGGACCACTTTTGGGCCTCACTTGTAATTTTGATCACTACAACTACAAACACCTTGCAAGGCGAGGATGGAGGATGAAGTGTTAAATAGAAGCTTCTACACTAATTTAGATCTTCTAAACTATAAGTAATAGGTAGATAACTTTAATAGCACTAGAAATGCCTGCATCTATAAGTGTTAGGCTACATGTATAATACTAGCTGTTCCCCGCGGCTTTGCTCCCATGGACCACCCCACAGGACCCATATAGACTCAGGAATAATATGTAAGTAAGTTTCGTCTTTTATATATTATAGCTGAACCCCGCGGTTTCGCTCCCGTCAACTGACTATCTACCTACCTACCAACTACCTATCTAACCAACCTACCTACCCTACCTACCTACCCACCTACCTTAACAACCTACCAACCTACTCACCTGTCCTACCGATCAACTTACCTACCCTACCCTATCCTACATACCCTATTTACCCTACCCTACCTACATACCTACCTACCCTACCTACCTACATACCCACCTACCTACCCTAACTATCTACCCTACCTACCTTCCTACCTACCAATTTGTTAAACTATTAATTTGAATAAGAATTAATACTACAATACGAATGTAACCAACTTGTTTCTACCGGCGATCTAATTAAATTATGAAACACAAAAGCTGCTATTGTGACTTAACAATGATAGTGAGATATATTCTCTCAGTCTTTTTTGCTTTGGGTTATATTTTTGCAATTTTTCTTTTTTAATAAATTAAAGCCTATATTACTCGGCAATAATGTAGCTTTCCATATGTGAAAGAATTTTTAAAATCAGTCCAGTAGTTTCGGAGTCTATTCGCTACAAACAAACAAAAAGTCTTTCCTCTTTATAATATTGGTATAGATTAATAAGACTGCACCGGCTTGGATCGTGGTTACTGTTGTGTTTTCTTTACATGCTACTGGAATTTTACATAAGTAAGGTTTACGTTCATTATTTTATAGATTATAGAAGTGACTTGCGTTGAAAGATTTCAATTCGCTACAGAGTACCTTACGATATACACTATGAACGGATATATATTAATAAATTTATTAATTTTAAGTATTATCACAGGAAAAGCTAATTAATAGTCTTATACTAATCTGATAACAAACATTATCGTTTGTTACAAAATTAAACCTCAATAACCTGTCGACTTCGTAATAGATTGTTGGGTTAATTTTATTTTGGTCTTTCGGTAACGGGCACGAAATCAACGTAGATAAGTAAGGTAGGTATTTTATCGAAAGTAAATCAGTTATAGTAATTTATAATGATGTATTTCCCCACATAACATCATCATCACCTTCCTGCTCTTATCCCATGTTACTTGGGGTCGTTAATAATTTTGAAGTACTCATATGACTAATGTATTCTCTCCTTTTCATACGTAATTATTATTATTAGTTGGTGTAGGCTATTTATTAGTACATATCATAGTAGCATTCTGTTGTAAATATAACTTTAAATAAATTCTATATCATTTATATATATATATACTTTATTGTACACCAGAAAATACAGGAATAAAAGAAACTTAAAACTAAAACATATATAACGGGCATACAAATGAAACAAAACATTTACATTACCTCTTTGGTGGTGTACACATTTGTTTGTATCATCTTGAAACGCCTGATTGAAAGTCGCAAGCATCGAGACTATTAACGTTTGTTAAATTTTAATTTCCATCAGGCAATACTTTATCATGTAGAGCAGTGGTGCTCGTGAATTTGAACCAGGCAGGCTTTATTTTGTGTAAATTATTTCATCACCACTGCTCTTCAAACGGTGAAGGAAAACATCGCGAGGAAACCGGCATATACTAGACATTCACCAATCCACACTGAACCCGCGTAGTGGATTAAGGCCCATTACCTCTCTCACAGAGAGGATGCCTGTGTCCCAGCAGTCAAAATCAAAATCAAAATAGTTTATTTCAAATAAACCTTAAAGGTACTTTTGAATTGTCAAACAACAAAAAAATATGACTCTAGTTGCAAATTCGCAAACGTCAGTAGATCTCAATGGAGAAGAATTTGCAAGAAACTCCACGGACACTCTTTTCCATCAGTTTCAATTACAAGTTTTTGGTTACATCATTCTTGTTAAAAAATAAATACATATATGTGAGAACGATGCAAAAAGACGTGCACGTAAAAGTGTCTAGAGTAACAAACAATTTCAACATAAAAATGCAATGACAGGCCGAGGCAGCTAAGTTATGACCAATCCCAACTGATGGCGCCCGATCACGAACATGACGCATGGATCGGCACCACTCAGCTCAACCATTATGGAGGGAACCGAATGATCCAACACATGTGCCACCATCAGAGAGAAATTAGAGAGAGCATGACACACTCAAATGCCAGGGCACACAGAAGTCAACCAACGACACATAGGTAGATTTACAGTCGGAACATAGTACTCACACATGTGCTGTGCAGTTATATAATACTAAAAGAAATTGAGTTTATACAATACAAATATATATTCATACAGTCTTCAGCAGCTCCAACAATACTTCAAAACTTTTCTGTCCATCACTAATTGTTCTTGCGCCCTAATGGCTGCGGAGCGGGACCAGCATTTAGCCAAGCATTTTTATCAGCGATGTAATCCCCCAACTTATGATATGCTTGCCTGCATAGTGTGCGTTTTATACAAGTTTTAAATTTCGTCTCATTCAGTTCTAGAATGTGGGGAGGTATTTTATTGTAACATTTTATACAGTACCCCATAAAAGATGATGCTACTTTAGCCAGCCTGAAACCTGATTGGATTAATTGGTCCCTATTTCTAGTAACATAATTATGTCTGTCGCCGTTTTTACTGAAAAGATGTAATTTTTTTCTAACGTACATGATGTTTTCATAAATATATTGACAAGGTACCGTCATGATGTTAATGTCCTTAAACAGTTCCCTTAGAGAATCGCGCCGGCGAAGATTGTATATCCCTCTGATGGCTCGTTTTTGCAGAATAAAAATTGACTCAATGTCTGCAGCCCTTCCCCATAGTAAGATACCGTAAGACATTATACTATGAAAGTAACTAAAATAGACTAGCCTCGCGGTATCTACATCAGTAAACTGACGAATTTTTCTAACAGCATAAGCTGCCGAACTTAGCCGCCCTGCAAGTGATATTAAATGAGGACCCCATTGCAACCTTGAGTCTAGCGTGATCCCCAGGAATACCGTTTTATCGACAAATTCTAGCTTCTCCCTACCCAAGATAATGTCACAATCAGTACTTTTGACATTCGGCAAGGCAAATTTTACGCACTTAGTCTTTTTAGCATTTAAAACTAAATTATTAGCCGTGAACCAATTTTGAACCTGTCGCAAGACGTCATTTACGTCGTCAACGTTACTCGTACGTCTATTTATCTTAAAAATCAAAGAAGTGTCATCAGCAAATAACACCATGTTTAAATTGTTATTCAATAGATGGGGTAAATCGTTAATGTAGACTAGGAATAAGAAAGGACCCAAAATTGAACCCTGGGGTACTCCCATTTTCACGGTTAACCCGGACGAATTGACACCGTTTATTTGAACTAATTGCTGTCTATCATTTAAATAAGATTTTACTAAACTCAACGCTGATTGGCCTAGCCCGTAATGCTCAAGTTTCATAAGTAATGTTACAGTGGGAGTATTATAAAGTTGATGATGATGATGAATACTTTATATAGTAATTATAAATACCTAACAATCTCGTTTTTCTAGTGGTTGCAAACGATATTGTTGAGCATGACATGAAGGCTCTGGGTTCGATGCCTGAAATACCAATATTTGATCAAGTTTATCCATCTGGAATTGTTCGATAGCAGACCGGTGTCTGGATTTTTGTCTGGTCGATAGATAGATGCATTTATTATTATGTATTTATTATTGTACAGATCTTATAATACACACACAATAGTTCTTCATATTCCGCCTACTAAATTCGGCATGCAAATTTTGTGATCATAATAATGATTCTAATTTACTCAATTTAAATAAAACAATTAAACTCCAATGTCAAAAAAATACTAAATGAAAAATATCTACAATACAATAAAAATCAAATAACAATAACAAAGAATAATAATTAAATAACAAATTGTATAGATGTCAACTTTAAGATGAGAACCAAATAAATTAATAAATTCTAATTTACTCAATTTAATCAAAAAAATCAAATGTTTTCTATAATACAATAAAAAATAAAATAACAAATGTCAAAGAAAGATAATTAAATTACAAATTGTAAATATGGAAAAGAGCTCGCCCGTAATATAAGGGACTCAAATATATGTATTTGGTGAAATGTACAAACTTTCTTTTTTACTTATTTTTTTAAATAGAAGCGGGAAATAGAGGCGGGAGTTAAGTGAGAGGCTTCATGCATTCTAGAGCCACTTCCTGATTTAACAGGCCTATTATTTGAACTGACAAAATATCATGATTTTCATTATGATCGGAATTCTGTTGACAATAGAAGCAACTTAGTAACAGCCTTGATTCAGCACGAATTTTATAGCACCGGAGGATTCACAATCAACAGATTTTTGCTCAACAATGGCCGGCGTGATTTAAGGATTTCACATTGTTGTAATTTATTGTATTATTCTGTTTGATTAGCATATCTATGCGGAAAATGGCAATCTTTAACGTGGGCGGTGGCATGTATTAATTAACTATATAAATGCGAATATTACGCTGATTGCGTATTGTTAACTGCCTGATTGTTCAATCTATACGAATTAGCATAGAAATTAATATTTAGCATTTAAATGAAACTTACATCTGGCTAAGAATCCGTAGTCAAGAACAAACATAAAAAATGGATTCCACTTAACGGCTGAAATCGAAAACGCACCTGTTCACTATACGGAAGATGAATGAACGAACTCAAACTGGGACGATACGCAACAATACATGGGAGGTCGGGCAAGCCAGAAACAAAGGATTTCCTGCGAGAAGCAAATACTTACGGCACTAAAAAAAACTACAAAATTTTTATCGGCCGTTAGTTTGGACGGGTCTTTAATCAGTATGTGTAACTAAGCAAGTGCGCACATTACAACGATTCTGTAATGAATGTAATCCGACAAAACTATCGGCCGATAAAAATTCGGAGGTCTTAGAGAACCCAATTCTAGGTTTAGCTCGCTTTTATACAAAAGCTGTCCTACTGTATTTGTTTATGTGTGCAGTCAAGAACAAGAACGATCGATATAGTAAAAGAATAGTAGTTTATACAATGGCCATGTATTAGTGATCATATAAATATAAATAGGTTATTAAAACACGAGTATTTTAATAACTAATTATATCAGGTCCACGACAACATCTCCCACGCGGTAGTGGCGGTGTCCAGACATACAGTTAGTTGCATCTATTACACCGACGACGCCGATGACGCCACAAGCCGCTTTGCTAAAAGGGCGATGGATGCGCCAACTAAAACAACTACAATCTTAAGACGGCCATGCAGACATCACCAAAACAACACCTACCAAGTCCCATCCAAAAACTCCAACCCAAACACCTCCCCAAACCCAAACCATCACCCTGTCTAAATCCGGTAATGATAAAATAAAAACATACATGTAAAGCTGCATGGTGGAACGAGTCAGTCATACTCATCTTAACGTCCTTACGACGGGGTACTACAGAAATAAGTAGACAAAATAGTGAATAACATAGGCAGTGTATCAATAGAAATTAATATAAACCAAATAGTTAATAACATAAAGATAAGTAGTAAATAGAAATATAAAGTTGTAATGCCAGTGTGAAATATATAATAAACGATAAAAATATAGAATTTAGTGAAAGATGAACTCACGTAGACATAAGTTAGTTAAGTAAGCCTAGGAATAATGTCCGACGTAGGAGTCAAATAATTGTAATTTTATGAAATAAAACCAAACAAATTAACATAGTAAAAAAGGGCGCGGACGTCTATGTCCGCGGTAGAATATAAAAAAAAAAAAATACCTAATTATACATAGTGGAAACGGCAAAAAAAAACTTTTTTACAAAAAATACTACCGACATCCAAAAAAAAAACGTGCAAGAAGTCGAACATAGAACCTCCTCGTTTTCAGTAAGTCGGTTAATAAGAAAACTACAAAGTGAAAAATAACTTTATTTTTGGAAGTCGGTGTCTTTCGTAGGTATACCATTTTTTTTGCGTTACGGACAACGACTTCCAAAAATAAAGTTATTTTTCACTTCGTAGTTTTCATATTTGGAAGTCAGTAGTATTTTTTTGTAATTATTTTTATTTTCACTTTTTAGTTGTATTTATCTAATAGGCAAGTTGTTTAGTAAGTTACCTTAACGCCTTTTTTCTTCTGTGGGTAGTTGTACCAATTAACACAAAAAAAAACGCTCGTAATTAAAATTAAATATTATTTAATAGAATAGTATTTTACAATATTTTATGACTTATTATAAAAGTTTATAGTTATTACCTGCTGGTGAAGCGTTATCTCCCCACAATTTATTCACTATAAATTACTATACTTACTGTTAACATCACATCAACAAAATGGATTCACTGACAAGCACTTTGAGTGATCTGAAGAATATGTTCCACGCACGGATGTCCATATTTGAAGCCGAACTGCAGAAGGCCCCTCCATCTCCAGTCACAAGTTCCAGCCTAGCAGTGGAATTCAATACTTTCCGGGCATTCATTTCTCAAGCCCTCAACACCCTTCAGCGACAAGTGGAGCTTCTAGCATGTAGTGTTGACCAAATGGAGATGCGAGGACGGAGGAAGATCCTGCTTTTACATGGTGTGAGTGAGGAACAGAAGGAGGACACGGCCAAGGTCATCGCTAAAGTGATTACTGATAAACTACAGTTAAGCGACTTCACTGTAGCTGACATCAGCCGATGTCACAGGATGGGTCGAGCAGTGGCCAATAAAACCAGGCCTATCCTGTTTAAAGTTCGCAGTCTTGCGGTCAGGGACAAGGTCTGGTTTTCTAAGACCAAACTAAGGGCCTCGGGCATTACTATGTCCGAGTTCCTAACAAAGGGGCGGCATGACGTATTCCTGGCTGCTAGGGAGAGAGTTGGCGTCTCCAGGAGCTGGACTAAGGCGGGTTGCGTCTATATTCTTGATCCCAGCCATACGCGACACCGGGTTGAGTCTCTCGCTGAATTGGACAAAATTGTGCCGATTCCCATTGACGCCGAACTTAGTGAACCTAAATCAGCAATGCCTGACTCTGTTCCGACCGCTGCTTCTGTGAAGACCGCAAGGCTGAGGCGTGCTACTGCTTTGAAGAAGTGATTGCCTTCATGTGATGTTTTTCTTGATGACCCGGGTGATATTTAATTCTGTTTTTACCTTCATTAATGTTTTTATTATCTTCAAAACTAATGTTTACATGTTGTCTGTCACATCTTGTCACTGTCAGTTAGAGTAAACGTCAATTTATGTTGTTATCGGTGCGTTCCGTTTTAGGTAACGATGCGCTGTTTTTATTTAATTTTCTTGTTGCTTTATTTCTGTTTTATACTTCTTTTGTTTCGGATTCTGTTTTTATTGCCCGGGCTCACCACTTTTTATTTTTTTAATTTTTTTTTGTATCTTGTACGTTATTTAACGCAACTGGCAGGTGAATTTATTATTAGTGTATATTTTTGAGATAGGGTTTTATATATTTATATTAGTTATTATTTATTCATGTCTATTAATGAAAGCAGTGATAGCAATAGTTTTTTTTCTTTGAGTAGTGATGACAGTTTTGTGAGTGTACCTTCTCTTACAGACAGTCTTACAGCGCAGTTTTCCGATGTTCCTAAGAATTTTAACGTTATACATATCAACGCCCAGAGTATTCCGGCCCATTTCCACGATATGCTGGCAAGTTTTGAATGTAAGAACATACATGCCATTCTTATTTCTGAGTCATGGCTTAAACCCTGTCTCCCTTCTACAAGTTACTCTCTCCCTGGGTTCGTGCTCATTAGAAACGACCGGACGGTTGGTGGTGGTGGTGGTGTTGCCATATACCTCCGCGCATATATTCCTTTCTCTGTTCTTAATGTGTCAGCGCAGCCACCGCCATCAAATGCTGGTGAGCATCTCTTTCTTGAGGTCGAACTAAATCATTCCAAATTACTTCTTGGCGTTTATTATTGCCCCTCTTTACGTATCAATTTCTTCTCATCTTTTGAAAAGCTCTTAGAAATGCTGATCCCTTGTTACAGTCATAGCATAATCATGGGTGACTTTAATACTTGTCTCTTGAAGAAAGATCATCGTTCTTCTTCACTAAATAATGTTTCATCTTCCAGTAATCTTTCTATTCTTCCACTTAGTGCTACGCACCATTTTCCTAACTCTACTCCTTCACTTCTTGACTTGATTTTTGTCTCCTCTCCTGACCGCGTCGCTAAGCATGGCCAATGCTCAGCCGATGCCTTTTCTTATCATGATCTGATTTTTCTTTCATATAAAATTCGTCCACCCAAGGCTAAAGCCAAAACTCTCATGCAGCGCAATTTTGGTGGTATGGACGTTGACAGTCTTTGCCTGGATGCCAGCAACATAGATTGGTCTTCTCTATTTTCCTCTACTTCAGTCGATGAGCAAGTTCTTATCTTCACGACCAAACTTGTTGAGCTTTACGACCATCACGCTCCTGTTCGGGCAGTTAAAGTAAGGCATTTGCCAGCGCCGTGGCTGACAGAGGAAATTAAAAGTCTCATGTACAAAAAAGCTACAGCAAAAGCCAAATTTAAGCGTCGGCCTACTGACGCTAATAGGGAAAGATATGTCTCAATTCGTAAACACTGCAATAAGGTGTGTAGGAATGCCAATCGCCAACATATTCATGATTCTGTCCAAAATGGGGACGCTTCCAAAGTTTGGAAATTTCTTAGGTCATTGGGAGTCGGTAAAGCCCGTCAAGAAACTATCCCTAAAGATGTAAATATTGACGCAATGAATAATCATTTTACTGCTTCGTCCAATTTTGATAGGACAACTAAATTAAATACATTGAATCATCTTTCATCTCTTCCGACTCCCAGTTATTCTCCATTTGTTTTTGGTCAATTTTCTGCATGTGATGTTAAGAAGAGCATACTATCGATTTCGTCAAATGCAGTAGGAAGCGACTGTATCAGCCGTAAAATGCTACTCCCGGTGCTGGACATTATCCTTCCCGTCATTTGCCATATCCTCAATTTCTCTGCATCTAGCAGTGTCTTTCCAAGCTTATGGAAAGATGCTCAAGTAATTCCTTTACCTAAAAAGCCCAATCCCACATCCTTCTCTGAGTATCGTCCAATATCCGTCTTGCCATTCCTATCCAAAGTCCTTGAACGGTTAATCCACAACCAAATAAGCACCTTTCTCTCCAAAAATAATCTCCTTAACCCCTTCCAGTCCGGCTTCCGCCCTGGTCATAGCACAACTACGGCGCTTCTGAATATTACGGACGATATTAGGTCTGCCATGGAGATGGGCAATCTTACGGTTTTGGCTCTACTGGATTTCAGTAATGCCTTCAATACCGTAGATTTCGATGTTTTACTCGGCGTCCTTTGCTCTCTTAACATATCTCCATCTGTTGTTGACTGGTTTCGTAGTTACCTGTTTGGTCGCCGACAACGTATTTGCATCGGGGAGACCTTATCTTCCTGGTGTAGTACTTCTGCCGGGGTACCTCAGGGCGGCGTTCTATCCCCCTTACTTTTCGCAGTTTTTATAAACTCAATATCCAACGAATTAATTTCTTCCTACCACCTTTATGCAGATGATCTTCAAATTTACACGCGATCTCCTCTTGGTAATCTATCTGAGGCTATCTTGACGATAAATAGTGATCTGGCTCGTATATGCGACTGGAGCAAGAGGCATGGACTTACGGTGAATCCTATAAAAACGCAAGTTTTGGTGGTGGGTAGTTCAAGGTTGGTCTCAAGGATCGACTGGATGGCTCTCCCCCAAGTTTGTTTTGACAACTCTGTTGTACCCGTTAGCGAGAAGGTGAAGAACTTGGGGATTTTCATTGACAGGAACTTCTCTTGGACTGCCCAGCTACAGGAAGTTAGCCGCAAGCTATTCGCATCTGCTGGATCTCTGAGAAGACTGCGTAATTTTCTGCCGACTGCTACTAAGATTGCGCTTGCACAATCTCTCCTTCTACCCATCCTTGATTATGCTGATGCCAGCTATCTTGACCTCACTGAAGTACAACTTGATAAACTTGAGCGACTTCAAAATTTTTGTATAAGGTTCATATTCGGTTTGCGCAAATATGACCATGTTTCTGAATTCCGCAAGAAACTCAAGTGGTTGCCAATTCGCCTTCGCCGGAATGCTCATATTCTTTCCGTCCTGTATAAAATACTATTTTTCCCGTCTACGCCTCTTTACCTCAAAAGCCGATTTCAGTTCTTATGTGACTCCCACACGAAAGTTCTTAGGTCATCGGATAACATGAAACTTAAGATGCCAATGCATTCCTCTATCTTCCTAGACAAATCTTTTTCTGTCCTGGCCACTCGTCTATGGAATGCATTGCCTGTGACAATTAAACGCGCGCAATCACTACCGACCTTTAAAACACTAGTAAAGGAACACTACCTGTCACTGTGATCTTATTCTTGTTGGAGCTGTATTGTTTTCTTGCCTGTTTATTTATATGTATGTATGTATTTATGTATATATTTTAGTATTTTATATTTTGTGCTTCCTGTTTTTAAATTATTATTTAATTTTAAAATTGCACCAAGTGCAACCCCATATCATGTCCAGGCTATCTATTTCCATTCTGGGTTGCCTGGAAGAGATCGCAGAACGCGATAAGGCCGCCTGTTGTATGTTTGTGTCTATTTTAAGGTTTCTGTATGTATTGTTTTTATTATCTTGGTGTACAATAAAGTATATATAAATAAATAAATAAATAAATAAACGCCAGAATAGATTAGCCGAATATCATGAAACTTAAACATAAAGGGTGAAATGAGAGATCTGCGTACCCCTCAAGAGCGTACTGGCGTGATGTTATGTTATGAAATGCTATAAACAATAAACAGACATGCGATTGCAGCAATCCCGAGAGATTTCCCGTTATTTATCTATTGAAGAGTTCTGTTCTATATCTTCGAAGTTCTTCATCAAATCTTCACCAAATTAAAATGGGACCAATTTCGAAACCTACTCTTTCATACAAAAAAGAATTTTCAAAATCGGTCCACAATTGATGGAGATATCGGTGAACAAACATATAAAAAAAAATAGGTGGTTTTGCCGGCAATTTAGATTCTCATTGCGCATGACCGCGCAGCGCGCGCATCAATAAAAAATGACACTCTTTTTCTACATTAGTCAATGAGCCTATACGCGCTAATCAATAAAATAGTAAAAGTGTGCAATCAAAATTAAAAAGTTACTTTATGATGCAGTTGTTTGAATGGATTTTATTTTAATTTCCATCGTATCCATGGAAAAAAAGTACGTGTTAATACAATATTTTTTGAAATCATATTTATAAACAATTGCGTTTATCTACAAAACCAGATAAGATCACACAAAAGCCTGATTTATTCAATGGCATATATAATAACAGAACAAAAATGTGGGTCTATAAATCTTGACACATCTATAACATTTAACATTGAAGTAGATCAGATATTCCATCAATAGGTATCGGCGCCGCGGCGGCAGAATGTGTCTGATTTATAGTTATTTGACTTTTGTGACTATACCGTGTCCGGGTAATAAACACAACAGGTTGGCTTATTATGTGATCCAATTTTTTTTTTTTACTCATGTATATTGGTTATCGTCGATGAGATGAGTGAGTCTATAACTGTAACATAAAATCTTGCGAATTTCCCTGTCTTCGCAATATAGTAGCTGTAGAGAAAATATTGTTTCTTAACTCCTCCGCTGTTCCTTTCTGATAAATTTGGTTGCGGGATCCAAGACAGTTGAATCGTTTTCCGGGATTCATCAAGCTTCATTGAATCTACGCTTTTAATTGTTGATCCTGGTTTTCAAGAGTTACAGTGTTTGGAAATTGTGTGGCGAGCATATCCCAAACAAAAAAATAGTAATTATAGTTTATAGACTTCGCCGGATAAAATTAACAGAAAGCTCTAATCACTATTAGATAGGCTTATTAATTCATTACATAGCTATTAGATGTAGTTGTGGATTATACACACGCGAGTTAGCGATCACCCAAAGAATAAAAGCCGGTGCAAAAAAAAAAAACAAGGTAAAACATTGTATCTAATTTTAAATTGACGAAAATTCTAAAGCCTAATCACCGTGATCTTTAATTTTCTAACAAACATGGGGGCCGTTTTAACAATCGTAATTAAGCTCAAATCAAATCAATAGACATGTGAATGGACATTGATGATACGTAATTAAGGCTTAGATTTAAAAGAATCCCAATTATAACTATTAATTTAAGTATTTGTAGACACACTGGCGATAATGTCGATCGCTCAATTACTATAACAAAGCATTTGCATAATATGAACGTGGAAACCCAAATAATAGTTGCAATTATTATTCGAAACAATGATAACGACACGAAGTTTGCTGTTAAAACCAAAACGCCAAGCAAAAATGGTTCCAATGGTACTGGAGACAAGGTTGAAGGGGTAAAGGATAGTTGAAGCAAAGTTGGTAAGGATCGGTATGTAGATTGGTCGCAGATGAACAAACAAAAGATCTGGCACCCAAAGAAGCCTTGAACTTCTCAACTTGAACAAGGGCATTTAATATTGACTATTATTTAGAGTTGAAGAGCTCCCAATTTAGTACTGAATGTACCAGATGTTTTAAGTGTTGAGTCATTCTTTTGAAATGGTCTCAGAAAGGACTTAATTAAATAATAGATATGAATGAAGAGGCTAACTGATAATGCGAGGTCTTCACTTTGAAGTCCTATCTCAAGCTTTTTCTGTCTGAAACAGGACTTTTATTGCTGGAAATGTCATGAACCTTCTTACTTAGATAATAGTAGACAATAGCAAAGTAACATGGGTGTGATCAATATACTGAGAATCTAACTAACTTACCTAATTTATGTTCAATGATTTTTGAAGACCATCGAAACGGGTAATACTGATAAGGTAACTTCCATATTCGGGAGAGAGGAAGCGAAGCGTGTTCGCTTTCTCTCTCCCAAATATGGAAGTTCAAAAGTGAGACTACTAACTACCTACTTAAATCATAAATATAATTATTCTCACGAACAAAGCATTTTCATATCTAAAAGCTATAGGTACCAAAAATAAACACGACGGCTAACCTACTACACATTCCATCGTGATCCTCCTCAACATAACAAAAACTGAACAATACTGCGGCCCTGTCAATCACATGTGACCCCGAATCGAGAGCACTCCACAAACGCTGATCACCAGCTGTCCATCAGAAGGTGTAAATAGCCTGACCTTTTGGAGACCTTGTTCAGGACCAGAACAATCAGATCGAATGTTGATGAACGTGATGCAATGAGATTAGGAGATTATTGGAGTGTAGTATTGGTCCTTGATAAGATTGAAAGATTGGTTGTGGAAGGCGGAGAACTGGGTGATGTGGCGTAAGTAAGATTGAGGGGTACTTGATCAGCTATGGGTTGACTGTTATAAACATATTTGTAGTCAAATTGTGAAAACCAAGTTTGCGATCCATTTAAGATGATACCTTTGGAAAAATAATCAGATAAGTAATGCAGTTAACCTTATTAACTTTTTCTAGACGAAAAGGAAAATTGCTTCTGATATATTATGATACACAAGTTTTCGCCGGCAAATAATTTACAAATTAATTAGCTATGTTCTGGTTGGCTTCCTGCCTTAATGGATGTAGCTTAATAGATGTAGGTATTTTACGTAGAGTGACTGCATATCTGACCTTTACATCTTTAATACCGTTTGGCTTGCAATATATGTAAGTATGGGAGAACCATGTTCCTATTTATCAAATAAAGGAATTTACCTGTTAGTGCTTGTAATACTTTATACCTACACGTAGTATAGTAGTGTTGGGTGCAAAGTCCTCACGTATCTTAATTTATGTATGTATGTAAATGTTGTAAAAAACTTTTTTTAAAAGAGGAAGTATGGAGTTTCTTGTCCGTTCTTCTCCATTACAAGCTACTTTTCCGAATGGACGGTAGAATCATTTATTAGTAATTTTAAATTAAAATTTTTGACGTTCAAAAGGGCCGCTTAATGGCCTAGTTGAAATAAAATATAAAAATTTCTTTGACTCTCAAAGATCTACAAATGTCAAATTAGACATCAATCTGTAATCGTTTTGTTCTCAACGTTATGCAACTGAAGGCTTATTATAGGAATCTGATTAAAACTTGGCCTGAAGCTTATAAGCTAACGCAACATGATTAAAAGTAATGTTTATAGCGGTCAGAGGTTGTTCCTTACTCGTCACTTCAAAATTTATTATTACTGTATTTAAATCTGTTGCCTCACATGGCTTTAGGGAAGTGCCATCGTTTTGATAGATTGCTTCACCGATGAAGACTGATTGTAATTTGTGCTTATTAAGTGCTTTTGTATAGGGAACGTCTGCGGGCTACTTTAAAATCTTGACTGGAACTGAGTGAGCAGGTTCATATAATTTATATTATGTCGCGTTGAAAATAGAATACCTACTTCCCCCTCTGTTTTAAGTCTCAAGAGGTAAAATTGATTAGTATGTATAGGTCCAGAAAAGAGAAGCTTTTGATTAGCAGTGTGCGAAATCAGGCGATGGATGATGATGAATTATAGGTACGCTAGTATTGAGTGCCATAGGCTATTTTTACCCGACTGCAAGGAAAGGATTATGTTTTTCGCGGATATCGTTGTATGTATGTTTGTGTGTATGTAATATTCTTTATTACCTCATATCTTTCAATCCACTAGACGGATTTATATAATTAGGACATCTTTGGCTACGCTTTGACCGCCCAAATGTTCTTAGATAGGTGAATAAAAAAAAAAACAAACATGGCGAATTTTGAACGCCATATTGTGTGGGTCCCAATTTTTTTTTAATCCATTCCCATTGAGTGGGTTATCAAAATGAAGGGTTTTAAGAGGTGAATACGAAAATATTTACCACTTATATGTGTAAAAGCAATTCGTAAAAAAATTACAGCTGTAAAGTTGTAAATAAACAACTTAAAAGATGTAAACAAGAAGAAAATCATGCTGTGCAGGCGAACTTAATAGATGTAAACAAGAAGAAAATCATGCTGTGCAGTCGGAGGATCAGGTGGTCAGCCAGCTCGCGAATATGTATCCTCCGACTGCACACTATGATTTTCTTCTCGCTTACATCTTTTTAGTTCGCTTCTTAAGCAGTCGGGCTTTTGTTTTTCTATTATTTTTTATCCCAAAAAATGCACGGTTCGTTTAGGAGCAACAGCCTCAGCCGCGGCAATAAAAAAGAAAGGTATTAACTACGTATATTTTCATGCCTCCACTTACCTATCCTCCATTCATCTCCATTTAGGTTTGAATTCCAATTCCAAAGCTATGAGTTAACGTGAGAACTCAACACTCTCAAAACAAAAGGATATCAAGCTGTCATATTAAAATGAACTAATCGTTATTTCCATGTATCATTATGTAAACGTGACAGGTAACATGGGTATTCTCTTGTGAAGGTAGCAAGGACAGTTAAATGGAGAACCAGTGTGGGTGGAGAACAAGATAGATAGACACCCTGTACATTAGAAGAAGGATGGACCTTTGCCAACAGCTGTCAATCATTGACCGTTTACAATGACTTTACATATTATTGTGTTACAGATTTTTGAAATTTTCATGTCATTTAAAATGATGAGTTGCCACTAGGTACCTATGTGCCAGGGTTCATTTTGCAATATAGCACTGCATGGCTCTTGACCACAGCTTTTGTGTTTCATTGGCGTGCTTTTAGCTGCCCAAATAAAAAGGCATTGGCAACTACAAAGTAACGTACTATTTGTTTTACATCATACAATGTTAATGTTCTTTTCTGATTAAGCTCGGCGCAAACGGGCCACCGACTACAGCCACCGGTGGATGTCGCGCTGCCGCCACATTTGTAACAGTGGCAGAAGTGCGCGACAACCACGTTCTATTGCTTTATAGTTCAAAATGAAATTTCCAAATACGCAGGGGTGGAGCAACACGACAGTGGCGGGTGTCGGCGTCTTGTGTGGCCCGCAGCGACCACAAGCACCCGGTGGTAATGGTCGGTGGCCCGTTTGCACCGAGCCTTAATTTTGTTGCACTTTCTAAAACAATTGAATGATTTCTTGAGGTATTATCGAGCAAGAAGCTGGTTGCTACTGTAGATTTTGGTAATTTGCAGGAGTTGCAGTGGTTGAATGAAGTTTGGTGCGCCTAAGCGAAGATAAAAAATTTAGATTATTTTTAAGAAATGTCTCGACTATTGGGATTATATCATAAGCCAAAATAACGTGCTCTGAGTTGACCTATATGTATTTGTAAATTCGTGTTATTTAAGTCAAATTCTTGGTGTCATACGCCACCCACGCTTATATTATTATAATCATAAATTCATAATATATCGACTAACTTTCCTAAATTCTAAATGTTTATGTAAATATAGTTAATATTTTGTTATTGTTACGCAAAAGTTGTCTAGTTTTTATAATGCAGAATTAGGTGAACGAGACGAAAACTCTTATCATTGTTACTTAGGAGCCCATTCATTATTAAATAATTTTAGTTCGTCACAAGAAAATATCTGCTGTTACAATTAAAATAGGCATATTATAATAATAAAAAAACATCATGCCTGAATTCCTCGAAGATTAAAGCAGAGATGCTGGGTGCATCTCTGCTTTAATCTTCGAGGAATTCTTTCGCTAGTTATTTATATGGTCAATGGGGGCGAGGCTATTACCATAACCCAATAACATAAAAGTTGAAATACCAATATGAAATAGTGAGGAGAAACCTCCTTTAGTTAGTCCTCTTGTTATGACTATTATTAGTTCTATATAAATGTCTATGAATATAACGTTCTGCTAGCCGGATAGGACTACGTATCAAAATGTCCTATTCACAAAAGGACCTATGAGGAGAACGTCATATTCTCAAAATGACATAGTAGCAAAACGTCCTATAAACAAAAGAATGGGATTGTTACCGTCATTCCACACAAATATAAGATTTTTACCCCGAGTTTCTCAGCTCAAAATTACCGTAGAATTAAAGTGACAAATTGTCAAGCACGCGTTATCTGCTGTGATTGGTTGAGTGAATTTTAAACAGCCAATCACAACAGATAACGCGTGCTTGACAATTTGTCACATTAATTCTGCGATAATTTTGAGCTGAGAAACTCGGGGTTAAATTAATAATTTTATTCAACATTTTCTTGAGACTGTTAACTTTAAAATAAAACAAAAATTATAAGTTAAATCCAAATAATTAAATAGAAAGAGGTGTCTCATGTATAAAGGTGTTACATTTTCAGCTTGCGTTTTCCTGGAGATCCCCACGCTACAAATTATATAATGCTCTTTCATGCTGTTGAGCTGCGCTTGCGGATGTATAAGCATTCTCAGCTAGTTCCATCATTTGCTCATCTAGCTCACAAAAGGCGGCATTAAAAGCAGATTAGATAACCAACGCAGTTTTGCACAAGTTATTTGTGCTTCGTCATAAAATGAATTCTTAAAGGGCAATTGTTTTAACGTTGTATTGATTGTGATATGGTGGGTGTTGAGATTTTCAGAGAGTATTCTTTCATTATGTACATGTACAAGACTGGATGTTAAATGTAAAGTGTTTTAAACATTTTGATTTTGTTAAATTAGAAATAATAGGTCAGATTTCATTTTCATTCAAATCGAGGGAACACGAAGTTTCTTGCCAGTTATTCTTTAACGATCTTTGGAATAAGGAATTGTTGGCTTCGAATCGCTTGCCATGACAACGGAAACAAACTCTTGATTTTGTCAATAATTCGTTGTTGTTTTACAAAGGTATATGATATAATGGGTTTTTTGCGTTCAGTTCGAAATTGATAATTTACAGTGTAAGTTATAAATCGGTCCAAGTGTAGAAAATCTTATTCCATTGTAATGATCGTTAGGGTTGTGTGTACCTAGTTATGAACTAATCCAGTCAATCAGTTGACTTTTAAAGATCAGCCTGCGGCCAAAGTAAAGGCGTGTGCTCACGGTCTAAAAATGTCATCTATACCTTGCGGCTGTCCGTCAGATTATTAAGCCTTATTTAATAGGAGGTAATGGTCGTCATTCAAGATCGGTACACTGATTTGACAGTGTACAGTGTTGGATGGATGATAAAACACGCATCTCATTATAAAAATGTACCTATTCATTTACTACAGTTTCGAAGAAGTTTAAACTAGCCTTTGTCAGCGGCTTCGCCCAAAATTCGAAAATTATTCCTCGCACGAGAAGTTACCACCGATACCGCGACACAAAAATATTTTCTCCTAATCTAGGAGATGGTCTACCCGTATTCCAAACTTGATCCAAATCCGTTTAGCCATTGAAGCGTAATTGATTAACACACATACAGACTTTCTTATTTATATTGTTATTAGTTGGAGAAGGCTAGATATAGTTGTCCCACACACACATACACCATGTATACGGAAAAATAAATTTAATAGCTGAAACAGCAAGGTAAGTTAAATATTACCAATTTCCTTGTCTAATGAATCATATATAAATTAAACTATTAAACTAAACTTGCTTACTTATATATTAAACTACTGTTTTACTTACTGAATAGTGAACCTGTGAGACTATACCATTATTGCAGCAGTCTCTTCCAAAAAATTAAATACCGACGACGGAAATTAATAATACAAACTAGCTGGCTTATTTATGTTTCGCAGTGTAACCAAACAATACCGGGATCTGGAAAGTGGCTTGGCCAGTACAACGCCATCTATCGAGCTAGAGGGTGATTATCGTTGTAATTATTTTGTGGCATGAAAAATATTTTACTTTTTATTTTACTAGATAAAGATTTTTGTTTCAAACATTAATAAACATATATAATTTTTCCCCAGTTTATAGACTGGGAAAAAATGATTTTTCTTTAGTTGGTAAAACCAATAGTATCAGTTAACTCATAATAATTACCCGCACTCGAAACTTCATCCAAATCCGTTTAGCCGTTAAGGTGTGGTTGAGGTTTGGTTTCTTATTAATCATTGATTTTGTTTAAAATAAAAGCAAACAAACAGCTTTTTCCAAACACACAGACATTTTGATTTAAAATATTAGTGTGGGAAGGCTAGCTATAGGTAGCCCTCCCACCTCCCACTTCAAAACTCTACAGATATTTTTGATTAAAACAATTATTGCAGTGGGATCTCATACTTATTAGATGAAATTGCTGAAACATCAAGGTAAATTAATAAGTAAAGAATTATAGCAGTAGTCTCACCCGAAAAATCTATTTCAAAAGGAAACTGATATAATTGAACTTGTACCAAACTCGTTGGCTATTATGTCTCGCAGTGTAACAAAACAATACTGCGACTCGAAAGTGGCTTGGGTGGTACGGCGCCATCTATCGAGCAAGAGGGTAGTTAAAAGCAGTGATAATTTTTTTGTGGCGTGAAAAATAGTTCTCTTTTTATTTTAGATACTACATACAGATTTTTTCTTCAAACATTAGTAAATAATGGCGTCAAGAAAAATTAAATAAAAAATAGGATCTCTTTAACCCTAACGCAGACAAAATTGAAGAGGGTAATGACTAGGGAAAAAATGTTTTCTCTTTCTTAAAACCAATATTTCAGTTAACTATCAATTACTGTTCATTTCAGTTTAACGATTCGAATATTGTGACCCAAAAGATTGTTCAAGTACATACCTACTTACATAATATAATTAATATTTATTCCATAAACGACGTAGTTTGCATTTATATATTTTTAACTACAGAAGATAATTTTCAAGGCACAAGGTCGGTGATTCAATTGAATTGAAAATAGCTCAGCAAATTACAACATTAACCTAAAAAGTTTTTTTAATACGAATATAATGAGTTTCTTCTTCAAGGAAAATAAAAGTAATTCTGTTTAAAACACTATTAATACCTTTATTTTTGAAGTTAGATTATATATAAAAGCGCAAAAATATGTTGAGAAAAACAAAAAGACACTTTGGAGGCGCCGGGTATCGATCCCGGTACCTCTCGCATGCTAAGCGAGCGCTCTACCATCTGAGCTACGCCCCCGTTCTCATCTACGTCGAAATTACTGTTCACTTTCTAAAGCTACTCAATGACAATAATTAAACCTACACTATGACAATAATTAAACCTCGTTCGATATTTATATAGTTAATCAGTTTTATAATTATTAAGATTGAATCTCCTAGGCGGTGTCTCATGATATGAAAATGACTGCAACGCATTATGACAGATTTTGACATCTTTTTGTTCATTATCATCATCGATAGCTACCTTGAATAGTTCGACAGGTGGGCAAAAGCTTCCCTCCATCATTTGTATCAATATCGGTTATGTGCCACCTCTTTGAGGCGTATATATTCCCCAATGTTATCGCAGTACTGGCCGTGCGCCCGCTTGGAGCCCAAATATCAATATTGAACCTCCTTTTGGACAGTTTTGTTTGCAAAATATTCTTTGTTTTACTTTTGCTATTTTAGTTATGAAGAAATTCTAGCCATCAATTTTTCTATGTAAAAGTATTTTTAAACATTCAAGTCGCTTTGGAGGAGTCACAGGAGTATCCAAAAGCAGCGAAAAAATACGTTGATATTTTTTTTTTTAAAGAAAACTATTTACTAAACGAAAAAACCATGTTTCACAAATAATCTACATGAATCAATAATAAATATATATTTTATTCAAACCGTTTAACCTAGTCGTTACCACAGATAATATAATACTAGCATACAGATGCCTCATCCCATACAAAGAAACCGTGCCGACGTAATTAGCGTTTTTCTTCTGATTAAACTGATTATTTTTCCAAGAATATCGATTGCGTTCGGTTCCGTTTGATGGATATAGATGGTGTTAGCAGGTCTTGCAAGTAAAAGGGTTTACTTGGTTCGTGAATACTTTTTTTTTTAAATATATTGACGATTTGTTTTATAGTATTTTTTTTGCAGGTTTTTACAGTTTCACTGTACCAAAATGCGTTACAAAACAAAGTTAGAAGATCGAGTGGATGTCTAGAAATTTAAAACCACGCCATATATTGCAATTGATTTTAAATGGTCCATTCAAATAATCTTTTAAATGTGTATTAAGAGCCTAACATGCCTTAATTTTATACTTAGGCGAGTTAATTAAACAAGAACACACATTTTTTTATGATCGTCTCTAGAAAATCTTAATATTTCACAAAACTCAATAACAAATCGAAGCTTATCACGCCATCTAGTGCAATTTATTTCAACCAATTTTCTTCCTTCGCGTTGGGTGCCCGTGCCGTTATTAAGGAGTATGCTGTAGAAGACGGAAGACGCAGCGCTGGAAGGCCTTCCTAAAGGTGGAGTGATGACCTGGTCAAGGCTGCGGGCGTCCGTTGGATGCGAAACGCACAGTACCGATCAGTGTGGCGACGCTTGGGGTAGGCCTATGTCCAGCAGTGGACGTGTTTCGGCTGCAATGAAGATGATGATGATGCTGCTTTAGAAAATAGGTAACCATTTTACGGCACTAAAGCGGTGGAAGGCCCTTAAGGAAGAGAACTCAAACATCCTGCCACCTCCTTCGAGTTCATTCGATTTTACCTTTAATAATTATATATCGATTTCTTTCGATTATTATCACCTAGGAAGCCACATAACAAACAAAAGGTGTGGTGCAATTAGTTATTTAATTGGAGATTAGATTTTTTTATAATAATATATGTAAATAAATAGATATTTGAATATACACGCTTGTGAGAATACAATATACATCCTCATAAGTTTAGTGTTACGGCTGCGTCATCGGTAGGGTTAATTGCATTTGTTTAATCGAGGGTTGTCTTCAAAGCAAAGTAATCAAAATCATTTTATTGCCCCAAAATTATGCTAAACCTGTCGATTTTCAGGGAGAAACCTTCAAAAAGCGTCCGAGCTTTCGGGATAAGACTGAGGAGTCTGTGATTCTTACGGGTCACCGATAGCAATTAATAGCGATCTTAAAAGATCTTCCCAGAAGCTCCTCTGTGCTACGCCTGTTAGGGCAGATCTATAGGGTTAAAAATAGAACTATGATACTTTATTTTATTGATACTTTATGTCAAGTAATTAGACTGTTTTTTTTTAGGCTAAAGGTCTAAATGCCGCTCACTGGAAATTAATTTAGTAAAGGCTTACTTTATTTAGTTTGTCCTCCTGTTTGAAAAATAGACCAATCAATTTTTAGACAGAGACAATGAGCAAAATCTATCAAGTCTAGCAGACAACGTGTGGTTTCTCCTTTTCTGCTTCTCTTTATGTTTTGAGGGTAATTCTGCATATATCACGATTTTTGGAAAATAAAGGCTCAATCGCCATCCCTTTAACCAGGATACGCATCTATGTCATCTATCATCACTTAAAACGGACGTGGGGGTATAATTTTCGTCGATTAGGGACACATGACAACCCTGTTAACCCGTGTGGCCCTGCCAAGGTCGGACATATCTTCGATATATTGTAATAGCCACATATACGTAATAAGCAACGTCAGCGAGGCACAGGTTACGTGTCAATATACTTTGTAAAATTGATGTTTGGTCTGACTATGGAATATGGGGACTTGAGCAAAAATTTTGAAACACATGGTAATAGTTCCAACTTACCACAAATAATCGCATAAAACTTAACACAGATACAGAAAATTTTATGTGGGTATTGAAGAATACGATAGTAAGATTAAGTGATAGCGTGACGGTTGACAAGACGGAATGGAAGAAAGAAACGTGTTGCGGCAACCTCAAGTAAAATGGGAAAATGCAGGGCATGTAATGAAAGCTGATCCGTGAAGTAGCAGTTAAATCATAAAACCAAGTTCGTTGTTTAAAATTGAATAAAATATTATGTTAATTGTAACTAGGCATTCATCATCATCGGAGGAACATAGGAAAAAGAAAAAATCTGCTGATAAAATACTTAAATTTTAACCACAGAGTACATTATATATATATATATTAAATTAAAAGCGCTTTCAAAATCAATATCAAATAATTTATTTCTAAAACGGCATTTTTGAATATTATCTTTGTCATCATTCAGTACGAAAATTATCCTAAGTTCTTAGTTGTAGTGCTTGTAGTATCAGCAACCAAAGCAATTTGATGAACTAACAAATTGATAATACAATGTTGATAGATAACTTTAACACCGTGATTATAATAAAATTACACAAGTTGTATTTTCAGCTTGTTGTTGTTTGAGCAAAGTGATTGTTCTCTGACAAGCTGCACGTTAGGTTCGTTAGCAACCGAGGCATAACATTGTGGGCCTTGTTATATCATTGTGGTACAGTTATCATCATCATCTTCCGGGCCTTGTTCCATGTTACTTAGGTTCGGCGCAACACCTTAGTTTCTTCCATTCCGTCGATCCATCTTTTCTTTGGCCTTCTCTCTTATCTTATCTTGTTGAGGGGCCGAGAAATAACTTGGACACTTCGACACATTGGGATCTTTTGTGGTCCCCTAGGCCTGGTAACTTACTCCTTCCCAATCTCGTTGAAAACCTTCTTTATGAGTTTGGCCTTCTTTCTTATTCTTTAAGTAACATGCGTTGAAGTTTTTTTTAGTACCGGTGAGATAGTGGTCAAGCACAAGCCTATCTAGGCTAGTGCTTGACGACTATCTTACCGGTAAGCGATGATGTGGTCTACGGTGTAACACGCTTGCCTAGTAGTAAACTATTGACTAAGTTACCCTAATACCATATTATTATGTAACTATCCCTGACAAAATAGGCTGTAAATATCACATGACGTGGTTTTGGTTTAGATCCCCAGCTATCGCAAAGTGCCATCTTTAAGTTTCCCTCATTGGGAAATTATCATATTTTCAAGGAATTTATCACAACTGAGGTTTTGTATTTGTTTGCCGTTAATTTCGCCGAGAGTCTCAAACTCTATCAAATAACATTATTAACGAAATGTGGGTGTCTATTTAATTTACCTCTTGAATGTTGATGTTTACTTCCTAACTCCTCGATTCGTTAATGCCTAAATTTCCTACAAAATCATAATAAATTAATGATGCCACTCCAATGCACGACCTGCCTAACAATGTTCTCCGCGCCGACCTTCCTACAAGAAGTTAATGAGCCCTCTTGAAGTTAATTACCTCGTGAGTGAAGCCACGTTGATGCCACGTTGATTGATGATTGTCGATACATGTCGCTAATTATTATCTACTTGTAATTACTGTCTATACTTTACATACGTGTCAGTTAAGCGTTTGAAATGGGAATTTATTGTATGGTTAGCTTTTCAAAGCAGAAAAAGAAATACATTTTGCAAAAATAAATAACTTAGGAGTAGCTGTTTGTACAGAACAAAGACAATGATTCTCGAAATTGAACCAATGTTTTCCCTTTCCTGTTATGTGGATTCATTTTATAACCAGCTAAAATCACTCGTTCAAATGAAGACTGACAATTCAACATTGACCTTACTCTAAAACATTGTCTCATTGATTCAAAAGACTTTATTTAGCTAGAATATAGCTAAATTCAGCTAGAAACTAGCTATATAATCTTGAACATTACATAAGAAGATAGGTAAATCAGTTCCAATCTAATCCATCTTCAAATTCGTTCATTAATGGAGTTCTGATCTCACTTCTGGGACGGATCTGCCAAATACAAACTTGATGCACTTGAGTCCTTGTCCCTGTTTGATCGACAACGATGCACTGGTCGACTCAAAGCTCCAGAGCCTTGACCATCGACGTCAAGTTGCCAGCCTGTCGGTTTTTTATCGACTACATTTCGGGGAGTGTGCGATGGAACAGCACAATTTGATTCCACCTAGCCCTTTCCATCATCGGACTACAAGACGTACGGCAATGCGCCATCGGTAAATGGTTGACATCCCACCCATACGCACAAAGCGTTTTGCCAATATTTTTTATGTGTTTTAAAACTTTACATACCATAAATTATATTGTCTGTGCCAAAAAACATTTTTTTTTTTCAATTTATTATAAGCAATTGAAAATCGATAAAACTTAAAAAAGAACCATGTGACTACGAAAAAGCCACGATTGGTGGCCATATTGGTCACGTTATAATGTTCAAGAAATTATATATTTGATGATGAATATTATTTATAACAGCAAATTTTATTTAGTCATGTGTGATAAAAAATTAATAAAGGCCAATTTCGATAACATACCTGCCCCCGTACCCTGAAAACTATCATATTTCGACTGTAAAAAGGGACAGATGTATTCAAGTCATATACATCGTATTGTTACGTATAGGTCAGAGGAGCTAAACGTAAGCCACGTTAATAAAAATAAAAAAAGATAAAATAAGGGTTATTAAAATTAAAGCTGTGAAAAAGGATATAGGGTATTAAAAAAACTAAGGGCCGGCTTCGCACGACGTGGGTTTCTTGAGGTAGACAGCGGGCAGCAGGACGGACTGGATCCTCATAAGACGTGGAGTGCTCGAGATAGGCTGGAGAGCAGGAACCACGACGTACAAGTAGGTACACGGGTAGATATTCAGATAAGAAGGCAGCTGAACTAATAGTCAGGAAAACGGGCAGGTAGGCAGTAACGCAGGTAGTTACGCAGGCAGCAAGGGTTGCGGAGGCCGGGCTGAAGCTTCATACGCCTTTTTTATTATGTACCATTAAAAAATGCACACATTTAAGTACGACACTCAATAAATTATATTTATTGCACTTCGAAGATTTGATAAACATTCACAGGCTGAATATATTTACAGTTTGAAGAGTTTTTCAGATGAGATAGTACACTTGGTAGTACTAAAAGACGTCTGTACTGCAGAATACCACAACATCTGTCCCTTACACACATTCAATATAACCTTACTCTAAGAGCTTATGGTCGCCCCCTAGAAGTACGATTTGGAAGTTCTGAGCATAAATAAAGTAGTCGTAATGAATATTACATGTTAGTGGTCCAATGTTTGATAATGTTGTTTATCAAATACATTTAGAAACATAATTGTCATAATGTTATCGTTTTTACATTTTTGGTTGGTGATATTGGTGTAAAACAAAAAGTAAACAAACCAGATAAGCACGAAACTTTGACTTTGAATATCAAAAAACTTCATTAGATGCCACCATTAAATATGTTACAATCTGAAATCTGAGGAGCCGTTATTTTTATAAATTTATTCATAAATTCTTTATTTTGTTTTTTGTCCCAATATTTACATATCCCTTAATAATATTAAACACTAATATATATATACATATTATATCTAATTACAAACCCTAAAAGCTTTGCAGAAAAAAACGTGAAAATATAACTCAGTAAATTTTGCTTACACTAATTCTTCAGTAAACATCTCTTAAATACGTCGACCGATTTTCACAATTCAAACAGAAATATTAATTTTACGCCTATATCAGTCATTTAAGATTAAAATAATGAATATATCTCCATAAACAAAAAATCATGTTTTCAAGTTACGTAATTATACAACAATGTCAACTTTACTCGAAAGTTCCCTTACAAATTTACTTTTCTCAGTTTTTAATGATCAAATTAAGAAACTAATACGAATCTAATACAAAATTAGAACAAGATAACAACAAAATTAAAACTCTGATTATGTTGCTTGGTAATCTTCGGCGATATAGTGGAGTTATTAAAGTATTGATAAAGTTCTACAGCAGGAATGTAATTTGCTTGGTATTCAGATGGTTAAAAGATTTGATTGCCGAAAATAAAATAAAACTTCTAATCTAAAACGTAAAGAATACCAACACATTAAAGTAATGTTCTCTATTTTTGTAAATTTTCTTACCATGAGTCAAGTAAGAATATATAAATAACTCGTTTCAACTAAAAAAAGAGCCAAATCTAGAACAAATCACCGATGAAAAATATTTTATTATATAAAAGTAGGATTCTTAATAAGGTCTGTTTTCTTTCCAGTTATCCTTGCTCCTCATTTCTTTAGTTCATCTTTCAATTCCTTAAGCTTCCAGGGACAATAAATATTATCAATAACGATGGTAGGCCGGTTTAAACACAAAAAATAACAAAAAAACGCTTTGTTTAAAGCAAAAATGATTTGACAGCAGCCATTGCGGCGCCAGCGACATCTGCGCTCAGCTTTGCGTTCACAGCCTTATTGCGCGTGCAGCTAAGGAGTGCAATTCCTTGCCGGAGTCTATGTTTTGTGATAACTACACCCTAGGGGTCTTTAGATCAAGAGTGAATAGGATACTTCAAGGCAAGCGTGCTTCACCGTCGACCACATCATGGCTTAACATCAGGCGAGATAGTGGTCAAACGCAAGAATATAAAAAAAACAACCTGTGCTCCCGGTTTAGGGCAATTATGGACCAATCCTGTCGATAGGCATCAAGCTGGTCCCACGATCTTCGCCTGGGTCTGCCGCGATGCCGCCAGACATTATCCGGACCCAACGTGGGTTTAGCCCATGAAAAAAAAAGGTAAAAAAATTTGTCTTATCTAGGAGCGTTATGATTTTCTTCGGTATGTAAATTTTCATCTGTTCCCTCAAAATTTCAAAATTACCTAATATAATTTGACAAATGAGATTATCGATACCTCTTTTGTCAAATTACGTTAAGTGTCTTGACCATCCGTTGGTTCTTCTTCTTTTTTAATTTTCGTCTGAGGATGTGGCCACCTCTTATGACAGAGTTAATTAAGCCGTGTCTGGCAACCCCACAGGCCTCTGACTTGGCTTTTCCTGACTTAGATTAATTATATAAGTCCACGTTTCCTCACGAAGTTTTCCTTCACCGTTGTCTGTGATGTTCAAGATAAACTTAGAAAGTATATAAATGAATTTGAAAAAGTCACATTGGGTAGGCACTGCCCGGTTTTAACGACGACTCCATATACGGTGGTTATAGGCCTTTAACAAACGACCACGGCTATACAACAACACAACAACAAACATAACAATATTTAAGAATATTTTCTTGCTACATACTTTTCAGAGCCTTCAACATTTTTTTGTAGTCAAGTCTCAGTTTTAAACTTAATTTTTATTACGATTGCTCTCATAAATAGCAAACCGCATAATCATTTTGATGCAGCGAATGAATGCATTTTTATAAAAATATTTTTCTATCGTTATGCAAAAATTATGTTTAGTGGCCATTAGTTTGCAGATTGCAACGGTCCATTCAAAACTAAATTGGTGTTTCAAAATGCTCCTAAATAGCTACCATTAAATGGCATAATAGAAGATTTACATTTGATCGTAGCAAAGATGAACTCGTATGCAATTCGCACGTAAACACGCAAGTATGAGGTTGATACTAAGTTTTTGACTGTTTTGAGTTGGTGAGAATCAAACGCAGTTTCTTAAGATTCTATACTTCAGTCAGTAATTTGAAAAAGTCCTCCATAATCTGGACAGTGTTGGTCACACGAGACCTCCAATGATACCTAGTAAGGATGCATTCCTGGTCCAGCAATGGACGTCTCCTGGTCACGGTTATAAAGCAAAAATAATTTTCTTCTTTCTTTTCTAACGCTGCCTTTTTTACTTAATACTGGGTATTATATTATCTGTGATACTGGGAACGTCTCTGTCCTAACAAAATACTTGACACAGTAAACAATTACGAATCAAAAAGTACATCTGATCAACTCTTGCATTACTCACACTTAAGTATAAGTATTTTGTATCATCTTTCATTTCAGTCAAAAGACGTCCACTGCAGGCCTCCCACAAGCGTCGCCACACTGATCGGTCTATTTCTTACAGAACGGATGGCCGTTGGGCCGAAAAGTTCTGGAATGGCGACCACGAACCAGAAGACGTTGCGTTGGAAGGCCTTCCACTAGGTGGGCGACGACCTGGTCAAGGCAGCGGGAGTCCGGTGGATGCGAGACGCACATTTTGTTTATAGCTCTCAAATAACTTATAAACTTAAAATGAGTTACCAATCACACGTAAAAGTCTTTACTACAACGTGGATCAAACTGATAATAACACTAGTTACAGAGAGTCAAAGGTAATTTTGTACTGGCGTGGTTTTTTAATGGGTGACAATTTAACAATGTTCCCGCGTAAAATAATAGAGGTGCGTCTGCGCTTACAAAATGTTACAAAGATTAAGTTAACACATTTGCAGAAGTGACTTTGGGAGCTCGTGACTAGATAATTACACACGCCTCACGGGTCGATCTTTAAGGATAAGCAACTCTTGCCAAGGTTGTTCCGTGGATGGGTGACCAACTTTTAACAAACCTAGATGCTCCTGTGACTTGGAAAGCTCTTGAAGCTGTTGGTCCTGGCTGTCCACTGTTGTAACGGGTAGTCAGAAGCCAGGACAACAATTTTGTCAACAGGCATTACCCAGTTACTGGGTTTTGGAGGTCAAATAGGTAATCGTTGTGTGTGAAATACTGGTGTTAAAATGCATTCGATTAGATAGGACCCCAGAAAATTGACTAATTGATAAAAAATATATTGTATCCGAAACCTAATAAATAAGATTAAGAGCTACTAAATTGTCATCTTATAATCGAATTGAAGCGATATTTCGACAGTATAGTGTCCAAAATTGGTTATATGTTTCAACGGTCATAAATTAGTTATAAATAATATTGATTTCAAAAATCTAGACTAGATTTCTCGTTTTGCAATGAGTGGTTTTTGAAATCTGTTTGATTTTTAGTTTATTTGTGTTTATGTTGTTGGCTTCCTGTACACTTTGGTGCAATCTGTTAGTACAGCAAGCAATTTTATTGTTATTATATACATAAATCCATACTAATCCGTACTTAATACATCACAACATCTATACAAATAAATACAATGGAAGTGTCTATTGTAATATCAAAATAACGTTTTATTGAATACATGTGAAAGTATATACGGTACTAATGACAAAAACGCAATTTTTAACCCTTTTTGGTCTGCCTAACTGTCAGTTTGATCCCGGTAATCTCCGAAACGGCTGGACCGATTTTGACAGGAATTTCACCTGTAGCTGATGATATAAGTGGTAGGCTACTTTTTATCCCGGAAAATTTCACAGTAACTGTGGGAAAAAATAAAATATCCGTGTTGGACGTGTCGCGGGCAACACGAAAGTAACTCTGGCTGTCTGCCTGTCTTTCTGTTACCTTTTCACGTTTGAACTGCTGAACCGATTTAGGTGATATTTGGTATGGAGATAGTTTGAGATCCTAGAAAGGATATAGGATAGTTTTTATCCCGGAAATCATCCTTCAGAGAGTGCTTTTTTTCCATATTGTTGCGCGATATAAAAAATAATGGCTATTCCAAGTACTAATGGTACGCAGACGAAGTCGCGGGCAAATAAATAAATGGATGGACGGAATATACCTCAATATTCCTTGATTGATATTGTCTGTTATTTTTTAAATATCGGTTTATAAAAGCGTAACAAACTAATTTCTTTTAGAACTATAAACTGACGAAGCAAGAAATATTGAATTTGTAATCGAGGAATCTGGTTTTTTTATTCTTTGCCGTACACTAGGAATTTCTTCCTGTATCGTGGGTGCGTTTACAAACATTTAAACTCACATACACAGATGAATTTGAAATCAATGATTTTGGAACCGAGAAATATCGTAGGTACGTACTGAAGAATCTGGAATCGATGAAGCAGGAGTCAATGAAGCTGGAACCGATTAATCTGCAAACTTAGAAGATGGAAGCGATGAAGCTGAAACCGGGAGGTAAAACAAACATACAAAAATCTTTTCTAGTTCTAACATACTCTTTGTCCACATACATTATCTGCGTGTACGCACAATCATGACCACGATCGCGTATCAGCGCAATGATTTATGACTACCTCCGTTTATCTCGAGTAATTTAATGATACTACCGTCATTATCCTCAAAGTGATTGTTAGCTACAAATTATCAATTATATGGATTTTTAGAACAATTTATTGTGATTATTTGAGATGTAATTCTATTATTTGTAATGTTTAAATTGGTTGGATGTTACTCGAAGGATATAATGATTGTGATTTTGGCCTAGAAATAACAGCATTTTGTTGTGTAATATCTGTAATTTTGTAGTTCTTAAGAATCCATTCTACATGAGTTGTTTAGTACCATTTTCAGGGTCTAATTTACTTAATGAAGCTTGTCTTCGGCTTGTTAGTGCATGGAAATTGATTATTTTATGCGAAAATCGTGAACCCGTTCGGAGATTATTTAGTTTTGCAACAGGCTCGCCTCCTAAATAAATGAGTACGATCACGCATTCTTCCGTATTGTTATGTTATTTATCATTCATTCAGTCAGCCTTACCAAGATGTAATCGTGCTTTTCAGTAATTACCTAGATTATGACGGTTAGATAGGTAATGCAAAATACCGCTATTCAGATTTCAGCTGCTGATCCGGTAAGACTCGAAGCAAATTCCAAAATAGTTGAGAAATTCATTTAATCATTAATTTATATTTGTTTTAAAGACATCGTTTTGTAATCTATGCAGCAAACCCCATAAATCCACTCCACCAAGTTCTTGAACAACATACAGAGGAAGATAAGCATCTGGTACACTTTCACTGCATCCCATGGATATTTCCCATAGGTGTCGTAAACAGTATTAACACATTAATTACGCACATAAGTAACGTAACGTTCTGCGTGTAAGTTGAGAAACCCTTTTGTTAGCGTGAGAATTGCGGTGTATGACAGTGTAGTCTGTTTTAATATGAGTGGCCGATATTGTAAACAAGGCAGTTGTGGAGATACTGTCCAGTGTAAATGCTTATTATTCTTTACTCTCGTTACTTGCCTTTCCCTGCGGCTTAGCACCCGCGGCCACAGGAAACACGATTTCCGGAGAAAATAATCTGATGAATTGAGAATCGCCTCTTTTTTTTTTGGTTGATTAAAAAGTAGCACTTAGCGGTGGTGATAAATTCAATCGGATAAGGACCGCCAGAAATTTACAAACATATAAACGATTTGTCTCTTTATCACATAAATAAGTAAGGTATCATCATTTCCTGGGCTTCAATATTGTAAAACATACTCCATAGTTTGAACTATTAAAGTGCACGGCATTTCATCCATGAAACCGCAGACATAAATATTACTAGATAACGCAAGTCCCTCCTTATGTATGAAAACCAAGCGTGGCACTTTTTCACAAACAATTTAAAAACAAATTTACTTACCAATGAAAGAAAACATTTCCAATGCCTCGGCCGGTTTTTTCTATACATTCTTTACAACTCAATATAGCATAAAAAGTAATTTTGCTGGCTTTCGTTGGATTTCAAATGAAAAGCTCAGACCTCAGATTAGGATCATTGATCGTAACTTAGCTCCATTTTTTGGCACGCGAAGAACATACAATCGCGTCATCTAGTTAAATTTATGTCTGTGCATGCAACGAAGAGTTGTGAATTGTTGTGATTTTACGAATATCGTTCACAGTATAATGTTTTGGATAAGAGTGTAATATTCGTCTCACATCCACCAATAGTTATTTCGCAGATTAACTGTTTTGTCTAACAATCTGATTTTGTTTACATTAGTGCCCATTAAACTAAACTTTGATTAAACTCGACTATAGCAGCAGTCAGTGTGAAGTGGACATATTCATAATTTTAAAGCATAGGATTGCGAATGTTTACATAATTAAACGATGTATTATATGACTCTTGCATATGAGGACCATAAATGGAGATGATGATATAGCACATGCTTGGTATATCGAAATGCCAGCACGTATCTATGGTAGGACAATGTTGTCACTAAGTACATACTCATACGTAATGGATATATAATAATTGCTGGAATAATTATAAAAATAATTGCTAAAATGGATATATAATAATCTGCCACCAAATAAATAACGTATATTTATTTGGTGGCAGAGCTTTAAGTTACTGAGAAAATGAGAGATACTAATATCTTAGTTAGAATAAGGAAGAAGGATTGTGCTATGTGTAATCCTTTCGGTCACGGTGGCCAATTTTAGTGCAGATTAGCTATTGACGCGAGAGATATTAAATTGTAGAGGTGTGTCCGCAAACACAGGTGCACTCTTTGTTGCCTCACTCTTAAAGTCCGATGGAACGGCACGAGTAGTGAAGAGCAAAATGTGCAGTTAATTTCTTGGATTGATTTATACTTGAATTATTCAACACAATTTTTTGCGTAATGGTCCTTGAGCCCTCGCATACTCTCAGCACCTTAACTTAATTTTGAGCAATTTGTAAGTAGGTACTTACATGGTGTGACCTTCAACACCATAGCCATTGTCATACTAAACTTTTAGCAGGTCTCTTGGCAAAGCATTCACGCTATTGCATCAATAAGGTAAGCAGAGTCCAAAGCGGTTACACGATCAACTAATCTAATGGGCAATCTTGAAGGATGTTCCCATACTGTGATGAAATGAAACAAAAAATGGCCACTCTTGCGATACACCAGCGTTTACTTCAATTACTTTAAAATTAAGTTGTTCAGCTACCAATTGCTTCGGTATTTGTTCAAATTGACCGTTTTGTGCTGACTTGTGGTGAAATAATGATGTGATTAGTGATTAATCAAGTTTGCTTTTTACTATATTATGTTCGATTGGGTTTGTTACTTGGTATGTAACCTTATCTATATTGTTCTTGTTTAAATAGACTGGAAGCGAAAGTGATGCCGGAAGGGTTTTGAATGAATATCCTGTGATTGACTGGGTTTAAAAATAAAGTCAATTTAGAAGGTGTTTATATCAGTGAACTTTGTGAAAGATATGAAGAAGAATAGGACTAAGGAAAGATAAATGCGCAAGAGAGGGATCAGATAACCATAATTCTTGAAGATAATATGATTCCTTTTTTTATCCAGCGTTTTATCAGGCGAGAAGAAGGGAACAAAATATCATATTCGAACATTCCAGTTAATCAACCTTCCTGATGGCTTGACGCGATTCGATTTATATTAGTGATGATGCAACGGAAGCGGCATAAGGGAAGCAGAAACAGAAACAGATGTAAGAAGAAAATCTTTGGCGTACGGAAATGGTTTTTTTATTTTTTATTTTATAGATAGGCTCGCGCTTGACCACTATCTCATCTGATGGTAAGCGATGATGTGGATGGATGATGGATGCAAAAGCGGAAGAGTAAATACTATGAAAATAATTAAAGTATTTTATTTAAATAAATCAATATTCAAAATTAAATGAAGATAAATTATATATTAAAGACTAGTTTTGCCGCTTTTTAACCGACTTCGCAAAAAGGAGGAGGTTATCATCAATACGGCAGTATTTTTTTATTTTTATGTTTGTTACCTCAGAACTTTTTATTGGGTGAACCGATTTTGATGATTCTTTTTTTAATTGAAAGCTGGTGCTAGTCATGTGGTCCCATTTATTCTTCATCCAGATCTGATGAAGAACTTCGGAGAAATATATCAGAACTCTTCAATAAATGACGGCAAATCACTCGGGATAGATCCAATCGCATGTCTGTGTATTTTTTACACCATTTCATAACATAACATCACACTGGTACGCTCTAAAGCGGTACGCAGGTGTGAACAGTTCACCCTGGTATACTATCATTGCTTCGGTTTTGTTTAAGTTTCATGTAATTGGGTTAATCTATTCTAGCTTCACTGTGGGCACTATACACGTCGGTACCTAGCCTTTAGAACTGGTTCATTATGTACCACAACTAAAAAGTGAAAAATAAAAATCTGTGGTCGGTGTTTCTGTTTTCGTTTCTTCGTTTCTTGACACCGACTTCCGAAATTGAAGTTATTTTTTACTTTGTAGTGTTTTGTTTGGAAGTCGGTTGTAATTTTTGTAAAAAAGTTTTTTAAAACTTGCGCAAGCAGAAGCAGAGGTCTGTTGCATCACTAATTAATATCACACCGATAAGCGAATTTTACTAAGCGAAATTATAAGTTCACATGGACGAAATGCGATGGATATCGCTTCGCACATGAGTTTTTTTTTTTTTTTTTTTTTTTTAAATAGGCTCGCGCTTGACCACTATCTCACCTGATGGTAAGCGATGATGTGGTCGACGGTGAAGCACGCTTGCCTAGAAGTAACCTATTCACTCTTGACTTAAAGACCCCTAGATTGTAGCTATCGGGAAACACAGACTCCGGCAGGGAATTCCACTACTCCGGCAGGGAATTCCACTACTCCGGCAGGGAATTCCACTACTCCGGCAGGGAATTCCACTATTCCGGCAGGGAATTCCACTCCTTAGTTTATTTTCTTAGAAGATACGTGCGTATAATCGAACGACGATATAATTATCTCGAATATCGTCGTCTGATTGCTAATCACAGCAAATTGGTCGTAACAATCCATACAACCATGATATTACCGATTCCATGGATCAATTCACACCCTTGAAGTCGTAGTCATGTTTGTTATTTCCAAGCTAATGAGGCAGTAACCTTAATAAGTGGTTTGTCAAACACAATACTTACCATAAATCCGTGTACCATTGTGCTAAACTTAATACTTACAGATACAAACTATATCCATATTTCAAATCGGAATTATCCATTTTTCTAAGTGAGTGACGTGTTGCCTTGACCGGGAATCGAACCGCGTTGCAGTGCCATTGTTTGAACAGGACGTGAGGCAGATTTATTTGTTTTATCTCCTGACGAGGCTAATAAGGTACAAGGTGAAATTGAAGTCATCAGTTAAAGATCTATTTACAGGTTTCTATTGTATTTGCCTAAAAAATTTTTTTCATTATTCAAATTAATAATTTTCATACATACTCACGCCTTTTTTCCATAGAGGTAGACAGAAACTATAGAACTACAGAGCAGTGGTGGCCCAGTGGTAACAGCCCTGACTTACGTGTCGTAGGTCGCTAGTTCGAATCAAGGCAGGCTCTTTACTTTGTGTTATCACCACTGTTCTCAAAGCGGCCAAGGAAAACATCGTAAAGAAACCGGCATGTCCTAGAATCAAAAATTCGAACCGCACTGGGCTCGCGTGGTGGATTAAGGCCCGTTACCTCTCTCACAGAGAGGTTGTCTTTGTCCCAGCAGTGGGAACATTATAAGGCTGATGATGATGATGATGATGACAGAACAACATCTGCTTCCATCCTTACATTCTCCTTTTACTTCATTAACGTTCATAAATCTAGTCCAACTGCTAGAGTAGGTATTCATTCTGGCTATGAGTACTGCTAGTAATAAGTTTCTAAGAGTGGTTAGGTTATTGAGTCCGGTGGGTTGTAAGTACTCTAACCCAGTCAGATGCTTTGCTTTCTTCCGCCTGCCCTTATCCCATATTACTTGGGGACGGCGCAACACGTTTTCTTCTTCTATACCTTCTTTGCCCCCATCACAATATCACTGACTCCTTTTTCTTTCATATCACTCCTCACATAATCCATCCATCTTTTCTTTGATCTTACCCTCTCTCTCCATCCATCCACATTTACATTAATAACTCTTTTAGTAAAATGCGTTTCATCCCTCCACATCAGATGACCATACCAGGACAAACGGTTTCCTTTTAACTTTTCTGTCACTGGCGCCACTTTCAAACTTCCTCTAATATATTCATTTCTCACTCCATTCTCGTCACACCGCACATCCAACTCAACATTCTCGTCTCATCTCTCTACATGAAATTTCTTTTCATCTTCTTTATCTTTTAATCTTTTTCGCAGCCCAACATTCTGATCTATACAGTATGACAAGTCTAATCACGGACTTGTAGAGTTTCACCCTTAACTTGAGGATCGCAAGTTATTCCAGCCTGTGATATCTATAAATCCGCAATTGTTCGCATCGTTGCGATTGTCATAGCAACAGGAACGTTATAGGCTGATTGTGTTTACTTTTTCACAAAAGTTAGTTTTGAGGTGACTTTTAAACCGAGTCAAAAGAACGATTAAGTTCTCGTGTGAAAAGATCCTGAGATATGAATCATTCTTCTTTAAACAGAATTGCGCTCATGAATTTGTGATTAATTTTTGAGAACCAAATGTTCATAAATGTCAGAATTATTCATTGTTAAGAATTCGCGAAATTCAGACAGAGGTATTTATTAGTTAGGTTTGTATGAGTACAGATAATGTAATACATAAGATTCCACTAGGCAAAGGCCAGGTGCGTCGTACTCATAACAAGGGTGCGTGTGAAGCAAAAGGAATATGTAAGGATTGTAACAGGAAGCTCCATGGGAAATAGGAGTGGGTGTACCTATATATGTAAGAATCAACTTCTTTAAACCTTTGTTAATTTAAAAAGTTATAATAGGCGTTTTTCATTTCAGTTGTCAACTTCTTGAAACTAGCCAAGGCAATGAAAACTTGCAGTTAACTATTTGCAGCTTTGGAGCAGCATGGCGCTTTGGTTAGTATTATCTTCTTTGTTAATAAATTCAGTAATGGAACAAAAGTCGGATGCTTTGGACATCGCTTGTTAATCAGCTGCCAGTCAGGGTCACCTGATGAACCAATAAAGTAGGGTGACCATAATACTTAGATGCTTTTGTATTTGTTTGAATTGTTTTTATTAGTGCTGAAATTTATATTAAAATGGTGGCTACCGCGTTTGAATTTTCCGTTAGGGGCGCTGGTGTAGACTGAGGTCTTCAAAATGTCAAATTTCATAGTTTTCTAGCTTATAGCGCGAGTTTAATTACAATGTTTTGAATATTGTCCAAATAAGGCAGATTAAGATAGGTACGGTATTTACCAAAGTAAGTTTCGGAAAATGTAATCGTCCTTTTTTTTCGAAATACTGCGGCATTCTCCATTTTATATTTAATCGCACTTTTGCATCATTAGAATAAATTTTAACTGAAACTTTGCTTCCGTGCTCGTTATAACAATGATTAAGAGCGAAATTTGTGGAAAACAATATATCACAGGAATTTAACGCGATGTTTTCTTTTGTTTATTTCACCCGACGTTTCGGCCGTGTTGCAACGACCGTGGTCTCGGGTAGACTGGTGTTTCGCTGTACTGGCTCCGTTGGGGCAGAAAATTCTTTTTCTACCCTCGCATTTCTACTACACTACACTGACCGTGTCCTTATTCTGAAAGTTCGCCGACTGCACAAAACGAGGTAATGTTTTTTGATACAATGGATTCCACGCCGCGGATAATTTGTAACCGTCATCCCGATTGAATGTTTTGTGTTTGCCTGCTTATATCCAGCAATGAACTAGGACTACAGAATTATGATGAATCTCGTGTCTCTTTCAAGAGGTCTATACAGTTCGTGTCAAATAATTTTCCGGTCTACATTTAATAAAAGAAACAGCAACGCGTCATTCTTTGAGTATCAGAAAGTCTGGTTTCGAAGCGGCAAACTTATGTGATCGCGAAACGTACATAAAATCATCATCATCATCATTCATTATCATTTCTGTCGATAGACGTCCACTTCTGGACACAGGCCTTCCCCAAGCGTCGCCGGATTGACCGGTACCGTGCGTCTCGTGTCTATCTATTGGGCGGCCTTCCAACGTAGCGTCTCCCGGTACGCTGTCGCTACTCCAGAAACCCTAACGGCCATCCATTTTGCAAGCAAAGTGCCCTGCCCACTGCCACTTAAATTTGGCAATTCTTCGGACTATATCGGTAACCTTGTTTCTCTTGCTGATGTCTTCATTTCTGATTCGATCACGCAAGGAATCTCCGAGCATAGCCATCATCCCATCATAGACGTGTGTCATCACTGGAAACACACACTGCTCATAGACTTTCGTCTTACATAAAATGGCCAGGATATAGTGTAAAAATAAAGGTTAAGGTAAAGCCATTGAACTATTATTAGCCGGGAAGTCACAGAACCTTGGATTATCAACAATTTGTTAATAAAAGCGTAAACACCGCTCCTTCGAACTGATAACGGTTATTGTGTGAACTTTACACCGCGCACAAGACACAAGAAGACATTAAAAAATAATATTGTTGGTAATCATAAGTCCGACCTCATTGTTGTAAGGTCGGAGGTGTGAAAGACGCAGGTATTTATATCGTCTCACATTACATTGTTCACATTGAAACTTGAATTTTTTGTTTAAGAAAAAATTAAAGCGGCTTTTTTAAATCGTTATGAGGCTTGGTATTGAAAAATATGGCCCTTTTATTGCCTTTAATCTGCTTACCTTTTCAAGAGGATCTGCCTGCGTTCACCAGTCTGTGATGTCTGCAGCATTAGTCCCCTACTTTAACTTTAGATATTCGCTTTAGAAATATTTGTATTAACCTATTCAGCATGGTTTAGTTTGAGTAATTGTAAAATTGATTCTCTTATTAACATTTGATTGCTCATCATCCGGTCATTTGATTTATTTCGTTACAATACCAATAACTGACACTTGTTTCATCTCATATTTTTTTCTATTCTGAACGAATACCACTCTTTAAAAAAAATAATTTAATGTGCGAACGAATACTAACAGCTTGAATTTGGTACAGTCAGCTCAGTCTAACTTAATAAAAATGTTCTGTATATACGTCGGCATCTATACTAATATTATAAATGTGAATGTAAGTTTGTTTGTTACGCTTTCACGCAAAAACTACTGAACCGATCATCATGAAACTTTGTACATATATTCTTGGAGGTATTAGAAGTAACATAGGATACTTTCTATTTAAAAAAAATGGCTTCGCTGCGAGCGAAGCAGCGGGTAAAAGCTAGTAATTAATATAGTTATCAAGCTTAAGGGCCTTCCACCGCTTTAGTGCCGCAAAACAGTTACTCTCTAAAGTAACGGCTGGGTTAAAAGGTTTGAAAAAATATATATTTAATAATGATTCAAGTACATTATTTTTGAAACAAGGTTTTTTCGTGTTACTATTAGTTTTGCTTTAAAAAAATAATTAACAACACGATGTTTTTTCGCAACTTTTGAATACTCCACCAAAACGACTTAGATGTTTAAAATATTTTCACACAGAAAAATTGATGGTTGAAATTTATCCATAACTGAAATAGAGTATGCAAATCAAATAACATTTTGCAAATAAAACTGTTCAAAAGGAGGTTCAATATTGATATTTTGGCATCGAGCGGGCGTGCGGCCAGTACTGCTTTTACATTGGGGCGTACATATCGCCTTAATATACACCAATGGTTCTTGGTGTTTTATATTCATGAATATTAGCACATTCAATTGCTGTAATAAAAAACTTAAAGATCTCGTCACGACAACAGACTTGCTTGACTGTGTAGGTGATGAATGACTGATACAAAAGTTGATTTTCTGTAATATTTTACAATTGTTAGAATATAAGTTATTTGTTTTTGTGGAAAATGTACCTAACGTAGTTATTATTAGATACTCGTAGGTAGACGTAAATAATTACGTACCTATCGAATAATAACTATGTCAGGTAAATAAATTAAGTTATGATTTTTCGAGATGTTTTGTAATTTTTAGATCATAATTAGGTAAATTGTTCTTGTTTTGATGTTTTTGCAAAACAATATTATGCAGGCACAAGGAGGAACTAAAATTATAATAAAGATGATTATTATTCATATTTTATTATTGAACTAAACCTTTGCTAACTAAATTTGTATTTTTTTGGATTTAACGGTTTTTTTTTTCAATTAATGGTCTTACAATTACATACAAAGCATTTTTACTGAACTTGTTATGGTATTAGTTTAAACAGTTATATGCTTTTAGATCCGTTCGGAAGATAAAATAAATATGAGTTAAAACAAATACCAGAGTGGTATTATTTGTTGGTATTAGAACGGAATAAATCGGTCATTTCTTGGTCATCTGGTTGCTGACTTATGTAAATAATGCTAGCAGCGTGCATAGTATGCATTAATCCAAAATCAAAATAATTACAGTTTAAAAGTCAGAAGTCAGAATGCGCTACAGAAGCTGTCACTCACGTGTTTGTCTGTCTGTCTGTCCGTCGTCTGTCACACAGATTTAATAGCCAAATGGATGGAGCTACAGTTTCCAAATATTCACAGTATAGGCATCTTATTGACCCAAAGCCATACAAACTGTCAAAAAATACTTTGAAATGTTTTTAAGGGGTGTCCCATACAGATAAAGAGGGGTGCGTAAAAAAAAAATGTTTTGTTTTAAAAAATATTGGAAAGCAAAAGAATGAGAATGAGAATTTTTTGACTTCCCATTGACCTATGGATTTCCAATTTGGTGATAATGTTTATTATTACGTATATTTTACTAATAAATATCAACTTAGTCAACATTTGCTACGGAACCTTAAATCTGCGAAGTCCCATGCACATGCTCACGCACTTGGCTGGTTTTTTCTTCCGCTTACTAACTGCGAATACTTGAACTTTACTTTAAACTAGGTCGTACTACAGATTCTGTGCATTTTTTCCCTCAAAGGTCAAACGCGTGGAGCGCCTAGTGTTATTGTCAATGACTTGCGCAAGAGTTTAATTGTTCCATTATTTCGGATTCGGGTGGCCTCAAATTCGTTGCGGATGTTAGGAAACAGACCGTTCGTCCGTTTGTTTCTTGGGAGATCCGTGTCCTGATAGCTTGGACACCCTAGTTACGCCACCGCCCTTTGTTAGGGAAACGTGAAATTTAATTAGTGATGCGCGTTTTTTTTATTATTTATTGATATTTTCTTAGTGCAATGTTTATTCGGAATAATATAGTGTGAAAGAGGTTAATCGAAGTGAAGGTCTATTGAAATTGTGATGTTGATGTAGTCTGTGGTCAGTGAACTAATTGAAATAGAATATATTGTCTGAGATAGAGCAAACAGTGCCACATTCTACAAAATCATAGCTTGTGATACGATAGTTAAATGTGTGTTTGTAATATTAGGCAAACATAATTTAAAAATAATATATGTCAAAAAATGCGAGAATGTGCTCATTGGGCTCAAAAATCATCGCGTTGAATGGCAATGCAGTTAGAGCAAAAATACGCACCGTTAGGATAAATAGGTACTTATCCATGATTGTCCATGCTAACCTTATATTACCTTTCGATATACACATAAGCAGTGAGTTCCTGACTGACCACAGAGCATCAAAACGGGTCTAAGGGTGCTCTTCTCCAGAGATGTGCGAGGAACTCGTGGCTAAATAATTACAGCCGCACGGGTCGATCTTCATAGTTAAGCAACTCAAAAAAACATAAATTCCAAGCTCGCAATTAGTGCCATCTAATTTTGTTCAAACTGCGTAATACTTTGTTAGGTATGTCTACAATTGAAATAGCAGTATTTAAATACAATATGGACGAGTCTCAAATTCCCACGTGAGCAAAAAAATATGAAAAACCCCATTCTTAATGAAAATGGACACAATTATTTACAGTGAAATAGACATCCTGTTTCAACCATTTTAATACGAACATAGGTATTAAAAATATTTGTTGGCTTCTTTACGCAGGTATTTGATTGGACACGGGTTCTAATTAAGTTGGCATTTTAGTCTGTTTGTCACAACGAAATAAAGATTATTAGGTTTCTTATTTTTAATTTTCCTGAAGATTTTTGTTTTCTCAATTAACTTTTTTTGTTCGCCTGAACGGTCTCTTCTGGCCAAAGGCATCCCCCATTATTTCCATTTCTCTCTGTGTTAGCCTTGTCATAAACATCTGTGAGTGTATTCTTTGGCAGAATGAACGCAATATCATGTTGGATAATGTACAGGCTGCATCTGGCGTTGTTTACTATACGATAGAAATTAGAACAAATTTCCGTGCGTTCAAGCGTTTTAGCCATACCTATTATTGGAATCAAATATAACAACTCGCAATGTTAGGACCCATTAACAATAAAGATAATTTTTATCCGTGGTGTTAGGCAACTGGGTTTAACCCAGTTGTTTGTGCCTATTGACCTTGTTTGTTCTGTCTCCTGCTTCATATGGAGGGAAGTGGAAATTTGTATTTTTCCTATTACTCCGTTATTCTTTTTCTGATTAATTTCGTAGCGAGATCCAAGACATTTAAATTCATTATCCGGACTTTCGTCGAGCTTCATTGCCTCGGCGCTTTTCTGGTGGTCACCACTGTTGATTCTGGCTTTCAGGAGTTGCAGTGGTTGGGAATAGTGCGGTGGGATTGTCCCAATTAAAAAAAAAACAGCGCATTAGTACCTAAATATTTCAAAACAATCAATCAACCTCTCAACCAATCATCAGGGCAAACCCATTATACACTTGATTTTTTTATTTTTGCCCTGTTACTATTAAATGGTGTAGATAAATAAATAATTATGCACCAAATATCGTTTTGCTTAATTTATGAAACAAGTCTCACTAAGCATCACATTACATAACCAAAGTGCACCAAATCAATAAAAGGCATCGCTCTAAACCACACCCACAATTCTGAATCACCTCATCTCGTACCCCGAGGCACCATCGATAAGAATCAATGATAAGCGCTGTAGTATTATATTATCTGTGGTGCTGTCAATTGTGTGAATACGTCAAATTGATTTCTATTCTTGAAACTATCAAGATTGCAGACTGATTGGTATGTGCTGGTATGTGAGTGGTCTACGGACAGCTGGGTAGATTTACTGATGAAGTATAGATTTAAATTTCGTGTAGGCTGACATCGATAGGTACCAGTGGCAGTCGGTAATGCAGCACGGTATTTTGAGGTAATTTGTATTACAGAATTTAGGGTATATTAATATTATAAAGAGGTATTAATGGTAATATGTTAAGTACTTCACTTCACAAATTTGGTAAAGATCTGATGAAGAACTTTTTTTATTTTTTTGACTTTGGACCACACTAGAATTTTTCTTCCTGTATCGTGGGTTTACAAACATAAAAACTCACATACACAAACACCCAGAGCCGGAACAATTATCTGTAGGTCATACAAATATTTGTTCCGTGCGGGAATCGAACCCGCGACACGCAGCGCAGCAGTCAATCGCTCAACCACTACGCCAACTGTGCGCCTCTTGTCATCTATGTCTATTTCCTAACGTTGCAGTGGATAATATGGCTCCTCTAAAATTACATCATAATTATCATCGAAAAATGACGGACATCTCAATATTTAATTAATATTAATCTCAGAAGAACTCTTGCGTTAACTAACACAACAAACAATACTCCTTTGTTTATTAACTCAAAAATCAAATTAGATGCAACGATGCATATAAAAAGTTTGCACACAAACAAAAAATATGAATAGACAAAGAAATGGATTTATTAAACAAACAGTTTTGTGAGTGATTGTACAACTCCAGTATTTGATCAAGCTCTTGATGGCTTTGCTTAGAGTTGGCCTATTTTCGCAATGATGTATTGAAAGTTGTCGATCTATTGTATTTTGATGAAGTTTTGATGCAGCTTCGTGCGTACGCGCCGTTCTTTACGCACGAGTGTGTAAAATGCAAGGTCTGAAGCTTATTGCTATTACAGTTGATTTGTCAGTTTGCATTTGTTTCGTTGAAGTTATCGTGATGAAATCAGTTTTGGGAAAAGCTTGCTGTGAGAATAAATTGGATGATTGAGTAATTGCGGTGATAGAAGGAATTGTTTAGCAGTCGCCAGATTTTTTTAATAATCATCAATAAGCTAAATCTATGGTGCACATAACGTTTCAAAGGTCTTACGTGAATTTTTCATTAAAGTAAAATCGTGTATTTTCCAGGCATGAAAAGTAGGTTATGGAATTCAACAACAATTACCTTCCTGTCAGTAAAGGAATTTTGGCAGTAAGATCAGTAACTGCATCCAGATATTACCGCCTACAAATAAATATTTTTGCCTCGATAAGTTAATAAAAAAAATGAAACAATCCGACTATTGTTTAGTTTTTAGTATTAACATCTATGTTTGTTGTCCTGTCTATATATATGGCGAGGCAAAAATATTTCTTTGTAGGCGGTAATATCTGGATGGAGTTTAAAAAGCGAACTAAAACGGAGTAAACTAAAATGATTTTTTTCTTGTTTACTTCGTTTTAGTTACAGTCGGATTGTTTGATTTTTGAATTAACTTTTTTGATTCAATGAAGGTACATTCATAAGTACCATCTTTATCATAAGCTGTCGGGTTGCTTAGTTTTTTTTTATTTAATTTGTTATCGGTGTTGTTTATTAGTTATTACTTAGTTATGAATCGTTTAATGTTTATTATTTTTCAACTCTACACACTATGTCTACATCTCTTTTTTTTTCATCTTTCTTTCGCAGGTATGCTGGAAGAGATTTCTATAGAAATAAGCATCACCTATGTACCTATTTTTCTGCATACCTTCACGAATGGGTTGGGAAGAAAAAAATAATGATAAAAAAAATATGGTCCCCACAATATGGCGCCCAAAAGCAGCAATTTTTCTATTTTCCAATTTTAGTGTAGTCAGTGACTCTGGCAAGGTTAAAACGAATCGATTGACGTAAGAATCATCAAAATAGGCCAAAATGTTTGATCTCTAGAACGCCACATAGGAACAAACATACATACATACATAGACTAATAAACACATTCCCCATATTCGGCAGTCTGGTAAAAATTGATTTGATAACTAGCTGTGGAAGGCTCCATCCATACTTCATAACCTGAGGCAAACAAAATAAGAATCGGTGCCAACCGAGATCTCGCCATCAACATTCAATTACATGAACCCATTACCTGCTAAAGACGATATCAAGCTTGGTCTTTGTAATGTCGCAATCTAATTGACAAGTTAAACAATCGTCGATAGCGAAACGCTAGCCGCTGCCGCGTGGGTACCGTCACTACTTGCGACTACGGATGTAACGGAGATATTTTAGCGAAGACGGAGGCCTGCAGAGCTTGACGTACGCGGAGGTCCGGAGGAAAAATGAAGAGTAAAAAGATTTACTAACATTTTTAGGGCATATATAAGGGCATCACTATATTTCACAAAAAGCAGTTTTACGGCTTTGTCGCCTTTTAGGTCATTTCTTAGAGTATCATTTAAAAAACCGGTTCTACTAAAGAGTTTGCTCGCTTGGTTTCGAGTTGTAGCTTTTAGCGATAAGACTGCTACACCCTATTAAGTCTAAAGATTCTAATTTTAATTTGAATAAAGAATATTCTGTCTATTTATATATCCATCTCCACAACGTTAAAGGATCTTTACTTCGATAGAGAGTTCATTTTCTTCAATTCAAAATTGTTTAATCGTTGAAGTTTGCATGCTTTAATTTTAAGCAAAACATGTATGATCTCATATGTTATAATAACATCTATGTATACCAAGTTTTACGCAAATAAATGATCATATCTTATCCTATCATATAAACCTCTCGACTTAAACCTAGCAGAGGCGAATGCGGAGTTACGATATTTTGCCGAAGTTCGGCACTAGCGTTGACGATGGTAAAGTTCTGTTACAACCATAGAAATCTATGGTTACAACCCTACTTGTGACTATTACATCTTGATCATCACGGAAGGACCATAAAGGGAGATGCGACATATTATGCCACTGTTGCCACGCATTCTAGGTTAAAGATGATGAGCAGGTAATATGTTTTGTTAGGTAGCGACATGACTTTAGAATTGGGATTATTGGTGGTCAATTATATTATATGATTGGTTTTCTTGGTAAAAGTAAGGCAACAAGGAAGAGGAATTGAAGAAAACATCGGTTATTCTGTTTTCAAAAACAAGAAAAAAATAACATAGCCATCCTTAATCCGAATCAAAACCTTATTAAAATGGTCTAAAACATTTTATTGTTTTATCTTTTTTGGTTGCGAAAAGGAAATATTAGTAGTAACTTGTTTTTAAATTAGTACCTCACGCTCAGTTGTAGCGCTTGTGACCACTATACCAACCAGGCAGTGTGAATCATATATTCTATCTCAATAATAATTTCATTCGTAAGGATTTATTAAGTGATTTGACTGGAGTGTCTAATTCAGTTGAAAAATAGAAGAGCCCTGGTTGAGTTTGCAAGAATCCGCTTGCGAGACGCGCAGGACCCGTCGATGTGGCGAAAGTTGGGCAAGGCATATGTTCACCAGTGAACTTTTGGCTAAGATGATGATGTATAGAAAAGCGTAATCTGCCTGCCCTTATCCAATGTTACTTGAGCTCGGCGCAACAAGTTTTCTTCTTCCATACCGTCCTGTCCCCTATCACGCTATCACTGACTCCCTTTTATTTCATATTCTTTCTCACACAGTCCATCCATATTTTCTTTAACCTTTTTCTCCCTTTCCATCCATCCACAATTCACAAAAGTAACTCTTTCAGTAACGTGCGTCTCATCCCTCCTCATAACATGACCACACCAGGACAAACGGTTTCCTTTCAACTTTTCTGTCACTCACGCCACTTTCAAACTTCCTCTAATATACACATTTTTCACTTTATTCATTCTCGTCACTCCGCACATCCATCTCAACATTCTCATCTCTGTTATATGGAATCTCTTTTCTTCCATCTTTTTCACAGCCCAACATTCTGATCCATACAGGTCTAATCGCGAACTTGTAGATTTATGAAATAAATGATAAATAGAAATGCAATAAGCTAAAATGGAACTCTTTAGTAAAATACACGCACCCATCTTTTTAATCATCGAATGTAATCAATAACTTAAATGTTACACACAGTGTAACACTGATGAAACTCTAATTGATTTAGTTCAGCCACTTTTACCACTCATAAGATACGCATCGGACCAGTGACCGCTTAATTGATGGCATTACTGTTATGTCTTAATATAAGATATTGTATAATCAATTTAATGTTATGCGTGTTCAAATGCGTTAGTCGAGGATTGCATTGTCTACTGACGGTGTTACTTGTAATATGTTTATTTAAGAGTTTAACGGTAATTGTTATTGCAATGAGGTATTTTAAATTTATATTAAGTATACGTGTAGACGTTTTTGCGTGGCAAGAGTAGTCCTTGCTCTTTCCCGAATAGCTGTTCATAGTCTGAGCAATAAACTATACTTACACTTTGTTAATGAGTTAACAAAGTCCAAATCTATATATATAAATGGCAAAAGTGATTGACTGATGTATCAACGCACAGGCAATACCGTCAGGGCTAGAAACTTAAAATTTCACACACGTATTCCTCTTATGACATAGGCATCCACTAAGGAAGGATTTTTCAAAATTCTAACCCCAAGGATATGAAATAGGAGATAAAAATAAATAATATTATAAAGAGGTAAAGGTTGTAGGGGGTAATCTCTGGATCTACTGAAACGATTTAAATGAAATTTGGCATGGAGATAGTTTGAGACCTTGCGAATGATATAGGGTATTTGTATTTCCTTGGGATAATAAAACACTTTTTACGCGGGCGAAGCCGCGGGCAGTAGCTACTTTTATTATATAAAGTGTGGCGTCAGCGATTGTCCTAAAATCACTTTGAAAATGCTCGAAAGGAAACCGATCCGAAGTGCAAAAATTTTCGCTCGCTTCGCACGCTCTTGCATCTAAAAGACTATACACATCAAAGTTAGCGCCAGCTAGCTTCGGAAAGTTGCAAGCAACTGATCTAGCGAAAGAGCGTCCGGTACCAGCTATTCAATCAATCATGGACACCTCGCTCACCCTCCCACTGGTTTAATCTGGCACTATCTTTCAATCAATAAATCAACTTTTCTTATTGTTGTGCCCTCTCCAGAAATTTATCCTGGATCCGCCCCTGCGTATGGGATTGACAACATCATGATCAAATTGTCACGCCTACATTTTCGCGACGCTGATAGAATGGCCTTCGTCTAATGCTAGAGAGGATAGATGTCGATTCAGGAAGGATTTATGTATTTCCTGTATTACCATTTTGGATATTAAGAATGTCAAGAAATATACGCGTGTCAATGACCTTTATTGCCATGCTAGAATGAAACATCTTCTTTCCTTAAACCAGAATTATGAAGAAAAATCCGACTCCATTTTGTTTGTATGTTCTATTTTCAAAACTGACATTTTAAATCAAGACATCATTATTTCCAAGGGCAGTTTGCGAAATACTTTTCTACTGAAGTGTCCTCAAGTCATTCTGTACAGTCGGTGACAGTGACACTCTTGACATTCTTATCTAGGGATAACAAGATAAACTGATATTCTCACGAAGCTCGTTGAAGCATTTTTCTATAATTGGTGCGTGGGCGATATAGTGGTAGAAATGTCAAATTGTGATATAGATTTGACAAGAAGAGCACTTGGTCACTTTGCACAAGTAAATTGGGGGATAGGATTGTAAAACTGCTATGGATGATATGATGAAATATTTACAGCTTACTGGCTTCTGCTCGCGGCTTTGCCTGCATGAAAAGTGTTTTATTATTCCAAGAAAATTTACTACCAGACTGAAAATTATATATTATGTCCTAATACAAGTTATAGTCTATCCATGACCCAAGTTACAACAAAATCCATTCAGCAGTTTACACGTGACTGACGCATTTTGTAATAGGCACTAGAACAAAAACATGTCGAATTGAGAACCTCCTATTTTTTTTCGAACGATCAAAACCTGGTGTTTCTGATGATTCAACATAATGGCTAATAGATTTCAAGGAATTTGTTCTGATTCGCCACACCGCAGTAGTTAGCGAACTTCAAGTCATTAGTAGCTGGAAATTCCTGAGGTTTTCATGTTGTTGTTGATATAAGTTATTAAGTGAGTCAGAACTAAATGTAATTTAAGTAAAAACCACAACTAGTAAAAAATCAAAAGCAGCTTGACGTTTTTAAAACTTGAAGCTGTTTTTGCTACTTTTAATCTATTTACAAAACAATCTTTAGACAAAGTTTTATTGTTTATTATTTTCAGACCAAGCTCAACTTAATAACAAAGAGATTTTAAAGAAATTCAAAGATAAGGAGCATGGCATTTTTTAATAAATTCAAATATTCTAGTGGTTGAGGTTTGAAGATTCTTTGCAGATTGAGGATTCTGTCGCTATAACTACTTAAAACGGGCGAAACGAAAAATAACTACAGGAAAATAAAGTAAATAGGATAAAAATTAAAAAAGAAGAAGAAGAAAGCAGTTTCTCTGTATGAAAAAAAAATATACTACTGGTGTCTCCATTTCAAAAATAGTAAGATGACCATTCAAATTAATATGTTTTTAATCAAATAAAAAAAAAAAAATCAGAGGTGGTTCTCAATTCGAATGAATGATTTTTTTATTTGTGGTCATTACCACATTTCATAGACGGTATCACATACAGCTGCAAAAACCCTGGTTTTTCTGATCCAAAGATTAAACCAGCATCCAAATAAGGTTAGATGACTTAAAAATATCATGTTAACTAACCATATAGTTACCGTATAATTATGGTCTTCTTAAAAACGTAGCAATGTTTAGAATCACTTTATTAATTGCGAATGAATCAAACCATTAAGTTATTTCCTCGAACTCCTACGCATCTCCATAAAGCGATGTTGTAGGCCTTTTACTGGAACGATTTCCATGTTTGACAATGTCTAGTTTTTTGTATATTTTCATTTATGACGTGGTGTCGCCTACAAATAGAGCGAAAATGTAATGAGGCATTTAAGAACTAATGATGATCAATGAACTAGGGGCATGGATAGCGTGGGCATGGGCCGTGGTGGCCCAGTGGTCACGGCCGCAGGCAGGCGCTATACTTTGTGTAAAATATTTTATTACCACTGCTTTCAAAACGGTGAAGGAAAACATCGTTACATCAACATGTCCTAGAACCAAAAATTCGAACACATGTGACATTCACCAACCCGCACTGAGCCCACGTGATGGATTGGATGCGGACCATTCCCTCTCTCAGAGAGAGGAGGTCTGTGTCCCAGCAGTGGGAAAATTAAAAACGCTGATGATGATGATGGATAGCGAACCAACGGCATGCGTGCTGGTGGTGGCACGTAACCAGATAATTTGGGCACGCCAAATTAGGTATCCACTACCAGATGACTTCAGAAGCCTGATTGCGCAAGCGAATTTGGCAAGGCACAGGGTTTGACCGCCATCAATCGGCCAATCACATTGCGAGATGAAAGACACGATGTGGATTGCCGTCTATGTGATTGGTCGATTGATGGCGGTCAAACCCTGTGCCTTGCCGAATTCTCTTGCGCAATTAGGCTGCAGTTCAGGTTGCATTAAAATTAAAGTAGCTAACAAACTAAAGTATGAGCCTCCTTTCTATGAAATATAAAGCATCTAATTTGCAATAGTAGAAATCACATTTTTTTTCTATTATATCACTGGGTTACGATTCTTTAATGACCCGCTATCGCCACAATATTAACATTAAAAAAAAAATGGCACGATTACCAATTAAGTTTCATCCCTAAACTAGGTTATATTGGATATATACTTTAACTTCTTACAATTTATTACAATTTCGCTCTACGAACTACACTATTGAGAACACCAGAGTTAGTTTACCTGTGAACAATAGTAATAAATATCTTTTTTTAGGACACCCAATGTTAGTTGATTTTGAATTGAAACTTTCGGAATAGTGGATTTGCGACAGATGCAGTCAATGACAACGCTGATGCTGAAAAAGATCTAGACATCATGAATGACACACGTTGCAATCCTAACCCCTATCTTTTCTAGAACACTATTAACAATCTTGTAACCTAAGTGTTACAACTGTCTTCTGTCAATCACATTAACAGATATTGTTCCAGTTGATGAATAGAATTGTATCAGAGAAGCGCCAAGTGATACCTGTCACTTGTAGAGCACGATCGTGATATTTGATCTTAACAAATTAATGCCGAACGCGATTTCGACACGTTGAGCTTTGTTCACATTGATGAAAAGAGTATTAAAACAAAAGCCGATCGGTGTCTTCCCACGCTGCAGTTCTTTATAAGTACATTAAAGGTTGTTAACGATACTTAAATTAGTCATATGACTGTGACGAGATTGATATTTGTTATCGTCTGGAATTTGATTCATTCTTATTCTTCAACTATAACTGGTTAAAACATTTAAGCATAGAAAAATATCTATGCATTAAAGGCAGGTAGACAAATAAGTAATTGTAAAAGGTGGTTTGCCTAAAAATAACCTATTCATTCTGACTTAAAGACCCCTAGGTTGCAGCTATCGGGAAACACATTCCACTCCTTAGCTGTATGCATAATAAAAATATACCAAAAGCTTTTAGTCATATGGGTGAAATGTACCGATGGCGCATCGACGATGAAACGGGCTAGGCGGAATTTGGTTATGCAATATCACCGCACCCTCCCCGAAATGTACCCGATAAAAAACCGATAAGCTGGCAACTCGGCGTCCATATTCAAGATTCTGGAGCTTTGATCGACCAATACATAAAAAACCAATACATAAATGAGATTCTTGGCCCGCTTTTTGATCGATAGTAGTGCAGCACCCTGGTACTTAACAGATCCGTCCCAGAGATGAGAACAGTACTCCATGCATGATTGAACTTGAGCTTGATACATGTTGAGCAGCTGTTCTGGCGTGAAATACTTTCTTCATTTTTTGTTAGCAGGCTGGGCTTCTAATTATTTCAAAACATAGTCCGATAATAATTAACAGCTGCTCATTAGGTTAACACTCCTTCGATCGCTTGATCAAAGTAACCATTTGATTTTGGCCTAGCGTTTTCAGTCGCCTTCTTCTCCTACATCGAATTTGTCAATGACATCGTCTGTTATCATATCAATAACATTATTTACCACAAAGCAATGATCTTTCATCTGCGATCAACCGCTGAATAGGATCCGTCAATAACCCAAATTCGCGTAACAATAAGTGTCTGAACTGTCCAGACAACAAAAGCTTTCCATTTGTTCATTGTTTAGTAACCCAGTAAGCTCAGATTTACAACAATTACACAACTTGATCTAAATATTGTGTATTGAGAATTAAAGTGATAATATCTTTGGCTATCTGTGGTCCATCGATTACCATACCGGGATCGAGATGATTATCGAGTATTGTATCGAATCGAGTAACATCGATTATGAATATGTTGAAGATTAGCGCCGTGATTGTTTGTGGGTAATGAATTGAGTTCTGTATTGTAACATCTGTATCTTCACTTTTGCATCGTGAGTACAGAGAATTTTCGTTTTGCTTGACTGTCAAAGTTTCCAGTGTTATTTATTTGATAGTCTGAAAAATTAAGTCAATAATTTATTCAGTCATCATATGCGTAGCCTTCTTCCAACTAAGTTGAGGTGGGCTTTGAAAACCACCTCAACCCCAATCGAATTTTGCTATTATTCAGTATTTTACATGGACCATCTGCTTATCCGAACTCCACAAGCCAGTTGCTGGGCAGACTGCCAACCAAGGGCATCTTGTTCACTTAGTTGGACTGCCTGTAAGAACTGTCAAAGATCTTCTAGAAGGATAGCAGGGATCAGTGCTTCCCCGGGCAACAAGATGTTTTGTTATTTTACTAATATTCCAAGCGTAAAGAAAAACAGATGCTATATCGACCCCAAATAAATAAGGTTATGGGCAGGAGGATAACTGATGATTTAAAGATCTAAATAAGTTAATTGCTTACCGGTACATACCTACATACTTTTAAAGAAATTGTAGCCCTGAGACAAGCCAGATAAGTATCGATTGTTCGTATGATAAGGAAATTAATGATATATGAAATCGCTTGGAGGTTATGTTGCTCTGAATTACTTATCTTTACATTCTATTGTGATTTTAGGTTGATTAGTACCCTGGGAGCCTTCAACACTATTTCAACTTTGCTTACAAGATTTTATCGCCGATGACGATGATTAATGACTACCTATAGCTTAACAAGAAAAACTGCATTAATTGTATTTTGACCCAGACAAGCCTTTCTTTTTCTTTTTTTTAAACTCCACGGTGTCCTCCGATAACGGGAAAACGGGAACGCGTTTTCACTCGCTTTGTCACCGGACCCTTCTCTAGAGTGTATCCCCATCACCGGCGCACTAGAACACAATTCACGCCGTGACCACCCCAGGGACCAAACCAGCACATGGGCGCCAGACGAACCCGTGTATGGAACCCTTGGTCCCCCTGTGGTCAGTGGCCCCGCCACCTACTACTTATTGGCCGCTATGTCGTCGGCTCAATCGGCAAAAGCCCTGACGAGCGGCCCCTCCTTGGGTTCCTCTTCGCTTCACCGTGCCACGGCTACTGAGTCACCTCGACAATATGGGAACCCACCGGAGGGCCAGACAAGCCTGATAGTTCATCAATATATCTATCAAAATAATGTTATATAAATATGCAAAAGGTAGGTAAGCGACCTCCATAGCAAAATCGAACCTGTATGAAATTCTCTCCCGAGATCGACTTGCCTTAGTGTGGTCTGGATCTTATAGCCAATAATACTTATTGGATTTCCAGCAATAATCCCGTCTCAATCCATAAATCGAATATTAATGCTCTGTTACATCAGCAGCAATTGCCTCAAATTAATCGAATCTCCGTATGTTACATACGTGATCCATTCATACACGTTCTCAAACAAATTGAACTGGATTCTAAGAACAAATCATTTTAGGTAATGCAATTTATCTCGATTAGATTTGCATCGAGATAATCGGTTCGTCAACTGGTATTTTATCGTTAATTCAGATTCTATGAAGGGGAATGCGATGCTCTGCTTTTGAGTGATTGTTCTACGTTTCGAATTGAATTGCTTTATATTGCTTAATGTGAAGCTTTAGCTTACTTTCAGTATTCATACTAAGCGGTTTATTTCATAGTTATAGTCTTGATACAAGCTAGCTTCGTCATTATTAAAAGTATATCCCTATTGAATTTACATAATTTAATCATATCTTTAAGAACTAAGGCTATTAGGTTTTTAGCAGTTTTCCTGTATCAGTTTTTTTATGTTCGTCATATTTTGCGCCAATAAACCCTTTTTCGTCTTCATTCTTTCAATGGTCGATTTCTTTATTGGAGTTTACCACTGACTCGAAAAAAAGAAGAAGAGTGGGTGACTCTAGGCTAAAACCATGATGATTATTAAGTGCACTTTTTATTCATCAGCATCTTGGCCTGAAATCACCCATTGTTAGATATATCTGTCTTTTCACCATTGTCTACAATTTTGTTCATCTAGTCCTTACTACTTTGTGATTAATGTATTTTATTAACCCGAGTGACACAAGAACCGTTTAATTAAAATCAACAATACTCATAAATAACAACTCATTTGTCTTAATTAACCTTTACAAGTTGCGTTATGATCATCTACGTAGCTTTTAAGAAGCAGATTTGCTTTTATCCCATACCCAAGCATTACCTTCAGTTGGTAACCTATTAACTTCATAAATTAATGATCCGTTAATTGGTTTTTTTATGTCTTGATGGCCCTTTGTGGTTGAGGTTTTACCTCGCACGAAGCTGTGGGTTCAAATCTGAGCTTGTAAAATGTGACTGTTGCATGTACTTTCTTTTTTGAAAAACATTGCTTTACATTAGGATTTTCTCCTGTATCGTGGGTGCGTTTACAGACATAGGGTGGCACAAAAGTCATCAACCTATCGGAAGATGCTATAGTTTTTGCAAATGGTAGCAAATATGAATTCTGCTCTGACATTTGTAAAGTATACAGATAAAGTAAACAGATACAAAATATAGCTGGTGACTGGCTGAATCGCGACCGCGAGGAAGACAACTTTTCATCGAAAATCATCATGAGCAATGAGGGCCCTTTCCTTCTCTGTTGATTTGGAAATAAGCAAAATTATCGCTTCTGGGGCACCAGAATCCGCGTATAACCTACGAAGAGTCATTACACCCGCTCAAAGTTACTGCATGGTGTACTGTTTAAGCTGGAGGCGTCATCGGGCCGCCAAACGAATACTGTGATCGGCGAGCTCTACAGAGCCATGCTCAACGACTTTCTCGTTTCTTAAAGGGATGAGTTGAGACTGGAGAACACGTGGTTCCAACAGGATAGAACAACGGTGTGGACTTCACGAGCCACAACCGAAATTTTGAGTGCTGCATTACTCCAACTTATTGCAAGTTGGAGTAATGCAGCACTCAAAATTGCTGCGGCTGTCGGTTTTATTGAAGTCACGAGTCTATGTCAAGACTCGGACTCTTGAAGCCCTAAAAGATAATATCCGCTGGAAGTACTGGCAAGAGTGATGAAAACATTGGGCCCAAATGTTTATCAATAATCTGGCGGCGGCCACTAAGCCGATGTAATTTTCTTGACTGGATGGAAAAAAATTGACAGCAAACAAACATAATCCAAAAGATAAACCAAAGTTTTTCATTCATAAAAAAAAATACAGCCAAAGAACATCCGGTGATAACTTTTGCGCCACACTGTAATAAACACACATGTACAAACAGGGATGTTACAGTCGGAACAACTATCTATAGGTTATACAAATATATTATGTTCCGTGCGGGAATCAAACTCGCGACACGCAGGACAGCAGTCAATCGCTCAACCACTGTACCATCTGTAAAGTAAGTCTGTATGCGTAAGAGTATCTTAGACATCACTGGCATCAATGAAAGAAAATATCATGGACCTTTAGTAAATATAAATATGAAATAGCCAACCCACCTTGAGCTCGCGTGCTAATAAATGGTCGAGCCTTCAATATGAGAAGAGGTATTTACAACTCATTGGTCTAAACCACTACTGCTAATCATGAGGTCAGCCCAGAGTCTGGAATAGTGCCCGGTTGATGGCAGTAGGCTCATATCCTATAAAACGGGACTTAAATTCAACTAGCCAAAAGCGGGACTACTTTAGGTACGCCTCCACCTTACCCTGACCGGAGAATACAGCGAGTTGTTATATCTATTAGGATTTGATAGAATTTAGTTCACTACACGCCCTATTGGTGATAGGTAAGTCAAGGATGGCGTACGTTCTCTTACGCAACCGATGCGCAGGCGCAAACTCTACATAGCTTATTTAGTTAGGATTACAAATAGTTTTGGTTGAAACGTACTTGAGTATAAAAAGGTTAGGGATCGGTTTTTACTTTCATTAATTTAAAAATGTTTATTTAAGATTGTGACCAGTATCTTTTTTATAAGTTCAAGCTGCAATCAGTGATATAATTTTCATAATAGGATTAGGATTTAAAAAAGTAAAAACAAAACAACAATTTTACCACTTTATTTTACTACGAGTATATTAAACTAGCTGTGCCCGCGGCATCGTTCCCGTCAACTGCCTTCCCTACCCTGCCTACCCTGCCCTGTCTAGAATCAACCTAGAAAAAACCCACTATCACTTTTTTTCTAGGTTCATTCTTCCGCGGAGAATCTTAACACCGCCATCGCGCCATTCAGAAAATGACATCAAATGCACAACGCCATTTATCGATTATGGAGTTCAAATGTCCAAATATCTGAATTGTGTGTGTGTTGCGATATTTTACTTCTTGAATTATTTAAATTCATAATAGTCTCATGGCAATCGGTTCACTCTATCAAAAGATTTACTTTTCATAGAGTGAACCGATTGCGATGAGACAAAGTTACGCACAATTTTTATTTTTTAGGTTTCATTTGGGTTTTGTACCTTTTTTGTGATCCATGCACTACTAAACAGAAGAAAATTTCAAAAATGCTGGCTATGGGTTCTTGTGGTTGTCCTTTAACATCCTGGCTATTTCGTTTGAAAATATTTCCGATGTGCAAAAACGATTTTTCTATAGGTATTGATATTGATTGTAAATTCTGGAACATCTATAAGTCTCTTGACTTTTGCTGTGATGAAGGGTAAAAAGGTATGAAAAGATGAAAGTGTTGTCCAGTCATCGGAAAGTCTGACAAATCTTCGACGACATTGAAAAAAAATCATGAAGGAATTGTTAAACATTTAACTATAAATTCGTGTATTTTTTTAAATTTTCTTACTTAGGTACTGTGCAAAATATTAACAATTCCCATTGATGCGTACCTAGTTTTCCTCCAATAAAGGCAATCAAGCTGACCGGCCACCACGCCACCAGCCAGTACAACTGTCATTATAATTATCGCGATCTGCCCTTGACACCTGACAACTAGTTTGCATATAATTGATTTGACGTGGCTCTACCCGTGATTGCCGTCTTTAGACTGGCTTCATTGAGATGACAGTTTGAGAATAGATTTTGGAGTACAACAATTTAATGTTCATTCTAAATTATTGTTAATAATTAAATAGATATTTGGAATTCCGATTTGAATGGGTTGCTAGTTGAAGTTGTAATCTTTAATGATTTAATTAGAATTATTCTGGCCAACGTGACTTCCAAGAAGAAGATGTTGTATTTAAACAAACTTCTGCCAGCGGCTTCGCCCGCGTTAAAAGTGTTTTGTTATCTCAGGGGAACGTTATACCGACATGAAAGGTATCCTATGTGTTAATCCAAGTTATGAACTATTTGAGTGAAAATTTTCATCATGCGTACCGCTAAGGAATGGAATTCCCTGAAGGGGTCTGTGTTTCCTGATAGCTACAACCTCGGGTTTTTTTAAATCAAGAGTGAATAGGTTACTCCTAGACAAGCATGTTACACCGTCGACCACATCATCGCTTACCATCAGTAGAGATAGTGGTCAAGCGCGAGCATATCAATAACAAAATAAAACCGGCCATGTGCGAGTCGGACTCGCGCACGAAGGGTTCCGTACTCATACCCAAAAAACGGCAAAAAAATCACGTTTTTTGTATGGGAGCCCCACTTAAATATTTATTTTATACTGTTTTTATTATTTTTTATAGCGGCAACAGAAAAACATCATCTGTGAAAAGTTTCTACTGTCTATCTATCACGGTTTATGAGATACAGCCTGGTGACAGACAGACAGACAGACGGATCGTGGAGTCTCAGTAATAGGGTCCCGTTTTTATCCTTTGGGTACGGAACCCTAAAAAACATCCAAATCCGTTATGCCTTTTTTGCGTGATTGAAACACAACATACAAACTTTCACATTTATAATATTATAGTAGATTTACCTGGAATTGTAACTAGGAATACACTGAAGACTGACAATGTTAATTCTTATGGCACAGTCGATCTTTACTTGAAAGCACTTAATATGAAAAATAATAATGACAGTTAAATAACAGTTAGGTACATAAACAAATGCCATTATTAATAATTATAATGAATAACTGTCCAGCTGCACTTGCACACAGCATCCGGAAAACATAATAATTGTCACAATGATGCCTGAAGAATGCTCATAACATCAGTCATTTGTAGATCCGTGAGAAAAACTTACAAAGAATCATAAAATCTTATCATTTTGTCATGATCTAATTCTGAATCATAGTTGCGAAATGTCAAATAAAAAGAAGTCAAGTAAAATGAAGCCAAGTTAAGATTTGAACATTCTGTGGGTGTCGGAAAATGCGACAATTTTATCAAACTCATATCATTTATTTTGATACAAATCATTTTTGTTGACCACTATCTCGCCTGATGAAGCACGCTTGTCTATAAGAAACCTATTCACTCGTGACATAAAGACCCCAAGGTTGTAGCATTTACTTCAAATGAATCATTTACAGTTAATTTTGAATTGTCAATCAGTCAGTAAGTCCAAAAGATGAAGTTAGTTGCACATTCGCAAGCGTACTTAGATAGCTTTCTACGGAGAAGGCCGTGCAAGAGACGGTTTGTTCAGAAAATAGATAACATAGCATTCTACAATTTTGTAAAAGGCCAACTTAAAATGGGTTAAAATCACCTGCGACAACTGGGGAATTTTGACCGAACCGAGACTGACACAAATTTAACTGCTAGAACTAGAGGAAGCGCCAAATGAATGAAAGAGCCAATGTTGAAATGCATCAACAAAAGCCAATAATTTCAATATCATTCAAAATACTCACACATTGCACACATGACATTGCAGTAGCAAATACAGTAATTATAAAGATGGCAGCCTGATATGACTTTCCTCAATCTTACTCTCATACAAAGGTGACCAAAAGGCATCTAAAAATATGGAATTATAAAAAAGTTTATCAATAATAAACAAAGTTTTATTCCTATACTAAACTTTTTGTTGTCTAATTCGTCCGACTTGCCCGCAGTAAGAATACGATACGCGTCATAAAGTTTTATATGGATAGGTGCTCTTTACTTTAATGAGTTGTATGGACGTCTTGGAATAATATTTTTCAGTAGGTATTGTATTTTTTAGCTTCGTTTTTTCTTCCTAAAATTTAATTGTATTTACCTATGGCTTCTTTTCTTGTCTCCTTGCTCTGACTTGGGACCTCTTAAGCTTTCTATTTTTCTTTGAGTTTCATAAGGGTCACTATTTCATCGTAACTTAAATTGAGCAGAGAGCTCTCAATTTTTACTTTCTGCCTTTCCCCAAGGCATAGCTTGTTGTTGTTGTCCTGTACGCTAAGGATTTAGGTTCCTAGTTTTGATCTTTTGCCAGGTCCAGCAGTGGACTGAATCTTTAGGACTTCTACTGATCGGTGCTCATCTTTCTCTCAGGCTACCTTCCTTGATTAATTTATTATGACATGTGATATCGCTATTCCTAGTTTGTTTGTTTCCATGTCTCCAGAAATCTGAACAAAAGTCATTCAAGGCGGGTATATCTAGCGTTTGGGTAGTGTGGGGTACACATCCGATCCTTTCCCTCCACTTAACCTTTTCTCTGCTTTTTATAGCTTCGTCTTCGCATCGCTCGTTAATTCAGTTAACCAGTCCAGTCAGGAAGTCAGAACAAGTGAATAATTAGCAAAATCCGTCGATTCAGAAAACGGTGGTAATAAGACCACATCGAATTCATAAATCGAGAACAGTATAGTACGTTCAAGGACGCAAGTCAGGCCGGGTAGGGGGGCATCACTAACTCGTGACCGGCGCGGCCAAATGTCAAATAGTCTCTCTTGAAACTGCGCTGGGAACGCTCGCGCAAATCGAGATACGAATATAATCGAAATTCGAACACGAAAATAATATCGACACTAATTCCTAACTTAAAAATAAAAAAAAATACCTGCCTGTGATAATAGTGCTGCAACAAAAAAAACATTCCACAAACTTTTTTATCAATTTTTCAGAATTTTATCGATTGTTTACAGTGCTGTTGACATTTGAATCTTTTAGATAATTACAAGGAAAGGTGAAGCCGAGTGAATGTGGCTTCATCGGCATTGTATCGATGTTTAAATAGTGGGAATTGTTTTTTGAAGACAATTGTTCTTTTGACAATTTCCTGTCATAATTAGTTTTGTATCGATTGTCTGTGAGTAATGTTAGTCTGAGTACTAGATAGTGTTGTGCATCATGGGTTGTTTACATTTGTTCTTGGTGTGTGTGGCGGTGTTCTGTTTGCTGTTTGCCGATGTCAACACGCAGGTGAGAGATAGTTTAGTAACTTTCGGAGGTTGGACGAGCATGTCATTTGATGCGTCGAGATTTTCCTATGTTACGACAAGATGATTTATCATGTATGATAATTTTCTCTATATAAAGTTACTTAAATTTAACTTGATTTAAGAGGTTATAAATACATAAAAAGTGGACACTAGAATACATATCTAGAATCCTATTAGTTATGTACTAAATAAAAATATGATTGAAAAAATGAGATGTCACATTACATAAAATTAAAGCATGTGAAGAGTTGCCGCTAGAAAAACTTTTAAAGGTCGGTTGAACTGCACTAAAAAAATGCGTATGTTTAGTTTTTTTAAGTGTTCTTTACATACCATGGCCGAAATCTGTAACTTTTATTATATTTTAGATGTATGTTATCGGCGATATTAACAAGCAGTTTTATATAGGATAAAAGAGAGATACAATTTATTTTTATAAGTTGTTTTATCTCTTCCTATTAAGACGTATGAGGATATTTTGATCCATTTCTCGGCATTCAACCTTGTTTTTTCTTATAAATATAATTTACTATTGTAAAAACAGTTTACATTACAATAATTAACTCCACAGTGCATACGTACTTACCTTTTATTGTTCACAATTAAACTTCAAGTTAAGTTATGCACATAAATTATAAATCTACTTCACTTCCAGATTTATATTTAAATATAAATTAAACATACTTTTATGAATATGTAAACATAAAAATGTACATTTGACAAACATTTATTAACGCAATTATGTTAATTGGGAAACTATTAATAATCCGCATTAATATTTATATTAAATGCATTTGCTTGTATAATCTAAGGAGATGACTTAAGAAAATGTATTATTAACTCGATTTCTGCCCGTGTTTTGTTCACATGGTTTCATTTTGTAGAATTCTACATCGTATGTCTTTTGTCAGGTCCTATACCTATGTTAAATTTCATCAAGATCGATTTAGCGGCTAAGGTGTGAAAATGTAAGTCGCGGATAAATTTGAAAAAGGTTTAGGTACCGCGGTCTTGGCTCAAGCAACTGAAGGAACACGGGTGGGATTTAGTCAGTTAAAGTCTGACACACCCTCCCGCTTCACCCAGAGCGGGAGAAATCATTGGATGACTAACCATACCAAAAATGCGTGAAAACGTAATAAACAAACAAACAGACAGACAGACAGAATTGCTTTCGCATTTAAAATATTAGCATGGATGTAATGGCGACAGACTTGAAATATGTCCTTACAAAGAAATAAGGGTGAATCTAATCAAAATTAGCCAACTAATTTGAGGTGGGTTTCCAGTCAACCCATACATAACCGAAAAAGGTGTAGGTGTACCTAAATTTCTTAGAACGACCATGAGCCATATGGTTTCCAGAAGCATAACATACAGTCATGTTAGGTAAATTTTAAAATAAAACAGGCAAATATCCAAAAACTTTGTAGTTGATAGTCAGAATTTCCTGGCTATTGAACAACCGTCCCACCGAATGCCTCAGAAAAATATACTCAAAGTTTTAGTAACTATTTTGTTTTTTGAATGAAACCCACCATATTTGCTACCATTAGTGTATTTCAAATCTATTTTGTATTATATTTCTAGTATAAATAAGTTAATGCGTTACCTTCGATCTTTATCGGTGGGTGTAAGTTCAAGATCTGCTATTAATTTCAATATTATCACTAACGTAATGTATGCGCAGGCCCACATAGATTATATCGCAATAACATACACAATTTATGATCCAAAACATTTTCCATACATAATGGCACGTATCTGCCTTAAAATTACCAGAAACTAAATTTATCCCTTAATTTTGTTCTTGTGCCAACAGAAAGAAAATGTCTACACACCTTTGTGCTTTTCTGTCGTTATATATTTTAACTAACTTCATTCTTTACATAGTGTTTTCTGTATCTTTTGATATGCACCAAAAATATCATGTTACTTTCCCTTACTGAAAGTCTACGTGGACAGCTTGAAGTTACTATTGTCACGGGGTCCCAGTGCAAACAAAGAAAATTTGGTTCAAATAGATGTCACTAGATGACGCGATATGCATCGATTCGTTATTGAATTGTGTGTAAAATTAACATTTTCTAGAGTTGATCATGAAAATTGCATATCCTTTTTTAATCAACTCTCCTAAGCAAGAAATTATTTAATATTGGGTTCCCAATTCACATTTCAAAGATTATTTGAACGGATCATTTAAAATTTATTGAGATGATGAGAAGATGGCGGGGTTTTAAATTTCTGACCCATGCCACTCGATATTTTGAATTAGTATTGTAACACATTTTGGTACAATGAAACTGTAAAACTTGCAAAAAAATACTATAAAACAAATCGTCACTATATTTAAAGAAAAATAGTCACGAACCGAGAAAACCCTTTTACTTACAAATCGCTACTAACACCATCTATAGCCGTGGAACGGAAACAAACTCGGTCGAAGTACTTATAAAAATAATCATCTTAAACAGACGAAAAACGCTAGTGACGCCGGCACGGTATCTTTTTTTAGGATGAGGCATTTGCATGCTAGTATTATATTATCTGTACTATTGTGAAAGTTTAACAAAAACGCCACACCATTTCAAGAAGTCACGAGTAGAAATCGTCACGTGATGAAAAACTCCATTTGAGTTCAAATTCAAACCTAGTCGGGCAAACCTACGAGTAAAAGGATAACAAACATATAACCGTAAACCAAAACGAATCACAATTTATATTCCAATATTTACTTCCTTTGTCACCATGCAACTTCTTCTCCTTCTTCGTGTTACTATGGCACGACATTGATTTATATCTTTTTGTCCATAAACTTTGCACTTCCACGGCATCGTCGGTGGCAGCGCAGGGGTCACTATGGTTGCATATTTTTGGGCACAGAGGGCACGATAAAGAATACAATGCAACATAAGCAAAAAAGAAAAGAATAGATTTAAATAGTAAAGACTGCTGTCCGAATGTTTGCTCATACGTACCCGAAGATAGCCGACCGCGTTGCGAGTTCGCTTTGGTCTAGTATGATCTATGTATGACCAAATTATGGAGTTAGGAAAATGCGAGTCCCAGCTTTTCCTTACTATACAACTTATAAAAGAAAATGCAGTTCCATCCCCTAGAAATGTTACCAAAAAGCCACGATATCACTCCCCATACAAAAGACATCAACGCGGCACACCATACATCCTACCTACCAACATTGTATGAGTGTACTAGCAACCTACAATAACCTGCTACCAACCTACTGCGCACCGGAACGGAACCATTGCCACAAAGGTTAACGACACCTCCGCTTACCTCTGTTATATTAATATGAATAATGTATTGTTTGTCAGTTAATCTGAGGCTTTAGTTTAACGAGATGATATGAGGTTGTATGTGACTGACTGTCCATGTTGACTAAAATGGTGACTGATGTGATGATTTTAAGAGTGCAACAGAGATGATTAAGGTATTTAGCTGTGCCACTATGTTAGGTGACATTGACCTTCATTTGTTTATAATCTGCCTTGTTTTTTACATGTGGGTAAGACGTAAGATTTTTTCAGTTTGTGTGTATCTGGGATAGCAGATTATGTTTTGGTTAAATTGGTGAAATTAACGTGACCCCGTGAAGGTCTTCTTACAGAAAACAAAAATATTTCCGTAAATTATCAACTCTTCTACAGTACAGAAAGATAAACCAAACATAAGTAATCAATACTTAACCAAATAATATAATATGTAATACACATACTAACATTTATATTTTTTTAATAATATGCTATTATCTCGCTCTGTTATAGATTTCTAACCAATCAGCAACGGCGCTTAGAGACCTTTTTCTATAAAAAGCAACAAATAAAAACAATATGAACAAGCATTTGTTCTACAACTTTTTACTGTGATATTCTTTATAATATCGATTATCACAAAGACTTGACATATGACATTACGTTGGTCTGGAGTATTGACACCGCGTCCTACTTAGATAACGTGGGTATCTGTGTTCAACAGTACATATTATTGTGACCTGTGATGAAATCTGTTTTTGTTGATTTTATTTTTGCCAATAAATCATAAATAATGTTATAATCTGTAGAAGCTGCAGTATCTCTACTACGACTTGTCAATTACATCATGATTCCGTTGTAAAAATGGCACAGTGTTATTTATGCTGTATAGCTCCATCACTTTCTCACAACGGAATTCAAAGGGTACGCTTCTGCCAGCGGCTTCGCGCGTGAAAGTCGAAAATTATCCTGAGGGAACATTCTCGGGATTAAAAGTATCCTCTGTACTATTCACCGTCACTATTTCCGCTGTACGGAACATTATACCGGGATAAAAAGCCTATGTGACTATAATCTATCACTGTTTCAAATTTCATCTAATCCGTTCTGGCGTGATTGAGTAACAAACATACATCCATCCATCCAAACTTTCACATTTAAAAGATTAGTAGTAAGTAAGAAGTAGGATTGGCAGGTATGTGGTATGGGGATGCAGATTCGATTATAAATAACTTTCACTGATTGAAACCCACGCCACAGATAATTTAATACTAGTATACCTACACCAACGCTAAGAGCTACTACTTATCCCCAAAAAAGTCTCCGGTTTCTGTAGGATAGCCCAAGGAATTCTCTGCGGGGCAAATCTAGTCTATACAACAAGTATATAAAGTAAAAGTCCTTCCAGGAATTTTGATGTACCATATATAAACAAAATCTCAGGGTAATAAAGGATGAAGAAAGAGTTGCTCTTTCTTCAGTAATTCGGAGTTTATCCTCTACTGAAATGGGCACTTTTGAACCAAAAAATAATTCGACTGTCTCGTTCGGTACATGAATTAATATTTTATGGTCCAAAATAACATAAAAAGATCGAAATAGATACTCATTATTACAGCCAAAGAGAAAACAGCGCTATGTTATAATATTGTGCAATGAAATGCACGTGATACTCTTCTGTTTCACATTTTTTACGGTTTATACATAAACAGATACATTCGTCTATTTTATTATATATTTATATATGATGTATAGCTTCGTGCGTTCTTGTTATTAGTACGAGTATTGTTAAGTGATAAATATTTATTTAATTACAACTCTCCACTTTGTTATTTTAATTTAACGCGGATATTATACTTTGAGAAGGTTATTAAATGTAATTAATTTTGAAATATATGATTTACTGATCATTATATTATTTATTATCACGTGGAGTACTGTGGTTTTTATTTCTAACTAAAGATTTTTAACCGTGAATAGTAAAATAAAGATCTAATAATTCAATTTGTGAATTAACAAAGATATAAATATGTTCTATGTATGTATGAAGCAATTTAACCCGAATTTAAGTCGGAAACGCTCCCAAAGGAATATATTCCCGAGATAAGGATATCCTTTGTCCTAATCTGGGACATGGTCTACCCGTGCGCCAAGTTTCATCAATTTGGATGAATTTTCGTTCAGCCGAAAAAATGTGAAAGGTAACAAAAATACAGACAGATTTATTTATTTAGGTAACCAACAGCGATACGTAAAAATATTTGACAAAATATGTGTATTACAGTTTTTATGGCTAATTATAGGTTTCCCTGTGGAACTGGGATATAATTATGTATACAACATGCGATACAATGTTAATTATACTTATTTAAGTTTAGATTAGATTACAATTTTGAAAAAGTAGAAAGTAAAATGTTTAATATTTACAATCCATTCAATTGTCTGCAGGTTCTATTCAACCCAGCCACCACTAGCACAAAATCATTCCCATTCAATTCAAGCACTTCAAGCTCATTGATCAAAGACTTATCTCATCATTGTTACCTGCGCGTGGGCATGCTACAGATTCATAGTGTCGTATGACGTCACAATCCGCCATGTTATAGAATCCTTTTACTTTCAGAACGTGATTTATATACCCACGATTGTTATCTAGATTTCTGAATAGACTCTAATGAAATCTATAGGTTGACTTTTGTAATAATTTTAATAGATTCGTCGCTTTAGTTTAGAAATATTGCAGGATTATTTGTAGTTCGTTATGTCCTATTCAAAGGATTGAATATATGTTAAGATTGTGTTGGTGTTGTTGCAATTATGTTTTACATATAGAGATATATTGTAAAGTTGGTACTTGAATGAACAGGTAGAGGTGTTTCATGTCTACTGTAGGTGTTTTTACTGCAGTCAACAGCACATCTGTGGTATAACTTAACTTCGATTGTTGCTGACAGTTTTCAATAGTCTTCTGACATGCTTTTGACTGTTTCTCGTTCTAGTACAAAAGGCATAGGTCCAGGCAACTGATTATAAATGAAGTAGATTTGACATACGGCTTTTACAAAGCAGCATTTTACAACTGTTGTAAATAAAGATAAATATAACCAGTGGCGTAGCGTGCCTTGGCGGGGCCCCGTATAAAAATTGTTTGGGGGGCCTTAAGAAGGGTAAAGATTTCTCACAAAAGATTTTTATTAATTTTTGCTTACGCACGTTGGGGGCCCCCGTGGCCCGGGGGCCTCGTATAATTGATACGGCAGATACGGCGGTAGCTACGCCCCTGATTATTTGCAGTGGCGTAGCGTGCCTTGGCGGGGCTCCGTATAAAATTGTTTGGGGGGCCTTAAGAAGGGTAAAGATTTCTCACAAAAGATTTTTATTAATTTTTGCTTACGCACGTTGGGGGCCCCCGTGGCCCGGGGGCCTCGTATAATTGATACGGCAGATACGGCGGTAGCTACGCCCCTGAATATAACACTGTCAAACAAAACAAAATACTAGAATACAAACCTACACATACCCGGTGACAGCTAATATCCTATTCCAAAATCAGTTAGTTAAACATATAAAAAATAGGTTTTCATACATGCCTTCTACGTCATAAACCACAACATTAGATATGAAAAAAGATTAGAAAGATACAAAAGCGATGAGATGACAACATATTTCTAAAATTAAGAAACAGGTTCTGCATGATAATGAACTTTTTAAGTCAAGGTTTGGTCAAGGTAAACCAGTATCATTTCTGCCCCCCTTTCGCTGTCACCAAACTATCTTTATTTTATTGATACACCTGTGGCTTGCTAAAAATTTATTTTCAAATTCTCGAACGAACTGGCGATTTGCAGGTGCGACATTAACACCTAACATTTAGTTAAAATTTTCATACCTACACAGCATAGATCTCATGAATCACCTCTATAACTGATGGATAAAAAGTGATTTTATAAATCTTCATTTTGCTTTTAACATTCTAATCCTAAAAAAATATTTTATTCCTGCGAAATATAGTACCCCGTGCTAAATATGGTATATATAAAAAAATACTACCGACTTCCAACCTAAAACGCTACGAAGTGAAAAATAACTTTCGTTTTCGAAGTCGGTGTCCATAACGAAAAAAAATGGTACCTACCAAAAACACCGACTTCTTAAAAAAAAGTTATTTTCACTTTATAGTGTTTTAGGTTGGAAGTCGGCAGTATTTTTTTATAAAAACCTGCCTCGTAAATCAACTATAAGCGAAAACCGTAACAAAATCCATGCGTGGTTTAGAAAAAGTTAGCGGAGAAACAAATAGAAGCGACTTGGTTTTATACTATTTAGTGATACACACGATGGCATATACTACATTTTATAATGTCCTGTATCTATTTAAGTGTATAATGACAGTATAGCACACAGGAAACAGACCATTCCAACAAAAGCCCGTCGCTCTTCCGCCTGCCATGTCACGCAACCGGAATGCCTGCAGGCACAAACTTAATTAGATAACGAAATTAACATTAACTGTACCGGTTTGCTGTCCTATAATCAGAGTGCCACTATCTGACAAAATCTTATTTTGAGTTTATCATCATCAGCCCATAGCGGTCCACTGCTGGACATAGGTCTCTCCAATAGCAAACCAGTATCTTCGATTTTCGGCAATTCTCATCCAGCTGCCACCAGTCACCTTGCGAAGATCATCGCTCGACCTAGCCTGAGGGCGTCCTAACTTACGCTAACCAGTTGGTGGCCTCAACTTAATTTTATCAAAAATAGGTTTGTAAACATAGAAATTTGAGGCTTTTTATTTTTTAATCTGGAATCTATTGACACTGCTAAGAGAGATCGATAGAGATTTTTTACCCGACTGCAAGGATAGGGTTATTTGCTGATTATACAGTTATTAAAAACTCAAAATCGGTCAAATGTCATATAGTTACACTCTTGCTATAGGAAGGTAACGGTATACAGTACATTACACTCACCGTGCAATAATATTCAGTTTAACTGTCTGTCCATTCATTTTATGATAGTTATTATAATCGCAAACGTGAAAGAAATCGTTTGCATAATGTGATCATCCTATCTCAGTTTCGTAATTATTTTCTGTTGAGAAAAAAGATCTAGAATTTGATCTAGATCTTCGAAATGTTGGGGTCATTGTACTTGAAGATATCTCGTGACTGGAGTTATGTAATTGATGTTAAAGAACTCTGCTTTAAGACCTCTATGGTAAAAAGTTCCGCTAGGATATTATAGGCCTCTATGGTAGACGTCCATCATATGTTGTTTAAGCAGAGATACCCCAAATGTATTGCCTCAAAACTTTCACCAAAAGTCCATCCAGGGTTAGCTGGGAAAAACTCTACTTTGAGTTAAGCCTTTGAACATAATTGCTACGATGACTGTATGATATACTGCTATGTACGAGTATATCAATAAATGATGTTGTGGAATAAATATAATAAATAATTAATCCTACTAATATATTATAAATGCGAAAGTCTGGATGGATAGATGATTGTTACTCAATGACTCCAGAACGCCTTAACCGAACTGGATAAAATTTGGCACAGCGATAGATTATAGTCTGGCACACAGGCTACTTGTTATCCTGGTATAGTGAACCTTTGGGATTATAAAACAATATAGACGCGGGCGAAGCCGCGGGCAGGAACTAGTACAAAATATAAAACATCCTACTGAAATAAGTACTAATCGAACAATTAAATCGAATCGACTGCATTAAGTCCGTCGAAACGGGAGACCACCCACTTCCACTAATGACTTGACAAACAAATGGAATTCCGTAGGCATATCACTAATCGATACATAGAAATACTCTTTATTCTAAAAGATAATGTGGAACCCGTTGACTGAAAACAAACAGAATCGCTTAGCCGAATATTGTCTAATGACACGCGTGGAGAACAACACGGACCATGTTGCACAATAATAATTACAAAATAAACGTTCGTCTCGCCAATTACTGACATTGTGCCAAACTATTGAGAACAATGGCCTTTTTGTGTTACAACATAGTGGAATTGATGACTTAATAGAAACGTGTCGCGTCTTTAGAACTTAGTTCTATCTTTTGGACGAGAGCTTGAATTGAACTTACAAATCAACTAGAAAGTGGACGATATATCTTGTTTTGTTGCTCAGTAAGAACTAGATTGTTGGGACCTATCTGCCAACATAATTATTTCTATTTTTAAACTCTGAATTTAATATTGGGAGTAGACACTGGATTCACGTAACACAGGTGTTTTACTTAGCGCAGGAGTCAGGGTCTCACTTTGACAAACACATTGTATACGTCAGTAAAAATATCTTATCTAAGAACACCTTTAATTAAAACTATGAGTACAAAGTGTTCGAAACCAATGTTTCGTCTTATTTCCATTGTTTGTTTTGTTTAACTTTCCATGTTATGTGAGCTAGCACGCAAAAAAGTATGCAAGATCTGAGAGAAACATTACTGATTCTAGAAAATATAAAATCCATACGACAATATCACTTTCCAAATCAGTTGATTTAAAATTATCTTCAACAAAGCTGACTTAGCAAGCATTAAATAACTTCTGTAGTAAGCTGTTAACCTCGTGGTAGGCGCCACTTCAACTTGTCTTATGAATTACTAGTGTTGTAGGCGTCACTAATGTCTTCGATACTTGATATTGACAACCTGACTCATAACCCGTGCCTACGCGTCCTTACAAAAATTGAAAGTTAATCTTTGATAGGTTTTAAGTCTCACGAATCTTCTAGTATAGATTATAGTTATATTTAATTGGTGAAAGTGGAACAAAGGTTACAATGCAAACAGTAGAATTGGAAATCATAATCCACCTATTTAAAGAAAATAAAGAAAGTGTTTATTTATTTATACTTCATGCACAAAGGTAGAATGGTGGAATTACAGTCTTACGCATTCTCTACCAGTCAACCAAGAGTGGTGAAGAGATAACAAGAACACAAAAAACGAAACAATAATAAGTTGCTTAAATAACACTATACATAATACAAAGTATGTCCTTCAGATTTGTCTTGTTAAATAATTTTGTTGGTAACGGATATGTAAAGTTTGGTAGATCATTTCATCATGACGAACCCGTAACAAGATATACACTTTTTCAAAATAAGTGTAGGTGTATAACATTATGATGAAATTGTATGACAATGTGCAGTTTCAGAGATGAAAATGCATCACAATATGATATGACATTACTTTTAATATTTAAATTATAGATTTGACGATGTCATGATTGTACTTTGCATAACTAGAAATCTTGTTCAAGTAATATGTCAACATGGCTGACAATTTTGTCAGCTTAAGGTATGGACAGAATGGTGTGACTCACAGACTCACTGGTTCGAACTATTATTTACATATTTGTACGCTAATGCTGTTTTAAAATTTGGCCATAACCAGATACCTACTATGACTAAGATTTTAGGGGAAGCATCACGATTTGTTAACTAACAAAGACTTCAACTTACTTTGGTCCAGCTGTTAATCGAAGACGAATTTCGATTAACAGCTGGACCAAAATGGAGAAGGGTCGCCCAAGATAGGCACCAGTGGAAATTGTTGGAATCGTTGCCAATAGGCACACCGAACTAAGAGACATTTTATAGTTTATTTTATATTTTTAACTATAGTGTAAGAAATTTATCTACTCGGAATAAAGGGCTTTTTATTATAATGACTTCCACTCGATCCAGAAAAATAGCAGCAGCTCCATGATATGTAGCTTTATTAATGATTCGATATTTATCTATCTATACTATTAATAGAAGGAACAGACGTAAAGACTAATGTTCCATTAAAGAAGTAACATTTATCGTATCTCATCTTAGATTCTTTCCTTCCTTACCTCATCATCATCATACTAGCCGAAAGACGTCCACTGTTGGACATAAGCCTCCCCCAAGCGTCACCACATTGACCGGTCCATCGGCGGTCCCGCCATCCTCACCAGGTCATCTGTTCACCTGGTGGGAGGCCTTCCAACACAGTTTCTTCCGGTTCGCGGGCGCCACTCCAGAATTTTACTGCCACTTAAAATTGGCAATTCTCCCGGTTAAGTCGGTATCCCTGGTTCTCTTGCAGATCTCTACATTTCTCATTCGATCAGGCTAGGCATAGCCATCTCCATTGCCCTTTGGGTGAGTGTAAACTTTCTGATGTGGCCCACTGTGAGTGACCACGTCTCAGAGCCGTTTGTCATAGGCTTCCTTACCTATATAAATATAATGCTAGTTTAGCTGAAATCGGTGAAGGATACGAAACGTTTGGGCCCTTTTGATTCATACAACTTAATTTTAAAAAGAAACTACGGAGTTTTCTGCACGTTCTTCTTCAACTCCATATCTTTCTGACTAAATAGCCGACTCTTTGAAAGTGCCTGTAAAAGGTTTAGTTAGAATGCATGTTTTGCGTTTCAATCTACAACTTGCTTCTAGGGAAGGGAGCCAGGTCTGAATACTGCCTTAGACATACTTTCAAGTAAAATTAACTAGGAAGCAACTCACCTTACGTAAGTAGGTAAGTTAACTGAATAACTTTAATGATCAAGAGACGATGGCTGTCTCGAAATATTGCTAAAACTAACTAAGAGCTCATTAGGTAAATGCCCATCTCAAAAGTTAAACGATAATCTCGTTAGAACCAATTATTAAAAATTTCGGTAATTATTTTACCATTTGTGAGACTAACAATTGATGAATAAACGCATTTTACCCAAATTTGAAAGCGTTGGTTAGCATATATAACCATTGATTGAGTTAGTTACGGATAAAAAAATGGGCCTTGGATAAGTACATTCAGATACTCAGTCCTTATTTTTAACAACCGACGCAAAAAAGATGGGCTGTTATAAGTTTGACGTGTCTGCGTGTGTGTCTGTCTGTGGCATTGTAGCTCCCGAATGGATGAACCGATTTTGATTTTGTTTGTTTTGTTTGAAAGGCAACTTTGTCAAGAGTGTTTTTACTATGATTGATTTAAATCGGTTGACCCGTTCAAAAGTTATCCGCATTTTACTCTTTGAATCTGGGTGATTTCGCAAGATATCATCTTATAATTACGTGTTTCGATAGATTGTTGATTGAAGCGTGTCTACTACTAGGAATATTATATGTAGTTTGAAAAGCATGTAAATAAAGCAATAAGAAATAAAATTGAAACAACCCCCGATTGCTTTCAAGAGGTTTTTGTACCAGGGGTTTTCTAATTTTTAAATTTAATTTTTAAGATAACTAGTGAATTGCGGGTGTACTGTTATTGCAACTCTGCCTAATCTGTCGGGAAATACATCCATATATGGATAGATACAACGCCACAAAGCATATCATAAGGCACTCGGCGGTGGGCGCCGACGACCAGCGAGTGCAGCAAGAACCTGGGTACGAGTTGGCGAGCAGCGAGAAGCGAGTTTGTTGTTCCGATAGTTTTACCGCTTGTGATATGTATCTTTAGTTCGTTTCTTCAGCGAGAAAATAGTCGATAAGTTAGCTAATCGCTTCGTCGCCGGCGGTGGAACAAGTGCTTAACTTTTATAAGACCTAACCGACCTACCAACTCTTCTTCAAATATTTTGTAACAAAGACCAGCCTCTAGTATTCTGGTAGTTAACCATAGAAACAGAAACAAAAAATAATTGAATTATCAGGAAAAAATGACAAAACAACTTGAACATAAAATATTTGATGTATGATTAATCTTGCGGTTTACGATTTATGTGGTTCTCTTCACTTCTTAGTGGTTTTTTTATAAATTCTCATTTTATTTAGTTTGACTCATTTCCAATTAATCTAGTCAATATTCTGAAAATACCATTTGGGTAATGTGGCCTGTTTAGTAAATTTTTCTATCCTTTTATATTAGTGTTTAAAAAGTCGTAGGCTTTATTAAAATCACCCATGGTATGTGATGTACCCTCCAGATTAGTCCTCTCCTATTATTACTGTTTCTTTTAAAAAAATTTCGAAAATTGTAGTTGGTAAATCATAGGGAATTATGTCTCGTGTAAAGGAATGTTCCGTATTCTGTGGCTTTGTCTAGCTGTGATGAAATAGGTTGGGTAAAGAGTTCGAAGCAAAACCATCATTGATTTTAAGTATACTCTTCATTTACAGACTCTGAAGAAGAAATTCTTCTGGTCTCCAATTGTCTGCTTTAAATAAATCCTAACTTAAATAGGTGGCGTGAATTATCAAACTACTTCTTACATCACAGAACCAGTAACAGCTAACTTTAGCACAATTCAAAGCCATAATTAAAATCCAGTCACCGAATTAAGACCGACACACTTGAGAGATTCGCAATTCGCACACGACAGCCACTCGATCCATTCAATTATTTTATTACACATGCTTGCAAGATGCAAGTGTCATAAGTGTGTGTATTGTGTAATGACGCGTCTGTTGCGTGTTACTGTGTCAGCTGTGTCGGTGACACTCTGACATTAAGGATGAGTGTCTGGTGAATTTTTGAAAAAGTTGTATGAGGTTGTGAAGATTTTGTGTTTTGAGTAAAGTTGTAATGTGGGCTTAAAAAAATACTGTAGTCTTTGTAGCTTTTCCGACAATCTTAATTACATAACGTTTATGTGTTTATTTATTAAAACTTCGTGCAACATAAAGTCAAAATAGTGGACTGGCAATATTTACTAGTCAAGGGTTGTGAAGAGATAACATGGTAGATTCATCAAAAAATATATTATGTATCAAGACCTACGGGATTATCCTAGTTATAGAGACACCGAGATCTCAAACGACTGAAGAAGGAAGATCATGGTAGCACTGCCAAGAAACCAACGCTCATTCGGAAAAAAATTATAAAACCGATATGGTCTCTATTATACCATTAGCCTGAAATCTTATTATGTTTTATCACAATATGTTAAGGCGTATACGTTCCCCAATGTTAAAGCAGTACTGGCCATGCGCCTGCTCGGAGCTAGAATTTCAATATTGGATCTCCTTTTGGACAGTTTTGTTTGCAGAATATTCTTTGATTTACTTAAGCTATTTCAGTTATGAAGAATTTCTAGCTCTCATTTTTTTCGAGTAATAATATTTTTAAACATCCAAGTCATTTTGGAGGAGTATCCAAAAGAAGCGAAAAATTTCGTGTTGTTAACTATATTTTTAAAGCAAAACTATAAGTTACATGAAAAATTCATGTTTGAATTATGTACAAATAATCTACATGAATCAATAATATTTTTTAACCTGTCCGTTATTAAGGAATATGCTTTAGAAAGTTTTACAGCACTAAAGCGGTGGAAGGCCCTTAACTGATTTTCTTCTTCTTCATCGTTCCCTCACTGTTGAGGATTGCGACCACATACAAATCGCGTCTCCAAGTTTTGCGGTCGCCTGCAGTGTGGATCGGTAAATGCTGTTTGAAGTGTTTTAACTGGCTCCTAATTGTAATTGGCAACACAACAACAGCAGCAATTTAATATTCATCCCCAATCAAAAAGTTACACAAAAAATAGGAAGTTTCATAACTTTTTAACTAGGGAACGGGCTCACCAATTAATTCATTATCCCCGCTTGTACGAGACGAATAACGATGTCAAAGAGTTTAACACAATAACTGTCGAGGTACCAGTTAGGACATACATATCAAACGTTGCATATATATGTAAGTAAGTACTAAAGGTTATCAAACGCTCTCGGTCGACCTTGTATGAAAAGGTTGTGGTTTTAATTTTTTTTTTTTTTTATGATAGAATAAACTGTATTTACTTACACAAGTTTATGGATACTTGTTGTTCAGTGACCTGTAACGCTAAAAGGTCAACTGTGGCTAACTTGTTCGATGTTACTGTCATTTTTAGTTGTCTCGTGGCTGCAATGCAGAATAGGTAATGAAGATAAGGTCTATAATATTTAAAGTCAGTCAGCAGAGTTTTTTGATGGGTTGACGTGGGTATGCTAGACATAGGTACCCAAGTATTCCGTGGCTTTAAGCCTTGTTAAGGAAAAGAGGGTTTTCTTCCCATCCCTATCCCGTGATTGTATTATATTTAGTTCCCGTGGCCCACCCTGCAGGTTCCGTTATTTTTTGGAGATAAAAAGTAGCGCTTGACACTCCGGAACAATGTAGCTTTCCAAAGGTGAAAGAATTTTTAAAGTCAGTGTATTAGTTTTTAAGTTTATCCATTACAAACAATCAAAATCTTTCCCCTTTATTATATTACTAGCTTCTGTCAGCGGCTTCGCCCGCGTGTATAGTGTTTTCTTATCCCAAGTGAACATTATATCAGGATAAAAAATAGCCTATGTGCTATACCAGACTATAATCTATCTTTGGGCCAAATTTATCCATATCCGTTCAGTCGTTCTAGCGTGATTGAGTGACAAACATGCATCCATTCATCCAAACTTTCGCATTTATAATATTAGTAAGATTATTATATAGTGTACAGTTGTGTAGATATTGGCGTAAAAAACGAAGACATGCCTTCTGATAAATTTATTGGCCTTTTGTTTACTAGCATTCGTTTTCTAGTGCATTTTAAAACACTTACTTCAATGCTCTGAATAGCAAATCATGAAAGCCCTTGGGCAGAATCCTCAATGGCAGATGTCCACCATAAGCTATGTTTCTGAAAAGGTAGCATTCCGATCCGAACAACACTCGACGGGCGGTCGCACGATTTTCCATTCATGGTAACAAATTACCTACATTCCGTCGATGATAGTAATCAATTATTTTACAAAGAGGTTTGTGACCGACTAGACAAAATGCAAGCCATGGACCATCTAAACTTCTGTTATACTATTAACGTTTTAAAGAGATGAGGCATTGTTGTTAACAATGCCTCACTTCAAAACTTGTACTAGGTGAACCGATTTTGATGATTCTTATTCGAAAGCTGGTGCTTCTCGTGTGGTCCCATTTAAAGTTGATCAAGATTGGATAAGGAAATTCGAAGATAACGGCAAATCTCTCTTGATTGCAGGCTGTAATCGCATGTCTGTTTATTATTTACACCATTTCATAACATAACATCATGCACGCTCTTAAGGGGTACGTGTGTATAGTTCACCCTGATACACTTTAATTTCACCGGTTGTGTTCAAAGTTCATGTTATTCTGGCATAACTGTGGGCATTATAGATATGTAACAACTAAAAAGTTAAAAAAATTAAGAAACAAAAACAAAAACAGCGACTTCCAAAATTGAAGTTATTTTTCATTTTGTAGTGTTTTTATTTGGAAGTTGGTTGTATTCTTTTGTTAAAAAAGTTTTGTTTGATTATACGTATGTTTGGAAGAGAAAATCTCTAAATTTCCTGATTTGATTACAAAATTTATATCACTAGGATAAAGCAACATTGCCACAGAGTGTTACAGGCTACTTAAACCAGGAATATTCACGGTAACCGTGGGATAGACCACGAGAATGAAACACCGGCACAAAAATGTTATTATAAAATTTTTATAAAACTTTTTTTTTAATAATGATAAAATGGAGCTAATAAATTTAATTTAAAGTTTATTTCTGTCTAGCTTACATTGGAAAACAACACTAACGATTACATTCACAAGGCTCACATTGCATAACATAATAACGGGTTCAGCATCAAATTGCGGGGATGCTGGCAGTGCTAGACCGGCACGACGCGAGCGAGTTGATAATGATACACAAACTTATGCAAATGTTGGCTCTCGGCGATCGTGATCTTGGAGAAGGTGCTTATTAGCACAGAGTTATGAATGGGTGGTCCTTGGATCCTTTATTGTTAAGCATAAAGTTAACAATAAAGGAGATGGTTTGAAGAATAAATGTCAAACAGTCAGTCAAGATAACTCTCACTCGCTCACTTTTGACTCAGATTAAATTAAAGGCTTCTATTAATAAAGCTAGGCATAGAGTGACAGACTAACTTTTGACTCAGTATTTTGTTCACTCTGTATAAAGTCCGCTTAGATCTGCTCCACTATCAGCTTTTTGTGTTCCACCTAGTTCTGCCTCATAGCAGCAGATATTCAAACATATGATGTTTGGGGTTCCTGTGACTCTGTCCTGCCCGTCAGGACATCTTTCTAGCAATATTATCTCTCACCCATAGATAGGAAAAGTAAAATGCAATTTGAAAACATTTCTATAGGTATCTGTGTAGAGATAGACTAGATTTTCAGTCACGATTTTTATTCACACGTAGAAGAACACACACACAACGCAGATATCTATAGAAACGTTTTGCAATTGCAGCGATCTATTTCTATCTAGACATTTCTTAACACTTCGACCCACCATTTCGGTCATTATTGCTTAATATAATAATAAGTTCAACCCTCAATTACACTTGTAACGTTAGATGGTCACAACTCTAAAAATTTGTTATGTTAGCTATAATGTTGAATGATGGAAATGCATGCAATGCAGTTCGTCGTGATCAGCACGAATTGTGGGCTGAGTTATAGATGCGTTTCATCTGGTAACGTGAGTGGAAAGAACGTTGATTTACATCAAGTGGAATATTAATGAATTTAGTTTGGCCCAGAATGATATTTACCTACATATGCTAGAGTTGGGGTTGCTTTGGATGTGTGGGCTTATGTTCAACCATATTTTATCTTTAACATCTTTTTATTCTTTCTTTTAATCATTCTTTGGTAAATTGGTAATGTTTTTGGATTCCGGTTTTATAATGTGGAGTAAGAGGACATAGTAAGGCAGAATACAAGCTTAGAATTTGTTTTTGGGCGTCGGATGCTATATTAGTACAGATATTGCATTGCTCTGCTGTCACACTGAGTGTATAGAGGAAGCTAGAAGGACTGCCTACGATTTGCTTGTGATATAGTTTCGCTTTGTCGCTGGTATTGCAAACGGTAACTTTGACAAATCGAAGATTTACCTCTATCTTCAATATATCAAAGTTACCGATGACACAGATAATATAATACTAGCATATAGATGTCTCATCCCATACAAAGAAACCGTGCCGACGTAACTAGCGTTTATCGTCTGATTATGCTGATTATTTTTATAAGTACTTTGATCGTGTTCGGTTCTGTTCCACGGCTATAGATGGTGTTAGCAGCGACTTGCAAGTAAAAGGATTTTCTCGGTTCGTGACTATTTTTTTCTTTAAATACAGTGACAATTTGTTTTATAGTATTTTTTGCACGTATTTACAGTTTAATTGTACCAAAATGTGTTATAATACTAATTTAGAAAAATAAGTTGCATGCCTGAAAATGATCCGTTCAAATAATCTTTGAAATGTGAATTATGAGCCCAATATTCCAGAATTTTGTGCTTAGGTGAGTTGATTAAAGAACATTCAATTTCTGTGACCATTTCTAGAAAATGCTAATTTTACACACAATTCAATAACATATCGCGCCATCTAGTGACATTTATTTGAACCAAAATTTCTTTGTTAGTGCTGAGACCCCGTGCCGATGACGAGTGATGACGATGATGAGTATTGGGAGATTTATCAGTGTCACCATTGTTTCGTCTCTTCTCCAGTCATAGAGTTGATCCCCCTTAATCAGCTAAAACATTTTCAATACGTTGGTAGCTCCTCACCTAATTCCTATTTTAGCATTTTGTGGCATGCTGCATGCACGACAAACTCACGCACGATCGCAACCTTTGTCCTAATACTTTAAATACTAGTTTGGTATTCCACGTCGCCTTTGAATTAATGTAAATTTACATTTTCTAATGCTCTTCTCAACTTGTTTTGGATCACAATTAAGATTTGGATCTATAAGTTATGAATAGAGTTGTGCAACTGTGTAAATGTGACTACATTTATCACGTTTAAATATCGAAATATAGAAACGGAATGACTACATGTATGAACGTAGTAATGAAGAAAATGAGTATATAAGTGATCGTAGCGATTGATGTTCTGGAGTTTCTGCCTACCCCAATGGGAAAAAGTCATCAGTTTATGTATCTATACTAATATTATAAAGCTGGAGAGTTTGTTTGTTTGAACGCGCTAATCTCAGGAACTAGTAGTTGGAATTGAAAACTTATTTTTGTGTTGGATAGTCCATTTATCAAGGAGGCTATATAACATCACGCCAATAGGAGCGGAGCATAAATGAAAAATGTTGCAAAAACGGGAATAATTATTCCTTTTTGAGAGCTTTCGTTGCGTGCGCTGTGTAAGTGGTTAAAGTTACGCAACATTCATGTATGTAGGGTAGGTATCCAGTTGACGGGAGCGAAGCCGCGTGGGACAGCTAGTGTAGAACAATGATGAGCGAAGAAGAATGGGTATAGATTTAATTTAATGTAACTGTATTTTAATTGCAAAGCCTTTAGTCGCCTCATAATTTTAGCCAAAACCACATTTAAAGTTATGCATCACAAATAAGATTTGTGATTCGGATTCGGATGTGGTATTAGACAAAGACGTTGCTAATAAAATGTTTACTTTCCGCTCTTTCATTATTTGTGCACAGCACATAAAAAAAATCTGCTCTTGCAATCGCAGCTACAAAAAGTTTACCGTTTGCAATACACCTAAAAATGCGTAGACAAATTGAATGTCTTACAAAACATTGTTGGTCAAGTCACAGGTACTTGAAAAGTGCAATTTTACTACGTTTTTACGATTCGTAGGTCATTTGGTCACAAGTTTGTCGAAACTCCGAAACTTGGTCATCCACGTAACAGCGGAATGACATCCCTATTCGTAGGCACGGGTAATTCGATCCACAAATCGAGTTACAATCGATTCGTGACCGAGAAAACTTGGCTGTACAGTACGATTCAAACTAAATGGCGGCTCAGAACAAGAAGCAAGTCGCTGCGCAGCCAGTCTATTCTGTTAACATCTTACCGTGAAAACTTTAAGTGGAATACACTTGAATTGTTAATCCCTTCCTGCTGTTTACCCCTCTAGGAATTAACACCTCACCTCATGTTTATTTCACCTAAGTTTTCACATGAGATTTTATACAAAATAGCACTACAGCACATTCATGTGACGAGTAACAAAGTTCACAGCCGCCATTAAGTTTGACTCATACTGAAATCGATACGGGTCATCTTGTACCCGTATTATGTCGTTAAGTATTCTTTCTGTCATTATTGATATTACTTTATCTCGATTCTAAAGGTCATCGTTCGTGAAGTTTCTCTCGATCACTTGACCATTCATTGGCTAAAAATCTTCAGGATTGTGTTGTGTAATCTTGACTTTTGCTTTCAGTTGACATTTAAATTGTCTGTCGTCGACATTTTGACCTTATTTCCAGTTGGTCATGAAATCCGGAACTAGAATAACTCTATTCATGAGTGGGACCTCGTGCCGACCGCCAATAAATACAGTTTATTTATTTTATTTTAAGACGTTTAGTTTAGACACAATATGTTGAAGAGACTGCTGAGAGAATGCTGTCAGTAGTGCGTGCTGGGGTCTCGTCGATGCGCATGTTTGTGTGAGTGTGCCGTTTCGAGCGATTGTAGGTAGTTTCCGTACTGTCCATATTTATATTAGATATTCCATCCAGGTTTAGATATTCCATCAAATTCTACAGGGTGTAACGGAAACGTGTGAACATATTTCAGAAAAAAAATTGTATCTCTTCTACAAGTTTTGGTCAGCTGACGACAAATTTGTATAGAAAATCCATATATTTTTTTAGAATTGTCTATGACTTCCTTGGAGATAGTTGTTAATTTTCATGTGCAGAAACAGTTTTGAAAATATGATCACACCTGACCGATAAAGCCTGTATATATACTAAACCAGTACCAGTCAATCAAAATACCGTCAAGAAGATTTCTTCCTTCCGTTCTCAGCTTAAATGGCTGCCTATCCGTCAGAGGAGATCCCTCAGATCCCTCTGCATGCTCTTCAACATCATGAACGATCCTTGTACTCCTGATTATTTAAAACAATATTTTAAAGTGTTGGGCAGTTCTCACGATCTTAACCTTCGAGCTTCCAAAAACTTACTTCTCCATATTCCTTCTCACCGCACTGGGTTTCTATCTAATTCTTACACTGTCTCTACTATAAAACTCTGGAACGTGCTTCCCCTTGACATCAAAAAAGCTGAGAATAAATTTTCATTTAAGCGTAGAATCCGGAACTATTACTTGTCCTCTCTTACGTAGCTCGGTCTTCGTCATAGTTATTATATTTAAATTTCTGTTTCATTTAAAATAATTATATGGTATTTATTATAATATTTATTAGTCTATTGTTTTAGAAAATATTTATGTATTTTATTAGTTAGATAGTTTATTAATATCAGATTTTAATAATTGTTCTTTTTCATTTTTTTATTTTGTACTCCTACCACTGTTGTGTCCTTTTTAACCCAAAGGTTGACTGGTAGAGAATGCCTTGCTGCATTAAGTCCGCCTATGTATCACCATTGTACATGAAGTTTAAATAAATAAATAAATAAAGAAGTGATGAATGATGATAAGATAAATTAATTTTATTCAGTGTAACACTATAATACTTCAGTCTCTTTGTAACAAGACGAGTTCGGAGTTTCATATACCCGTCTTTTTGAGAAGAAGCAGCTAAACTGGACTACATTTTTCTAAGAAATCTAGTGAGTTTACTCAGTTGACCAGAAACAATGTCAAACAACCAATATGTTTAATTAACTGCACGTGTTGTTTAGAACCACGTGTGCTAAAACCCATTAATTTACTAACAACTTTTTTAGAGAGTGGCATGTATCTCCGTCACATGAGCGAATATTATGCAAACGACTTCTATAAACTTAGAATCAAAATTCTATCAAATTATTATCTTTAGATTATATGTCATCCGTCGTCGTGGCAAATTCGACAGGAGCTGTGATTTTTAACCCTTCGCCGGAAAAAGAGCGGTCTTATAAGTTTGAATTGTGTACTTGTATGTTTATGTATTTGTGTGTGGCATCATAGCTCCTAAATGGATAAACCGATTTTGATTTATTTATTTTTTCGTTTGAAAGGTGACTTTATCGAGAGTGTGCTTAGCTGTTGAATAAAAATCGGTTGAGCCGTTCAAAAGTTATGCGTATCCCCGGAAGGCAGGAATCGCATGGCTTCGCTAATGAAGCACCTTCAATATAACTGTCGAACTAGCGTAATCTGATAAGAATAATCAGTTAATCTTCGGAAGGCAGGAATCACATGACATACCCTATGATTCCTGCCTTCACTACCGGAGCACTTGCAATATCAATGGTAGCTACCGCACAACTCACAAGAAAGAAAAATCTAATTATTACCAGTTAATCATCAGAAGGCAGGAATCACATGGCGAATGGTAAATATCTGAATTTATATACTTCGTATTCTTATACTTTGACTGTCTTTGTTTGCACACTGTACAGTTAGCAACATAAGTGATCCAACATTTTAGTTTTCAGTATCTTAATGATAAAGCGAAGTGAATAAAATCGGAAGAAGCTAGTCGTAACTTTTTACAATTTCATGAATCACCATTAATCGACTCTTAGTGCTGACTGTACTTATAAAAAATTACCACTAGGTATATCTTTTGGTGCAAACTTATTTCATAGCTTCAAAGATCAACTCAATAATACCTTGTAAAAAGTGCATTTCTAATTTAATTGTAATCGCTACAATCTAAAAGAAAAGATATTACAGATAAAAATTCAAATTCGAACACTTCATCTCCACTTCTATATTAGAAAAATCATGTTCTGTAATATAGTTCTGCCAGTTTTTTTAGAACAAACACGTGATGCAAAAGCATAAAGCTCAAATGAATTGATTTTAGTTTAAAATGTAAATTAGGGTCTTATTTTTACAACCAGTTTTAAAATTAGATACAGTTGATTGTTTTAATTGAGATTTTAAGATGTTGCTTTTTTATCTATGTTTATATAATTTTCGCAAATTTATTCAAAAACCAAAATATTGTAAACTAATAAAAAAATAAAGTTTGCCCGTTATGTTCCACTGTTGGACAAAGGCATCTCACAATGTCTGTGGGCATCCTCTCTCTTTACCATACACGTCTGTGCCCTGGCATTACAGGTCAGAAATATTCGAAAGAAATTATGTTTTATTTAAGGGTGAACTATTTCAATAACAGCGACGAAGAGCGCAGCAAAGAGTTATGTAAGGAAATGCAACATGCGTTTCCTTATATAACTCTTTGCTGCGCGACATGACGATCTAGGAAAGAAAAAACGCACGATGGCAAAACGGTCATCGCTCAGCATTATGCTGGGAACTGCTTGCGAGACAGAGCCAATGCTCTGCTAATGCTGAAAACTATCAGCGATAGCTGGTGGCAACTGGATAACGCCGTACCAATGAAACCCTACAAAAATAGGAGCATGTGTCGGAGCGAACAGTTTTACTTGAAGGATGACTTTATGGAGAGTGTTCTATATAGTGAGCTATATTTGATAGAAATCAGTTCTGCCGTTCAAAAGCTATGCGTATCCGCGAGAGTTCACTGCTTCCTTTTTTTATCTATCTTGTGATGAACGAAAACAAAACTCAATACTAGGTACACAGATACAGAGAAAAAAGGTCATCGCTCGGTTAGGTTCGTTTCCCGCACGATTCCTGAGCATAGACCACTTTTTTCTCGTAGCAATGGCTAAATACGGCTAATTGCTGTTTGTGTGCAATTTAATGGGAAACGAATATTAAGTCAATAAATAATGACGGAAGATTAATGTTGTTTATTTTCTCAATTTCAATCCTACTTAGGCCCTACCAAGTCTACATATTTATTTGAAAATTTTGTTTTTTTTTATTTAGATCAAATAAGCAAAAGCTCAATCAGCTCAGAGTATCAATTAGAATAGTAATTACATACACTTGACTCTGCCAAAAGTTAATGTATTGACTGAATTAAATGTCAACAATTTTGTAACATCAGTAAAGCACAGAGCACTTTATAATCAATCATTTAGATATATTTAATTTCACAACAAACGATAAGTTAACACTAATTATTATTTTTTGACACTGACCCCAAGATTCTTAAAGGCCATTTAATTCGTTGTCAAATCTTACGTCTATTCTTTTGATTGGCGGGCGTTGTTTTGGTCAGCTAATCAACATCAACGTGTTCGATGACAGTAGATTTATAGTACGGCTTAGTATCATACTTGATGTTTTTCTATCTGTTTCTTTAGTGCAGAATAATTTAAATTATTGGTGGAGAGGAAACTTGATGATTAAGACGGATATGACATACTTGACGAAAGTTTCTATGTCCTCTAGCTGGGTAGATGGCGTCCCGATCCTCGCTCCATGTCATTCCGATGCCTAACGCTTCAGTCAACACGGTTCGTCGCGAGTCATCAGGTTTCACAGGCACGGCCACGCTTCATTTTTCCTTGGGGATTCCATTCCATGGATTTGGGATGGATATCGAAACTTTAAAAGTTTTGACAGTGGAGTCGCAAGCTAGTCAGTCTAGCGGAGTTCAATCAATCAGGTTTGATTAATCAGTAAAAAAAAATCATTATCTAATAATCGGACATCGATTATGCAAATGTGTTAATAAATACTAATATCTGTCTGTTTATATTCGAAGATGACATAGACCTTCAACGATTAGTATTATTGTTACGTCTGAACAAGCTTTTTTTTCTAGCCTGGGGCTAAAGGGGACCATATACAATATACACGGTGTCATACACGACGGTCATACCGGTTTTCTGCATATAATTTTTGAGCAAATTTTGTTGTGCAATCGAGTTACTGGTACATGATATTGATCAGCCGATCTATTCTGTAAACATAGCAAACACTTAGGTGGAGTAAGCTTGATGTGAACTGTCATCGGTGGTAGCTCGATGTAAAATACTGCATTTGGCCGACTCAAAAATTGATGGGAAAAGTGGACGCAGTCGCAGACGATGATGATGCACATCATTTTGCAGATACTCATTTGGTTTTTGTTTGCAAACAAAAACCTAGTTATATCCAGTAAAATATCATGTCACATCTTCTAAAAAACAAGTAATATTATTGCAGGACTTAGCCATTAAAGGTCCTATTCAGGAAAATTGCCTCGTTAGCAATCACGGTTAAAATTGCACCTGATAATGCACAGTCATTGTCAACTAAGACCTTCAAGTAAATCGTAGTGCATCTAACTAAAACAATTTAGACAGTGATAGATGCAAATCGTGATGCTGCACACATTACGAAATGCGTGCATGCATGTTGCATGTAGTCGAATATAGTCAGAATGCATATAAACATGTTTGTGGATGACTGGTACTTGTGCTAATTAAATTGATCAATGTTTTTATGAATGAGTGGCGATGTAGATGCGTCAGGGTCGTCTCGAAGAGCTGGTGCTTGAAAGGTATGGTAAAGTCAAGTCTAAAAAATATTGGAAAGTTTTAAGAGATAGATGTTGTATAATGGAATTGAGGATGGTTAACAGATGGACAAAAGATATGGTTAAGAAAGAGAGAAAGATAGAAACGAGGGAAGATTATTATCAGAAGATGGATAGCCCAAACTGATTTAGGCGTCGCAGAATTCAGGTTTGATTTGAAAAGCTGGAGATGGTTTTTACTAGAAAGTCCCACAGTTGGGAAATGACCCATATCTTTCCAGACACTCTTTACTTGCGTCAACTCGAACCAGCCTACAGGACATTTCGGCGCCGCTTTTTGCGCCGGCCTCGGCGACGCCGTCCATCTTCTAGCACCCATTGCGTGAAGACCTACGAAAATTGATATATTCTTAGGTAGGCACTGAACACCGAGTGTGACATCTAATTAAATCATCAGCAATGTTATGATAGTTGTGAATATTTTGCAGTTATATTAGTATGTAAATGACGAAATATTGAAAAGATCAACGGATACACTTCGAGTCAAACCTGCATGTAAACATGGTAGATTGGACAAGTGGACCTAACAGGTTAATGTTTAAGTACATAAAGTAATTATTTGCTTGGTAAGTGCAAGAATCGAAGGTGAATAACACAGATTATAAATATCATTGAATTTGCCGTAGATAAATTTAATTAATAAAGTTGTTAATACAAGCATTTTCCTGGCCTTTAACCTTAGGCTATTAGTTTTTATAATAGTATAAAAAGTTCGAGCTTCCTGTCTTTTATTGATGTATTTTATTTTCTTTGTTAAAGTTCACGATGTCACTTTTCCAAGTGAATGCCAACGTGACGACTTTGTAAGCGATACCTACCTACCTATCACCGCGTATTTTTTTGGGTTTTAATGAATACGCTAGAAAAAACCTGGCAGCGTGGATATAACTTTTATAGCATAATGTTGCAAAAGGAAAGAGCTAGTGGTTAAGTAATAAATTTCCGCACGGGTTAAGCAACGCTTACCGAGGTTGGTTAGTAGATGGGTAATCATTCATAACACTCCAAGACTCTTTCCTCTGAAAACACCTTAAACTGTTGGTTCCGGCTGTCAAGTGTAGATCTTGACAGTATTTTCCAGTAGAAGCCAGAAAATCTTCCAAGTCTTGCTGAGGTGTATCGTGTTGTCCAGTTGTGGGTGGTAGATAGACAGTCAGACAGATTGTTTAAGTATAAATGATGCCTTGGTTGCTTACTAAAACCAATATCCACAATCTAAAATCTTAAAAATAAACACAAATGCATTGAAGACTCTTCTCGACTAATCTTCTATGATAATTATTTATTTGATAAACAAGTTTGCTGTGAGACCGGTCAAGTGGTCGCACGAATATAATTAATTAGTAAATGCTAATTTAGAATATCATATGAGAACACTAATGCACCGGTTAAAACTTGGATTTGGAATGGATTAATTGAATAATCTATAATATATGTGATTCGCTTTAAACACTGATTTTTAAAGTATGTTGTTTTAATTTGCTGTTTACTAATTATTTTACGTAGTCAAAATAGTAAAAAAATAAGTTGTTATAGAAATAATTATGACGGTGGTGAGTCCAGATCTGCTTTGTTCAGATTTCTGAAAACAAGATCTAAAAAAATCTATTGTGAGAATAACACACCTTGTAATAATTATGCCTAATTGTCATGTTCTTTTGTCATTTTAATAATTGTGTTTTGTAAATATAAAATGACTGCCCTGAAAAAGTGTTTTTCTTTGGTTTGGTTTGTTCGGAGTTGACACATGAGACCAAACTAGTTCAGTCATGAAAAAAGTGAAAAAATCTTACAAAAGTATTTTCGTGAGGCTGTGTTCTATAATATTAGGTCATTACCTTGAATAATGTAGATTTCATAAAAACAATGACAACCTTAAGTCAGTGGGAACTTTTATCTTTTTGTAAGTGATTCAAATAAGGAAAAATGGTTGTATTTCAACTGTCGAAATGAAGACGAAGCCAAGATATGCATGTTGTGTGTGTAAACAAACACATGTTCCTTTTATGCATATCTTCTATTTATAGAAGCTAAGAATACATTTTTTATTTTACTTATATGGTGGTTTAACCTACTTCTATATTTTGACAAAATAGTTCTGTTTCCTCCTCTTTAAGTTTGACCTTGTGATACGCAAATTTGGGAAGGATGAAGAAAGTGTCGTAAGGAAAGAAACGATGGACGGTTCATAAGTCTACAATGGGGATGACTATTGCGATCACGATACGATCATAAACGTGAAAATTTGTGATGGATGTTTCACGCAAGAACTACAGAACGGATTTTGACGAAGCCTTGCAGAAATATAGCGTATTTATCAAAATAACACACAGGCTATAATGTATAAAAATATTGGGAGATATAGACATAAGGGCAAGAAATGATGTCAATGTGTAAGTCTTAAAAAAAGTATTTCTTGCGAGTGATCTATATTACCGCAACATACATACAGACATTAACTCGCGCCTTTTTCCCATGGGGGCAGGCAGTAACTACAGAACGACAATGACGATACGCGTTGATACGATCCTTACATACGTTTCCTTCACTCACATTCATACATCTAGTCATACACGCACGCCGGTTATGAGTAATGCGCTCCGGGCCTTTCTGAAGAACATCACCAATAATATCTATGGATGTCTTTATAGGGCGTCTCCTCCCGGCGTTTCTATTCACGTCTGTCTTGTTAGATACCTTTTGTTAATCGCCTTTCATCCATCTTCTCATCATGGCCAAACCATCTTTGCATTCTGTTTTAAATTTTTGTCACTACATCTTCTTAAAATAATCTATAATACTTACACATTAGTTAATTTACACGGCAAAGTTAGTTGACAAGAAAATTACTAATATTTATGTAATGGCCAGTCAGGAATCTTACGACGACAATTATTAACTTATTACAGTTATTCATAATAGTCATCTTCCCACAAGCTGCCATAAACAAATTAATTATAAAAGTAACCCGTCCTATTACATTAATTGCGTATGCACGTACTTATGTACATAATTTAATTATGTGTGTACATTTATAATTATAATAATTAATATGGGACAAGTCTTGTAGTTATGTATTAGCTATTTAGCATTCCATGAATTACTGCCATCGAATACCTATAGGGTGTAACGGAACGGTGTGATCATATTTTAAAAAAATATTTCTGCCTATGTAATTGCAAAACTCTCTTCAAGGAAGTCAAAGGAAATCCCCAAAAAATATTGGATTTCCATAGAAAGTTATCGTCAGTTGACAATTTTCAACAGAGGCTCGCGCTTGACCACTATCTCACCTGAAGGTAAGCGATTATGTGGTCGACGGTGGGGCACGCTTGCCTAGAAGTAACCAATTCACTATTGAATTAAATAACCCTAGGTTGTAGTATCGGGCAACAAAGACTCCAGCAGGGAATTCCACTCCTTAGCTGTACGTATAATTAAAGTATTCCCAAAACGTTTAGTGCGTATGGGTGGGATGTCCACCATGTACCGATGGCGCATTGCCGTACGTCTGGTAGCCCGATGATGGAACGGGCTAGGCAGAAATAGATCATGCAATTCCATCTCAATGGCAATTTAGGTGGGATAATTCCATCGAGACAACTCCACCAATTCTTTCCATCCGTTCGCGTGCTGCTGGCCAGGACGCGGCTGGAGGTGGATCACTGTGTTGCCCAATTTCTCACAGGGCATGGTAACTTTAAAAGTAAATTATTTTCCTTCAAGCTCGTTGCCTCGCCTATAAGTCAGTGTTCTACATCTGACTGCGAATATTTACAATCTGCACATCATATCATATCTTATGTATTCTTTGGCAGAATGAACGCAATATTGTGTTGAATAATGTACAAGCTGCATCAGGAGTGGTTTACTATACGGACCTTGTGGAAACTAGAACAAATTTCCGTGCGTTCAAGCTTTTTTACCATACCTATCATTGGAACCAAATATAACAGCTCACAATTTTTGGACCCATTAATAATAATGCTAATTTTAATCCCTGGTGCTAGGCAACTGGGCTTATCCCAGTTGTAAACGACCCTTTGTGTCTATTAGCCTTGTTTGTTCTGTATCCTGCTTGATATGGAGGGAAGTGGAAATTTGTTTTTTTTCCTACTCCTCCGTTATTCTTTTCTGATTAATTTCGTTGCGGGATCCAAGACAGATAAATTCATTCTCCGGAAATTCGTCGAGCTTCATGGCCTCTGCGCTTCTGGTGGTCGCCACTGTTGATTCTGGCATTCAGAAGTTGCAGTGGTTTGGGAATAGTGCGATAGGATAGTCCCAAAAAAAAACCGTCGCACACTCCCCAAAATGTAACCGATTCAAAAATTTAAAAAAAAAACGACTTCCAAAACATAACACTACAAAACGAAAAATAATTTTCTTCTCCGAAGTCGGTGTCTTTGTACCCATTGTTTTCCGTTATTCGACACCGACTTCGGAAAAGAAAGTTATTTTTCGTTTTGTAGTGTTCTGTTTCGGAAGTCGGTTTTATTTTTTGTTAAAAAGTTTTTTGTTGTTCTCTTTTTAGTTTAGGTAGGTACCTTCAATAAACATGTAAATCATTCACAGCCAAAGTATATCTCATGATGATTCCAATAAGCCCAAATACGACTAGGATACATTGTTTTATTTCGGAGTTCCAGTGCCTACCTTCCGGCTTCATCATCAGATCAGTTCGATGGTACCATTTTCATCAGTACCATTTATTTATAAGTATTTGCTTCATAATAGCCGGTTAACTATTCGAGATATCTTAGGTTAGGTAAAGTTAAAACGGGCTGTATCCGCAACTCCACGACCAAGCGCGTATTTTGCGAACGGGAAAACGAGATATCTTATGCCCGTGACATACTTAGCATAAGGGCTTCCAGTGGACATCTGTTTCACGAAATGGTACGTTCTGAGTGCAAATGATTGCATTGTTGTTGATAATACCAAAATCGCTATATGTATGCCTATAATATTTGAGGAGTTCCCTCGATTTCTCTAAGATTCCATCATCAGATCCTGACCTGATGACTATGGGACCACCTTTGAAGTATACCCTTTCGGGTGACGTATGACGTATGACGTTTTGACGTTTGTACGTGACGGAACGTTCTTTTTTTTGAAGTCGGTTTAAAACCAACAAGCTGGCAATTTGGCGTCGATGTTCAAGGCTCGGCCAAGCGGCAAGTTTTGACTCGGCCAGTGCCTCAATGTCGATGATCTTCTTGGCCCGTCTTTCGATCAACTTTAGTGCATCTAGCTGATATTTGGCAGATAAGAACAAACCCACATTTAAGAACAATACTCAATGCATGCAATTTGTATGGGAGATACAATTTTTGTTTTTGAGATTTGTCTACGAATTCTTTGAGGAAAGTTGTTTAACTACATGGGCAGTCACAGCTTTCCCACAGTCATACCCAGAATAGATAAAGAAAAAGTATTTAGAGTTACGAACCTGTCCAACTCTACTTTCAAAGTTTGCAGGTGACAAACAAAAAGGTACTTAACTTCAAATTCTTTAAGTATGTAGTTGGAATTTTGTTTATTTAATTTAATTTTTGTAGAACTTGGAAAACGTCTTATTACGGACCACCGAAGAGAATGGCAGAGCAGAGAGTATGTGATTCAAATATAATAAATTAGCTTCTGTCAGCGGCTTCCCCGCGTTAAATGTGTTTTCTTAACCCAATCGAACATTATATCGGGATGAAAAGTAGCCTATCTGCTGTTCCAGACATATAACCTATGTTTGTGCCAAATTTCATCCAGATCTGTTTAGCCGTTCTTGCGTGACTGAGTAACAAACATACATCCACTCATCCACAAACACATCCATCCAAACTTTCATATTTATAATATTAGTAAGATTAAGATAGTAAGAAGTAAGATGGAGTAAAAATAAAGATTTGGTGTGAAAGATTAGGATCTTAGCAAATTACACTTTATGTCTAGACTGCAGAACACGGTATTACACATCTTATCAACGGCTTCAAATCTCAAATTACAACCATTAAAACAATAAAAATAAAACTAGTTTTACCCTAGACATCATTGCAAAAAATCTAGAAATACCTGGTACATGTTTTCACTAAGATACCTAAGTAGCAGGTAGAATATAATATTGTTGGCAGAAACCTGTTGGTGAAAAGTAACGACCTTGTCAATATCTGTAGATTGATAAATCGGATTTGTATATTAATGCTGTGATGAAAGTGATAATTGATGATGTCTCGATGACTGCAATGTCATCATGTTACAATTGTAGCGAGTCATAAAGAGGATTATTGTTTTGCAAGGAAATAACAATGTACGTAGGTACTATATAACAGTTTCGTTATATCATGGCCATAGCGGTCTTTAACGGAAAAAACACAGTACATCATTATTCATTCACCATACTTACCACTAAAGGAAAATCCTCTACCACTATACACTCATACCTTTGATTGCATTCATGGTAGCCATGTCAATTGTAGCTGTAAACCTATCCAGAGAGTTAATTGTGTAACTTATTTAGGAGTTAAAGTCGACGAGCATTTATCATGGAAAGAACATATAGATTTCTTGTGCAATAAACTTAAAACTATACTAAGTAAATTTTACCACCTAAGTTATCGAGTTCCTACTAGTACCCTAAAAATACTATACTCATGTATGGTGGAATCTATAATCGATTATGCTCTTGATTGCTATGGACTTACATTTAAATCTTACATAGACATAGAAAATATACAAGTTAGGTTCCTAAAACTAATAGTGGATAAAAAAAACTAAAAATAAACATAAAAACGATTATTATAAACTATATAAAATTTGTAAAGTATTACCGGTCAGCATAAAACATAAGTACTTACTCGCAACTAATAACCATAGTAATCATGAGCATAATCCATTATTAATAAATGTATGTAACAAATATAACACCCGAACGATGTCGTCTGGTAAATATGTAGTACCAAGAGTAAATAATGTTTATGGAGACCGAACACTAGAAAAGCGTATCCCTTACATACTCAACAGCTTACCAGATGAAATCAGAGACGAAAAGAAGAAAAATAAATTTAAGATAAATCTAAAAAATACCTACTTAGTACACTGCCTTAACTTTATATTGTTTTACATAACTACTGTACCGAAACTACTGTTATATACTCTTCTGTACATAAGTTATATACTCTTAATATCTATACTTATATTTAATCTACGATATTCATACTTACGTACTTATTATACCTAGCATACATACATAACATTATATAATTAAGTAAATAAGTAAAGATCCAACAGACAAACAATGTCTATATTTTTGTTGGACGTTATGTACTTTATATAACTTACAATGTACCGTTTTTATCAATCAATAAATAAATAAATAATTGGCCCGCCTGCGAGGCGAGCACGGCCAACTGTGACATACTTGAGTCACACAATTTTATCACAGTTTGGGAGCACAACCCGTGATAAAATGAGTGACTCAAGCCTATCACAGAGGCCGTGCTCGCCCGGCTGCAATTATCGTGATAATAAAGATGTCCTGAATTGAGATCTATCAAAAACCATAACATTTCGAGATGATAATAAACGATCATATTTTTTTGCTGATAAAACGATTTGGTTGACTACAAAGAAATAAGTACTGATAAATTAATGAGACATGTTCGTTGTTCCTTGTTCGCCATTCATACGATTTAAGCAGACATCCGTCGCATCTCTAGTTGAGATGAAATTATCTAATAAAAATACTTAACTACTGCGTCAAATTACATCATGTTCTGTTACATATTAATCTAAGATTATAACAATTAATAAGAATGGAAAGTAAGTCCATGTGTAGGTTAGTAAGTTGCACTTATCTGCAACACCTCGTAAGATGCCGCTGAAACAATCTTGGGAAACTGTCTCATTAGCGGGCTCGTAAATTACAACGATTGGTCACTGATATGCAAACACTAACTATCCCTCCTCAAGTAAGTGGGCAATCATTTCTTACTTGAAGTAAGTATACATGGGCGGTGCCATTTTTACCAGAAACCAATAGTTTCTTCATTTCTGCATTTCAAGATTCAACGGGTTTAGTCGTCATCACAGGCTTCCTCTCTGTGAGAGGTAATGGGCCGTAATCCACCACGCGGGTCCATTGCGGGTTGGTGGATGTCACAAGTCTTCGAATTTTTGGTTCTAGCACATGCCGGTTTCTTCACCATGTTTTCCATCACCGTTTTTAGAGTAGTGGTGATAAAATAATTTACACAAAGTAAAGCGCCTGCCTGGGTTTTAACTCACGACCTACAACTTGTAAATCGCGGCTGTTACCACTGGGCCACCACTGCTCAGTATTTTTGTGCCGGGTTCGGTATTTTTATATAATTGCTAGAAACTTCCACCTACATAATTGTTATTCTCAACTTTTTTCAGATGTCATTATTTACTTTTTCAACAAAATGGTTTCATCAACGGGTTAAAAATGTTTGAATTATCATTTTGTGATTCTATAGGTAATCAAATAAATACCAACAATGTCACGCAGTAATCAAACCGATAATAATTAATGATTCCCGTACATTTAATTTTTTGCGTGTTCGCCATAAATATTATGTTGTAGATTGTCGGCTTATGACATTTTGAGTGACCTCGCCAAAAATGTCGTCTTGTAAGCAATCAGTCATGTTATTTGTATGTTTCGCACGATAATAAGATTCTGTGGAAAATAGATAACGTGGTGGATCGTTAATCCCACAAAAAATGCCTTGTCAAAATAACCCTGATTAGATTTTTTTGGTATAATCATTAATATATTTGCATTTGATTGCACAAATTAATTCTGTTCAAAACAAATGCAACTTGGAATCATCTATACACCGAAGAAGAAGAATTAACTATAGGAAAAGGACTAGGTCGCTTTCTGGAGTAGTAATTGTCCAAGACTTAAGAGGCTTATGCTTTTTTTTCTTTTGCTTTTTTGTCACCAACAATCAATAATTCTTTTGTACCCATAAAAAAAAACGGCCAAGTGCGTGTTAGACTTTGTATATTTAGGGTTCCGTACCAAATGTAGAATATATTGGTAACATATACGTAATAATAAACATTATCACCAAATTTCAAGTTCATAGGTCAATGGGAAGTTAGAAACTATCTTCGGATCAAAATCTTGTGTCAGACGACGGTCAGACAGACGGACACGTTGCAAGCAATGGGGCTCAATTTGGACCCTTTAAGTACGGAACCCTAAAACTAGATTTTTCTACAACAAGACAAGGAGTTCATAATTCAAAGTTTTTATGATAAGCCTGCCAGAATTTGGCAAAGCTGGTCCCATTATGAAATCCCACTGTCCGTCACATGATACCTAAACCTACTTTAACTGTATTGTCCTTGATATGTCCGACTGACCAGTAGTCATACCTCCTTGATGTCTATATTCGGTGTCCAGTTGCGTGGTGTTTAATGGCCCATAGCAATGGCCCAGTGTGACAGCCACGTTATGTCATACAGACAAATTATTGAAGTGATTCACAAAGACTTAGCAAAAAACTGCCTTTGCCTTTTCTTGTAAATTTATCGCTGTTGATTAATTGACAGTTTATTATTGTGATAGGATTTTATATATGTTACGGCTAATACCCGAAGTGCGGCTACACCTAGAGCTTAGGGCACCCCGACACGTTAGGTGTTAGGTTACTTTAGTCCCTGCGGACGGAAATAGGAGCCCCGCACAGCGGGGCTCCGTTGCGTGGCTACACCTAGTTATAACCGGCTAAAACTAGGTGTAGCCGCACTAATACTAGGTGTAGCCGCACTTCGGGTATTAGCCGTAACATATAGAAAAAATAAAAAAAATGTAGTAGTTATCGAGGAACATAAAAAAATGCCTTTTTGTGTTTATTTGTTTGGTTTTATTGACATTGTCTTTTATGCAACATAATTATAATAAAATATTGCGACATCCTTGACAATAAGTTAGGTAGGTACAATTTACCGACTCTCAATAAAATGCACACATTTATTTAAAAAATTATGATAGAGTTTAGGAAAAACCGAAAGTATGAACTCTGTTTTGAGGTTTTTAAACCTGTTTATGAACGAACCTACCTATTCTATGAAGTCTTCAATGATTCGGCTAAATCAATATTTGTTTTAAATTTTAGACATTAAATTCAAGATTGCCTGAAGTGACACGATAATCACATGTTGACAGACAGATGCATACAACTTGGCATCTCATTTATGCCATGCATCTGACTGTACCTATCCATGACAGATTAGAGGAAGTGTTTTGACATTTTACTACAATTTTTATTATAAAAACTTATTAATACAGCTATTAGTTTTTTGTATTTAGTGATTTATTATTATGATATTTTCTTTTTCGCAGTAAGTTTCCACAAGTGGTATTTTAAAAGCTGGTCACAGGTGCATTCGTAATCTGTTTCCGTGTAGCAGCTGTCAATTTTTATTAACTGCTGCATTGGAAGCTCCTAGAATTTCACAAACAACAAATATAGCGCTTGTTGTTCCCGAATGGATAGGCACAGGGAAAGGTGAAGATACTATGTAGCACTAACACCCCAAATTCTACAAAATGAACCTTATTTACTAGAAGATTTGTTCGATGGGGAATAATATAGTAGTCCTAACTTTCCTAAATAAAAAGATTGTTTTGTTTATAGTATTTGAAGTTTCGTAAAGAAAAACATATGGCCCGACTCCGTCACTGCTGCATAAGATTCTCTATTGATTTCTTGTGCTAATTCCCACGCTCCTGTGCAAACCTTAACCAAAGGCTCCAGACAAGTGGCATTCGATGTCAGTGAAGGCGATAGTCGAAGTGTCAAAATGTAAGGGATTGATCACGTGATTTTTCGATATCGCTTGTCAATCCCATACAAGTTTGCCTTTTTGACAATCGCTATCACGACGCTTTCTATGATAGAATGTCACTTTTCTAGGGTCTCAGGACGTTAGCTCAGGACCTACTCTCGCTGACAACAATGAAAATCGCGTACCATATTGATTTAATTTACAAACAATATGTTGGCTCATTCGCCAAGACTTTACGAGGCACACAACTACAATGATAGCGGTAGACAATCGACAAATTCCTTTGCTTTTCAAGCCTTGTTCGGTCTTACCTACTTATACTGCATATCATTAACGTATCATAAAGAGAAAAATATTTAAAATCCATTTTCAAATAAATAGCTGGAGCTGTCCACTGCTGGACTCCTCCAAGCGCCACCACAATAATCGGTTCTGTACGTGTCACATCTCAAACTCTGCGTCTTCCGGCACGCGGTCGTCACTTCAGAGGTTTTTGGCCCCATCGACCATCCGATCTGCAAGCAATGTGGCCAGCACTCTGCAACTTTAGTTTGGCAATTCTCCGGACTATGTCGGCAACCCTCATACGCTTAGAATTTACCACATAACTTCAATGATTGTACCAACAAACAACGACAAATTCCTTTACTTTCGAACTTCAAGCCTTGAGGCGGTCTTACTACCAAGTGCATATAATTTGCCTAATACAATACCTCGTTGCTATGCAATGTAAGTTTTTGTTCCAAGTGTCGATATGTTATCGAAAACGTCGATTTTTCGCACACACTGTCGGAAGATAGTGTTGTGTAGTATCGGACAAGTATTGTGACTCGTGAGTGCGAAATTTCACACAGTCGTTAGTCGATTCAAACACATATTTGACTGCGGTACTTGTATGTTTATAGTCAAATCATATGGATTGTGTTTATGCATAAATTATGCAACATTGATTATTATTGTTTAATAGAATGGACAAGTATTCTTCTGTTCAAAGTTCATGGTCCTTACTTATAGTTTAGCTTTTCTTTTTCATCGTACCCTCCTGCTGGGAATCACGACCATATATGCTGCCTCCAACAGTTTTCTAAGTACGTCTGATCATCTTGTCGATGATATCAAAGAGATAGATAGATTCTGTAATCTGGCTTCAAGGTTTTTTTCCTTGTCTAGGTGTTGGTATTCATGACTGGATAGCGTTAGTCTCTATTAAGAGATCGGCGCCAAAAATAATGTCAGCAAATATAAAGGAATTCTTTACTAAGACTGGTGCATTGAGGCGCCCCAGATAAAAACCTATAAAAAGGGTGGTATCTCTTAAAATAGAACTCAGCACATTACCTATATTCATTACAATAATTAAACTACCATCTTTGGGCATTTACTAATTCAGCATCAAATCTTCAACACAAGTTGTTAAGCATTATGGCGAATTAATAAGCGATTAGCACTTACATACGTAAAGGTTGGTTATGAGGAAACACATGGAAATATGTACTGAAGGGCCTGCAATGATATTTGTTGCAACTCGTTCTGTTACTGGCTTACTGACATTTAAGATAGATGATATCGGATTGATAAAAGTAATTTTAAGAAGAGATTAATTTCTTTGTTGCGTTAAAGACAGTGATAGGAGTGAAAATGTTTCGTAGGAAATTGTTATTTCAGTTGCTAAGAGCAGTAAAGTGGTATTCTAATTACAAAACAATGTAGATCGCTATTTTTCTATCAAATCTGCATCCACAACTTCAGTCGAATCGATGATATTCCCAGTGCATTTGAACTATTAAAAATATAATTTCAAAACAAATGGAAATAAAGAAAGACAAATAATTTATTGCTACAGAAATCACTTTTGCTACAGAAATCACAAATTTACGAGTATCAACCACACTATGCAATTTATACTGGGCTTGGTGTTCCTATTTCCAATAGATTAAATTTACAAATGCTGTTTAGCCAGAACATAGAAACTAGGAACTCCAAGCACAGCTGAACCAATCGACAAACAAATCAATTAAGAATTACTTTATTACGCACTTCGAAACTTACCTGTATACGCAACAGCAATAAAACAGCTATTCATGCACTCTACCGCATACAAAACAGAGTTCAAAATGTCACATGCAATTTCTTGATTTATAACTTTGTCTAGACACTAAATTTTGTTACTATTGAACAGGTCAAAATAATTTCAAAAGGAGTGAGTGGTAGTTGTAAGATGATAGGCGTATAAATGATGAAAGAAGACTTAAGGGATGACTTACTTAATCTATCGGGTCTTTTCTGTGAAGAATTGGGCAAAGAAGAGTGCAAAAAGAGTCAATCCTCGGACTAAATTGACTAATCCCTCATTTCCATCAATAATTATTATCAAGGCCAAGTATGTAGACTGCCTAATGATACCTTGAAACTGAAAAATTGTGTATAACTTTTTAGTTGTCGTTTACCTTTATTTAATAGACCTAAAATTCTCAATATTACTGCCGAACATTTCAGAAATTTGTTAATCACTATTCGATCTAATAAGAAGACAAACCAGAACACCTGGCCAACTGGATTTCATTAAGTTCTAACCCAAACCAGAACACCTGACATTTCATTAAACTTGACACAAAGTACTGGCGGGTGACCATAAGCTCGTAAGGTTATTTTGAGTGTGTGTAAGGGACAGATTTATATGACTTGTTTACATCTGTCACTTACGCGATGTCAAAATAACCTTACTCTAAGAGCTTATGGTCACCCCCCTGAAAGTAGGCCAGAGGATAATAACATCGCCTTGAAAGCTGCCAGTACACGTAACGGAACTATTACCGGATAATCCGGCTTTGTTTGTTAGGCTGAGCTTACAGTGCTAATGTTATACAGATCGGATTATAACTGATTGATTTGGAGTTGGATAGTAAGCTGTAGTCAGCTTGTTACGATCCTTATTTGGCTTGACGATCAGTAGTAGTTAGTTGGGTATCCTTATTGGTGTGATGTTTTTAGACATATGAATAGTTTCATGGGCTGAGCTAAGACTATCGTAGAAGTGCTAAGAACTAGCTTTTACCGCGGCTTCTATTTCGTGGCCTATCGCATTGGAACTTTGCAACTTTCCGGGTTAAAAAATAACACTGATAAATGATAAATGATTTATTTCTGTAAGTAGGTTTGTATAAACACTTTTACATGTCGATCATATTTTTTAAAACTAGATGAAGTCGGCGTTTCCTATCTGTCTACTCTGAGAAGAATGGCCGAAACAAACTCAGAGCTCACAGTCTCTTTTAAAGTCCAGACAAAATCTTAATTAGATCATGTAAAGACCATGTAGACTGAAGTCTGAAATGGTCTTGTGTCTGAATGGTCACTGATCAATACCTTTATATAAGTAAAACAAAATCAGTAATTGGATAAATCAACTTTAACAAAAAAAAACATACAATTTTATACATGGCGCAAAATACGTTCTGTTTCTATCTTTCTTTATTTATAATTATTTTATGACACCATTAACATGTATCCTTCTAACATCTGGGGGGTGACCATAAACTCTTAGAGTAAGGTTATTTTGATTGTGTTTAACCCCTAGTTTCTAAGCTCAAAATTATCGCACAAGACGTGTTTAAATGTTAAAGCACGCGTTATCTGCTGTGATTGGCTGTTGAAAATGCATTCAACCAATCACAGCAGATAACGCGTGCTTGTCAATTTGTCACATTAATTCTGTGATAATTTTGTGCTGAGAAACTCGGGTAAGTGATACATCTGACCCTTAAGCACACTCAAAATAACCTTACTCTCTGTTTTCATGACTTTCTAAGATTGTCACGCGTAAACCAATTAAATTGGGCATATTTTTCATTGGAATATAAACAGAAGAAAACTGCAACAGCTTAATTAAGGTCACCAGAAACAATGACAGCAAAATAATACATCCATAAATTTCAACATCTGTGACTCTTAGGACCAACTTCAGAGGTCACCCAGTAAAGTAGCCACTTCAATTAGGTAACCCATTCTGCAATGAATCTAAGTCTGAGTCATAGACAAGGCTTATGTAAGATACACATAAACATAAACTTATTTCGACAATCGCCGTTTTCATTCTATTGTTTATGATTTTGACTTTATGACATTTTGATTGATTGATTGTGGGCCTGTACTTTTGGTTTCGTAAATGGCTGTAGCAAATTGCAAATAAATGAAAATGTAGGTAAGTTAAGAAGGTAAATAGGGTGTGTTAATAAGTACTTTGTGGATACGGTACAGTGCGGTTTGAACTCAAAGTATTTTACAATAGAAACTTATTCATTAGGTCTATATTATAAAAATACTCTAGCTGTTGCTCGCGACTACGTTAGTATCGAAATAAAAAACTATAATAAAAACAGACTATAATCTATCTCTGTGCCAAATTTCATTTAGATCCTTTCAGCCGTTCTGGCGTGATTGAGTAAGAAACATCCAGCCATCCTTTTATAATTATTTATTTTTATAAAAATACTTTCTGACTTCAATTGGTAACGATTTACTCCGCCAGTGCAAAATTTATATACAACAGGGTAACATAAAATTATTGAAAGTCGATTAGAAATACAGTCTTAATTTTCGCCTTAATATAAACAATAAAAGTGTTCGAATCTGTTTCATTATCTAGTTATTTCTCGAAACCGACCAATTTCCTTAATATTATTATGCAGGAACTTAATATATAAGTAGGTACTTAAATAAGCTGCGTGTATAAAATAAACAGCAGATTACAACATAGCGCCTTATGTAAAGATACTTTTCGCACAAGATTAACTCAAACAAAACGTATTCAAATATTGCACAAAACCTATTATTTAAAGCAAACAGTTGCAGGCCTATCAGCTGACTTTTGACATTGGAACCGCTATGATATGTTGTTAAAATAAATGCTATACTACATATTACATAGTTTAAATAAATAAAGTCTTATTTTAAGTAAATATCGTGCAGTGAAACTGACATTATTATCAGTAACTATGTATGAGATTGTGTAATTTGCTGTTTCCTGTGCCATTTGTTGTAAGCACACGTACGAGTACCTAAGTTTAAGTATTTTATGCACAACAAAATTACACTTATCTGTAAACTATTCTTTTCGATTATTAGTCGGGCACTCTTGGCAGAGTGGCCGTTGTCATGGGTGGGTTCTGATATATGATGGCTCTTGCTATGCGTCTCCATTCGGCTCTATTAGATTGTGGGAACAGTCAGTCATCGTATCGTTGGTGTCGTTTTAAATAAGATCTGCCCATCTGGTCGAAGAGTGACCTTGCGATTTTTTGCCCTCCATCCTGCCTTGGATACAAGACGCTCCATTAAGTCTTCATTCCGAGTTATATTCCCAAAGAACTTTAGTATTCGTACTTGAACAGTCGACATAATCTCTCCTTGATGTGAAGTTCTTTTAGGATCTATATATTCGAGCGGTAAGCAGTCCACGGAATCTGCAGCAGACGTCTCCATAACCACATCAAAAGTGCATAGATATTCCTCCTTTCCTTCAGCCTCAATGTTCACGTCTCAGCTCCGTACAGAAAAATTTAAGAGACGAGAATTTGCATCATTCGTACCTTAGTGATACGACTAAGTGGTAAAATTTTCTTAGAACAATCTAATTATTAATTTTTATGATTTGTTACACAAAAAAATCCCGCGGGTTTCTTGCCATGGCTTGTACCTACCATAGAAACATTTTCGGGATAAAAAATAATTCGTCGTTCACGATAACCCTTAATAAAAGCTTTCTAACAGTGAAAGAATATTCGTACTTAATCGGATTAGAAATTTTAGATATTTCTCTTTTAGAAACAAATAATTTTACCTTTTAATGTGTGATTCACAATTATCACCATGCTGTTGACCCATAAAAGTATCGAAAATCCTCACTCGTATCAGCACCGCCTTATAAGGAGAGGTCACTCTGTAGGTACAAGTTTTAGCTTGCCTTATGTGATTCACATATTTTAATCATGGTCCGATCATCTTACAACTGGCACAACAGCCCATCATTAAATTTTCTACAAGTCGTCACAATGTAAGAAGCCCGTTGACGTTTCTCATTTTACATGCCGCGATAACTAGCAACGAAAAAAATCAAATTCATAATCCTAATTAATTACTATGTTACCCATACACTATAACAACGAGTATCATTCGCAAACATCAAGTTTAATTATATATATTTTTTATTTTTTTTTATATATATTTTTTAGCTTTCAAAACGGGCCTTTTATTTTTTGACAACTTTAATAGTTTGTTTACAAAAAATATTTGTTTCATTCTTGCAATTTTTTGCAGTTCTAGTATTAGGTTGTAGAACTGCCTGTTTGGTTTAGTGGTCGCATCGCTACTGCTGGGAATGAAATCCTGAATTCGATTCCTGGGCAAAGTGATGTTAGTTTTTTCTATCACGGTTTTTTTAGTAGCAGTGCAGAGTTGAATTCGTGCCCATTTGATGTAAATAGGCTCGCCCAATATTAAATGGGACTTACCAGATAGGTCCTGCTTAGCTAACCCTTTTGAGAATACTGGAGTGGTGTTATGTTATGATCAGGCGATTGACCATAAGCTCTTCGAGTTAGATTATTTTGAGTATGCGTAAGGGGCAGATGTATACAAGTCACACACTCATCAGTCACCTATCCATATATTGTAACCATTGAATCGTGCTATTCTTGAATATAAAACACCTAGAACCATTGGTGTAAATTAAATGCGATAAGTATACTGTACGGACGTCGGTACGTCCATACAGAAATATTTTAGATTTTAGGTTTGACTAAGCTGACTGTACCAAATTCAAGATGTTAGTATTCGTTCGCACATTAAATTAAATTATTGAAAGAATGGTATTCGCTCGGCATAGAAAAAATATGAGTTAAAACAAGTACCAGTGGTATTAGTTGTTGGTATTAGAACGGAATAAATCTATAAAATAAAGTCCCTCGCCGCGTTTGTACGCATTAAACTCAAAAACTACTGAACGGATTTTCATGCGGTTTTAACCAATAGAAAGATTGAGAAACGAGGAAAGTTTTCGGGGCGGGTAACTAGTAATAATATTACAAAGAGGAAAGATTTTATTTTTTGTAAGTTTGATTGTAAGGAATAAACTCAAAAATGACTGAACCGATATTTAAAATTCTTTCACCTACGGAAAGCTATATTATTCCCAAGTAAGCTACATTTTATTTTTAAAAAATTACGCGCCTGCGGGTTGGGCCACGGGAGCGAAGCCGTGGGAAAAAAGCTATTAGACAAGGGTGGTGGCGTTGTTCATAATGAACAACACACAACAGTTCGCTAGATGTACAAACAATTCCAGTACAGTCTCGCCTTATAGGAAGTCTGTAACAAACTAACAACCCGACTCCTCTCCATTTCTCTCGATCCAAATCTCCAGATGTCTTATTACACAAATTGGTAGCAATTTATGTGCAATTACACACAACGAGAGGTTGCAGTTACGTGCGAATCGCGGACCCTTCCTGAAGTTACGCAACTAGGCAATAAGACCATTGTCTTACAAATCTTGTAGTCTTATCTTGATCGGATGCGAATCGTTTTTATTGGTATCATTACATTCTAAAGAAACTAGATTTCTGATTGAGTTTAATCAGCCTATAGTGTTTTCACTGTTGGCACACGTCTCCATTCTGTGAGAAGGAGTGAGTCGTAATCGACCACGCAAGTTCAGTGCGGATGCCACATGTCTTCGAATTTTATACCCAAGGACACTTGATAAAATTTTCCTTTTTACCCGACTGCCGAAGGAGGGTAATGTGTTTATTTCAGAAGTTTTCCTTTAGCGTTGAGAGCTCTGGTGATGAATTTGTTCACTCAAAGTAAAGTGCCTGTCTGGGTTCAACCTACGACTCGTAAGTCGCGGTTGTTAACACTGAGCCACAACTATTCATTTGAATAAAATGAAGTGTATTTAATAGTTGGGGTAAGAAACTGCCAAACCTCAAATTACTCAATTAAGTTCCAACGGCGTGCTTTGACCAGAGGTTTAGAGGTAACAACTTGATAGGTGAGACGAGTCTTTTAAGAGATACTTCGCTCTCATGAAATCTGCTTTAGAATTCTCTATCTGCGACTGGCTAAATATTGTCGTATGTGGACGTTTACAGATTTGGTCCTTGGATCCATGCTATCCTGAGCACTATCTATTAACTAAGCCTATAATACTAATTGCGAAAATTATAAAGTCCCGTAAACCCTTACTCTTTTTGACTGCAATATTTAGTCTCTCATTAGTTAAAATACAATAAGGTCATAAAATTAATGGTCATTTTGCCTGCATAATGCTCAGACACAATGAACCTGCCAACACTTCCCACTTCAATAAGTGATGGCTATTCTATTAGAAATCTTGTATCTAGATCTATTAAAAATTGCTTTATTTAGCTATCTCGATCTTATCTAGAGCTCAGCGGTACGCTTGGTGAATACGTTAGTGTTTCCGACAGCTGTGACGATGAATGGTGCACTTTTAAATTTACGGTTGTTGTGTTGGAGTCGCAAACAATACAGATTTGTGAAAACAATCTGAACAGCGATGGTAGTGATGAACAGATGTCTATCATTAGTATTGCCTTCGATGAACAATATGTTAAATCTTATTGCAATGTACTAGCTTTTTCCTGCGGGTTTGCTCCCGTAACTTATCCTACAACACAATCGCTTTTTCAAGGATACAAGTACTCTTAGTATATAACCTAGTAAAGAAATCATAATCGGATAAGATCAGTTTTGCCAGAGATAACCTTTCATTTTTATTTTTTATTTTATTTTATTTGGGAAAATAAACGGTTACACATTACAGTATGGTTGAGAACTTAAAACTAAAATGGTATTATAAATGTATAACCAACAACATTTTCCACATAATACAAAAAAAAATTAAACTAACATGAACATCGTGCGATGTAAGGTAGACTTTAAGGTATGAATAAATGTTAAAATAAAACTAAACTGAAAGTTATACATGCAAAAGAAAAAAAAAAAAAAAAAACAGAGAAAGAATTGAACTATGATTTTAAATTATTATGTACTTAAGTCTGCTATGGTTTTAAGAGCAATACTTCTAAATTTCCCAGCCGAGACAGCAAAGAACTCAATATCCTGGAAAATTTTATTGAACTGAGTGGTAAGACGACGTAGGGGTGCTCGCGAGCCCGCGTTTGATCGACAAGAGGTTACAGCAAACAGTGGTCGCGCGCGCACACCCCGACATATAGTTTTTCTGGGTACTACATAACTAATTCTATTGTTCATATCTATACAATCAAATTTATTGTTACATAAATCAAACAAAAACATCGATTCCAACATTATACGTCTAGATTTAAGATCTTGAAGTTTAAATTTATTTAGCAAGTCGCTATAAGATGCATACTTGCGAAAACAACGGCAATGCATGGCCTTTAAAAATTTACGTTGTACTCTTTCTATCATGTTAGAATATTTTTCATAGAAGGGATTCCACACCGGGACCCCGTATTCCAACTGAGACCTGACCAGAGTTTTATATAGGTATAAATAAGTACTAGGACGCCTAAATTCCAGAGCCGATCTCATTACAAACCCGTACATACGAAAAGCATTGTTCACAATTTTAGTAACGTGAGCATCTAGATGGAGTTTGTCATCCAGCAAAACACCAAGGTCACGAACCACTGTTTCTCTTGCTAGATCTGTATTGTGCAAGGTATATGCATGCTTTATTAAGTTTTTATTTTTAGTAAAACTAATGCAATGGCATTTGGATATGCTCAATTTTAGCTTGTTTTTTACACAATATGCAGAGAATCTATCTAAGTCTTCCTGCAGCAATAAACAGTCGCGTAAATTAGTTATTGGTCTAAAAATTTTTAAATCGTCTGCATATAGTAATAATTTAGAATTTAGAAAACACGTACCTATATCATTAACAAACATAACAAACAAAAGAGGACCCAGTATAGAGCCCTGAGGAACACCGGAAGTAACATTTAGGGTCGCAGAATTAAAACCGTTTATCACAACTCTCTGAGATCTGTTAAAAACGTAAGAAGAGAACCATCTCAGTAGGTCGCCACGTATGCCATTAAAGGCAATTTTACTCAAAAGCAGTTGATGGTCCACTTTGTCAAACGCCTTTTGGAAGTCCGTGTATATAGTGTCAACTTGAATACGAGAGTCCATACTATTAAATAAATAGTCAACAAAAGATATCAGGTTAGTGGTAGTTGATCTTTTTTTGACAAATCCATGTTGTTGCGGAATTATGCTATTATGCAGTAAAGGATAAACTTTATCATGAACAAGTCTCTCAAATAACTTGGAAAAAACCGATAATATCGAAATAGGTCGATAATTTTCGATGTCCTGTTTAGGTCCCGACTTGTGAACAGGAGTTATATTTGCGAGTTTCCAAGCTTGGGGAAAGACTCCTTTTGAAATGGATAGATTAAAAATAATTTGTAATGGCACACACAGATTAACAGCGGTCTTTTTAATGAACACGACTGGTAAGCCATCTGGTCCCGGACCTTTTGACGGATCTAATGCTTCTAGCGCACTTAATATTTCATCGGCAGTAAACTGAATGCTACTAAGGAGAGAACAGGTTTCCGAGTAATCTCCGTACTGCGACGAAGCACTGTGACTTGAAGTGGATGGCTCATATACCGAATTGAAAAAGCTTGAGAACAAATTACAGATGTCTTCAGGGTTGTTGGCTGAATGATTACTATAGTGCATGATAGAGGGGAAGCTTGTAGAGGATTTGCGGGAAGAAATGAACGTCCAAAAATGCTTAACATTAATTCGGATGCCGTCTTCTACAGAGGCAATGTACTTTCTGTAACAATTTTTGCTCTCAACTTGGAATCTGGAGCGGTAAATGGAAAACTGTTCGTAGTCTGAGATATTTTGATACATCTTCCATTTTACCCAAGCTTTGGCTTTATTTTTGTAAATATGAATAAGCGATTTTGTGAACCATACCGGAAACTTTAACGATCTACAGTTATTGAATGGAACGTGTTTCTTAATAATGCTGAAAACAACGTCATAAAACGTGTTCAAGGTATCGTCAACGGTTTGGTTACCTAAAGATTCCTCCCAATTAATGTCTTTTAAATCCGCATTTATGTCATCATAATTTGCATTGTAATAATTATATTTTTTAATCACCTTGCGGGCCATCGAATCGTATGGTACACTTAGAGAAATAAAAACACTAAGTGGTGGGTGGTGGCTGTCAAGCTGCAGTAAACAGTCTGTGGCTCTTGAAACATTGCATTCACCGTTACCAATAACCAAATCCAATATTTTGCCACCCGCATTGCGTATTGTATTGTATTGATGAGCGTTGAGGAACGACAAAAGTGCACGCATATGATCACTAACGGGGGAGTTACCTCTACAAACATGAGCCGATAATGAAGTACTATCTGTACAAGTGATCCAGTCGATTTCCGGAAGGTTAAAGTCTCCTACCACATAGAAATTATCAATGTTTGTGCCACCAAGCAGTGCTTGCAAAAGTTCAAAATATTCAGCATACGCAAACTCTGGCGTTTTTGGTGGTATATATACTGCAGCAATAATTCGGCACTTACCTCCACTTGAGCTTGGCAATTGCACTAAGATGTGCTCAACGCTGGCATGGGTTGCGATTTGCGGAGCCAATCTAACTGAATGCAGACTCTTCAGTACAGCCACGAGAACACCGCCTCCGTCTTTTTTATTGGTGGCAACACGGTCACGATCGCAGCGATGCACCACATAACGCTCATCAATAAACTCGTTATCTGATATCTCGGATGTCAGCCAGGTCTCAGTCAAAATTATCACATCATAACAATTGGCTAGAATATTCATATATAAGATATTCAATTTAGTGCGGAATCCTCTGCAATTTTGGTAATATATAACTAGATTATCTGCCATTATAGCGCAAAACTATATAGAATATGGTCATAGATGCATTTACCGTTACTAACGCAACCGCAACTAGCAAGGCATTATCGTACAATAGGACGTTAAAAAAATGCGAACAAAATACAAGAAACATAACATAGTACTTAGAGAAATGGATTAACATTAACAAACAACTCACAAGGCCGCATATTATGCAGTGTTCAACTAAAGTCATTAATAAACTAACTATTAAAAAAGTCCAAAGCTGTGCGCAACGATTACGCAGCAAACCGAAGAATGACGGATTATTCACTGTCGAGTTATTTTTCGATGGATACAGCGCCTTGGCCGTCAATCGGTGCCGCGTAGCCAGGTTTGATTTTAGAGATATCGTGCGCGTTCCGAATTGCAAAAGACCTTGTCCCCTCCTTTTCACGGACAAGGATTGTTCCATGCTTAACCCAAACAAATTTATAATTGTGTTGTTTGGCAGCGTCTCGACACTCACGAAATAATTGTTTATTTTTTAGTGTCAGGTGTTCATGCATATAAATCGGCAGAGATGTTCCTGAAACGCCAATTTGGGCCGTGGTAAATCCTTTGCACAACCGTTGGGCACTAAGGACGTTGTCACGTAGTATACGTGATCCAAATTTAACTATGATGTTTTTGGGCTTGTTTTGCTGGTGTGCATGTGGGACACGGTGAATAGAAATAATGTCACTTTGTTGCACACTGCACTTAATTATGGCCCCAATATTTTGCATCATGGTGACAAGGTTTTCATTACGCCTTTCAGGGATGTTGCATATCTCAATGTTACAATTGCGGGCACTCTGTTCCAAATTATCAATCCTTGCCACAAGCTCTGTAACGATTGGCTTTAGATCAATGGTCTCTTGAATATTTTTATTAATATTGGTAACTTTCTTACTGAGATCAGCTTGCTCCTCAGCAGCAAACTGGACCGAGCGTTCGAGGGAGTCAATTCGTTCAGTTGTACTAGAACACTTCACATCTAACTCTGTAACTCTCCGACGCAGGGCTGATTGCTCCGATCGGAGAGAATTAAAGTCATTTTTTATCTCTGACGTCACTTGATTGAGTGAAGTAAGTTCGACTTTCATTGATACCATACTCTCCGATATTTTATTAATACTTGTTTCCAAATCCCGTCGCCACTCGTTGATTGTAATCTTCAACTCCGTTGACAAGTCATTTATAGCTTGTGTCCACTTAGAATCCGGCTGTTTACGTTTATTGCGGACTGACACATTTTGATCGCCGCTCAATGGGGAATCAACCTTGGAACCAACCGTTAAGTCGGTATCCGAATGGAATTTTTTCTTGTCGGGTGAATGGGACATAGTATTGTTTCCGTTAATATTCAATTTAACAATCTTTGTTCAAATTATAATATTTTTAAAAATGGAAAAAGAACTGCGTCTTGTGAGGATCGAACCAGCGGCACACTGCGTCGAGTAGCTCTAGTGATACAAAAAGCACACCCGCCGGCCACTCGACCACGGTGACTTTAAGTTGTGTCTCGAAATTCTGCACCAGTAATTAGAGTCTCTCTGTGTGAATGACTTGCGATAAGCTCGAATAATGAGGTCCTTTGTTCTCAAAGTCACAAACAAGGTCACCTTGAACACTCAGAAACGTTAAAGTTTTTAAGTATTTTGGCAAATACTAGTATTAAACTGAATTTAATTGATGATAACCATATATATTTGGATTCCACAAGAGTCACTGTATATGTCACAATAAAAATTTGCCGAGATTAGCAGCAAATTACCACTTATTTCACTCAATTTTATGGACTGATTTTGACACAGTACACTCAAAGCAACGGTCGCACGAGGAATGAATTTCATGAACATATAAACAATTTTACTTATATATTTATAATACTGGTTTACTAGGTATATTGAGCTTAAGCGGTGATCACAAAAACAAGCTAGACCACCGGCTTTAGTGATAATTTGGTCATGCAGAAATCTTAACTTTTCAAGTCTATTGACGCTAAACGTATGTCTAGAGTCTTAACTTAATAACTAGAGCACAACCGGCCTAAACAAAGCAAGTTAATGAAGATGTCCCTTGTTTACGAAACCCATACAAACGGACAAGACAAAAAATTCCCAAGCAAGCCTTGCAGAAATCACGCCAACTTAACTTTGTAGCTCGCTAAGTCCACCGCTGATGATTTAATGTGAATTTTTCTTTGAAGCACAATAGAAATGCAAGTCGTTGGTGGCTGCAAATATAAGTTGGTTTTGTTTTACACTTCAACAATGGTAGTGGTGCTATAAACACGACAATAGCAGTTTATCAGGACATCTTTATGAGGAGTGCGCGTCAGTAAGTCAGTAGGATGGTGCAACGCATGGTTTGAATGGATAGATGGGTGCATAATATGTTTAGGACAATAGGCATGGTCTTTAGGGTGAAACAATTGAACGTAGGTACGTCTACGCGTCTAAAGACATTCATTGTATTTGGATTAGTAGGTCAGAACCTGTGTTTATTTACGCAACTTACTACTAACTTTTCCCGCGGCTTCGCCCCCATGGCCTATTGCACAGGTGTAGTGCACTTTTCCAGGATGAAAATTAGCCTGTGACACTCAACAATACTTGGTGTAGTTTTTTTACAAACGTTATTACTATTATGCTTGCGTTTGACGGCTTCTGGCACCAAAGCCTTATTGGAAAACCTCTGCCCGGTGCTCTGTGTGATTAGATTGCAGACTTTCTGAGGGATCGGTCCATTCAAGTGGTTATCGATGGCTCCTCGTCCGACCAATTAGATATTATTTATTTATTAAAACTTTATACAAAGGTGAACTTAATGCCTTAGGCATTTTCTACCACTCGACCTTAGGGTGGTGCAGAGATAAAACATGACAGGTGCAACTAAATGAAAGAGCAAATAGAGAGAAAAAAATATATACATACATATACTTGGATACATACATACCTAAATACAAACAATGTTTTTAAGATAACGAATCCAACAAATCAACAGTGTGAAGATACTGCTAACTTCTTCCGAATGTGTTCACGTGCCTTCAATATAAAAAAGCACCGACTCGTTGCCATCCTGATGTTCTGAGGAAGCGCATTCCAAAGAGAGATCGCCTGGACAAAAAAGGACGAACCCAGACCGGTGAGAGGGGGACATTGTAGAGGACGATTATTGGTGGACCGAAGATTTTACTGTGGGCAGAGCAAGGGCATTGAATATGTTCGAGTCAGGAAAGAAAGAGAAGTTGGTTTATCAATAAAAGAAAACAGGATAGTCAAGGCCCTCAGCACTCTACGCTGACGAATGAGTACTCGTATCCATTTTAAAAGTGATCGATGTGCGGATACAAAATCATAGTTAAGGAGATTGAAGACGAATCGAATGCAGTTATTTAGAAGGTGGTCAAGTTTATTGAGTACCTAGATAGATTCAGGTCATAGTAGCACACATCAACATAGTCAATTATGATAAAGATTATGGACTGTACAGTGAAGATTTTCCAGTCAATAATGCGAACGTAACATTCCAGTGACTTTTTGACTGACACTCGTTACCTGTTTCTGCGTGTCAAGGCAACTGTCGACAAGCAGATGAAGATACATATCATACAACCAAGATAGATAGATATATTAATGCCGGGTTCCCTCAGGGTTCGGTACTCTCATATACGTTGTTCTTGCTAAACCCCGTGCAAAATGTATAATTTGTATAAATAACACCAATACATCATTATACAATAATTACATATACCTTTCTAAAAATATTTTAGAAGTTTATATATGTATGTTTAGATTGGCGCCAGAACTTCACATCATCACATCACCAGCCTATTAATTGTTCCCACTGCTGGGACACAGGCCTCCTCTCTGTGAGAGGGGATGGGCCATAATCCATCCCGCGGGCCCATGGCGTGTTGGTGGATGTCACATGTCTTCGAATTTTTAGTTCTAAGACATGCCGGTTTCCTCACGATGTTTTCCTTCACCGTTTTTGGGAGCAGTGGTGATGAAATAATTTACACAAAGTAAAGCGCCTGCCTGGGTTCGAACCCACGACCTACAACTTGCAAGTCACGGCCAATACCACTGGGCCACCACTGCCAGAACTTGTCTTTGTTTAATACGGCCTTAACAAGGGACCTGACACTTGGAATTGAAAAAAATATTTTTTTGCCATTGATGTAATCATCCATCGGCTGAACTACCTGCTACGCAGTTAACTAAGCCAGGTAATACTGGCGAGATTCTCACTATTTCCAAATAGTTTCGTTCTTTATCCACGCATTACCTAAAGTTGTTAGAGCCATCTTGAATAGATTTGCACATGCAGGTTTTATTCAAAGACGTTGGGTAACACCACAGAATACGAAATAGACTAGACTGCGAAAGTCTGTCTGTTTTTTAGGTTTTTCGTCTAAACCACGAAAGCAATTTTGATGAATTATACAGAGAGATTGCATTGGATACCTTGGATAATCCTGGGGTTTATTCCCTCGGGATGATTTTTGACATTCACTCGGGAGAAGCCGCTGGCAGAAGCTGAAGCAGAAACAAATATTTGTATCCACTCAATGTGTGCTGAGTAAAATTTCAGCTGTCTTTGTAATGGTCAAAATTATCACGGGGCGTGAATTTCTATGAATAAACGGTCATTCATGGGTACCGTGTTAACCAGTTCCTGGATTGTTGAGGTCTTCGGCTTGTACTCCACTGCATCCTTTTACACTCGAAGCTGACCCCAATATAGTTGGAAAGAATCTAGGCAGATAGAATGACAGTCTTGGTTTGTATGGAAAGTTTTGACAATCCTGTCTCTAGAAGTGGCCGCTGAGACGTCTCGTTGCTCTGTGGTCCACACATAATTTTGCCCACTTACGTAGATTCCGAGTTGCAAGCTTTGCTTTTGAAGGTGACTGTTTTATTAATGTATCATTTGAACTTTGTGTATATTAACTATTTTGTAGTAGTAAACAGTGCCGTAAATAGCTGGTTTATGATCGAGGGCCTTTGAACTGTAGTGCAGTCTTGAGTGAAAGTAGAAGGATGAACATTTTCCTGAACATCTGCTACAGTAGTCTTTTGATGTAAAAATTTGCACGCAAAAAAAATCACTGATAATAAAATCCGTTTTTAGAGCAAAAGGATAAAAGAAAAGATGTCAGAGAAAAACAAAACTTAATATGTCTCAAAAGGCGTACCATCATCATCATCTTTTCAGCCGAAAGAGCATAATGGTCTCAAGGTAAAGGATCGTACCAGGTGGTATTTTGTTGGTTTACCCACAACCTTGGAAAAAATGCTTGAGTAAGAATCCTCTTTTTTTCTTGTACATTTGTCTGTGTGGTACATTTTCAATAATACTGTTTGGGCCACGTTAATTGCTGCGTTGCAGGCGTATGTACTTATGTATTCGTTTCACAATAATATTTGTATTCGATCAATTACCTCGGTTCTAATTAAAACAACAAATCAAACAAAAGCTAAACCCCTTACCCATCAGCAAACGATCGTGAAATAAAACCAACGTTTTCATAATACCAATTAAAAGCTGCGCAATAATTATATTAGCATCACATGCATTACGATGGATTTCGCAATTAAATGGCAGAGTTCACTGTTACTGGCCAGTACGGAGTGCCCACTGACCCGTCATTACTGATTAAATTCGTTTTATATACGACCAGTCAGTCGTGCTGAAATGACAACTTTTAGGGTTACGTATGAGTTGAACAACACCTCAAACGCTGCAACAAACATGACCACTTGCAGATCCCAAACGACAGTGCTATTCAGTAAATATTTCACTGTGAAATCTTAGGTGATATGAGCTTGAAATTAGCTTCGAGTTGAAAGTTTACGCTCAGTTCACCAAAGTTTTTACGGTGACATTTTAATAGAATAGTTGGCAGTATTATTTGATGAACCGTTTAAATGAAAATAAGAAGAAGGGTTACTCGTATATATTAAAAAACCAGAAAGGATTCGGTGAGCTTTCGTGTTCTGCTTGCTTATTTGTATGTCACTGAATCTGAATCTGTCATCCGGTTGTACGGCTCAAAAACTCTTCTATTTTTCTTTCTTCTCCTTGATATTTCTCAAAATTAAAGAAATAAGTGTATCAGCGTCGTTATTCTTAGTCATAATGCAGGTGAACGAACTAAATGATCATTCATCTTGTTCAGTCCTTTTCAGTTTCTTTTCACGTTTCCTTCAGGCTTTCTTACTGCACACTAGGTAACTGTACAGTTCATTTCATAAAGCCTGACCATTGTTTTTCATACGGAGCCTTCGTTACGTGATCTTTTCTTGACTGTTTTTTACTGTGTTACTGCAATCAAAGATATTTCAATTAAGTAAATACGTTCATACGTACATTCAAAGATGTTTCTCTGCTAATGCATCCATTTGCTATCTCACGATTCCTGTCAGTTTATTTTGTTTATATTCCAATAACGTATTTTGAGAGGCTGTCATTATGAGTGTTTTGGCTCTATTACCTATTCCTGTGTGGGAAAATGTGTGTGATATAATAAATATAGGAAGATACACGATGAACTTTATTTTAAGTTTGAATCTTAATAAATTGGAAAAATATAATCTTCGTTAGCGGTAGAGATCACTGTAATTAAGTAACTCCTGATAATAATTACTTACTGTATTAAATAGAGCTAAATAGAGATGCTGAGATATTAAAGCAGTAAAAATCACATACATTTCTGATGAAGAAACAGTTTTAAAGTGCTTAGAATGCCTTGTAGGTCAAGTTCGCAAGGGCTAGGTACTGCTGAGCACGTGTTCGATGCCCGTTTTTCCATCTGAAATTTTTCAATAGCTGCACGGAGTCTTCTTTTGCACAAAAGTGTGAGCAGTGGTGGCCCAGTGGTAACGACACCAACTAACGACTTCGTCGTAAGTTTAAACCCAGGCTGGCGCTTTACTTTGTGTAAATTATTTCATTATTACTGCTCTCAAAACGGTGAACGAAAACATCGTGAGGAAATCGGCATGTCCTAAAACCAAAAATTTAATGACATGTGACGGGCGATGCCCGATATCCCCAAGCTCAAAGTTCCCCAAAATTATTTTGCATACATTCATTCCCAACGTCCCCAAAATGTAAAATAAATTTATTTGTGAAGATCACACTTGACCATTCCTCGTACCGACGTCTCCAAAAGTGTGAATCTGTACTAATAATATAAAGCTGAAGAGTTTGTTTGTTTGTTTCAACGCGCTAATCTCAGGAAAAAGGTTTGAATTGAAAAATTATTTTTGTATTGGTTAGTCCATTTATTGAGGAAGGTTATATAACATCACGCTACGACCAATAGAAGCGGAGCATAAATGAAAAATATTGCAAAAACGGGAAAAAATATTCCTTTTTAAGAGCTTCCGTTGCGTGCGTTGCGTAAACGGTTTAAATTACGCAACAATCATGTATGCAGGGTAGATAGGTAGGGTAGGGTAGGTAGCCAGTTGACGGGAGCGAAGCCGCGTGGGACAGCTAGTATATATATAATCAGTACCTAGTTAAAATTAACATTATTTTGTAAGATATACTTTCTCTTTGTATAATTTGTATTATGTGTTTAGAGATTGATTCGAGATATATCCAGGGTGTTAGGGATGTATTCAGGGGATGAGATAGGAATATATCCAGTTTTTTCAAGGATAAATGTAGTGTAATGAAAGAATTTTTGTTGTGTTGGAGGCATCCAGCAAGGAATTAATTGGCTCAGTAAGCTATCATTATTGAAGCTAGATATTTTATAGTTTTATATAAAATATCTAGCAACACAACTTGTATGGTCAATAATATCACAGTAATCAAACTTAAAACTATAAATAAACAAATAACATTTAACAATAAGTACGTAAGCATTGATTCAGCGACTGTACCATTCTAGATTTCAGTCAAGACAGAGTCGTACAATTTTATTTAATAATATAATCTTTGGGGATCTTGTAACTTGGGGAAATCGGGCATCAGCCCATGTGACAACCACCGATGCATACTGGGCCCACGTGGTGGATTAAGGCCCATTCCCTCTCTCACAGAGAGGAGGCCTTTGTCACAGCAGGGGGAAGATTAAAAGGATGAGGATGGTGATTATGGCAAAAGGCTCGTCCTTATTACCTACATAGGTCTAAAATAACTATTGAAATGTGTGTTTATTATATTTACTGCTCTGCTTTATATTTACTGCTCTGCTTTACACTCCGGTTAATACAAGCATGATATAATGTCATGCTTTAGGATTTACCATTAAGCAAGTGCGCCTGATCAGAAATAGTTCCTCACCTACCTACTCAACCAATTTTTATAAAACTGTAAGTTCTTAATTTAAACTTTCTTTGTTACAGAGCGGTCAGAAACCCAAGGTCCCACTGACAAGGTTCACATGTGAGGGCAGAGGCTCAGGGTACTATGCCGACGTCGACACTGGATGTCAGGTAAGAATTAACTGTTATTTGATTGATAAAGTGCTTGAGAGACCCAATTACCCATACGCCTGCACGTTAAAGGCCCAAATTACTATTTGAAGAGTTCCCATCGACCTAAAAAGAAGCAGAAGATTGATAAAACCTAGAAAACCGCACAAAAAAAGACAAATTAATCGAATATTTTGTCCATATAGGAGGAAACAGTGATATAATTTGTCAAAGTGGAATTTAAACGACAATAACCGAAAAAAATCAGTATAGTTTTCCCGGCAAAGAAGGATTTCCACTCTTGTAGTTGGATGCCACTATGGATATAATATAAATTTGTAATGAAAAAAAAACTCATACTGAAATTACTATTATTTCGCAGGATTAGATAAAATTTCGCTCTTGACCTATGTATTTAATTCGCTAAGTTAGGAACTTACAAAGTCTAGTATCACATTATCTCACTAGGTCAAAGGAGCGATAAAAATTGGTCATAATTCAGTTACACGACCTTACGTAACAAGAGGATTCGAATCACGACGTCAATCGATTAATAACGGTCATTAGTGTTACTAAATAAGTAGGTAAGTACAGAAGGCTAGATACATATAATTTGTGAAAACATGTGCACGCACACAAATATAGTGAATTATAATGAAGTGGTACTCTATGAGGGGTAAATATCATTTTGTTCATTTCATACATAGGTATGAAATGAACAAAATGGAACATTACAGACATAACGAAATGCAACCTAGTTATTTTTCTTTCTTTATTTTTTTTATATACTTTATTGTACACCACTTAATTAATTACAGGACAAAACATTTATAAAGATAAGTGTACCATGGGTGGTCTTATCGCACAGGGCAATCTCTTACAGACAACCCTTGAATGGACTGAAGGAAAGGGATATACATACAGACATAGGGCATAGATATAGGGCTGTCAGTGTACAATAACTATATTAAATAATATTACTTAGATATTACATAAAATACATACGTACAAATACAATAATATGCTAATAAATATCAAATATAGAACAGAGAAAGGAGAAGAATAGTTACAGAGAAAGGAAATGCTTTACCACACATGTCAGTCTTTTGGGCAGGAGTCATGCTCGTCCGTCCCTCCTCCATCTTTGTATTGGTCTGACGCGATGAAACCTAGTATTTAATGGGACCCAGTAAGTGGATCGCATAATACGAGTTGATTCTATTCATGAATACTCCATACATTTGAAAAAATACCATTATTTAAAAGTTTGGTACCCTGTACCTATACCCGTACAAGAAGGAGATCTGAAACAAATGCCAGTCACGAGTGTGCTTACACTCGCTGTACGTCAAGTGTGCGTGTGTTTTCGCTCGTTGAACGAAACCAACCTTCTGCACCTATCTATCTATATTATGGTAGAGTGGTAAATGTGGTAATGCCATTAGATATGGTAATTGTTAATAATTGGCTACCGGATGAGATCCGCGTTGATTCACACATATGCTTTTATGGTCAAGAGCCAATATGGTCATTGATTGCGATCAGGACATTATAATCGATGTTAATGATGTTGTGAACCGTGACAAAGATTATTAAAAAATGTCACACGAGTACGACTCTTGATGTCGTAATTGCATGTTCTATCATCTGTGATTATGAACGCATAAAATGAAGTTAATCCACACAAAACTTATTAAATCCCACATAATCTTCTTCTGCCTAGCCTTTTCCCAAACATATAGGGATCGGCTTCCAGTCTTACCAGATTCAGCTGAGTACCAGTGTTTTACATGGAGTGACTGCCTATCTGACCTTCACAACCCAGTAACTGGGTAACACGGTACTCCTTGGCAAGACTGGTGTAAGATCTCAGGCTTCTGACTACCCGTAACGACTGTCAAAGATCTTCAAATGACAGCCGGGACCAACGGCTTAACGTGCTTGCCGAGGCACGGAGGAAACTCGGTATCTTGAAAATGGTCACCTATCCACGGACCGACCTCGTCAAGCGTTGCTTAACCTTGAAGATCGACCCGTGCGGCTGTTATTATTTAGCCACGACCTCCTAAATCCCACATAATATATCTCGCAAAATAAGCAAACGAACCGATACTACCTCCAAGTCATACAACATTCTCTGAAACAAAAAGCGTAAAGCCTCTTTGCCTGTCCACGCCACCGCTGCTCATACAACTCATACAATGTCGTACTTGCCATTTAACTTTACAAGCCAATCCATCCATACCGTCGTAAAAACATAATGGTGAATTATATAGGCAGAGAGACAGATAATATTTTATTTAAGTATAGTAGAATTTTGACTGGATTTTTTGTGAATTTAAATAATAATAAATCAAGCGGAAAGGTTTGAGTATGGTGAACTTATTACCATTGATTCAGCCTTCATTGCGACGGGAAGAAGATCTATGTATAATCTCATCTTTAAAATTAAATTTACCATTTATCCGAATGCAAAAAGAAGATCATTTTGAAAGAAGCTTTTAAGTTTTGCTGTGCAATCGTAATGAATCGATAATGCACGACGGACAAAGTTTTTGTAACGTTGTTAATCTCTAGTCATACTTGTCTGTTACCATACCTACTAATTTATGATAAAAAAAGTAACGGGACGTTATTGTTGTGTTGTTCTTGTATTTTTTTATAAATTTTCGTCGTTTTACCTATTTCTTAGTAAATATTTTGTATATTTAACAACAACAAAAAACTGTAGAATATATTATATAGTTGTACTTGGGAAAAAATATAGGGTCATTTTAGGGTCAATTCAAGAGTGAATAGGACCATTTCAAAAAAACCTAGTTATTTCTAAAGTTCAATTTTTTTTCAACAACTCGAATAAAACAATTTTATCGACATCTACCTCCCTGCCTTCAGGATGTATTTTCGCCCACAACTCAAAGGTGACCACGCCATAAAAGGTTACGTCTTATAACACCTCAATATCGGTTACGTAACTTTTTACCTTTAATTGGTCCTCCATCTCGAGATGAATCAGCTTCACACATGTGACTGGAACCATGATATCAACTGATTTATAAGCCAGGGAGGACTTTAACTTGCTGATTTATTTTAGGTGTCTGGTTGATCAAGAAATATTGTGGTCCTTGGGAGCACAGATTCAATATACAAATTCAATGCATTCTGTTATTTACAGTTTGGTGTACTGTGTAGGATGTAAACATTGCGTAAATCAGTAAATTTTAATTATTAGATGATCAATATACAATTATCATTGTTAAACTTTGACATTGACTAAATTATCCAAGTTGCGATAAGACATATATGGACACAATATAGAACCGGGAGTTATGGCAGAAGAAAGGGGAGATCCAGCAGTGGGTGATTCCGGACTGCTTCTTCTACATCGGATGTACTGATGATTCCAAGTTAGGTAATTATAATGTATTCCGGACTGAAATGAAGAACATGATTATGAAATCTCAACAAAGACATTTTTGAAAAATTTATGTGTAGTAGGTAAGCTTTATTTTTGAATGTCTTTATTTTTTATAACAAGATCAATTTTCTCTGATACACTTTTAATTACTTTGCAAATAGAAGCTATGGCAAAAGTCGTGCGATTGATCAAACTTTCATTATAAATGGCCTTCATTTTGATTTATTAAGATGAATGATGCACATCCTCCCACAGTCAAAATGATTATTTTGCAAAACCTTTTGCAATAATTTGATTCTTTGCTATTATTATAACTATGGGTAATTGAGTAATTACCTTTCATTTTCTATTGAATAGGTCTTTTGTAAACATAACGGCCTAAGATGGCCGTCAAAATCATCATTATTCTCAAAATGAGATTGAATCTCAAATTTGTATCAGCAGAAGCTAACTAAAAAAATGTTAGAAAGCCAAGGTTACCGATTCTACTTATTTGAAAGACAACCGAAAAGTAACCTAAGGCTCTGACAAATGACAGTCTACCAATGAAGCGGTTATTTAAACGTCAGAAATATATGGAAATGCCAAAATACATATGCCAAAATATTAACACTTGTACTATCGAAATATCGTAAACTTTTGACATTTCGACAATCACCATCGTTGACATGATTCGCACACTTATCTAGAGCCTATGTGGGATCAAAACAAAATAATTTCTTTTTACGACTCCAAATCATAAGTTCGTAAAAACTACCGCAAAGTAAGAGGTCAATACATTCATTTCAACACTTAAAAGCCAGGTCATTGAATTTGATGAGGTTAGCTCTTTTAGAATAGTTACGTTTTTTAACATAGAAGCTGGTCCTTAGATCACAAAATATTGCTATTTAAAATATTGCGATATAATGAAGTATATAGGTACTGAATGAATTTATATTTCTATAATAATCTAAGATAATTTAATTTTAATCGATTGAATATCAATGGTAAATCACGCATCAATCATCTAACCACTCAGCCATCTGAAGGATCCAGACGATTTCAAGTAGCATAATTCATAATAGCATAAAGAATCAATTTTAGCAGCTGTCAAAATATGACTCAATAAAGCATCCAGTGTTCCAATGTCGCAATTTTAACGGCATATAATTACCCAAGCTGCGTTTAAAGACTTATAATCATGAGTGTGGCCTCTGAAACCTCCGAATTTAAAAGATTTATAGCTGTTGATAATTTTTTATGTTTTGCAACACCAAGGCTCATAAGGGTTCCTTGAAAAATGGCTTATTTATGGGACTTTAAGCGTGACATTATTTGTACAGTGACAAAATGGCGGTAAATCGAGAATGTCACATTTTGCAAAAGTTACTTTTTGGTCATCCGTAGTTTTGAATAGGTAACGGATTTTTGTTTGTTAAGCTTCGGCCTCGTATAATAAAATTTATTATAGGTGTGTCAATATTTGTTAAAAATACTTTCTATCTGTTATTTTGTCATCACTTATTTAAATAAAATATATCATTATTATAAGAATAACATGTCCACATTACGTTTTTTATACTGCAAATTCACCCGTTGCATGCAAAACAATAAAAAGTTCAAGTATATAACTGACTCTAAATTCAACATGTTAATTGATACTTTGAATCATAAAATGTATTTTTTTATTGATTTAGACTTGATAAGTATTTGTTTTGTGTTATTAAACTAACTATAAAACGCCTCCATCCCAAATATTTTGTAAGATCAATAATATAATCACCATTCGTGGGCGACTATCAGATGATCACATTGAATAGCTTGGTTTGAGAGTGGACAACACAAAAATTATGACAAATTTGCAATACAGAGTTTACAGTTTAAAGAAGACAAGAGAAACTCAGAAAAATTGATTAATTCAGTTACGCAAAATACGCGCTTGGTCGTGGAGTTGCGGAAACCAGCCCTTTTTAACCTAACCTTACCTAACGAACAAAGTTAAATTTGAAAGATAACACTAACAAATGATAACTCAGCATGACTAACCGATCTCAAAAGTTAACGAAATTTAACACATTTTAACTTTCAAAACCTACAGGACTATGTTACCAAGGGAGTGACCATGAGCTCTTAGAGTAAGGTTATTTTGATATCGCGTTAGTGAAAGATGTATACAAGTCATCTAAATCTGTCCCTTACACACACTCAAAGTAATCTTACTCTAAGAGCTTATGGTCACCCCCTTGAGCTTCACAACGAAGTAACTGTGTTTAGACGTCAGGTAGCCGGTTCATGAAAAATATTCGCGTTATTATTGCTTAGTTAGAACGAAAACCGACTTCAACTCTCAATTCAACCGTATATTTTTTTTTTTATGTGTGTTCGCGGATAACTTCGTCGTTTATGAACAGATTTTGATGATTCTTTTTTTTGTTGAAAAGGAGATATCCCAACGGGAGTACCATGACAAGGAAACTAGGATCTCATGATAGCATCCTAGAGAAATCGGAACTCCTCAGATATTATAGGCGTGCATATAGCGATTTTGGTATTTTCATCAATAATGGAATCATTTGAACTCAGAAAATATCATTTGGTGAAGTGGAACTGATGAAGAAGACCACAATGGCCACTGGAACTCCGAAATGAAACAATGTATCCTAGTCGTGTTTGGGCTTATTGGCTCATGAGATGTCCTTTGGCTATAATTAATTTTCATGTTAATTGGAGTTACCTACCAAAACTAAAAAGCAAAACCTTTTTAACAAAAAAATCAAACTTACTTCCAAAACAAAACATTACAAAGCGAAAAATAATTAAGTTTTCCGAAGTTGGTGTCGAATAACGGAAAACAATAGGTACAAAAGACACCGACTTCGGAAAACAAAGTTATTTTTCGCTTTGTAGTATTTTGTTTTGGAAGTCGGTTTGATTTTTGTAAAATAAAATTCTTGTTTGCCTCTATAACAACTGCTTTGTAGTAATATTATGATTGTGTAAAATATTGGCAACTGCAGTTGATATCAGACATTATTCGCTCCCAAACGTGCCATTACTTTAATACAGTAATTATATCATTAATGTTACAAACCAAAAGTAATTGTAGTTAACATTTCATCGGTAGTGTCAAGGATAGCCGTATTACATATTGTGAGGTAATTAATATATATCTGTTATTATATCGGTGGTTTATTGGCCTTTACGTGACGGGCTCTTTAGTTCAAACCAGTACAGGTCGCGTCAAGCAAATACACCGCTCTAAATGAGTGCGCAGTAGGGCAGGTAGGAAATCTCATCCCTAGCTTTAGCCTTAAATTTGTATTAAGGCCGTTACATGAAAATCTTCGTAAGCAGACGACAACCTCATAGGATGATCTGATCATAAAAAAAATAATCTTATAGGTACAAAGGACCCGTTTTCGGGATAAAAATTAGCCTATGTATCTCAGGAATAATGTAGCTTTCTACTGGTAAAATAATGTTCAAAATCGGTTCAGTAGCTTTTGGGTTTATCCATTCCAAAAAAACTTACAAACAATCAAATCGTTCTTCTTTATGATATTATTGTAAATGTAGACTAGTTTGGTCCTTTGAATTGTCTATAGTAATTATATTGATCACTAAAATTCTATCTTCTGATAGAAGGCAACACTGTTGTAACGTGTAAAAAGTTTTATATACCATCGTTCTTGTGTGATAGACCACGGCTAAGCAAATTTTTCATATTCTTGTAAAACTTTTGGTTTAAATATCTTTACTCTCATTAAAACAATGGTCATGAGAACAATAAAAATAAATTAGAAATATCACCCCAGTGAACTAACAGAAAAACAAAATAATAGTTGTCGACAAGTAAAGGAAGTGAATTTACCACATTCCTAAGATAAGGCGGTGGCCCAAGTTAAAAGGTACTTGAGGTACTTAAGTTCTTTTAATTCATTTGCATTTACAATCAACACCTACATGGTTGGCGAAGAAAAATTGGTAATAACGAGCTGAGCAACCTGTAAATGCCTTACAATAGCTAATTTAGATGCAGTTATCTTAATAACATTTTAATACATTCGTGAATACGTTTCATTGTCTAATTACACTATTATGATCCTTCAACAACATCTTGATAATAACAAGTGCTGATTATAAGAGCTTATCAAAGAACTAGCTGTTGCCCGCGGTTTCAACTGCTCGTTCTATAACTTCGTTTTCACTCAGCGTTATTTTGTCTTTTTTGCTGGACTGTTTAAGGTCGTAGCGTAATAATAAATTATTAGATGATATACACGTAAGATAATAAATAGACTATAATCTTTCCTCAACATAAGGCTAACAAATACCTAAAAAATCGACTAGTAGATTAGCCCGTTCATAAAACAACCTCTTCAGCCTTTTTACATCAGTATGGATTTATAAAATGTATGCCTTTCAAAACTGTCAAGTGATTGACTGGTTATTTAGTTAATTGCCCGCGAGCTACTGATGTAATTAAAATGTTTTAAATTGCAAATTAATTACTTTAGATAATATTGAAGGTTTATTAAGAGAATGTGAGGCATTGACGAGCTAAATCTCTTACTCCTTGAATTTTTATAACACTAACAAATATCCACCAACATATTTGAATTTCAGATATATTTTTTTAGTTTAGATGAAAAGCAAAAGATTCTTGAGGTAGATATAAAATTGCCCACATAAAGGAGGATATAGCCTTTCCCCCTGTTTATAGTAAATAATAAAAATACTTTTTTATGTAGCGTATCTTTATCAGTGCTTTCAGTGATTACCTTTACATTTAGTTTAGATGAAAAGCAAAAGATTCTTGAGGTAGATATAAAATTGCCCACATAAAGGAGGATATAGCCTTTCCCCCTGTTTATAGTAAATAATAAAAATACTTTTTTATGTAGCGTATCTTTATCAGTGCTTTCAGTGATTACCTTTACATTTAGTTTAGATGAAAAGCATTCGATATTTGAGGTAGATATTATTAAACAATATACATTTTAGAGGCTTATTTTAGCGAGCATCCTTCGTTCCTCTAGAGAGCCAAGGCCTCAAGGGCTTTTAAGACAATATCCATGTTTTTGCAAATTTGCACTCATCTGGCCCTTCGTCAGTTTCAAATTAGTCAAAATCATCATTAGTACAGATTTGCCACTGGTCTATTTCCTATAGTTTTATTTTTGTCCATTCAGAAGGTTATTGCTTAATTTTTAGATATTCATATATCGTCTTTCGTGATTGAACAATGAAACACCGCAATAAAAAGCATGACAGACTTTATATTGTCCAGAAAGAGGTAAATGCAATGGTCTGTAATTTTAATTGCCAAAAAGGCAATAACAAAAAAATGGAAAATTTTAATGACCGGTTCACAATGATTAGGCATTTCATGAAAAACTTGTCTGAAATCCAGTGTCATTTGATACGCAAAAACATAAATCTATAATTCAAAATATTTTTATCTAGACAGGTGCTAAATATTAAATTAAAATGCACAAAAAATAAATACTAAAACATGCAGATTTAGTCGGAAAAATCTTCTCATGCATTTTTCATTAACTTTTTATAATATTGGTTAAGATCAATAAACCAAGAATATTATAATATCTACGGCTTTTTCAATCACATATGCAAACTGTGACCTAAAGAATTGATTCAAGTCTTATCTCATCGGATAATGACCTTTATAAACTCGTTTGAAGACCCTAATTAACAATTAATGGACGGACAGAATTCGAAGCTTAAAATAAAACCTTCATTAACTTTAATAGCTCGGCAAATTAATTAACACTCTTTTTTTTTTGTTTTGTTTTGAAACGGTGTAATTGTATGAGAATGTTTGGGGTTTTCTTAAGAAATCTATTTTTGTAGTAAATGAGTTTGTTTCTGCAGTTTTTCAAGTAGTGCGCATTATTTCTCTTGCAATTAAAGTTTTGAAATTGTGAAAGTTTATATTTTTCCCTAACAAAATATCTCTTCTTCTACTAATCTACCTATGCTGGACTTGCAAATAACTCCCCTTCTCTATCTCTCTGTTAGAAGCCAGTACTGTTTTTGTACTCTTTCTATTAGGCAAAGGTCTGCCCTGTCTATGTCCTTTTGCCACTAATGTCACTACAAACGTGGTCACAGTAGGACCCAAACTAGTGTTAACTGTCAACTCAGAATGAAGAGGACACTCAAAATCAAAGCCTTTACACCAAGAAGACTATCGACGCAACTGGCACCAAACTCCAAACCTACATTTACAGAATTACCATTAATTAATCAATTGTAATCAACCAACAAGTACATCAGACAGTGGCGTAGAACTAAAGACATGCGTCCAAACAATACGGTTCGCACGCCACTGTTACATGGGGCCAGACAAACGGCTCCAGTGGCAGTCCCACAGAGTACGGAACCATCAAGCTGGCAGCGAACACCATTCATCCTGCTCACATATAAACTAAATTTTTTCTGCGGCTTCGCTCCCGTGGCCTATCCGCCAGCAACTGTACATTTTTCCAGCATAAAAATTAGCCTTTGACTTTCCAGGATGAAATCTAGCCTTTGGCTTTCCAGGATAAAAACTAGCCTATTTTTCAGGATAAAACTAGCCTATGACTATCAAGATTAAAACTAGCCTATTTTCCAGGATCAAAACTAGCCTATGACTTTTCAGGATTAAAAATAGCCTATTTTCCAGGATAAAAGCTGCAATGATCGTGCCTTCAACTAGCCTGAGAGCGTCCAAATCTTTACGGTTGGCGATTTGTGATGTACACTCAAGAATAGGGTGATCACGGTGCAGTGGTTTATATAGGAAATGACCATGCTGACTCTAGCAGCTTCCACCGTGATGTCTCCGTGGTCTGTGGGGATAGTAAATGCAGCAAATTTCCAGTAGCAGCCCTGACCTATACAGACGCGCGCATACCGAGCGGTGTCGCGTGTGAAGATTGATGGGTGTGACTGTGACTGTAAACGTTCTAGCCTTGTTGAAGGAAATGGTACTGATTTTTGGGTAGGGCAAATAATACATTTGTTTATCTTTTGAGATCGTGAATTTTGTGTACTAGACCCGTTGTGAAATCTCTTTTATAGTCACCTCTGTAGATCTTTGGTTTTTAACTAATTGCTTAAATTACATTTTTTATCATTTGGCTCGCGTTTGACCTCACATCATGGTAAGCGATGATGTGTGTCCGTACCTTGTCAATATTTTTGTGAAAAGATGGGTGTCAACAACTTGGTATTAGGGTAGGCTTACCAAAATATCACGGCGTACTTAAATATCTTATATTTAGAGTCGTGAAATCCTTATGTAGGGTTTTGACACAGTGGCTTTCGTCATCATCAAAATACGAGTACTTGATGATGATCAATGAAATGATGAATTGACATGCATCAATCTCTTAGAGTTAAGACATCTGACAATCGTTATTGCTGATTACATGACACATAGTCTAGCTAGACTATTTTGGGAAGAGTTGCATAACTCATTGGAAACCAGATTTGATCTATTTACCTATTTGTTTTTATTTTATTTATTTAGTATAGGCTCGCGCTTGACCACCTGGTATCGATGGTAATCGATGATGTCGTCGAGGGTGGAGCACGCTTGTCTAGAAGTAACCTTTTCACTCTTGACTTAAAGATCCGGCATGGAATGTCACTCCTTAGCAGTACGCATGATGAAAATATTTCCAAAACATTAAGTGCGTATGAGTGAGATGTCCACCATGTACCGATGGCGTATCGCCGTACGCCTTGGACAACTCTTACAGACACAAAAAAACAAGATCAGTGACCTACCAATCGTTAGAACCATCAACTGTATACAGAATATTCAAAACCACGGTTATTCACAACCGAATCCATCCACTGTTTTTGCCAGTGAACCTTATCTCTCATCGGCTCCCGTTCGAAACTCATAAACGACACGCAAACCCATTGTTATGAGTTTATTGTAGTAATGTTGGTGTTTAGCAATAACTTGAAATAAGCCGGTGACACCTGCGTTTTTGTGTTGCACTACTGCGGAAACAATGACTTGTTGGAGGTGCGTAAGTTGTACGAGTAGAGCGATTTAGTCACCTGCTTCTGAATATCTCTAATTCTGGGTGAATACTCCACGTACTAGCACTACACGATATGCTACCTGAGGCGCCTAATTTATTTTGGTCATATCGCTCGGAGACAGCCAGACAACCTCGAAAAACTGGTTGAGGTGGGAAAGGTGGATGTTAAAAGACCGTGCGGATGTTCGCCTACTCGCTGGTCAGACCAGATAAGAGTGATTAGACTCACGGTGACCACTGTCCTGAGAAGAGCAGAAGACACAGTGGCGTGGAAGCAGCTCGTCAGTGACTTCGTTAAGGCGTCCCAAGACGGGCACGACCTTCAGAAATGAAGACAACGAATAAGAAGTGTGAATACTTTCCTTTGCCTTTTATGTGGCCAACCACATTAGAAAGTTGATATGTGTAAAGTTCGTATTTAGGCGGGATGCTGTTACACGGTCTTGCACACTACTAGTAGGTACAATAGCCTCATCGTTTCTTCATGTTCTAGTCTCAGTAAGCTTGGGCTTCATTGTGGCTGTTCCAAACTTGAGAGAAAAGGCCTATCTTTTAAAGGTGTTTCACATTTGTAGTTTTATATAAGACATAATATTGGATTTTATTTTAAAGAGGTTTTATGATGATGTTTTGTCCTGAACATGGGTGCGAAGTAGACAATGCTAGCTGAAAACTCATTCCTACTGATAACTATTTCTAAGCCCGCTGTCGCCTATAAAATAGAGACAATCGTAATTGTACTCAATGTACTGTGAGAGCAATTTTTTCGTACATAATAATCCTAATGTCAGTTCGGTTACCAAATATCTTTGCGTAGGTACGAAATCTGAATTTCAAAATGTGTTTTATGGCTACTTAAACTAATGTTGTGGGCGTGGAACACCTTAAATAAATACACCTAATGGTTTGAACAAATTGATTTGTTCAGAGTGCCTCAGGGGACCTATGAGGGTCCTATAGTGTACGTAGAACATTATATTTGTTGATCAAATCATCATTAAGAAACGTGTCCGTCCGTGGTTCTATTTGAACCTTATTTGTAGTGAAGGTGGAATTCCTTTTGGGAGACTAATGGACCTTCGTGTTAGCTACTTATATCTTATAATAGTTCGTTTATGTGTTTAAACATCAAACTAAAGTCAAAGTTAAATATTTGAATCAACCACTATTAAACATCGCTGTGGATTAAAACCATAATTTACGGCATGTATATTTGTACCTTAGTCTACCTAGGTAATATTATAATATTACCTGACCCAGGACCCAGGACCCAGGTTGGCCGCTGTAAAAAAAACCTGGCCAAATGGAATATCACAGACCCCTCCGAAACCCATTGCCAGTGTGGGGCCACTTCGCAAGATATGGCCCACCTCGCTGTTTGCCCTTCGTGCCCGAGCACCTACACTGTACCTTACGAGATTTGAGCGTGGCGAATGACGGAGCTGTCCGAGTAGCTACATACTGGTCGGACAAAATCTGAATAGTTGAGACTATAGTTTAAGTTAATCGACACGAAAGAAGAAGAAGATTATAATATTAACATATTTTTGACGAGAGACGTTCACAACTGGACATAATTATGCCACATTATAACATCAACTTTCGTTAAATATTTTTTGTTTAGGGCATTTAGTATGACTAACGACTCATAAGTTTATTTGACAAGCGATTAATTAATAAAATACCAATAAACCAAATTGCTGTCAAATCCATCTCATAGGTACTCACGAAAACAGACATTGCCTCACAAACTCTCTCTATGGTTCGCTCGCTTCACTTTCATTAACGACCGAGTGAACTGAACCAATCGCTTCACCTTGAACTTTACCAGTACCTAATAGGTACATACCTACACAACGGTAAACGCACACCAGTGTGCGGAAGCATTAGTTATGCTCCTTCTTGGTGATTCTAAGAAAATATTCTTAAATCTTAATAGATGTTTATTTTTATGAGATCCCACTGCAAAAATCTGCAGGTAATTTGTTTTTGAAGAACATAATTTTCAAAATTATTCTCATTTAAGTTACCAGGTTCAGCAGGTAACTAGCAACACTCAGATTGCGGCTAACTGAGAGCTGGTGACCATATTTTTTCCTATTTTCTTCACCACTTTCTTTCAAATGACTTTGGATTTACTTGAAAAACTCATATTCCTACTTACTCGTATATTCGGGCTTAACTTTTTCATTTAATAAGGTAATTGTGGTTTGATATTGCCAGGCAAGGCTGCAGCAATCTATTTAACTATCAATTATCATTCGTGAAAATTAAGTTTAAAAATAAACGCTGAATTCTTCAGATTTCTGCAGTCGTATCTTATGTTTGGGATAAATAGGAGTAACTTTCGAAAGAGCTGAAGCTTTTGGTAAAACAACTGTTCGATATTAATTAGATTCTGTTAATAACTTTCTCAGTTATTAATAGTAACGAAAAAATGGTACATACTGAATTGCGTCTTGATGACATTTGAAACTAATAAGACACAAATTTGTAAATCACTTCACCTAGACACGTCACAAAAACTTCCTGATCATCTCCTTCATTAGCAGCTGAATATCAGAATGTTACATAGATTGAATGTCTGAATAGAATAGAATATACTTTATTGTACACCAAAAAAAATATTTTATATTATTGATAGGCTCGCGCTTGACCACTATCTCACCTGATAGTAAGCGATGACACACAAACAAAAAAAAACGAATGGAAACAAATATCTTTTACAATAAAACTTAATACTAACCTAACCTATAAATATAATAAAACAACATTCAATCACCGCTACATCAGAATCTCGTCTGCTAAAGGTGTATCAGACGACACGCGTCAAGTCTAAAGCGGCAGTGATCTACTGAACCAGTTCACTCACCTTGACCTTATACGTACTTACAATCAAAGGAAGCGTCTACGGTGGAGCGTGAAGCGATTAGCGTTTTAATCGCTTAGTTATATATTCCCACGTTGGTTGAGTAATCTGACAGTGAGTGACTGATGAACCTGAGATCCTGTATTGGATTCCCAGTTTAGACAAAACTTTATAGAGTAATTCATCAAAATAATTAATATTTTCAGTCTGCAACTCGTCCCACGTTTCTATCAACATGAGAAAAGGTACAATCAGTAGCAAAAGTGTTAGTGTGGAAATAATAAATAAAGGAATTTGTTGTAAAATATTTAATCACCACAACGTTGTCACATATAAACAGAAAATATTAAATCATCACAAATTTGAAACCAATTAACACACGAAGTAATAATGAACATTCATACATGTAGGATTAATAATAATAAACCTCAAATTATAAAATAAAAAGCAATCGTCATAAATATAAATAATCAACAGTTATAAAGTTTTTTTTCTCTGGCCATTGCTGTCCCACTACTGGGCACAATTACAAAGATAATAAATCAATAACATAAACAACAATTTAAAGATAAACACACATATTATGACTGATAGAAGCTTTCTAAGGTTTATTATTAAATTGAGTTTCTATGACAGTCTTATATTTTGATGATTACATTTAAAAAATAAGTTTTATAAATAAACCCTACAATTCTTAATTAAATATTTTTTTAATTTGTTAATTATTTTGACTACGAGACAAAATATGTAGGAAAAATATTATATAAAAGACACCGACTTTTTTAATATTAAATAATCTATGAACAAAACGAAAATAAAAAAAATAAATTCTTAAAAAATATTGTTATATCTTGTATTACTAACTGTACCAAACGTTGATAAAGCTTAAAGTTCCACACAAAAAGAAACGTGGGACGAGTTGCAGAATGAAAATATTATTGATTTTGATTTTCTGCAAGTCGTCTTAAATGGGGCGTAGGCATGTAGGACGAGTTGATGAATTAATCGCGTTATTGAATTTTCCATCTGGAATTATTGAGCAACAGCCTAGCAGCAGCATTGTTTCGATTTGTCCCAATTGATGGCAATATGCTATTACATGCGAAAACCTTTCAAAATGTGGATGGAATACACATATGAGGTTGTAAAAAAAGTACTTTTTTGCACTAATTATAGGTATCAGGATATACTTTTATATTAGGGAATGCATCGAGCATTAGTTAATAAAAATGTAACCCTCCTTTGACAGACGGGTGCAAAAGGCTGTCTTAATGTGCTTAATATGGGTCTTCAGAAAATTGTGTCTCAATAAATTATTTTGTCTTATAGTAAATATTCAAATGTAAAGCCGCAAACACAGCTATAACCTGTACATTAACACAGATAATATAATACAAGCATAACAAAAAACAAACACCTTGTATCAACTTACCCGCTATCGCTGCGCTTATGAACATACCGTCACCTTTACAACTGAGAGCGAAAGTAAAACTTGCACTTTCGTGAATGAAACTGCGGTTATGTTTGTTGTGCCTTTTATGACAAACTGGTTTTGATCTGCTGCTGACCGCCTTTTACCGTTGGGTTCGACGATGCATAAATGGGCGTGGTTGCTACTTGGCAGTCTTCATTTGCTGCACTAGTGATTCAATGGGACGTTTTTACCGTTGATTGTTGCGTTGGTATCTTCTTTTTATTTTGACAGTACTGAATATCATTATTATAATTGTCACAGGATTATTGTAAACATCGTAAGATTGTAATAAATATTGTGAGATTATAAATTCTCGATACCAATATCGTGAAGCATATTATTCCAAATATAATAAAACACATCAAGATTCGATCCGATTCATATCTACACTATTATAAAGAGGAAAGATTTGTACCTATTTTTGTATGTTTGTATGTTTGTAATGAATAGGCTCAAAAAGTACTGGGCCGATTTAAAAAATTCTTTCACCAATAGAATGCTACATTCTTCCAATTTGACATAGGCTACATTTCATTTTGAAAAAAATTAGGGATCCTTGAAAAAATTTGAACAATGTAACCGAAGGTGTAGAAAAATGAGTCTTAAAAAAAAAAAAAAATTGTCTACCCCGTGCGAAGCCGGGACGGGCTGCTAGTATAACATATATTAAGAATTTATAATCTGACGCAATTTATTAAAACCTGTAATAACCCGGTGATGGATAATCTCCGAAACTGATAATATAGTACAATTTGAATTTATTTAAAGCATTTCAATAGACACTTAGGTTTATTTTTGCCTGTTCAGAAAAAAAGTTATTACAACAGAAACGGTCAATGAAATACTTTTTCAGCGCCAACACGATTTCATTAACCTTTTACATTAAATATTAGCAATGTAACAAAAACTAAAACGTGTTAGTATTACAATAGTTGTCCCAATAGTGTCAGATATAATGGACACCCTATGCGTTGGGTCAAGGTGCGTTAAAATAGGTAAATTTTTACACGTGCTTGAACTTATGAGTTAAATATTGAAAATTAAAACGAGTGATTTTTTATTATTAAGATTTTATAATAGGTATTGAGTAATAAAAAAACTTTTTTACAAAAAAAATACTACCGACTTCCAACTAAAAACACTACAAAGTGAAAAATAATTTTCTTTTTCGAAGTCGGTGTCTTTGGGAGGTACCTATTTTTTTCGTTATGGACACCGACTTCTAAAAAGAAAGTTATTTTTCACTTTGTAGTGTTTTTAGTTGGAAGTCGGTAGTATTTTTTTTGTAAAAAAGTTTTGTATTGTATCTATTTTAGATGAACGACCCATTTAATCAAATAAGAAATATAACGATCCAACAAGACTAATAACAATAATTATCTTCAATTAAGTAAATAAAATATTACGATTTATCTATATAAATAAAAAGACAAGTCCTGACTGACTGACCGACTGACTGACTCATCAACGCCCAGCCCAAACCCTTGGACCTAGAAAGCTGAAATTTTGCTAAGAAGTTCTCTTATTAATGTAGACAAGGAATAAGGAAGGATTTTACGAAATTCAACCTCTAAGTGAGTTATATAGGGGATGAAACTTTGTATGAAACTCTGTGATTTTTAATTTGAAATGAATGAAATATGGCATATAGCTTCTAAATATAAAATAAAAAATACGTCTCCAAGGATTTTTTTAATTTCATCCCTTAAAGGGGTAAAAAAGGGTGTTAAAGTTTGTAAGAAAAATAAATTGTTTATGATCAAAATTACTTGAAATTCAGTATTTCTGCTCTTCAATACAATTAAAGAAACACGTGTTTAAAGATTTTTTTTTAATTTCATCCCTTAAAGGGGTAAAAAAGGGTGTTAAAGTTTGTAAGAAAAATAAATTGTTTATTATCAAAATTACTTGAAATTCAGTATTTCTGCTCTTCAATACAATTAAAGAAACACGTGTTTAAAGATTTTTTGAATTTCATCCCTTAAAGGGGTAAAAAAGGGTGTTAAAGTTTGTAAGAAAAATAAACTGTTTATTATCAAAATTACTTGAAATTTAGTGTTTCTACTCTTCAATACAATTAAAGAAACACGTGTTTAAGGATTTTTTGAATTTCATCCCCTAACCCCTAAAGGGGTAAAAAAGGATGTGAAAGTTTGTAAGAAAAATTATTTACAAAAAAATGTTTGTCATAAAAATTACATGAAACTTATTATTTCTGCACTTCAATATAATTAAAGAAACTCATGTATAAGGTTTTTTGAATTTCAACCCCTAACGATGTGTTAAAGTTTGTGAGAAAAATAAATTATTTATTATCATAATTACATAAAATTTACTATTACTGCACTACAATACAATTAAAGAAAAACGTACTTAAGCCTTATTTTAAATTTCATCCTTTAAACGGGTAAAAAGGGGTGCTAAAGTTAAAATGAAAGATTACCTACTATATGTGCTCGGGGGTAACAAGTTTTCATGCCTCGAATACCACTGATACCCTCTGACTTTGTCTTTGAGTTTCAGCGATTACAATGCCCCCTTAATGTCTGCTTTGCAATGATCATAAATAAATCTCAGGGTCAGTCATTATGGTTGGCAGGCATAGATTTAAGGAAAGATTGAATCTCACACGGGCAATTCTACGTTGCCTGGTACAGAGTCAGTACTAGCACCCTGGCCATTTTAGCACCAGACAGAAAAACCACCAATGTGGTATACAAAAACATTATCCAAAAGCAGAACCAAAGTATTACATTTATTAAAAACAATACAGCCAATGAACATCGGGTGATAACTTTTGCGCCAAACTGTCTTAATTTTCTATAGTGTCGGTAGTAGGATCCAGAAATTGCAAGCAAAGTGGTCTTTCACTATTTGTACCTTCCCGTGGAAATCGATCTCACAAGACCTCCAGAATGAAAGTCCAATGCTCTAGCTATTAGAACACGACGGCAGTTCAGTTTATGCTTTTATTATATTACATGTAATTTATGTAATTCAATAAAATAATGAAGTCGAGCAAATTTTGTAGTCTACGCGAACAATGACGCGGGCGGAAAGCTATGTTTGGATATTAATTTGCAATATCCCGCCAGAACTGCAAAAAACGAAACAGGCAAAATCGTGTAGTCCACGCAGGCGAAGCTGCGGGCAGAAAGCTAGTCAATTATATTGGTTTTCAAAATGGTTAGGAAAAATAACGAAAAATTCCAATTTACTAAATTAAAAAAAAGCCGCTAAATATGAGTTTCAATGGTAAAAATAAACTGTTGGTCAAACTTATTTAAATTACACCATCAAAAATAATTAAAATGCACTTTTGAATGTCAAAATTTTGAGTAAAAAAATATATAATTGATTCTAAGTGTCCATTCGCAAAGGTAAATTTAATTGTTTGTTGAATTTCCGGGTATGACAGGTTTTGTATTGTATCTATTTTAGATCAACGACCCACTTAATCAAATAACAAATATAACGATCCATAAATGCCAACTACTATAATTATCTACAATTAAATCATTAAAATATTTCGATTTGAAAATATCAAAAACGAAAAAATGGATCGATCAATTTGAACCCATAAAATGATAAAGTAGGCGCCAGACTACACAAATAATTTAATGACAACAATTATTACATTGTTTGATTAAAAATTATTCAGTCATAATAATCGAATGCGACCAAATCGATTTAAGAGACCCATGTCTAATTGGTAATAAAAGCGCCATTCAAAAATATGTCTTTATTTTAAGAACCAGATTTTGTTTCCTTATTTGTTCCTTGGAATTTCTGTGCCCTATCAGCTGAGTTATAATTAACTTGACTTTAATTAAACCTTAATTATTATGCGGAAAATCGCCTTTGAAACAACATCACGCATGTAATAACTAATTTTTTCTTTTTTTTGTTTGCTCTTGGAAAAAATGCATTACGCATACCCACCCATTGGGAGAATGGGGGGGCTATGTGGGACTCCCCTGGCTAGCCCGGTATACCCACTAAAACATCCCAGCAGCACTCCTGCATCGTCCGAGTGGAGGAGGACTGGGAAACTGGCACAGCCTTTACGTCCAGTCCTCCGCCGACGACCGCCCGCCTTTACAGCGGGGCTTTCACGCCCTTCGACCGCTAATCACCACCAGGAGGTGGGAGGAGACGATCATACAACCGCCTTCTCCCACCCCTTCTTCGCCTGCGGAGCGGCGGCGCGAGAGGATCGTCCTCCCGCGCACGCTTCGCCGCCTCCTTTTGCGACATCACTTACTCGCAAAAAGAGGCAACCGCCGTCCAGGCCTCCTCACTCCCCAACATGGAATTAACCACGCTGGGAAGTGAGAGGTCCTGCCCGACAACTCCAATCAAGGCACGGCGCAGCTCAGCCCAGGCTGGGCACACCTCGAGGGTGTGCTGCGCCGTGTCCTGTGCCGCTCCGCAGTCATGGCACGCCGGGGTTTCCTCTCTCCGGATCCGGTGCAGGTGCGTTCCGAAACAACCATGTGCGGACAACACCTGCACCAAAAGGAACGAGAGGAAACCATGTGGCCGCTCGAGCCAGCCCTGCAGGACTCTCCCGAGCGCGTCCAATGTCCGGCATCCAAAGGCGGCGGTGGCGAGGTCCTCCGCCCAAATTTAATAACTAACCTAACCTAACCTATGTAAGGCAGAAGTTTAATTAAAGTACACCTACATCGATATGTGGGTGTACTTGAATACCTAACTGGCGAACCAGTGAGGTACGCTGTCCTATGTAAAAAGGGGGAGCCTATTACCCTCAAATGTACCCAAGCCAATAACATTTTGCCAGATCTGGGAATATAATTCAGGATCTCACGACCAGACTGCACTCACGCTTGCGTTCGACTACTCTAGTGGTCCAAAGAGGTAACCTAAAACAATATTCAGTATAATAACTATATTAACGTATATAGGTTAATAAATGTGAGTGCGAATGTTATTCATACTTTAAAATTCAGGTAGTAATTAAAATTTAATTAATGGTAATTTCTATTAACGAAGTTTAAACACGTGTGAACTAATTGTATATTAATAAAATCATACTAATATTGTGATTTACCTAGCGAAATCCATTCATTACGGCAAGGTGATCTATTATGTTTAAAATTATCATAATATCATCAAAACATACGATAATTTAGCAAACTATAGCGCTGATTTATCAAATGTTAGAAGTTTTGACGAATAAGGAAGTTGAGTACTGTAATAAAATTGTGAATAAAAATACTCTGATTTGCATTTAATACTTTTTTTTGCTTGTTTTTGAATCTACATAAACATCCGTGTTTTGAAAATGGCTTATTATTGTCTGTGTCAAATTGGCTTTGTGGTAAGTATTTTTACGCTATGTTGGGGGTTCGGTATAATGATAGATTATTGTTTTCATTGATATTATCAATGAAGAGAACATCGGACTCGTTATCAAGCTTTGTATGAATATCTTCAGAACTCCCTCCACTAAAGCCATGCGTCAATCGATTCTTCTTCTTAAACGTGACACTCTTGATTGACTGAGCAGTTGTGGTCATCACGTAGTGAATTCTGAACGTAAGGCCAGTTGAGGTTCGCCATGCAATCTATATCTAGTCTTTAATACACAACTAGTGGTCCGCCCCAGCTTTGTCTGGGTCTAATAATTTATAGCCTATCTGGATTAATATATCTTTCAAATGGTAAAAGATTTTTACAAATAGGTGTAGTGGTTCCAGAGGGTTCCCTTCTCTTAGAAATAAACTCACAAAATTCGGTCTCTCTTTTTAATATTTTTAATACACAATTTAGACTATCGCTTGTTCTACTTTAACAATTTTCATAGCCTTTAAAATAGCACATGAGTAATTTTTGTTTTCCCTGCCGCTTAAGCTGTCAACACCATACTTTGAGATCTATGTTACTGATCATGTTATCGTTTGTCTGGTGCACATTATACTAAGGCCTATTCACCTGCAATCAGCTCGCATTTAAGTTGCATTACTTTGCGGGCTACCGAGATATAATGTGATCAATCGCTCGATCGTGCCCTACACCTGTAGCCAAGTTGATAATCTACAATCGATAACGCTAGTAGAAAACGAATCAATGTATGGGAAAGACACATCTAAACTTTAAGTGGTCGTCCATACAAATAGAAGGCGTTAACGATTGTAGAAAGAGTTTCGATACGAAACTTTTGTAACTTAGCTAGGCTAGGGGTTGCAGTGATATTAAACTGGCGTACGAGTTGCTTCATTTTAAACTGTATTTTATTAACCGTGAGCTCATTCATCAAAGGATGCCTAAACTGTCTTCTCCAAACACACCTGACATTTTGACATACGCGTATTAATCGTGACAATACGTTTAGTACTCGGAATGAGGAAGAGCTTCAACCTTGACCTAACAATTGTTACCACCGTGACTGACAAATATTAGACTGTTTGATCTCTTCTCATGTTGTCGGTAAAATAGGTACTCAATTAGTTATCTCTCTTGTTAATCTGACGGCTGCACATCACGATCACACTTTGCGACTCATCACTTGGGGTATTAAAGCCGTTGGATAAAAAAACACTTGCTTCTTAAACGTTATATTGTATGCAAAAACGACATGCAAATTAACGCAGCGATGTTTGATAGGTTTATATTATGATGGATTTGAGAAATGAATGCCTGAAAACCTATACCTACTTCAGAAAATGTATTTCACTTATTCTGTTTAGCATAATAATTATTATCAAACTTTACTCCTTCAATGTACTATATATAAATATAACTACTCGACTTACATGATGATAACATTAAATTCATCTATTTTAGACGCTGAAATACCTCGACCTATATATGAACAAAAAGATCATAAAAACAGAGTTATCTAGTTATTCCGTGTTGTTTTTATGCCCATAGTCACCCAAGGGCCAAGATGTATAGACTATCATTTATCATAGTTTTTACGTTACATCCTATGTACAGTTTTTACGTAAATATAATTTTCATATGTACACACAATTATGTCGTAACCTTCAGTAACTATTAAAACGTGTTAACATTATTATGAAGTTTTTTGTACTCACAATGTATGCTGTGATAAGGAGGATATATGCAAGAATGTTATATAGATAAGCAAGCAATGAAAAAAAATATACAAAACATTGTAAAGAATATGATAGCTCATCACAAAGAACGTTGTTAAAAATGACTTGGGACTAGGAGAGCCATTCTATAGTTCCCTATAACATAATGCAAGTCATATACTGCATCAGAATGGTTTCAAATTAATTATGCAATTATTTATAGTCAGAAACAGGGTAGGACTAAAATCAATGTCCTGTGAAACCCCACAACATTGATACTTTCTTCCTGATGGTACAATAATCTATCTTTACGAAATAAAGAGAGATAGCTATATCAAGTGATGGCAGAATACACTAGATTCTACATATAATGTCTATTGTCTGGATATAACTAGTAAGAAAGATGCATATGACATTATTAAAAGCTAACGAAGAAACTTTTCGAAGTCGAAATAGCAATTAATTTGATACTAACCCAAACACAGGTTTGAAAGGCAATTTACAAATCAATCGCAGTAATGAATTTGTATATTTTGTAATACTCGGTAATATAATTACATAAGGCTTCACTTTATACAATATATTATTACAAAGCCTTAATTACAAGTCAATCAAAATACAAAAATCGTGAGGTTAGCTACTACAATTGAGTATTTATGTAATTTATTTGTTTTAACCTTAAATAGGCAGAAACCATAACCTAAAAACATCATAACAAAAGCCATAATTAGGCACGAATGAAGGAAATTATTCAGTCGTGTTCGAATTGCGTGAGCCAATGTAATTATATCAATTGGTAAATTAACGCATTGTTTTACACATACCTGTTGAATAAGATGATAATTATTTATTATTAGGAAATACTGATTTCTGTGTCCTTCTTCATAATCTTGTTGAATCATTCGTTATAGATGCACCAACTCTTAAAAGAAAATTAGAGGCTTGCTTGCAATAAATTCTTTACTTTTTTATTTCAAAACTATCTGACCCCCGCGGCTTCGCTCACGTCATCTGGCTACCTACCTACCTATCTTACCTACCATACCTACTCTATTCACCTACCCTACCCTACCTACAATACCCTACCTACCCTACCATACCTACCCTACCCGGCCTACCCTACCTACCCTACCTAAACTACCTACCCTACCATACCTACCCTATTCTATCTACCCTACCCTATCTACCCTACCCTACTTACCCTACTAATTTGTTAAACTATTTATTTGAATAAGAATTATACTACAATACGAATGTAACCAAATTTTGTATCTACCGGCGATCTAATTAAAATTTAGAATATAAAAGCTGCTATTGTGACTAAACTATGATAGTTAGATATATTCTCTCCCAGACTTTTTTGTAGGTAATAATGAGTACTTTAATCATGTAGTACATAATTTTTATGTATCATCAATAGTTTTCTCAGCGCACGCCAAAGAAAGAATTTTATAGGCAACATTTTGCTACTTTGGGTTACATTATTGCAATATTCATACGGATTTTTTTTTTGAAAATGAATTATAACTTATTAACCTCAAAAGCATGAGCTTTCTACTGGTAAAAGAATTTTCAAAATCGGTTCAGTAAATCCGGGATATTACCCCCTCAACGTCACCCTACAAACTCACAAAATCACAAACTTTACCTCTTTATAATATTAGTATAGACAGGGAAATGGGTAAATTGCAATACTTTACCCAAGAACCGATTCCAAATAAATTGGGAATGGACAAATAAGAAGATAGGAAGGTCGTAAGGTAAATTGCTATTAGAATACAATAGAAAATTCGCCAGAAATATGGTGTTTACAAAGGTGCTCATAACATTGCATAGTGCTACATGTCTCACCGTTTTGAAATATCAAAACGGTATGCAAAATCCTAACCACTATGTATTATTTATTTTTTAATCATGTAGCTAATGTTACGAATTTCACTGTTTTGCTGCAGCCAAATCATGTCCATACGCCTTAAACAAACAACAATCATTACAAAAGTAAATGTAATAAAACACACAAGTACGTTACGTGAGTAAACACGTAAATATTTAAATAGATAAACAAACGCAATGAACTCAAACGGCTCCACTAATCCTGGTAGCCAGTAGGACCTGTACTGATGAGGCACCTGTGACCTCTGCGTAATTGGCTATTGTGGTCGGTGTAGTACAGAGAGAAGATTCATTAGGGTTCTGTTGTATGTGTTATTGAGATGACATGTAGGAATGAGTTTGTGCAAGGTTGACGCTGATGTTTGATTTTAGGCTGATGACCATGGTCAGTCTGGTTGTAGGTTGTAATTATTGTTTTTAATTATTTCTAGGGCTGCTTGGGTAATAATTTTAAAATGTGAACAGACAGACAAGAGGCTTTAGACCAATCTAGATTAAATTCTATCAACGACAAAAAAAATCGAAAAGTCAAAGTAGACCCTCAGGCTCTTGACAAGGTGTTATTCCATGTCAGCGATGGGATGATCGAAATGCCAAAATGTAAGGAATTAATTACATGACATTTCGATAGTGCTTGCAATTCCTATACATATTTCACTATTTACAATTGGTCTCCCGAAGTTTTCGTTGATATTATGTCAATCATCTAGAACCTTTGGCCAAGTGATATTTTGTTAGTACTTTTCAATCCCGTGCATTCAGACTTGTTGCCGATTGACTTGTGCCTAATACAATGTCATTTGGTCAGGCGCCATCCAATGGCTTCTCCCACTCTAGGTGAACCGGGAAGCCGTGTCAGACTTTTACTGACTAAAACCCAACCCGTGTTCCTTCAGTTGCTTGAGCCAGGGCCGCGGTAACATTTTTTCGCCCAAGCGGGGCAGACCTCCACCTACCGTGTCCTCCGGGCGATCCACACAATGGTGACACCCAGATGTTTCCTCTCGCCTTATCCTGAACAGGAACCCCCGATACAGCTGTGTTCGGTGAGGACCTGCGTCAGGCGGAAGGTGAGGACGCCGTGACGATTCTCAAGCCACTCCTCGAAGAGGGGCCAATGAGCTCTATTCCAAAAATAATTTATATGAATTTCTGTAGTTGCCATGATATCCATATGGAAAGAAGACAAGGCCCAGTTTTTTGATCCGTAGTTAACTCCACCAATGGTTAAATATTTTACCCAATGGTTTCAAATTTCGAAAAAAGGCGTTCATTCATCAATTGTTAGTTTAGACTAACAATTGATTAACTCTTTAACATATTTATGATGCCAACAGTTGATGAATAAACGCGTTTTACCGCATTTAACCATTGGTTGCGTTAACTACAGATAAAAAAAACTGGGCCTTCGGCAATTCATTGATCGGATTGCGCTTTTGAAAATCACGTCATCATCTATTTCTGTCTCTTACGTAATGTCAACAATATTTCGTAAACAAAACACAGTAATTACAGAGCTAGATTCATGTTCAGATCTTGACACATTAGCCTAGCATGGTGACCTAACGGCCTAGTTTGAAACCCCGGCGTTACTTGACAAAAGTCTCTTACAGCTAATGACCGATGATATATTATAAAATCATAATAACATCATAACATCACGCCTATATTCTCCGAAGAGGTGCATCTTAAGCAGAGGTGCATCTATTGTACACCCACATTCCCACAGTTATATCTTTTTAAGTTTCATCATCATCATCATAAGCATATTAATGCTCCCACTGCTGGGATACAGGCCTCCTCTCTGTGAGAGGGAAAGTTTTAAGTTTCATAATATCACCACACTACTTGTCACTGTGATCTTATTCTTATATAAACTGCAATGTTTTCTTGCCTGTATACTTAGATGTGTGTATGTATTTATGTATATATTTTAAAAAATTGTATTTAGTACCTTCTCTATTGAACTAATTGTTTGTTAAAAATTTGCACCAAGTGCAACCCCATGTCATGTCCAGGCTATCTCTTTCCATTCTTGGTTGCCTGGAAGAGATCGCGGAACGCGATAAGACCGCCTGTTGTATGTTCGTATTTTTTGTTTTAAGGTTTTTTCATGTATTGTTTTATCTTGGTGTACAATAAAGTATATATAAATAATTAAATATATATGTATAAATATGTATATGTGTTTGAATATATATATTATGTGATTTTTTTTACTTTTTTCGAGCATTTTGCCTGACCTGCGAATCGAATCCAATTCCCACGGTCAGCAATAACCCTTGAGTCCACTAGACCAACGAGGCAGTATACGATATATTTTATGATATACGAAGAATAATTGCTACAAATTATAACATGCACAAAAACATTTAGATACGCAATCACGCCGACGATTAGGACTGTTTCACAATCTGTAAATGCAAGGCAAGAATTTGAGAAATAATTAGTGTATTTAATGCCTTACATGTGTGTTCTTCATGTTTCTCCTCTTGTGAGATATTAGTGGATATAGCAAGGTTGATGTTTGTATGGCGTGGGTAACAATCTTGACCTGCGTATCTGTAGTGAGCTCTACCATTATTAAACTTTACACCATGCCCCCTCTAAAAAGCTTATTTTATATCATTCCCCCTCTAAAAAGCTTATTTTATTCACTGAAAACAGTGAATAACAAAACTTTTAATCACTGTTTTGGTGTTTGAATTAAGAACACACCAAAACATATTCTACCTCCAACTTACGTAGTAACTATTCAGTAATCTGTGCTCCAACTCAATGAAACTTCTTGTACAAAGAATATTCAATTTTCAAACTCCTTTGTCGATTTAATTTTGAGTTTGTTTATATTTAGGATTTTAATAATGATGTTGATTTTGGTCTAGGATATTTAGTGAATACTTATTTAGATTGTAATTCTAATATTAATTGCATTGGTGCTTAATTAATTACAATTATGTAATGTAACGGAGGTGGTCACTGGCGTCTGAAACACACTAGCTCAGCTTAAATTTACAAAAAATGTGGAACCCTGAGGTTTCTCATTTTTTCTAAAATATTAAGGTAATTAACCATTTATTTATTTATTGTCCCTTTTGCTTTTTGCTTAAATCTTTCTTTTTCTCGTAGTCATGGTATAAAATATAGTATGAATAAAACGGATTTATATCGAGGACCATGAATCACTCGCGTTGCTCAGGATTCTAAAACTTGAATCACTCGCTATGCTCGTGAATCGTCATGAATCACTCCCTGCGGTCGTGATTCAGTTTTTAGAATCCTTCACTTGTTCGTGATTCATCAATGGCCCTTGCTTTAAATCCGTCCTTTATTCACTAGTTGCATAATATACTATTATTCAATGAAAACAGTGAATAAAAAGCACTTTTAATCACTGTTTTCGTATTTGAATTTCGAACACACCAATGTATATGCCTCGATCTCAATGCCATATAACCTCCTTGCGCATAAAATACTCGATACAAACTTCTTGTGCAAAGATTGTTCGATTTTCAAACTTCTTCGTGGATTTAATTTTGAGTGTTTATATTTAGGATTTCAATAATAATTTTAATTTTGGTCTAGGATGTTTAGTGAATACTTATTTGGATTGTAATTTTTATATTAATTTCATTGGTGTTTAATTAATTATAATTATGTAACGTTACGGAGGTGGTCGCTGGCCCCTGAAAAACAGGTGCTGTTGCTTAGCTTCAATTTACAAAAAATGTGAAAACCTGAGGTTTCTCATTTTTTGTAAATTTTGAATGTTTGAAGGAAACCATTTATTTATTTATTATTATTTCTTGTGCTTTTTGCTTGAATAATTTTTTTTCTCGTAGTCATGGTATCAAATATAATAAGCAACTCTTGAATAAAACGGATTTATATCGAAGGCCATGGATCACTCCTTACGGTCGTGATTCAGTTGTTAGAATCTTTCACTTGTTTTTGATTCATCTATGGCCCTCGCTTTAAGTCCGTCCTTTATTCACTAGTTGCATAATGTACTATTTTGTACTTTCAGTATGAAACTACGCTTCCACTGGATAAGGAGGATATTATAAGATTTCATAAGTGTAATTTGAGGCACAGCTGTGTTTCCTACCACCTATGACTCATCAGCCTTCACAGACAGACTGTAAAGGCATCTTCTAGGCTAATTTTTTCTATTGTAGACCGCTCTATTACTTACCATCAGGCGAGTTACATTTTGTTGGTTCTCTAAAAACTGAACTATTTGTGAAAAAAACCACTGACAATTTTATATAATTATTGTGTTGCAGAGATAATTGTTATCATAATAGTTCTTCTTGGAAGTGTTATTGTTTTGTTTTTGTGCTCTATTGGTTTTTATAAAAGGTTATTTACAACTGCTAATCGACAATTGCCGTATAAGATCGCAAATTACACTCATAGCGCCGTAAGGCGAGTCTCATCGAAAGCGCATAAAAGAAACTGGATACATGTGACCTACAGGTCCATATTAATTGTGATCTAGTGACTCGATTGGCTTTTGATCATTCTATTAACCAATCTAGAAGTTGACGCGTGCAGATTGTTTGACAGTTATTTGTTAGCTTACTTTTGTATTGATTATAGTTCTAGGAGCGTAACTGTCATATTCTCTGTATGACCCTCTATTACAAATTGTTTAAAGATACCTACAGTGTGGTGTGCATCCTCATCGGGCAAAAAGCGCTGCATCATAAGTAATTTTATCTTCTACCTAACCGCCGAAGTCCATTAAAAGACTATCCCATTCAATCATAAAACTACAAGACGTACGGCCATGCGCCATCGGTACATGGTTGACATCCCACCCATACGCACAAAGCGTTTTGCTAATATTTTCATTGTGCGCACAGCTAAAGAGTAGAATTCCCTGCTGGAGTCTTTGTTCCCTAATGGCTACAACCTTGGGGTATTTAAGTCAAGAGTGAATAGGTTACTTATAGGCAAGCGTGCTTCACCGTAGACCACATCATCGCTTACTATCAGGCGGGATAGTAGTCAAACGCGAGCCTATCGATTATAAAAAAAACTATGCGGAAGACCCATGGCATGTGTATTAATGTATTAATCTCAACAAAAACACTACTCAGCCCTCAACCAGACCTCGTCTCATTTTTTATCAAGTTCAATTTTTTTGGTTACATTTCGACAAATTGCAAGATCAAACCGTCCGTTGCTTCCTTTAGTGATATTGTTCTACTAATATCCGCATGTGGAATCTGTTCGCGTTCGTATGTGAGTGATGCATGACTCATCTCCAAAACATTTAGACACGGTTGAACTTCAAACATTCGTTACTTCATTGTTATGTCAGTTCGGACGATTATGTGTCTATCAATTGACGTATGTACGTATGATCACGAGTTAAGCGTAAAGGTTTTGTTAAGTTTCATGTAAATCTATAAATTAGTGTTTAACTTGGATCACGTTTGGCATAGATGTTTTGAGCTTCACGTTTATCAATGTTCTTAGTAGTAGTGGCCCCATCTTGAATAGCTTCATTATTTACATCAACCTTTACCTTTCCAATACTGGATTTGGATATTAGCTTCTCCAATTGAACAACGCACGTTCAAAAGATTAAGATCTATTCTTATCCATCCTGCTTCTTTTTCATTCTGCTTCCTCTTTTTGTGAAATTATGTGCTTGTAATCTTACCTGCCAAGATTTTATAAGTCTTGACACGACCGAAAATGTTTATGAATGAACTTAGCATGTGTTGATTTGATCTTTTTTCAGCACCGTAATAGTAATATCTACGCGTGACGACTTCTCATCATCATCATCATCATCAGCCTATTAATGTTCCCACTGCTGGGACACAGGCCTCCTCTCTGTGTGAGGGAATGGGCTGTAATCCACCACGCGGGCCCAGTGCGGGTTGGTGGATGTCACATATCTTCGATTTTTTAGTTCTAGGACATGCCGGTTTCCTCACGATGTTTTCCTTCACCGTTTTGAGAGCAGTGGTGATGAAATAATTTACTCAAAGTAAAGCGCCTGCCTGGGCTCGAACCCACGACCTACAACTTGTAAGTCGCGGCCGATACCACTGGGCCACCACTGCTGACGACTTCTAGACTTCCTTAAATCTCATATATAGCATAAAAACACATATTAATATGTTTATAATAATTAAGCTAAACGGCCATGGTCTAGAGGTTTCGATAAACAGTAGCACAAAGAGCACAGCATTATATAAACTTCCTGATGAGCAGTTTGTCGGAAGCGACCGACCGACCATGTTTGCACGTATTGTTCAAGAATATAACTAAATTGAGATATAATTGTCGCTTCCTAAGTTTTTTCTGGGTAGTGTTAATTATTTAAAGTCCGAACATGTTTTGTTAATCGCAGATGCTAATGACTTAATGATTTACTGTGTATGCTGTATAAGGAAAACATCTTGATAAAACATACAGATTATAATCGCATCTGGAATCGTAAAAAGTTATTTATGAGTGATTGTAGTGGTCAATGCCTGCATCTCTTTATGATAAGGGATCTTTATTACTGGGGAAAGATCTGTTATACTTAAATAATGGAACCTCTCAGCTTCTTATTTAAAACTAGCTGTGCCCACGGCTTCGCTCCCGTCAACTGCCTACCTTACCCTACTTATCTTTCTACCAACCCTACTTACCTTCATGCCTACCCTACCTACCAACCTTTTTTTTCTAGGGTCATTCTTCCGTGGAAAATCTTAACACCGCCAGTCAGAAAATGACTTCAAATGGTTTTTTTAATATATCAATGCTTCAAATGCACAAAGCCATCTATCGACTATGGAGTTGAACTGTCCGAGCATCTGGTCCGAGCATCTGAATTGCGAGTGTTGTGATAGTTTTACTTCTTGAACACTTTAAATTCATCTAAGTTTTGATAGAGTGAACCGATTGCGATGAAACAAAAATTAAGTAATATTTCAAGTTACGCACACTTTTTATGTATACAAGTTATCTACATTGGTCTCCTACATTTAACGTGATGCGTACACAAATAAACAGACAAACAGACAAAAATTCCAAAAATGCTGGAAATGGATTCTGTTGGTTACTACCCTGGCTTTTTAACACCCTGGCTTTTTTTTTTATATTTTCAATGTAAAAAAATGACTTTTCTACAGATTTATTGTTTGAATAGATTTTATTTATATTTATTTATGCTTACCACCTGTGTGTTTACATTATGGATGCATTAATGATTTGATATTTAAGAACATGTTTAGTAATCCACTATTTGAGCGTCACACATCTACAGCATCTTAATACTATTTCCTTGCCATTATTTTTTTATTTTATTGCAATGGTCCCGTCCTCATCGTAAAGACTCTCCTTTCCATAATCAAACGACACTTCATGATTCTTCAAGTGATAGAGCCCACCTTATGGAAATAGTCCAGCAAAGACTCATTCAAGTCTAACTAGACAAAGGCACTTTCTTTCTAAGCCTCTTACTAGCCTATTCCTTAATTCTACGAACACTCGGGCTATATGCTGGATGTGACATTCTGTATCATGCTCAGATCACGGATGTCTCTATATGCCTATATTGACCACATGTATGCTAAGTGAACTCAAATAAGATGTGGGCAGATAACTTTGTGATAATTAATATACCTCACAATCATTGTATTGTATTCGGTGCTACTGTTTGCGAACGCGATGTTTATTTGCTTTACCAGATTATTTCTGATTTACTTATCTAGATATTTTTGTGTTTACTTTAGATATTTTTAAAGAATAATTTGGAATAACCAGTGTTAGTTTAGCTATACACGTTTAGTCATATTTACTAGCGCAATTGTCACTAATGATGGGTCCATTTTATAATAATTTGCCCACCAGATCCCATGTGTACAAATACCTAGTGATAAGATTTGACCTAAAGATTTGTTAAACTCAACTCAACTTCCAAATCATCGATTGTCCTTCTTTTAGTCTCCATATGTATTGTATTTTCTGATCAAAGTCTAACCTCCACTTCTTGTTCTATTTCCAGGTGTACCATATGTGTGACGGACTGGGTCGTCAGTTCAGCTACAAGTGCCCCAACATGACGCTGTTCCAGCAACGCATGCTCATCTGCGACCACTGGTATATGGTCAACTGCTCCATGTCTGAAAGGGATTACACCGCTAACTTGCTTATTGGTGAGTCTTTGTTTTAATATTACTTTAAAATGGTCAATCCGATGGCAAGCTCTTCTGAGTCAAGGGTAGTTCACAGTAATTTGATCTTGAAAGAAAACTGTAAGGATTTACATTTTGTGACGTCAAACGTCTGTAAAATCATAACATAGCATACGAGGTACTGCACCTGAAAGAGCGCAAAGAAAATGTATAAAATCGTATCATTCCGACTAAATAAATATAATGAGATTGGAGAATTGAATGAGGTGTCATTTTTTAACTTATATATTAAAATCGCCGATATGTTGTCATAATGTAGAATGAACAATGGATGCCGTCAGGATTTTTTGAGTACCTAAGCAAACGAGGCAGTTAGGTATTTGGCAGACCGTACACCACAGAATAGAATATTGTTACACGAGAGTCGAAAGGAATCAATTCCCACAAGAGGCTATAGTCCAAGTAGGAATTGATGTCTTTCAGCCGTGTTAAGCACTCTACTTTTCATTTCGAATATAAGGAAAGTAATTTTTTTTTAGTTTTTTGTAAATATTTATTGATAATAGTAACATGAGTAGTACCTATTTAAAATTTATTGAGAAATTAGAACAATATGTGATATTTAAAGTAACATTTTTGTTCGGAATATTTACGCAGTTTGATATGTTATGACCAATTTGGCTGTGTTGAATTTCTACAAAAGTAGGAGACTCCAGTATTTGATTAGACGGTGAAATCCATGGCGCAGACTCCTTGAAGTAGTTGGTTGAGGCGAAGTGGGGCGTAAATTTATAGTCTCAGTTAATTTGTTTGAAATTTTAGTTTTATTTTGGACAGAATCCTCAATGTAGCCTTCCGCAACTGTGCTGGATTTCCATTCTCGCATGTCTTTTTAACATTGTCAAGTTTGCCCCAGAATCGGCAAACAGTGTCGCTGACGTTCTTCTATAATAATGCCCACTATACTGTTCACAGTTTGGTAAATTCAAATATGTTGCTATTTGTTTCGGCATACCTGAGATTTTATATTTACTTATCACTTGTTTATAGCATTTTCCCTTTTGGTAGTTGCGGAAAAAGCGATTCGTTTTTATGTCATTAGGTCTGATTTTTTGATATTTTTTTACTATTTGCATTAACTCTTCTCGTACAACAAACGTGCGCTCAATGTTTGTTTTAATTTTAGTCAATTTTACGAGTAATAACTGGCCTTAATTTTCAAAGTCGTTGATTGTTAAATTTGTGTGTTCACTGCTTCTGCAGGCGCCGCTTATACGCCGAGTATCAACACCACCTGTGAAAACGTGATTTCTTCATTATTATTAATCTTTTAGGTACCTATGTAGATAGAATAACAAGCAGAGATCTTTTACTCCAGAAATGCACGCCTCTCCGACGTCTTGACTCTCAATTTATGCAATCTGGTCAGTGTGTTTGATTGATATGATTGTCTCTTTTTATGGAAACCTATTTATAATACATATCCGAGTAAAGTCGTTGGGATCGACGTTTATTGTTAGAGTAAAAGCCCTCTCCCTACCTAGATAAACATTTATAGCTTACCTTCACTGCCAAATATATCGCGTCAGGGGCTTCATTTAAAAATGTTTCCATTTCGTAAGAGGTGTCTTCTTGTTAAAGAGACTGTCTTTTTAGAAACGATGTTAGATGGAATCTTTTCAAATCGACATTGTGTTTTACTCTTAGTGTACTCTTGAGCATTGAATATCTGCTTCATAGCGTAGAAGGCTTTATTTTGCCAGATAGTCCATTGAAGAATGAAAGAAATACACTTTCGGAAAATGATTTTATTTTCTTATCTGCTCGCCATTTCATAAAGTCATTGTATGTGTTTAAGTATCTTTCCTTAGAAATTTCTGGCAAAAGATTTTCGATAATTGTATTTGCCTCGTCTTTAACAGAATCTGGAGTCAACATTTCAGAATCACTTGAACTCATTTTTAATAAGATATAAGTCTTCGATACAGCTTACAGAGTTAGTATCCCGCCAAATTATATAGTCTATTTAAAATATTAAGTATGGAACACACCGCGTCACTGCCGCTTAGTTTCTTTTTTAATTCGCACTGGCCGTTTATACATTCACAAGACCGCAGCATTTTTTTCTTAATTATTTTAGATTCTTTACAGCCGACTGCATAACCAACTTTAGTACTATTTTTTTAAATTTATTCTTACCTACCATTCTAGGGAGGGAAGCAATTACTATGAGTCTTGCCCGCCCAAAGATGGGAAGTAGCATCTTCCACCCGCTACTCGGATACAATAAACACTACTTTCCGGTATGAGAAATGAAAAATACCTTGCAATTCAGGGTAATCTAGAGAATTGATGTATGAGTTAGATAAAACAAAATACAAGAATTCGATTCTGCTTCGGGCTTTGTTTTATTTATGCTTTATTATCCTTAAATCAAAATGCCAATCGAGACTTCTTTGCAGTTCCATTCAACATCAACCTACAAAAAGGTTTATATAGCCCCATAAAATACCTCAACAATCGAAGTGTCGTTGTTATTATTCAAATACAAACGTTTATTGGTCGGTACTATAACAAGTTTCTAAATTAGATGTCCAGGTATTGCATAATAGGCAGTTTACTACGTCGTCGCCTGCAGTATGTCAGTTGGGCCAAGGAGATGTTACTCTGAATTGCCGAACGAACCTTGATCTGAGATGAATCTGTGGGTTGAAGTGGTAGGTGGGTTGCAGACTAAGGTACAGGTAGCGATAGTAGATAGGTAGGTACATCTTCACTCAAAATTCGTTCTATATTAAAACAGTCTGTAGTCGCGTAGGAGTAATTTAATATTTTGTTGGTTCAGGTCAAATTTTTTATACTAGGTACCTACTGGAAATCTCATGAATCATTATGGAATTTCTTAGGAACAAACATCACAAATTATTGCATCTTTTCATGCAACAAAAACCTACACCTACTTGGATTCAATGACATGGTTTTAAATCATGCATAAGTGTAGCATTGAGGGATTTCATTTAGTGAATTTATAACATAACACAAATGTGTTATGCATCCAAATCGAATTGAATGGTCTGCTACATTTTACAGCTTATACAAACAAAGCTGACTCAGACATTCAACAAAGAGGACCATAAACAGACTCACAAGTTCATAACATTTCGAGAACATCACACAGCTCCTGCACCTGGCCTTATTTAGACCTTTTGTAATCATAATCAAGTAGTAAGACGCACCAGTCTATGACTATATGCCCACGCGCCGTCAATCATTTCAAATTATCTTCAATATCAATATTCGAATCAAAACATCATGCAAAAGATCAAGCCTTGCCTTCAAACCAGACTGACGGACGGTTAGCTACTCCAACAGACTACAGACATAAATGTAACTAGATAACGCAAGTCCCACCAAGACCAAGAACGCCACTTTTTAACACACAATTTAAGAACAAATTTACTTACTGATGAAAGAAAAATTTTTGCAATGTGTCCAACTTTGACCAACTTTTTTGTACTTAGAGTATTTTCAGCTCAAAACAGCATAGTATATATTGGCATTTTTCTAGATTTTGGTTCATATTCGGTGTCGATAACGCTAAATACAAGTAAAATTTAAAAATATAAAAACCTCCGACACGATAAAATCTTGCGCAAATACCCCGATTCAAATGCTCATAGCTTTTGAATGTCTGAACCGATTTTCATTAAACATAGCTCAGAACACTCCCGTTATCAACTTTAAAAAAAACTAAATCAAAATCGGTTCATCCGTTTAGGAGATATGATGTCACAGACATATACACAAAAACACCGGTACAAACGTCGATCTTTTTCCGTCGGGGGTAACAGTTCAAAGTAAGAACATTGCTCTCACTTTTACTCTGTGCTTTTACTCCTTTGTTGAACCGCGAAGTAAGTGCATTTGCGACATCTAGTTAGATTTAAGACTGTGAAATAGACAGATGTTCTAAATTCAAAAGTAGTACTGAATTTGAATAATTCATCATATTAGGATTGGACTGGTTTAAGTATAGATCTCCTGTTTGAAGGTCCTTTAAAATTGTATGTTGTGATTGTGAACGATTTAAAATTGTTCGCGGACCTTGGTCAGTGAATCTGCATGCTGCCTGTCAAAATAATGTTAGATGACTCTAGGTACTGTAGTATACCTACTTAATTAATCTTGTAGGTAGGTAATATGATATGTTTGCTTTTAAGTGTAAATAATTAAAAAACAGTCAGCCTTACACATAAAAAAAAATCTGACACCACCTACCGTAACAAACAATAACCGTAAAAACTGTAAAGTAGCATACGACGGTCATCCTCTGAACACCACTATGAATATAATATATGAAATACAATAAAATATTTATAAAAATATCGAATAGTTTGTACAGTCAGGCCACAAAAATCCTTTAGCACGTCAATGATCATTATCGCGTGCACAGTAGCGTGTATTCATTCATGTGTGAGTGAATTCAACGCAAACATTTATTCGTCATACGGTATAAATACGAGAAGGTGGCTGTGAGGTCAATACTAGACAAAGATATAGTTTTGTTTTCTTCTAATTAGTATTCGCACTTAGTCAATCCAAACCTTAAGCTAAAATTCGAACTCATTGTCATCAGTTCATTTGGCCAAGATCAGAAACATATGACTTGTAAGCAAGAGACTGTGGGTTCGATTCCCATCTGATTTATTGAGATCGATTTTGTATTTTCGTTACTTATTTTATTATATATTTTTTATGTTTAAATTAATGTTATGTTATAAGTAATATATAAATTTAAATGCTTTATATATAAATATTGGTATATAATACTTTTGATCCGAAAATTACAAAAAGGAATCATATTGTAGGTTAAAATAAAATAATAGTGGGTAATTTCAAACATATATAATTAAATTAGGTAACAAGTTTGCTTCTATGAAAAATTGTTTCTATGTCTTAACTTTATTGAGATTATAGCTTAATTTTTCATTTTCTCATGGAGAAAAGAAGATTGAAGTTTAATCCCAATTTTACAAACATAACCTAACTTACGTGTATAACTATAGATATTATGACCAGTATATTTCCTGTAATAAACATCCTATTCATTAATATTTAGTTACACCTCCATTGTTGTCAATGCAACTAAGTAGACGTCGACGCATGGAGGCGACAATGTTTGCACATATATCTGTGCCACGTAAATCCTCCCATATTTGAGTGCAATGGGATTTAAGCTGCTCAGGAGTTCTCTCATCTCGTGCTTTCCATCTTTGAACCATTAAACCCCATATATTTTCAATGGGGTTAAGATCAGGGGATCGAGCTGGCCATGGAATAACTTTAATATCAGTATGCTGACTAAACCACTCTTTTACAACACTGGCACGATGTATCGGACAATTATCTTGAACAAAACTTAGTTCACCAAAGTCTTCAGTTGGATAAACATTACGCACAGTTGGTAGCATTATGTCATTTAAAACTTCGACGTAATTATAACTATTGGCACGCGTAGGTATGAATTCCAACTCGCCCGGCCCCTGAGCATTAATTCACCCCCACATATTCAAATATTCACACTTATTCTACCTGATTCGGTACTCAGAATAATGTTTTGATCTGACCAGCGAGTATTATTTTTTCGCCATAAATGAAGTCGTCCTGTTTGACAAGATTTGAAAGTCTTCTCATCGGAAAATATAGTAGTCTCCCAGTTGAAATCTAAATATTCTCGAGCAAAACGTAATCGCTCTTCCTTGTGTTTTTGTGTCAGAAATGGTTTTTTAGCTGGTTTCCGATGATGTATACCTTCAGCATGGAGTGCACGGCGAACAGTTTCCAAAGACGTATCAAATCGATTTGCAAACAGTTTAGTTGGAATGAAACCATTTGCTTCATATTCTTCCACCATTGAACGTCGCTGAGTCGGGTTAATAAGCCGCGGTCTTCCACTTCTCACACGACTCTTCAAACTACCTTCTTCCTCGAACCTCTTTACCCAACGGCTCACAGTATTTCTCTAAAAAACAAAAATATTTTATTACACACTTGCAACTAGCGATTTATGAAAAGGTATCATACGCCGCAACTAGGTATCATCATACCTAAAATAATCCTTAAAAATAACTTACACTTAAACCGGTTTCGGAAGAAATTTGAGAAATATTAAGCCCATTTCTATGCAAAGCGACAATATTTGTCCTGGCGTCAATAGGAATATTAGCTTGCATCTCGAATCAGATATTCAAACAACACAATAATCGCAATAATAACACAAGTACTCTTAATAAAGTTCGCCAACTAACAACATCGTAGGTAATTACTTCTTCAATCCAGTAAGTTTATTTTATTTTACACTCACCCACATTTATTTATTTTTGTTACAAGTTCAACTAATAAGAAACATTATTCTCATCGAGTAATATCAAAGATAGATATTATTTTAAAATTCTCGATAAAAACACAAAAAGATCGACTTAGCTGGGGTTCGAAAGCAGGTCTCAACGTGTGAAACAACCAATGCATTAACCACTCAGCCAGATAGCTATATGGCAATAGTACCGAAATTAAATACAACTATCTTAATACGCCGCCACGATATGACAGACTAGATAGTATTATACAAATGATCATTCTACCGTACTCTTTCTTAATAAATAATGATGAAAGAGTGCGATATAGACGTGTATGTGTGCAAAAGGTTTGTTATATTGAAAGGTCGTAAGTGCGACTTGCTTTGATGCAATAAATTTGTAAAACTGCTAATGGATTTATGCATGCGATAGTACATAATAATTTCAGATGAGAATATTTTCTTGTTTCATACTTTTTAGATCGTGATTTTTCTGTAGTCGGGTTTTACATTTTGAACTTAATTTAAGTATTTCGGGGTTTTTGCAGAGCCACATCACATTTTTTTATGATAAGGGTTTGTTGTTTTACATCATACTAATATTATAAATGTGAATGTAAGTTTGTTTGTTACGCTTTCACGCAAAAACTACTGAACCGATCATCATGAAACTTTGTACATATATTCTTGGAGGTATTAGAAATAACATGGGTTTCATGGGTTGTTGTCTCTCAAGATACATGTTGCCCTAGTTTGAGAGGCAGGGTTCGTTACTCAAAATGGTTACAATGGAATAATTCTTACAATATAGCTGTACGTAAGCTGTAATGTAACCTTTTTTGCACCAATAAACATTTTTTTTTTTTTTTTTTTTTATAAAAAAAAAATGTATGGCTTCACAGCGAGCGAAGCCGCGGGTAAAAGCTAGTGTATTTATATAATGCATAAGTTACAAGAGTAGACTTTTGGTAACGCATTAAGATAACGTAGTTGATTTAGGCAATTACTATTCGCTAGTCTTCATGACTAACGGGATATAGGTATCTTGCAAATGGTACATTTACATTTCAAAAATATGATGTACCAAACCCTACCTTCATTTTAAAATCCCTGTTCAATAATTCTGATGACATGATGGGGTAGGACGACTTTTTTTTATTGTTCTTGACTTCATGCTCCCTAGAGGTCGATATTCAATGTTATGTGACGTCACATAGGCTATAACAGCGGACAAATAAGAAGCTTCCAACGACACCTCATTTGTCAAATTGTGATAAGGAGTTTAGAAGTTATGAGGAAACAGTTGGACATATATACATACACGCATACTGGTCAAAACATAAAACCCTCCCTTTTGCTCGGTTAAAAATTTATTATTAGCACACTCTAAATTCAAATTCACTACGATTTAAAAATCTGCTTATCAGAGCTGAATTCAAATTCTCTATAGGTAGGTGAGTTGGGAATCTGCTCAAATTATTGTTACAATATCGGTTCCTATAATGTCGCACTTTCTTGGCTTTCTGAAAAACATGAACCCTGGCAAACCATTATATTTAGACTAATGCAAATACTCGTAGCTTTCAGAAAATGGAAAGGATTTTTTTTTTATTGTCTTTAGGCTCGCGCTTGACCATTATCTCACCTGATGGTAAGCGATGATGTGGTCGAAATTGAAGCACGCTTGCCTAGAAGTAACCTATTCACTCTTGACTTAAAGACCCCTAGATTGTAGCTATCGGGAAACGCAGACTCCGGCAGGGAATTCCACTCCTTAGCTGTACGCATAATAAAAGTGTCCCCAAAACGTTTTGTGCGACGATAATTTTAAAGAGATTATCATGCTCTTGGGTGTATAGATAAATTTATGATAATCTTTACGTTATTTACTGAGTTAATATTCTTGGAGACTCTGATGTCCGCATGATTATATATTTTTAACATAATGCATTATGTCTATAAACTTGACGTGTGATTGATACAAAACTAATTAATAACATGATAATGGACTTCCTAATATTATATGATAGACTTCTTAAAGTGCAGCTGAATTGAGGTTTTTTGCATATAAATAAATATTAATGCAAGGCCGAGGTAAAAAATAATTTGCGGTTCACTTATGATTTGGATCTATGATTTAGGGGTCAATGTATCATAGGAATTAATCAATACATTGATTATTTATATTTGCAACATATATCAAAGTTTTGAAGTTCAACGTTTACTGTTTTATATTAATTAATAATATAAAATTGCATAAATCATGGAAATAATATTCAAAATCGTGAGCAACTACGCCCATCAATTTATTGGTCTCAAAGGATTATTAAAAGTATTTTTTTATTGCAAAATTATTAATTTATCTACTCAAGAATCGTTACAGTCCGTCGGTACGTACTGAAAACATTGCCGCTTGGTTCCTACGAAGAGATGTCGGTGAGAGGCATCTTTGCTTCTGGGATGTCTAGCGCAGAAGTCATCTTTCCGCTAAATGATAATGATGAATAGAAATAGTCGTAATTGAAATTAATTAAGCTCTAAATAACTTACGAAAATTCATTTATTTGATCTATTTAGGCACCGAGTAGGTGCCTAAATAGATCAAATAAATGTATAAAAACCCTACCATTGAATTGAAATTAAACTTTGATTCACTTCTTAGCTAGATCGGATCAAAAGAACAAGTTTCGTTATTGTTGATGAGAGCATGGTCACACTACGCAACTCACCGGAAAGTGCGAGGAAGCAGACAAACGAGATGATGTTGCATCAACACACGTAATCACACGCCCTTGACTTAGACGAAAAGTGATGTGTTATGTAACGTGTTGTATGCTGGTGAGGTGCGTTATTTTAGTTATTTTTATGCAAATTGTCGTGCAGTAAGGTATTATGTAGATACCTGCTGATAATGTACCACAAAATCAAGTTTGGTGAAATACTGAAAACATGAAAAATTTGTATCTAATATCTAGATAGGTAAGTACTTCGATGAATGATGTCTGTCGCCAATAGTTCGAAGGGATCATATTGATGTTTCGCAGAATAAATATGTGAGCCATACCTACGTTTAAAATGATGACGTACGTAAAGTCTACAATCAAATTATAGTTGTTATAGATGTCTTTAGTGCGGAATTGGTAGCACGAAACGTGATATGATTGTCAAGTAGTTAAATGCCTAGATTTGACTTTGTAATTCTGTTTCCTAGATTTTAGTTTAACCAGTTTTTTATCTATTCTTAAATAAGTAGTTGGCTACTAGATTTTGTCACCAGTCGCTTCGTCCATATTTTAAAAAAGGAAAACTTTTAAAACTGAGGAAAGATTAGTATAATTTTAGTTTAGAGATATAATAAAATCTGCAAACGTTTGAAAAGGTAAAACCCCTGCACTGTTTCTTATATTTTGTGGACCCAGTTCTAGAAATATCGTCTTGTATCTACACAGTGAGCTATAACTTTTTAGTTTACTTTAGTAAACTAAAAAGTTATTTCTCAGAATGTTTTATATTCTCATAATTATTGATCGAAGCGTGTCTTTTACAAGTAAAATCCATCGAAACACGTAATTATAACACGATATCTTGCGAAAATATCGGGCAAATAATTAGGGCCCATTCCCTCTAACAGAGAGGAGGCCTGTGTCCCAGCAGTGGGAACATTATAAGGCGAAAATACCCCGATGATCTTGCGAAAATACCTGGATTCAAAATTTTCAAATCCAGTAAAATGTGTATAACTTTTGAACACCTGAACCGATTTTCATAAAACATAGCTAAGAACACTTTCGACAAAGTCATCTTTCAAACAAAGAAAAATATCCCAAAATCGGTTCATCACGCAACCTCGCTCGGTCATTTCCGTAGTTGCTCGTACACGGTCGGTCTAATTACCCTTGTGTTTAATGAATATCTAATGCAGCATCTTCTATTGAGATATAAGTAAATATCATAATGATTTGAGAGTAGGCGTAATGCATTGTTAATCATTTTAAATATTTATTTTATTGGAAGGTAATTTTGAATTGATTATAATTAGATAGAGTCTTCCCATATACCTAGGTTAGGCAAGCAAGGCGATGACTTTTGAAAAGAATATGAACATCTTCCTGTCTGCTAATACAAAACAAATTACAATGACCTTTCAAGTTTTCAATAGGACAATTTGGCATACAGGCGATATGCCAAATAGGTCATTAGAATGTCACAAAACATTACACCACACAGCAGGATGATGTAATTCGATAACCGCATTATTCTACCTAAAAACGTTGAGCACAACGTAATGTGCTACCACTGCTTAGGAACACGGTTCTCCCAATTACCCCATATGAAACATGCTATAGTTGCAGTAATACCCAATCTTTTTGGTTGTCGAGTTGGCTACAAATGTCTGCGCAGTAGTAATTCTCATGCTAAAACAGCAGCGAGCCGTTTTATGCGCATCGAAAAGCTTATGTTTAACCCGGCTAAAAAAATTGCGTATTACTGCAGAGCTTGAGAGTTGTTCTATAATTTGAATTAAAGTCGTAGTGTTTGTTGGTCTGGTTGCTCGATCACCTCAACTACACAGTTTTCTGAAAGAAAATTTAATCAGTAGTTCAATCAAGTACTTATCAATATAAAAGATTGGCAACATACAACAGATTATTATGAGATTCGTACTGACATTATTCTTGATTCCGAAAGATTCTATATGAATCTGTCGGTTAAAACAAGATGCGAAAATCATGCGTAATTGATATCCTTAACCTAACTGAAAACCACAAAAGCTAGCATTAAACAATAACAAACAGGTTTTCAGGTCGGTTGCGGTTACCGGTAGCAGTCAGCAACCACAAACAATGGCCATTTAGCACTCATTGTACTCGTTACTTATAACGGTTATTGTTTTTTTTTTATAATCATTATAATTATGTCTGCGACTTTGCTCTTTGTAGGATGCGGCTTGATGCCGTTGTATTGTTTTACTGTTACTCCTCCGTGGGTGACTCAGAAAGCACGGTTAGTCGTTTGTCCTGGCTGTCTTTCGTAGACATTACTTTGACAGTAGTTATCAGTAGTCAGAACTAGTCGGAAGTTTGACGGCCTGTCAACTATCCTAATGTCCATACGCATCGGCGTATCCACAGTGAGGCAGATAGAGCAACCTGCCCCACCCTTCATCCTGATTCGAAATTAAACATTTACTATTCAAGAGGAAAAATTATAAGATGGATGCAAAAAGTTTCGGGCTAGCTTCACTCGCCCATTTATTTGACACTGTCTTACTTTTCTCTATGCAGGTTCGAGAGGCTCAAGTGGATTTTGCCATCCTGGGTCCCCGACAAGTTTAGTCCGTGTCTGAAGTTTCTACTACTTTATTTAGTTCCTTACTTTTTCCCCACTTCTAAGCAAATTCTGGGTACGCCCATGGTTTTTTAGGGATCAGATAGGTAGTCGCTCCATGTAAAAGTCTGATATCCAATCTTATCGTCTGGCTTCCGAACCCAACGAGAATGTGACCATGGCAGTTCCAGTAAAGGACCAGCTGATGTGTGGCAACGCTTGTGGAAGCGTCCGGAGGTGGTCGTCTTTCATCTGAAATACCCCATTTGACAAAAAAAGTCTATTTAGTCCTTCAGTTAGATAAGCTAAAATATTGGACACATATTTCTCTTTTGTCACTTAAACAAAAAAATACGACGATTGACGTTGAATATGGTGAAACGTCAGAAGCACACACACACTCCTGTACTTTGATGCGCTTTATCTTGTCATCAGTCAAATTTTAATTGTTTGTTAAATAATAAAATATGGGTCCAATATTATTTAATAATCTCACTGACGGACTAAATAGAATTATCATTTTCCTACCCAGGAAACATCCCTATTATAATACGGGTATCCGCTGGAGAGACGCACAGGAACGATCATGGCTATGTCCAGCAGTGGACATCTGTCATCTGATATTATAATAATGATGCGATGAAGACCTTTGGTGATGTTTTGCTGTTATTTTAACAAAAGGTTCTCTAATCTATTTTTCTCCCTGTTTCTAGGTCAACGCGACAAGCCATTCGTGTCAGATGATGAGATGCGCCTACGCACGCCACGCCCCGACATCTTGTCTGCGCCGCCCTACAACCCCTACTACGACATACTGAGGGCTGAAACAAAGGTATATATAGTTCTGCTTAATATGATATCTGCCGAAAGAAGATCGTAGCTAATTAATTACAGCTGGATGGGTCGATCTTCGAGGTTAAGCAACGCTTGACAAGGTTGGTTCGTGGATGGGCCAACAATAATATCACATACCCAGACTCCTTTGCGTCTCGAAAAGCTTGTTAAGCTGTTGGTCCCGGCTGTAATTTGTAGAATTTTGACAGGTTTTACCTACTTGTACCTAATCAGAAGCCTGAAATATGACAACAGTCCTGCTAAGGGGTCAGGGGCACCAAAACCGCTGGGCGTATTTAAATAAAATTGTCACCATTTCAAAGACAGTAAATTAATTATCTACATTTTGATCCCAGGCTTTTTTTTTAATCAAAATTTTGGCTCGCGCGGGTGTGAAACGAGTGCGCGTTTTGTTCCCTCAAGGTCGTTGGCGACAGTCGTCATCTTAATGACTAGTGCCACAATGATAATTCATAATAAAACATATATTTCCGTGTGTGGATTGCTGGGTCTTCGCGACCTATCATGACCTGTGACCTGTGTCTTCACAATAATTGTAATCTAGGTATGTTTGTGCATGGGCACGCCACAATTGCGGCGATAAGGCCCCTCTTTGAGGAGTGGCTTGAGAGGCGCTACGGCGTCCTCACCTTCCGCCTCACGCAGGTCCTCACCGGACACGGCTGTTTCGGGAGGTTCCTGTACAGGATAAGGCGGGAGGAAACGCCCGGGTGTCACCATTGTGTGGATCGCCCGGAGGACACGGTAGAGCATACGGTGGAGGTCTGCCCCGCTTGGGCCGAGCACCGCCGTGTCCTCATGGAGGCGATCAGCGGTGGCGACCTCTCGCGTCCGGCCTTGGTTCAGGCCATGGTACGGAGCGAGAGGGCATGGGAAGCTGTCACCTCCTTCAGCGAAGCAGTAATGCTCGCAAAGGAGGAGGCAGAACGCGTGAGGGAGGCGCAACGGAGACGCCCTCACGCCCCTAGCCACCGCAGGAGACGCCCCGGGCGTCGGGAGTTGCAAGCCGACTCCCGGCCACCGTAGGCGCGGGCTTGCGGACGGCGAGTAATGGGTAGCTCGCCGTCCGATAAGGACCAGGCCCGAGTCGACGGCGCGTAGTGTTCCACGCGCGCCTCAAAGAGATGTCAGCTAAACTGACGGGGTCCGCTAGGGACGAAGCTTGTCTGGGTCGCGGATAAATTTGAAAGAGAGTTACCGCGGCCTAGGCACGAGCAACCGAAGGAACACGGGTGGGTTTTAGTCAGTAAAAGTCTGACACGCCCTTCCGCTTCACCCAGAGCGGGAGAAGTCATTGGATGATTCGCCACCAAAAAAAAAAAAAGGTATGTTTGTGCAGGATAGGTAAAGTATTCACACGTTCGTATTTATGAAACGTGTAAATAATTGCACTTTTTATTATTTTGTCATCGGCAAAAATGTTACAAACTAGTGGCTAAATAACCAGCTAGTCTGTATGCAATTCATCTACCTACCTAGGCTAGGCTAAATCTACCTTACCCAGGGATGTGCCTTAATAAGCGTTGCACAGAGGGGTTCCGGGGTGATCATATAAACACAGTCACACGAGATAAACTAAATAGATTGGTAGCTACCGAATAGAACAAGATTACATTTTAATGATGTTTCATTTGAATGATGTTTGGAAAGGAAATAAATTAAACGTATTATTAGTGTTTGTTTCCTCATTATTATTTTAAGGTCATAATTAATTAGACAGTTAATTCGTGCGTAAGCTGATGTGATCCATTCACTTTACTTCCTTCGTAGAGCATTAGTGTGATGAAATCATTATACCTAATTATTACCTTCCTTCAGTAATGATAACCACTTACCTAATTATTATTAGGTATTTATTTATGCCAGATAAGAAGTTCATATTTTTGTTAGTTACTAGGTACATGTATTTAAAAACTATATTAGTCACTCAAATCATATACACACCATGAAAAGACCGCCCCAATAAAACGAACAAAAGATAAACTAAAAATACTAAAATCTTCATTACCAACAAGAACTTATAATAATTCTTGCTCGTTCATCTTTTCTTTCCAGTTCCCTGTCCACCCTGGCAACAGTATCGTCGGCGTAGCTGACTCCATATCCGACGTCGACAACAATGACTTAGACAGTGGCAAGCAGAACTACAGACCTCCCACCGGCTGGTCCACCGGCCGCAAGTTCCAGAGCAGGGCCAGAGCCAACGTCAACTCCAACATCAACTTCATATCTAGCAAAAACACCGACAACCTCGAAGAAGCTGCCTCCCAGGAACCTGACGCAACGTTCAGGCCAACACCCAGCGTCAACTTCTCACAAAACAGTCCAAGACCAAGCATCACTCCACCATCCATTGAGCTCATTCCTCCTGCAGCCCCTACACAGACAACAAGAGTAGAAGGTTCTTCGGAACCTCCTGCAGATCCCGTCTTCAAGTTCATCAAACGTTTCGATCCAACGTCTCCTGAGTCACAGAAACCTTTTCACCAGACTGCCATGTCGAAATCCGAAATAATTGATCTGAATGGTCACTTACCAGCTGGACCAGCTAACTCAGAAGAAGACAGGACTCCTAGAAAACATAAGAACTTCGGTAATAACTTTAATACTTTCGAAACGGATAACGATAAATCATTCTCTGAAGATTCGAGGTTTGACTCCGTTAACACCAAACCCAAGGCAGCTGCCGACGAATTACCCCTAACACGTGCGAGTGATAAGGGTATCCCTGAACCTGAAAAAGTCCTATTACCACCTAAGGTTGACTCTGCCGCAATCCCTGCGACGACTGTAGGACCTCCAATTTACTACGAATGGAAATGGGCTGTCCCTGCTTTCGATCTGATACCTCCAAAAGAAGGCAACAGGACTAACAGTACGAATAATTTGCTTCAGACGAGATCGATACAAGGAAAGAGTCCGTTCAGCAGTGTGACCAGACCTGAACCAAAGACCACCACTCCTCAACCGAGTAACACGGAATACAATATAAGTTCGTACTACGTCCCTGACTATGTGTTTCCTCTGGATAAGGAGCATCCAGGGTATGAAAGCGACAACGCTGAAACGTCATTCCAAGTCAGAGTAGCAAGGCCTGGAAGGCAAAGCTTTGGGGAGAATCCCAAATGCCCTCAGTGTCACCCAGCTTACCTAAAAGAGGGTACTTGTGAACCCTGCATCGTCAAACGGTAACAAATTAATCTAAGTCCTAATTTTAAGACCGTTATCTGTCACCGAAGAAATATTAGATGTTTTAAATACGTTGCTCGTTCTGTATTGTTGACTCGTTTACCTACAATAGGGGATATGAATTTTACATTTATTTTTTCTTACAATTTAGTAAGTTATTAACTCTGTTATATTTTAGATATAAAAGCCATATCGTTAAAAAATATCTAAGTAGATAAGAAGGATTTTCCAGAAATTGTTGTGGAGATAGAAAAAAATACTTAGGTACCATGATGTGTGTTACAAAAAGGTTAGAATAACCGGGTTAACCAAAAGTAAAATATTTTTAACAGTTAATTGTAGATACCTAACTACCCATATAATGCACCTTATAAGTACTTACGTACTTAGTTTTTTTTTTTTAAGTGTTATTTGCTTTCAAAATAAACACATGAAAGCAGAACTTTGCATAATCTTTTTCCTATTTCATAGTCAGCCTTCTTTTTTGTCAAAGATACGCTGACTATTAAAAAAAAAATATTTTGTTTTCTTAAAGGTAAGCATAATTTATTTGTCCTGAATATTTACCTACCTAGAGAAGAAAACTTTACCTACTATGTATGTTAGAAAGTTATATACTTACTTACTAAGTTCTACTTTCTCTGAGTCTTACTCATAGTTAGGAAGCCAAGTCTGATCAAAAGATAAATGTTTCAAGATCAATGAGTACCTACCTAACTACCTAATAGTTTTAACCTATTACAAAATATGTTCGTACCTACCTACCATACAAAATAAATGGTTACCATACTCATAAAACTGTATAATATTAGTACATAAGTTATGTATAAATAACAAATAAGTAGTTGTAGATTAGATAATATTTATATTTTTATAAAAGTGCCTATACATACCTAATTAAGCTAGTTCTGTATTAAATAAATAAAGTAAAATTAAAACTGGATAGTTTGTTTTATTTTTAAGGAACGAAATATTTCATTCGTTTCAAACCTTCTGAAAAAAAATGACTCTACGGGCATCCTATACGCAACCATAGATAATATAAAACCAATATATATAATACACACATTTATAATGGTGCGAGTTCACCTCGCGGCCGCGAAGTGAGACCTAGACACGCGTCCGAGCACCCTGCCTCGGTCGCGCGTCGCTGTCTCCGACGGTGTATTGTGGGCCACTGTGGGGCGAGACTGTGACAGGTGTCGCACACATACACTTGTCGATTTTACTCGTAAAAAAAAAAAGATCGACCAGATAAATTGTTGAAAAATATTATTCATGTAATGGAAAGCCAAGTTATCAAGTTACTATTGGAAGAAGAAGAAGATATTATATTATTACTGATTATAAAAATAAACGAAGATATACATAGTGTTCGGTGGATTTATGTTTTTAAAGTCAATAGTACAAATACTAGAAATAATACTGTTAAAATAACAAGCTTAACATAAACAGAAAAGTTGCGGGTTTTATGTTTAAAAAGAACTTCCTCGAAATGCTGTCCGTTTAGATGCACACACCGTACGAACCGGGCCTTGGTGTTTTGCACCACGCGTTGCAGCAAACTTGATTCGATGTTATCAATTTCTAAGCGGATATTTTCTTTTAAGTCCGCGTTAGACCTAGAGTTATTAACATAAACTTCGTTTTTGAGACATCCCCATAAAAAGCCCATGGGGTCCAGGGATCTTGGGGGCCATGGTATGTTCTCAAAGCGGCTGATTAGTTTTTGTAGGAAATGTTCACGAAGTAAATTAACTGTCGATAAGGCGGTATGCGGCGTGGCTCCATGTTGCTGGAACCACGTTTGCGTCGAATAGAAAGAATGTGATCGTAAACTCTGTAAAAAATATTCAGTGATCATGCGACCATAATTAGGTACGTATCAGTGTTTACATATTGCTTGTCCGCTAGAATTAAAAAAAAATGGGGCCCAATGATTCCGTCCCTCGATAAGGCGCACCAAACAGTAACCCGAGGGTAATGCAAAGGCCATTGGTATTTCAGTTTAGGGTTGTATCTTTGTGGTGCCCAATATCCACAGTTTTGTTATTGATATGTCCATTCTAGCGGAAGTGGGCCTCGTCGCTCCAAAAACCCTCCTCTGCTTGAATGTTTTTGGTAGTCCTTGTCCTGCTAGGACCGGGTTGAGGGGTATTCAATGCTGAAGATGTGTGACGGAACCTTTGCACCCACGAACGAATAAAAAATTTACGCTTGGTCCATCGCCAGGGCTTGACGTTGTATATTGTATCAAGAACAGAATTGTCGGTGAGCATGCACGTAATAATCGCTGTTTTTGAGCTTCAATAGCTACAATAGCACTAATACGTTGACTGGTAGAGAATGCCTTGCTGCATAAGTCCGCCTTTGTATAGAGCATACATATTCGCGAGTTGATTGATCAAAACCAGATTTATCCTCAGACTACACAGCAAGTTTTTTTTCTTATTTACGTCTTTTTAGTTCTCTTCGGTTTTGATTTTTGAATTAACTTTTTTTATTTAAATCTTTTAGTTAACTTTTTTTTTGTAAGTATTAGGTACATAAACATAGTGTTTTATATTTTTGAAATCAATTCTTAAAACCCTTTATTTAGATATCCCACACGTTGGTTTTAGCAGAAAAATGAAATTGGGCCCCCACAATATGGCTCCCTAAAACCGCCATTTTACTATTTTTCAATTTTAATGTAGCCATTGACACTTGCAAGGCTAAGACGAATCGATTGACGTAAGAATCATCAAAATCGGCCAGCCCGTTTGGTCTCTAGAACGCCACATAGGAACAAACATACATACATATGTAGGTACATACATAGACTGATAAACACATTACCCTCCTTCGGGAGTCGGTTAAAAAATGGTTCTTTATTTGAGTAATGACAACATGTTAGGGCATTTCGAGCGCTTCGCACGAAACCACTCAGACGTGAGCGAGACCGGCTAAAGGTCTCCTGTCGCGCGTCGCGATTGCACTATCTCACTATCATACATCTGGTATGGCGGGACTCGCGCGTCTCCTGCACCGGTCGCGGTTTCGCGTCGCGCGTCGCGTTGGCGCGGCGATTTTGCGATTGTGAGCGTGCCAAAACACCACTCTGCCCAAAGAGCAGGCATATTAGAGGAATGGTAATAGGACTTTAGCAGCGTGACTCGTAACACCATCTTTGCGAAATGAGCGAAAACTCTATGTCAACTGCTTACTATATTTAATGATAGATGGCGTTATATACTAACACACGGAAGCGCGAAGATCCGTGTAAACTCTGTAGCAGTGTTTATAATAAGAAAAGATAAATTAGAAAGATTGATACGATCTTATTAAATAAATCAAATATTTATTGTAATTTTGAGTTAAAAGCCTTGCAACGCAAAATTTTTCTGCATCAAAAGGAACGGAAGTGTCAAAGAATGGCACTTCAATTTTTTGCGGAGTTTTTGGCGGGATTTTTTCGAGTGTAGTTCAGCGGCTGTTAATATTATTTGCAAATTGATTCCTAGTGGATATTATGATATAAAATTGGTGTAGTTTTGTGTCTCAACTGTCTATGCAACTGGACAATATGTGAAATTATTGACAGAAGCGATCTCGGGATAGTGGAGCGGAGAATTTTATTGTAGTATTGACTACCTCTGCAAAGCTTACTGGGAAGGCTGATTCGATACAATTTGCTGCCAAATACTCCAAAAAAGCATTAGAATCTGTTACATCCGCATTCTAATGCATACTAAAGAATTCAAGAAGAGAAAAATACTGATGACTAGGCAGCATGGTCTCAGACCTTAGCCTGTTCCGTTAGGAACAAATATATAAAAAAAAAAAAAAAAAAATTTTTTGCTCAAAATGGCGACCATTATGTCAAATGTGCAAATCCGAGTGCGCGTGTTGATCATGTTTCAGTCCTAAATGCCCAAAGACTAAGTTATACTAAACTAGGTAAAAGCCTTTTATGTTATAGTATACCGTGTAATGTAGTAGATGACTATTCAGTTTATGTGATACTTAATAAAAACAAGTGACAAAGTGTTTTTCTGCGTTCGAAGCTCGAGAAGTTATCGCTATGAGTAAAGTGAATCCGCTGGCTGGTTTGTTAGCCAATTATGGTGATTCTGACGAGGACTCGGATGATGGAGCGCGTGCCCCGCCTTTGCCACAAGGCCCATATCCTAAGAAGGGGCTTACGGCGCCATTGCCTGGACAAAATAATCCAAATCCAAATGCTCCAGCAAATGCATCTGGTGCCGTTCATCCTGCACCAATACCCCATTGCCGTAAGTTATAAAATTTCCGCTATTACCGTATCAAATTGAAGTTATTATGAGTTGTTCTAAAGTTTGTACTTAAATGTATTGATTGGATATTAATTATCCTTGAGTGAAAAATGCCATGAGGAAAAATATAATTCAATAGATTGTTTTTGTTTAGGCAATTATAATTAAACAAAATACCATGTGTAATAAGTTGGTTCAACACATCATATTGCATGGTAGTACTTGTATATTGCTTGGGATGTTGAAATAAGTGTGTCATGTAGCTAAAAGTTCTATTCTATGCTTTTTTAATTGGAGCCCTTTTGCTGTCACTCCGTCTGTCCATTATCTGTTACAAAATTTTGTTCTGATGATTTTTTTACTTCCCATTGACCTATGAGCTTGATAATGTTTATAATGTTTATTCTTATGTAGCGATAATATATGATGATAATGTTTATTCTTATGTAGCGTAGTCCAACTCGCTTTGGCTGGTTTTAAACCAATAACCTTCCAAAAATTTAAATTACAAGGATGTAGGGTGATAAGGAATAATTTGATTTAATACAAAATTATTTAGTGTAAATGAGAATTAAGAATCTGCTTTTAAGATTTTTGATTTTAATTTTTGTTTCAATTAGCTATTATTAACCATGATAAACTTACTAATAACTGAATAGACATCAAGGAACTTACAACTTAATGAGTTAGGGTAGTGCATTAAATTACCCTAATCACTTCATAATTGTGTCCGCAACATTAAGAACATGTGTTACTAGTCTAAAGGATTTCATAATTATGTATTTTCCTAATCCTGTGATTAAGAGACTGTCTTCTGATAATCCAGGGATAGACCCATGATTGTAGGTAGGTAGTGAAAAGTCAGAGTACTAATACAAAATTTGCTTTTTACCTATCTTTAAATTGAATAATCCAATATTCATAAAATTACCAAGTAAGAAGTGAAGCTCCAACATAATTCATCTATAAATAAAATCATCTAACATAAACAAAAAGCTTCTGTCAAGGAATATTGCTATAAACTTCCAAAAAAAGAAAACAATTTAATTATTGTACCAAGCCTTTTCCCAACTATTCATGTTATGGCCTGCACACTGGCAGCTGGTACAGCAGAGGATTTTAAATTAATCAATTGAATAAATAGTTATCCATTGAAAATAAGGTATATATTACAATGACCGAGCATTGTAATATATACCTTATTTTGATTAGATAACTATTAAATTCAATTGATTAATTAAAAGCCTTTGAAGAAGATTTAAAGAGATTGAAAGAAGAGATTAAAAGCCTTAGAAAGAGAAGTGGTGGCCCAGTGGTAACGGCAGCGACTTACAAGTTGTAGGTCTTTGGTTCAAACCCAGGAGGCGCTTTACTTTGTGTAAATTATTTCATCACCACTGCCAAAACGGTGAAAGAAAACATCATGAGGAAACCGGCAAGTCTTAGATCCAAAAATTCAGAAACATGTGACATCTACCAACATGCACTGGGCCCGCGTAGTGAATTACGGCCCATTCCCTCTCTCAGAGAGGAGGCCTGCACCCAATGCTAGTTGAAGTGCGGAAAAGACATCCATCTATCCTATCCTACCGTAACGCACTTTCTCATTTTTTTTTTTTATATTTCTATATTTATTTTTACATTTTATTTACAGCTTGGTCAGCATGTTATGATGAGTCCAGTGGCTTCACATATTACTGGAACCAACAAACTAATGCTGTGACATGGGAAGCACCACAGGAATACCTATTAGCACTCAAGGTAGTTCAGCAGCAGCTGCATGTAGCAGGTAAATATTATTTTAATTCAATTTCCTAATTAGATACTTATGTACATACATACCTACTTCCGAGAATCACAATAAATTCATATAGAACCAGGACCATATATTAAATCTAGATGTATTAACTGATAAAGGTTCTACAACTTTCGCTTGTATTCAATGTAGACATATACAAACATGCTTCATAAAGCAAGAACATGAAGATGTAATGACTAAACCATTCTTCACAGCTACATCCCATGCAAACTTACTGAAAAACTAATACTTTTGAAAAGGCTTTACAGTTTACATGCTGGCCTTGTCCCATGTTTTTGAAGTTGGGGCAGCATGTTTTGCTACTACCACTCAACCTTGTCAACGTTTACACTATTATTCTATTTACAATGCCAATTATCATCTTTAGGTACCGCAGAGGTATCAGCGGAAGAGTGGCAGCTCTACCAACAAGCATTAGCAGAGAAACAAACCAAGCAGATCAGCAAAGCCACAGCCAAGTCTTCCTCTAAGATTATCAAGAAGAATGACCGGACAAGCAACGGGTCTAAAGAGAAGAGTAACAAGTTTAGCAAGAAACGGGGACACAGTGATGATGAGGAAGAGTAAGTATTAGTAAAACATGGAACACTTAATGGTATAAGCTTAACTACCATTTATCATAGTCTTCATCATAATTCATTACATTTACATTCATAGTCTTGTTTAAGTATGTGCCGAATAAACATATTTTCTTTCTTACCTTCTAAAGATGACATATTTTTTAATTTAATTTAGTGCTTTTGGGTTGAAGAAAAATGAAATTATGTTAAGAAGTCATAACATAGAATTGAATAGAATTGAATACACAAAGTAATAAGATATAGTTATAAACATACAATCATAAATAAATGCCCATGTATAATGGTCCACCAAAGGACTAAGTGCGGAAACCAAACCCCCACTTACATAGAACATACAATCATAAATTGATGTGCATTGCCCATACCGATAGGGTTACCAACTCAGCATTTGCTGGACATCACACACACAATGTAACAATGGTTAACAGTTGGCACCCCAATTGGATCATCATTATAAATCATGACTGTACAAACAATAAAAACATTGACTGATTAAATATTTTATTCCTTTCCAGGAAAATAGAACTAATAACATCATACCACAATTCGGACTCTGAATCTAATGATGAAGGGGACACTCCCACCAAAATATCTGCACCACCACTACCCAAAACTCCAGCCAGGGCAACAGTTCCCCACAAGAAGCCAAAAATGAAGGCCATGGAGTACGGACCTGCATTACCACCAAGCCTGAACTACACTGTGCCAATAGGACCGGAATTACCTCCCGAGTTGATGAATAGTGGATCTCAATCTCCTGCGGATAAGGTTGATAGTGTTTTGGGGAAAGAGGTATGTACAAAAAATATTATTACCTTTAGTCTAAACTGTTTCGTTATTTTACAATTTTAAATGTTGACACATTCATTTACAAACACTCCAGCACGTCGGCGTCGTGACGATGCGATACCGATGAAAGAACTATTTTAATAAAAATTGACCAACAAATCTGCAGGAAATTTTCTATGAAAAATTGCCTTCGCATCATGCATATTTGTCGCATTGTCACATCGTCCCTGCTTTCTGGCAGCCTTTACTTTATATTTATCTGAATACAAAATAATAGACTTGCAAAATATACCTATGATGATAATCTGCACCTGATAAATGCTAAAGAATAACTTCCAATGGGTTTTGAGAAATATTCTTTTATAATTTTAAAATCTTTTTTAACACAACATTGTAACATCATGTAGTTTACACAACCATTTGAAATAATCAGTTTGATTACTTATCATACGAGATGATTTCACATGGTACTTACTGATCTAATTCATGTACTTCTGGAATATTTTGTGCCTTTAAACAAAATATGTCATTAGTTTGAGTTGGGTCATTATGTTTCTCAATGCTTTTGAGTGGTTATCAAGCAATATGATGGGTTTAAAGTTTTCAATCTGAGGTACTTATTATAGGAACATAGAAATACAGACATAAGGATTATTAGCCAAGAATTTTTAGGCATGTAATAAATTGTAAATTTTGTTTTTTTTTCATGAACAAAGGATAAGAAATCAGACAAAGATGAAGACAGTCAAGATGAAAGTGCACTTTTCCTAAGACTTAAAAGCAAAGCAAAGATCTTAGAAAAACTAGGCGGCGAATTACCAAAAGATTTACAAATGATGATTGAAGAAGAACCCAGATCTAGTTCTGGTAGCAACACACCAAAAAGAGAAGAAATAGTTACAAAAACCGCTAACATTGATGATTTATTAGAAGAGATTGAGAAGAAAGAGTTACCGAAAATCGCTAAAATAAAAAGTCTTGATATATTCGATGAACAAAAATCAAGCGACTCAATTCACTCGATCAGTGCTAAAAGTTCTCCAAGAAGTGATACAACACCGCCTATTGAGCCAAGACCGTTGTTCCCAAGCATCAAACACATAGACGATCTCCCTGCTACCCCACCATCAATACCACCCTCGCCACCACCGGCTATGGAAATAGAAACTGAAGAGAAAAAAGTTGACGTAGCAGAAAAGAAAGGCGTGAATTTATACTTGTTAGATTCAGAAGAGAGAAGAGAAAATGTTGGCAAGAAGAAGCTCAGAATATCAAACTCTGTGTTACCAGTGTTAACAGACCGCAAAAAAGAAGAACCAGCATATACCACAAAATATTCGCAGTTCATTGAAGGTTTTTCAAGCGAGAGGACTGGTTTAGGCTTCAGTAAAGAAGTTGATGGTGTTGAAAGTCCAAAGAATACTATTAGTTATGGCAATGGGTTGATGTTTACTAAAGGGGAGACATTGAATGAAGAAAAGAAAGATGAAGACTTGGATGATCTAACGGATCTTCTTGAAGCCAAGCTGAAGTATCTGAACCAGTTGCAGCCGTGCGTGCTGACACCGGTTCAGGAGATGTTGATACAGATGCAGGTATGTGGATTACGTTATTGACTTAGTTTTGAAAGTAATTTTGCATGTGTGTGTGTGTGCGAATCAAAATATAGACTTATGTTGAAATTGTGTTGAAGTTAGTCTAAATAAACTGACATTATTTGATGGAGAGTGGTTATCGACGCTTATAGACTCATCTGCAATATCAAGGACACACCAACACCAGCTAAAACAAAATTAGTGCATCTGCCTTGTGTAATTTACCAGCACTGATCTAATTTAGAAATGGCTCATTGAATTTATAAAAAACGCGCGTCTTTTTCTAAAACCTAATGTGTCAAATTATTTTTTGTTTACTATTCTCATGACTTCAAGCCTCGGTCGTCAAAAGTATGAAAGCTTTTTAGGGTTCCGTACCTCAAAAGGAAAAACGGAACCCTTATAGGATTACTATGTTGTCCGTCTGTCTGTCAAGACCCTTTATCTCGGGAACGTGTGGATGTCTCGAGTTGAAATTAGTATCGTATACCCAAATTTGCAACCCCTTGCAGTTGTGAAAAAATCAAACTTCTAGATCAACGCTATCAAGAGATAGAGCCGTTAATGATGCATATTTTAGACTCGCAGAATTATGAAATTTGCCAAGAAGCAATGTCTTATAGCATAAGTAAAGGAAAAATCCGAAAACCTTAAATTTGTTCCTACATAAAAAAAAAGGAAAATTATTAACTTATTGCAGTTGGTAAACTGACCGTGACTTATGTCGATGTATGGGGACTACAGTTTTCCAACGACAAAGTTAATTTTGTCCCTCAATTCTGTTTATCTTATCGTTAGAGCAATGTTCGGTGCCTTCATAGTTTATGAACTTCAGTAATGTTATTTAATTATTTTGGTGAATGCAGCCGTTTGTACGGAAACCTCAGTGCGCGAGTTCGATTTGCACATGGCCTGTTTCTTTTTCTTGTCCCTGACGGAAGATTGGTAGGAATCTGATATTGAAATTTGTGGATAACGCCGAAGACTTGAGATGCCAACATAATACCTCTATTTGTTCGAAGAAGTGGTTTATGTGGTCAAGGCCACATCCAAGACATCTATTTCGGTAAACCTGTATAACCGTGTATATCCGTGTGTTGACAGACGCTGTTATCAGCGTTCCGCCTGGGCGCGGTGTGCGCGCGCTACTGGCGGCGCTGGGCCAGCGCGGCGGCGCGCTCGCTGGCGACGCACGAGGCGCGCGCCGCGCCGCCCGGCTGGACCACCGCCTTCCAGAGGTACTACCCGCCGCCACCAAGCGGCCGCCAGACCTGTAGCCCCGGCAACGGTGGACAAGGATTTAGAAGTGTTTGAATTGACTAAGTAGACAGCCAGGCGATGCGAGATTATGAAATTCTTACAAGCTTTTATTTAAACTCCCTTGTTTTTGTTAGTTAGCATTTTTTTATATTAGCCTAAACTGTCTCACTGCTTGGAAAAGTCCTCCCTCGAATCATACCTTTCCAGGTATTCTTTTCATGAGCCGAACTAACCCTTCAATTAGGCCTAGGTCGTCTCGTCACCTCTTTCGAGGTGGAGAGTAGTTAGATGTACGGGTTCAATCATACAATTGAATTTTAAAACAGTTATCCTCAGTCAATAAAATTGTGCTGAAATTTTGCATAAACGTTTGGTTTAGATGACAATGTGCCGTTAAATTAGTGACATCATTCTAAATACAATATGGTGGACCAATTATTTCTTATTCACCCCCATTGTATGGGTGTCAAATGAAAGGGTTAACTGAGAGAAACACGCAAAAATAACTATTTATTCTGGCTCGGTGACTTATATTTTGTCCCCAGTACGTGACAATGGTTCTTTCGTTAGCCTTATTTAACTCCTAAAGAGAGGACATATTTAGGGATGTCGCTGTCGAGCATTAGACAACTCAATATAGAAATACTTTGGTATAACTGACCAATTAAAAAGAATCATTTTGCACAAATTCACATTCAAAACTCCATTTCCTCGCACTTTGATCATGAACAAAAAAAAATAATGATATGGAAATGTAACTTGGTACAATCAATCAATCAATAAATAAAAATTAAATCAGTGCTACCAGAGATAAATCAGTATTTCCCGAAATAAGAACACACAGAAACATGTTTTTAGTTTTATGGTATTAAGTATTTCTCAATTGAAGCAATATTTTGAGTTATTTTCACTATCTCTTACTCATGGAAGTTTATTACCCGTGTACCTGTTTAGTTTGTTGCCTGTGTAAGCTTATATCTAGCATCGCCTGGGCTAAGGCAATCAAAATTTTGTTTCTTCGAATCCTTGTTCATCAATGACCCGTTATAAAAAACCGCGCTGTCTATAGTGGAGTCTTTGTTTTCGGGACTTTCGGAACTTCAGTGTTCTTGATGGTGCGATCGCGATGGACAAAATGAACTCTGGACCTTTTACGGTTATATGTTTATTTAATACGTGTACCTTGTCTTTTAGCCTTGAGTTTTGGCGAATTACGACTAAAACTGAAGGTTTGAACATAATTTGGAAACAGAAGACTGATTTTGGTCTAAAACTCTGAAACATTTCTAAAGGATCGGATGTGTCGAATATTTCATGGCGAAGTAAATTAAAATCAGAGACTTACACCGGATTTCTCAATGCTAAAGTCGTCACAATCTAACAAGTCCGTTGACGTTTCTCATTTTACGTAACATTCTACGTAAGAAATTGAAAAATCAAATTCGTACTCCTAATTAATTACTATACCCATACACTATAACAACGAGTATCATTCGCAAGCATCAAGTTTAATTATTATTAATTATTTTTTTAGCTGTCAAAACGGGCATTTTATTTTTTGACAACTTTAAATTAATATCACAAAATTGTTAAGCACGTGTTATCTGCTGTGATTGGCTGTTGAAAATTCAAGCAATCAATTACAGCAGTTAAACGGCGATTATTCGTCGATTACGTTAACATCCCGATAATCGAGCTTCGAGAAACCGGACATTAAGATTTCCAAAAAATAAAATTAAAATTTCGCCATGTGTTATGGTGAGACTAGGTCTGCATTGGGATCCTAAAAATCTGCTTTATGTCAACAAATACCTTGGACTGTCGACTTAGTCTGACTTTGCTTGATCGAAAGTCAAGTCAGACTAAATTGTGATCATTCCAAAGGATAGGACTACCTATCCTGATAAGTTGGACAATCTTAGATAAGGAGAAAGAGTGAACTGTGGACATATTAAATATGTGTGTCTTTTAACTCTCTGAATGTCTGACAATGACTCTTTACTTTGTATTTCTTGAAATTTTATTTGCAGAATATATGCTTCCTAAGGAATGTATTTTTATCTAGTCCAACGGGAAAGTGCGAAGCTTTCTCAATATTTTTTTTACTGATTGTATTCAATATTTTTACGAAATATTGATCAAGTATTTAACATTTATTGTAATTTCAAGGAAACCTCTCACAATATTTAATACTACGAATAAAAATGTAATTAATTTTCAACAAAGCTGTGATATGTCTGTGATATAAGAAGAATAAAACTTCTTAATTAACATGAGTTTTTTAATACTTTGTTATCCCGATCATTGTAATAAAAAGAGACAACATCTTAGCTATAAGTGTGAAGAAGACAGAAGACTGGTGGCAGCAACGCGTTCGGGTCATCGCTGATTCAAAGGAGTTGGTGAGATTACAAAACTCTATGCTGATATTTTTTTACATTTCAAGAGTATTACGCTTTGGTCTTTTCCAGAATGCTGGCTGGCGAGACCGTCGTGTAAAGGATTTTGCGGATTCCTTGGTCCAGGTGTCCGCCATTTTTTGGAACGTTTTATTTTTAATTTTTTGTTAAATTTCTGGCGGGCACAAATCCGGAGCACGGGTTAAAGTATACGGTTTTATTTGTTATTAGATAAGTTTTGCCCCATACTTTTAGATGGTGTTGTGGTGATCTTAAGCAATGTTGATTTTTTGGACATTGCAAAACGACGTTATAACATTTACGTTTTTAATTTTCGCTCTGAGGTATTTCTTTCTGATCTTCGTTAATTTTTCGGTCTTCCATGACTTCTGGTCCTGAATAAAATACTGATCTTTGTTTTTTTTCCTGTACTATGTTCCAGACAATTTCGTCTGAAATTTACCAGTCAATGAGTCTATGTTCCTTTTCTCAAAAGGCCAAAATTAATTCATATCTGTATCCAGCCATCTTCTCAGACCAGACTCGCCTTCAATCATCATCATCAACCTTATAAAGTTGCCACTGCTGAGACACAGGCCTCCTCTCCGATTCAGAGAGGGAAGGGCCCTCAATTCGGATCTTTTATTCTGTCTCCATGATTTTTCGCTTTCACGTGTTTCCACATTTGACATCATCCCAACTCTAGCAACTAAAAACAAACCTCTCAAATGGTTAAATACTTAAGGCCACCACCCCATCTAAACCTACCGGGCCACATGCCCCCCTCCACAACCCATACCTCTACTTTTCGTTTGTGCACCGCAGGTCTGAGGGCCGCTACTGCTACCGGCGCGAGGCGGACGGACTCGTTCAGTGGGAATACCCTGCGACGGACCACACCGATATGGAGATCTGTACCACGCCGCCGCATCCTGGGATTGAGGCTAAGGTAAATAAAACTCAGCATAATCTAGGATGGAGTGGCGACTGCGTACCGGAAGACGCAACGTTGGAAGGCCTCCCTCTAGGTGGAGCGATGACCTTGTCAGGGCTGCGGGAATCCGCTGGATGCGAGACGCATGCTAGGTGGCGACACTTGGGGGAGGCCTATGTCCAGCTGTGGACGTTCTTCGGCTGAAATGATGATGATTATGATAATCTAGGATAATTTAATTTTTTTCTGAAGTTAAGACGTGTTTTTGCCTCGGTGATCTAGTGGGTGGCTGCTGCTGATCAGATGCAGTTCTCACCCTGTGCTTGCCCATTATGCCCCTCCATACTAATATTATAAATTCGAAAGTCACTCTGTCTGTTATCTTTTCACGCCTAAACTACTGAACGGAATTCAATGAAATTTGGCAAGGAGATAGATGGCATCCTGAGAAAGGATGAAGATGACGTCCTGGGTTCGATTCCAGCAGCCCGGCTGATGGCAAGAAATAGGCTAACCCCCTATCACATGGGTACTTAACAAGCGAAAGTTGCGTGTACTATTGGTGCACCTTTGCCTATATTGACGTTCTTTCAGGATGAGATAGAAGCCCCACCACTCCCGTCGACGCCGCCGCCGATAACAGCTCCATCACCCCCGGCGCCCGTCGCCTGGGTGCGCGCACCGACGCCCCCGCCGCCCGCGATATCCGCGCCTCTGCCCCCCGCGTGGGGTCGTACAATGACCCCCCCGCCCCCCGCCTGGGCGGACCCCCCGCCACCTGGCTGTGATGACCTGCCGCCGCTGCCTGGTAACGTGAGTATTCCATCAGTCACTGAAACACCTACCGCCCGCGATCTCCGCGCTGCTAATAGTCTGGTGTGCCCCTACCCAGTTTGGTCCAGCTACATTTAGCTTTGGGTTGTCTACTAACGTAAGTAGATATACCATCAGTCGCTGAACACCTGCTATCTTCGGGCCGCTACCGACCTGGGGTCGTGCAAGGATTCCTGCGCCACCTGGCTGCGGTGACCTGCCGCTGCTGCTAACGTGAGTAATTAAAACTGGACCAATTGTGAAAAATCTAGTTTGAGCCGGGTCCCAGATTTATCGAGCAGCTTAGACGCTCGGCCGTTGAAATAATTATATTTGTCTAGAGACTAATCTCATAGACAAGTACCATTAGTTCATCTTTGGCGAATGTCGAAATTCCAAAATGTAAGGGATTGATCACGTGACGAGCAATTGCCTCGGTCTTTCTGGACTAAAGGAGGCACCAATTAAACTACGACCTTGACAAATACTTGTTCGTTAAGCTAATAAGTTATTTTAAAAAACCAATTTGTTTCATAGTATTGGACAGGATTGTGTTCAAATTGGTTCTGAAGTGGATGGAATCAAATTTGGAGTCCTCTTGCCAACCTGTGTCATAGGCTGTTGCCTCTACAGTCTGCCTTGTTCTCATTTTTTAACATAATATTGTTCTTCTATTTCCAGCCAGAACCGAAACAGGAGATCGGCGACGAGCTAGCGTCGTTCTACAGCGACATAGCAGAGCTTGAGAAGGAGACGTCGAACCCGCACACCGCCGCCAACTCACCTGAGCCCGTCGAGCTCAAGGAGGTTAAGGAAGTCAAGGAGAAGTATTGGGAGAGAGAGAGAGACAGGGAAAAGGAAAGAGAAAAGGAAAAGGAGGTCAAAGTTGCCAAGAAGAAGACTAAAGTGAGTCACGTTTGAATGAATCCTACTAATGTTCTTTAATCTAACTAATATTGTAAATGTGAAAGTTTGGATGGAAGTGTGTGTGGATGTATGTTTGTTACTCAATCACGCTCGAACCGCTGAACGGATCTGGAAGAAATTTGGCATAGAGGTAGGATATTGTTTCATCCGGGTATAATGTTCCCTTGGGATGATAAAACACTTTTCACGCGGGCGAAGCCGCTGCTAGAAGCTAGTATCACATAAGTTAAATATAGTTAGGCAAATATAGTTTATGAAATCTAGATTTTCTATGAAACCTCTAAAATGTGGACAATGGAGGGAGCAGTGCTGGCCCAGTGGTATCGGCCACGACTTATAAGTCGTGGGTTCGAACACAGGCAGGCGCTTAACTTTGTGTAAATTATTTCATCACCACTGCTCTCAAAACGGTGGTGAAGGAAAACATCGTGAGGAAACCGGCATGTTCTAGAACCAAAAAATCCAAGACATGCGATATCCACCAACCCGCACTGCGCCCGCGTGGTGGATTAAGGTCCCTTCCCTCTCACAGAGAGGAGGCCTGTGTCCCAGCAGTGGGCACATTATAGAATGATAATGCTATACCACGTGGTCTCAGCGCTAAGAAAGCAAATTTGTTTCAAATAAGTCTCACTAGATAGCGCGATATGCACCTATCTGCTATTTAACGTTTTCTGGAATTGAACATAAACATTGTATGCTCTTGTTTAATCAACTCTCAGGTACAAAATTATGGAATGTTGGGCTCTTAATTCACATTTCAAAGATTATTTGAACGGATTAATTAAAATTGATGCCAATCGATGGCGCGGTTTTAAATTTCTGAGGCATTTCACTCGATTTTTTAAATTTGCATTGTAACACATTTTGGTGCAAAGAAACTAAAAAAGTGCAAAAAGAACTATAAAAAAAATCGGTTGTCTGTAAAGTCGGTTTACTGACGATAGTTGAACGTGACAACGTCATAAGAAAATACTGATGGAATGGTTGCATTTTATCGCCGCAATTATCGTTGCTATAAACAATTGACACCACATTCACTTTTCACTGCACTTCATACTTGGCGAAAACATGTAAATGTATTATTGTATAGCAGCTATCCACGCGGACGCATCGCTCACTCAAGTAGGAGAGAGACAGATGTCGAACGCTGCCGAACGCGGAGGCCGATTGTGCCTCTTTGTCGCTCGTTCCGCGCTCTCGATTGCACTTCAAGCCTTAAATGGAACGCCTCAGAGCGAGGTAACGCCGCATGAGTCATGTTTTTTCGTGCGTGCAGCCGGCTCCATCGAATTATAAGACGTTGTCACGTCAAAAAAATCTTGACTATATTTAAGGTAAAAAAAATCACGAACCGATTAAACCTTTTTACTTGCAAATTGCTGCTATCACCATCTATCTATCGCCGTGGAACGGAACCGAACGCGATTGATGGACAAAAAAAACAGTTTTATCAGACGAAAAACGCTAGTTACGTCGGCACGGTTTCTTTGTGTGGGATGAGGCATCTGTATGCTAGTATTATATTATCTGTGGCTATACTATCTATAACATATTTCTATACAAATGAGAATCTAACATGAAAAATATTGTTCCAGGTAAAAATATCAGCATCAATGGGATTGAAGCACAAAACAGTATCAAACTTAGTGGCGAAATGGCAACAAGTGGCGGAAGAGATCAACTCGGATTGAATCAATAACTATAGCAGCGGTCAGTTGCTTCAAGCGATTATTGACTTTTGTCAAGCGCTGTTTAAATGATATTATGAAGAAGCTAAAACTGTGAAATTAGATAATTCTTGTAGATACGTATTCAGTTAAAATGTTTTCCAAAATAACAGATTATAGATAGATAGATTTATGTTTAGACTTGAATAAAAGTCTATAAAGTATTTAATTTTTTTACCTAAGAACTAAGTGACCGATTGTAGTGAACTAGGAGTGATGAAAATATCTCTATTGTGTAATAGAAGACTTACAAATAACTTTTATACGGAATTATTAAGCATTTAATACAAAACGCTAGCAGAATAATTCGATATTTCTTCTATTTTTCTTCCGTCTACTATCCTCTATGCTACTTTTATGCTATTTGACTGTACATGCATACCTGATTGACAATAGTGTGTGGTAACTAAATATTATTAATCTTTCTAAATTACATAAAACCATAAAAGCGACATCATGGTACATCTCACAATCTGCAGGAAGATTTTATTGATTCGAAGAAAACTGTCAATGTCACCTGTTGATTGCACAATTATGTGTGATAAAATTATATACTTTTGCAATTGAATTGATTAGTTGACGTCAAAGGACTGCCATTTTGAATTTACTATAAAAATAGTGCTGTATAAACAATACATTCTAAGAAGCCTGGAAAATGATCAGTAATTCTTCTCTCGTCACTCATATATTTTTATAACGTTATTTTGAACATTTTCAATATAAATAAGTTCCGTTATCTGTAAATCGATATCAACATATGGTTTAATAAGTTATTGTAAATATTTCTGTTTATTTTGTAAATAATAAACTTTAATAAGACCAAAATACGGTATTTTAATATATTATCGTCCCTAACCCCATTTTAATGTAGCCAGTGACACTCAGGATTAAGACGAATCGATTGACGTAAGAATCATCAAAATCGGCCAACGCTTTTGGTGTCTAGAACGTATAGGAACAAACATACATACATAGACTGATAAACACATTACACTCCTTCGGCAGTCGGGTAAAAAGGGCTCTATTTCCTCATTCGACTTTCCACTTTAGCACATTGGATGCAAAAAAATATGACGCAAAAATATTGCACTACAAAATACGAGAAATCGCATTTCTCTATCCCGTTGGATGCTTCTGAAAAGCAACGCTATCTTCTCTTTTCACCTTATGTTCCACCTTTGTCCCTATTTTACCTAGAGCTTGTTCAAAGTCAGGAACGAAACTATCATACGATTTCCCGCTTAATTAAGAAAAAAAGAAAAATTGTTTATTTCCGCCAGGCACGACGCATACCATAAAAAGAACAAAAAATCTTAAATACGATCATTACAAAGAGTATGCGTCACAACTACGCAAAACGGTCATCGCTCAGCATAATGCTGGGACTTGTGTGCGAGACAGAGCCACAGCGCTGGTTTTCAGCGATAGCCGGTGTCGACTGGGTCCCGAACCAATGAAACCTTAGTTGCAAGTAACGGAAACGAACAGTTTTAATAAAAAACAAATAAATGAGTAAACAGTAATAGGTAAATGAGCGTTTTCTCTTAGATCTCATCGTCAAATCCTGACCTGATGACTATGGGACCACCTGCGAACAAAAGAAGAATTTTTAAAATCGGACCAGGCGTCTTTGAGTAATCGGGGAATATACATAAAAAAGAAAAGATTCTGACGAATTGATAACCTCCTTTTTTTGAAATCGGTTAAATGTACAATTTTTTTATCGGACGTCTGTTCTTGTAGAAAATTACTTGGTGTGAACACTACCCCCAGTCCCTCCAGTAACGACGGATTTGTTAAAACGATAGGTATATAGTCCTTGACAAACTTCTGGGCCGCCCTGAAGTTGGCTTATGCGCAAGGCACGAAACGGTGATGTTTTTGTATGAGATTTACTACTGCGTAGCCATTGTAGCCTACTTCAGGGCGGCCAAGAAGTTTGGCAAGAACTATACTGTAAAAGCGGTGTGAACATCACCTCCAGTAGCGACGGATCCGTTAAAAACGATCCTGGAAATACGGATGTTCCGAGAGAACGTACCCTAAGGCCCGGTATCCACCAAAGCGGAGAGGAGAGATGTGTTTTGAACAACCAATCAGATTCCGTTATTGCCACATCTCCTCTCCGCTAAGCTTCAGTGGAAATGGATCAAGCGAAGAGAAGAGGAGATGTATCTTTGTTCTATAGAATTTTGTGCCGCGGGCGAGCAAGCGGCGCGGCAGAGCGGAATTGTGTGTAGTCGGGCGGTCGGGGGGCGCCCGCGCTCGCCCGCCATTTTCCCCGCATGGCGTCTTTCTTTCGTAGACAGAACTTACCTGATTTCGAGCTCTCACAGCTCACATCTCTCCGCTACGCATCTCCTTTCCGCTTTGGTGGAAATAACCTGCCAGCTTCGCAGCACATCTCGTCTCGTCTCCTCTCCTCTCCGCTTTGGTGGATACCAGGCCTTGCACTACCACAGACAGGTAATAATATAATACTGCAGACAATAACAAAGCAAAGGAAACCAACAAGTGTATTTTGATCTTGATCACTTCCAATTCCAGCCTATTTATTAGATACCTACGTAATATCATGTTTATTCACGATTCCCAGCAAATCGCTCATTGAATTCCAAATTACATCTTAATTAGCCGTATTCAAACTCAACAGAATAGTTTCAAATAAAACACGAACTGTCGCAGATTCAAATCGGTAGGTATTTCCAACCAGGCATATAGATCCTTATTTATTTGTAGTCAAGGACGGTTTTGCTTTGCAACGTTGTTGACAAAATTGGTTAGGTCGTGAGAAGGATTCAGAATGTTATTTTGAATATCTGAATTAGAAGTTTAGTTATGCACAGCGGGATACACCTGAACTCAGATTCGAAAGGATTATTATTTGTGACTATTTTGTTATCATGTTTTATTTTTGGAAATTATTCGGTTGAAGTGTGTGGGTTGCGGGAATACAATGAAAACACGTGTGTATGCCACGAGTGGTTTATTACAACTCAACTTAATACTAATACATGAATAGGCTACAATATAAGTACACTACACTACACGGTAAATTAGCAATTCAGGAAAGGGCGGGCTTTTTCGAAGTTTTGAAGCCAGTTCTTATATTTTAGAGTTTAACTTATTAAACTTACATTTGCAAAAAGCCATACACGGAAAAAAAATATTATTTGTGCCGTGCGGGCATCGAAACCGCGATCCGCAACGCAGCAACCAATCACTTAGTCACTGCACCAACCGTGCCGTCTCATCGTACTCGTGCCGTTCTTAATTCATATTTTTGAATATTTTGAATAAAGAAATTATAAAGCAAGCGGTACCTTTGAGTGCGCCCTGGAAGCAAACGTGTTGAATCATTCAAGGGTGTTAATTCGGGACTCACACCACTCGGCAGGATCAATTTAAGAATGTTTTTTCAATGGTACGCACGTAGGTATTTTGTACCCTGAGAAACATCCGAAGTTTCTGCCCAACGAACCAAGAAAACAGTGCGTGGAAATAAATCAGTGGGTATTTCTAAGAAAGAACCTTTTTCGAATGCGTAATATTCCTTAGCTGGGTTTTTGTCTTATTCGTAAAAGGATAATCCGGAAATCGCTTCAAGAGATCCGGAATTAAATGTGAAGATAAATGGCTTTCCGAACACGTCTCTGTAATAAATTCTTAATGAAACGCAGAACAGGTATGGTATGGTGTAACGGTTAGGGCTGGGCAGGGTAGGCAGCGCAGGCAGGCCGCTACTGATAGGTAGGTAGTTAGGTAGATGATAAGTGAAACAGCTGGATAAGTTAATACATATATTAAAGTAGGTAAGATCCACAGCTAGGTCGCGGGTAAAGAAGGTCACTGTTCTGTTCCAAGCACTATCACACACAGTATATTTAGGTAGGAAGGGTAACGTGCTTGGGTAGCACGTGGCAGACGTGGGATCCTGTTCAGCACAGGCTCAGCAGTAGGCCCGAAGGCCCTCGTATCTCCAACAGGTACTCGGAGACTACCTGTCAGCACTGGCTCGCGTGGCGGTAGGCCGCAGGTAAGCAAGCCAAGACCTGGGCAGCGTGCGTAGTTAGCGTGCAGATAGCTAGCAGCGTGCAGCAGTGGACAAGGGGTCTTGCCCTCAGCCCGTATGAAGAGCCTCTGGGGCACACAGAGTCCTGAGGGTCATGGGATAGCTTTTGGAGTTTCTTGTGCATTCTTCTCCATAACAAGCTACTTTTTCGAATGCACGGTAGAATCAATTTTTTTTACTTGTTAATTTTAATTCTTTGACGTTCAAAAGTGCCGCTTTTTGGCCTAGTTGAATAAATATATTTGACTTTGACTTTGACTTTCATCAGATAAGCAAGCAGAATCGAAAATGGCCGAGCGTTAGCGTCCCCGGAAAACCAGTGTTGTACCGCGTTTTCAGTGATGTGGTTAGGAACATACTAATTGTGATATTTTAGCATCACTCGACTTTTTACAGTTCATACCCTCACAACGTTACAATGGTTTTTTCACTAAAAGAATGCAGCCTAATAGCGCAAGTGAATTTGGCAAGGCAAAGGGTTTGACCGCCATCCATCGACCAGTCTCATGCGAGATGAAAGATGCGATGTGGATTTCCGTATATGTGACTTTGCCTTGCCGAATTCACTTGCGCAATCAGGCAGCTGATTTTCAGAACCTATGTATGATAAAAAAAAACTTAAAAGGCTCATTAAATACTCCGATTCCTATTTCAATCTAAGACCCAATAGGTTACGCACAACTGAAACTAGTGTTAGTAGTACCAGAAATAACTACTAGACAAGTATTTGTTTTACGGGGCTGTCCCACCTATCCGCTACAGTTTTGGTTCTAAAGTTCTATGAAGCATACATAATAATTTCACTCATTCCATTCATGTAAACGAACCTCTGTCAGTCATCATTCGCACCTGGCCAATGTAACCGGCTACTTTATTAATGTAAGTACCTTGTGCATATTTAGTCTAAATACAGTGCATTATTTACCAGTGACTGTCACAAAGGCTTTGATCTCTTGATCGGTCGGCTTATAACGTAATAAATAGCAATCAGCAATCATCGCGCGTTCAAAGTTGGAATTACCTACAGTGTAGCGTAGGAATGGTAGGTCCTACACAATTGTTTGCTAATCGCTCGCTGTTTGTAAAATCTAAAACTTCTGTATTGATGAGCAATTTTTGCGCAAAACTCACTATCGTTTTGCCCATGCATGATGATAGACCTGCGGAACGCAAATAGCAAAACGCTGTGGTATGCCGCTGGCGCATACTGCGATGGAAAAAAAGACCATTCAAAACGTTTTTCATACGAATATTTTGTGCGGCGCCTCATACCGCATACCGCAGCGTTGTGCGTACCTAGATGTACCTACCTAAGTAGAATTTCTGTTACTAAGCAGTCTACCTACTAATCAAACATTTTCAAGGAATTCCTATATAACTATAGCTAGGTAGGTACAAGAAAGATCTTCAGAAAGTATAAAGGATCCCCTTACAATGAAACCGCTGATGAATTAAATTTTTCGTGTCCTCCAGACTGGCACTGAAAAGCTCTTATTCATCATTGAAGCTGGTTAACTTGTGTCCTTTACAGTTTGTGGGTCGGGTAACTAAATCTATAGCTATCCTACTTACTGTAGGAAAGTACATACTAATAGGTTGTTAAAGGAGCTAAGGAATTTTAACATGTTGACACTTTGACAGTATTTGCTGAGAAGAAAAATTTCAGGATTTTCCAACATGGTCATTGTGTGCTTAACACTGAGAGGGTACTGTTGCTTGCTGATGCTGCTGCATTGCTTTCTTTAGAGTACACATCATAATAAGTGCCCTGGCTTCTAACCTGGCTTAGGTGAGAGAAGACGCTACGTACGTAGTAAAACACAATCTAGCTACTCAATATCGTCTTATTCTCAGAATACCTAGGTATGCGTGGGCATTATTAGGGGTGTCTAAAGTTTGGAGTCTGGCTCTGGGAGCTACGTAGGAACAGTTGGCAACAAAAATAAATTATGTAACAATTCAATCTACCTAGGCTTTTCCCAATTATGTTGGGGCCGACTTCCAATCTTACCGGATGCAGCTGAGTACCAATAATTTACATGGAGCGGCTGCCTGTCTGACCTCTACAACCCAGTAACTGGGTAGCACGATAGCCCTTGGCAAGACTGGTGTCAGATTTCAGGCTTCTGACTACCCGTAACGACTGTCTTCTTTCTTCAAATAACAGCCGGGACCAACAGCTTAACGTGCTTTCCGAGGCACGCGGAATCTCAGTATACAATGTTGAAATGGTCACCCATCCACGGACCAACCTCGTCAAGTGTTGCTTAGTATTGAAGATCGACTCGTGCGGCTGTTATTATTTAGCTACAAGCTCCTCCCGAATTACATTACAAAAAATTATGTAACACTTATTTTTCAAATTCTTAATTTTAGAGCAAAATCTACAAAATATTTGATTGAAATCAGAACAAAAGTATTTAGATAGTCTTCGTTTTTACCTATAATTAGGTTATAACCTTCTAAATATGATAATTTTGAAGACAGATCTATGTAAAAGTAGAAATATTAATGTTAATGAACTTTTGTCGTCACGTAGTCCTATCTACTTAATTGCTCCTTATTTAAGCTTTTCTTTTTCAGCTACTTAGGTTGGTATGTACCTACCTACTACTTGTTTTCGAATCCAAACATTTCCTGCAACGAGTGTAACAAAGCCAGCCGATACAGTCATAAAAGCAGTCGTATAACAAGCACATAACGGCACCTAACTACCTATACTTGCAACAAGGAGGAATCCAGAAGTTCGGCCCCGCAGAGAACGGAATCTCTGCGCCAATTAGAGCCAGTACCTGGTTGACCGAGCTCTGCTCCGGTGAAAATAGAGAAAACGACGTTTTCTAATATTGAAACCTAGCTAGATCGATTTATCGCCCCCGAAAGACCCTGCATACTAAATTTCATGAAAATCGTTTGAGCCGTTTCCGAGATTCAGATTATAGATATATATATTATCTGCCGGTTTTGTGGTTAAGGTTTTGTGAAATTGTACTTTAATAAATAAATAAATAATAATACTTATACAAGAATTGCTCGTTTAAAGGTATTATTATATATTATATAGATAGATAACTTAAAAGTATTCGCATCAGTGCAAGTAACGTTCACCGCAAGTTTCAGATTTTACAGGCAAGGCTTCCCTTTTTGTGCTTAACAATTGGCACCGCTGGCGAGTCATGTTCTTAAATATAGCTGTTAAAAGTTGTTATTATGCGCACGGAAGCAAAGTTTGAACTAAAATCTTTTAAATAATTCCGTAGAAGTGTGAGTAGATACCTACTTATGCTGTAGTTACGCGCAGACCATTTTTTTTTTTAAAAAACGGTAATATTTTCCGAAAAATAAAACTCTATTAAAGCATTGGTTGATAAAACCTGTATCTATCTTAATCTTTCATATTTAAAAAATATACACAACAGTAAAAAGTAGGTGGTAAATAAACTCGCGCCAAAAACAAAAATCGCTGAAATTTGACATTTTAAAGACCTCACTCTACACCAGCGGCAAATTCAAACGCGATAGCCCTCATGGTCACGGGCTGTCAGTTTATATGGTGACACTCACGGACAATATATTGGTGTTAATTTATGTTGTGATGAGCTCTAGTTTTATTTTGTGAGAGGCATATAATTGTCACTGGCCATCAGTTTGTCGGCTCGACGAGCAGAAATCTTTGAAACTTGTTTTTTTTTAATAGCGTTGACAATGCCTTCTCTAGCAGCGGTCACCGAGGCGTCAATGTGCCCTATGGTCGGCTTCATACAAGAAGTGAAAAAGCACACAAAGCCTCTATAATCGTACTCCTAGTAACTCACGTAAACTCTAAACTTAAACAAATTCTAGCCGCGAGGGCACCAGTTTTTTATCTTGATTTTTATCTTTTGATTTGTTAGACTAACAATTGACGAATAAACGGGTTTTATCGAAATTTGAAACCATTTACCAGCATATTTTACCATTGGTTAAATAAGGATAAAAAATTGGGCTCCACACTTGCAGTAGGTACGTGAAGCGTGTCTATGTGTGCGTTCATTATCGCTCGTTGCATGGAGCTAACCTTTTGTAGAATTATTCCGTGCTGGCCAGCTACGGAATGCTACAATCAGCTTTATCGCTCTCGCGCCTCTTTATGTGGACCAGCGATAAATTCGCCAGTTAACCTAGATTTTATTTAAAAGGTCACGGGTTATTGTTTTATATATTTGAGTGAGGGTCCCTGGTGGAGATGGATGTGATTGAGCTTGGTGGCTTTATTTTATTATGTTGTTTGAACTCTCTTATTTACGCCTGCTGCTCTGGTATTAATTTTTTACGAAGAAGTAAAGACGACGATTTTAAATAGTTAAGTCTAAATGGGTTAGTGACAAAATTTAGAGGGAAGATAGAGGGTGAAATCATCATAACCATCATCAAATCAGCCGAAAGACGTGCACTGCTGGACATAAGCCTCCCACAAGCGTCGCCACGTTGATCGGTCCCGTGCGTCTCGAATCCTATGGATCCCCACAACCTTCACCAGGTCATCGGTCCACCTGGTGGAAGGTCTTTCAACGCTGTATCGGAAGTACGCGTTTGCTTCTCTAGAACTTTTCGGCCCAATGGCCATCCGTTCTGCGGGCAATGTGCCCTGCCCACTGCCACTTAAGTTTGGCAATTCTTCGGGCTAGATCGGTAACCTTGGTTCTCTTGCGGATGTCTGCTTTTGCAGTGAGTCAATTGCCATCAAATCCCAAATATAAAACACGATCAGTGTGGATGATGTCGCCGGTCTTATATCGAGATCCAACAAAGATAATCGTGCCACAATTTCCACCTATTTGTGTCTCGATGTCGCTCGAAACTAAACTACCGCTAGAGCGATGCTCTTCATTTAATAGGTACTATGCGATTGTATTGATTCCCTCGTGCGTTAAAAATATGACTATAGCCAAAAGTAGCTACAAAGTGGCGCGTTAAACGCCTTTACAAGAATTTCGAGATCAAAGTTTGCTTCAGGCAGGGTTTTCTAACAGGGCAAAAAGTATGAAAAATCGACCAATCACGTTGACGGAAATCCAAATCGCGTCTTTCATCTCGCATGTGATTTTTCGATTTTTCATTTCCTTTGGCTTTTGCCTTGTCGAATTCATTATGCAATAAGGCTGCACCTTATGGTAATAGGTGTATACTTAAGTTCCTAGTAAGATATTAATTCCACCCACACAAGAATTATATGCTTCACTAGGTCAAAACCGCATCTTAACCCAGTGGAAACAATACTGCGCTGATTATAAACAAGATATTACTATGTAGCTTCTAATTCTGGTACACCCACAAGTAATCTAGGCGATTACGTGTGGGTGTACCAGTTGGAATTATTATTGTTCTTGATACCCGACCAAGGATGCTAGGCTGTCGATTGCTTATTGTAAACTTTGAAAATATATTCTGCATAATTTACTCGGTGTGATGAGCAGATAATTGTAGTTTAAAAATAGTTTTTGTTTGAGGATTCCAGGAAAGCAGTTTTCAGTTTTAGCTTAAACTTTTCAGTGTTGCTATAAATACCGAAATAGAATGAGCGTAATGTCGTTTCAGTCAATACATTATTCACATTTGAAAGTCACAACATTAATTTTTTTATGATTTTCAGACGCGATTGTAATCTCAAGAATGAGGTCAGTTAGTGAGCAAGTTGAAGCTAGTCGCCTTTTCCAGAACGTAGATCTGTTCGGAGAAGAACGGATATAAAACTGAGACACTCTAAACTGCAGTCATGAAATAAACCATTCTAAGAACACAAATACGTAGCCTAAGTATGTGGTTGTCTATCAGGTAGGTAAATTTAGATACTTACTTGGAAATAATAAGGTAGGTATTCAAGTCTGACTAAACACATATTCCCGCTCACGAATCGGTTATTTCATTCGAAAAATGAGTCAAAAAAGACAATAACCATGCAAAATTAAACATATAGACACTTGTTCTAAGCCGTTACTTAGCGATTGTACAGTCGTAGGCATCTCGGTTTAAACAGAGCCCGATAAAACAGCCTTAACTCTTTATGGTCTCGCTTCGCGCAATGAATAACTGAAGGGATATTGTTCATAGTTTACATGATAAATGGAAATGCAGAAGGACTAATTAAAACGGGTGTAAGAAAGCAGCCTCCCCGTTGGCGTCAAAACCATCGCACTGAGATTCCAAATGCCAGGTGCACTTTAGACAGCTAGCACTCGGTAACGGAGATCTAGGCGATTGTTAAGTTATCACTAGCGCTGCGAGCACGCACCGGCTAGTCCAGCTACTGCTTCATTCATCGCAATCCTGAGTGCGCGCTTCACCTTCGCCTTCAATCTAGTTTTAACTGTCGAGCATTTGTTTTCTCTCTATGTTTAATTACAATCCTGTAAACACTACGTCAGTGTTTTAGTCCTCACCACCATTAGGGCATAACCTATCCTTTCCAGCGACTGATCCTTTCACCACGATGGTAAACCCAAGTCAAGACCAACGACCTGTTTTAGGATTTAAAACAAAGTTGAACGGTAGCAGATTGAGGTCAATGATAGAAGACGATGTCAGAACTATGCCTGTATTGCAGAGCGGGTACGGCAGAGATGATACATCTGTAGTACACCAACGTCTCGCTAGTTATATTTAAGTTCCATGAACCCGACAGGGGCTAGCCTATTGACATTAAACCGGGCATAAATCCAGCCTGGGCTGCTACTGAGAACGGCAACGGTGAAGGAAAACATCGTGAGGAAACCTGGACTTATATAGTTACTGTAAGTCTGAAATAGCCAAGTCAGAGGCCTGTGGGGTTCCCAGAGGCGGCTAATTAACTCTGACCCAGAGGTGGCCACATCCTCACACGAAAAGAAGAAGACACGAGATAAGATTTTAAACCCCCGACGCAAAACGACCGGGTGTTATAAGTTTAACGTGTCTGTGTGTGTGTCTGTCTGTGGCATCGTAGCTCCAGAACGGATGAACCGATTTTGATTTTGTTTTTTTTTTGTTTGAAAGCTGACTTTGTCGAGAGTCGTCTTATCGTCTTGTTCTTCGTGTATGGATTTGATATCTGAAATAAAAGTATTAATAATAATAATTAGCTATGATTAATCAATCAATCTTCGCAAGATATCATGTCATAATTACGTGTTTCGATAGATTGTTGACTGAAGCGTGTCTACTACTATAATGTGATTTTTAATTTCGTAGACCAAATTGACATTTGGCGGGTTGTCACTTTATCGTTACATAAAAATAGTGTCGTATCCTGACTATCTTGTGTGATCGAAAGTTGATCGAAAATCGAATTAGATCGAAAATGAAACTATTTCACGGCAAAAGAATTACATTTGTTAAGAAACTACTGGCCCTGATCTAGTTTCTACTAATTTATGTTAGACTTCATTTTATCGATCGCATTTATTATATTGTTGATTTCATATTTAACAAAATAAAAGTGTATGTACTATGCGTATGGATTCTGTTATATTTAAATATGTTACGATTTTTATACATAAAACATTTATTTACACCAATTATTAAAATTAAATTGACGAATCATGTCTCATCGATTCAATGAATCACTTATGATTGAGCCTTACCTACAACACTATGCTTCATGCTTGCAACATTTAAAAAAAATAAGGTCATTGGCAGCTGTCAGTTTAGTCTACGAAATTAAAAATCACATCATAGGTATATTATATGTAGTTTAAAAAGCATGAAACAAAAATTAAATTTGAAATTAAAATGCTGTAAACGTTTGCGGTTCCCCGACGCGAGTACGAGGCTTATCTTTTGCTTTTTAGAGGTTTTTCTCTCGGGGTTTTTTAAATTTTACTCAAAGCATTCGCTTTCTTAATTCTTTGGTTGAACCGTTCGGTATCAATACTCTCACAGAATATTCCTTTTGCTAATTTAATTTGTAATACTTCTGCATTTCTCTATACAAGAATTCACATCTGTTTCGTAGCTATAAAGTGTTTTGCGTGGGCGTTAGATGTTCACTGAATACGTATTTTGTTGTATGTTTTGATTTGTTTACCCATGAGGTGTTGAGCTTGGCACAGGTGATGGAATTAGCTGCAGGCGGTTCATGACTCGTTTGATTAATAACGCGAGGACGGCTCTACAACGTATTGAGTATCTTAGACCTAACCAGAGCTGCAATGATTAATCTACTGACATTATACGTGCAAATTTTTGCAGTGGGATCTCATACTATAATGAATACTTACGAGTACCTATGAAAAAGGGAATGAAAAGTCTAAATACTTGAAAACCACAATTCTTCAACAATGTTTACTATACGTACGTGTATATAACTATGCTAGGAACTTTTACTCGCCAGCTCCTACATTCCGGCTCTCAATTTCACCAAGTAGGGTGAAGTAACAAATTATCGTCCACCCGTTAATTGCTTCGCCCATCCTTACGTACTTTTTGTTCACCCAACCTTTTAATTTAACTGAGGCATAAATTATATCACTAACTAAATTACTTTCGCCATTATTAATTATGCTTTTCAAGCGAAAATGTAGTGCAAGCATTTTGAAACTGGACACTGGAACCTGAAAACTGGAGCTGTAAATTTAAATATTGCAGATGGGAGTAAACACACAACGTAACGTAACAGTTTTTATTCCATGTTTGTAAACTACTACAAACTGGAATAAGCTCGCTATGTTTTACTTTGCAACATGTTAGTGTGTTTATAATTATGCATCGTAATAATTACAGAGTAAATATGAGCCTCTCTTGCGTATTGCAGTGTGTTTTCAACTGAGCGGAGACTGTAGCAAATCTTTTCTTGTTGCTTGTATTTAGAGGACGCTTGAATGTCTTCCTTAGGAATTGGAAAGAATGTGTATCTACGTAGTTTCTGTTTTTAACCGACTTACCAAAAAGGAGGAGGTTCTATGTTCACATCATGTTTTTTTTTGTGTATTTTCACCGACATCTCCGTCAATAATTGTAGACCAATTTCGAAACACAATCCTTCAAAAAAAAATTGTTTGAAGGATTGTGTTTCGAAATTGGTCCCATTTTAATTTGGTGACGATCTAATGAAGAACTTCGGAGATTTACAACATAACTCTTCAATAAATAACGGCAAATCTCTCGGGATTGCTACAATCGCATGTCTGTTTATTGTTTATACCAATTCATAACATAACATTACGCCAGTATGCTCTAAAGGGGTACGCAGATGTGCTCAGTTCACCTTGGTACACTCTCATTTCACCGGTTATGTTCAAGTTTCACGATATTCGGGTAATCTATTCTGCATTATTGGTACCTTACTATACTACTTGCCTATTAGGTACGTACACACTGGGTGTAGAAAGAAATAAGGAAACTTAAAATATACTATTATAACTTAACTAATTATATATAAACTACACATATATAACTTAACTGTATATTATATATAAGAAAAAAATACATACATATAATAATTAAAATTATGTATAAGATGGTGGAGAGGTAATGTTCTTTGACCTGTTTCTTGAATAACACATACATTTTTAGAGTAACGGTTTTTACGCCTAAGTGAGTTCCACAGCTGCCATTTGAAGATCTTTGACAGTCGTTACGGGTAGTCAGAAGCTTGAGATCTGTCACCAGTCTTGCCAAGGGGTACACCCTTGGCATGACTGCAGTCAGATCGTGTTACTCAGTTACTGGGTTGTGGAGGTCAGAAAGGCAGTCGCTCCACGTAAAACACTAGTGCTCAGCTGAATCCGGTAAGACTGTAAGCCGACCCCAATATAGTTGGGAAAAGGCTTGGCAGATTGATTGATATTGTTAGATAAGGGTTTAGTTCAAGCATAATTTGTAAGCATGTCAGTTCTGTGACGGTATGTTTTTTTCTTTCTCTTTTAAGTGGCGCAGAACCGGGAACAATGAACAGAATGGAGGGTGGCCTTTACCCAGCACTTGGACAGCGCAGATTGACTATAATATAACGCTGTTTAGATAGAAGTACGTACTGAATTAATCACATAGTGCAAAAACATTATTCTAGTGAAAGTTTATCTTAGGAACATTAATATGAATGGATTCGTAGTAGGGAGCTGACCACCCACTCTTATACCGAAGAGTCTTGAAAACAAACTAGACTTGAGATTATGAGAAACAATGACCTTAGTGAGTTATCCAAAGGATTAAATTATGGTTCACTAGTTCCATAATCAGTCCAAGTCAAAAACAATTATTGCGTTTTTCGAAATACGGCGTTTATGATTATCAGTCATCATCAATCAATATCATCGGTAGAAAAGTCGTTTTTGTACATCAAAATATTTCCAAAAAAATTGCCAGGCAGTTAACAGATAACCAAAAATGTTGCCAAACATTGCCAACATTTTTGGCAATTTTTCCTGTTTATCTGTTAGTTGTTCACGTATGAAGTAAAATGTACGAAACCAATGTAGATAACTTTTATACATAAAAACTGTGCGTAACTTGAAGTATTACTAAGTTTTTATTTAATCGCAATCGATTCAATCTATTAAAATATATTAATTTAAAGTGTCCAAGAAGTAAAATATCACAACCACGCCATTCAGATACTCGGACAGTTGAATTTCTCGATATATGCTTCATCTATTGGAATCAATTTTAAATGATCCTTTCAAATAATTTGAAATGTGAATTAAGAGCCCAGTATGCCATAATTGTGTGCGTTAGGCGAGTTAATTACACAAGGACATACAGTTTTTTTATGATCAATTCTGTAAAATGTTAATTTTACACACAATTCAATAACAAATCGATGCACGTATGTATCGATGTAATCGATGCATAAATGTCACGAGATCTCAATCAATCTCGTTTATTTGAACCAAATTTTCTTTCTAAACGCTGCGCTGGGATACACAACAATGCACACACAGTATAATGCACAGAGACTACACATAAAGACAATAGAGTACAAAGGCACTGCTTCTTACCTAAGAAATTTCTACCAGCAGATCCGCGAAAACGAAAAAAGAAAAATAAATGTAGACAATAGTGTGGGAGAACAAGGAGAGAAGAAAAGAGAACGAATTAAGCCAAGGTATCATAACATAGGCACCTATAAAAATAGTTTAAAGGTGAATATATACTTAAATAAATACAAAATTATTAATTTATGAAAGTCTCCACAGCCGATAACAATTTTAGTCACCACATACAATTTTTCAGTGCATACCCTCAAAAACAGAGACCCACTAAATTCGTCTATCTCCTCTATTCTGGTATTACTAAAATCGTGTCTAGATATGTCTATATCTATTCTACAGCCTAAGCTCCCACTGCAAAAATCTGTAGATGTGTTTGTTTTTTTTTTATTAAATTTAATTTTTATGAACGTTACTTGATAGTAGGATAGATTGCTGTAGGGTTGCCTGGAATTTCAAGGTCATTTGAAAGAAAATGGTGAAGAAAATAGGAAAGTAAAAGGTTGCCAGCTCTCAGTTACCCGCAATCTATGGGTTGTTAATTTACCTGCAAAATCTGGCGACCAACAGATTGTGGGTAACTGAGAGTTCGATGATTTTGCATACGCACCTACGACACAGGTGAAATTCCTAGTGTAGGACAAAAAAAAAATGTTTGCGGCTAGATATTGCCAAGCAACCCTGCAGTAAATCAAACTTATATTTAATCAAAAAACAAAGATACTTGCAGATTTTTGCAGTGGGATCATAGGCTACTAGATCTGTCTAGACAACAGATGCAGTCCTCTAGCCGGCAAATATGTCTCACTAGCTCTGACAAATGGTCCTATTCCAGACTAATATCCGAGAAAATACTGTTGCATTGTTTTGGCAAGGAAAGGGTGAAAATAGTGAATATATTTGTATGAAACAAAGTGAAATATTGTGATAGTTTACACTGATTGAATTCTGTAGTTGGCATTGAGATATCGGTGAATATTGTAATGTTGATTTAAAAATCTAAAGTAGTTATTTTCCGTCTAGTTTAACTCATATCAGACAACTCATTTCTGGGATGGATCTGTCCAATGCCAGCTTGATGCACTAGAGTTGATCGAAAAACAGGCCAAGAGGCTCATCGGCAATGAGGCACTGATCGAGTCAGAGCTCGAGAGCCTTGAACATCGTCGCCAAGTTGTCAACTTGTGGGTTTTTTATCGGTTGTATTTCGGGGAGTGTGCGATGGAATTGCATGATCTGATTCCGACAAGTCCATTTCATCATCAGACTACAAGACTTATGGCAATGCGCCATCGGTACATGGTGGATATCCCACCCATAATATACACTTAACGTTTTGGAAATACTTTCATCATCTATCTTTTATCTATCTATATATATAAAAGCGAAAAGTCACTCATTCACCTATCACAAAATATCGAAAACTGCTTTTCGTATAAAGATAAAATTTGGCAGGGAGGTAGTTTATACGAGTAGTTAGTAGACGTCCGTTAAGAACGGATTTTGCGACAGGGCCGGATTTAGGGGGTCTAAGGGCTCTCGCAAGTTTATATGAAAGTCCTTAATTTTTTGTGCTACAAACTTAAAATTTGGCAGGGAGGTAGTTTATAGTTAGTAAACGTCCGTTAAGAACGGGTTTTGCGACAGGACCGGATTTAAGGGGACTAAGGGCTCTTACAAATTTGCATGAAAGTCCTTCATTTTATGTGCTACAAACTTGAAATTTGGCAGGAGAGTAGTTTATAGTTAGTAAACGTCCGCTAAGAACGGATATTGTGACAGGGCTGCATTAAGGGAATATAATCGCTTTCGCAACCCTATGTGTTCAACAAACATTTATTGATGACTTATATTACAATACAACAAACAGAAAATACAACAAAATTAATGACGCACATGTGTGTGTAGTTTCTTTTCTTTTTTTGTTCATTGTTATTTACAAAAACTGCTGAACCAAAATAATAACTATATCAAAGATTTTAAAACAATGGTGTATAGAGAAATTATACTAAAATAAAAACTAGAGGTTTTTAGTAATTTTTTTCTAATTGTTCCCTTAAAAAATGTTGCTTAGTGTGATAGGCATTTTCTGTTGACTGAAATATAAAAATTGTTTGCGTTAAACATCATGAAACTTTATATCTTCATAACCACGCGAACGAAATCGCGGGCAACAGCTAGTTATGCATACAGCTAAGGAATGAAATTCCCTGCCGGGGACTTTGTTTCCCTATAGCTACAATCTAGGGGTCTTTGAGTCAAGAGTAAATAGGTTAATTCTAGGCAATCGTGCTTCACCATCGACCAGATCATCACTTGACTTGAGGTAAAGCGCGAGCCTATATACAAATTAAAAAAGAAACAAATATTAATTGGTTGATATTCGTTAAGAATTCACAAAAAAAAACAATTGTGCCCCGTACCAAGTACTAGGTATAAATTAATTTGTTTTCATAGATACTTATTGAATAATGTGCATATTTCGATCGCATGCGTTGTAATTTACGAGTACTTAACGTTTTCTTGACAATCAATCTTGTTCGCTTATCGTATTTTAATATCAATTGATTTGATGAAATTAATCAATCACAAAATATGAGTGATGTATTTGTGAACAAGAAAAATATAAAAAAATAACATTTTTCTAAAGGTAAAAACCTCTGTAGAAGGTGCGTCTCAAAATACATTACGTTGTATATGAGGGAATGGCGATCGCACACCAGCAGATCCGAAGGCGCTTGCGAGAAACACAGGAACGGTTAATGTGGCGACTATTGGGGGCGGTTTCGTGTGGTCCCCGGGTGGTGTTAATCAGGCGACATTAACTCGTAGTAGGTTTCGAACGATGGCTTGTGACCACGTGTCCAGTACAATCGTTGGTGTATACAACAGGAGACGTGTTATGGCTGCAATAATGACGGCGATTTCTGATGAGAGGATGATGGTTAAATTTTTCACGACCATTAAAATTGTGTTTGTAAAGAAATCCGTTCACATCAACTTGACAAGAACAAAGCAAGTACCTGAAACAATAATATGCTAATTCCACAGCCCCTCAGATTAATTGGAGAAGATTTAATTAATATTATTACGAAACACAATATCTGAGTGTTTGACCTTATCTTAGTATTTCAATATTCTGCAAATAGTTCTCGGAGACAATTAAATAATTAATAAATTGCTCCAAGACTTAAGGGCTGGAATTAATCAAAATTGAAACACAATATTATTCTTGGAGGACTCTTGAAATAATAAGAGGAGATTAATTTGTTACTAAAAAGTGCTTAATAATCTGCGTGACTTTGCATGGAGTTCAAAAGATTATATTTGTAGTTTGAAGTATCTTTGCACAGTAAATAATATCAGTAACAGTTCGAGATTTAGAGTTTATTTGAATGCCTGGCTGGAGCTGACTGTCCGGCTGAACCGACTGTTCGGCTAAGACCGAGGGTTCGGCTAAGGCTGAGGGTTCGGCTAAGGCTGAGGGTTCGGCTAAGGCTGAAGGTTCGGCTAAGGCTGAGGCTGTCCGCTCGAGGCAGGGCGTCGCGGAGTCAAGTTGGCTGGATGCACTGCGGCCTTCCGAGTGACAGGACTACTTTTTATTCTTGTTCTTCCACCCTCAACTTAAAAATAGTTAATGAAATTTTGATAAAAGGAAGTTTGACCAGCCAACTGCACCAACGACCCTACATTTATATACATTTTTATAGTGACGTGTTTCGGGGAGAAGGTAGAATAAAAACTGATATTCCAGTATTTGGCGCTTTATTATGCCCGAACCGATCAAACGTTACATTGGCATACCAACACCTCTCGTTCTGGAAGGATTTGTAGCAGTATCTTCACGTTTAACTACGAGAATTGCGCAAACTCATTAAACGCCGCAAACTATGAAAAATTGATTGAGACGTACTAATACGTACGTAATGCTAAACATTCTTATATTATATATCTACAGTCTGAGCTTAGCAAGTGCGGCTTAACTTCTTTGGTTATGAATTTGCTACGAATCCCACTCGAACACGACACGACGTCGTCAACTTTTTCAATTACGTGTATTTGTCGTTACTTACCCCATGTTTGGTGATAAGTCTTAATAAAGTAACTATATAATTCGTGCTAAATGGACTTTTATCTGAAATAAAGATTTATTATTGAGTCCAAATAGAAAATAACCTAATAGTGAACACCAAATCAAAAGCGGTACAATTTGCATATGAAGTTTCTAGTTAGTTCCATTAATTCACCTGTTCTACGTACGGAGTACTAGGATTTTTTACTTGACGTAAAAATCCTTGTCAGTGCGAGCCTTCTGTCCATAACTACTTGATACCAGTCAGCCAGCTCGTAGCAGTCTACGCGGCGTAGCAGTGGCGCTACGAACTCGCTCGGCTACGGACGTCTAAGGTTACGCGTCCCACAGTTCTCGAGTATGGACTGATATATACCGTCGAGTTTATAACATCTTCTGTGCTTCTGTGACTCTAGTAAATTTATTCAGACGCTGAACAAATATTTATCGGAATAATTTATTTTGTCGAGTTTTTTCCGTGTTAAAGAATTAGTACTTGTCAGTTTTATTTCGTAGAGTGAACATTTTATTGGTTGATGAGGAGTTGGAATTTTAGATACGGGTAAGTGAATTTTAGTTTTAATTGGTTTTTGATGATTCAGGATTAATTAATTTTTAATTAATGACCTGAAAACTTACTTTGAAGTTCATATTTAAACTGTGTAACAATTTTTTGAAACTTTACATGCGTCTATTCTACAAAACTCGCTGCGATATCCTATAAATACTGTATGTGCCTTCGTGGATTCTCGGAAGGACCCAGATTCGAGTATCCACTCACGTTCCTCCAAGAAGTCATTGTCCCGTGACCCGATAAGAGCCTACCGTGGTTAACTGGAAAAAGGGACTTTTCACAAAAAAGAAAGGATCGTTATGCGGAAAAAAAACATTTTATTCAGAAATCGGTCCCTTTTGTTAAAAGTATATATTTTAATTGGATGAATTTTAAGATTCTCCGATTTATATTGGTTTGTATCGAACCGGAATTCAAACCCCAATTTTTGCGGCGTACTGCTGTTTAGGTACGTGAATATTTCAAGTACGTTTCGTTCTGGCTTCTTAATATTTCAGGGTCTTGAAGAATGACTTTGTTTTCAAGAAACAAGTGAATAAACGAATATAGTCGACGAAATGTGCCACAAAGGACTACGGAATTAAGGAAAACGGTACAAAGAATAAAACACTGCAATCTCTGTACCTATTTTCCTGTTACTCCAGATTTTCTCAAGAATGGGCCACCCCGGGTGGATCAGGTCACAATAGAAACAATCTTTACCACTTGATTGTATTCAGGACCCTGTGTTTGGGAGTCAGGTTTGCGATCTTTAAGCTAATGAGGAACTATTTAGCAACCATCGTCATCATCAACTTCCTGCCCTTGTCCCATGTCACTTGGGATCGGAGCAACACGTTATCTTCTACGATACCGTAATATCCCCCGCCACGCTATCACTGACTCCCTTTTCTTTCATATCACTCCTCACACAGTAACAACTATTAACTACGTACTTTTAACAACCAAGTCATGATTTAAGTTTTTGGTATCGGTGTAGCAAAACCGGGTTATATTTTTTTGATTTCTAGAAGTATTTTCGTTCTAAAAGTATTTTCGCACGAAATACGAGACGTCGATAACTGTGTGTATTTTAGCAAGCGAGATCTATGAGTTGCCAACCCATCATAACAGGTATATCCTTTAATTCCACACGCAATTCCATTATCCATGTTCTCTGAACCTCTACACAGATATGTAGTATAGCCCTTTGTATAGGGGCCCTTCCGGGAATGTAATACGATCATAGATATTTCTGTCAGTAAGCGTTTTTTTGTGATCGGATTTGATCGGTATGAAAACAGACACAAGACATTTGAACTTCGTTTCTGGGAAAATTATTCCTTTGTTATTCTAGTACTGCTGATGATTATAGAAATAGAGCAGTGGTGGCCAAGTGGTAACGGCCCCGACTTACCGGGCGTGGGTTCGAACCCAGGCAGGCGCTTTACTTTGTGTAAATTATTTTTTTCGAATCACCACTAATCTAAAAACGGTGAAGGAAAACATCGTGAGGAAACCAAAGTCCAAGAATCAAAAATTCGAAGACATGTGACATCCACCAACCCGAACTGAGCCCGCGTGTTGGATTACGGCCCATCCCCTCTAACAAAGAGTCCACAACGTAACATTGTGTCCCAGCAGTGGGAACATTAATAGGCTGATGATAATGATGATGAGATGATCATAGACCGACAGTCTTATTTGCCACCAATAAAGTCAATCAATTAATCTACATATTTTTTATAATATATTGGCTTGCGCTTGACCACTATCTCACCAGAGGCTCCAGACAAGTGGCATTCGATATCAGTGAAGGCGATAGTTGAAATGTCAAAATGTACGAGATTGATCACGTGAATTTTCGATATCGCTGGTCAATCCCATACAATTTTGCCTTTTTGACAATCGCTATTGCTACGCTTTCGACGATAGTATGTCACTTGTCTATGGCTTCTGATGGTAAGCGATGATGTGTTCGACAGTGAAGCACGCTAGCACGTAGCCTTTTTTCCAACTCAATGCCCGTATTTCACATAAAGCAAATGCTCCTCTGATCTCCATAACCCAGTAACGCGAAAGCCATCATGATTACCTACCTAAATCTGGATAACGGACTTTTTGAAACGTTTGATTGCCCATAATGTAGGTACCCACCAATCTTCTATTCTCCAAATAATATAAAACTAAGTTGCTGTTTAGCTCTGTCTGATTCTCTTCATACTTTTTCTAAACCATGGATGGGTGGATTTTGATACGGTTTTCACTTATAGAAAGAACGATAAACGAGGAAGGTTTGTAATTATAATTGGTCCCGTGCGAAGTCGGGGCGGGTCTATTGTTACCATAAAAAGGATTCCCCTTTTCTTAGGGTTCCGTAGTCAACAAGGAACCCTTATAGTTTCACCATTTCCATCTGTCTGTCCGTCCGTCCGCAGCTGAGTTCAGAGACTCTTAGTACTAGAAAACTTTATTTTGGCATGGATATACTTATTAATGACGCCGACAAAGTGGCAAAAGAAAATCATGTTTTTTTTATTTTCCTCCTACACGTAAAGTGGGGATTTTTTTTTCGTCTATCCCATCGTGTGGGGTATCTTTGGATAGGCCATTAAAGAATATGTCGGTTTTGTCTAAACTATTATTTAATATTTTAGAGTCCCTCCATGCCCCCGCCTGCTAAATGGTTGCTTTTGGATTTGTGAAAAATTCACGGCAGTAGCACATATAATTAAAAGGAAAACTATCACAGCTAAGTAGGCTTTACAAGTTTACAAGTAATAGTCGACTAACTTATAAAATGTACTTGCAAAAGTAAAAATTTTGTATATTGATACTCGTATATGGGGGAAAACAGTTTTTGATTGGTAAAGTTAATTTTGTCCCTTCGTTAGAGCAATGTTCGGTGCTTTCATTGTTTGAACGTTAGTAATGTTACCTATTTATTTTGGTGAAGGTAGCTGTTTATACGGAACCCTCTGTGCGCGAGTAAGACTCGCACTTAGCCGGTTTTATTTATTATTGATGAGCTCGCGTTTGACCAATATCTCACCTTAAGGTAAGCGATAATTTAGTCAACGGTGAAACAGACTGCCTAGAAGTAACCTATTCACTCTTGACTTTAAGACCCCAAGGTTGTTGTTATCATTTTTATTTTTCACCCCTTCATTTTAGATCTCGTCGCAGTCAAGTAAGTGGCAGTAGTATATCATTATAACAACACCGATCTATATGATAACGTATATACTTGTCAATCATTAATTGCAGTGATCAATTAGTACATCGTGCGTCGGACGGCGGCCATTTTGATCAGCTGATGCAAACGAGCTGATAGAGAGTAACAAATAAACTGGTCATTAAATGTCATTATATTCTGCTATAAAAAGGTCCATTCTCTTGTGTTGTATAGAAGACAATTATCGGGAATTGTGCTATTCAGAGGACTGCTATTGGAAATTGTGTCTTTCATTATGTTTTGCATTTACTGGAATATATTTTTATATCTTTGTCAGTAATATTTCAATTGAATGCGGTATTTAATGCACTGTGGTTTTATTTGATGGGAACAATATCTGTGTGAATATACATTAAGATTATTGCAAGGTTAAAATAGGTACCATTAATAAAAAAAATGTTTTTTGGTACAAAAATGTTTTTTGGTACAAAAAAGTTTTTTGGTTACATTACAGTTTAGGTACAGCTTGTAAGAATTATTCCATTGTTCCCATTTTGAGTAATGAACCCTAAGCTGCCTCTCAAACTAGGGCAACCTGTATTTTGAGAGACCGCTTAATATGTTATATAGCTATGTTGACTTACTTGACTTAATGTCGGTCTTAACGTTGTCCTATGTTCCCGAGATGGGCCAGAGGGCGTCCGCATAACATAAAAATTGTTTATTGGAACACAAATCGTCAGACTGTATTTAATGTTGTTTATGATGTATTGGTCAAATTAAGAAGAATCTCTTCCAAATTTTAACTTCTGAAGCAATTGTTTTAGCAGCACCTACATATTTTATCACACAATTCATTTGTATAAATTACGCCGATGTTGAAGCCCCTAATTACAAACAAATTAATCTCTTCCATACAAAGAAACTTCATCTTAAGACAAGCTATTAAAGTAACTACTAACGAACAAGATTGTCCGTACGAGGATCGAAAATGAAGAGAAGCAAACTCTTCTGCTACTTACAGTTATAAAAGACTTTCAGAATGCTCTATGAATAAAATTAAAAACACAAGTATGTACTTAACAAGGGAAATAGGTACTAACTTTATTTTCTTTTAAAGGGCTGTGGTTTTGTAAATGATTTGGTTTTGACTTTCGTAAATGTCATTTTTATTATTAATAAAAACCTTTTTACAAAAAAATCCACCGACTTCCACAAAACTACAAAGTGAAAAAAACTTTATTTTTGGAAGTCGGTGTCTTTCGTAGGTACCATATTTTTTGCGTTATGGACATATTGTTTCCCGATAGCTACAACCTAGGGGTCTTCAAGTCAAGAGTGAATAGGTTACTTCTAGGCAAGCGTGCTTCACCTTCGACCACATCATCACTTAACATCAGGCGAGATAGTGGTCAAACGCAAGCCTATAACAAATAAAAAAAAAAAAAAAAAAAAAAAAAAGTTTTTATTTTTCACTTTTTAGTTGTACTTACCTAATAGGCAAGTTGTCTAGTAAGTTACCTAAACGCCAGAATAGATAACCCGAATATTATGAATCTTGAACATTACCGGTGAAATGAGAGATCTGCGTACTGCGTAAATACAACCGACTTTTAAATGGAAACACTAAAAAAATAAAAAATAACTTCAATTTCGAAAGTCGATGTCAAAAAAACATAGAAACATCCTCTTCCAAACAAAAAAAAAATCAAAATCGGTCCACAATTGACGGAGAAATCGGAAAACAAACATATAGCTGAACATAGAACCGCCTCATTTTTGGAAAGTCGATTAAAAAGAGTCTACGGTTTTAACAACCCGCCCAAAGTGTGGTAAAGGCTGGCTTGCATTACTCTAAAATTATTGTGACTGCCTAGCTGACATGATGAAACATTGACAACTTTAAATGCAATCTGCTGTCATTAATTTTCCTTCAGTTGACCTAGGATTAACTGTTGAAGGTACCATTCAAATCGGCGAAGCCATACAAATTCCGTTACACACAGTGTATTTTTTATACTGTAGTATTTTATATAGAACTATCAGTTGGACTCAATTGAAGTACTGACTCTATGTTTTGATTTTAAAAGAATCTTCCTGATAATAATTAAATTATCAGCAATTTATAAACAGAAGAATATGGGCTCCCTGCTTTTGCCAGCAGCTACATCCGCAAAAAAATTGAAAATTATCTCACGGCAAAGTCGTACAGGGATGAAAGTTTCAGAAATTCAAACTATGGTATTTCAAATTTCATTCAAATTCTTGAAAAAAAAACGCCAAAGTGAGGGTTTTACTTTATTTCGATTTGGACAAAAAGTGACCTAGAAAAAGCAGAAGCATTTGCTTCTCACTTAGATGAAGTATTCGTACCGAACCCTGTCCAAAACCCTGAAAGAACCGACTACAAGGAGCTCCTTCAAATTCCTCAAACAACCGCTCTAACTCTACCTGCCAATCAAAAAGATTAAGAAAGCCGCTGCTGTCATAAAACACCTAAATCAAAATAAGGCTCCAGGATAAGACCTAATCACAGCCACAATTTTATGCGAGCTACCAGGAAAGGCAGTATTATTTTTTGACACAATTGTTCAACTTTATCCTGAAAAGAGGTATCTTCCCTCAGCAATTGAAAGTGGCACAAATCATAATGATCCTAAAACCTGGCAAAACTCCTGAAGAAGTCTCTTCGTACAGGCCAATCAACCTGCTACCCATTGTGTCGAAAGTCATGGAAATCCTTTTCTTAAAGAGACTAACCTCAGTGATAGCAGAGACTAAGAAAAGAGTGTCCGTGGAGTTTCATGCAAATTCTTCTCCATTGAGATCTACTGACGCTTGCGAATTTGCAACGAGTCATATTTTTTTTGTTTGACAATTCAAAAGTACCTCTAAGGTTTATTTGAAATAAACTATTTTGATTTTGCTAAAATAATACCTAAACATCAATTCGGTTTTAGGCAGAAGCATGCCACCATAGAACAGGTCCATAGAATGGTTCAAAATATCTACAAAGCTTACAAAAATAAGAAGTATTTCTGTGCGGCCTTCCTAGACATGTCTCAGGACTTATTATCGACAGAGTCCGGCATGAAGGTTTGCTTTGTAAAATATTAATATAAAAAGTTTTAAATTTTTAATATAAAAAGGATCGCCCGACAAACTACTTCATCTTCCTTAAGTCATATCTTGAAAATAGGTACTTCTATGTCAAGCAAGGCGAAGACAGGACGAGGGTCTTGAGTTAATAGTCTCTTGAGTTATAGAAATTGTAAAAAATAGATTTCGCCAAGAAATCTGAGGCTTAGAAAAATATAAAAAAATATCGCAAAACCAATGATAAGTTGACTTTGACTTTGTAGGGCTACTACTTCAGCATTAAAAAAGATTTTTCTAAATATGGTTCACTTACTGGAGGAGTAGCCCTCACTTTCAATATTAATGTTACGTTTTTTTAGAAACATTTTTTTAAACAATATGAATCTTGTGTTACTTGCTATCTAACTAATGACTACGTTATTAATTTCTCCTTTCATTGATATGAAATTTATTTGCAATGGTAGTGGAAACAATGCTTTCTAATTAATAATATTGAATTATGCGTAGGTAACCTAGTAACGATTGCTTAATTAAAATATGAATTTGATTAGACGGCAAATATTATTTTTTTACATAATTTATGGATCATTTATATTCAATTTGACAGTCACACACACGCGTCACGGTTTACACGCTGTCTAAACTAATTGTACTTCACTATACTAACTTATACCAAACTATGTACGTACATATATTTCTTCAGATATTTAAAACGCACCCACGATACTGGAGAAATTCCTAGGGTGGGGCAAGGTTTAAAAAAAAAATCTTGTAATCATACAAACTTTGTGCCCTTAATGGGTTTTGTCATCGATGATTTAATCTAAAGGAAATAAAAAGTTAAGCCGCTGTGTATAAGCGTATAAGCGGTTTAGGCTGTGCTCTGTCTGAGAAATAAATTATTTTTACTAAGCTTCTGTCATTACTCGCCCCTTTTACAAAATCTTGTAAGAAAGCAGAAATAAACGTCTTGACTTGATGTCGTCACAACAATACCTAAGTTCGAGATTACATAACCATGGGGTGACGAGATTAGCCGGATAGCAAGAATGCTTGTAATGACCGGAAACTTGCACGTTTGAATCATACTTGTGTATAGTCACCAGGTTGCTGATGCACATTTTTTTCTCATCCGCTGATGCTGCCATTTTGTCATTGACATCAGCGTTCGTTGTTTTTTTTTTTTTTTTATATAAATCTGAAAAAAGCCTTTTGTTTTTCGTTGTCACTGATTAAAAACATTTAAAACTCATCAGGATGTTTGCTCTTCAAGTGAGTTTTGATTGTGTATAAAACTTTTTAACTACCGCGTTATATTATTCTACATGATACCACCATGTGGAGATACCTTCTCCTTTTTGAAGTCGGTTAAAAATCGGTTCAGGTCACCTTTGCTTTGAGACATAACACTTTTCCCCCAGTAAAGCTGAATAAGCAAAATCCACAAGCAAAACAAGCTTAATACCTTGGACAGAGCAGTGGTGGCCCAGTGGTAACGGCCGCGACTTACAAGTTGTAGGTCGTGGGTTCGAACCTAGGTTACGTTACTACGTTTACTTTGTGTAAACTATTTCATCATTACTGTTCTCAAACTAGTGAAGGAAAACATTGTGAGGAAACCGGCATGTCTAAGAACCAAAAATTCGAAGATATGTGACATCCACCAACATGCACTGGACCCGCGTGGTGGATTACGGCCCATTTCCTCTCACAGAGAGAAGGCCTGCACGCACAACGAACCAAATGCTAGTCTAATTGCGGAAAAGGGGTCCATATATCCTATCCTACCCTACCTTGGACTCTATCTGAATAGTCGCCTGACGTGAAAAAAACACATATTTACTAAGCAAAGCACTAGGCATCCAACTCCGAAAAATATACTGGCTCTTCAAAAAAAAGTCTCAGCTGTCGCTAGAAAATAAATTACTGTTATATAAGTGCATACTGAAATCTGTCTGGACGTACGGAATACATCTCTGGGAAACCGCCTCCAATTCAAAAACTCTCTTGTAATTACAGAGGTTCCAATCAAAGATGTTGAGAATAATCACAAACGCCCCTTAGTTTGTAAAAAACCAGCATATGAACCACGATCTTGGAATTCGAACCATCAAAGATGAAATCAAAAACTCTATGACGGGCTACAAGAAGAGACTAGTAAACCATACAAACATACTAGCGATGCACTTATTGAAGAGTGACTCTAAATTCATTCGACTAAAAAATGTATCAACTGAAAAGAGAAAAACCAGTACTAGATATAATGAATACATTAAATATTATGAGGTGCTGCAGGTGGGGACAAGCAAAAATTATAGAAAAAACCGATCAAAACTTCGTTTGTCACCGCTGGCAGGCTTTTTACACTCCCGCAATCGGGTAAAAAGAAAGACCCCTGCTGATCTGTAGGGAGATTGAGAAAAAATATAATTAAGGCGTATGTCACTGGACTTCTTGCCCTCTAAGCCAAATATCTTTCTTAACCGTTTGTTGAATGTTTTAGGAACAGATTGCAAAAGGAAATATATAAAAAAAAAACAATTCTGATTTTTAAATATGAAGGTTAACATACATGACATATATATTACTCTTGTATTTTTTATTTAATAAGTATTTATAAATTTAATTTAATTAAAAAAATATATAATTAATTAAAAATGTGTTGAGTTGGTATTTTTTATCAAATTTTTCTCCACCGAAGCTCAAAGGCAATCTTCTCCTTATAAAACTTTACCACACAATAGATAAGTTGGTCTAGCTTCAATTAGTGTCGGATCCCCTAGTTTCTACAAGCATACCGCTTTTTAACCTCGTTTCCACATAATTGCTAGCAATTTGCCATCGGCCGTGACCAGATCAAGCTTCATTTATTTATTTATACCTACGCTTTTACTAGAGTCGTGAGAAGAATTGCCAATGGAAATTGATGGGGGGTGTTCACTTGAATATGATGCGGTTATCGCTGAATAAGTATTATATTCTAATAATACATTTGACAAGGAACTGATTTCAAGGCAAAATGTGTTGTGAGGTTTATTGCTAGACAGGGTCGCGGCAGTTCGAGGACAAGATGGCGGGACGTTTTAGATGGCTTTTTCGAAAATTCAGATGAAGCACAGCATCGAAAGAAATGGAAGGATTGGGTGAGTCCCTTGCCCAGAAGTAGAACAGCTCAGGCTGGCAATTTTTTTTTTTAAATATCTGTACTGTACCGGGTAGGTTTACCTTCAGTCTATGGAGTACACTGTACGATGAATAGCGAATTTTCCATAACCACTATTTTCTATCATGTATTGTGTATCAAGTATAGAGAATATCGACTTAGAGCAATTTTAATATTATTATTTTAAAAAAAACATTGTCGCACACTAGGATTTTCTTACTGTATCGTGGGTGCGTTTACAAACATTTAAACTCACATACTCAAGACACCCACATCGGGAACAATTATCTGTAGGCCATACAAATATTTGTTCCGTGCGGGTATCGAACCCGCGACACGCAGCGCAGCAGCCGATCGCTCAACCATAACGCCGACCGTATCCGTGCCAATGGGGAAAGAAGCTATTGTACACTATATCTAGTCCCCTCTTCCCCTGGGTTCAAATACACTCGCTTCTTTGCGAAGTAGTAAAGATACAAAATATTTCACTAAAAGAACAAAAATAAATTTCCTTACGTGTTTTGCTTTTATGCCGCTAACTGTTTGGTGAAGTAATAAAAGTTTGGTAAACGTACCGTCCCCTATTAGGCCTATTTTTCAAGTCCGGAAACAATTTGTGATAGAATCTTATCAGTGATGACCCGGTCAACCCGTAATTATGGTCAGGCTTCTCATCCTTTTAGGGTGAATTTAATGACAGGCGATATTGAACTTAAGTGTCAGTGATTACAATTGATTTTCCTGTTTTAGATTTTGTTGATTGATATAGAGCTAAAATGGTGGCTCATAATTCAATGATAGTCCGACGTTTTACCAAATAAACCAAGACGTACGGCGATACGCCATCGTTAGATGGTGGACCCACCTATATACACAAAACTTTTTGGAAATACTTTCATTATGCGTAGGTACAGCTAAGGAGTGGAATTCCCCATCAGAGTCTGTGTTTCCAGATAGCTACAACCTCGGGACCTTTAAGTCAAGAGTGAATAGGTTACTTCTAGGTAAGCATGCTACACCTTCGACCACATCATCGCTTACCATCATGTGAAATAGTGGTCAAGCGCGAGCCTATATATTTAAAAAAGAAACTATACTTAACTTAACCGGCAGCGGCGTGCGTGTATGATTTATGAACGAAACGAAGCAAAAGGAATATGTAAAAATCGTAGCAGGCGTTCTATAGTTTCTGCCTATCCCCATGGGAGAAAGGCATGAGTTTATGGATGTATACTCTACCTACACAAAGTGAAATCTAAATCTTTTTGACGTGTTTTACCGTCATAGTGAGAGTGAGTTTTGTATCGTTTTTTTTCTTTTCCTAGAATTTTAATTCAGTAAAAGAGTTAAGTTGTTTTGGGGAACACCGCCTTCGACTGAAAGACTTAATGATGCAAGATTCATAATGGTTGTGATCTCCTTTTGATTTTATCTTGAAAATACCGAACATTGAAAATCCATTATATCTAAAGAGATATAAAATAAAAATATAATTATTCAGAAATCTTGATTAGAATTATATACATTTAATTATATGTCAAAGTCACAACGACACGTCATACAGCATTGTCTTATAACTAGTCTTATAACCCGCCCCTCACTGTTCCCGGCGCAAAGGTGCCCATAACGCTTGCAGCATTGCCACGTTGGATGGCAATGGCTAACCTTTGCACCAAGAACGAGCCGGAGCGGAAGTCACCCGTTTTGTCACGGAGCTTGTGCCCTATCTCACGAATGAGCCTCCTGGCCTCAGTGCCCCAACCGCCCATGGTCTCCACGGCAATGGGCACAAAATGGTACCGGCCCTCCAACGGTGCGTACTTCACCCTCTTCTAATATAATTATATAAAAAAAATATAATTATAATATTTATTTATGTAGGTAATTATAGAGTTAACTTTGTTTGTTTGTATAGATTGGTCAAATCATATTTGCGCGCGGCGCGGGTAAGCATGTGTAGGTGGTTGTTAGCACTGCGTCACTGACACACAAATTAAAGCGGTGTATTTACAAGCGTGCGCACAGCGTACATACACATTACGCCGCGCGCAATGTTGAGTCGAACCATCTATAAAAAGGAAAACTTTGAATGTACTGTTCCGAATAGGATACTTCTTCCTCAAATAAAAATCCACACTATCATAGGAGTTATCATCTGAGTGTCATAAGTTATTTATCCAAAAAATGGTACGGAACCTGTAACACAGGCAGAGCAGGGCAAAATACATGCTTTGCTTTAATTAAAATACAAATAACAAAATACTATCTCGCTTGTATTTAAAATACGAAATAAAAATATTTGTAAGTCGTGTATTTGAAATATAAAATACAGTATTTTAACTATTTTTATTTAATAAACTACAAAATACAGTCGATTATCCATCTTGACATTCGTGCCAATAAATTAAATTAGTACACAAAAGATTCATGAAAATAACCGTTTGAAATAAAAACGACAATTGACAAGATACTTGATAATTTGACGTAAGCGGTCGCCATTTTGCGTGCGAAAGCTTTCGCCCGCTATTTTCTGCAGAGCGCACCCATTAATAAAATCGCTAAATGTATAATAATATTTTAAAGCCAAATACTAACTACAAAATACCTCAGCGTCAGGTATTTCAAAATGATAACTGCAAAATACCTCAGCGTTTGGTACGGTATTTGAAATACCAAGTACAAATTACATTTTTAAGAAGTTATTATCATCATCAGCCTTTTAATGTTCCCACTGCTGGGACACAGGCCCCCTCTCTGTGAGAGGAAATGGGCCGTAATCCACCACGCGGCCCCAGTGCGGGTTGGAGAATGTCAGTCATATGTCTTCGAATTTTTGATTCTAGGACATGCCGGTTTCCTTACGATGTTTTCCTTCACAGTTTTGAGAGCAGTGGTTAAGAAAAAAAAATACACAAAGCAAAGCGCCTTTCTAGTTTCGAACCCACGACCTAAGTCACGGCGTTACCTCTGGGCCACCACAGCTCTTTTAAGAAGTCATTGAATTGAATTACAAATAAGTATTTTTGTTTCAATTACGTGTTTTAATGACTAATAATGCAAATACTGCCCAACCCTGGGCATAGGAAAGGGAAAATCTAGTGATAGGTATAATACAAGTTCTACAGTGTAAAAATGCACAAGTTACGCCTTGACTTTTTTAAATTTCTCCTCCGCATAAAACGCAGTATTTTATTACGCCGCATTGTACCGGCTTGCATAACAAGTATCTGCAGACAAATAAGGCGCATTATAACTCTTGTGTTGTGTTGAAAGTTGGCCTTTCAATATTTAGAGCTTTAACATAAGTAAATTACTGTTGACTAGTTGCCGCCTGCGAATCCGCCCACGTGATATTAGTACTTCGCCCAGTATCCTTATAAATTATAGCTTATGTGTTATACTGATGTATATGCTATATTTCTGTAAAGTTTCATTAAAATATGTTCAGTAGCTTTTGCGTGAAACAATAACAAACATCCATCCATCCACTCTCACAAACTTTCACGTTTATAATAGTAGTAGAATTTTCAACTGTGTTTATTATTAACTAACTATGCATTTCTTAATTAACCATTTAAACATGGCTGACTAGTACATATGCATATTGCTGATTACCCCTATCTATCGTCTTGAAGTACCTAGCTTGCAAACAGCTCTGGGTTGGCAAATACGGGCTGGTGTCTGCCACTCTACGTTCAAGCGCCTATGTATTTTGGGAACGGTTGGGTAAATTGGATATTTGATCCACCCCAACTCCTCAAATTGACGTAGACTGACCTTGGAAGCTTTTCAGAAACTCTCCATGAATCACACCAAACTGCTATTCAAAGTCCCAGGTAAATTGAACATGGACGTAGCTACCTGTAATACAAATGAACAGAACAAACTGAAGAACAGCATTCTTACCATTGACATTCAAAAGAAGAGAATAACCCTAAAACTTACAATAGGGTAAAGGTTAACGGCTTTCCTCAATTCGAACCACAATAAAATAATAATAGGTGCTAGCACCACCACAGAGCGACAAGACGCCTCAGTGGGCACTTCTAGATACGGCATTGTTAAAACTTTCCATACAAACCAAGCGTGTCAGTAAGTGTCACGGTTTACTCATAGAAATTGACAGCCCGTGGTGACGATGGCTATGACAGCAGAAATTTTTGCTCAAGGCAATTGAAGGGCCCTGATTATTAATAGCAAACAAAATGAGTTGTACGGTCTGTGTGGTGAACCATCACTTACATATTGAGACACCAGAATCAACAGTGGCGATGACCAAAAAAACGACAAGACAATGCAGCTCGACGAGTCCCAGAGAAACGTTTCGACTGTTTTGGATCCTGCAAGAAAAATAATCCTAAAATAACAGCGGAGGAGTAAGAAAAACAAAGTCTCGACTAGCTTCCATTTAAAAAAACTAGGAAGATTGATTTACTATTAGCACTGGCATCTCATAGGTCATTAGAGGATCGATGATCTGTTTAAGGGTGCGGGAATCCGCTGGTTGCGAGACGCACAGGACCGATCGATGTGGTGCTATTGTGGGAGGCATATGTCCAGCAGTGGACGTCTTTCGGCTGAAATGATTATGATGATTGGCATCTCTAGTCATTCCGTGTTCTGTGCCACCCTGACCGGCCTGTACTTAATTGCTGGGCTCGAGTGACGAGAGCCCCCTAGCGGTAAATATATTGAGTTACAAATTACATGTGCCACACTGCTTGACATTAGGATAATGATGACCATGTGCTCTGTACATCATTATGGTAATGTAATAAATAGTCTTCGTACATGGTTTGTTTTTATACGGAGTATATAGGTAGTTGTTATGGTTTCTCTACTTCTGTTTGCATCTATGGTCCATCTAGACTGTTCTTGGCCCAGTAGATGGCCGAGTCGTTCGTTAACAATTCTGCAAATGGGACATAGTTTCATCATGAGCACCGCACAGGCATTGGTTATTGGATGGATCGATAAACACAATTTCACCAGACTAAGTTTATTAGTGCAAAGTTATGGTTAATAATGCGCACAGCGAAAGAGTGGAACTCACTATCTGCTTCAAATATATAGTGAACAGACTGGGTAAGCTCACTCCATCGTTGCCTCTGTCTCTGTCACCTCTGACTTAGACTAGAGTAAAGAGGAAACCCAGCAAAATTAAAAAGAAAAGCATTTCTTGCAAACGTGGGTCGTATGCTAAAAGCACTAACATCCGAATAGTCTTAAGGGAAATGCAGGCTGGATGATATATTGCAATAAACTGGTGTTGTGATAAATTTTGTCTTGGTAATGTTGCTTTATTCACCGGTCTTAGAACTCGTAACTTATTAAAGAAGCTACATACTTCTGGCAAGCTGCCAAATAGTCATGCTGAGACAAAAACATACACTGGAAAATCAGTACCCCACTCTCTGGGACAGTTGGAAAATAAGCAATTCAATTATTTTAAGTAGAAAAATCACTGCTCTACTTTTGAAAAAACAATTTAAAGACAGTAATATTATAATGTGGTGGTGAGTAAATAGGTTTCTTAATCTTCATAAAAAAAATGTGGTAAAAAAGATATTACGTGTAGCATGAGACACATTTCGCCATGCATTCAAATACATTTTCTACATGGTATTGTAAAAAAATACAGTCTCCAGTTATTTTCAAGGCATACAATAAGATACTCCAATTTGAATCTACAATACTTCCAGAACACAGTGTGAATTTCAACTTGTTCTCGAGAAAAGCCCTCACCCTTATATCGTCGTTATACTTTAAGGGTATTTTATTCAACACTGTAACGGGACAGTTCGTTATCCCACTCGGATAGGGTTAACAGATAAAAATATTTATAGGAAAATAGTTTTTAGTGCATATTCTTAATAAAGATAAACTGCAGGTGAATTGTTTCTCACTACCTATTAATTATTTCTACTTACTTATTAATAAATACGGATTAAAATAATCCAAACAAAGATGGGTAATTAATAACATATAATTAATTGCAGTTAGTGAATTCATTAATTGCAGTTTTCCTACGGCAAATTTAATTTTTACCTTTTCGTTAGAGCAATGTCCTGTAATGTGTGTGTGTATTTTCATAGTTAATGAATTTCAGTAACCTTGCCTAAGTATTTTGGTGAATGTAGCTTTTTGTATGGAACTCTCAGTGCGCGATTAGGAGATCTTTAAACATAATCATCGGCCTGCTATAAAGGGACAACCTTCACTTTTATACTGCACCAAAATCAAAGTAACAAAGTCAAAATATATAAGTTAAGAAATAGCCTAACAGCTGGCAACCCTACAACATTCCCAGTGTTCTCTTGGCAGGCGGAGACCTGAACATTTATACGGGTATATAATGTACAAACATATTATTATGTATGGCGTATAGAGTGCATGCGAAGACGGATGACTTAATTAGGAAACTGTGTATGACTGTTGGTTTATTTATTTTATATACAAGCATAGGTTGCTTCGGTTTTATTGTTGATATTGTCGATTCTTATATTATATTTTTGGTCACGCTAATATGAATACTAATGGCCGGTTTCTGAATTGACAATTCGGCCTTAAAATGTAACAAATCCTATTTTAATGCCAAAGTTTGAAAGGTTTTCAGCAGAGTAGTTTGACAAATACTCAACTTAATCAGGGGGTGAGACTGTAATAACTTGTGAGCCCAACGGTCTTCGCAAACTATAGAGCTTGAGGACCAGGGTTTGATCCCCAGGTCGGGAAACGGGTTATTAAGATTCATCTGGAATTTCTGAGGCAGAGCCCAGGGTTTAAATTTGTGGCCGGTTGACAACAATAGGCTCGTGCCTCTATTATCTATATGGGAGTTAGACTGATTATAACTGACGAGGTGTTATTAGAGGTAAGTATTATCATTCACCTCTTTTTTGCAGTCTTTAGGCTTGCGCTTGACCACTATCTTACCTGATGGCAAGCGGCGATGATGTGGTCGACGGTGAAGCAAGCTTGTCTAGAAAAACCTATTCATTCTTGATTTAAAGACCCGTAGTTTGTTGTTATCGGGACACAGACTCCGGCAGGCAATTCCACTCCTTAGCTGTACGCATAATAAAAGTGCCCAAAACGTTTCGTGCGTATGGTTGGGATGTCCACCATGTACCGATGGCGCATCACCGTACGTTTGGTAGTCCGATGATGGAACCGACTGGGCGGAATTAGATAATGCAATGCCATCGCATACTCCCCGAAATTTAACCGATAATAAATCGACAAACTGGCAACTCGGCGACGATGTTCAAGGCTCTGAAGAAGAGCACTCAGTAGTCACAGCGGATCTTTGTGTCTTTCAAGTTGGCTCTGCGAACCATTGCGCAAGAAACAGTTTGTATTCGAGTATACTGGATGGAGTGAGCGAGACAGGACGATGCGACAAACGTAAGCGAGTGAAAGAGCCCACCTTCAACATTGACACAAAAATAGCTACTGCGCAGGATCTTGCAGCCAGCTTCAGAGTCAAAAAGATCCGCTGTGAGTATTATAGGTGTGATGATATTTAGGAATGATATTTTGGAAGTTATGATGACTAACATTTTGAAATGTGTCGTTATTTATGTAAAGCATGTAATATATTCGATGGTATCACTATACACGTGGGTCTTTTAAACAATAAACTTGTCCTTCAGAACGACAATTAATACAATTGTAGGTAGTAAATATACAAAAATTAATTTGTTGGGTAAAAATAATATTATAAGGCGGTGAAATTGTTTGTTTGTATGTAAAAGCTAATCTTCCAGAAGTTTTGCAGTGCTAATCTGATTACTTTATTTCATTGAGGAAAAGCTACACTATATCCGATTGTCATAGGCTGAATTTTATCGAATTGCATCGCGTTATCAGGAAAGGCACTAAAATGGGCAATTCCACGGGAGCGAAGCCACGGTAAGAGTATTTATAGTAACGTTAATGTCATTTATACCATTCCTCCTCTAAAAAGATTATTTTATTCACTGAAAACAGTGAATAAAAAGCACTTTTAATCACTGTTTTGGTGTTTGAATTTAGAACACACCAATATTATATTTGACCTCCATCTCAATGCAATACAACCGATTTGCGCATAAATTACTCGATACAAAATTCTTGTGCAAAGAATATTCGAATTTCAAACTCCTTCGTCGATTTAATTTTGAGTTTGTTTATATTTAGGATTTTGATAATGATTTTGATTTTGGTCTAAAATGTTTAGTGAATACTTATTTGGATTGTAATTCTATTAAATGTGTTAATTGTTATTAAGAAATTAATATTAATTGCATTGGTATTTCATTAATTATAATTATGTAACGTATGTACGGAGGTGGTCACTGGCCTCTGAAACACAGGTGCTGTTACCTAGCTCAGCTTCAATTTACAAAAAGTGTGAATCCCTGAGGTTTCTCATTTTTTATAAATTTTAAGGTAATAAACCTTTTATTTATTTATCATTATTCCTTGTGCTATTGGCTTAAATCCTTCTTTTTCTCGTTGTCATGGTATAAAATATAGTATGCAACTCTTGAATAAAACGGATTTATATCGAGGGCCATGAATCACTCACGACGCTCAGGATTCTAACACTTGAATCACTCGCTATGCTCGTGATTCAATCTACATGAATCACTCCCTACGGTCGTGATTCAGTTGTTAGAAACCTTCACTTGTTCGTGTTTCATCTATGGCCCTCGCTTTAAAACCGTCCTTTATTCACTAGTTGCATAATATACTATTATTTATTTATAAAAGACCTCCAACGAAATTTGTACACATAAAATACAATGTCCTAAGAAATTACGTTTAAATTGGTGCACTCCTTGAATTAAAAAAAACTATTTAAAACAATCCTTTCCTATGCATTATACTTTATACATAATTTCTTTAAACAATAAACTTTCCCTTGAGAACGACAATTAACACAATTGTTGGTAAATAGATAATCCATTAGTTATATAAACATAAATAAATTACAAAAGTTTATAGATTAAAATTATTCTAGTGTATAAAATGGCGACAACCTTCGGACAATATTATTCATAAATTACTTTTCTTCCTAAGGAAAAACTGCCTTAAAAATTCCAATATAACTTTATCTAAATATCGAAACAAAAATAAATTGACCTTTTTACGAAGTTTTATAAACGACTAGCTTATGGCAGTGGTTTCGCCCACAAGTATGTTGGAAATCATCTCAAGTAAACGTAATCCCGGTTTAAAATATCTGTCCTATGTTTAAGACATGTTTCAATCCGTATGCCATGTTTCATTGAAATCTGATCGGCATTTAAGATTTTACTATTAATATTTGTAATTATTACTAGCTTCTACGCGCGCTACCGCTAACATACTTTGTGTTTCTAACCCCGGTTTCGCCGGCTTGAGTGACAGAAATTATTCCATGACTGCTGGACTAAAATAGTATATTATGCAACTAGTGAATAAAGGATGGATTTAAAGCGAGGGCCATAGATGAATCACAAACAATTGAAGGATTCTAAAAAGTGAATCACGACCGTAGGGAGTGATTCATGATTATTGATCAGCGAGTGATTCAAGTGTTAGAATCCTGAACGTCGCGAGTGATCCATGGCCCTCGATATAAATCCATTTTATTCATGAGTTGCATACTATATTTTATACCATGACTACGAGAAAAAGAAGGATTTAAGCAAAAAGCACAAGGAATAATAATAAATAAATAAATGGTTTATTACCTTAAAAATTTACAAAAAATGAGAAACCTCAGGGTTTCACATTTTTTGTATATTGTAGCTGAGCTAGGTAACAGCACCTGTGTTCCAGGGGCCAATGACCACCTCCGTTACGTTACATAATTTTAATTAATTAAACACCAATGCAATTGATATTAGAATTACAATCCAAATAAGTATTCACTAAACATCCTCGACCAAAATCAAAACCATTATTAAAATCCTAAACATAAAAAAAAAATCAAAATTAAATCGACGAAGGAGTTTGAAAATCGAATATTCTATGCGCAAGGAGGTTGTATAGCATTGAGATGGAGTTTGAATGTATTGGTGTGTTCTAAATTCAAACACCAAAACAGTGATTAAAAGTGCTTTTTATTCACTGTTTTCAGTGAATAAAATAAGCTTTTTAGAGGGGGGATGGTATAATAGTATATTATGCAACTATTGAATAAAGGACGGTTTTAAAGCGAGGGCCATAGATGAATCACGAACAAGTGAAGGATTCTAACAACTGAATCACGACCGCAGGGAGTGATTCATGATGATTGAATCACGAGCATAGCGAGTGATTCAAGTGTTAGAATCCTGAACGACGCGAGTGATTCATGGCCCTCGCTATAAATCCGTTTTATTCAAGAGTTGCATACTATATTTTATACCATGACTTCGAGAAAAAGAAGGATTTAAGCCAAAAGCACAAGGAATAATCATAAATAAATAAATGGTTTATTACCTTCAAAATTTACAGAAAATGAGAAAATGAGGACCTTAGGGCTTCACATTTTTTGTAAATTGAAGCTGAGCCTTTGAGTTTGAGTTACCTAAACAGCACCTGTGTTTCAGGGGCCAGTGACCATCTCCGTAAAGTTATATAATTATAATTAATTAAACACCAATGCAATTAATATTAGAATTACAATGCAAATAAGTATTCACTAAACATCCTAGACCAAAATAAAATCATTATCAAAATCCTAAATATAAACAAACTCAAAATTAAATCGACGAAGGAGTTTGAAATTCGAATATTCTTTGTTTGCACAAGAAGTTTGTATCGAGTATTTTATCCGCAAGTAGGTTGTATTGCATTGAGATGGAGGTCAAATATTATATTGGTGTGTTCTAAATTCAAACACCAAAACAGTGATTAAAAGTGCTTTTTATTCACTGTTTTCAGTGAATAAAATAAGCTTTTTAGAGGGGGAATGGTATAAAGTATCTTATGTCTTTCTCCAAAATCATATCTACCTCTACACCATAATTAATTAAAGTTTTTTCAATTATTAGGCATCAAAATGTTACAAACAAATCGAAAGACAGAGATAATTTCTCATTTACAATATTAGTATAGATAGTACCTATAGCTACAGAAATTACGATAACAAGACTTCACCATCGGGCTATCGGAAAAGCAATATCCAAAGTAAAAGTCAATAATTTAAAAAGTTAATAAAGTTAGTTATGTCAACAGCGAAGAGTTTTCTTCTAATAATATATTCGTATCGATGAAGCCAGCTCGGTCGCAAACTAAATCGATAGTAATTATATGCTCTGAGGTCAATCGATTTGGCTCTAGTAAATATACACCTGGTTTCGAGGAGTTGTAGAAGCCATTTGCAATACAAACTGTATTGGAGAAACAATGCATCATTCATAAATAAATCATCCATATGATTAATAAAAACTGTTGAGTATATTCTACATTCAAATTCTCCATAGATTTGAATTGAGAATCCGCTAATCAGTGTTGCCCACATTAATTTAGAATGTGCAGTGTTTACACTTAAACTGATAATAATATAATATGGTTGTTGAAAAGTTCTATATAAGGCTGCAAATACTTCGTGGATGTATGGCTTTAGTAAATGTACACCTGCTTTCAAGGAATTGTGCTTGCAGTTTGCATGATAATTGGAAAATCAATTGTGTGTTGTTTATAAATAGTTGTGTGTTTTGGTAACTATTGTACTAAAATGAAGAGCGTTTCTAAATAATTAAGCAGTACCTTTATACTCTGTTGTCATGATGTGTTGTTTGTATCTTTTTTACTGTGTGTAAATTGATTGTTAAATAATCAAATTAACATGGGAATTAAACAGAACTAGTGAAATCTAGGTGTTTGCACCTCTATCAACCTTTCGAGGAGTGCAGGCGTGATTTTATGTATGTATGGAAAAAGAAGGAACCATTTTTATAAGCCAGTATTTTTTAAGGCATAGTAATGGTGTTATTAATCGACTTCCCAAAAAGGAGGCGATTCTATGTTCGAGTGTACGTATGCTGTTTTTTGTTTATTTATTTTTTTACTAGCTGTGCCGAAGCCGCGGGCTTCGCTCCCGTTAACTGCCTATCCTACCCTACTTAGCTACCTACATGTACCTACCCTGCTTACCTAAACCTACCTACCTTACTTACCTTTCGACCTGCCTAGATAAAGCGTTCACGGCACAGAATACTATTGACTCTAGGGAGAAGAATGTCGACTTCATACAAAAAAAAAGTAATGACAGATTTGCTGCGCGCCATCCAGAATACCACACCGAAACGAAAACATAAAAAAAAAACTTTGTTAGAAGTCGGTCTTTGGTAGGTACCAATTTTTTTCGTTATGGACACCGAATTCCAAAAAGAAAGTTATTTTTCACTTTTTAGTGTTTTTAATTCGAAGCCGGTAGTATTTTTTTGAAAAATAGTTTCTTTTTATTTTGCACTTTTTAGTTGTACCTAGGTTAGGTTAGATAGGCACCCCCCCGGTGGGTTCCCGCATTGTCGAGGCGGGGCGGTTCAGTAACCGAGGCTTGGACAACCACGGTGAAGCGAAGAGGAACCCGAGGAGGGGCCGCTCGTCAGGGCTTTTGCCGACAAGCCGACGACGTAGCGGCCAATAAGTAGGGCCACAACCTACTTATTGGCCGCTACGTCGTCGGCGTATGGGCGCCATCGCAACTGAGGCGGGCCGCGATGTGGTATAGTCTAGGCATCGCGGCTGAGGGTTGGAGGCCGCGGCGGGAGAGGAGTGCCGGTATTACGGAGCGCCGCTCGCCCTACCCACCGCGGCTTGCGCGGGGTCGCCACCGTCTGATGGCGGACGCGGTGGGGCCGCAGGGGAGGAGGAGTGTCGGTATAGCGTTTGCCGCTCTCCCTATCCCCTGCGGCCGAAAAGTGGTAGGTGGCGGGGCCACTGTCCTGACCTGTCACAGGGGAACCAAGGGTGCCATACACGGGGTCGTCTCGCGCCCATGTGCTGGTTTGGTCCCTGGGGTGGTCACGGCGTACAGTGTGTTCTGGTGCGCTGGTGATGGGGGGTAAACCCCAGAGGAGGGTCCAGAGACGGACAGCCGCGGCGGGTTCGCAGTTGTATGCTAACGCGTTCCCGTGTTTCCGTGTTCCCGCCATAAGCGGCACAGGAGGACACCGTGGAGTTTTAATGGGTTGGAATCCCACATAACTGCACTATCTCCCCGTGGTAGCGCAGTATGCATGAGCATTTCTCCAAGATAAAAAATAAATAAAGGTTAAATAGGCAAGATCTTTAGTAAGGTATAATGCCAGAATAGATTACCCGAATATTCTGAAATTAGAACATAACCGGTGTAATGAGGGTGTACCAAGGTGAACTGTACACATCTGTGTATCCCTAGAGCGTACAGGCGTGATGCTATGTTATGAAATGGTATAAACAATAAACTCTCTTCAAAGTTAGAGTGAACAGGCTTCTTCTGGGTAAGCTCGCTCCATCGTCGACTCTGTCTCTGTCATTGACTTAGACTAGAGTCAAGAGCAAACCCATCAAAAGTAAAAAAAAAAAAAAAAAAAAAAAACAAACATGAGATTGTAGCAATCCCGAGAGATTTGCCGTCATTTATTGAAGAGTTCTATTGTATATATCCGAAGTTCTACATCAGATCTTCACCAAATTAAAATGGGACTAATTTGGAAACAATCTTTCAAACAAAAAAATAATTTTCAAAATCGGTCAACAATTGACGGAGATATCGGTGAGCATCATGTGAAATCTCATTTGGACTATCTAATTGAATTGTATGGCTGCACTTATTAATCCATTCTACTAATCTTGCAAACAGCTCAAAATAAAATTATTAAAGTTCTTTTTGAATACAACTACCAAACACCTACACTAAAAATTTACAATGACACAAAGCTCAGCAATATTGCCCAGATATATAGGTATAATACTTGTACATAAAATTATAAATAAAAACATTCACACACAAATAACTCTTATTACAAAAAAATCGCTTATAAAAAACAGATACAGAACAAAACAAGCAAATAGCATAGCGTTGCGGGCGTCTAGAACAAACTACGGCAGGAGTACGATTCTGTATGATGGAGCACAGCTAAACAACAAATTGCCTCTGAATGTAAAAAATCAAAAATCCTTGTACACTTTCAAAAAATCCCTAAAGAGACACATTTTAGAGGATTTAAAATTTTAAGCTATCTTCGAGTACTGTAATAATGTAACCTATTTGCTATTGTGTAACCGTCGCGTCGCCCAATGTATTCTAATCAGAAATAAGTTTTTTCTCATAAAAGTGAATGTTATTCTTTTTGAGAAATAAAGTTCTTAAACCATAAACCATTAGAATTATTTTCATGGAAATTTGAGTTGCCTACCAAAATTAAATAGAAAAAAGAAAATGACAAGAAAATTAAACCGAATTCCAAAAAGAAAGACTACGAAGCGAAAAATAACTTTCTTCTCTGAAGTCGGTGTCGAAAAACTAAAAAGAATAGGTACTAAATACACCGACGTCGAAAAATAAAGTTACTTTTCGTTTTGTAGTGTTATTTTTTGGATGTCGGTTTAATTTTTCTGCTAAAAAGTTTTTACCATACCCTTCGCCAGTTCGCTTTTCTCCCATGAGGGTGAGCAAAACTACAGAATGCTGCTACAATCCTAACACACACTTTTTGCTTCAATTTACTTTATACACATCATTAATCAAATAAAAATATGTCTCTTATAATAAAAAGAGCTTGAGAATGTCCCGAAGTGGCTATCGTTAAAGTATGTTAGTCATAGGAAATAACTCAGAATTTTATGAGGTTCCTCGGTCTGTAGGATACCCTAAGTTATCTTTGACCATCTTCAAGACTCCTATGTGCCAAACATATATTTTTAAATGTTTTAAATTTTCGAAAAAATAAAGCCCTATCGCAAATAAATAAAAACTGAAAATAAAAGCAACTAAATTAAATGACATAAAAAAAAAACTATAAATCAAGTTCAATAACTTTTCAAAACATTTGAAAGAAGCAGAGTTAAACAAACTGGTAAAAAAGTAAAATAAATCTCAAGCAACTGAAAAGCCTTTTAAATTGAAGTATTGAGAAAAAACAAAGTCCAAAGCACTCGGCGCCTTTACGTTGGACAAGATAAAATTAGTTGACAACAAAACTCACTCAGGCAATATATTTAAGTATTTATAGGCATATAGGTATGTTTTTATTAATAGCTAGCGCGCCCTCACTTCGCTTATAATTTGGCGAAAATAGCCTCTTTCAGAAAATAGCTGAAAGTGAATGAATTTAGAATTTGTTTACCTACCTTATATTACTCGGCTATAGGACCTTCTGCACGAATCGGTCTCTGGTTGAACTTGGACAAAACCTATTCTATGTTCAATTTACATGACACTCTGGGATCGATTGTGGTCAATGGCGGTGCTCTCAAAGTTGTTCGAGAATAAGTTTACCTCGGGGCTCAGTTTCTGAATTAAGAATGTGAAGTTTACTTTGGCCTGAAAACCTGACAAACTTTGGTATGTCTCGTTCTCAACGGTAAATTGTCCATCCTGAAACCAGCTTAGAAAATAATTCACTTTTCGTGTCTGTTTGTATGCCCGCGGTGTTCTTTTAAACTTCACAACGGATTTGATGCGGATTTCAACATTCAGAGAGTTAATTCCGGAAGGTTCACGTGTTTGCATTTATTTTCAATTATTTTATGGTACAAAAACACCGAATCGTGAAAATCGTATAATAGGGTAATTGGCAAAACATATATATTTAGTCCATCAGTTAGATAACCTTAAAATATTAGACAGATATTTTTCTTTTGCCACGTAAACAAAAGAATACAACGTGTATACAGTGCGATAAAATATCGAGTGAAGTCACGGTGTGCTACACTTTATACTGACATAGTGACGTCCTGAACTTTCATGCGCTTTATCTTTGTAAATTTTTGTAAAGCAGAAAATATGGGTCCAATATTATGTGATAATAATCTCACTGAGGGCTTAAGTAGAATTATCATTTTTCTATCCAGGAAACGTCCACATTCAGGTGCAGATCGCTAATAACATAGAGTATACCCCAAAAGATTAGCCATCGCCAGTTATATGTGTAAGACTCATGTAAAAGTGGGCATGTGCACTAATGCCATCAACCGGGTTATAATCTCAGAAAAAAACAAAGATACCTTAAAATCAAACCCAATCCTTCATGAATATTGTCAACTATATCAATGGACCTATTTCGTAAAAAATCGCCACAACGCCTAATTAAAAACTGAACTAATCAGCATTCGTATATAAAGTCTTTTCATTGGAAATATTGAAGATAAAGTACCTATTCAGGTTGCATGTCATTTGTATGGGTACAATTTTCATCACGAATACGAAGCGTAGGGTTCTAGAGTTTTTTAAAGCTTCAATGATTAAAAATGTGAATGAAGCTTGAAATATGATTTGAAATTGCTTCGGTTCTCACCGAAGTACTCCCGTACTAAAATAACTGCGTATTGAATGATATATTTTCAGAGCTGGGATTCAAATTCCATTTCAATACAATATTCGTTATGTCATGTTGGTACTGCGTATGTTTTATGCTATCGAAATTAATGGTGTAGGTATTTGCGAGAAGAACATTAGAATAACCACAATCAAAATGTTGATTATCACATTTTAGTACTGTTACAGTTGGATTATTCAGGCTTTTTTTTAGAGACGCTTCTCTTAACTTGTATTAGTCAAATTAAGATTTTAATAAGATAAAACGGGCAGCTATATTTCATTCTTTGCTGTGATTATAAATAGGTATTTATACGTAACATATTTTATATTATATGCCTATGGCTGTGAGGTTGACGGGGTCGAAAGGTAGGATAATGGCGGTTGGTATCAGCAAGCGTTACCTTGGAAAGCTTCCCACATGGTGAATCGATCACCTAAAGGGCGCGGCAATCGGTTGGAGGCAAGAAGCACAGGACTGGTCAATACGACGGTTGGGGGATGCTTATATCTAGCAGTGGCCAGTTTTCGGCTGATATGAAGCTGAATGATCATGTACCACCATATTTATTATTTAATATAGAGTCTGGTGAAAAACCATTTGCCAGACTGACTGCCGCATTTGTCTCCAATTCTCCAATACCACAAACAATTATCTAACTAATCAACTACATATCACAACCGCACAAATATCTTGCACCCGCACGTCTTGACCAGACCATTGTAAGCAGACTAGTACTAGTCTATAGAATGGCTGACATATTGTCTGACAGTACAATATGGGACTATCTCATGTATTGTGTGCGGTACCCGCATGGGAGTATAGGATGAATAGAATAGTGTAGTGTGAGTTATCTTTAAACTGGTGAAATATTTTATGTAAAAAAATGTAGTAGTCTAGTATATTTAAACCATTTTGTCTCCTTTTTCTTGCCATGTTCTGTCTCTACACACCGCATAGGATAGGCTGGTAGGAAGTGCCTTAGGTATTAAATCCACCTACACCTGCCTACCTCCTATCTACCCTACACCTACATACCTACATTGTATGTGTGTTGTTGTTGTTTCTATGTTGTACCTACATTGCGTGTATATGTATAATATGTGCCAAATAAACTAATTTTCTTTATTTCACCTGGACTCCTGGAATCTGTATTTCCTGATAGCTACAACCTGGAAGTCTTCAAGTCAAGAGAGAATAGGTTTCTTCTAGTCAAGCGTGCTTCACCGTCGACCACATCATCGCTTACCATTAGGTGAGATAGTGGTCAAGCGCTAAAAAAAGCCTTTGTACAGTATATTTTACTTGTGCCTAAAAATATAATAAATAAATAAATAATATACTTATTATGTTACTCACAGGTCTGGAGAAAAGTTAAGAGTTAATTTTAATAATGACTAGCTTCTGCCAGTGACTTCGCCCGCGTGAACATTAGCCGGGATAAAAAGTTTAAGCCGTTCTGGCGTGAAGAAGTAACAAACACGTACACAAATTTTCACTTTTATAATATAACATATATATAATATAGTATAACCCAACCTTTTCATTAATTTTAAGGCAAAGATCGGATTCATAAAACAGGTTTTTAGAAGAAAGGTTAATATGTATACGAATCAAGTGAAAGAAAGGGAAAGATTCACAATAACATAACAAAAAAAAGAATAAGATTTCCAACGTGGCAAAGCTGCCAGCGTTCTATGCACGTTTTCCATTGACATCGATGTGGACGATTTTTTTGATGCACAATGAGCTGTTTTCCGTCTCCCTTTCATATTTGTATATAGTTTTGTTTTTTTTAGAATATTCAATTGTATATATGTTAAGAAAGTTTTAGTATAAAAGATTTGAGTCAAATCCAATGGCAAGTCTAAAATCAATAAGTATGTGATGCAAAAACTTTCATGAATTTTAAATTTCAGTAGGTACCTAAATATCAATTCGCAAACAAGAAGTGCTAACAAACCCATATCAAATTCTAATAGAAAATCGATTTCAATCAAGTGATAACACGATAATGTATGGGCGGGCTGTTTACATGAATATTACATTGACTTAGCAGAACTTACAAACTAGACAATATGAAACTTCTATACCCAAGTATTCAAGTAGTTCATTTAAAAGTAAAAACTTAGGCCCAATTTTTTTATTAACGACTAACTTCCGCCCGCGGTGTCACCCGCCTGAAAAGTGTTTTTTATATCTTATTAAAAGCCACTTTGGAACCAACGACATGCTCCTGAAGATGGGTCTAACCGCGACACCCATTTGAAGGTTGTGTGGGGAACATACGGAAGGCATGGAGCACCTTCTGTGCACATGTGATGCACTGGTAAGCGTATGAGTCTCCTAGGGGTTGGATATCCAAGACTAGAATACTATAAGCTCACATCTCCTAGTCTCGTTGTTAAACTCATGAAAAGAGTTTTCAATGAGATTGGGGAGGAGTAGGTTATCTAGAGGACCCCAAAAGATCCCAACGGTTCGAAGTGACCGAGTTATTTCTCGGGCCCTCCACAAGATAAGATCATTATATCTATACTAGCTTCTGCCAGCGGCTTCGCCCGCGTGAATGTCGAAAGTTATCCCAAAGGAACAAATTCCCGGGGTAAAAAGTATCCTATGTGCTATTCCAGACTATAATCTATGTCTGTGCCAAATTTTATCTAGATCCGTCTAGATCCGTCTTTATCGAGATAAAGCTTATGTGCTATTCTAGACTATAATCCAGATGATCCAAATTTCATCCAGATCCGTTCAGCCGTTCTGGTATGATTGAATAACAAACATCCATTCATTCATCCGAAGGTGAAGGTTGCGGAGATCCGCTGGATGGGGGTCGCACGGGTCCGGTCCATGTTGCGACGCTTGGGGGAGGCCTATGTACAGCAGTGGACGTCTTTCGGCTGATATGATGATGATGATGTTGATTCTGTCATATATAGTAAGGATAGGTTCTCGATGATGGTAAGCGATGATGTTGTCGACGGTGAAGCACGCTTGTCTAGAAGTAACCTATTAACTCTTGATTTAAAGGCCCCTAGGTTGTAGCTATTAAACAACGCATACTCCGGCAGAGAATTCTTAGCCCTTTAGTTGTGTATTGCCAAAATAATTAGTCTGTTTACTTATATTTTTCCGTTTTTCTTTAACCAAATTAATCATGAGTGATTTCAAAAGGCGAATTCTTCAAGGAAAATTTTCACATAAAAAGAAGCCAATTTCTTTGACTATAAGTACCTATTTATGATAATTAGGTTTTCTGCGACTCAAAGGAAATGTCACCGAGAATTTGGAGGGCAAAGATTTTCGGACGATTTTATAATGTGGAAATTGGAATAACCATGGAATAACCAATCCATACTCCATAGTAACATTGTAAATTTGTAGGTAACTCTGTATGTCTTTTGGCGTTTTCACACCGAGAAGGATCACTCGAAGTTATAATTATTCTACGCTGACGAGGTCGCGGGCTACAGCTAGTTCGTAATAAAGTTGAAGGTCATTCGGTTTGGTCGTACTTAACTTGTACGTCTGTATGTTCATGGAATCATGATAGATCATACTCGTTACCTACGCAATTTTTCAACATCCTATTTCTAAACTAGGTATTGAGCTCTGTCATGGCTGTGCGAATTGAGCTAGTTTGTTTTTCCAAATTCAGTTGGAAAATAACGAAACATGACGATACGTATGTGACTAACAGTACAGTCAACAAAAAAGTTTAGTTTGCTAACAAATAATCTATCCTTGCATGATCCTTGCAGTACACGACAAACATGCATGATCCTTGCAGTACACGAACAACAAAATTGTATACAAAATAATTCGTTTTATCCATGGTGAATATAGTTGGTCTATAAAATATGATTAACAATAGTGAGCTGTGAGTTCCCCCAGTGATAATAAAGTTAGGTTTTAGCAGTACGCTACAATGGTGTGGTATACCTTGGTGGAGTCCTAAAGTTCAGGGAATTGTTACTTTGGAATATTATCGCTCTCTTTAATGAGTAATATACATTGTTAGACGTAAGTTACGATATCTTTAAACTCCAATCCATCTGGCAAGTAAAATTAAATTAGAGGAAGCCTTTTCCGCCTTTCTATAAAATAATTTTTTTAAAGGGATCTGAGCTTCTAATCTTAGTAAATACTTTGTTCAGTGTTTACACGAAAATAATACCCTTGGACCATTAAATCAAATGAAATGGAAATCAAAATGTTTTTGTTAAAATGAAAGACCTCCATAATTCCACTCGTTGAAAAAATGTTTTATGTAAAATAGTTGTGTAAATAATTTGGTGGACAAGTAGTAAAGTATGTTGAATTCTTTTCTATTCTATTCTATTATAATCTATTCAGTAAACCCAGTAAGTTATGGAATAAAAAAATGTTTGTCATAATTTATAACCTAGAAAGCAACAAAGACCATGCATTACAATATTTATTACAATTTTCAATGGCAGTGAGCCAACACAAGATCAGGAACTATGGCAGTGTGAAGTCATAATCCTATTAGTTGGAGCGGATGCTGTTGAAACGGTTGAAACTACAGAATACGGAACGTCGCATTGGCGTACTAATAATAATCCCCCCGACCGAATTTCGGTTACGGTAACCAATCTCAACGGATATAAGTCAAGTACGCAAGAGCACACACACAAGTGCGCAAACACAGGCACAGTCTCTATTCCTTCACTCTCATAGTTCCATGGGTCGGCAATCCGACACTACCGGGGAGAAATCAATCAATCATTTATTTTGTAAAACATATATAAAATTCCAGATAATATTTTTAAAATGAGTGCACTATGTTTTGCCAATATCTGGCGTACAAAATTAACATAAGCAAGCAAAAACAAATTAAATAATACAATTAAGGTGATATGTCAATAGACAACATTAAAAAAATAAATACATTTAAAATTACATGTCAATTAGGTAAACAGGAACAGGGAGTCTACTCCCTAAGCACGAAATCCGTAATTTGGTCTTCGTTACGGGTGTTTCCTACTCCGTATTACTTATGGACGCATGATTATTTCGGGGCCTAAACTACTAATGATTGACAACACAATTTGACAGTTGTGACTCCCGAAGTATTTTCACCCGGTCGAAAAATTTAATCATTACGTAGTAGACCCCGAAGTTCCGGAGTACTTTCGGACGGGCCAATAACTTCGTTGACGGAGTTAGGGAGTAGAATCTCAAGACCAGCTTTACGTGTTTACCACCAACTTCCAAGCTCCAGACTGCTAATGAACAAAATCCTAATGGACTCAAGAACACTTTTCACACACACTCATGACCCCACGTGCGGCTGTCGCATTTGCGACTACGCGACCTTTAGAGCAACACATTACCATCATTATAAGTTTACAGCAGTCCACTATTGGATATAGGCCTAGAAATGAATGCATAAAAATGAAAAACAATCATTTTTCCTTTTATTTAATTGACAGGAAATTAGCGAGAACTAGAAGAAAGTCTCGTTTCCATCATTATTCATCAGCTTTAAGCTGACGATTATTGAAGGAAACGAAACTTTCTGCTACAAAACTGAGCTGCGTTTTTTACGAACAAGCAATTTACCGCGATCAGCAAAAGGTGCAATCTGAAACTAAGATCACGGCAGTCTCTGGCACTGGCCGCAGAGGCGACTCGATGCTCTGTGGTAGAAACCGCTGTAACCCTTTGAAATCTGTCTCCATCCGAGTTGAGTGTAGCCTAGCAATTGTTTGATAGACTTGTGTGTAGATATCTTAAAGGACCATCTGCTCTTTAGAGGATTAAGAGAAGTGTAGAATGGGAATTTTCGTATTTCAGACCTTCTTGGTTAATCTTTACATTGTGATTTAAGTAATGTCTCTGTCATTGTTGATCCATTTCATTGTAAGATTATGAATATAAACACGCTCAAACAAGTATAAACCATAGAGCAATTAGGATTATTCTAATTAATTCATTCCGCAAGGTTTTTAATTATTTAACGCTAAAACTTAAATACTACATTACGCAACAACTGATACAAAATATCAAAGTATCTGAGGCTTAAGACACAAAGTAAGTAAGCGGCGGCGGCGCGGCGCGTTATACTTTAGACAAAAAATTCTATCAAAGTAAACAAAAAAAAATTAGGGCATTGACAAACGCTGTAGATATGTCACGTGGTCAATTTACATTGCGACCATTTGCTGACATTGAATGACGGCAACAACGGATATTATTATGATAATTTGCCGTCGTAAGCCACGTTACAAACATTTTCCACACCAAAATAAACGTATAGTCCCTTAGGGAAATGCTCGGTTTTAATAAAAACACGTAGCTTACAGTTATTACGTCCTTCAGTTTCACCCCTGAAAATAGAAAAATAAGAAAATTGCACCGTTCCGTCCCACCTTCACGATATCAAAAATGATGACATCTCAGAAAAATAATGGTGTTCTACGAATTGGATACGAACCGAGAGTTCCGTATAGTTGGAATTAATATGCAGCCTTGACCCATTTAGTGGGTCAGTCAATTTATACCAGGAATCCACAATACCAATAATTCTGCGTGTCTATGAAATCAATTTGAAATAACAATAATTACTTAATTCTTTCTAGGTTTTTTCTACGGCTTGTGAACCAACTGATGGAACCCGTTATTTTTTTCGGGATAAAAAATTGCCTTTGACAGTTAACAATAGTGTATCTGTGTATAATTATTCTAATATTTTAAATAGTAAAAGTAATCAGATTACCATTTACAAAAAAAAAACATAAGAGAAGTTATAATTAATATAGATACTTGTTCAATTATCTTTGAATCCGAGTAGATTTGAAGCAACAAATAGAAAGACACCTATGAAATTAAGGCCTTCTCCGCGAGTCACTTATTTAATGTAGAAAGGTTCTCTAAGATCAGTCTGCCTCGCGTACAAAGCAATGAGATCACTCTAGCTAAGGACTTTAGTCAATTAAAGTCTACTTAGATTAAGCTAGTGAGTCATCTTTCTTAGACAAAGCGTTCGATTTTATTCGAATCCTTTTAATGCCTATATAATATTTTTTTAATGTGAAAGTCTCGTCTCAATGTCTGAACGGATTTGGCCGAAATTGAGCACATGGGTAGACCAATTCCTGAATTTAGTGATAATTTTATCCCAGTAATCAGCTTTTACACGGGCAAAGCAGCTGGCAATATTTACAACAGGCAATTTTGTGTTTCCAAATTTCAATTTCAATTTCGAAACTTATAAGGTTCCATTTTGCGACAGTGGGCATCTTTATCACTGGCCACTTTAAATGCTTCCATATTACAAATCGAATTAATAACTTCAACGGTTCCATTGTGCAACGACCGGTATCCTAAAGATGTTACATCTTGATAAGGAATGGCGTTCAGTAGAATCTCTGGAGCCGTTTCCATTATCCTGTGCCACCGGAGCCGGACGTCATATGACACATTTGTGAACAGGGGTTGCGGGTTTCTCAAGAATTATTTTTGTCAGAATTTTTCCGTGACCTTGAACTTTCAGCGGTATTTTTTGGTGAACGAATAATTTGTTAGATCCGTATCTTTTTGAGTGTTGATGTTTATAAACGCTGCCATTCGTTATTAGATTAATTTGAGTGTTGAAGTCTATTTAAAAATCGATAGTCCCATTTTGTCAAGTTACATTTGTATGTCTATTCCCTGAAGGTTCTTAACAAAAACTGTTCGTTAAAAGGCCCATAATCCACAATGAGTTTTATCAGTCGAAAATAATGGTTATTCCATTCACTTTTTTGCAATTAATTATTCTAGAAATTATAATGCAAGCGTAGGTATCTGTTTAATAGACATGAAAATAACGAAAACTGGTTGAATGTTTCGTTCGTTGTTCACTATTTGTCCGTTAATAAACGTCATGCTTTTTTACAAACAAGCCAATTTGCCGCGACCACGAAAAGTTTCCTAATCTGAAACTAAGATCGCCTAGCATTCTTCGTCGCGCTTGTAAGCGATGAAGTCGACGATAAAAAACAGAAACAGGACAAAAGCATGGCCCCATGATCATTAATTGTCTTTGGAAAGGTCACGGTAAATCAATGGAAGGCCAAGTTCAAGGTTCAGTAGGCTTATTTATTTAACATGTTGGGGTCGGAATCGTGGTTGATTGCGTTTTTAACACTGACCCGAATTGGGATCCACATCTACCTATCTATATTGGAGTTGGGACAACAACAACAATATTTGCAGTATTTTATTTTTTGCAGCTGAAATATTTGGAAATAATTGCACAATCCAATGCTCGTGTACTTTGAATTTACAACGACAGTAACTAAAAACTTTGTTAACGGAGCTGGAACTTTTCATTTAGAAAATTGGATATATCTGAGTGTTTGCCTATTTATTTCTATTCACCTTTCATACGTTCGTAGATATACATAGGGAAAACAGGGAACCAGATATATAAATAAAAAATAAACTCAGGTCGTACTGCAGAGTGCATTCGCCCATTTTATATTCCAAACGCTGGGTTTTAATGGCAGGTCGGCGCCATCTATTTTATTTTTATTTTGTGCCGGTATGTGGGGCATAGACTAGAACATAATGACAGGTTATTGAGAAGGGGCTGGATAATGTAGCCTCCTTTTTATCGAAAGGGATTTTAAAATTCATCGTACATTTTTTCTTTACCGTCGTCAACGATGGATACTGTTTGTGACTACGTTTTTGCTCATTAGTAAAGAAGGACCGTAGATTTATCAATTTTTATCTTATTTATTATATTGTCTTTGTATACTTATTAATGAACATAGAACAAGCAATGTAGAATTGTAGGCACGAAAAATTACACTTTAAAAGGCACGTCGACAGTTCCCTTTGAATACCTATAAGTGTTTAACGTTTCTGAGTGTCAACAACTTGGAGTTTACTGAGAGAGATTTGAGCGTGCATCCTTTGACGCTCTGCTTAGTACGAGCAAAACTCGGCAAAGTTAAATCATATCAGACTTTAAATATACAAATTTACTAGCTATAGTTGGGTACCTGCAGCTTGGCTTACATAAAACGGGTGTTTTTTTAGTTTTCCCGGATGAAAAGTAACCCATATTCTCTCTTTCAGGTACTTAAAATATCTCTCTGCGCGTTTATCATTCCAGTCATTAGGGTGTTTAACATATATAAAACATACCAGCTCATAGTAGCCTACTTCCTTGTATTTTGTGGCATTCGAAATTAATTAAATATTTGCGAGTTCCTTACTCTATCTCTCTTAGTTAGTTCCTTACTAAGAAGTAAAGACCTGGTTGTGACTCTCTCAGACCAGGAAAACACGTAGAAGCGGAGTTCAATTTTATTGGGACAAGCTCGCCACACTATTTTCAATCACTGCAATTTCTGAAATCCAGAATCAACAATGAAGCACGGCAAGTCCCGGAGAAACGATTCAATTGCCTTGAGCCCCGCAATGAAATTAATCAGTGAAGCACAGCAGAGGCCTATGAAAAAAAGAGGAGGCCTATACTGAACAGAGGATGTAACAGGCCTGACGATTATGATGATTATGAAGGCCCATACGCAGCAGTGAAGGTAACACAAGAATATGAGGACGAAGAAGTAAATTGCCAAAACATAATAGCCGCAAATCAACATTTTTACCCATTTTATTTAGAGACTACAAAAACTAAAGCCAAATCAAGCTAAAAGCCGTGACGGACTATCTGTCAGAAATATTGGAGCCATCAATCTGGCGCAATAAGCCAAGCGGAGATTAATCCTCAATCCATCTAAAAAACTAGAACGATTTTTCCCTCTGAAACGTTACGTGCTTGTTTAGATTGCGTAACTGGTAAGCTAGTATTTCCATTTCTATGAATGAAGATAGAGTGCTGTTGTTTTTGTTAATGGAGGCAGTAGGATTAGTATATAGAAACTATTATCAATCATACTGTATTTCTGTTAATTAACTTTATCCATGTATGTATTTTTGTTCTACATTGAAATTAGTCAACTGATAACTGCCTAAAACCATTTCCTAAATACTCTGCTTTTCAGTTGTCTTCTATTGCATGCCCATTTTAACATATTCATATTATTACTGCTGAACATCCTTATATTTTTCTTTGTTTTGCTTGACCATCAGCAGCAGCTTGTCAAGAGTTTCCTTTTCACCATCTTCATCGGCATGAACATATCATTGAGATTCAGTTTCAATGTTGCAATACTTCAAATATAAACAAGAACAGAAATAAAGTAACTGATTGGCAAAGAAATCAAAACGTCAAAAAACTCTTCAAAAGAAAATAGCGAAGGAACCAGAACTCCATCCATCATATTAAAAGCAAACCGCAGACAAAGTTAGAAACAAACAGAAGCTAATACAAAACAACTTGGTATTCCCCGTGTAGTCTCGAGCAATCGTGGAGTTGAGACAGCTCGACTCAAAGGTCCATTAATTAAAAAAGTTGCCCATAACATTCGTGCGTGAACACGAACGGGCAAACGGATTAACTACAAAACCTTATAATCAACATTATCATGAACTTCATAGGGTTCAAATTCAGTCGTGTTACCAGATAGATAAGTAATACTGACTGGCTAAAAGTGTGTGACGTCAATTATACAAGTTACAATCCACGCTTCGATCATTAAAACGTTCGATCAGTTTGTTTTGTGAATATATTTTCTGAGGTTTGGATTTCCCGGTTAATTTGAGAACTGGGCAGAGTATACTTTTGCCATTTGGTCGATTAATTTGTTTACAATTTGAATTATTAGGTTAGGCTTTTCTTTTTTATTCACTCTCATTTATTAATGAACCGACTGTATGTAACCGCGTGAATATCGGAAAGCCTCCCAAGAGTGCATACTATAAGGATAAAAAGTACGTCCTAATCGGATATGGTCTACCCGTGTGCCAAGTTTCATTTTAATTCGTTTAGCTGTTTAAGACATAAAAAGGTAATCGACATAAAAACAGAGTTACTTTCGCATTTAAAATAATTAGTATGGGTTCATCAATTTTAATTTTACACATTATTAACTCAAATGAACGTCTTTTAGAAAGAGCTTAGGAATATTCATCAACAAGAGTTGTTAATTCCCAACGGAAAGGTTTAAAAAAAATATTCAAATCATTTGAATAGCAAACCCTTACACAAGCCTAATTAGTTTAGATGCATCGACTAGAGACGAGGATACTTTTAATTTAATTTAAACTGAAAATGGCTGCATATTTTCTCTAATAACATTTAAAACTTAGACTGCAGCAGCTGTTGCAAAAGCCGTTAATTTGAGCACAGCCGATAGAATAATTTCGAAAACGTTAATTCAATTCGATTCCAAGAGCCAAGCGATCGCAAGATTTTGAAAGTCGAATGAAAATCTTTGCTTCAGTTTTTACATCACTGTTGTATTTATTGACAGTTGATATTTATTTTTCTTTGATGTACAATACTGGCAACATTATTATTTTTAGAAGAAAATGTTACAAGTTTATTATTTTTATTTCTTTAGTGCATCTTTATGTTCGAGTTTGCGTGGAGACAGGTCTTACTTTCTTCGTGGGTTCTTGTTCAAGTTTTTATTAAGAAAATTGTTGCGAAGTGTAATAAACGTTCCTAGGAGTAAGATATCAACAATAAGTTGTTTGTCTATTTCTAGAATAGAAATGAAATAAAATGTAAGAATTACAGAAACAGTTTGTTTGTAATTTTGTATTCATGAAAATAATATTGAATCATTTTCAAAGGCCTAAAAGAAAATGTGTGCTGGGAGACAAATAAATGAAAATATTCAAGTTTCTACTAGGTATGACTTTCCAAAATGTCACTCACAATAAGTTTTTTTTATAATCAAGCTGTTATGTTTTATATAAGTTTGATATTTCTTTGTTGTTTTTTAACATGCTTTTTTTCCTCCTAAGATGTGTCATTTTTATACTGTTTGGACCGTGCTGAATAAATAATTTTTCATTCATTTTGCTTAATTTACCTTGAATTTATATATTTTTCTATCTAAGATTAGCATTATGTACCTTTTTATTTATTTATTTTTGCGTCGAAAGATTATGATGCTTATTGCGCTACCACGGGGAGATAGCGCAGTTATGTGGGACTCCAACGCATTAAAACCCCACGGTGTCCTCCTGTGCCGCTTACGGCGGGAACACAGGCACGCGTTAGCACTCATCCATAAACCTATCGCAACTGTCCGTTACCGGACCCTATCTCTGGGGAGTATCCCCCATCACTGATGCACCAGAACACATATCACGCCGTGCCCACCCCAGGGACCAAACCAGCCCTTGCAGCCCGGTAGTATTATTTACCTGAAAGCCTTTTTTGAAAACCCAAAATAAATAATAATAACAGGCTCCCCAAGATCTATTTTTAGATCTACAAAACTAAAATCAATCTGCCTGCGTTTTCTGAACTATGTTGGGCTTCCAGTCTAACCAATGCAATTGAGTACCACAATTTTACATAAAGCGACTGCCTATCTGACAATTGATCTGGTGTCAGTTTTTGGTGACTTCCAACTATCCGTAATGACTGAGAATGATCTACAAATAACAAAAATAAAAAGATCCATACAGTAAGATCTGCAACACTAAAAGCATCACCATACTACTATTACTAAGAGCAGATGCACAGCGAGTGACACTTTCCACAGTATGCACGTACAACTTTACACGAGGTGGCTTAAAACTTCATTACTTCACTGCAGTGTCAGAAAAAAGCGAGCACAGCGAAATGCTTTTATTTCTAACATAACAAGGTTAGGGTCGCACCGTCGGAGTACATCGCGTTCAAAGTGCTGACGACAGTGTTACACTGTAAGGGTCTGTACAGACGTGCGACTAATCTAGTCCACAGACACAAAAATGTGGCGGGCACGGAACACAATGGAACTACCACGTTATCAAACAAATTGCTTGCGAAAGTGATATTTTTATTCACACAAACAATTCGCCTTCGTGTTTAATACTATCGAGTGTTGTCAATACCAATGGTTTTATGGTCACAAATAGGACCACTCAAAATGTTCGCAAATGATATGTCCCGTAGACAGCTGTGACAACAATGTAACAGCATGTTTTCTGAGAAATTGTACAATGATTGCGCCACAGATAAAACAATTTCAGTGAAAAGATGTTATCCCATAGCCACGTCATGCATTTCCGCCATAACGGGATGGATATCCAATTATGGCAGAAATATTTAGACAAACGTAGTGTTTAATTAACCCAACGCAACTACAAGCATTTGCATCAACATCATACACCTGTAGTGTGAACGGTAGAACTGTAACGTTGCTGCCTGAACAAGACATATTCAATGACAAGCTACCGAGGTTTAGAAGAAAAGTCACACAGTCCCTTCAAGGTTGTTCATAGTGTTTTGATTTTATATATTTTATTTATGATTTTCACAGTAATTTTATAAGGACTTTGATTTTCTTTTTTATTTATTTCTAAATGATATTATTTTCTGACATTTTCCAGCTCTCGTTTGTTCGATTAACTGTATTGTTGTAACTATACCTTTTTAACCTACTTTATCTTGTTACCGTTTGTATTGTTTTGTTATAGTGAAACTAGTACTGTAACAAAAACCTTGTTATTGTTTACAGTCTTGTTTATCCCAACAAAATGGGAACTCCAAATCCTGACGATATAACAATGACAAAGTTTTTAATTACAGTACTATAAAAAAACAATACAAATGGTAACAGACGATCTTCTTTGTTGTCGCCATATGTGACGAGCTAGAGCAATATTTTTTTCTGACTGATTTTGATATGATTTTTGACTTCACGATTTTTATTTTATTTTATTTTTGTTATGATTTTGATTTTGCATTTTATTGACTTTGTATTTGACTTTATGATTTTTATTTTTGACTGTTTTTATTTTATTGACTTAGCTTTTTGACTTTATGACTTTTGTCTTTTAATGATTATGATTTTGTATTTTATTCCTTGTAATTCATAAAAGATAGCTTGATCTCTGCGACATATATCAAACTGACGTATACGTTATTGTTACGTTATTGTTAGCCTGTCAAGAGCTATTGTTACTGGACACTGACAGCTGTTGCAGAGGTCAAGCTATCTTATGAAGGATAATGACTTTGACTCGTGACTTTTGTATTATGATTTTGATATTTGATTTTTTTTAATGATTTAATTATTGTAATTTAATTTTAATGTGTTCTTTATTTTTTACAATTTTTATTATTTTACTGATTTTAAATTATATTTAAGAAATTAACTTATATTTTTTATTAGGTACTTACGAATTTAATTGAATAATTTATCAAATAATTATCTTATAGAATTTATCTTAATTTAAGACTAGGGATTTGTTATAACTGAGCGCCAACGTTATCACAAGTGCTATGTACGCCGTACTTGTCATTTGCATTGGTCCTAAAATTGTCTACATTGTTCTGCCGATGTGTAATGCATGTGATGTGGCTGTGCTATTTAAAATAAAATAAAAAACGGTAGGCAAGTTTTCGCGGCTATGGTGTAATTGTGGTTGTAGAGTTCGTACATAATAATAGCCACACGTACCGTTCTTTAGGATTATGCAACGTTAGCCGAGATTTCTTAGTACCTACATGTAGCTGCATTGACACTTTAGAATAGGACAGTATTAATGGTATTCCTGCAACTACAGGCAACTTTTCCCTACGCGGCTGTAGCTCGTCTGCACCAACACTTACACAGCCCGGACAGGATTCCCCAGAGCATCCCATAACGATTACGTCGGTCATACACGTGGAAATAAAATTGACAAACATGCAATTAGTTTATAGTGACATCACTATCAGCAATTATTACGTTTTAAAGAACTGGGACATTGACGCACGAACGCTTTTTTTATTTTTGATTGACAAAAGTGTCATGATAAGTTGATGGGGGAATTAAAAGGTTAGTGTATGTTGGTTGGCTTACTTTTTTGGTAATCACGTTGTGGTCAGTAGGTCAAGTCTTTTAATGGAAATCAATATCTTAACATATTAGGAAAAAGTCGCTTTTTTCTGTATGGGTGTGAGCGCGTTATTTGTTTAAATTATGCAACACATTATAGTGCGGTTTTCAACATATTTAAATATTATATTCTAGTAAGTTTATTTGTATAAAACATTAATAGTTACTGGTTGCGCCGATTAAGACGCAACGCAGATACTCGAATGGCTGGTTTCGAGAGATAGGAAGAGATAAGCTATTTGGATCAAGTGAAGGTGATTCGCTTACCATAGGGTTAGGTAAGGCACAAATACCTGGAGTTCGGACGTCCGAGAGTAGCTCCGCCTGCTGCCGCTGCGCTGCCGATGAGTGGTGTGAAGGACAAGAGGGTAGGACACGATGCCAGCCAAACATCTCGCGTTTCTCTCCCTACCCGCAAGAACGTTACAAACACAACCGACGTTAGGCGCAAACAATACACATATATATTTACCAATAATAATACAATTTATTTATATAAACTCACGCCTTTTTGCCCATGGGGGTAGGCAGAGACTACAAAACGCCACCTGCTACAAACCTATGTTCCTTTTGCTTCATCTATTAGTTCATACGTACATACAACTGTACGAAGCAGAGGCGGATCGCTAGTTATTAATGTAAAATAGGTACTAGCCTCACTTCAATTCAATGCTTCCATCGTGTCGTTTCATTTCTCATTTTCTTTTCAATTACGAGACATTATGAATTTAATATCTACCCACTGTTCAACGAGGCATTCAGGAATATAAATAATATCCCACCTACTTCAGTCCAGGCACCGCAGCTGCGTTTAATTTCAAACTAGCCGTGGAGTGATACCATAGAGCATGGAGATAGGTCAGAGTTGCTAGATGCGACACTAGGCCTTTAGACTTTTAGTGTAAGTGACATTCTATCAGTGTTACCAGTGGCAGATAGTCAAATATTACATGAGACATCTCAAAAAGTAAAAAAAAAAATGAAAAAAGTTAAATTACCTTATTTTATGCGGACAACAGCACAAATACATCGCTCGCCGGAGATAAGCGGGATAGAAGATTTATAAATACACGTGAGTGAGTAAGTGAATAAGAAATACGTTGTGTCACAAAGTCAAGTGTGACAACACGACGAACGAAAAGTTTCTAGGATGCGTTCCGTTTCACGATTATTTATTTTATGCTGGATAATATTTCAGTATTTTTATTAAGTCCTAAAAGTATCGTAAAAGTTACATTTTGAGTCGTGTTACATGGAGATTACATGAAAAGGTCAACAGTAACGTAAAATGTAACAAAAGTTACGTTCTCGCAACGTTGCATTCTATCAATGAAAGCGAGGTGCTAGCGACTGAAAAAAATACAAAAATGTATCAGAATGTCAAACACTATTGAAATGTAACATACACAATCATTTTGACAATTCGACTATCGCCATCGCTGATATCGAATGACACTTGTCTAGAGCCTCAGGTCTATCTTAATGTCAATCCCCTATATTTGACTTTTCGACAATCGTAAAACGCTGCACGTGTGTGACAATCTATGTCACTTTTTCGAGCCCTCTGACAAAAGTTTTCATAAAAAGCGTGTTACCGTTTACTTGCTCTAGGACTATGATATATTAGCTTAGATGGACCCCCTTTCCCGTACTTAGACCCTTATTTGATCCGTTGTGCGTGCAGGCCTCCTCTTTGTGAAAGACCGCAATCCAGCACACGGGCTTAGTGCAAGTTGGTGGATGTCACATGTCTTCGATTTTTTGGTTTTAAGTTTCCTCACGATGTTTTCCTTCACCGTTTTGAGAGCAGTGGTGATGAAAATAAGTTACACAAAGTAAAGCGCTTGCCTGGTTTCAAACCCACAACCTACAACTTTTAAGTCGCAGCCGTTACCACAAGGGCACCTTTGCTCTTGCTCTAGGACTGTAGAAACCGACGGTTTTGAACGGCGAAGATGTCAGAAGTTATACATTGAACATACTTTCGGTGGCACGAACTTTACCTTGTCAGTACACAGCAGTCTCTAGACGTAGACGGGGCAGCAATTCCTTGCTCTATGAGCGTTCCTAGTGTTTCGTCAGGTCGTAGAGGCCCAGTGGCTAAGATCTCGCCTCTCGAGCTCGAGTTCGTGGGTTCAAATTCGGGCAACTACCAATGTGACGTTTTCTAATTCATATGTACTTTCTAGTTTATCTTGGACATCACAGGCAACGGTGAAGGTGAACATCGTGAGGAAACCTGGGTTTACATAGTTAATGTAAGTCTGAAATAGCCAAGTCAGAGGCCTGTGGGGTTTCCAGAGGCGGCTTAATTAATTCTGACACCAGAGGTAAAGGCTATATCCTCTAACGAAAAGAAGAAGTATATGTATAAAAGAAGTATATGGTTGACATAATATGGTAAATCGCCGATATAGGCATTCAGTATATTTTCTATTCTTTAGTCCATAATAAGTTAAATTCAAGGCTAAGGAATCTGGGTAAAATCCAAGTTCTACTCAGAACAAAATAATTTTAAAATATTTTTGGTACCTATCTACCAATCAAAATAAAATTTAATATGCTACACATTTACCTATATATTACATGGAACAAAGTTTTAAGTCCCCATCCCTGTTACAGTTTTATAAAAATTTTAACATAGTATCGCAAAATCTAGAGCAGATTTTACCTAGATTCCGTTGGCCTATATTCCACATTTTTCCCCACTAAGTTTGTACTCCCATCCATATTGAACGAAACTCATTTAATTTCAAGGCAGATTACTTCTCAGTACCGACAAGTAATTTGGTTTATATTTGGTTCCCTTCCCTATATATTGAGACGTCCAATCATTGATGAATATTGTATGAGCTGTTTCGAATGTATGTAGAAAATAAAAAGGTCGAACATTTTTCCCTTTAGGAATAATTGTTTATTTATTTAACTACTTGCTTATTCCTGCGGCTTGACTCGCGTTATCTTATCTTATCTTGTGGAGGGGCCGAGAAATAACTCGGACACTTCGACCCATTGGGATCTATCGTAGTCCCCTAGATACCTTACTCCTCCCCAATCTCATTGAAAACTTTTTCATGAGTTTTACAACGAGACTAGGTAATATGAGCCTTTAGTCTTCCGGTTTTGGATATCCAACCCCTAGGAGACTCATTCGCTTGCCAGCCAGTGCATCGCATGTACACAGAAGGTGCTCCATGCGCTCCGTATGTTCCCCACACAACCTGCACATGGGTGTCGCTGCCAGACCCATCTTCATGAGCATGTCGTTGGTTCCAAAGTGCCCAGTAAAGGCCCCAAGCAGGTAGCGGATTTGCCCCCTGCTCATATTCCAAATGCATTGCCGGGCTTTGAAAGTAGAGCCTAGAAATTTCTTTGAGTGTTGTAGACCGGTATTAGACAGCCAATGTGTTCGTTGTCTGTGATCTGCAAACTCCCTAAATGCGGCTTTTACGAGACACGTCGAATTGCCTACATATGGTTCTGGGCCCACAAAATCATTTGCTGAGCCCTCTCTTGCCAGTTCATCTGCCACTTCGTTACCATGGATTCCTTTTTGCCCAGGGACCCATATCAGTCTTACCCTGTTATGCTTCCCAAGCCTGTTTAGGGTCCGTATAGCATCCAGGACAAGTCTGGAGTCCACTTTGTAGGATGCCATGGCTTTGAGTGCAGCCTGACTGTCACTAAGAATATATATGGATTTATCTCTGGTTCCTCTATCTATATTCTCTTGAGCATAGGTTATAATGGAATATTTTTCTGCTTGGAATACAGTTGCCATCTTACCTAAGCTTTTGCTAAATTTGTAACCTTTTGCGAATATTCCCGCTCCTGTACCTGATTCCATTTTGGATCCATCAGTGTACCACACCAGACTTTCTTGTTCTGGTGGATCTAGTCCCTTCGTCCACTTCTCTTTTGTAGGCATTTGGACCTTGAAACACCTTTCAAACACAAACATAGTTTGCATTTTATCGGATATCATGACTCGCGTTAAACTCAGAAATTATCTCAAGATAAAGTACTTCCAGGTTAAAAAGTATCCCATACAAGTCATAGGATATTTTTTATCCAATTCTTTGGTCCAATGTATCCCCAAAAAACATCAAAATAAGTTCAGCGGTCTGGATGTAAAAACTAAACAAATCGATAGACAGAATTACTTTCGCATTTTAAATATAAGTATGGATTCAGTTCAGCATTACTGTTGTTCATATTGGAAATATTGAGTAAATTTTCAAAATGATGCAAACAAGACAAAACTCGTCTAGAACTCAAAAAATTATTAGTAAAGCATACTTACTTGGGTGTCTAATTAGGAGTTTTAAATAAATAAGTACCAGTGTCTATACCTATAAACATATCAAATAGGAATGTTAAATTGATATGTAAGTTAATGGTTTAAAAAAAAATGTTTATTGAGGCAATATTCTGTATGCACGGTTATGAAGCGGAGATATTTACAAGACACTATTTATTTCTTTCAAAGCATTTCTAAACAAAATTATGAAGTTTGCCTCAACATTCAAAATACTGCGATAAGGACTTTAGTAATGGCGCGACGCAATTTGAATTGCGTCGATAGACATCGGTTGGTTAAGACGTACACGTACCTATTTTCTAAGAGAATTTGAAACGCAAACGGTCGAATTGCATCTACATAATTATGTGAAAGTATTTGAAATTTAAATCGTATATCAGTGTGATATAAAATCCCGTCGAGCCATCAGAAAAGTCGCTTACGGAATCTTATTCGTGTTTTTCAGCACATAAGACACCTATACAAGCATAGCTTAATAAATCTTTTACAAAAATTAGCTCTATAACGCAATTACTGCTAATTAGCTTACAGATAGATTAACTGCCACCCTAACAAATAGGATCGTGTGAATATTTAAGGAAGGTGGGCACAAACGAAAATATGGCTGCCGTCTGAGGAAAGAACGTGGAATTTCCTTATGTGTTACGCGTAACGTACAATTAATATAATTAATTATATCTGTACTAGAAGGACATATAGGTAATAACTTTGGGCGCACGGTTGGCGCAGTGGTTGAGCGATTGACTGCTGCGCTGCGTGTCGCGGGTTCGATTCCCGCACGGAACAAATATTTGTACGACCTACAGATAGTTGTTCCGGCTCTGGGTGTTTGTGTATGTGAGTTTATATGTTTGTAAACGCACCCACGATACAGGAAGAAATTCCTAGTGTGGGGCAACGTTTTTTTAAAAAAAAAAAAAAAAAAAAAAAAAAAAAAAAAAAAAAAAAAAAAAAATTGTGTTGCTAACTCATCATTTTGAAATTATTACCTTTGGTAACACTCTTACATATTAGTTTTTCCCGGGGTGTTCGCTTAAGAGAGTTACCGCGGCCCTGACTCAAGCAACTGAAAGAACTCGAGTGGGTTTTAGTAGGTAAAAGTCTAACTCGCCTTCTCGCGTCACCCAGAAGGGACAAAGTCATTCGATAATATACCAAGGCAAAAAAAATTGTCCGTTCGCGTGGTGTATTCAACAGCAGACAAGCATTTGCCAAGATTTGAAGTAGTTTATGTCACTTGGTGATAGCGTAAAATCCGATCCGATTTGTACCGTACGTAACTTGAAAACATGATATTTTGTTTATTAAGATTTTTCGATAACTTTGGTTTCAAATGAAAGGTATAGGCGTAGAACTATTTTATCCTTTCAAATCATGTAAATGGGTCCAAGCGTTTATGTGATATTAACTCATTATTGAAAACCAAGTGAAAAGGCCACGGACTCCCCTTACCACGATACGTTTGTTTGGATCGTGTTAGCGACTCTGCCTTTACATTTTTGTCGAATTATTTTGAAATATTGGAATACATCGGTAGACAGGTGTTAACGACTTTAATTTTTTTTGTTATCTGGCAGTGACTTTGGTTTTAAACTACTGAAAGAATATTTCAAATTGGATCGTTGGACTTCCAGAGATCCCCTCTTACAAACCATTGATCGCAACACTTCTTCTTCATAGCGTGTCGATGACAAACTTTTTAGCTAAATCCCTTGCCTGGCCCAGTATTTGGCCACGGCAACGCCGCCGTCCGCTGACGCAATCATAAGGACTTCACGAGAACTGGCAACACAGAAACAGGGTTTGCTCTTGACTTTAGTCTAGGTCAGAGGTCACAGCGACAAAGTCGACGATGGCGTGAGTTTACCCAGAAGAAGCCAGCTGTAGATTGTCGTCAGTACTTCCACCTATAAAATAAAAATAAAGAAGCCTTTTATTTCATGCATTAAAAAGTTAACATCTCACAATTAGTGCTATACTATAGTTTAATAAAACTAAACTATAGTTTAATATAAAGTGAAATACATATAAATCCAGTAACATTCTTCAATAGAACAATAATCACATTAAAACTTATATATTACTCGTAAATACATATATAATTCAACCCAATTCACTTCCACCTATATAAGTTTTTAAACTGTCATGGTCACTAACATTAACATTCTTTCAAGCGAAAGTTCTTAGGTCATCGGATAACATGAAACTTAAAATGCCAATGCATTCCACTATCTTCCTAGACAAATCTTTCTCTGTCCTGGCCGCTCGTCTATGGAATGCATTGCCTGTGACAATTAAACGCGCGCAATCACTACCGACCTTTAAAAGACTGGTAAAGGAACACTACCTGTCACTGTGATCTTATTCTTGTTGGAGCTGTATTGTTTTCTTGCCTGTATATTTATGTGTATGTATGTATTTATGTATATATTTTAGTATTTTATATTTTGTGCTACCTATGTTTTTAAATTATTATTTAATTTTAAAATTGCACCAAGTGCAACCCCATATCATGTCCAGGCTATCTCTTTCCATTCTGGGTTGCCTGGAAGAGATCGCAGAACGCGATAAGGCCGCCTGTTGTATGTTTGTGTCTACTTTAAGGTTTCTGTATGTATTGTTTTTTTTTTATCTTGGTGTACAATAAAGTATATATAAATAAGTATATATTAGAAGCGGGATATTTACCCGTGTTTACCCGCGTTTTGGTGGAGCTTGCAACAGCACCGAAATATCGGAAACTCGCAGCTTTTACGAAACACAGTAAAAAAAATGCTAAATATCCCGCTTCTTATGTTAATGTTACTTCCACCTATGTTGTCTTTTCATTATTTCGAAGGACCCTAAGACAGGTTTAAGAGCCTTTCGATAAATGTTAGAACAAAGTCGGTGTCGAAAGGGAACGGCTTTAAATAAGGTACGTCTTTGTACCAATTCAGTCAATTTCAGAGGAAAATTGCCTTAATTTTAATGCAGAGCAGACGGTGCTATCAGTAAGACGTTATTAGTATGCAGGTGGGTGCCGGTCTTTATCTGACAAAATCCATAACTCATCTCAAGATACGCAAGGGAAGGTCCAACCTAATAAAGCCCAGAGGAGCCCCCAGTCAACTGTTATTAGCCGAACCCTTCTCATTTAACATAAAATTGGTAAAATTATGCGAAAAAAGAACGAAAAATGCTAACGCGGGCTTGTCAATAATAATAATGAACAACACTTAAATTGTTAGGAGGTTCCTCTCTCTCGAGCCCTAACCGCCGGTAGCTTGGTCCGTGTTCCCTATACCGGTGGGCTGTTTTTATTTTTACTTGTTTTTACCCGACTGCAATAAAAGTGTTGTTTTTAATAAATATTTAACAATTGTAATATAATAAATATCCATTAGGAGTAGCACTCCTAATTCCTACTTAAATTATCACTGTGAAAGTTTGTGAGGATGTTTGTTACTCTTCCACGCAAAAAATACTAAACGGATTTTGACGAAAATTTACAGCAATAAAGCTTATATATCAGAATATTTCCGCCATGATTTGGCACCAAATGTTATGTTGTAATTGCGCAAGTTCGATCATGCATTAAGGACACTTCTCATTTCTGGGACGGATCTGCCAAATAACAGCTTGATGCACTAGAGTCGATCAAAAAGCGGGCCGCCTTAGGCAGTATCTTTTTTTTAGACATATCAACTCTGCTATTTTCATCGGTGATGAGGCACTGGTCAAGTCAAAGCTCCAGAGTCTTGAACATCGTCGCCGAGTACTCAGCTTGACGGTTACATTTAGGGGAGTATGTGATGGAATTACTTAGTTTGATCTAATTTCACCTAGCCCATTTCATCATCGGACTACCAGACGTACGGCGATGCGCCATCAGTACATGGTAGACATCCCATCCATACGCTCAAACCGTTTTGGGAACACTTTTATTATGCGTACAATGAAAGAGTGGAATTCCCCGGAGGCTGTTTCGCAACAGCTACTCGTACAATCTAGGGGTCTTTAAGTCAAAAGTGAATAGGTTTTTTCTAGGCAAGCGTGCTTCACCGTCGACCACATCATTGCTTAAGATCAGGTGAGATAGTGGTCAAGCGCGAGCCTATAGAAAAAAAAATTGTTGCCCTACAATATGGCGCCCTAAATCCGCCATTTTTTTATATTCCAGTTTGAATGTAGCCAGTGACACTCGCAGGGTTAAGACGAATCGATTGACGTAGAATCATCAAAATCGGCTAACGCGTTTGGTCTCTAGAACGCCACATAGGAACAAACATACATACATACATATACTGATAAACACATTTCCATCCTTTGGCAGTTGGGTAAAAATTACACAGCCCATAATTTATAAAGATAATGACTAGACCTACTACTATAGACCTACTAGTTTAATGCGGGTGGAGCCAAGGGTGGCAGGTAGTAGAAAATATATTATCGAATTAAATAAAATATTTTATCAATTTTCTGATAACGCCCACTCCTAAAATCATCACTTTACTTCAAAAATATGGGTCGAAGCTAATTTCCCTGAAGGCGACGGGTGATTGTCGTACGTAAGTCTAAAGGGAGTTTGAAGAGGCCAATTTATTAGCAAAATATTTCCACTTTAATGGAGTCACGGACTGGTCGCGACATCGAGACGTTTTTAATCTGTTTGCCTTGGTTGGATGAAATGCCTGGAAAAATTGGTCCTTTGGCACGGAATACGTATTTTTTATTTAAATGAGGTCAGATTTGAAATTAGTAATTATTTTGTGATATTGCTGAGTACGACGTCCTTGTTTTTAGTGTGGAGAAATGCTTATGCATACTACGCTATCACGGGGACATAGCGCAGTTATGTGGGAATCCAACCGCTTAAAACTCCACGGTGTTCTCCCGTGCCGCTTATGGCGGGAGCACGGGCACGCGCTAGCACTCACCGCGAACCCGCCACGGCTCTCCGCCACCGGACCCTCCTCTGGGGAGTAACGTCCATCACTGGCGCACCAGAACACATGACGCGCCGTGACCACCCCAGGGACCAAACCAGCACATGGGTGCCAGACGACCCCGACCCCTGTGACGGGTCAGGTCAGTGGCCCTGCCACCTACCTCTTTTCGGCTGCAGGGGATAGGGACCTCCCCTGCGGCCCCACCGCGTCCGCCATCAGACGATGGCGATACCGTCCAGGGCGCGGAAGGTAGGGAGAGCGGCGCACCGTAATACCGGCACTCCTCTCCCGCCGCGGCCTCCAACCCTCAACCGCGATATCGTATGGGTTTGGGAGGCCCCATACGACATGGCGACCCGCCTCAGTTGCGATGTCACCCAAGCGGCACCGCAACTTACTTTTTGGCCGCTACGTCGTCGGCTTAGTCGGCAAAAGCCCTGACGAGCGGCCCCTCCTCGGGTTCCTCTTCGCTTCACCGTGGGTGACCAAGCCTCGGCTTCTAAGCCCCCCGCCTCGACAATGTGGGCACCCACCGGGGTGGGGAGTACGAGGTCCTAGGTTTCGTTTCTCCGGGTGGTCTATGTGTGATTGGGTTTTTCCATCTAGAATTACTCAGCAGTCCAGGTTTGTGCCCGGTTGATGGTAATCTATATTACATAGAACTTGAACATAACTAGCAATCATACCTTTTTTTTTTTTTTTTTTTTTTTTCGGGGTGGAAAATCCTCATTGGATGTCCTCCGCCCTGGGGAGGGGCGGAGGGGTCTGTCAGACTTATACTGACTAAAAACCACCCCGGTGTTCCATCTCACACTTACGCCGGGGGTCGCGGGAACAACGATACTTCCGCAACCCCCGGCTAGTGCCGGCCCGCCTCCGGGCCTCAATCTCGGGTTGGGGGGAGTGAGGTGTTTAACTCCCCCCGCAACGTCTAAGAGGGGCGCGCGTGGAACACTACGCGCCACCACCTCGGGTCTGATGAGTGGGGGACGACGGACGTCCCCGAGTCCGCCGCCCCTGGACCCTTTTAGGGGGGCCGGAAGAGGGCGTTGTCCGCCCTCCGCCGACGCCCGGCGCGTCTGCTGCGGTTCGGGTGAGTAGATGAAATCTCCCTCTCCCTCTCCGCAGCTTCCTTCTGCGAGACGACTGTTTCGCAGAAGGATACCACCGCGTCCCAGGACTCCTCGCTGCCGACCATAGACTCGACTACGGCCGGCAACGACAGGTCACTGCCTACTTCAGAGATGAGGGCACGGCGTGGCTCCTCCCAAGCGGCACACTCTGCCAGCGTATGCCGCGCCGTGTCCTCCCGGCAGTCGACGCAGTGGTGACACCGGGCGTCCGGCTCCCTGTTTATGCGACACAGGTACTTCCCGAAGCAACCATGCCCCGAGAGCACCTGCGTCATCCGAAACGACAGGGAGCCGTGCCTCCTCCCAAGCCAGCGCTCGAGCACTGGCCGGATCGCCTCGATGGTAATGAGGCCGGCGGTAGGGCGTGTAAGTCTGTTCCGCCATTCCGCCACCAGGACCTCGCGAAGCTGAGACTGACGCAACAGCATATGTCGCTGCATCAGCCCCTCACCCAGCGCCCGCGCTTCCTCGCGCCACCGACACAGTGACGCGAGAACCTTCGCCTCCAGGTCCCAGGGTGGAGATCCAGCCATCGATCGCACGATCCCCACGTAGAGCCGCCTACAGGCAGCGCTCGGGCCCCCCAGATTGGGAAGCAGCGTTGACAGCGCCCCAGCCGCGCCCAACAACTTGGGCGCCAGCCGCCGGAAGTGGGGGCCGAATTCCCACCGGCTGTCGAGCACCAATCCCAGGTACTTCATGGTTGACTCGACAGCGATTCGAGCCCCTCCGACGACGATGTGGGCATCAGGCGGCGGCGCCCGCCGGGGGCCATGAAAGACCATGGCCTCCGACTTGTTGAGGGCCACCTCCAGGCCAAGGCGCCGTATGCGGCTCACCACCTGTGAGACCGCAGCCGTCGCCAGCAACGCTGCCTCCCTGTACGAACTCCCCCGGGCGGTGACCAGCGTATCGTCCGCGTAACACGTCAGGTCTACGCCCGGTTGGAGTTCGCCTCTCAGCACCCAGTCGTAACCGATGTTCCACAGGGGCGGGCCCAGGACCGAGCCCTGTGGAACACCGCACGATATGCGGTGCTGGTTTCCGACGCCATCACGTCCCACGTAGGTGACACACCTCTCCGCCAAATAAGCCCCGACGATGCGGCGGAGGTAGGGAGGCACTCGATGATACCGCAATGCCTCCCGAACACAACTCCAGGGCAGGGTGTTGAAGGCGTTGGAAATGTCCAAGGACACCGCCAACATCACCCCACCCCGGGATACCGCTTCCTCCGCCAGGACTCTCACCCGCGATATCGCGTGGATGGTGGAGCGCCCATGCCGAAAGCCGAATTGGCTTTCGTCCAGGTCCGGCCCCTCTCTATACAAGTGGCTGACAAGGCGGGCAGCGATTATACGCTCGAAAAGCTTACCCACCTCGTCTAGCAGCACTATGGGCCGGTACGCGGACGGCGAGTCCGCAGGGCGCCCCGCCTTCCTGAGCAGGACCAGACGCCCAGATTTCCACAGAGTGGGAAACTGGATCATACCTAGCATAGGTACAGCTCAGGGGGTTGACCATAATTAAATTTATTTTGAGGCCTAAGAGACAGATGTATACAAGTCATATAAATCACACACTCAAAATAACCTTACTCTAAGAGCTTATGGTCATTAATGTTATGTCATTTAGTAGAAACTTAACAGTATTAAGAACTTAAGCTTCTATGTATGGATTTTTACATAAAAATAATATAACAATGTTTGTTTACCAACACCTGAACCAAATTCTAGCTAAAGGCCTAAAGATAACTCGGTGGAACAGCCCGCACGTTCCGAAAGTTTTGATACTTGAAACATGACTATTACTGGGAATTCATGGAACGATATCATATCTCGAAATATTCCCAAGGAAGAGTTTTGGCCGAAGGGTGTTGTGTACCGCCGGTTTCGTGGCCAGCTACGTGACACCAGTCAGCGAAACACGACGCCGATACTTCGTGTGCATTAGTTTTAGATAATTATGTTATATATATTTGTAGTATTTTTAAGTTTTTTATGTAAATATAGTATTGTATATGTGTGTATGTTATGCCTGAAATAAATGGATAAATAAATAAATAAAATACACAAGGAAGGCTTTCAATTCATTGGAAATTTTGGGGGTGAAAGTACTTATGAATGTAAACAGCTCTTACAACGAGATCAATTTTGAAATACCGAAATAAAATTGGCGGTGCTCTATATTTGGTCGAGTTATGCGAATATCAATTTATGAACAGTTGTTTTTGCTGATTTTGTTGCCGCGGTAACAGAGCTGGTATCAATTGTAAAACTTGTTCATATTCGTAAATGCTTTCACCTCCACAAAGATATACTTTCATCAGCCATAGTCTCTTGCTCTATTGCCAGCTTGCACAGTTTCATGTCCTCAGCTAGCCGCTGTGTTTCATTGCATAATGCTGCACTCTCGTCCAGTATGATTGACACATTATATTCAGTAGATTACAAAAATGTCTTAGTCATTTTTTAATTGTCCCATTTCTTTGGATACAAGAGGAATTTTCACAGAATGTTTCCAGTTTGTTTCATTGATATCAAAGATAGTTTTCAGTGCATTATCTACTTTATATTCCTCCATCTTACTGTTTCCTTTTGGAACAGTTTTTTTTTAATTGAAGGTTCTGGATGTTTTTCACGGTTGGGAGATTTATGCGAATGTCGGTGTTTGCTTGAGTGATACTTATTAGAGCTTACAGCATTCCGTAATGTGTTGACTAAAAACGCTAATTTGTTTTGTTTTGAGGAGCTAAGTCTCTAAATAGTATAAAACGAAGTTGCCGTCTGCTTCTGTGTCTGCTTACTTCTTCTAAACAACGCAAAGGATTTTAATAAGGTTTTTAACTAATAAAGAGAGCGATTAAAGGGGAAAGTTTGTCTATATTATTTTTGCCGTGCAACGCAGGGGTGTCTTTTTCTCTATATTCTGTTTAGGGTGGTTACGCACTACACGTCCGTGTCCGTGATCATTTTTCTTCCATCCAGATTCAAAATCTTCTGAATTATGACAGATTATGACGGATAGAATTCGGTTGTAGTGCGTAAGCTTCCCTACAAGAAGTACTACAGCTGCTTCGTAATCGAAATTTTACGGACACGGATCAGATGTAGTACGCAACCACCCTTAGTGAATTATAAATCTACTGTATAGTTCGCCAGCGAAGCCAAATCACTATAGTCGAACTCCAAACTTTTAACCTCTTAGTGCTACTCGCACTGTAGTGAATATATTTTTACCATCAATTCAATAAAAAGTCGGTCCTTCTTCACGTTAAGAATTCTGCACCGAGCCTGGTATTCAATTAATGTATTTCAGGCTTCGACGGACGAAGGGTGAGAGAAGGGTTCCTTGGGAAGGAGGAAATTAAATCGTGACGATATTTACTCGCCTTAGAGGATATTTCTTTGGGAGGTGGGTAGAGAATTAACTAATCTTTTTGTTTGTATTAGCACTTCATTGTCGTTAATTAATAATTGAGTTTTTGTCTGAGTTGAGTGTCAGGGAGGGGATTAGTTTGTGTGAAGGTTTAAAAATAGAAATCTATTAATGTTACTATTGTTTCGTTTGCGTATTGTCTAGGGTCAGTATTTAATTAAAAATAAGACTTCGTTCGTAGTTGATGATATCAACTTATCCATAAGTACAGTACAAATATTTTCTGATTGTCCCTCGGCAAAATTCGTGTTTCGTCAGTCATCGGATTTCTATCAGTTGCCTTTTGCACTTGGTGCAGACCGCTCGCACTCCATCAATTGGAAATACATAGAGTTGTTAATCTTTTAACATAATGTAAATTATTTTAAAAATGGAAGGAAAGCTGCTATTATTATAGCTCTATCTCTCTATATACGGAAATCAAAACAAAACAACAAAAAAGTACTTAGTTCTGTATTCAAATTATTATACACGATGAATATAATAATTCATAGACATGGAAATTAGCATTCGTTTGTATTCGGAAATACGATGATTGCCGAGGGACATTAAGAAAATAGTTGAACTGTACTTGCATTATAACTGCGAAAGGCTACGATCAATAGTAAACTAGATCCCCGGTCAGCGCTTCAAAAACGGGCCGAAAAATACGCCCACAAATACGGCTGTGGTCTTATTTCAAATTAGTATGGTTAAAAATTTTTAATTGTTAATGTTAAAAATGCCGCAATTTGCGTCCAAAAATTGTGCAAATAACCACCGTAACACCTTGATTTTAGAAGGAATAAGTTTTTTTCGGCAAGTTTATATAATTAAGTTTGTTTTATAAGTAAAACCCGAATTAAATAGTAAAATGAATGATTACCAAATATTCTGATTGTTTGACCAACTATTGTAACAAACATCAACTGTTCTGGAACATTGTAAATTAGACTTTAAAGCATGCGTGTAAGACTAAATTTGTTATGGTGTATGTTGAGCAGCGAAGCAAGCTCATAATTTTTTTATTGTTTTTTGGACGTAGTTTTGTCGATTGGATACTTTTTGTCACGGTAGTATGTTCCTATGGGATAATAAAAGTCTTTTTCACTCGGTCGAACCAGGGGACAGAAATTAGTAGTCATCTACCTAATTGTAAACAAGAACAATAATCACGACACACCTTGGTAGACCTAGTACAGAATTGACTTTCCTGGGACTGTTTTTAAATTTGCTGTCAATGTACGACCTCAATAAAGAACAAAAGTACAAACTCAACCTTCACTCACTCAATTATTTTTTTCTATAGTGACGGCTTCGAATACTTATTCGAATGATTTCGAATAATTTTGATCCTTCATATGAAGAGGCGGTTGTCATAAAGACATGCAGTTCGTTGACTCAAATGCGATCTGCCTAGCCTTTTCCCAACTTTATAGGGGTCGGCTTCCAGTCTAACCGGAGTCAGCTGAGTACTAGTGATTAACATGGAGCGACTGCCTATCTGACCTTCACAACCCTGTAACTGGGTAACACGGTACCCCTTGACAAGACTGGTGTCAGATCTCAAGCTTCTGACTACCTGTAACAACTGTTAAAGATCTTCAAATGACAGCCGGGACCAACGGCTTAACGTGCTTTCCGAGGCACGGAGGAAACTCGGTATGTTGAAGTGGTCACCCATCCACGGTCCGACCTCGTCAAGCGTTGCTTAACCTTGATGATCGACGAGTGCGGCTGTTATTATTTAGCCACGAGCTCCATGACTCAAATGAAGTAATTTATGTTTGGACTGCGGTTTCACATTTCCACTCACTTGGAGCCTTTAAAAAAATACTCAATAAAAAAGAGACATCTCTCAGTATTTTTAAAAGGGTTTTCGCCAGATTCTAGATTAGTTTTATATAATGCACGAGAAAATCTCTGATCTAATCTCTAGAAATCTTATGATCTATACGGATTAGAGATTGTTTTTCTTTTTAAGAATAACTAGTAGATTTGGTGGAATGTATAAAGTAACGGGGGTAGGTCCCAAGTTGCAAATAAATTATCCAGCTCAGACTGCGTAAAATTTGGTTTGTTAGGTGGCAGTGATTTATGACTATAGTTCAGTTTTTTTTTTATTTGTGATGAGCTCTCGTTTGACCACTATCTCCTGATGGTAAGCGGTGATGTGGTCGACGGTAAAGCAATTAAAGTTTTATTTGTATAACATAGTGTAAATAATTTGTAAAGTTATTTCTAACACGGACAAAAAACCAACAATCGCACCAAAACCGCCATGCGTATTTTAATGAAATTGTCACCATCACAAAGTCAATTTAATTATCTACATTTTGATCTGAGGTTTTTTTTTAAATCAATGAATAAAAGGAAAGTACAAAAAACTACAAAATTTTGGGTCACGCGGATGTGAACACAAGTACCTACGCGTTTTGTTCTCTCATGGTCGTTGGCGACTGTCGTCGTCTTACTCCACTGTTGGAGTAGCAACTAATACTAGATGACTTTTAATCCATTGTAAATATATTTGGGTGAAATTAGAAACAGCTATGAAATATGAAATGGATAAACCATGAAATATGAAAAAAAGAAATGTTGTCTTTTACAGGCATGATGCACATCATGTGATAAATGTAGGCCACAGCTAATTATTTCGCACCTTCAGAGTTGGTTCAATTTCTTGATTACTTGTACTCTCCGAAAGATAGGCAATGAATTATAATTTTTTTTCAATGGTATAACTAGACTGAATTTTCACGTCTAGTTATACTATTTAATTAAAGACATAAAGACGGTCTTTAAGTCTAGTAAGTTAGTATTTTATTGTCTGTCTTTTCTTTAATCTTCAAGTCTCTTCCCTTCCTCCTTCGCGCCATCCTTCAAATGTTGTAGACAAAATCGAGCATAAAGCGTTGTGTTGACGCGAAGCGTACCACAGATGTTCGTTCTCATTCCATCTCAATTAGTGTTATTAGTTCACAAAATACTTCGAGGCTTCGATAATTGCCTACAAATTGCTACATCATCGAACATCCTGTTCCATCATTAGGCAATATTATTACAATTTCTTACCTTTTATGGATCGTGTATTTTTTTGGTAGGTATTTTGCTTGTAAATGTTTGGGGAAACATACAACATGTAGAAGCTATTTTGGTACAATTTTATCCCAATTTTGTTTATTAATTTCAGAAATAAAACGATAGAAAAAGTTTGGCATAGATTTTCCAGCTTCGTTCACAGGAACCGTACATTTTCTGGGATAAATAGTAGCATTATGATACCCAGCTTTTACTAATATAGCTGGACAGTGAAGCGTTCGATCGATGAAAGAACTTTATAAATCGCATCAGTACTTCTGGAGATTATCTTTTAACAACGTTATACATAAATCAATAATTTACTTTTAACTTTTTGACTTCCCAAAAAGGTGTAGATTCTCAATTCGACTGTATGTTTGTTAAACGATTACACCGCCAATTATGAACCGATTTTGATGATTCTTTTTTTATTTGAAAGTCCCATTTAATTTGATCAAGATCTGACGATATGTTTTTATGTTATACCTAATAATGCGTATTTTCATGGTAATTATTATAAAGGACCAAATCTAAAAAGAGAAAAACAAAAAACCGAAAAAAATAAACCGACTTACAAAACAAAAAAACTACAAAGCGAAAAATAACTTTCTTTTCGGAAGTCGGTGTCAAAAACGAAAAAAATAGGTACCAGTAAGTTTTAAGTGGGATTTGAGACACCGAATTCCGAAAAGATAGTTATTTTTCGCTTTGTCGAGTTTTGTTTTGGAAGTCGGTTTATTCTTTTTGTTAAAAGTTTTTTAATAATCTAGACTAGGCTCAGTCCTATAACATATGACGTTTTTAACTGGTGAAAAGTCAGTTTTGTAAGCACCTTCGTCTAACCCTACGATACATTTATTCATAAAGTTTTGTTGTGAAAAATATGGCTCCATAATCATAAACTTCAAGTGTCTGTTGTAATACCTATTCCACCTTAAATAGCTTTGTAGTTCAATATAAGTCTGATATTAAACTTAGAATATTAGTTATGAAGTGAACAATGCTATTGACAAGTCTGAAGTACCTAACAGTTTTGATAAGGTCGTGTATGTATCTATTATAAATTTTAATTCATTCGGGAACGACAATTATCCGTGATTTCTGAATTAAGAATTTGATGTTGAGTTTTTGTCAAATTCTATTTCAGTCAGAAAACCTGTCAAACTTTGGCATTTAAGTGGGATTTGATACGCTCTTAATTTCTAACATTCAATTTAGAAACTGGCCTTAAGTGATTGCAGTATTTATGTGAACTTTACAAAAAGAGATTTATTTGGAAGTTATTTCTGGTTTATACAGGGTGGTTTTTAATTAATTGTCAATGTTCAGGGGGTCCAAGTACTCTTGAATATAAACAACAATGTAGGTATTCTATGATGTGGTGCACCTTGAAATAAGTATAAGTAAACAATACTTAGAACGCGCTTTGACTTAGATATGTTCCCGTGTCTATCTTACACTTGTAGTTTGACAGTTGTGCGGCAGTGACAGAAACAATGCTTAGCCAACGTATGAGCTGAGGGACGTCTATAGTTCCCCCAGTCAGACACAGTTGCTAAGATTAAATCAAGTTTTAGGTGTACTACACCCCCGCCCCGGAACCAAGTTGGTAAGCGGGTTTCCGGTGTATTAAACAGCGGTTTTTAGGGATCCGAAGTCAACAAGGAACCCTTATAATTTTGCCATGTGCGTCTGTCCGTCAATCTGTCTGCAGTTTAGCTATGAGACTCTTTGTTCTAGAAAGCTATGATTTGAGTTTATAAATATTAATAACGGCGACAAAGTGGTAAAATAAAATGATGAAAATATTTTTTTATGCTACCTCCTGTACACGTAAAGTGAGGTTATTTTTTGTCGTATATCCCATAGATTAGGATATAGTTGGATAGGCCATTCAAATATATTAAGGGTCTGTGATAACCATTTTTCGATTCAGGATTCCATTTGCGTAAAATTAAGCTTTAAATGGCAAATTTCCCCCCCTTCTGCCAGCTGAGTCAAGTGTCCCCCTTTCTACCAGCTAAATGTGGCTTGTGGATATGTGAAAAAAATCACGGCAGTGGTATTATAATATAAAGAAAGTAAAAGGAAAACGACACAGCTATAAAATGTACTTGGTAAAGTCAAAATTTTGTATATTGATGTATGGTGACAACAGTTTTCGAACGGCAAAGTTAATTTTGTTCCTTCGTTAGTTCAGTGTCACTGTGTTTTCACTGTTTATGAACGTTAGAAATGTTACCTATTTAGTTTGGTGAATGTAGCTGTTTATACGGAACTCTCTGTGCGCGAGCCAGACTCGCACTTGGCTGGTTTTTATACTGAGTATCTACTGATATACATTGTTTGAAGATTGGAAATGATTCATTGTACTATATTCTTCGTATTAAAATTACTACATCGTCTACTCACAAACAATTTAAATATCATATTCAAATCACCATTGACAAAAATATGAGTTCCAGTCAAACTCACACTCTACACAAAAAGTCAACGAACCACTATAAAGGCCGTTTTCAATATGAAAAATTCCGTGAAACATTAATTTAGTAACAATTTATTAACACGCCGAGTGCTGAAATTTGCGTAGGAGTCCTTAAAAGCCTATCGGTGGGCTGTTGAAGTAAGTGAAAATAATATTATAATTAAACAAATTCACATTGTATACGGCGCAAAATATTTCTTGGAAATATGTATGTTCTATGGGCGACGACAATGTTGTGAATATTTGTTCAAAATCAACCTTTTATGAATAATGTAATGAGTTGTTGGTAATAGTTGTATTATTATTACCTATTGTATAGTAGTGCTTAATATTATGAAAGGAATTCATCAAATTAGGTTTTTTCCTATACTTTTCAGCGTCAGTGATTTGTCGTAAATTAATTTTATTTTGAGTCCTTAGCTGTGAATATCATATGATAGTTATGGCTGTAGGTAACAAACACTTACATGTCGACTGTTTTGAACTTGATGAGGCTGTCGGTGTTTCCGAATACGCGAAGAATATACATCGAAATAAACATGAAGTTTTTAAAGTCCATAAATTCTTAGTCGGGTAAAACGAGGATCAAAGCAGATTAGTGTCTGACACGGTTAAGAACTACTCAGATTTCAGAGTAACTGTCACGGTAATGTGATGAAAATGGATATAAAGGGGACATGTCATCCACGGCACCCTTGTTTTATTACCAGCCTCACGCAAAGCCACCATTGAGTAATGAAACCTTCAAAGCCTCCATACCACTATAAAACCAATAAAAACCGGCCAAGTGCGAGTCTGACTCGTGCACAGAGGGTTCCGCATAAACAGCTACATTCACCAAAATTAATAAGTAACATTACGAACATGTACAAGCACATTGCTCTAACGAAGGGACAAAATTACAATACAAAAATAATAATATTAATACATCAATGTACAAAATGTTTACTTTTCCAAGTACGTTTTATAAGTTGGTCGACTATTACTCGTAAAGCCTCCTTAGCTGTGATAGTTTTACTTATAATTTCGTTATATATACTACCGCAGTGATTTTTTTTTCACATATCCAAAAGCTACCTTTAGCTGGCAGTGGAGGGGTGATACTTGACTGTACCAAAAATTTGCCATTTATAGATTAATTTTACGCAAATGGATCCCTGAATCGTAAAATGGTTTTAACAGACCCGTAGTAGTTTTGAATGGCTTATCCAACCATACCATGGGATAAACGAAAAAAAAAAATGCTCACTTTACGTGAATATTTTTTTTACGGTATCTCCTGTGTTACCGTAAAAAAATAATTTTCGGTTTTATTTTACCGCCGACAAACGGCGTGATTAATATGTGCCAAATTATAACTATCTAGTACTAAGAGTCTCTGAGCTAAGCTGTGGACGGATAGACAGCCAGACATACACGGCGAAAATATAACGGTTCCTTGTTGACTACGGAACCCTATAAAGAAAGCATTATCTACGCTGATATAACCCATAACACAAGTTAATAAATAAGTGATGTGAGCGGTCTTTCATGCTATATCTATGACCCAACGTGAGGTCCTCGGTATGTCGGTGACCCTACGTGAGGACACTTATAGACCCAGTTATTACAGACGAATAAGGGTCAATGGCGATGGGCCAAATGCTTGAAATACCGGTAATTGCGAGAGGTATTCAATATTTCAAACTTGCTTCCTTGTTAGATTAAATTGGCTCAGAATGACTAACTTGTTTCGTTCATTTGGTTGTTTTGCGTAAAATTGCCGGCATCATCATCATCCCACACCATCAACACAAAGCCTCCTCTCTGTGAGAGTGAATAGGCCGTTATCCACCATGCGGGCCCAGTGCGGGTTGGTGGGTGTCACATGTCTTCGAATTTTTGGTTCTAGGACATGTCGGTTTATGCCAATAGTTAACCAACGTATAAAATGTACTAGTTTTTTTATGTTGATGTATGGGGACAGCAGTTTTCAAACTGCAAAGTAATTTTCGTCCCTTCGTTAGAGCAATGTTCGATGCTTTAATTGTTTACGAACGTTAGTAATGTTACCTATTTATTTTGGTGAATGTAGCTGTATATAAGGAACCCTCTGTGCACGAGTAAGACTCGCACGTGGCCTGTTTTTTAGGGTACATTTTTTCAAAATGACTCTACTTTTACCAATATCTGTCAATAAAATATTATAACAATAAACATCAAGCATGTACATGCACGCTATTTTACAAAAAATATTTTTTTGTTAACCACACTATTCTTAATTTAAATTTATTGAAAATAGTTTTTACTTTTTAGTTTGGTTTTCTATTAAAGTATGTTTTTTATTTTTTTAAACGACAATTTATTAATGTAACTACCTCCCTGTGATGGGAGTGGGTAATTAGCGTATCTACTGCCTTCCTTAGATGTTAATGTGATAGCCGTTTCTTAGGCTCCCTTTCCGGAAAATTTATTTAATACGTGTACTTGGCGCAAGGCACTGCCGTGTCTTCGGATACAACTTAAAATTAAGCCATGCGCATGTCTTCATTTAATTTAATTTTACTTGACAAAAAGACATCACCGGGTACCGGATATAAAAAAATCGCTAATCTTGAAGATCCTGGTAAGGATAATGAAACAAACTATTTAAATGATTGCGTTGTCATCGGTTCTTGATAAGTGCGCAAAGTGTCAAATTAAGCCGACGTTTTGAAGTGGGTGAAAATCACGTTCAAAGATTTCGTTACTTAGATACATACATACCAAGCTAATAAAAGCGTGTTAAAGAAGTCCATCGTTAAAAGATTATATCAGAAAGATCCAGCAAACATGCCTGTGGATTAGTAAGGCCAAAACCGTGGACAGATTTTAACCTCGTTATTCTTAAAAAAACTACACTAAATTAATATCTAATTAAGTACTCAAAGTAAAGACAAGCTTTCCAATGAAGTTGTTCAACTAAAAATCACGAAGCTTGCTACTTTCAAGTGCTAATTAAAATGAAACTAGATACTCTACCAGATAAGTTAGTGGTTTGTTTTAACTTACTTTCAGTTCTGCAGTTTCAAGCACTTTATTATTAGCTAGTCATTTTAAAATCATAATTTCCTACAGCGTTTAATACAAAGTTATTTTTGATTTATAATTTTTGGGGGGTGAAAGTTAAGGTTGCCCTAATCGGCGGCACGAACTGTTTTGTGGCCGGGGTTCAAATGCATGTTATCACATCTGACAACACGTCCGAAAGAGAAAGACGCTGTGATGAGCAGTAAGAAGCTAGTGCGCGTACGAATACACACTCATGGTTTAAAAATAATAAATGGTTGATGATTGAGAACGAAAAGAAGCGAAATATTATAAACAGACCTTTGGAAATATGACTAACATGATAAAACTACTAAATGTATTTGTTTAAAATAAAATTATTTGCAATTTTTAACTGCGTATCTGTACCTGTATGGTAATTGTTTTGCAATTTTCCTTCTTTTTATGGTATTTATTTCCGCCCAAAGATGCGTTGAAATTAGTGTTGAAATATGGAACTTTAGACGCTCATAATCGCTTTTTTGTTTCCATACATATATACTAGATAATAATGAGACAAATTGATATATTTTTTTTATTTTGAACGTACACCGTCAAACAGTGGAGCGGCATACTACGTTTGTATGGAAGAATGGCCGACTAGGGCAACCTGAAGCGGCATCTATATACTCGTCACATAAATCCCACAGCACGCTACTAAAGTTCTCTGCGCGATTTAAACATAGCTATACAAAAGTCCGACAAAAAAGCGCTTATGAGCGTCGACAGTATGTAACAATTATTCGGGCAGTCGCTCATCAGACACGACACCCATCTGGACGGAATATGTTCTCTTTTCAGTGGAGGTTGCGTCAATTTTCAACATATTCCTCTAAAAAAAGAATGAATAAAATGTTGATTAATGGAAATAAAAAGCATTGATATAGGACCAATTCTTTTATTTGAAAAAGGAAATACAGTGCTGTTCCTTACATGTTGTCGAGTTATGAAAACACAATTGTGCCTACTGAACAGTAGAGATTCCTTTTTCACATTTCAGACTTATCTCATAAAAGTTGTTTACGTTCGTGAGTCCTTCCACCCCTCTAAAATTACCAATGAATTAAAAATTACCCTGAACTTTAACCGTGTTTAGTTTTTTTTATGCCACCCTTAAAACGCTCCAACGTTTTTATCAAGGCTTCAGGGACATGTTTCAGTTTCCACGAAAACCGTTGATATTTGGATTTTGCCGACAACTTGGGCGTGTTTACAAACACGAATCTCTTTATACAAGCATGATGTTTGTAAAATAAAGCAAACAGGTCGGGTCTTCCTTTTGATCACATAACATAACTATATCTTACTTTATCTGTGTGGTTTTTCATCAAAATACTATTGCAGATTCTCTTCTTACAAAAAAAATCTGTACAGTAAGGTATTATAGTAACTTATATAAGATCTATATATATATTATACATATATTATAGCAATATATATAAGTAACAACAGATTATTCTATAAGAATTGAATATACTCTTAGAATGTGCTAACCAGTGTCGAGGTTTTTATAATATAAATACCAAGATCGACTTAAGAAACGGTGACCTCTGAGGCTCTAAATTTGTTTCAGTAGTTCATCTCAGAGTAGTTTAAAATTATTATTTTTAGTCTTTTAAAAGCGTTTTTTTTTTTCAAAAAAAGCATTGGTATTCATTTACAAAAATAAATATAATTCAACTAAAAATAGCAATAGAAGAACAAACAATAGTTGTGTGTACAGCTAAGAAGTATAAAAAGGTCAGTGAGACTAATCCGAGTCGATTGCAAATAAACTTAAATTGGCAACGACGCCAATGCTCCCTGAGGCACTCCGCTGTCACCTGACAAATAGCAATGAGGATAAACAGACTGAACCCAATGACTAGATTGTATCGGGATCCAGTCTAACCAAATACAAGAACTTTCTATGAAGTACTTCCCTAACTAGCTTCCATAACCCACCAACACCGCACACCTCAATTAAACTAGAAACTTATCAGACTTCCCGATTTTGACTACCTGCATCAGTAATCTACGAATGGAGGAATATATAAAGCTATCAATGGTACTATTGTGTTCTTGTGAAAAGCCCTATTGTTTAACTGGTCTTTTCAATCGGTATTGTATTACCAAAACATTTTGTTATGAATTGTCCCAAAATGTCAAATGAATAACACTTGTATTGTGTACCTTTCTTTCATATTCAAATTGGTTTCGAGTAAAACATTAATTTTACAACCATATAGATCTGATACTAATTGGCTGACAGGAAGCTTTTTCTTTCTATTTTTTTCTGCTTACCCTCACGGGAAAAAGGCGTGATTCTATGTAAGTCTATAGTCATGACAATCTAAGAAGTCGGATTTGACAGCTATAGAAATACTAAATAATAATTAAACTTGATGCTAACGAATGATACTCGTTGTTATAGTGTATGAGTAACATAGTAATTATGAAATTAATTAGGATTATGAATTGATTTTTCAATTTCTTATGTGGAAAATTATCGCGGTATATAAAATGAGAAGTAAGTAAATAAGAAAAAGCCCAATAAATCTCCAAAGAATTAAATATTATGCACTTTAGCGGTGTGCCTTCACGCTATAATAAAACTTAAAATCTGATTGTATGTCTTTGACAATTAATATGATTCTAGGCATTCTCGGATAGAGCAATATACGCGTATCGATGGAGCTATGCGTTTAAGCTAATATACTTTGTCGTATGGACAAACAATGCTCAAGCCAAACGGATTGCATGTAGGGGTATTGGTCATTAATAGGCTCAAAGCATTGTAGCTAACGGATTTACTTATTAGTCTGTTGTTCTAGAGAAATAGCAGTTTAGGAATATATGCCCGTATTTGTACGAAGGTCTAAGTAGAGGTTTCCACCAGTTATGTTTAAGTCTAATTTAAGAAGGGTGGATAACCCAATAGCACTTTACCCGGGCCGGGACTCGAACCCTGGACCCCACGCTCAGTAGTATATAAGCTTATGACCACTACACCAAGGAGGGTTTGAAGATTAAAACACAACATCCTTTAATAAAGACATGTGATATCCACCAATCCATACTGAGCCCACGTGGTGGATTACAGCCTATTCCTTCTATCAGAGAGTAGGCCTGTGTCCCAGCAATGGGAACATTACAAGGCTGATGATGTTGATTAAAAGATGCTAAATTAAGCAAAAACAAACAAGAAACTTCATCGTGACTCTATTAGTAACTTAATGAAGCCATAAATTCGTAAACTTTACTAACATTACTTGCCCTTTAAACGAAAACAAATATTTGTACTTACTCGTAATACAGATGTTCAACCATCATAACTCACGCACGCTATGTTGATATCGGATTCTAAGCGAGTTCAAGGCTCAAACGCTCGAAATACCGGAAGTATTTTTACTGGCTAAACTAAACACAGTAAAAATGTAGGTTTGACTAACCATTGCGTGGAGGTGTGCCGTAATAAGAAAATGTAACAGTGTTCTTGAGGTAAGAATAACAATGGTTTAAGGATAAACGTTTAAATATTATTTTACTGTTGTATTTTTAACTTTCGGCACTGAGTCGAGTATTGATAAAAGTGCGCTTTTGTTTATGCATCCATTTAAGTGTCGAATGGTATTAGCGAAATTGGGTATATTATGTTTAATTTTAAAAGTCGTAGCCAACTTATAGATACGACACCGCTCTATCTTGCCTAGCCTTTTCCCAACTATATTGGGGTCGGCTTCAAGTCTTACCGGATTCAGCTGAGTATTATTGTTTTACTTGGAGCGACTGCCTATCTGACCTCCACAACCCAGTAACTGGGTAACACGGTACCCTTTTGGCAAGACTGGTGTCAGATCTCAAGCTTCTGACTACCCGTAACGACTGTCAAAGATCTTCAAATGACAGCCGGGACCAACGGCTTAACGTGCTTTCCGAGGCACGGAGGAAAATCGGTATGTTGAAAATGGTCACCCATCCACAGACCGACCTCGTCAAGCGTTGCTTAACCTTGAAGATCGATCCTTGCGGCTGTTATTATTTAGCCACCAGCTCCTCCATCCATAGATACGACACCGCTCCGAACCGGAAAAATAATGTTCATTGAAATATGAGCTTCAGGGCGTCCTTTGTAGACATACTTTACATTGACAACACATGTTAACAGACAGCTCGCTATAAGCGAGCTTACCGTCATCGTACCATTCGATAATTGACATCTCGCTTACCGCATGTCCACGCGCTTAAAGCGGGCTGCTCGCTTGAAGCTCGTTGCTAGCTGTAAGCGCGTGGACAGCTGGTTGCCTGCTAGCTGTCGGCGCGTGGACAGCGAGCAGTCATCTCCGTTTGAGGAGGTGTTGTGCGGGAGTTGTATTGGAATGGGGTCGTACAAATGTGCTGTGACCTTTAAGTTTAAGTTCAGGAAACAATTAAGTAATGGTATGTAAAGTAAAAGACAGCGAATTTCTTTTTCTTTTTCCAGCATATTCGTTAGTTCTTATAATTTCGTATTTTTTTTGTCTGTTTAAAAAAATCTTTCTTGGTTCTTAAAACTAGCACACGAGCAAGCGGGTTATCTGTTAGAAATTGCCGTTAGCGATAAGACTGCGACTGTTTCTTTAAAATCAAGTTTTTTGTAAAGAGACATGTACCTAACTTTTTTGGTGTACATTAAAGTATATTCAATTCTATACTATAGTAAACAGTTAAGAAAAGAAAAACGTTGGCATATAGGTATTTGAAAGCTACAACATCTCAATCATCAGTCAATCTATTATCACGGTACGTTCTTGTGAGACGGAAGGGTCTTCCCTGGGCTAGTCCCTAGGGATCGAGGGTAGTTTGATGAAGGGACGGACTTAAACTGTCAGGGGAATGACTGACAGCAAGGAAAACCACGCTACATTGTGTCTTAACTTTCAAGGTTTTTTCCTTGCTTATAATATTGGCCAGTGGGAAAACTCTAAACTGAAAAAGATATAATAATATTGGTGTTTAGTTTGTACTTAAACAGCTTGGTTTACATAACTTACATAGCAGATAAGGTAGCTAGGTGTAGCTATGCTCATACATACAGAGACTCATGCCTTTATTTTTATGAGGGTAGACAGAAATTACGATGCTTACATAATTACTGTTCCTCGGCTTACTACATTTTCGTGTAGGTACTAAACCTAACTTTTCTGAGAACATCACCAATAAGGTCGGTGTGTTCTTCTAGCTGGGTCATCTCGACGTTTCTAATCACACCTGCCTCGTAAATTAATTTCGTTATTCACCTCTCATTCATTCTTTCAACATGAACAAACCGTCCTGAAAAGCATGCTCTTTTCAATTTATGTAACCATCTTTTACAACACGTCAACGTTGTCGTTGGCTTATTTAACTTTCATCAGAAACACATTTAATTATTCAACCAAGACTTGAAGATATTAAGACTTACATTCTCCAATCAACAATTCTTCGTACACAATGCTATTAAGACAGAATTGAGTACGTGTTGCCATCTGCGACTGAACATGAATATTACGCGCAGTTATTGAATTAAGTGAGCGTAAATAAAACATTGCATAGAACAATAAAATTGTTACGTCTACAGCTGTAAGACTTGTAGTCGTTGAGAGTAGAATATTAGTTTCTTTAGTGACCTTCCAGATGGTTCGACGCGATTCGATATGTCACATTGATAAGCGATTTTTAACCTACTTCAAAAAGGAGAAAGTTCTCCTTGTTAATGATTCCGATGATTCTTTTTTTATTTGAACCTGGTGCTTCTCAGGTGGTCCCATTTAAATTTGGTGAAGAATGAAGATCTGATGAAGGACTTCGGAGATATACAACATAACTCTTGAATAATCAACGGAAAATCTCTCGGGATTGCTGCTATCGTACATCTGTTTATTATTAACGCCATTTCATAACATAAAATCACGCCAAACGCTCAAAAGGGGTAGGCAGATGTGTATAGTTCAAACTGGAACGCTCATATTTCACAGGTTATGTTAAAGATTTATGTTATTCGGGTAATCTATTCTGGCATAAGTTTGTGTATTATAGGTATATTACTACAGAACTTAAGTACCACAACAAAATAGTAAAAAATAAAAACTTTTACAAAAAAATACAAATCTGTCGAATGGCATCACATTCCGTCCATGTGAACGAACTTGCAATTTCGCTTGGTAATAAAAAAAAATCCAATAAAGTACAACTGACTTTCACAAAAAACACTAACTTCAATATCGGAAGTCAGGTATCAAAAAAGAAGAGACAAAAACACTAACACTGACTTTCGAAATTGAAGTTATTTTTCACTACTAAGCGAAATTGCAAGTTCTTTCACATGGACGGAATGCGATGCAATTCGACTGATTTGAACTTAAAATTTTCTTAGCAAATTAAAATGCTTCGCGCCATCAGCAAAGTCTTTTAGCGACTTTTGTAGTCGTTGAGAGTAGAATATTAGTTTCTATATTCTAAAGAATAGATGAATAAAAAGGGTGCGCTTTAGACTTCATTATTGTTTCAAACTGTGTGGGCAGACCAATGGGGCAGACCCCTAGCCCTACATGTCCTAAGCGAGGAAAATTGGCACTGGCATACAGATTGGGATAGTTATATGGTTTTTCTTTCTTTCAATTTGTTTCTATTGAACCTCTATTGGTGATGGTTGGGGGGTCCGCTGGATGCGAGACGCACGGGTCAATGTGGCGACGCTTGGGGGTGGCCTATATCCAGCAGTGGACTTCTTTCAGCTGATATGATGATGATGAACAAACCCCTATAGATTTCGACAATTCATCAGTGATCATGATTGTCAAAAGTATATCAACCAAAAGTTTGAGTCGATATTTTGGAGTGGATGAATAAACTTACTTGGATAAAGGCACAAAACTGATTTATTGTTCTTTGTTCTACAAACAAGATGATGAAAAAAAAAATATGTTGCCAACTTAATGCAAAGTGCATTATGCAGTCCTAATAATATCACAGGCAATGCCACGAAACACATTTTTGGGAGAAAAAATAATTGGAGACCATCAAAACTTTACATTTAAAAAAATCCTCTTAAAATATGAAAATAAAATAAAAAATATATTTTAAAGTACACTCTGTTACAGTGGCAATATACCCTGAATCATAAAAATACTGAGTTATATAAAGCTGTGCTGCTCGTCCCACAACGAATGAATCTGATCTCAGGTGTCTCATTACACTAATTAGAAGTTATAATCACAGTTTTATTTAATAAAATTAAAGTCTGATTAATTTAAAACAAACTTTTAGGGGTGGTTGTACCTACTGTAAAAAACATTTAAATTTTGTTCTATGACTTTTCTTTTCTTGTCATAGTGGAGCAGCTATTTTCCATTCGCAAGCTGAAGTTTATGAATTTAAAAGATGGAATATTAAATTTATTATTTACACAACAAAGGTAGTTTATTAACTTAAGTAAGTTCATCAACCCTTAGGCACTTGTCCCACCGCTGAAGATCAGCGAGAAACGAGTCGAGCTAGAAACTAGTTACGAGTTGGTGAGCAGCGAGTAGCGAGTCTGTAGTTCCGATAGTTTTGTCGCTCGGCTATAAGCGAGTGTTCTTGTGCGACGGAAGATTACTCGCACCACTCTTTCGAGGCGACCAGTTCTGCGCTGACCTCTGGTCTCTGTGCGACTAGAGCTATCAAAAATAATACTCGCTGAGCAAGTATACGCTGTTAGCTCTCGTCGCAGCGACAGACTAGTGTTTAGAGTTCTCACCGGCAGTGTGAACAGCCTGCGATCGACTATTATTGTCTCTTTTACTGACACGAGATCTTATTCTTATCTTTTATTGTAAAAATGTACACAAAACAAACATATACAGATACAGTAGAGATAGCTTATGTACAAAGGCGAGCTTAACCCATAACTAGATCTATTTATTTTGTACGTTTCTTCAGCGAGAAAATAGTCGATAGGTAATCGCTTCCTCGTCGGTGGTGGTGGTTGACATTACGTAGTCATGAAAAGCACGTGCATTCTACCCGAAATGTTTAAAATAACAATACGATCAACGAACTGACCGCAAAAGGGTCGAAACAGGAAAATACAGGCATTAGTTTTCCGATATTTTGATTGTTATAGACGGAACGATCCGCAAAGTCAATTTGACCGTAATTTTACAGTTTGGTGGCCGAAGAAAATTATACCGAATTGTTGGAAAATTAATTTAACTTTGATTTTATTAAAGGGATTTTAACCCTGATTTCCACACTTTCTCTTCCTTTGGGAGAAATAATATACCGATTTCAAAATAATGAACATGTGGTCTAGACATACAGTAGTGACAGTTATAAAGTCTAAAAGCTATTGATTTGACACGTGCTATAAAAATATAACGTGATTATACCAACGGCAAACTATTGGGAATTGATTGAGAAAGCAACTTTAATATTTTTTTTGTTTTGCCTCCCTGTGAATAAGTAGTTATCTGTGTAAAATAGTAAATACTTATTTATAAATACCAAATATTTTTACACCATAAACAACAATCCGAATATCTGACCGATTCTTTGATCTGATAAGTTCTCAGACAGCAACTTATTATCTTTCACAAAACAGGGCGATACAAAGAAACGCTCAATAGCATAACAAACGATCAGAAGAAAAAGATAAACAGCCTTAACGGTCCCCGATCCACCTCAAATAGGTTCTTAACATTAGGACGGAGTATCAAAGAAACTTAGAGAGAGGTTTATCTGAGGTCCTCGCTTATCGCCAGAGGAATGGTATCGAATAGTAACGAGAACTGAACATTACTGAAGTTTTGCTGAATCCCTTGTCCCTTGGTATTTTACTGTTAGTGTGGTGAGTTAGGGCTACCGCATAAAGGCGCGAAACGATAATTTGAAAATCAATATTAGTAATATGTACAGCTATAAAAATACTTAATAATAATTAAACTTGATGCTTACGAATGATATTCGTTGTTATAGTGTATGCCGTATGGGTAAAATAGTAATCATTTAGGATTATGAATTTGTTTTTTCAATTTCTTACGTACAAAGTTATCGCGGCATGTAAAATGAGAAACGTCATCAATCTTCTTAGATTGTCACAATTATAGTTTAGCGCATCTTTTTGTAGAAATGTTTCTACGGCCAAACAAATTTATTGTCGCATTATTATGTCGCGACACGAACGAACAATTGGACAGCGCGTTTTTATGGAAATTGAAGGTTGGGTAATTTCAGAACTATTTCTATGTAAAGGCGCTATCGCGCTGCCGCGTCGCATCTCTGCGGGAGCCTTTATAGGGGTCAGTAGATAGGTAGTAAAAGTAATAAAGGAAGATTCTCAGAAATGTATGGGACTTGTCCTCATTGGACTATAATGACCAGACATTATGATATTGGATTGAAGTCGGTTTATTTTTTTGTGAAAAAGGTTTTTATTTTTCTCTTTTTAGTTTTAGTAAACCATCACTAAAAAGTGAGCAGTTACTAAAGTAAGGTACGAGTACCTAAATGATGACAAAATATCCATAATAACTCAATTTACACATTCGTGATTTTTGTGGTTAAGGAGTTCGGTCGTATGTTCGTATCTTGAAAACTGGTCAACGGATTTTGATCAAACTTGCACTGTTTACTAAGTTGTGAGATATTTAATCCAATAAAAAAAGAATGAACGCGATCCAATAATTAGTTTCGGTGAAATGCGTGGACAAACATACATATATACACACAATTCGTGTCGAATTGATAATCTCCTTTTTTGAATTCGGTAAATATACTTTAACTATGAGAGATACCTCAAACTAAAAACTCACTAATTGACAACACTGAAGTTGCGAATGCGTACGGTTTGGGCGATTTTAATGCTTGTCCTTGTGCATTGTTTGGAAGGAAACTTTTAAATTTCTGTAAAGATCAAAAATGGGTATGTGTGGATATAGATAAATTGGGCATTTCGTCGGACACCTTAACATTCGTAAGCGAAACCCATGACAGCACAAGCTGGCTTGACCATTGTGTGTAACCGTATCGTTTTTCGCCTCGCCGTCAAACAGGCTTCAATCTTAAGTAAATATTTAACCAATGCGGATTGGCAGATCAGGTACTTCGACCCGGCTACGGCTAGGCGACACCGCGCTTGCGGCTCGCTGACCACTGGTTCACAACAACGCCCATCTCTAGAGACGTAAGTGCGGGGACGACGAGCTATAAGCGCGGGGACTGCAAGTTGACCACGCACCGCACCGCGATTCGTGAGGAACCCGAGGCAAGGCTATTACGATACGATTCCGATTAGTCTGCGTTGCAGTAGGGAGTTTCATACAAAGAATACTTCACGGCTCGAGTTGTTACGGTGGCGATCCCTTTCCAAGTTGATAAGTGTGCTATGACTTTAAGATATAAAAGCCATACCTCCGTGGGAAGTCGCCATCTGTCTAGTCCTAATGTTCCATGCAGCCGCTTGAATAATAAACTGATATGAAATATTCATATTTAGGAACTATGCCTCGTTTTATTCGACCGCGGAACTCTGTTAGATCTTGAGATTAGTCGTTATTCGAATTACTTTAGAAAGTATTTAATTATTATTTTTTGAAATTTGTTTCTTTGGCTACGCTTTTGTTTGTAGATGGATAGTAAGTTTTCCCTTGTTTGAATTTATATTCCAGGACGTAAAACAAAAAAGAACTAAATATATTTCTCAATTAGACTTTAAATAAATCACATAAAGATTCTTATAAATATGTATTTCCAATTTAAATTTAATGGTATAATGAAACTGAAAAGTTGCCTGCTGCCTTAAATGGTCATTACAAATGACGTTTGGCGTTTTGTAAGGGAGGAACATAAAGTCGTTTTTTTTAACATAATATATTTATTTAATCAAAGTATGTACCATTGCTATTTATGCAGTTTTGCCATCTCATAGGTAGTTCATTGATCCCTTTACTAAAAAAACCATTCGGACGGGAATCAATAAAATCTTTGAAGGCGCTTTGGACGTTAATTTTTTCCCTTTCAAGGAGTTATCCAAATTTCGAAAAATATGGTAATCTTTTGGTGCAAGGTCCGGGGAGTACGGTGGATGTCTTAGACATTCCAATTGAAGCTCCTCTAATTTGGTAGTCGTCTGTTGTGCAGTGTGTGGTCTAGCGTTGTCCTGAAGCAGCGGTGGCCTAGAGCGATTGACCAGCCTTGGCTGTTTAGCAGCTAGCTTTTCCATCATGGTTTGCAGTTGCTGACAATAGACATCCGCCGAAATCGTCTGGCCAGATTTAAGAAAGCTGTAGTGAATGACACCGGCACTAGTCCAAACGCTCACAAGTAATTTTTTTTGAGTCAATCTTCGCTTGGGGCAGGATTTGGCTGGTTCGCCAGAGTTCAGCCATTGCGATGAGCATTACCGTTTATTGTACAGGATCCACTTTTCAACACGATGATTCGATTTAAAATCCCTTCATTATTGTGCCGGTTGAGTAATGTAACGCAGCAGTCTATGCGCGTTTGTCGGTTTGCTGCACTCAATTCATGAGGCTTTGACCTTTCAAGCTTTTTCACCTTCCCAATTTGCTTCAAGTGGATTAAAACAGTTTTACGACAGGATGGGTTATTATATACCACAGGAACGTATATTTTTTTTTATTCTGCGAAAGAAAATTACATGCAACATCGAATATCAGTGACCAATTTTCTTCAGATCAGAACTTCCAGATCTAACAAACAAATTAACTATAGTTATTTTCTCTTGATAATATTGGTTTAAATGCCTCGATCACTCACGGTACCAAACAAACTTTAATTCAATTGTGTCTTTTCCTAAATTATCCCAGACTGAAAAAAAAATAGTTTTTCCTAAACTATTTTATATAATTTATTGTTATGGTTGGTTACCCGCAATAGTATATATTTCGGGACGTATAAGTAAGCATAGTTTTTAGAATGAGAATATTACCAAGTTGTTAAGGTCATAAAAGCGTTTGATCCTACAATTTGGTAAAGAAACTACATCGACAAGACTGTGTCAAAATTACAAGGTTAAAACTTATATATATTTTCATAAGGTGATTTCCCTGTAGTCGAATTAATTATTCAAGTATATTTGAATCCATCGTCACCAACACAAGTATCAACTTTAGCGTTGTATTTTAAGTTGATTTTTAATTGACCACTTGTATTAAACAGGCCTGTATAATAGAATTTGAACTCTGTTTTACAGGGTATAAAATTTATTGCCGTTCAAAATTTGACAGTTACTTCAAATTCTAAATTCAAATATGAGAATTCGACACATGTAATCACTGTAAAAGCGTTTGTTAAACGTCGTCAATCACAGCTCGTGTCTATGGTGATATGGTGGAAGGAAACACTCAGTACACTCACCCACACCCAGCGATCGATCTGACACAAATATTGATAAAAGACGGTCACGTGAATATGTTTACTTTGTTCTATAAGAAAATAACAGAAGATTCAGTCAAGGTAGTGTTGTTAGTTTGGAGTAAGTAATGTATAAGTCACTTTGGGCCAATAATATCGCCAAAGTTGTGATAAACATCTTAATGAGGGAAACATCGAAGCACCAGAAGCAGAAAAGAAAAGAGGTCTTTACCCACCAGAGGTTCCAGTGATTCCATTCAGCTGACAAAGATGAAATTTGGTTCGTGATAGGCGGCGATGGAGGGAAATAAATAAGGTTGACTTTGCGGCTGTCTGTCACCGGACCCTCCTGTAGGGAGTGCCCCCCATCACGGGCGCACCAGAACCCTTTACACGCCGTGACCACCCCGGGGACCAAGCCAGCACATGGGCGCCGGGTGATCCCGCGTATTCCCCTTGTATTTTCTTTGTTTTTTTCCCCTTGTGTATTTCCCTTGGACCCCTTGTGATGGTTCAAGAAAGTGGCCCCGCTGCCAACCACTTTTCGGCCGCAGGAGATAGGGAGAGCAGCCAACGCTATGCAGACACTCCTCCTCCCCTGCGGCCACACCACCTCCACCATCAGAAGGTGGCGACCCCGTCCAGGCCGCGGCAGAAAGAGAGAGCGGCACACCGCCACACCGTTACTCCTCTCCCGCCGCGGCCTCCATCCCTCAGCCGCGATGCCTCTCCGCCTCGACAATGCAGGAACCTACCGGGTGAATCGACTCCCAACACATCAACATAAAATTATAATGATGAATAAATATTATGCCATATTAATTTATGCAACTCCAAATTATGCCAAAACAAATTATACCAAAGACAGTTATGCTAATCTTTGCATTGTGCAAAAGTATTATTATGTCACAGTATTATATTGCTACTAAAAGTTATGCGAAAACGTTATGCCGAACAACGTTATGCCTAAAAACTTATGCCAAGAGGGGGATTCCCGCCGTAGGCTACTTTTATCCCGGAAAATTGCACAGTTCCTCTGCCGGGCGAGCACGGCCTCTGTGTTAGACTTGAGTCACGCATTTTATCACGGATTTTGCTACCAAATTGTGATAAAAAATGTGTGACTCAAACCTGTCATAGTACGCCGTGCTCGCCCGGCTGGACTACTAATCATTAATGATTGTAGTACATACGAATTAGTTGCGGTATTTCTGAATATTCCTCATCTGTGGTAACACGTTCTATTCGCTTATATCACGGTAGACTTGAGCATTTGTTTTGCTTCAGTTTGGAGTTTGTTGACATTGGCCATAGGTTTTATCGATCTGTATCCGCTAGGTGTTTACTGGGTTACAACTTCATGTACTAGAACTAAAAGATTAATGTTTGTGAACTTGTCCAAGTATTATTAGCTGAAGATATTTTCAGAAAGATTAGAAAAGCCTAATTACTTAACTAATTACTTAAAAACTATTGTAGTGTGCAGCTCGCCAAACCTTATATTTGTAACTGCACACACCTTTTATGAGCATTATTACACGAATCGTTGAATCGAACACTTCTCTTTTATTTCGATTACATCACTCTAATACATGGCGACCCTTAGCCATCAATTAAAATTTTGCAACTTACGTAAAATGCGAAGACGTCAATAGTTGAAGGAATCCTGAAAAATATACTGATAGAAGTTTATGAAGACGGAAAATTTAGAAGAAAGAAACAAAAGAAGATTAAAAAAAAAAAAAAGAAAAAAAAAACAGAATCCAAGAATAAGTGTGAAGCGGTGAAAATATTAAATAAGAAGACAGAAAAGGAACGTTGCTGCCGGGTGTCGGGAGAATGCTCAAGCCTTATGATGAGAGGATATGCAGGGCGCCGGGAGATAAATCGTTCGGGTCCGATGTGGAGCAGCTGGGAGTCAGTTCGAGTCCAGTGCTGAGGAATCCGTTCATCCACACCATGTAAGACGTCGTGACCTACGGAGTCAGTTCGAGTCCAGTGCTGAGGAGTCCGTTCATCCACGCCACGTGACACGTCGTGACCTACTTATACGTTGTCAGTACAATACGTACCTACTGCAATGTAAGTTTTGCACTGCAATTTTTTTTAATATTCTACAATATTCCATAATATTGTAATTAGATCATGTTGTATTATTTTATATTTCGATTTGGGGAATAGGAATGTCCCAACAATTATTGCAAGATTTGCACGCTAAATTAAAATATTTAAGGGAATATTTAGTGAAACTAGGTCCAGATAGGCGTAGACAAGATTTAGCTTATAAGAAACTAGTAGAAGCAGAAAAGGAATACAGTAAACTGGATTGTATTTTGACTCAGTTGAACCAAGAAATTAAAGAACGCAAGCTAGACAAAGAAACTTGTGAGATTTTCCAAACATTAATCCATGAGATTCAATCAAATTATCAGAAAATAAAGGGTTTACTGACTTTAGTAGATAGTAGTAGTCAAACTAGTTCTAAGGATTTTATAGAACATTCAAATAGTGTTACAAAAATGGCAGAAACGTTCGATATTAAAACTGCAATTTCCCTGGTGCCGATGATGAATGGCCAGGAGCAGGTGACAAATCAGCTTATTGATGGTATCTTACTTTATAGCTCGCTTATCAATGATGGCAGTAAAAGTCAATTGATACAGTTTGTATTAAAAACACGTCTCTCGCCTAGTGCAAAATTGCGTCTTAAAACTACTTACGCAGATATTGAAAGTTTGATAGAAGATATTCGCATTTATTTGTTACCTAAAAAATCATTTGTAGCATTACAAACACAATTGCTTAAGGCGACTCAAGGCCGTAGGAGCATAGAAAAATTCGGTACAGAGATTGAGGAATTGTTTGTGAATCGTAATTGCTCAGGCTAACGATAAGCGTGATGCCTATGAGGTTTTGCGTCCGCTCAATGAGAAGACTGCAATCAAACGGTTTAGCGACGGTTTGGCCGATAAGCGGCTCAGCACCATCATTGCCTCACGACAGTTTGCGTCGTTGTCTGAAGCTATTACGGCTGCGGTAGATGAGCAATCCATGTCTGTCCAGCCACAAGACCAGGTTATGCAATTTAGGGCTAACCAAAACTATAAACGTGGAAGCTTTAGAGGTTCTCGAGGCCGAGGAAATAGACAGTTTTATAACAACAATAAAACTTATCATCATAATTATAATAAGAATTATGAAAATAGCACAGGTATAAGAACTTCATACAGTGTAAATCGAGGTAAACACACAGGTGGTCAGCGTCAGCATTTACGCGGACGTCCGGTGCGTTGTCAGCGTGTTCAGCATAACGCGCAACAGTCCAATGTCCAAGACAACTTGCGCAATGATCAGGCAAATAGTCATGAAAACTTAGAATTTTTTCGTACCTAAACCGTACACTCATTCAATTCTTAGTTTTAGTAATTTTTGTATTATTAATTGTCAATTACAAAATAGTAATGTTGATCTTAATTTACTGATTGATAGTGGAGCAAGCTTATGTGTGCTTAAGTATGAATGGTTGTCGCGACATAGGAATTTATTGAATTTAGTAAAACAGGATAAGATAGTTATTAAAGGAATTAGTGGTAATTTAGAATCTATGGGATACATTTATTTAGATATTTTAATTAATAATGTGACTTTTCAACAAAAGTTTCATATTTTTGAACACTTATCTTGCGCCGCAGAAGGTATACTCGGGCAGGATTTTTTTGAGCGCTATAACGCTCGCTATCAGTTTTTAAGCAATTAGTTGTAAAGGTTTTTGAAATGTTCTTTCGGGCAACCGTTCCTCGGTCAAGTTTTCTTTAGGTAAACGATCATTCGTGATTACTTACGGGACAGAGACGTGGTCGCTCACAATGGGCCTCATCAGATGGTTCAAAGTCACTCAAAAGGCAATGGAAAGAGCTATGCTCCGAGTTTCCTTGCGTGATCGAATCAGAAATGAAGATACCAACAAGAGAACCAAGGTTACCGACATAGCCCGAAGAATTGCCAAACTTAAGTAGCAGTGGACAGGGCACATTGCTCGCAGAACGGATGGCCGTTGGGGCCGAAAAAATCTAGAGTGGAGACCGCTTTCCGGAAGACGCAGCGTCTGAAGGCCTCCCTCGGTGGAGCGGCGACCTGGTCTTGGCTGCGGGCGTCCGGTGGATGCGAAACGAACAGGACCGATCAGTGTGGCGACGCTTGTGGGAGGCCTATGTCCAGTAGTGGACGTCTTTCAACTGAAATGATGATGATGAACGATCATTCGGGCGACCGTTCTTCGGACAATCATTCGTTCAACCAACAGAATATATTGCAAGCGATCATTTGGTTGAACAATTTTCGGTCAACTGAACTCCAGAGAATCATGACGCACTTGTTTAAGCCTCTTAAACCGCACTTCACAACCTTTATTTGCCAGTAGTGCCTGTCCGGATACAGAAAAAGACCTATAAGAGCAGCAAAAGCCGACGAATAAATCCACAAATTCGAATATCAAAGTTATTGTAAGAACACATCAATACTACCCGGAATGTCAGAAACCGTTAGCGTAATCTCATACTCGAATTGTGGACTATAACTTCTTCAAAACTACTCACAATCGCCGTCTTACCGATCGACTTGTATACAAGTTGTAAAGGTCAACTGAGGTCAATCGACTGCCGTTAGTGCGCAATAATGTTAGTACTCACAGGATATTTCAATATTGTGGAGTTTAACTTTTATGTACTAGTTTGTAGATGGCAGGATACTGACTTGATGCTGTTTGAGTTTACTTAATAGTTACGATATGTATATTTTTATACAGAAGTAAGGTTCAGTTAGGGTTCTTTAATCCCAGACAGTTTTGGGTACTTTTAGGGAGCTGCACTGGCACTACATCCGATTCGAGGCCGTGATTCGATTTCTGAGTTCAAAGTGTTCTGAATTATGACGGATAGAGTTCGGATATAGTGCGTAAGCATCTTTACAAGAAGTAGGTACTACGGCTAATTTGAAACCGAAATTCCCGGATTCGTATCGGATGTAGTGCATAACCGCCGATGACGCCTTAACCTCGCGAGCACTACGAATCATTAACTAAATGCGTTTGTCATGTGATTAATCCAATCGCTGTATAATGACACTTTAACAAGAGCCTTTGGTAGTTTTAAAGTTAAAACTATCAGCTACTGCAGTGGCCTATATGGAAAGCAGTCAACCGATTACGTGCCAAGGTAGGCCACTGCAAATACAAATTGGCAAAATGAAGTTTTATAGAACCGTCTGATAACCAGTGCAAGTGCGGTGCCCCTGAGCAGAATATGACACACATGCTGGAGTGTCCCAAGTGCCCATACACCTGCACTTTGGAAGAGCTTGTGATCGCCACTGACACCGCGATTGGCGTAGCCACCTGCTGCGCCCAGAATATTAAAAGTGTTTTCCATCGACTCGAAAAGCAGGCGCTACTAAATAATATGAACATAAAAATCAAAGGTAGTATAAGAATTTACATATCTGATACCTACAAATACGGTTTATCGATCAGTGGCATACTAACCTTTGCTTCTCATAACCTTCCGTTATAGAATACGCATGACATGTCGCATGTCATTTGAACACATAAGAAGCAAGAATTTTGATACAATAAAGGTACCAATGTAACATTGTATGGATTGATACTTTTAATTTCAATTTCAATAGCCCTTTCAACCTGAAGCTCCTCTCTTATGCTAATTTTATTGTTGTTCGTTGAGTTAAGAGGAAATGCGGTCGACTGAATGTTCTAAGTAAAAAGTCATAATTCGATGTTTGGCTCTCGACTATTTCCTCCTCCCCTATTAGCCTATTAAAATATATTCCATGGTTTTGAGAGTTCTAGTGCTTCTAAAGATAATGTATCATCCGTTAAGGGTTTAATTTAAGGAAAAATCAAAAATGTTGTATGTATGTCGTTTTTGTGGCAAATAAACACTTTTTCTTTCATTTTTTCTAAAAAGGAAAACAAAAGGACACAGTATATTACTTCATTTGAGATAACATTAGACATTTTACAGCTCGTTCAATCGATTTTGTCTTTTTTCGATTTTATTATTTCAAACGGATACACCGTTTGAAATAATATTATAAATTTCTAACAAAAAAATCAAGTTTGAAAAGTCAAAGTCAAAGTCAAAATGTTTTTATTTCGACTAGGCCATTAACGGCCCTTTCGAACGTTAAAATTAAAATTAACAAGTAATAAAAATTGATTCTACCGTGCATTCGGAAAAGAAGATTTTTATGGAGAAGAACGCACAAGAAACTCCATACTCTTGCTCTTTTAAAAAAAAAAGCTTTAACAATATTTAAGTATATACATTAATTAATTCATATACGTGAGGACGATGCACCTAGCACTACTATACTACATATAAGTATTACAAGCACTAACAGGTAAATTCCTTCACTTGAAAAATATGAACATGGTTCTCACATCCTTATAAATATTGCAAACATAGGTAAATTATCTAATTAAACAACAACGGAACAGTGTGCGAATCATATTTTTTTTCAAAACAGAAAGAGTAGATTTTTTTTTTTTTTTTTTTTTACTTTTGATGGGTTTGCTCTTGACTCTAGTCTAAGTCAATGACAGAGACAGAGTCGACGATGGAGCGAGCTTACCCAGAAGAAGCCTGTTCACTCTAACTTTGAAGAGATTCGGGTTAAATGCGTTCGGAAACACAGACGCAGGTAGTGAGTTCCATTCCTTCGCTGTGCGCATTATAAAGGATGTTTGGAAGCGCTTGGTGCGAATTGGTGGAATGGCAACAAGGTAAGGATGGTAACTTGCAGTGCGTCTAGATGTCCGATGGTAGAAGGGGGCTGGTGGGATAAGATCGTGGAGTTCTTGAGCACACTCACCGAAGTACAGTCTGTAGAAGACCGACAAGCAGGCAACCTTGCGGCGATGAGCCAAGCTGTGAAGCTTGGCATTTACCAGTTCAACGTCGCCGATGAGCCTCTTGGCTCTGCGTTCCACCGAGTCAAGCGCGGCAAGCTGATACTTAGCTGAGCCATCCCAAAGGTGGCTGCAATACTCCATGCAGGATCGGACTTGCGCTTTGTATAAGGTAAAAAGCTGCCCAGGCGTAAAGTATCGCTTCACTCTATTAAGGATGCCCAGTTTTTTGGCCGCAATTTGGGCTTTGTACTCAATGGAGGTGCCGAAGTTGAGACTGGATGTCAACTCCATGCCTAGGAGCTCGAGCCGATCAGTCACAGGAACAGACGCACCCCGAAAAGTAGGCGATTGTTCGAAAATACTCCTTTTAGCGGTAAAAAGACACGCTTGTGTTTTGGTGGCGTTAAAGGAGACCAGATTGTCATCTCCCCACTGGGAGACAAGTCTTAAGGTCAAATCTGTCCGCTCCACCATAGCCTCTCTCAAGGAACGAACGTCTTCCACGCTGGTTTTTGCGCTGGACAAGTATCTCTCTGACACAGTACTGTCATCTGCGTACCCAACAATACCGGGCTGAAGTAGGTCATTGATGTGCAGCAGGAAAAGAGTTGCAGAGAGAACAGACCCCTGAGGAACTCCGGCATCAATAGCCATAAGGTCAGAGGAGCAGCCATCAATGACTACTCGGATCGACCGCTCGCTAAGGAAGTCCGATATCCAGCTACAAAAACCAGCGGGGATGCCATAAGCAGGAAGCTTACTGAGTAGACTTGCGTGCCAGACCCTGTCAAAAGCCTTCGAGATATCAAGAGATACAGCAAGTGCTTCGCCGTGTCTCTCGATGGCCTCGCCCCAGCAGTGCGTGACATACACAAGAAGATCGCCAGTTGACCGTCCGCGGCGAAAGCCATATTGACGGTCACTGAGGAGATTATTGTCTTCAAGGTAGGTCAGCAGCTTACTGTTCAGTACCCTTTCCATAACTTTGCACAGAATGGAGGTAATGGCGATCGGACGGTAATTGGCAGGGTCTGCACGGTTGCCTTTTTTGGGCACTGGTTGCACATTTGCAAGCTTCCAGGACTTCGGCACCGTTCTTTTTACAAGAGAGAGGCGGAACAAGCGTGTCAACACAGGAGACAGTTCAGGCGCACACAGCCTCAGCACTCTCGCTGGAATGCCGTCAGGCCCGCTGGCCTTGTTCACGTCTAGACTGCACAATACTCTCCGGACCTCTTTAGTGTGCACAGCGACCTTCGGCATCGAAGAGTCACAATGAGGTACAGTAGGTGGTTGCTTGGAGCCAGCGTCCAGACGTGAATTGCTAGCAAAGAGAAATGCAAATAAATTTGCTTTCTCACTCGCAGAGTGAGCCAGCGACCCATCAGGTTTCAGCATTGGAGGTAAAGTCGGACGACAGAAATTCAATTCAACCGCTTTAGACAGGGACCAAAACTGTTTACTACCCGGAGGGTGCGATGCCAGCTTGGCCCCAATACGTCCAATATGGTCAAAACGTGCCCGACGCAAAACCCGCTTGCAGAACTTGGCGGCAGAATTAAAGGCTCTTTTCCTAGCGCGAACCCTACGCGCTCTAACTTTGCGGTCGCGGGCTCTGACCCAAGCTTGGTAGGCAGACTCTTTACGGGCCTCAGCGTGGGCGCAATCTGCATTATACCAAGGTCGGGCTTTGTGACCGAGCGGAATGTCGGAGAATGGGATGAAATACTCCATTCCCTGCCGAATCACATCCGCAACCGCGTCCGCACAGCTCGAGGGGTCACCCGAGGAGAAGCACACATGCCGCCAAGGATAAGACGCAAAAAAGTGCCGCATCTCGTCCCAGTCTGCTGACTCGTATCGCCATACTCGCCTCGTGCCTCTAGGACTCTCATCAGGAGGAGCGCAAGTCGACACGGATTTCACCAGACAGTGGTCAGAGGTTCCCAGCGGGGCTGAGACCGATACCGAATGACTGTCCGGATCAGTTGTCAGCAGAAGGTCTAAGCAATTGGGTGTATGGCCGTCAACATCCGGTACGCGCGTTGCCACATTCACCAGCTGGGTTAGATCCAGCGATAGAGAAAACTTGCGCGCCTCCAACCCAGCATGGTCAGTTTTCCGGTACGGGTACAACCACTCCTTATGATGGGCGTTAAAGTCCCCCAGAAAATTAAGCTTTGCTGTTGGATACCGTTGCTGGGCCAGGTCAGCAGACTCCACGAGGCAATTAAAGAGCGCTGTCGTCTCCTGGTCACCGGCGTGCGATCTGTAGACGCCGACGTAGAGAGACTTCTCCACGCCAGTGTCCACAAGTAGCCATATGGCAGAAAAACCCGATTTCTCAAAGCAACGGAGACGACGACAACAAATGTCATCGCGGACGTACACACAGACCCCAGCTTGCTTCTTGAACTTGTGTTCCAGAGAGTAACCCGGGTAGTTGAGGTACGCCACGTCCGACGGGGTTGCTATCTTCGTCTCCGTTAGGAAAAACAGGTGCGGCTTCTCGGTCTCAAGGTGGTGGTGGACCGGATCGAGATTAGAGTGCAACCCCCTGATGTTAGTGAGGTGCACTTTTAGTGGGAGGAAGTGCAGCCGTTGTTTCACCATGTTCTTCTTTGCTTTCGTCATGATTTATTTTTTTTTATTTTAGAGTTTGCTGGGGGAGAAGTTTAACTGTCGAGGCACTGCTCAGAGAACCTAAGTGGAACACTGGAGCTAACCCAACCAATGGGGAACTCACCTGGAGACTGCGGGGACGCCCGAACCCCCCCGAATATGGCCACCGGGTCCTCCCATCCAGTCGCCAGCTGGCACGGTGGAGCATACCGGGATTTTTCGCGAGTTGGCGGGGCAGCCTTTGGCACGTGGCTGGCGTGCTACTTGGGCCCCCTACTGACTGCGGTCGGCCAACGGCTGGCACCGTGCTTCGGATCCCGCTACCCTCCAAAGTGAGTTACCCGGCAAGTATTGCCCAGAGACCAAGACCGATTCTGAACAGCGCAACTGACATCCTCCTTCTCCCCCAAAGGCGCTGGCAATCCCACACACCGACGGAACACAGCAAGCTGCTTGGCGCCGAACTCCGGTGGGATGGTGGTCGCGAGCCAGGCGGCCCCTTGCGGAGCCTACCACCGCTTAAGTGGGATCGTTCAGCCGTACCACAGAGAAGCCTGTGGTGCCGTTGCCCGGGATGGACCACTAGGAGGTAGATCCCATACCCACCCCAACGAATAAATATAAAATAAAGCGTTAGTATAATTATGAATATAATACAAATCAACCAGTATGACTTTGTCCACACTAAAAATTGCTCTATGGAGCAGGACCAGCATGTTTAAAAGCATTTTATCCTGAATATAATCATCTAATTTGTAATATGCTTGTTTACAAAGTGTACTTTTAACTATTGTTTTAAATTTTCTTTCATTTAATTTTAATATCTCACAAGGTATTTTGTTATAGAATTTAACACAGTACCCCATGAAAGATGTGTGTACTTTAGCTTATCTATAAGATGGTTGATCTAACTTATCTTTATTTCTAGCATTATAATTGTGTCTACCACTAACTTTACAAAAGAGATTTATATTTTTCCTTACATACATAATATTTTCATAAATGAATTGGCAAGAAACTGTCATAATATTAATCTTTTTAAATAGCTCCCTAAGAGATTCTCGGTGACTTAAATTATATATAACCCTGACAGCTCTCTTTTGCAATATGAATATTGTTTCAATGTCAGCCGCCCGACCCCACAGTAAAATACCGTATGACATAATGCTGTGAAAGTAACTAAAATAGACCAAACGCGCGGTTCCTATATCCGTTAACTGTCTTATCTTTCTAACAGCATAAGCGGCTGAGCTCGCCGACCCGCAAGAGATGTTATTTGAAGCCCCCATTGTAATTTGTCGTCTAGAGTGATTCCTAGGAAAACTGTTTGGTTTACATAGTCCAGCTTTTCTCCATTCAATATGATGTCGCATTCGCTACTTCTGACATTCGGCAATATGAATCTAATACATTTGTTTTTTTTTTCATTTAGTACCAAATTGTTTGCCGTGAACCAAGTTTGGACCTGATGAATAGACTTATTCACATCATCAAGACTTTGTGCCCGCCGATCTATTTTAAATATCAAAGATGTGTCATCAGCAAATAACACGATCTTCGGTTGATTTTGTAATAATTGGGGCAAATCGTTAATGTAAACTAAAAAGAGAAATGGACCCAATATAGAGCCTTGAGGAACGCCCATTGTCATTTCAGACCCTAGTGAGTTTACACCGATGACCTGAACTGTAAGTTGTCTGCCTTTCGGATATGATCTAAGTAACTCTAGGGCCGTATGTCTAATCCCATAGTGCTCGAGTTTCAACAATAGTGTCTCATGGTTAACGCAATCGAACGCTTTCGAGAGGTCGCAAAAGATGCCAATGGCGTCTTGTGCTTCCTCCCAGGCGTTACAGATGTTCTTTATTAGGGTGACACAGCGTCAGTTGTGCAACGCCCTTTGGTGAAACCGTACTGTTGATCATGAAAGATGGAATGTTTGTTAAAATGACGCAACACTTGATTGAGCATTAACTTTTCGAATACTTTACTGAGAACTGGCAGAATTGACACTTATTGGCTTCTTTGCTATCCCCGGATTTAAACAATGGGACTACTTTACTGTGTTTCATAAGGTCCGGAAAAACTCCTTGATCGACACCAGTGTTAAATGTGAAAGCTAAATATGGCGCAATAGTTTCAATGATTGATTTACATACTTTTACAGATAGTCCCCAAAGATCTTCTGTTGATTTAATTTTAGGATCTTTAAAAGCTTTTAAAATAGCCTGGGGGTTTGTATGTTGAAATTCAAACTCCGACGGGTACGCATTTACATTTTTTCTAAGTAAGGCAGCAGAGAGCGCTGGTGAGGAGTTTAAAGATGCTGTAGTTTTAAGAGGAATATTAACAAAAAGTTTTCAAATTCCTGAGCTACCTCTACATCGGATTGTATGGGACCATGTGCAGTCGCTAAATTAATTTCAGTATTACGCTGTTTTTTCTACCTGTTTCATTATTTATTATTTTCCAGGTAGTTTTTATTTTATCGTCTGCTGATTTTATTTTATTGCTAATATACAGCGCTTTAGCTATTTTGCATGCAAGTTTAAAGGTTTTTGAATATTTCGCAACATATTTATCAAAGCTTGTATTATTCATATTTTGCCAAAGTAATTCAAACAATCGGCTTATAATTTCCCCAACTTCGTTGGAGTCGGCATCAGTCTAACCGAATCAAGTTATTTGTCCCGATCTGATCTCCACAACTCAGTAACTGGGTAATATGATACCCAATGACAATACTTGTTGTCAGACTTTTAGGCTTCTGATTACCTGTATAGACAGTCAAAAATCTATAGGCAACAGCAATTAAATGATGAAACCATTTCAACAAAACCATTCTGAACATTAAATTTAGAATCAATCTAATGTGTTCTCATACATAGCTGCAATACCTCTATATTCTAACCCGTATGAAGGACTTCCTATTATGTGTAGCAGCCTTGAACTTCGGCGTTTAGAATAGTATTCACGAAGCGTGGGTGATATGATGCCTATGTGTGTATGTTTTGTGAGTATTATATACCTATGTTTTTGTTTCAAAGGTCAAGCAGTTTGTTATGTTCAAGAAACTATAGCTTCATAAATATTGTAAGCCGGAATAGGATTAGTTTATTTAATTTTTGATAATAAGAAGAGATTTTTTACAATATTACGTCCATTCTTTGCGCTATGACCTCCAGCAGGCAGCATTAGAAAGAGAGATATTTTTTTCGAATTGTCTTATTTCGTGTAACTCTGTTAGACCTGGCAACCTAAACAATTAATATAATAAAGTTTCTTCTTTAGAAGTACTCTTTCGATTAGTAAAATTATTTCCATCATACAAAGCTATACTAACACTACGTATTTTATTTTTGTGGGATACGCCACGGTAAGAAGCTAGTGAGTTATGCAATGCATGGACTAAGGGATGATCACAACATTATAGGTACAAAATAAAGGACAATTTCATTCATCTTCTGATCAGTTGATTTACAAAAAGAATGCCTTTATGTATCCGAATAAACATGAGAATTTTTCCAAACTGTGATTTCGTTCAGAAAATGTAGCTTGAAAGTATTTTCGAATGCGGTAACAGTGCATCCTTCGCACGGAGTTACCCCATAATGCAATAAGTATGAGTCAGTTTGTGGTTCGCTGGGTTCAATGCTTGTAGTAACTGGGTAGTATAATGTGGACGGTGTAATAGGATGGTGGATTTGAGATGAGTTTTTTTTTAATTTGTTTACAATGTGGACTGTTTAACATTAACACACGCAAGTAACTTACTTTTCAATAAACAGTTGATTTATTTACAATTTTGGAAGCAACCATTTTTTCTTGAAGAGGCTTGCATTTGTCAGCTGGTACAAAACAATAACTGCCGAACTGCGTTTATGTGGTATAGTGCATGCTTGGGTTGAGAAGGATTGATTTCTACTCTTACTTTTACATTTTATTATATTATATATATACATTTATATATATATATATATATATGTATTTTATCTTTTATTTATGTAGTTAAGGTAAATTTGTACTCTGTATATAATTGGTTAAGTAATAATAGTCTATTTTAAGTTTCCTTATTTCTTTCTACACACTGTGTCTTCGTCTATCATCCAACTTTCCTGTCGCAGGTCTGCTGGAAGAAATTTCTATTGAAATAAGCAGTACCTTTGTGCTCTTTTATCTGTAATCCTTCTTTTCTCTTTTAAGTGTTATGTGTGTACATAAATAAGTAAATAAATAAATAATAAGCATATTTTACAAATACTGCTTTACTTTTGACAAATGTGACGTTTCACTAAATAAAACATACGTTTCCTATAATATGTCACCTATTCAGTGAAACTACACATTTCAACATTTCATTTTTATTATTTTGTAAAACCGACACACCTGTTTCGTATTGTGCAAATAAACTAAAACGGCCGAGCGTTTGAGCGACAGAATGAATCTGAAACTAGGCGTAAAAATATATTGCAATCAATTGTTATGTTTTATAAGCATAATAGCCTTTTATTTTAACAAGTTTTCTTTTTCTTTTTTCAGATTACTAAGCGGAGAAGGCAACCATGTAAGTTTTGACCGACTTCCGACCTTTGTATTAAAAAAGCTTTAATAGGAAGACATTACATATTTGTGCAATTTACGTTTGTAAATCTGTGTTTTTTTTTGTGGTTGGTACCAAACAGAAAACGTGAAAACCTACTTAGATAATATAAAAAAAAAACTATCATAAAAATTCACTACCACATAATAAGTCTGAGTTGCACAAAATTTTCTTCTTATCAAACATATTCAAAAACAAGAGCTCGCAAGGAGACTACACGCGCGGCTTTGCGCAAAATAAACTGTCAAGTTATTGAGGCGCGCCTTATGTTACACATCTTTAGAGAACGGGCGAGGCGGAAAATATGAAATGTATAAATTTTATTAACACGCTTGCTTAGGAGTAAGTTAAGAGGAGATACTGGCTTTCATTTTTATGAAGTAGATAGTGTTACATTTTTAATGGTTTTAGCCCAGAAACTGGATTAAGTTAGTCCGAAAATATGAAGAAAATTCCGCCAATATATTGGTTATCTTTAATTGCTACTACCAAGTTTTTTGTGAAGGTTGATCTTTACAGAAGTTTCGCCAAATTGCGAAAAAAATTGCCGCTGCCATTGAATTTGCGTTCAACCAAGCCTGAGATTTTATGGGATCAATCATCAAATAGCAAACAAAAAGTCAAAAAGAAAGAAAAAAAGAGGCAACCAATTTTCGATAATTGCCCAGAATATCTGTAATGCTTATTTTTAGTTTTTAATTAACGATAGGATCGCGATGGAGAGGGCTATGCTCGGCGTTTCCTTGCGTGATCGAATGAAAAATGTAGTGATCAGCAAGAAAATCAGGGTTACCGACATAGCCCGAATAATTGCCAAACTTAAGTGGCAGTGGGCAGGGCACATTGCTCGCAGAACGGATGGCCGATGGCGCAGAAAAGTTGCGACCGCGAACCGGAAGACATTATATTGGTAGGCCTCCCACCAGGTTGACCGATGTGATATGTTGAGACTGAAGCGAACTCCAACAAAGTTGGGGAAATTTTGGGCCGATTGTTTGAATAATTTTTGAAACTGGATTTTTTAATAATTTGCTACCAAAAAAAATATATGCTGTGCTCTCTTTTTTCCCATCTGTGGACGTCTTTCTGCTAATATGATGATTATGATGAAGCTCGCGTTTGACATCTATCTCACCTGATGGTAAGCTTTAATATGGTCTACGGTGAAACACGCTTGCCTAGAACTAACCTATTCACTCTTGACTTAAATAACCCAAGGTTGTAGCTACCAGGAAACAAAGACTCCGGCTGGGAATTTCACTCCTTAGCTGTACGCACAATGAAAGTATTAGCAAAACGCTTTTGCGAATGGGTGGGATGTCCACAATGTACCGTTGACGCATTGCCGTACATCTTGTAGTCTGATGATGGAAAGGGCTAGGTGAAATAAATTGTGCTCTTCCATCGCACACTCCACGAAATGCAGCCGATAAAAGCCAACAGGCTCGCAGCTCGGCGTCGATGTTCGAAGCTCTGCACCTGTAGCCAAGTTCTACTTCTTTATTTCTTTTTTAAAAGTTGCCGCACACTAGGAATTTCTCCTGTATCGTGGGTGCGTCTATAAACATATAAACTCACTTACACAACACCCAGAGCCGGAACAATTATTTGTAGGTCATACAAATATTTGTTCCGTGCGGGAATCGAACCCGCGACAGGCAGCGCAGCAGTCAATCGCTCAACCACTACGCCAACCGTGCGCCAATCTACAATCAATAACGCTAGTAGAAACCGAATTAATGTATGGGAATGACACATCTCAACGTTAAGTCACATGGTCAGACTATGTAAATAGAAGGCGTTACTGATTGTAGAAAGAGATTCAATACGAAACGTTTGTAACTTTTGACCCGACCAGTGCATCGTTGCCAATAAGCCTCTTGGCCCGTCTGTCAATCAACTCAAGTCCTGCTATCTGACAGATCCGTCCGAGAGGTGAGACCAGTACTCCATGCATGACCGAACTTGCGCTTTACACAAGTTGAGCAGCTGTATAATCCGTGCGTGTCAGTGAGTGTCACCCGTGAAAATTAACGGCCCGTGCCAATTCTGACTATGGCAGACGAAATGATTGCTCGGCTAACATCACGCTGCTACGTACCTATGTAATTAGTCTTTAGTCGTTGCGACTATTACGAGCTCTGTGTTTTTTTAAAAACAAAAAAAAGTAAATAGGTAAGTAAAGAGCCAGTAAATTATCGATTATTTTACAGTATTGATCTTTATAAAATAAAGGGTTAGTAACGTTCCTATGAAATTGCGATTGACACATAAAACTCGCCATACATCTTGCAATCAATCGCCTTTATGTGCTAATGTCATGACACCGATCAATTTTATGTCGCTCACGGTAAATTGGATAGGAAATGGCACACTTTAGTGTTTTTAATCATCATCATGAAGTACTGAATCTAGGAATACCAGGTTGTGGCAGTGCAAACATTTCAGTTTTTAATGGATTAGTTACATTGAATGCAGCAGAGGTTCGTCTGTAAAAGTGTATTTAATTAACAGATGCGCAACGGTGGTAGACCTCCCACAAGATGGGGCGATGAACTGGTGAAGATATCTGGAATCTGCTGGAAGCAAGGAGTATAGAACCTGTCGATATGGCGACACTTGGGGGAGGCCTAAGTCAGTGGCAGTTTTTGCAATGAAGATAATATTTTTTTAGTCTTGCGGCAATTAAGATACTGTTGTTTCAATATACACTACGTAAGAATAATGAATCTGAACGTTTTTCTTTTCTCTCTAACGTGACGAATCATTAGTAACTATGAATATCAAAAATAACAATTAATTGTAGAATGACTGTCGAATAATTTATTATTTACAACAATTATTGTTAATCGATGTTAGAAGACATGTCGATTGACGATTTGTCTGCCCTTGTTAATATTTTATGAGCTGTCTAATAAGTCAAACATTAAAATCTAGAAAATAAAGTTTCTAACAAAACCGACGTCGAACGCAAAACACTACAAAGCGAACAATAACTTTTTTTTCCGAAGTCGGTGTCTTTGGCACTTACAGTATTTCGTTTTTAGACACCGACTTCAGAAAAAAAGGTTATTTTTCGCTTTGTAGTGTTTTGCTTTAGAAATCCGTTTTAAAACGAATTGAGAACCTCCGTCATTTTGGGCAGTTGGTTAAAAATAGACAGACCTATTTTAAAGGCATCGTCCTAATAGAAAAGGCTCATCGCACGTATACGTGATCGTCGCGTTCAATTTGTCTGCATAACAATCTGAGGGGATAAATACAGAGAATGTTTTGAAAACTAGTGCCAGTGCAAAATGAAATAAAATCTAAATGCATAAAACAAATTATCGACCTTAATTATCCACAAATTGCCAATTAAACAAAGAGGACCCTATCGAAAAAATTACACTAACAATCGCCAGTGACATTTACCAAGCATTGTAACTATTTGTCAAATACCATCAGCACTTATGTGTGAAAAAACACAGTAGGTGACATTTACCACAATTATTGAAGACGTGGGAGGAAAAATCATATCACTAAAGGTTTCCTGTGTTGCTTTTTTATTTGCCATTAATCAATTCCATTTTTGAAGAACATTAAACCATCTACCATGGAATGAAGCTCTAATTTGCAAGGCGTGTTAATTCTAAAATTAAAGCATCTATTTATAAACTAGCTTCATGGCATCGTACTTTGAGAGGTTTCTTTTTAATTTTATCTCCATGACGCTGACGGGAACTAAATTAGATTTCTATAATAATACTTGTTCACAGACTGTGATGGTGAGGACTATGCATGAAATTAGTTTTTAAAAAGCAAAAATATATCAGATAGAAAATTGTTTTTGGTTTAGTGGTTATAACAATTAACTGTTATCGGGGACAATTTTATTGATATAATTTTTGTTTATTGAAATAATGATTTTTAGGAAGACCCATAGGTTGGAATAGAACAGAATAGAATACACTTTATTATGTACACCATAAAAGTTACAGAAAGTACAGACGAAGAAAACATTACACTGGGTGACAGAATGGGCGGTTTTTCCACCGAAAATTGAAATCAGAGGCGTGGTGTGGAATATCACGTTTTTGTGATGAAGAAGACCCAGCAGCTGAATGCCCTTCAGGGAAAAAAGAGTTTATGAATGCTTCCGATTATGGAATTACCTTTGAGAATAGTGCAACACTAGCTATGGAGAATACGTAGAAGGGAATTAATTAAAAGTGGAGGTGGGCTTATTATAAATTTGGTCGTAATAAAATAATACACTGCATTATTTTTTCACAGTATTATAAATAGGATAGATAGAATCTATTGTTTGCATTTTTTCTACGTCGTTGCTAACTGACCTACACAACTCGATCGCTAGCTAATACCGATGTAGACTAATGTTGTCTAATAGCTACACGTGATTGCTATCAAGTAAACACATTAATGCTTATGGCTTGGCAGATTATCCGGTAACACGAGACACACACAGACACTAAACTTGATGAAATTGTACCTGCCTATTATATGATTGCACGTTACCTATAAACGAGCAATCCTTGTATGTACGAGTATGTAAGTATATATGTAATCTGAATCTCGGAAACGGTTTAATTTTTAGAAAACGTCATTTTCTCTATTTTCAACCGAGCAGAGCTCGGTCGCCCAGGTGTCGCCCAGGTACTACATTATTAAGAGGTAAGTAAGAGTACCTAATTCGGCCGATAGGGCCAAAAAGTTCTGGAATGGCGACCGCGAACCGGAAGACGATGCGTTGGAAGGCCTCCCACCAGGTGGACCGATGACCTGGTTAAGGGTGCGGGAATCGCCTGGATTCGACGCACGGGATCGGTTAATGTGGCGACGCCGGGGGGAGGCCTATGTCCAGCAGTGGACGTCTTTAGGCTTAAATGATGATGACGATGAAGTGTAATAACTAAAGTGCGGCAAAATTACTTGTTTCTATGTTTGTTCATAGTAGGTATTCACTATAAGAAATAAATAATCCACCACGTGACTTTTCTGTTAATCATATCCCACACATATCATATTTTTAACCGACTTGCCAAAAAGAAGGAGATTCTATGTTCGACTATGTCTTTTTTGTGTATCTTCACCGATTTCTCCGTCAATTGTGGACCGATTTTGAAAATTATTTGTTTGAAAGAGTATGTTCATAAATTGGTACCATTTTAATTTGGTTAAGATCAGATGAAGAACTGTGGGGATATATAACAGACCACTTCAATAAATGTCAGCAAACCTCTCGGAACCGCTGCAATAGCATGTCTGTTTATATACCATTACATAAATAACATCACGCCAGAACGCTCTAAAGGAGTAAGCAGATGTGTACAGTTCACCTTGGTACACCCTCATTTCACCGGTTATGTTCAAGTTTCATGATATTCGGGTAATTAATTCTGGCATCAAAGGTACCTTACTATAGAACTTATAAAAACTTATACACAAAAAAATACAGCCGCATTTTTTTTGTCACTTGGTCTAGACTTCTAGGAAGCTCTGATTCGAATTCGGATATTCATTTATTGATGAAAAGCTACTCTATTAAAACTATACTTACGATACTTTCAATTAATTAAAAAACACAAACACAACTCCCAATCAGAAACTACATTAACGTAGAAAGCTTCTACGAAAATGCAGCGTCAAACCACAAACTAAACTTATAATACTAAATGCACAGAAATTGTTCCCGTAACTCGTCTACTACTGTATTACTGTCCTTAAACTTAGTAATGCCCGCTACTTAGCTTCTAACAGGACTAGTTTGTACAAGCTTCATGAAATTAAAGAGACGGGCGTCTGAAATTAAGTGTTTTAGTTTAAATTTTACATTAATCGTAGAATTGTTCGGGTAACTGCAATTAAAATAATCGACTTCGGTATAGATAGTTCAAGTCGTCTTTGCGCGCGGATCTATGTGTGGGTGAATTGAATAAACTAATTCCTCGTAGCCTGTTCTATCATCGGAGTACAAGACGTACGGCGATGCGTCATCGGTACATGGTGGACATTCCAACCATACCGCACTAAGGAGTGGAATTCTCTGCCGGAGTCTTTATTTCCCGACAGCTACAACCTGGGAGTCTTTAAGTCAAGAGTGAATTAGGTTTCTTCAAGGCAAGCGTGGTGCATCGTCGAACACATGATCGCTTACCAACAGGTGAGATAGTGGTCAAGCGCGAGCCCATCAAAGATAAAAAAAAGAAAATGGGAGCCCTACTTAAATATTTATTTTATTCAGCAGCAAAAAAATAATAATAATCATGTATGAAAATTTCAACTGTCTAGCTATCACGGTTCAAGAAATGTAGCCTGGTGACAGACAGACAGACAGTCGGACCGTGGAGTCTTAGTAATAGGGTCCCGTTTTTACCCATTAGGTACGGGACCCTAAAAAATTGGGATGGGAATGCCAAGCGCTATCGAAATGTCACGTGATCAATACCTTACATTTTCGCATTTTGACCATCGCCACCACTGATAACATGACTATTTGCCAAGGACCTAAGTTTTTTTTCCAAACAAGCATGGTAGTCCGATTTCAGGCACTCAAATTTGCATAAAACTGATCGAATCTTCTTCATATATAAGAGGTCTACGAAGCTGCTACGTCGTAGTAGGCGCTACGGTTGCATTGGTTTCGGGCTACGCGGTCGTAGCAAGCCAAATCTTTCCGTTCTCGCTAGCATTATTAAACGTATTTTGATATTGATTCGTTTAGTCGTTACTAGGCAAAATAAAAATACTAGGAGCTTTTTTCCATGAACCGATTTCCTGGCAAATAAGTAGTAAAAGAATTTTCTCATTTGGTTCAGTACTTCAAGCGATTGCCTTTTACAAAAATATATTTTAAGCTCTTTATAATCTTGAGTTAAGGTAAAATACCTGTCAGATTAAAATGCTAAAGTAATTGGAAATGATCAATTTCAAGTACAAATATTTCTAAAATTTAAATTGATATTTGACCTCCACTTAGTAATTTAGAAATAAGGATAAAAGCGAAGTAAAAAAGCAATTTCGAGAGGTTTATTTGAAAATAAAATCTTTAATTTCTGGTCCCTTAATTAATTAATTAATTCAATGACTGAATTTTGCACAATTATGTCAGGTCTTCCTTGATAATTAATTATTTCAATTCCTTGAATAGGTTTGGTATTGTACCTGAGAGGCTTGAGGCTAAGTAATTCTAGCCGCACGGGTAATCTTCAAGGTAAAGTCACGCTTGCCGAGGTCGATCTATGAATGAATGATCGTCCATCCGTCACATATCACTCACTAAGACCCCTCAGTGCCTCGAAATGGTCTGAGTTGGGAAATCGTTTGAGTTGGTTAATTTTTGGTGGTCGTTACGGTTAGTCAGAGACGGTCGGTTAGTCTTACAATCAGTCATACCAAGGACCAGTAGAATTGTGAGTTCAGACAGGCAGTCACTTCAAAGAAGCATCCGTTTAGACTGGAAGATGAACCTAACTTAATAGGGGTTGGCAGATTGACCTCCATAGATTACTAACATCACAGATTATAATATACTACTAGCATACAGATGCCTCATCCCATACAAAGAAACCGTGCCGACGTAACTAGCGTTTTTCGTCTGATTATTTTTTGTATGCGGTGTTAGCAGCGACTTACAAGTAAAAGGGTTTACTCGTTTCGTGAATATATTTTTTTTGAATATTAGTATTTTTTTGCACGTTTTTACAGTTTCATTGTACCAAAATATGTTACATAAATATGTTAAATTTAAAACCACGCCATCCATTTGCATCAATTTTAAATGATCCTATCAAATAATCTTTGAAATGTGAATGAAGAGCCAAATATTCCATAATTTTGTGCTTAGGAGAGTTGATTTAACAAGAACATACAATTTTTATGTTCAATGCCAGAAAATGTTAATTTTACACACAATTCAGTAGCAAATCGAAGCATTATAAGTTTTTAAGCTGACATGGTCACAATCATTAGAATTAACATTCAATAAAAATATTTTTATTGAATATTAATATTATATTATATTTTTATTTATTATATTTTTAATTTGATGTTCTTTTTATATATTTATTTTATTTTTTATTTAATTCTGAGCATATCGCGCCATCAAGTGACACTTATTTGAACCAATTTTTCTTTCTTAGCGCTGGGATCCCGTGCTAACATATTCTCCAACAAAAAAATTTACCTCTCTCTTCATAATGCATTAGTTCAGATAAATCCTTGATCCTGATATATTTCTGGACACTCAAGATGTCAAGCTTAGAAAGCATTCACTCAAGTTAAATATAAAACACAATATCACTTTTCATTAATAAACTCCAAGAATAGAAAAAACAATTTACAGACGAGGTTTTCTGTAATTGGCTATGTTTAAATAAATTCGGGTGTCGAAAATAGCCTGAAGAAAGATTTCGGTTTAGCCACAAGGTGTAAATGGAGTGGAGATGATAAAATTTTATGTTCATAATAGCTGTCTGCGGGGCGATAGACGTTGGCAAAGCTGTTTTTCTTTGAGTGAAAAGTACTATCTTTTAGGAGATATTTTTGCACATAAGATTTTGTTTTTAGAATTTTTAAATTTATTTTGGGCCATTTTAATTTGGATTTGGGGACAGTTACAATAAAACAATCTTAGATTATATTAAAAATATGTATATTAATAACATTGTTGCCGAATTACAACTAATTATGACTACATACCTAATTCGGCAATAAAAATATGTATTCGAATGTAAGTAGGTAAGTTCATCATCATCATCAATATAGTTAGAAGACGTTAACTTCTGGACAGAGGCGTCCCCCAACCGTCACCACACCAATCAGTCTTGAGCTCCTCGCATCCAGTGGACTCCCACCGCCCTCACCAGGTCATCGGTTCACCTTGACAAAAGCTGCGCTTTTCGGTACTCTCAAAAGATTCACCTGTAGTTCCATTGGTCCTTTCTTCTACAGGCTTTATTTCTACCCTCATTTAATCCCAGAAGTTTAATTCAATTCTCACAAAATTAAACAACGTAATTCTTTGACAGTATCGTTTTTAACATTCCCACGGGCCCCAGTCTGAAGTGAATTTGCAATTTCTATTAGGTTAGGACCTACAGCAAAACGTGACGACTTCGCCGACCACTATCTAAATTGCATCTAAGACGCTCTGCCGGGACACCTGCATTCTTTATTTAAATTATGTTTAACTAGTTGTTCCCCGTGACTGCGTCTGCGTAGCATTAGTAGGTACTTGGAATAGCCTATTTTTCTAAATTGCGCAATAATATATTGTAGATGTGTGGACCGTCTTACTTGAGAAATTACTGGTTCACCATAAAATTATGATGATTACACCCATTAGGATGATTTTCAGGATAAAATATATATATATTTTATATTATATGGATGTGGTTAGTTTGAAGTCTTTCAATGGTAGAAATAGGTTTATTTTGATGTACCAGGAAACTGTAAGTAAATATTTATTTAGAAATTAACTATTATAGAAACATGCCCTTGAGGCCTTTGAGGTGATACTTTGAATCTAATAATACTCAAGGTGAAGGCCGCTGAAATCAACCGAATGCTAGAAGCACAGAAAAGATCGATGTGGCTGAAATTAATGATGAATCATATATATCTAAACTCACGCTTTTTCTAGTGGTGGTAGGCAGAAGATGTAGAACGCCGCCAGCTGCGATCCTTTCATACTCGTTTTGTTTTATTTACATTCGTGTAAGTAAGTAATAAGTAGCTAGTCAATCAATCAATCCGGCACATAATCTCTGGTTATTCTCGTCTAGCTAACGAAATGTACTTGTATAGGCACAACCTTGTAGCCAGGATTATCCATCAGCAACTTGCTCTGAAATACACTGTTGTGGCATCAGAGGTGCCGTACTACAAGTATGTGTAATAAGTAGCTCGTTAAACTCATTTTATTATTAACTAACGGTTAGGATGTCGGAGTGGCCAGCGAGAGCCATTTATTAACTTACTTGAAAAACTAACAGTGTAGATTATAAAATAAAAACCTTTTTTTACAAAAAATATTCTACCCACTTCCAAATAAAAACACAACAAAGTGAAAGTCGGATAAAAATCGGTAGTATTTTTTTGTAAAAATGGTTTTCATTTTTCACTTTTTAGTTGTGGTACCTTATAGGCAAGTTCTATAGTAAGGTACCTATAGTGCCAGAAATGATGAAACTTGAACATTGGTGAAATGAGAGTGTACCAAGGTGAACTGTACATATCTACGTACCCCTTTAGAGCGTACTGGCGTGATGTTATATATACAGATATACGATTGCAGCAATCCCGACAGATTTGCTGTCATTTATTGAAGATTTCTATTTTATAACGCCGAAGTTCTTCATCAGATCTTCATAAAATTAAAATGGGACCAATTTGGTAACATACTCTTACAAACAAACAAGAATTTACAAAATCGGTCTACAATTGACAGATAAATGAAAATAGGCAATACTCTTCCTCCATTCTTTCCATCGGTGGCGGTTCGGAGATACTTCGTTACAAATTCATAGGAAGACATCGAAGTCGTTAGCCAGCTCCTTTGTGGTCTACAGTTACACCAGTCTTGTTCTACAGCTCGCTCCGCATCTGGCAAACAGCCACGTCAACGTTTTGTATTTTGCAACTCAGTTAACTGTTTCAAAACAAGATAAATATTTTTTTCGAAATGATTAGCACAATAAAAATAGATTAATTTGCGATTATTATCAGCAAAATTATGATATGTTGTAAGTTTCGAAGTGAACTTAAAAAACCTGATTATAATTTTTTAACCGATGGCTTCAACTAAAAAAGTCAAAGGGCCACGACGGGTCCATAAAAAGGTTTTCCGATCAGTCCACTTATCTCTCTGGACCTAACCGGACACGAGAGCTTGTCAACAACTTTCACAAATACAAAGTAAGGAATTCTGATACGGGTATGTAGATAAGATATTTTCTTCGCATGAACAATTCTATAGTTTCGACAGAAAGGGATGACTTTCGCGAGTAGTTGTGTGTGTTTTACTTCATAATGCGGAAAAAGGGTTTCGAGAAATAGTGCGAGATCCCACCGCCAATGTCTGGAGTTAATTTGTATTTCACTAAACTTGTTTGATGAATGATACTTGTTAGTGCCTGGCAATATCTAGTCGCCATTATTTTTTTCGTAACTTTGTTGTACACTAGGAATTTCTCCTGTATCTTGGGTTCGTATCCAATATCAGCCAGCTCTCAGTTAGCGACAAAGAGAATATAACCACTAAAGAGCTTATAGGCCGATTTCTTCGAAGCACACGACTCACTACCGCGGGCCGGGAGACGAGGAAGAACGCGCGGCTGCAATTGGTCAGTTCAAAGTAAGTTGCGTAGGTATGGCTATCGTTAGGGTTGATCAACTCGATTAAGGGAAAATTGTCGATATCGATAAAATGGATTTTAACATTATTAAAAATACTCAATTAAAATCATATAAATATTATTTAATAAAAATCAATCAATTACAAATATAAATATGTGTGTCGGGGACATAGAGAAACAAAAAGTATTTTCCAAATCGGTTAAGCCGTCTACGAGTAATCCGGGAACATAATACATAAGAAAATTCGACGAACTGAGAACACCCTCCTTTTTTTAAGTCGGTTAAAAGTAGATAGATATTTTTTCATACATTTTTTATTAAGTTTAATTTTATTATTATCGATATCGACTTCAGCTATTAAAAGTAACAGCACAGATATTTACGATAAAAATACAAAGGGAGAGAAAGGGATAGAAGCATTAGAATTGTCTAGTGAAAGAGCGAGACTTTTCCAAAAGACATCAACGCGGGACTCAAAATTGTGCTAGTTTACCCCATCCACCATTTTAACTAGATCCCTGCGGTGTCTCATAATCTGATTAAATTAAAAATAATTTTCGTACTGTTTACTTACCGATGAAAAGTTATGCCATCCTTTTTGTAACTAGATGTCTTGGCATGTTTCCCATACCCCTTTACGGCGCATGAGGGCATTTTTATGCGTTATAATTGCAATAAAAAGATAAAACAATTTGTATTTATTTAGCGTGCATACAGGTCTAATAACTGGACACAACTAAAATGGTTACTAGTACCGAAGACTTTACATAGGCGACAAAATACTAATAGTTTTCGAGCGTCGGGGCACTGTATGCGCCGTCAAGTGGTTATATCGTCGTTGGTTAGCGACAACCCACAGATGGGACAAAAAGACACCACACCACAAACTGACAGAAACCCTTTTTGTCCCATTTTCTTCATCACATTCTTTCAAATGATGTTGGATTCACTTGAAAAACCTTAATTCTATTTTTGTTATATAGATAATTGCGGCTAGATATTGACAGACAACTCTGCAGAAATCTATTTTGTTACTATTAAAGTATTATTAAGGCAAATTAAGTACAGTTTCTATCTCACGATGGCATGGCGGGTTGGTCTTAGTCGTATATGTAGATAGCACATGCAGTAGATGCACTACTGAGCGTTCCCGAGCTTACGCAAATAGAAAAAAATGTGCACTCACACGCCGTCGTGAGATAGAACAACTGTACAACCATAAAAGTATAAAATTTTACCTGCAGATTTTTGCGGGGGGATCTTAGGCTATAAGGAGTTGTAATGTGAGAGAGAGAGCCAATGCGACATACATGTTCAATTGATCATTCAAGTAAAAAGGGTGGATGTGGGTGGAAAGACATTATTGAAGTTTCACGTGTAGCTTCACAACAGATACACTTCGATTTTTGCACCTGTGACTTTAATTTTTCTTTTGAGTCTAATTCTTGACGACACCACAAAATAGAACCGCGCTGCCGCTTACGCACACATCATTCTCAAAGGTTTATAATAGTTCTTTTCATCGAAACTAATATTTAAGAGAGGTACGTAATAAATGTTTCGTATCGATTCTCTTTCTACAATCGTTAACTCCTTCTATTTGTATGGTCTGACCACGTGATTTAACGTTCAGATGTGTCATTCCCATACACTGGTTCGTTTTCTGCTATCGTTATCGATTGTAGATTGTCAAGTTGCGTACAGGTGCTCGGTTGTTAATCAAATTCACATAAATAGTCAATGTTACGTGCTATAGAAGATATATTACAGCAAAACCATAAACCATACTAAACTGGCATTTAACTGTTTCCCTTTTAAATACAAATAAAAACAATCAAGAATAATTGGTGTGCCTCTGGCTGACAACAATCGAATACCTATTTACGTTATAAAGGTAAACAGAAACAAACAGAAAAAGTACTTAACAGATACATTATTTATTCGAAATCATTTGTTTATATCACCGTTTTCTTGACCGAGGTCGTGATACACTTTAAAACTTATTTCCGAAGTGGCAAGATTAAATTTCCTTTGCAGCGCGCTGATGCACAATATATTCGTGATATTTTTCTTCAAAACAGATAAACTATAAATATGAACGATGTCGGCGCTTTTCCATAAATATTAGTTCCAAAAATTTTTCTTTGAACTCTGTACGGTACTTTTTCTCGACTTTAATTGGCTTGAACCTCTGGTAACATTATAAATTCATAATGTACGGGTATATTGGAATGACAACAATAGTATGCGGTCGACTACTACGAACTACAAATAAGGATTAATCAATATTTGATTGACTTAGTATATTCAAACTGATAATAATAGTTATGTACAAGCGGGTATAAATAAAAAGAACTCATTGGGCATCAAAAACGGAAGAAGTGCCCCGAACGCTTGCAGCATTGCCACGTTGAATGGCAATGCTGATCGAAGGTTGATTTAATAGGAAACTAGATACATAAAACTATCATTTCAAAGCAAATAAGGTGTATTAGCGACACAGGCACCAAAGAAATGATTTATTAAGAAAAAGAAGAAGAGACGAGAGACGTTCTCTAACAAACAATAAACTCTTTTACGTAGACACACGCCCTTGAAATCTAAGAATACACTTGGTGAAGGCCGCGGGAATCAACCGAATGTTAGGAACAACAGGACAGATCGATGTGGCTGAAATTAATAATGATACGAACATATATAAATTCAATTTTTTTTTGCCCATGGAATGGATGTATACAGGTACTACTGAACGCCTCCTGCTACGATCTTTACATACCGTTTGATTCATTTATGATCATACATTTTACTGATTTTGACGGTATGAGTACTGTGCACCTGGCCTTTCTGAAGAACCTTACCATTTATTTATTTATTTATAATTAATTAAAACGATACAGATACCAATTACATATACATGATGATGAGATACACGTAAGTCCTCCTGATTAATAATGATAAAGACATTTAATACGCTACTTTATTTTCAATCTAGAAATAAACAGAACATGTTATTTATATTGACCGGGTTCCCTCTATCTGGCATAATCTTGATACGCCGAAATTTATTTGGCATAACACACTTGGCATAATCTTCCTTAAACGAATATTGTTAAGGCATAACAATTATTTAATATAATTGTTGTTTGGCCGAATGTTAATATGCCCGAATTTAAGATGGCATACTTTTATTTTGGCAGAATTTTATTTGGCATAGTTTCGTTTAGCATGACGTTTATTTAGAGCGATGATTATTTGGTAAATATTCACTTGGCATACTATAAAGATGACAGAATTTCACTTGTAATAATTTTACTAGGCCTGTTGCCATTTCTATAAAAAAGCATTTTTAACCTTAAATTAAAATATTTTCTTAAAATGTCAATAACATATTGACAAAGTGGTACAAAAGTTAGTAACAGAAACTAATCGCTGCAAAACCGACTCCACGAAGTCTTGTCTGCCCTACCCCTAGAGTGTAAGTCCGCGTAGGTGCAGGCGAGGTGCGCTGCGGGGCTCCGGCGGTCCTGCAGCGCCGGAGCCGTGGCAGAAATCATGCCTGCTGCATGTTGCATGCTCGCTTGCATGCGGTATGCTTGCTTGCATGTTGCATGCTCGCTTGCATGCTGAATGCTTGCTTGCAAGCACGGTGTATGCTTGTTTGCATACTGTTTGCTTGCTGCAGGTATGGTGAATGTTTGTTTGCATGTTTGCATGCTTCTTCTAGGGAAAGAAAAACCAATAAAATTGTTTACAATCAATTTATGCTACTCGTAAGAAATACAAAATTATTCTAACTATAAATGTTCTGTAATGTGATAGATGAGTCTTTCAATTATTATGGATATGAAATGTATGCCAAAAGACGATTCTGACTGTAAACATTCTGCGATATGCATTTCTGCCTTTTAATGACAATCGATATCAAATTTATACCTAAAGATGACTCTGACTCACAAAATTATGATTTTGAATGTATGATAAATGAGTGTATGCCAAACGTTTTCCTGCGAAATGAAGTTTATGCTATCCGTTGTTATGCAAAATAATATTATGAGATAAAAAGTTCTGCTATAAAAGGTAGACCTATATTGACCTTAATGATACTTTAATGTTATTTTAAACTGTTTCGTTTCCTCGGATACCGACAGGCGATATTTTAAACGATTTTTATGCAATTGATACATAATATATGGCTCCCGTGGAACAATAAGAGCGCATGACGTGGGGCAACGTCACTAATGAATAATTGAGTGATAGCCTTCAGAAGTGTTTCTTCTTCTTCCTGCCCTTATCCCATGTTACTTGGGGTCGGCGCAACACGGTTCAGTAATGTGTTTAATAAGGGAAATATTTACATTGCAAAACCACTGTTGTTTTGATCAAAGTCCAAGCGAGAATAATGATGCGCCGTGCGCGCGTTGACGCGACGTCCGAAGTCTGTCTGGTGAGGTTCGTAGATCACACGGGCGCGGGCCATGCAGTTCTCGGTGCCACGCACGAGTCGTCATTAGCATGGACACGCATTCTGCGTGGTAGAGGCCCGCATGACTCCAACCGTCGAGCGCTGCCGCTCGTTATACACGTTATACGAACGAACCGTGTCCACTGTGTACTTATCTACCTTAGCTTTATGTTTGAGTGCAAGTATCTTATCGCAATCAGGGTTAATTGGAAAGAAAACTATTTTTCTTAAAAGAAAGTAGTTTTTTGGGCACCGTGTAAAATTTTCTTGTGGTCACCAATTCAATAGGTTCATACATGGCTAGGTCACACCAAAACGCGTCTAACGATACATCATACGCGTGTATAGCTTACATAATACGTCAAAAAATGAGAATACTTCGATTACTAATTGAAAATAGCATTACCAACGTCGTTATCATCCGCAGTTTGACTTGACTGATAGGCGTCTCTTTTCTTGTGGTAATCCCCACGCTCCAGTGCCACCCTTATCCAGGTTCAGAATACGTTTCTTTTTCTCACATCTTGCCGTCACGAAATATCTTTCGTAGTGCACTTTTGTAGTCTTATTAATATTTTTGTCAAAGCGATGCTGTGCGTGGTATTGGAGTCGGACATTCAGCCACTAAAAGCAATCGCAGTAACCCTACCAATCTTACTAACATTATAAATGTGAAAGTTTGGATGGATGGATGGGTGGATGTTTTTATCCAATAACGCCAGAATCGCTGAAAGGATCTGGATGAAATTTGGCACAGAGTTAGATCATAATCTCGAATAGCACATAATTTTAATCCTGGTATAATGCTCCCCGGGATAATAAAACGCTATTTACGCAAGCGTAGTTAAAACACTTGTCTGTAAGACATATTTTAGTTGTGTTTTTGACAGCTGTATAGTTGTGTTATCGGCACGTAACTTGACAAGAGTCGTGAGATGCGCAAAAGTCATTTTTAGGTCTCTTTGGTTACCGAGCGGGACGCGGGGAACGTTTAGCACCGTTCCGAGTGCGCGACTGGTTGTTTAATTGACACAAGGATCGACTTACCAATCGTTGCGTCCACGTTCCGTTAGCTCTTTATGGTGGTTGGCCAGTTTGCGCACTATGCGCGAACTTACCTCCACTATGCCAAAACCTTGCCAAGTCACATGCCGGGGACTATAACACGGACAAAATAATATACAACTGCCAACCTGTCATGTGGATACATGACAGGATTGTGGACGTCAGATAGTCAGTCGTACCATGTAAAATACTGGTAATCGAGTTATTGGCAAATAATAGCAGATTTATTGGATTTGGACGAGGACCTGTGACCTGTGACCTGGTGAATGTTGCGGGAATCCGGTGGAAGCGAGGCGCACGGGATCGGTAGATGTGCACTTGGGGGAGGTCTATGTTCAGCAGTGGACGTGTTCCAGCTATATAATGGAATGGGTTACTGAAACTGAAATATAGGACACCTATAGCCTATATTTAGTCCTCAAACAGAAACAGATACCTAAATCCTGACGAAAACAGTTTATAAACAAGCTAATGTCAACACATTACATTTCTCGCTCCTCTCTAATAGCACAGTTACTCGACTGTGGACATTTATTTTTGGACTAATGGTAGGTTAGTAATGGCGGCATCATATCGATCATTATTAGTCGCCGATACACAATAGAACTATGTCATGGAATAGGAAGGTAGATAAACACAGAAGGTCAACGTTTTTTGACGTACCGAACAGACAGACAGACAAAACATACAGAGAAAACAAACTGTCAAATAGATAGACAGACAGAGATAGCACAGTTGGACACACAGACAGAACAGACAGAAAACAAACGATCGTCAAGCTTCATTCATCATCATTATCATAATTTCAGCCGAAAGATGTCTACTGCTGGACCAACAAGGCCTGTCCCGAGCGTCGCCACATTGATCGGTCCTGTGCGTCTCGCATCCACCGGATTCTCGCAGCCTTAACCAAGCCATCGGGTCGCCTAGAGGAAGGCCTTCCTGCGTTTGTTAAACTGTGGCTGTGTCTTCTAGTTCGCGGTCGCCGCTCCAGAACTTTTCAGTCCCATCGACCATCCGTTCTGCGAGCAATGTACGCTGCCCTCTGCCATACTGCCCGAGCTTCATTACCTTAGGGCTTTCTGGTAGACCCCACTGTTGATTTTGGCTTTCAAGAGGGTTTGTTCCAAAAAAACAAAAGCCGGTTGCGAATGTCTAATTATGTGCGTGCGTTTTCGCTCGTTGTGAGGATCTGACCTTCTATACCTATCTACTGTATGTGTCCTACTATCTTTGTAGGGAAATAAATTCTTAAAAGGAAGGGAAGCGCTTAGAATATTAACTTGGTTTTATGGAGTTTTTCGGTAAGGTCTATATTTTTGATGGCGTGTTTCAGAGCTATTAGAGGTCTTTGTTTAGAAAAGTCGGTCACGGACTAATTTTGGAGAGCACAATTTGATGTTTCCTTTCATAAATAGGAAAATGTAGTTGTGGCCATTCGCCCATTATAGTAAAACTATCTTTTATTAAACTACTAGTAACCTTCAACAAGTTGCATTTGAAATCTAATTGCTGTAGGAGCGAATGGTACGTAATATTGAAAATGCAATACCAGAATTTTGTTAAATTATTTCAATCGTAACCGGTGTGCGTGTATGAACGTAAAGGAAGCAAAAGGTTGTAAGGATCGTAGATTCGTAGCAGGTGGCGTGGCGTTCTGTAGTTTTCGATTTCCAGCACGGGAAAAAGGCGTGAGTTTATGTTTGTACATGTGAATTTCACTAATATTGTTTTATTCCTTGCGAGAAATGCATTAACCATCGTTAATTTGAAATGACAGACATATGATACGCAATATGCCTATTATTATTTTGACGCCATTAAAGACGTAGAAATTCAAATCAAGTAAAGTAAAAACTACTCACTCATCAATATTTATAATTTATGTATCAATTCTGTTCAACACCACCACCTTCCAATTAAGTTCAGTTCAATACGTAACATTACGTCCAACTATTGATTAGCCATATGTGCTCACAGTTCTAGATCTAGACACATTACTTTCAGCTAGAACTACTTCAGTGGGTCCCAGCTGTGTGGTAAACGTAGTTTATTACAATTTAACCAATTCGAGCACACATCTTCATTGCCAGCTAACTTCGTGAGTAGGTTACATAATGTTATGGGACCAGGTTCTGTATCGGTTGCGTGAATTTTTTTAACTGTGATTGAACATTAAATAAATATTATAAAACGTTGCGAGGAACATTTTGATTATGTTGTGGCTAAAAGAGTAAGGACTAATGAACACTGTGTGTTTCCAGCGATTACTTACGGGACAGAGACCTGATCGCTAACAATTTGCCTCATCAGAAGGCTTAAAATCGCCCAAAGGGCGATGGAAAGGGCTATGCTCGGCCTTGCGTGATCAAATCAGAAATGAAGACATCCGCAAGAGAACCAAGGTTACCGACAAAGTCCATAGAAGAATTTCCAAACTTAAGTGGCAGTGGGCAGTGCACATTGTTCGCAGAACGGATGGACGTTGGGGCCGAAAAGTTCTAGAGTGGCGACCTCGTACTGGAAGACGCAGCGTTGGAAGGTGTCCCTCTAGGTGGAGCGCCGACCTGTTAAAGGCTATGGGAGTCCGGTGGATGCGTAGCGAGTGCGACGACGCTTGGGGGCGGCCTATGTCCAGCAGAGGATGTCTTTCGGCTGAAATGATGATGATGATAAAAGTAAAGGTAGACCAAACGATGGATGGTTGCGTGAAAGATGTTGTGTCTAGAGACCAGAGTGACGACTAACAGAAGTAGGTCTGAAAGAATAAAACATGTTGCTTCTTACTTCACATTCTACATTGGGATAAAAGCAAGAGAATCATGTAAGACTATCTACCATTGCAAGCAGAGTTTCGTCTCTTAATTTAGAGATGTTCAATGTTTTTCATTACTTACCTGAAACAAATTCCCCACAAAAAAATCGAGTGTGACATAGAACATTTGTTAAGTATTAATTTGTGATCATTGTAAATTAATACCATTGAAATTCCTATTCGAAAGTATTTAATTTCATTTCGTAATTTCTACCACTAATTGGCTTTTCCATATCCTCTGTGGTAATAACTCTAACCCCTGTGTGTATTTTAAGCCGTGTTCGCATATTTGCTGTTACTATATAAATTTTACCTACCAATTGTTTTCCTGTCAAGTTTCACTTGCCGTTCAAAAGGAAAATCGTATTTTTTTACTTCTGTAAGTTAGTTATAAACATGTTTACACGTCAAAATAATATGAAAAATATTTCAAAACTAGTCAGGTTGGTGTTTCCTATCTGACTATTCTGATGAATCAACATCATCGATTTTGTTAGAAGAGAATTCAATGCCCGCCGCATGCACCGCCGCGTCCGCCGTGTCGGAGACGAAACGAGGCCTACATTGGTTTGTTCTAGTTCATATTTATAACTAACCATTTATTTTTCTTTTTCCCTCACTTACAAATATTTGTGTATCATTCTCATATAAAAGAAATTGTAATAATGCGAATAAGATATTTAAACCGAAGTGCGTAGGTACAACTTATGAAGTATACTTTACAATATTAAAATCACTCACTAAACGGTTTTTAGTAAAGTTCATTTCTTTAATCTTGTCTTATTCTAATCCACTTAGTACTTAGATACCCAATCACTTAGCTGGATCTAGCATTAATGTTAAACTCTTGGGAAATTATAATAGAGAAGCCATTTTTCCTAATAAATTGAACTTTCTTACATATGGTCCTGACTACGAGTGAAAATAATTTGTCCTTTCAAAATTTCTTCTCATTTGTCATCTAAGCAAGACAAAACTTTAATTATTTTACACCTCCTTGGCAGTGCCTAGTGATAGTATTGCTAATAAGGACTAATATACAAAGTTTAAGAGCATCAAAGTTCAGGAGAGAATGAATTCTAGGTAAAAGTGTACCAAGGCGTGAAGTCACGCGAAATTTCAACTCTCTGTATCGTCGTCATTTTTGTTAAAGTGTCAAAAGATAAAAAACGTGTCCAAATTTTTTTGATAATGTATCTGTCGGGCTTTATAACTACAATGTGTCCGGGCTTGTAGTAATAAAACTTTAAAGCCGCTATCTTAATATGATCGATTAAAGCACCCTACATATGGAGCAGGTTTTCAGTGCATTGCCTAACATTCTTAAAAATATATTAGGAAAAATGCGCAAGGATTCTTTTAAGGCAACGATAAAATTAAAACTCATTGGCTTAGAACTGTTATTCTTATATCAGTATGTAGAACAACTCAAAGACGGCGGTGAATTTATGATTACAGATTGACTTTTGTCTCAAGACTAGTAAATCAATACCTACAAAAATATCTTATCTTTTTGTGTTAGTTTTTTATTTTATTTTATATGCAATGACATATAAAAATAACGTTAATTGTATGCTTCTATGATACCTAGGTCTAAAGTTATGGTTGTTAGACTCTGTGGATATCGTAATAAGTCAGGTCAGATTGCTTTATCGTTGAGGGTGTAGTAATTGCACTTATATGAAGTGTTTTAATACATAAAGTACTATATTATGGCCTTAATGATTTCTTTCTTTCTACAAGTCCGGACATATTGTATAGATTTTTAGGAAATTATCTCATTGCATTAAGTGCAAAGTTCAGCTGTCATGTTCATAGTCAGAATTGTCATTCATCATCAATTTTTATGAGTTATCGACGCCGAGAGGTCGCCGAGGTGTTTCGGTGCTCTGTGAATTATTACAATAAGTCTAACGAGAAAACTTGAACCTAGACAAGTGCGTCGCTCCGTACGCTAGAAAGCTTTAGAAGCATCTGATTTTTCTGAACAAGAAAAGTGTGGGTAGTCAACGAAAATAACGAGTGTTTGAATAGATTCAACTGCTTTAGGTGGTGTTTACCTTGTAAATGGATATTTTTATTCGTCTAGACACTTTACCTGAAAAGTAATGAGGTGACAGTTACAAGAGTTCACATGCTGTCTGTGATAGTCTATTGAATTCTGTCAGGCGATATGGAGGACAGGAGCTGAAAAAATAATATTACCCGCGCATTAAGCAATCAGCCGTGTTGCCTTAGTGACCTTCTTGATCGCTCGGCGCGATTCGATTTAAATCACTCCGATAAGCGATTTTTACTTAGACAAATTATATTGAAAGGAATTTGTTATAATTATGTATAATTATAACAAATACCTTCACATGGATGGACGAAATGCAATAACATTCAACCGATTTGCATTTGAAATTTTCTTAAGGTGAGCATTTTTGTTACACTAGAGCATTTTCGCGAGCATTACAATGTAATGTAACATTCTTACGAATGGTACAATGCTCAGTTTCCTAAAGCATTTCCATGTAATGTAACGTTCTTGTAATATTAATCTCGTAAATGTAATATTCGACGCTGCGTTCGATGTAATGCTCAGTGCGAGTAAGCATTTACCTAACCTTGAAGGTGCAGATACCCCTGAATAGCTGATTTTAAAATGAGAATCACGTCTAAAGGGCTAATCGTATTTTTTTGGCAAAAATATATGTTACATTAGACCATTTTCTTAATAATTTGATTTAAGAAAATTTTGAGTTTTATTCGTATAACACGACAACCGCTGAGCGTATTTTAATGAAATCGACACCATCTCAAACACAATTTAACTATCTACATTTTGATCTGAGTTTTTTTTTAAGTCATACAATAATAAGGAAAGAACAAAAACCTACAAAATTTTGGGTCGCGCGGGTGTGAAACGAGTGCGCGTTTTGTTCCCTCAAGGTTGTTGGCGTTAGTCGTCGTCTTAACATTTCTTTGTACCTTGCGTTCATTATTGCACGTCACCCGTGCTCGTGCCTTTGCTCGATAAAATGTTACAGCAGAACGCTCGTTGGTTTTGGAAAATCAGGTTCTAACAAAACATCCAGCGCCATGTTCGAAGTGTGGTTCGAGTAAATTTAAAACAAGTGAATGCTCGATGTTCTGTTACAAGTAAATGCTCTAGTCTATACTCATCTTTAGTGTCGCCATCAGGAAGGTCCCTTACAGTAGGTACCAGTGGATGTTAGTATTCTAAGTACAGATACTCACGAAACAAAACGAATCCTACTTATTATGTCCCAACTTTTTTGACCTTTCATTATTTACTTTGACCCTCGACCACAAGTGGACAAGAGTGGTCTCGATGCTGACCCCTGCTTTAAATTCTAAACGAAAATAAGTGAAAGTTAGGTCATGCAAGTGCCCACTCTAAAGTCTAGAACTCGTGATAATTGCATATTACGCTACACGAATGAACGCTTTCGGAGATAAATGCATTTGATACAATACTGGACCATTAGCATTCATTTTATAAAATGTGGTTAAGTTTTTGACTCTATATTAAAGTGGTTGACAGAAAAGCCTTTTCTTCTTTAATTTATTGTGTAAGCTTTGTTACATTTTCAGAAAGGAATATTTTATTTGCACTTAGGTTAATGTTTTTATGTTTTTTTTTAATGTTATTGTCGGAGTTTCCTTGTGTGATCGAATCAGAAATTAAGACATCCGCAAGAGAACCAAGGTTACCGTCATAGCCCGAAGAATACCCAAACTTAAGTGGGCAGGGTACATTGTTCGCAGAATGGATGGCCGATGGGGCCGAAAAGTTCTGGATCGGCGACCGCGAACTGAAAGACGTGGTCACAAATAAATATTTTTTCTATCATTGTTTCTTTTACAGAAAACCATTCCCATTTCCCTTTTTTCCCTTTACTTCATCAACGATGGCTGAAGTCGTCGTACATTCCAGCTCAGCTTTTCCAAAACTCTCCTACTATTTTACTAAATAACATATTTACGAAACATGTTCAAATAACATCGTCACTATCCTGGAACCTTCACAAAAGCTCGATACATCAATAATTCTTTATCTCCACAGTTAAAAGGCAGAGGTTGGAATCAATTTCCGACTCATATCCGGCGCCATCTTTGTCCCGCGGTTTGACGTTAATTTTATATCAAACATTTTTGTAAACAAGTGTGGGGATATTTAAAAGGAGATGAAGATTTAATGGAATTATCTGTAATCGGATGGCCGATGGGGCATAAAGATTATGAAGTGGCGACCGCGAACCGGAAGACGTTGCGTTGGAAGGCCTCACAGGTGGACCGAAGACCTGGTGAAGATTGCGAGACGGTCAATGTGGCAATGCTTAGGTGAAGCCTATGTCCACCAGTGGACGTCTTTCACCTGATATGATGATGATGATCTGTTGAAGGAATTAAGCTTCGATTTCTTGATCGGAACGCACACGTTGCAGTATGCGGTGCTAGACACATATTTCTCCTCAACGCTGGCGCATACTGCAACGGAACAAAAAACTATTCTCTTCTGTGTTGAGTTTCATGTAAGCGAAATTTTATGATAATCGGTCGAGTAGAACGCGTAACAAACTCACATGTGCATTTGTAATATTAGAGATGACAGCATTAATAAACAAAAAGCTGAAAGATTATTACTTTATTACTGTACTCTACTTTGACATTTCAGAGAACGAAAATAATCACCCCATGGGAAATAAGTGGGTGGTTCTTGGTCTTTTGTTACCATGATGATGACATTTATAAAGGTCAAATTGTAGTCTATTTCGGTTTAAATTTCTTCTTATTGTAATAATTACCAATAGCTGTGTTTTATAATCATTTTCCTAGCCTTGTCCTTTGTTGCTTGTGATCGGCACGTTCCCTCTCCCATTCTTCCCTGATACCGTCACAGTATAATTCAAATCCTTTTTATCTCATGTTTTATATATCATGTTTTAATCTATATATATAAAACAAAGTCGTCTTAGTTACAACTCAAGAACGGCTGGACCAATTTTTATGATTTATGTGTTTTTGGATTAATCTTCGTCCGGAATAGGATAATAAATAATAAAACATCGAAAAAAATTACGATACAAAAAAAACATTTTCCCATACATTTTGCGAACACAGCGCCGTCTCTGATACATGATAGAAAGAAAGCACACACAAATATGAACATGGCGTTGTATGCTGGTTCCGGTATTGCCAGTAGATGGCGTTATTGATTTTTCTGAAATTCATCCTATAATTCTTATATTAAAACACAAAAAATATTTCTTTGAATCCATCCAACCGATATGCACCAAACCGGTTTCATTAGAAAGGCAATGTGAAGATGGTTTAAGATCAAAAACAATATTGGTAGGTAGATAGGGAAGGTAGGTATGTAGGGTACGTAGGGTAGGGTAGGTAGGGTAGGGTAGATAGGGTAGGGTAGGTAGGATAGGGTAGGTAGGGTAAGGTAGGTAGGGTAGGGTAGGTAGGCTAGGTAGGGTAGATAGGGTAAGTAGGGTAGGTAGGGTAGGTAGGGTCGGTAGGTATGATGTAGGGTAAGATAGGGTAGGTAGGGTAGGTAGGATCGGTAGGTATGATGTAGGGTAAGATAGGGTAGGGTCGGTACTTGCCATTTTGCTCAAAATAGTTCTCATGTACAGTTAATAAAGTTTTCTCATATAAATAATAGCACAACACGTGTCTCGAGCTCCCACCGAGCACTTACTAGAACCTACGAACATTTCCGAGCACATTTGAACATCTAGGAGCCCCTCCGAATACCTTTTCCACAAACTGGCATTTATTCAAGCGTTAAGATTTCAAATGCTAACGTGTTTCAGAAATTACAGACCATGTTCTACGAAATACTAAAATAGTTTGTAAATACATCGATTCAGTGCGCACGAGGGAAGTGAAGAATTTGTCGGTTTCGCCTTTACTCCAACTTATAATTGGATTAACTCCTTAAGGGCCTTCCATCGCTTTAGTGCTGTAAAACGGTTACTTTCTACAGCATACTCCTTAGTAACGGCTAGGTTAAAAGGTTTGAAAAAAAAAAAACTTATTTATTTTTGATTTATGTAGATTATTTTTTAAACAAAGTTTTTTCGAGTAACTAACAGTTTTTCTTTAAAAAAAAATAACTACTTGATATTTTTTCGCAACTTTTGGATACTCATCCAAAACGATTTGGATGTTTAAAAATATTTGAACACAGAAAAATTGATGGCTGGAATTTCTTCATAACTGAAATAGCATAAGTAAATCAAATAGTATTTTGCAAACAAAACTGTTCAAAAGGAGGTTCAATATGGATATTTTGGCTCCCAGAGGGCGCACGGCCAGTACTGCGTTAACATTCTGGCGTATATATCGCCTTAACATTGGGTCGTATATTTCGCCTTAAAAGAAAAATTGAATGCTAAGCTGACGAAAAAATGTTGAAACAAATTTTTGTTTGCATTTAACTTAATTTTACCTGCCATATTGTTTTTCGGATTTACTTTGACTTGAATTTTGAAAATAGTACTATACTACTTCCTAAATTCTACCATTATAAACGCGAAAGTTTGTGTGGAGCTTAGTGTCTGTTCTTCTTCACAACAATGTACCTATGTGAATGGACATTAGAATCAATTATTATTGCTTTTCAACCGACTTCAAAAGCAGGAGGTTCTCAATTTGACGGTATGTTTTTGTGTGTTTGTTATGCGATTAAGCCGCCAATTATGAACGATGATTCTTTTTTAATTTGAAAGCTGATGCTTCTCATGTAGTCACATTTTAATTTGGTCAAGATCTGACGAGTAGTTTTTAAGCTAACCTTAATAATACTTATTTTCATGGTAATATAAGGTACACACAGGAAATTAAATAGGTTTGCAGGGCACACCAACATAGATGTTAGTAACGGGTGTATTAATTCTATTTATTAGTGTTTGCTTCACAAAAATCCGTTGTCCATGCACACACTTGCAATTTCTTGTCACTTTAATGTTGCGGGGAATATGAAGCATAAATTTAGTTAGTATAACAATCGTCTCCGTGGCGCATTAGTCGAGCGTGCAATATATAACATCTTACGCCCTGGCGCCGTAAGAGCGAATCCGACTGCAGACGGCTAATATTTTTGTATGTTTTAATAAAATATTTTACATTTGTTTCTACAATTCATTGCTAAACTTTAAGCAACTCTTCTTTATATTTGAGTTGGAATATATTAATTGTCTACTGTCTTTGTTCATCGTCATAATGCTATTGACTATCGGGCTTTCGTTACGTTTTTAGACTTATACCCTGCAAGTTTTGTGAAGTGCTTTTATTTGTGAATCACTTTACTATACTTAAGAGCTGAGAGAATTATTTTGAATTAGCAAAACGTTTCAATTAGTGAATTGCGAGGCGTTTAATGATATCGCCGTCTGTGAGTAACAAAATGTTTAGAAATTTAATATATTTAAATAATTCTCATATTATTGATTTTTGTTTTTGTAATAATATTTTATTATTGTTCACAGAGAAAAACTGTGCAATTGTGGTTCCATCGTTATGCAGATTCGGGAAGCATTGATCCTCACCGACCGGGTCCAAAGGCTGGATTTGCATACAAAGGTGCCAAAGCACGGCACCGTGATATAGTTGCTTGGCATATGGCTGAGCCTTTCCTCACTAGTTCATTACTCGTTCCAGGGCTACTTAACATGACGTGACATTACAAACTGTACGGAACCACTTGCGTGCAACTTGTGTGAAATGTAGTAGGCCAGCCAAGAAAACAAGAAAATTTTACAGATATTCACAGACAAAACCGGGTACGCTTCGCAATAGAATATTAGGATTTTGATTGGTGCAATAATATAGTCATATTTAGCGATGAAAAATAATTTAAGTCAGACAAGGACGGTCGCGAAATATTGTGGCGAATAGGTGGTGAGGGCTTTATAAAAAAAATGTCTTCAATGCAGGTCTAATGCCTGCATTAGTTTGGGATATTGCGGATGGATGCTATCAATGGGTCCCGGTGAATTAGTGCAGAAGGGGGTCGCAATACCAGTCAAGGTTACTTGGACGTTTTACAAAACATGATTCTACCAATTGTGCGCATCGCATACCCGCAAAAACACATTTAATTCGTGCATGATAACTGCGCTGTGTGGTTGGGTAGGTCCAACTTCAAGAAAGAGGTCAACCGTCAAATCCGACTCGGCTGGGCGGCGTTAGGGAAGTTGCGTGGTATCTTCTCGTCCAATTTACCGCAGTGTCTCAAGACAAGAGTCTATGACCAGTGTGTGTTGCCAGTGATCACCTATGGGACTGAGACGTGGTCGCTCACAATGGGTCTTATCAGAAAGCTTAAAGTCACTCAAAGGGCAATGGAGAGGGCAATGTTCGGATGATATCCGTAGGAGATCCAAAGTTACCGACATGCCCGGAGAATTGCCAAACTTTATCAAAATATCAGGGGGTGATTACATTTTTTTTATGTGAGTGACGTTATTTTTAGTGATATTACAATAATTAAGGATACCTGTATCTTAAAATCTAACTTACTTACATGTTTTCATATCACTAATAAATAAATTACCCACTTCAGTATCAAAAACATCGTTAATTCTTGTCCAACTTAGAATATTTGTCAAGCACAAAACTTTATAATTTGTAATATATAATCATAATTTTAAAAAAACCTGGTGAATAAATATTGTTGATTTCTTATTAAAACTTGTTTAATTTTTTACAATAATGTTCTTATTATGAGGTAAAGTACAAAAATATTTTTTTAAATGGTTTTTAATTATGCAACAGGTTAAGGCGTTGGTGTGATTCGATCCTAAGACCTTTTATTTACCAGAAGATTGATTATACACTCATGCCACGGGACCAGTTAGTTATATAGTTAAATTTATGCTTCATATTCTTTGCTTCATATATATCGTGAATCAAACACTTATAAATAGGCGAAATAACGAAACACACGTTGATTTTACGCACATGAAACATATAGATGTTTCGTGTGCGTAAAATCAACGTGTACATAGGTTGGTGTGCCCTGCAAACCAATCTGATTTGTTTTGTTTACCTTAACAAAAAGAAAAAAGTCTTTAAACAAAAACATTAAACCGACTTCCAAAACAAACAAGATTAAATGATTTTATATTAATTTTTTGACATTCAATAGAGCCTCTTAATAGACCTATCTAAATAAACAATTTAACTTTGATGGATTTTTATTTATTTATTTATTATCATTATTTATTTATTTATTTATGTTTGCACAAAACACATTTGAAAAAAAAAAAACTTTTTTGTTACTTATTAACGCAACTGCTGAAAGGTTTTGGATGAAATTTGGCTTAACAGATAGAATACTTTTTATCCAGCTAGTCCTTAGAGATAATTTTGGAGGTTCACACGGGTGAAGGCGTTGGCATAAATTTTGTAATGATTTTCATGTCAGCTGAACATAAAAATGCCTGTTTAAAAAACTGCAAGTTCAAAAACAATAACAATAATTGCCAACTGAATTTAATCTTCAAGCCTTCTCATTTTCGGTCATCATAATGACAGGACCATACCACTTAAACAACGATTACCATTTGTCAGAATAGAATATGGCGTTTGAATTAAGCGGTATTGTGACAACAATTATCAGGACCCGTGTCAAGTGTGATAATATGTTGTGTGACGTCACATGTCAAGATAATCGTTATGGACGATAAGGTTGTCTGTATTGTAGGAGACGAAGGTTATTTGAAATATGATGATTTCGGAACGTTTAGCTTGGGTTATCTTTACGGCTTTAGGAATTAACTTGAGTGATAGGATTCAGAGCGTTGACGTTAATAGAAAAAGATATCCCAGATCTATAGTAACAATGGGCGTCCCACAGGGCTCGATTCTTGGTCCTTTCTTGTTTCTTATTTATATTAACGACTTGCCTTACCTCATAAAGGATAACCATGATATAGTTTTGTTTGCGGATGATACTTCACTGTTGTTTAAACCTAAACGTCAGCAGCTGGTTACTGACGATGTCAATAGCGCGATCTCAAAAGTAGTTCACTGGTTCAAAGTTAACAATTTACTACTTAATGAAAAAAAAAACAAATGCATTAAGTTTACCCAATCTCACGATAAGGCAGGTGAAAACTGATGTGTTGGTAAAGGGCGAAAAATTGAATCCTGAAAATAGCACAGTATTCTTAGGCTTAACTTTGGATGCTAAGCTTCAGTGGGACCCACATATAGATAAATTGTTAAAAAAGCAAAGCTCCGCAGCAAGAATAAAATAGGAAAATTCGTAATTTAGCTGACATAGAGACAGCCCGTTTAGTATATTTTAGCTATTTTCATAGTGTAATGCCGTACAGTATTTTGTTGTGGGGAAATGCCGCCGACATCCAGACTATCTTTGTTTTGCAGAAAAGAGCAGTTCGATCAATTTATAAATTAAGCCTGAGACACTCTCTCAGAGAGAAATTTAAGGAGATTAATGAAATGACTGTGTCTTCTCAGTATATTTATGAAAAAAACCTTTTATTTATTTCCATAAAAATATTAAATTGTTTAAAAAATACAGTGATATCCATAACATAAATACTAGGAACAAACACAAATTTGTAGTACCAAGACTCAAGAAAATAGGTGGCTCGTTTAGATGTCAATGTGTACTCTTTTATAATAAGCTCCAAGCCACGTACAAGATCTTAGTCTAAATAAATTCAAATCATTCATTAAACGTAAGTTGTGCCAGGAAGCGTTATATACCATTAAAGATTACGTCGAGGACAAAAAGGCTTGGGATTGAGCTGCTCCAATTAATTTAGTTTTTTTTTTGTGCACAGTTAATTTTTGTTTTTTTTTTGTTTTATTTATTTATTATATACTCTATTGTACATCACTTAAATAATTACACGACAAAACATTATAAAGATCAGTGTACAATGGGCGGTCTTATCGCACAGGGCAATCTCTTCCAGACAACCTTTAGATGGACAGAACGAGAGGAGATAGACATAGGGCTGTCAGTGTACAAAAACTATATTAAATAATATTACTTAGATACAACATAAAATACATACATACAAATAAAATAATATATTAATAAATATCGAAATATAGGGCAGAGAAAGGAGAAGAATAGTTACAAAGAAAGGAAATGCTCCTTCACCATTTTTTTAAATGAATGCAATGAATGTTTGCGCACGCCTTACCTCTTTTCTTGCAATGACAAGAATATTTACTTTTTAAAGTATTATATTATTTTATTTTAAGTATATTTTAATTGTTGTAAATATGAAAACTATGTGGATCATACTTTTTTTGTTTTTAATTTATCTAAGTTAGTAAACTCATAAGCCCCTACTCCTGAACTTGGATTTGCTATAAGATTGTTAATTTTATTGATTTGATAAAGCAATAATATATATATATATTATATATATTTTTTGCTTTACGCTATATTATTTGATAATCTCACTGACGGACTATACAAAATTATCAACAAAATACCCAGGTAACATCCTTCTTGAGAGGCAATTTTATTTTGCCGTTGGAAAACTGTAGTCCCCATACAACGACATAAGTCGCGGTCAGTTTACCAACTGCAAATAAGTTTTTTTTTTTTGATATGGTACAAATTTACGTTTTTATGCTTTTTTCCTTTACTTGCGCTATAAAACATTGCTTCTTGCCAAATTTCATGATCCTAGGTCAACGGGAAGAACCCTGTAGGTTTTGATTCCCTTGCGAGTATAAAATTTGCGTCATTAGCCGTTGTATTTCTTGATTTCGTCGATCTAGAATTTTGATTTTTTCACAGCTGCAAGGGATTGTAAACTTTAGTATAAGATATTAATTTCAACTCGAAACTTCCATGCGTTACCGTGATAAAGGGTCTTGACAGACAGACGGACAACAAAGAGATCCTATAAGGGTTCCATTTTTTCCTATTGAGATACGGAACCCTAAAAAGTGGGGTGGCATGAAAAAAGCATAATAATATTACATATAAGAAGGCTTCCACTGCTGAATCACAGGCCTCATCTCTGTAAAAAGTGCTGTAATCAAACAAGCGAGCCCTGTGCGGTTTGGTGGATGTTATGCGTTATAAAATTTTTGGTTCTAGTTTGGACATACCAGTTTCTTCATCACGTTTTGAGAGCAGTCCTTATGAAATAAGTAAATTACTCAAAGTAAAGTTTCAAACTTTCTTCTTTTTCACGGGTTCGAACCCACCTACAATTTGAAAAGTCTTTTACCGCTGGTCTTTAAGTCAAGAGTGAATAGCTTACTTCTCGGCAAGCTTACTTTACCGTCGACCAGATCATCGCTTACCATCTAAAAATAAAATCCACTGTAGTAAGAATTAAGTTATTACTGAGTAAATAAAAATTATCACTACCCAATACATCGACAAATACAGCTAAAATCAACCTCAGGTACTTCCTACCGTGTTTGATTCACTACTTCCTCAACACAGCCGAACCACGACCACTACATCAAACTAATACGCCCTTTATTGCTCAGTCGGGCATTTCGTTTGTATGCTCTAACAAATTGCGAGCAAACCGATATTTATGTACGGGTCGGGCTCCCGAGGAATTCATGCCGTGATTTCTGTTAAGGCGATATATACGCTCGAGGCTCGAGGCGATGTTACGCAGTACTGGCCGTGCGCCCGCTCAGAGCCAAAATATCAATATTGAACCTCCTTTTGAACAGTTTTGTTTGCAAAATATTATTTGATTCACATAATATGCTATTTCAGTTATGATGAAATTCCAGCCATCAATTTTTGTGTGTGAAAATATTTTTAAACATCCAAGTCGTTTTGGAGGAGTATCCAAAAGTTGCGAAAAATATCGTGTTGCTTATTATTTTTTTAAAGCAAAACTATTTGCTAAACGAAAAAACTATGTTTAAAAATAATGTACATGAAACAATTTTTTTTTTCAAACCTTTTAACCTAGCCGTTACTAAGGAGTTTGCTTCAATAAGTTACCGTTGTACGGCACTAAAGCGGATGTAGGCCCTTAAGTTTTTTTAATATTTGAGTCTCTTGCTTAAAAATCAAAGGTAGAAAGGCCAACTTTATGTGGTGGTGGTTTTATTAAGATGCGTACAAAAAATACTAGAAATTTATGTGTAGATATATATCTTTGTAGGCACTTATTTATTTATAAATGCTTTATTGTACACCAAGATAAAAATAATACACCTTACTTTACTTACCTTTTCATTGACATTATAATGTTCATTTATCCTATATTTTCTGAAGAATAAGAGTGTGGTGTACCTTATATCATAATTATATTTTATTTAAATAGAGAGTTTAGGGGAATAAGCTGGATATTGCTTTAAACCGGAAGAATTTCAACACAGATAAGGTTAACGCTCATTTAATTCACTTCCCCGATAGCCAAACAAAGTACTAGATCAAAGTAATGCCGTTTTTATTGCGTACCAAGCCATTTGTTTAGCCGCTACTAACAGATTGCTTGCAAACCAATATTTATGGAGGGTTCGTGCGTCGTGCCACCTCTGTTTGAGCGGGCTTACCGGTTCATTCTGGTTTTAACTTGTTTTAGTGCGTGATTATTGGTTTTTGTTGGTGCTGTTGTGTTTACGAATTCACTGTTTCTGTAAAATATAAAACTAGGAATAATTAAATAATAATGATCTACAATCTTTATCCTGTGGCTTATTTCTAGAACTCGTGAATTATTGGCGTATGGTGCTCAATGACACTGTACTTCTACTTCTAGAGATTATTTCCGACAATCACGACAATTTTACCTTTTTAGATTAGATATTTAGATAAATGATGATACTTATACTATCAACTGAGAGACAACAAGAAGAAATGTAAAAGTAAAGCTTTCATTATTATTATTTTTTTTCAGTCCGTGAGACGGCATTATATTATATGATTGACATCTTTATTGGAATCTAAATTTGTTTGTTTTTATACTTGTGTTTGACATATTATCTGTATATTACATGACATTATATTTGACATCATTGAATACTTGTCTGATTATTTGAAGGTTGAAATAGAAGTGTTTATTGTGTTTAATGTGAAATTTTAGCTCATTGTCTTGTAATTATTTTAAAGTTAATTTGTATAAAGGAGTAGTGGTGCTTGTTGGCAATTTCGATTTTCGACACAATGTAAAAATTGTTTGGAATAAACAAATAAATGGGAAATTTCTTCAAAATAATTTTGTCAAGGACTTTTACTAATTGTTCGACATTTTCAGTAAGATCAATTTTACCACAGCCAGCTTTTGTCCATATTTTTACTTCTACGTAACGTAATCAATTACCTATTTTATAAACAATTTCTAGATGCAGTTCATCAACAAGGAAAAACAATATTCAACTAACCACAGACTCGTATGCGTACAAGTCGGTGCATATTCATGAAGAAGTTTCCAAGTAGTTTCCAATACCAGAGATTTCTGGGGAGAAAACCCTGTTTGTGTTAGCTCGCCAAAGAAAGCACCTCCATTTCGCTTTGAAATACCTACTGAATAAATGCAAGTACTTGGACTGGGAGATGGGTCACTTAGTATGCATTGATGTGTAACTGTTTCAGTGAAGTGATGGGAGAAAACGACTACAAATTAAGATAAGAACTTGTCAGAGAGGACTAGAACGCAGTTTTATGAACATAAAACAAAGAGATCGAGAGGAAACCTCATTGATCAATAAAACAAAAAGATCTTTGGACGTGATTAGGCAGGTACTCAAACTTAAATGGATATGGGCAGTACACATTCAGAGACTAGAATTAAAACGATTAATAAGAACAATAGATCCAGATTATAACAAACCCCCAGATCAGTTAAAAGGAGAAGAGGCACCTTTTGAAAGATGGAAAGAGACTTAGCCAAAACTGCTGGCAACCTTTGGGCCAGGACAGCTAGACTTCGCGAAAAAAGGAAACATTTTGAGGAGACTTTTTCCGGGTCAGTCGGTTCTTAGACTGAGATAGAGACAGACAATGTAAATACTAACTAACACACAACACTAACAAATATTAATATACCTTTTTCTTAATTTACTTTTTTAATAACACACTAACATAATTTAAACCGATGTTTGTTTAATAGTGATACAAAATCAAACCTTTGTACTTAGTAAGGAATTAATAAAACCTTTTAGGGTTCCGTAGTCAACAAGAAACCCTTATTGTTTAGCCATGCCCGTATGTCCGTCCGTCCACAGCTTAGCTTAGAGACTCTTAGTACTAGCTATAATTTGGCAAGTATATATGTTACGGCTAATACCCGAAGTGCGGCTACACCTAGTATTAGCCGGAGCTTAGGGCACCCCGACACGGACAGGTTAGGTTCGAACGAGATGACGGGAGCTGAAGTGAGCGAGCAAAGCGAGCGAACTCAGCTCCCGTCATCTCGTTCGTGTTAGGTTACTTTAGACCCTGCGGACGGAAATAGGAGCCCCGCGCAGCGGGGCTCCGTTGCGTGGCTACACCTAGTTCTAACCGGCTAAAACTAGGTGTAGCCGCACTAATACTAGGTGTAGCCGCACTTCGGGTATTAGCCGTAACATATACACAATCACGCCAACAAAGTGGTATAATAAAACCATGAAAAAAATTGGGTATGATTTTTTTCTCGTCTATCCCATGGTGGGGGTATCGTTGGATAGGCCATTCAACAATATTACGGGTCTGTAAAAACTTTTCTTCGATTCAGGAATCCGTTTGCATAAAAACAACTTAAAATTGCAAATTTTTGTTAGAGGCAAGTGTGTGTGCAGCTAAATGGTTGCATTTTGATACCTATGAGAAAACATTCACGGCGTTAGTATATAAAGTGAAATTTAAAAGAAAACAATCACATCTACGTAGGCTTTACAAGTATATGAGTAATAATCGACCAACTTATAAATTGTACTTGGAAACGTATAAGAAAATCTTTTCGTTAAAGCAATGTTCAGCTGCTTTATTTCTTATGAACATCAGTATTTTTACCTACTACATACTCGTAGTATTTTGATGAATGTAGCTTTTTGTAGGGAACTCTTGGTGCGCGAGTCCGACTCGCATTTGCCCGTTTTTTTTTCTATTTTATTTTTGTGTTTTGGTTTGCCTATGTTTTTTTGTACCTTATCTAAACTCAATCATCATCATTCTCTTGCGTTTTATTCCAAATTATTTGGGATGAGGTAAGGTAAATTTGTTTAATGGTATATATATATTTTTGTTTTAATGGTAATCTCTAGTAGGACCTCCTTCGTAATCGTTCTCTCACTGCTGAGTATCGAGATTCCATTTCAGACTGTCAACGGCTTTACTCCATCTGTTACGATCAGCTGCCTGGTGGAGTGCGGCGCTGATTGGTATCTCCAGTTGCTCCGATATTCGATCGACCACCGTTTGGGGCTTCAGCCTCTATTTTGCCGGTTATCATAAGTCGTTCCATAGTGTTGGGTCCACTGCGAGCAATGTGGCTGAAATCTCTCACGACGCGTTGCATTCAGGCTGAGGACATTTATTGCACATTCTCTATTTAAAGTTCTTTGAGGATCGAGACATTTGTGCGGTGGGCTGTCCTTGGTATTCTGAATAGGCGACGCCAGCACCACGTTTCAAAAGCATCAATTCTTTGCCTGTCGGTAGATTTGATCGTCCAAGTCTCTGACCTATAGAGAAAGATGGAGAAGACAAAGTACAGATTAGTTTATGAAAAAAATATATTGATAAGTGCCATATACTACTTTTTCCCCGGTTTTCATTCCTGTAAAATAGACCGCGGTAGTGAAAACAGGTGATTTATTATATTTTTTACGTTTGTACTCCCATGAATCATTCTGAACCGAATAGTTTCGCCCGAAGAAACGATTTCTCATATAAAAAAAGCATATCTACTTTCGTCAGACCCTTCCCCAGGGGCATTTACTCTATATTGCTGACCAAGTGACCCAATTCCTATTAACAAAGTAAATGAAATACACGTAAATGGTTCGAGCTAGGTGTATGTGTGTGCACGGATGTGTAAATTTCCCGATGACACTGTTCCACTTATCTTGCTTCCGTTTACCGAGAAACTTCAACAGTTCGTGCTTGTTTTAGATGTTCACCTGGGTTTTATACTAAGTGCTTGAAGTATATAAAGAAGTATAGGTGTTTTATTTATACTGGCTAGCAAAGAAAAAAATTGTTTGAAACGGATAGGAACATTTTTGCATTTTTTGCTATGCAACTTACTTCAAGTTTCAAGATTGTTGGTTCATTTATGATGGATACGGATGTATAGAGGTATGCGGAACAGGGTATTCAGTCCCGCAAGTTCTATCGAAAATAAAAATATTCATTAAAATCTTTTTTAAACAAGCTTTTTTCGTATTCTTCTAGGCAAATCCTTTCATTAGATACCCATAACGGCCCAAGATGGGGGGCTAGTTATTTTTTATGCACTCCCACATAAAAAATAACTAGCCCGCCATCTTGGGCCGTATTGGATTTAGAATGACATCGCTTAGCTATCAATGCATTGTCATCCAAACTAAACGTGTATGCAAAATTTCAGCTTAACCTTAATAAATTGCTTTAAAAATCAGTTCTAAGATTTGTGCGCTTTCATACTAGTTCTAGAGTGGCGACCGCGTACTGGAAGACGCAGCGTTGGAAGGGCTCCATCTAGGTGGAGCTAAGACCTGGTCAAGGCTGCGGTAGTACGGTGGATGCGAAATGCACAGGAGGATCAATGTGGCGACGCTTGGGGGAGGCCTATGTCCAGTAGTGGACGTCTTTCGGCTGAAATGATGATAATGACACTGACATACAAACATACATTGGAAGTTAAATAAAAGCTTGTAAAAAGCATCCCCCGACCAGACGGGTTTTGTGTGTTGGCAACTGGCTTGATGTTTGCTGTCGGGCTGGTTCGAATCGCGCGAATAACTTTGATAGTGCGATGTAGGTTTTGTTTGACGTCACACTTTTTTGTAGTTCGCATGTGGCGGTACAGATTCCGTTACTGATGTCTTTCTGAATCTCTGCAGACAACTGTAACATTAATGTTGAAAACACACGATAAAAAAAAATCTTTTTAATAAAAAAATTAAGCGAATTCTAAAGCAAAACACTACAAAGCGAAAAATAACTTTGTTTTCCGAAGTAGGTGTCTTATTAAACAAAGTGATTTTCGCTTTGTATTGTTTTGCTTTTAAATTCGGTTTAATGTTTTTGTTAATAAGATTTTTATTTTACTGTTTTTAGTTTTGGTAGCTCATATTACATAGAAAATCATTTATAGCCAGAGTACATCTCGTTTCGATTCCAATAAGCCCAACACGCCTAGAATACATTGTTTTATTAAGGAGTTTCAGTGACTAGCTTCCGGCTGCATCATCAGATCAGATCGATGGTACCATTTTCATCAGTACCATTAATTTATATGTATTTGCTTCATCATAGTCGCTTTACTATTCTAAATATCTTATACCCATTTTAAGTAGCCATCTTTGTTCTTCTTCAACAGTTCCACTTCACCAAATAAAATTTTTTGACTGCAAATGCTTGCCATGTTATTGAAAAAATACCAAAATCGCTATATGTCTGCCTATAATATTTGAGGAGTTCCCTCGATTTCCATGAGATGCCATCATCAGATTCTGACTTGGTGACAATGAGACCATCTCGATAGTTAACCCCTTTCAAAGAAAAAAAGAATTTGCCCTCAATATATGACAGAGTTATGCCCGAACATACATTAAAAAAAAGTCGAAAGTTTTCACCGAAAGTTTTCGTTATTTTTGATTCCCAAACCTAACTTGTGCGGAATTGCGCTAAAATAAAATCGCATTGGATACTCCAAAACTAAGAATGGAGGAATGGATTTTGGGTTACAATATAGTCTATTATATTCTATAGTCCTTAATTATACCTATAATCGTAACTATCTAAGAAGTCCGATGACGTTCCTCATTTTACATGCCGCGACAACTTTGTACGTAAGAAATTGAAAAATCATATGCGTAATCCTAATTAATAACTATATTACCCATACACTATAACAACGAGTATCATTCGTAAGCATCAAGTTTAATTGTACAAAAGTATTTTTATAGCTGTCAAATCCGACTTCTTAGATTGTCACGACTATATAAGGTAGCTAACTATTTGCAAACAAACACTGAATAATATAAATACCAGTCGCTGCTATCTCGATAAAACATTATGGTGCACTTATCTTGGATTTCCGTAACGGTGGAACTTCAACGTTTGCGATACACTATATTTTGCAGTACAGGGATAAACAGAAAGTATGTGTATTCAAGTTTAGTAGAGCTGTGCGATGTTATTTATAACTTTTTAAATTTTATTTTATTATTTAACGATAGGCTCGCGTTTGACCACTATCTCACCTGATGGTAAGCGATGATGTGGTTGTCTAGAAGTCACCTATTCACTATTGACATAAATACCCCAAGGTTGTAGCTATCAGGAAACAAAGACTCCCGCAGGGAATACCACTCCTTAGCTTTACGCACAATGAAAGTATTCGAAAAACATACGTGATGTCCACCCACTGGTTGCGAAAATGTGAGACTGCGGAATAAGTACTAATTTGTAACAAAGTCGAATTAGTCTTGCCCGTAACATTATCATCTGCCTGCCCTTGTCCCTTGATACGAGTATTGAGTTCGGGCGCAACACGTTTTCTTCTTCCATTTTTTTATTTTTGTTGTCTATAGGTTTGCGCATTTGGTCCCCTGACAATCCTTCTGCTACCACTGTCCCTCGTCGTAACATGATATTGATTAATATTACAAAAATATCAGAACGCCAAAAAAAAATGTTAAAATGTCGAGAAACAAAGGTATATATAGGCTTACCATTTTTTTCTCGAAACCATTCAGGACATTTTCGACACCTCTGTAATTTCGTTATGGATAAAGCTAGAAGTCTGAATTTTCAGTGACTAAAAAAACATAATATAATTAGGCATAATCCCGAATTACATTCAATTTAAATTTGTCGTCAGGACTTGAAACAAAGTCGAATAATTTATTCAGTAGCTACATTTTTAATTAGCTTACTAACAAACAAATTAGTTTTATATTAGAAGAACACACTAATGTCGAACCCTTATGTAAAACCAAGTCGTTTAATGTATTTGTTTGTTACCTCATTAATAAGGTAACTACTGAATAAAATTTCTGGCTTTGTTTTATATTCGATCTCACTACTTTTTGCGGTAGAAAAACTGCACCGCGACACATGTGTTTTTAATATGTATGTTTTTGATGGGATTAAAAGTTTTTTGGAAAGGTCTTCTGATTTAAGAAGTTGAAGTTGAGGATTTGTACAAGTCCTTTTTAACCTGAAAACGTGACTACTGCAGTGGCCTGCAAGCTGAAGCACACAACGTAATACATACGTAAGTCAATCAATGCCTAGTTGTGGCCAAGACTTGTATAATACTTTTCTCAAATTATGCGCGGAGATTAAAACTAAGTAGTACCTAGAACGCATTTTGTCAAATACTTTTCAAATCAATGACGAACAACGAACAACAATAATTTTTCCCGCGATAATGTGTTCAATTGTTTTTTTTTTCAATAAACAGTTTTCTATTTGCAAGCCAGTTCGAAATTTTAATAAAACCTTTCACCCATAAATACCTCCTTGTTTGCCATGTTTCGAAGTAAAAAACGTTCTATTTTTAATTTATTTGACCGCTTAACCACGACAGATTTAGATTTTCATACAACTTTTGCCGGCCGCTGCTCGCATGTATTTGGCCAGTACAGCAATTTCATTTTATCTCGAAGAAGGTTGTCAAATTAATGCTCAAATCTCCAAGCATGTTTGAGTAAAAGTATCTAGGTTTAATAATAATATAACATCACGACAGTATTCCCTGAAAGGCTAGGCAGAAGTGCGCGTATAGTACACATAGATTTAGCCATTTATGTTTTAGTCCCATGAATTAGAAGGCATTCCTATTGCCATCAACCGGGCACAAATTCAGACACCGGGGTTACTACTGAGAATTTCCAGATGAAAAAATGCAATAACAATTTACCCGATTCGGGCATTAAACCCAGGACCTCGTGGTGTGTCTATCTGGAAGGCCCCAACGAGGTTTATCAACAGGTCTCTTCTTCTTCCTGCCCTTGTCCCATGTTACTTGTGGTCGGCGCAACACGTTTTCTTCTTCCATACCATCCTGTCCCCCGTCACGCTATCACTGACTCCCTTTCCTTTCATATCACTCCTCACACAGTCCATCCATCTTTTCTTTGGCCGTCCCCTCCCTCTGCATCCATCCACATTTATATTCATCACTCTTTTAGTAACATGCGTTTCATCCCTCCTCATCAGATGACCATACCAGGACAAACGGTTTCCTTTCAACTTTTCTGTTACTGGCGCCACTTTCAACAGGTGATAGCTTTTTATAAATACATTATTTTGTACCTAAAGATATGAGATATGTTCTGAACTGCCAGATAGACTCACACGACCTCGGGTTAAACAATAACGTTTGCCTAATAAGGCAGTACAAATACTAAATTCAGAAACTGGTCCCCATGGAGATCAGAATGCAAAAGTTTCTAAAAAAAAAATGAGATTTTCCAGTCTTATGGATATGTGATTGGCTAACCTGGTTTTCTACTTCAATAACCACCAATAGGAACACACTGTAATTAGTGCAATCATTGAAACGGCAAAATTAATTAAACACTTGTTAGATTAGTCAATTTAATTAACCGCTACCTGAATTAATAATACCTGAATTATAATTTGACCTAAAACGATTAACCTGAGCTAGCCAATATTGACGGTCACTCCACACTAGGCGTATGTCATCTACTGCTTATGTTTAATTGTCTGTCAGTGTTAAAAGTCCGTATTTTTTGTAGTCGATCATCTAATGACCGATCTTTACAAGCGAGCTTAACCTAATAGTGTCATCATCATTAACATTTCAGCCGAAAGACGTCCACTGCTGGACATAGGCCTCCCCCAAGCGTCGCCACATTGAGCGGTCCCGTGCGTCTCCATTCAGCGGATCCCCGCAACCTTCAGCGGGTCATCGGTCCGACTGGTGGGAGGCCTTCCAACGCAACGTCTTCCAGTTCGCGGTCAACACTCCAGAACCTTTCTGCCCCATTGGCCATCCATTCTGCAAGCAATGTGCCACTTAAGTTTGGCAATTCTTCGGGCTATGTCGGTAACTCTGGTTCTCTTGCGGATCTCTACGTTTCTGATTCGATCACGTAAGGAAACTCCGTGCATAGCCCTCTCCATTGCCCTTTGGGTGACTGTAGGCTTTCTGATGAGGCCCATTTTGAGCGACCACGTCATAATTTGGCCACAAGCTTTGCTCCATGATAGGAGCATTTATAGTCACCAAAATGAGCAGTAAGTTCTACAATCACTCCGCTGGCAAACATTTTATAACGATATGAAATTTTCTCATATAATTTATGCCGATACAAGAGGAGCTCTCACAAACAAATTCATCCTACAATGCGCCAAACTTTATAGAATAACCTTTCCACGTGAAATCACTTACCAAAAATTAAATTAAAAAAATGTGTCTGTAAATCCTTCACTATAATAGAAAGCCTTTGGTACGGGAAAATACTTGCATGACCTTTGAAAATCCAGTACCGCAAACGACTTTTCAAGAACACAAATGGGTCCATATCAATTAGTTGGGGCACCCTATTTTCCAGCCCATCGGCTCCGTGTGCCCGTCAGGCCGTAGGATTTAAAACGAGGAATAGATTGGTTTCACTGCAAGCACTGACTAGTTCTACGTCTGTTTTTGAGGAGGGTAGGTTTTTTTTGGGAACTATTTAGTTCCTCGATCTTTTTAGACTTTTGACTTGTTACTTCCGGATATTTTTTTACCATACTATAAGTAAACCCCTGTTACTAATTTAAAATGCTTATATATATATTTTTTCTCGTATGGATGGCACATCAATATTTTATTGGCCTACTTCGCCATTAACACGGCGTTGTCGGTGGCAGCGCATAGGTCGCTACGGTTGAAATTCATGGGGCAGAAAAGTAGGTGTAGAAAATGGTGGATGCAGTTCAATTAAATTAAAGGATTATATAGCAATTGTTGAGGACCCGAGGTTCTGGAATAATGGCCGTGTATTGCCGAGATGGCCTCCCACAAAGTGGGCTGATGACCTGATGAAGGCCGCGGATGTGAGAATTACAGGATAGTTCGATAAAGCGACGCTTGGGAGTGGCTTGTGTCCAGCAGTGGTCTTTCAGCTGAAAAGATGAAAATGATGTATGCAAAGAGGGGAGGGAAAACTATCTCATAAACTTGCATACTAGTCCATGCTTCAACCGTTGGCTGAGCTAATTTAAAGATAATAATTTAACAGGTAAAAGTTAGTTCCCCTGTATATCTGACCGTATATATTTTTACAGCTAAACTACCCATTTTGATAGCGTTTGGTGGAGTTAGTTGATGAATATGTATGTAACGTCGTCACGGACCAGCGGAAATCTGTATTCAGCTGCACTCAGACTGATGTAAATTTATGTTTTTTATGCATTTATCAGTTAAAATTTTACAATGGACTCATGAATATTTGTTTTGTTTTCAGATAATTGTGGGAGACCACAGGATATAATATGTAAGTTCGAAGTTCTAGTTTTATTATTCAAAGATTCTTTCATGAAACTTAAAATCAACAACAATAGTCTTTATACCTAACATTTTCTTGCGCGTAAGGTCAGAAGACATACGAAACTTTTTGCCCCCATGGTATACATACACACACATATACACCGCTTTGAGGCGTATGTGTTTTTGATATTATTTAAATACTCAAGCCTGAAGAGATTATGGGGGGTTGTAAAGTACCGATACGAGACTTATATCGACGACAGTAATTTTACTTTTTCATATATTTTTTTGAAGTGCTCAAAGCCCAACCTAAGGTTGAATAAAACCTGTAGAAATAACTGGGGCATTTCTATGATGTGTTAAAACTATCACGGTTCCACTGTGAACACGGGACGGTGCTATTCGACATGTATGGTTCCGTCTCTATCTCGCAACGGAATCCATATGATTTTAAAATGTCATAATAGGGCTTCAGAGTCTTATAAAAAAGATCTAACTATAAAAATCGTCACCTTATATTGAAGCTATCCTGTACAATACACCAGTTCAAATACACATCTCAATTCTACTAGTGCTTCCAAAGGTAGACAAACTTCAGTTTCGCTCGTACACGTGCACAGCTCAATTCCCTACGTGCCTGTCACATGCATTTGTTTCACAAAAATTGTTTGGGTACAGGGAAGTTTTTCCAGAAAAGTTTTGGTAACAAAATAAGTCGTTTTTCTATCGGTAGTTAAAACAATACTCTTTATTCGGTTTGAGTTTTTGTTTCGTGATTTAGTACTACACGGAGCGGAAACAATGTTTTGTTTGGCAACTAATAAATTCTCTTGCAGTAAGTTTGTTTTGGTGGGTAGAGTTTAGTGATGTATCTAACTAGTTTCGTAATGTAAGTAAATCAGTATCATACCTAGCAATGCGGGCGTATAGCCAATAGGCACAGTCAGAACTATCGCAGACAACAACATTGCTGAAATCTTGCTGAAATAGATCTTTTGCCGAGACGCACACACTGTCTTATTTTTAAAGACTGCCACCACTTTTTAATTTTTGTGTTAAGTGTACCTCATGACCTGACGTTAATGATTTTCTTTCTTTCTCTCATTATTTTCTATAAGCAAACGGTGATATTCACAGAAACGCTTGGTTTATTTGGAGAGTTTTGATAATGTCGTTTTTAGAAATTGTTGTCGAAGCGTCTTAATGCTACGTGTGCTATCTTTTTATTACAAGTAACTAGGAACAAACTGTGTTCTAATAATAGACATTCAGAAACAGTTCCAATAACTGCCGTTAATAATGATATTGTTCCAAAAAATAACATAATGAACATTAAACCGCGTTACGCTATAGTTAACAGCGTTATGCTGAAGTTAACAGCATTATGCTATCCGCCGTCACAACTAAATGGATTACAAAGTGTGCGGTTAATCCAATCTTAGTTGAAGTTAGTTTTGTTGTTAGACGCACGATTAGAACGGCGCATTGTTTGGGCAGACTATAAATAGATGTTTGCATAATCTACATATTGGGGAAAGCGTTCGATTTACATAGGAGGTAGACAAGGATTTGTCAATCTGGAACGTATTATTACATATTATTCAACATCTCATTAAATTCGTTCCTCCGAGACTCATTGAACTTCATTGCCACGGCGATTTTCTGGAATAAGCCACTGTTTATTACGCGGGGTTATCGACTAACCCGAAGTTAGTAAGATAATCCAGGGTGGCGCAAGCGGGTCTAGGACTTCTTATTATAGAAAATGTTTCCAATCCACCTTCACATTTAGTCGCTAGGCAATGTTCTAAACCAGTCTATACCTACCCAAACATACATAGAACTAACTAATTCTGTACCAATTCCTAAGGTTATGTAAGTGATTCTATTTTTGGCCACAGCCTAACGAAGCAGATAGTCTTATATCTTAGCGGCCATATTGTCCTGACATGTGACGTCACACCACATATTATAATACTTGACACGGGTCCTGATAATTGTTGTCATAACCCAGCTTAATTCCAACGTCGTTTTGAATTTTGACTTTAAATGGATGGGTAAAGGTCGGAATGTACTTACGATACGACCGTTTTGTTGTAAAAATACTGCGGAATTAAAAGGTCAAGCGAGGATATATTTGGATTGTAATTGATGTTGGCATTCTTTGAAAAAAGAGAAGCGGTCCTATGTTGCTATTAAGAGGGAATACGGGCAGAGAGCTCCGATAAAATTGCCTTAGTAAAAAATTCGAGGTTTGGCTCTCGCCTATTTCCTCCTCCAGTATTAGACAAATTTAAAAGATATTCTATAAATTGAATAAAAAAGATATATGTTGTGCTTCCATGTTTTTTTATTTTTTGATTTACAGTTGTCAAATTTCTACACTAGGCCTCTGTTAACAGCGCAGTTTTGAGATTTTTTTAGGGTCTTGTGCTTCTAAAGATAAATCTATCATCAAAAATAAAAACATAGGGTCTATATCTTTCTTTTTCAGTTTTTGTAATATCTTTTCAGTTGGTCCATTGGTAATTTTAAATTGGGCGCACTGTTGGCGCAGTGATTGAGCGATTGACTGCTGCGCTGCGTATCGCGGGTTCGATTCCGGCACGGAACAAATATTTGCATGACCTACAGATAGTTGTTCCGGCTCTGGGTGTTGTGTATGTGAGTTTATATGTTTGTTAACGCACCCACGATTCAAGAAGAAATTCCTAGTGTGGGGCAACGTTCTTTTTTATTAAATAAAAGAAAAAAAAAAAGAATATTGGAGAAGGAAATAGACAAGAGCTAAACCTCTAATTATGCATTTTTACTTGGAAAATGCAGTCGTATGTCGACCGCATTTCTTCTTAAGAACTTAATAACAATTAGTACCTAGGTTTACCTAATTCTGATTGTAGATGCTGATAAAATCTTTTTTTTTTTTTTGCTCTTTAGGCCCCGTGGCCTATCTCGCGGTAACTGTTTATTTTTTGAGGTATAAAATAAGACACTCAGCATTGGATAGTTTTTAAATAATAAAACTCTTTATTATATTACAAGAGTTAGACAGAGGTGGAGATTTAGTACACTCACATTTATTTTCAGATAACTATCAGTAGCTGATTTTAAAATGAGAGTCACGTCGAAACGGCTAGTCGAATTATTTTGGAAAAAATATGTTACATAAGACCATTTTTTAAATAATTTAATCTAAGAACATTTTGAATTTTATTCGTATAGCATAGTGTAATTAATTTGTATAGTTATGTCTAACACGGACAAAATGAAATTTTCACCAACTCAAAGACAATTGAATAACGTTTTGTTATTAAATCAATTTTTTTCAAAGTCATACAATATTAAGAAAAGTACAAAACTCTACTGAATTTTGGGTCGCGCGGGTGTGAAACGATTGCGCGAGTTGTTCCCTCAAGGTGTTGGCAACTGTCGTCGTCTAAAGCATTATTTCTATTGCCATCAACCGGGCTCATAAACCCAGACCCCATGCTGCCACCTAGAAATGCCATATGAAAAATTAATTCATTACAATAAATTATGAGCATTTAATATGGCACATGAGATGATAGATTTCAACAATGACTGTGTTGAAATTGGCCCGAAGCCCCTGGGTCTGATTCGAGGGGAAGTCGACCTCAAAGCTGATTGATTCACATTGACTGACAAATGATTGATTGGTTGACAGGCACTCAGTCACTGCGGAGAGTACCTACCTACCTATATTAGTAAGTACATGAGCTTGGTCCTTTCCAGGAAAAGCTTAATTCTATCCTGTTGGGTAATGTACATCGAACACAGTAAAATAGGTTTCATCATACCAGCCGTAAGACGAAGAAGAGTGCCAGTGTGGCGTTTTGCCCTCGAGTATGACGGAATCAAACAGCTTCTGAAGGCCCTTAAGGACCGATTTTCCACCCGACTTCAGGAGTTCAACCGTTATTCCGTCGTCACCTGGTGCCTTGTTGTTTTTAAGCTGTATCAGAACCATCCTAATCTCTTACAGGCTGACGTCCGGGATATCTTCGGTATAGTGTCGGGTCAATCTCGCTCTTGGGTCGTTTCCTAGATTCACAACGGGCTTGTTAATTCATGTGTACAACTGCCCATAGAATGTCTCGATCTCCCTCAGAAGCTCCGATTTGGCGGCTACGATCCTGCCATTGTCGGTCTTCAGTTTCGTGAGCTGGCTCTACCCTATAGCCAGATCCCTTGAATGTACCTTGGAGTCTTTATTTCGCTCAATTGCGTCTTCAATACGCTCGGTGATAAAGCGGTGGTGGTCTCTTTTAAAGGATTTAGAGATCTGTCTATTAAGCTGCTGGTATTTTCACGCCTCATCTGAAGACTGCAGGATCATCTCACGCCTCTCCTTCATAAGCTTTAGAGTAGGATCAGAGAGCGTTTTGTTTCCATCTGTATGACGGATCTTGAAAAACTTAGAGCCACCGTATGGACAGCTTCCACGACCCCATCGCAGTATTCGTCCATGGAGATCCCTAGGCTCTCGATACGATACTGGAGTTAGAGCTGAAAGCTCTCGGGGTTTTGGATCTGGATAGGTGCTGGACGGAACGTGAACTTCATCAGTCGAGACCTTTTAAGCTTAATTTTAACGTTCAATGTGCCTCTTACCATGAGGTGATCGCACCCGGTTTTCACCGAATTAATCACAGAGACATCATTGAACATTTGCTTCTTGGTTGACATGATGAAGTCGATCTCATTTTTGTTGCACCACCGGGGCTCTGCCAGGTCCACTTCCTGTGCTCAAATAGAGCTACCCGATTACTAGGTTCCCGATTTAAGGATTATCGAGTCCTCTCCCTCTCTTCGGATTTCAGATAACACTATGCCCTCATCGTAACCTGCTCAATTCTGCCTCGAGTTCGGCCATCTTCTTGTCGGTCCGGAGTGTTCGCGTGTGATACGTTGCCAGTTCCAGTCGTCGGTGTTTATTGGGGTAGCCGGGTCCACTCCCGGGATTCTTCGCACCCCTTGCCACGCCATCGCCTCGATCGCAACCGTAGTCGGGGGTAGACGGGCTGCCGACTGCCATTTTGATTTGGGGGGGGAGGGGGGGTTGCCGTAATCGCCACGCTTGGCACGGGAGTTGGCGATCGCAGTTTGTTCTTAAAGTGCTCAGAGAACGCTGCTGCCCATTCTCTGGTGTTTCCCTTAGTCGCCTCTTATAAAACCTACGGGAACATAAGGGATGGTGAAATTCTTTACGTCCGTCACCATACGGTACAAAATAGGTTTACCTACCCATAAAGTTTGTTTTAAACCGTCTTCCCAAAAAGGAGGAGGTTCTATGTTCTTTTTTTATGTATGTTCACCGATATCTCTGTCGATTGTGAACCAATTTTGAAAATTCTTTTTGTGTGAAAGAGTATGTTCCAAAATTGGTCTCATTTTAATTTGGTGAAGATTTGATGAAGAACTTTGAAGATATACAACAGAACTCTTCAATAAAAAAAACGTTTTTACAAAAATTACAACCGACTTCCAAACAAAAACACTACAAAGTGAAAAATAACTTCAATTTCGGAAGTCGGTGTTCCTGTTTACGTTTCTTCATTTTTTGACACCGACTTCCGAAATTGAAGTTATTTTTCACTTTGTAGTGTTTTTGTTTGGAAGTCGGTTGTAATTTTTGTAAAAACGTTTTTTATTTTTCACTTTTTAGTTGTGGTACATAATGGACCAGTTCTATAGGCTAGGTACCTACGCGTATAGTGCCCAAAGTGAAGCTAGAATAGATTAACCCAATAACATGAAACTTAAAACGAAACCAGTGCAATGAGAGTATACCAGGGTGAACTGTTCACACCTGCGTACCCCTTAAGAACGTACCAGTGTGATGTTATGTTATGAATTGGTGTAAACAATAAACAGACATGCGATCGGATCTATCCAGAGTGATTTGCCGTCATTTATTGAAGAGTTCTGATGTATTTCTCCGAAGTTCTTCATCAGATCTTGATGAAAATTAAATGGGACCACATGACAAGCACCCGCTTTCAAATTAAAAAAGAATCATCAAAATCGGTTCGCCCAATAAAAAGTTCTGAGGTAACAAACATAAAAAAAAAAAAAAATACAGTCGAATTGAAAACCTCCTTCTTTTTGCGAAGTCGGTTAATAAATGCAAATCTCTCGGGATTGCTGCAATCGCATGTCCGTTTATTGTTTATACCATTTCATAATATAACATTACGCCAGTACGCTCTTAAGAGGTACGCAGATCTCTCATTTCACCGGTTAAGTCCATGTTTCATGATATTCTGGTAATCTATTCTGGCGTTATAGGTAACTTACTAAACAACTTGCCTATTAATAGGCAAGTTGTTTAGTAAGTTGTACCTGTACCTGCCTAATTAGGCAGGTACAACTAAAAAGTCAAAAATATAAAAAACTTAACAAAAAAATCCTACCGACTTCAAATGTGTTTTGTTTAGTTGACTAAACAAAACACATTTGATTGATGAACAGACTAAAAAACTTTAGATGGATGTAAACTAGACAATGATTACCTAATATTTTATTTTGACCTTTGTTTTTAAGAGACTAATATACATTTCTCAAATACATTAGAACAAAGACAACTAGATAAATGATAATATAGTTTCCTGTACAGAGGAACTGTTAAAGCTTCAAAAATATGTGTCCTAAATTGATAAGGAAAATAATTTGAAACAGACGAAGGTACAAACGACTCGCCTGTACCGAGGTAATTTGCCGATATTTCGGAAAACTGGACTATCGGTCGCACCTATTTACTGGGAAGGGCAACTCGCTTCATTGCCCTTAATAATCGAATTTTCGATCATTTTCCCAGAATGGACACGGTTTACGTAATTTTTAATTAGTACCATGAATGCGTCCAATTATCTACTTAACAAATCTAGTGAGAAGGTACATAATTAATTATATTTAATCAGAGGGAGTTATGCTAATAACTTGGTTTTTGGTTATGTTTTTTCTTAATGAACGTTGCCCCACACTGGGCATTTCTTTCTGTATCGTGGGTGCGCTTACAAACATTTAAACTCACATACACAAGACACCCAGATCCGGAATAACTATCTATAGGCCATACAAATATTTGTTCCGTGCGGGAATCCAACCTGAGACACGCAGCGCAGCAGCCAAATGCTCAACTACTTCGCCAACCGTGTCGTCAATCCTCGAAAGGTTTGTGATGATGGGACAGTAGTAGTAAGGCAAAACGGATTTTTCAATTCTTTTTTCCGGTAATTCTCGAAGAACTGTTTACTTAAGTGCTCTATTTATATATTATATATATGTGTTAGCATTAATTATATATTTTGAAAAAAAGAAGCAAAAATTAATGTCTAATTCCAAAAATCATAAATCAGTTTCTTTTCATAAGTGGTGACTAGGTTATTTTCAAGTACTCAATCTAGACTAATATTATAAAAACGAAAGATTTGTATTTTTGTATGTTAGTAACGAATAAACTCAAAAACTACTGGTCCGTTTTAATGTTATAAGCTAGTATCTACGAATTTTGCACGATGATCGTGCACGATGCGTGCGTTATTAATATATTTTGCAACAAATTTGCCTTTCTTCTTATTATGTTCATATCCTTGTCGGAATTATTGCCACGTCTGCCGGTAGAGCCTCAGTGCTTCGTAAAGAACTCTAGATTACGTTAATTTGTTAACATTCATTAACGTGATACTGAATGTAATTACGAAGGACGTGCTTTTAAGATTAGATAACAAATATAATAATATTATGTCAACAAAAACCGATTGGTGTCAACGAGACCAGAAAATCCAACTTTGATAATAAAGCATTAACGGGAATAGGTAGCAGCTGGTTATGTTCAATTATAGTTAAAAATACGAGTATTCTGTCAAAATTTTACTTCAGTTACTGGGGGGTGACCATAAGCTCTTAGAGTAAGGTTATTTTGGTATCGCGTAAGTGACAGATGTAGACAAGTCATATAAATCTGTCCCTTACACACACTCAAAATAACCTTACTCTAAGAGCTTATGGTCACCTAGGTACCCTGCTAGGTACTATGACGTGTTGCCATGATGACTCCGTTGTGAAAAAGGGATAGCGGTAATCATTCTGTCTCTCTTACACAAAGGAATCACGATGCATTGGCACGTCGTTGGGTCAATGTTGGACATCCCACAGCTAAAAGAATATTTATATAAATATGGTACTATAGTAGACCATTTTATAAAGTCAATAAATTATATGTTTCTAATTATTTGATTAAAATAATAAAAATGATGGGAAATATATTTATTTAGTTTATCTTTACAACATAAGTTTATACATAAATTGTTTTGGAAATATGAACAATTTTTTTTTTGTAAACTCTTAATAAACTTTAACGAAAATGCCACTTGATAAGTCAACGTATGTTTTTGCTTAAAACTAATTTTAATGATTATTATTTATTTATTTAAACTTCATGTACAATGGTGATACATAGGCGGACTTAATGCAGCAAGGCATTCTCTACCAGTCAACCTTTGGGTTAAAAAGGACACAACAGTGGTATTATTCAGGACATAATAGAGCCGGTGATAGGAGACAAATTCATTTATTGAAAGTGGAACACCACCTTATTGTCGACCGATTTCGGGCTTTCAAACAGAGTACGTTTTGACCAATTCGTCCCATCTTGTGAGTCAAATCATGTCATCATTCCCATAATGCTTTAATATCAAAGTTAGGTTTTCTGGTCTCGAAGACACCAATCGGTTTTTGTTGATTTTTATTTTTTTAATCTTTTTTAAAAAGCACGTCCTTTGTAATACGTTTAGTATATCGTTAATGAATGTTAACAAATTATTAATCGACCGAAATGTTTTAAAATTGTGTTGTATTTCTGAAATATTCGAGACTGTTATATATGAATTAAAACATATTATTACTTGATAGCAGTATTATATTGAATGACATATCCAGTCAACAACGGTAACCAAGTAACATGCATTTAGTCTATGACACGCCTCCGCCGTGATTCCCAGGAATCAGAGGCGCCAGGAGCAGCTGGTTGAGGTGGCGCATCCATGTTCGTCCGCTGTCGATCTCTATCTCATAGTGGAGGTTTCCCAGTCGGCGGGTCACTGTACCAAACTCCCACTTCCTTCCTGATACAGAGTAATTGCAAGCTTGCACTCTGCTTCCGATTGCAAACTCTCTTACCCCTTCTCTTCTGCTTCTACTATCTAGTCTAGTATAGTACTAGTAGACTTCTAACTGTACGAACCACCACCACCACACCACCCGCCACCACTCTCCCCCTCTAATTTGTGCAGTGATTTCTTAACCGTCTGAACAAATCTTTCAGCTTGTCCATTAGTTGCGGGATGGTAAGGTGCGATCGTTTTGTGAACAATACCATTGCTAGTTAAGAACGTCTGGAAATCTTGAGAGACAAATTGTCTTCCATTATCCGACACCAGCGTGTAGGGTTTTCTGAATACAGAATGCGCTCGTCGTAGTTTTTGTAGGGATTATTTCTACCCATTTGGAAAGTGCATCAACGATAATTAGAAGATGATAGGCCGAAATCGGACCTGCAAAATCGATGTGTATTCTTTGCCACGGGCCAGTAGGGTCTTCCCAGTGATGCAGAGGGGCTTTTGGCGATTCATTCTGGTTTAATCGACAAGTTCTGCACGATTTCACTTTGTTTTCGATATCTTTATCAATGTTCTTCCAGTATACGAAACTCCGCGCAAGAAGTTTCATTTTCAAGATCCCGACATGTCCCGCGTGAAGTTCATTTAAGATGCGTGAACGTAGTTTATATGGAATTATAACTCTCATGCCTTTTAGGATGCAGTCATTCTGAAGAGTTAGTTCATTATCTTTATATCCGGACTCCCTAAGTGATGTGCCTGATTGGAGTGTTTCAAGTAATTTCTTTAATTCTGGGTTTTCTCTTGTTTCATCTGCTATTATTTTTGGAGAAATATTTAATGCGTTTATCTGATTCAGCTGGAATATGTAATGCTGGTCATAATTACTCTCATTAATCTTCTCAACGGGAAAACGTGAAAGGTAGTCGGCGTTGGAGTGCTTTGAGGAACTTCTATATTCGATATGGTAGTCAAATCCTGATAGAAAATGTGCGTAGTGGAATAGCCTTAAAAAGTATTTTGAAGTATCAGTAATCGTGTTACTGCGTTATTAGTTTTCGTTAGAAAACCGCGTAGGATGGCTCGCGAACGTTTTGCTTTCTTTACATCGAACGGCATCATCGCCAGATGTTATATATGAATTAAAACATATTATTACTTGATAGCAGTATTATATTAAATGACATATCCAGTCAACAACGGTAACCAAGTAACATCCATGTAGTCTATGACAGAGACCCTAATTTTTTAGTTATTGAGCGTGGTTTTCGAACAAAACTATTTTTTTTGGAATGGTAAGGTGACGTTCAATCGTCCTGTATCAAAAAAAATGTTTTCTTTTATCGCTTGATTCGTTGTTCCATATCACCAGTCCAATTAATGTCAAATGAAAATGTTCAGTTTAAATTTCAGAAACAATATCACGATATAAAATCGACACATGTTTAAATATTTTCTGCTGCGAAATAATCACAGTATAAAAATACTCGTCAATTTATTTCCAACTCAGAGCCATGCTTTATGCAAAAATATTTTCAACAAACTCATTCATCGAAAATATTTGAAATCAACCAACTCATTGATATTAATAAAGATTCAATTCAGAAAAAAAATGTTCAAGTCATCTCAAAATCGCGTGAGTTCGTTCATAACGTTCTATTTAAATGTAACGATCGTTCATTCTGAACTTGAGTGAGTGAGTGAATGAATGAATGGCTAATGGAGCAAGCGCTCAGGTAATTCAGAAAGTTCCAATGTCAGTAGCGACTTTCGAGTTCTGACTAATGAGAAACGTAGTTACAATTGAATTTAAAGTCTAAATAAATGATAAAGCCGTTAAGTTGATAGAATTTTTTATGTAGGAGGGTACTTCTGAAATTAGTGATGTTATTAGTCTCGAGAGCTCTTAAATTGGTTTTCTTGCTAAGTAGATTACAAATATCAAAGTCTGTGTAAATCTGAAGAGGCCTTGACTGCTTTGAATAAGTACATTTTTAATAAAATATGTCCTTCACGCCCTATTTCTTTGATTTGTTGTAATGTCTGATGATGAAACTGTTTGAAAAATAGATACTTTGAATTTTATTTACAGGAGTCATCTTATTAGACTCGGTAAATTCAGTCTGTTTTTGTTGTACCTTTATGTGCTTTTTATGGATACTTGATTAGGAAAAAGATTAATTAGGAGATAGGCTTGATTAGAAGTAATCTGTAATTTAGTAGTAATTATCTGAATCAAGCACTCTTTTTCTATTTATGAAAACCGATAGAATCCTTAACTAAACGACAAGAGTAACCACGCTAAACGAAAAAAAAAACAACCAACATTTCATTCCCGTGCTCGTAATTCAAATTTCAATTTCGAGTGAACCGACATGACACGATGTCAACCGAAGCGTTCGTCCAATGAGAGGCATTAATGATTCCGCAGGGACTATTCCAATCACAACGATGAAGGGTTGTAGGTACACTAGAATTAAAAATTCGAAATAATTTCATTCCATTGCCGGCAACAAAAATATCGACTTTAGTTGTGCGATTTTAAGTTTATTTTTAAGTGACCATTTGTATTACAAAAAGTATAGGTGGCAATGAATTTTGAACGCTGTAATGAGTTAGTTTTACCAAAATCATATCTGGAAATCTGAATTCATATTTATATTGAATAAAACCAAATTGAGTTAATGAGTTTCAGAATGTTTCAATTAATAGCTGAAACTTTCAGCGTAATGAGTTTTATCCGATATTGTTCGACTGTTTGTGTTGTTTTTTTAATTGGCTATTATGATTCGGTTTCGATATGGATTATGTATTTTATGTTAATTCTGGATTATGAGATTTATTAATTGTTTCGTGGTTGTTGTAATGCCCATAATTTTGTGGCTGTGGGATGAACTGTATTGAGATAATTGGTTTTTGACATAATTGTGTGTGTATCAAAAGTGTGTTGTGTTTATTAACCAATTGTTTTTTTTTTGTTATAATAATAGAGTCGTACACTTGACAAAATGTATAAGGCATGAAAATCGTGCATAGATATTTTAATTATGGCTATTTATGAATATGAAAAAAGTTTTGTTACAATGTAATATGTTTTACCTACTTTATGAAAGTATTAGGTATATGGTATTTATAACCAAAACCAAAGAACAAATGTTATAATTAAATTCAAGTTCTGAGGCACTTTAGAAATTCTAAGAAATCAGAAGTTCAAAGCTTATGGTTTCTTAGAAGCTTCAGTCATGTTTGCGATTTCAGACAAAATATAATCCTCTTTGCGACAACCACACATAGCGCAAACTGTAATGAACCTAGATCTCATCATACCAACGTGATTACAAACCACGACAAACGAACTGACTATATTAGATACTGACTATATTCGTAGAAACTAATTTTCACCTTCATATTATCAACTGCATCCTCAAATCATGAACTATTTAGATATTTTATTCTTAATATACGAGGTTAAGCAAAGCTTGGCGAGGTCGGTTCGTGGATGGGTGACTTTTCATAACATATCGTGTCTCCTTCGTGCCTAGGTAAGCACGCTTAGCTGTTGGTACCGACTGTCATTTGAAGATCTTTGACAGTCGCCACTGGTACTCTTAGCCAGTATTAGTAGAACCCAGAGGCCCCTATACTCTTTTTGAGATAACATAAGACATTTTAATAATCCCATTTTACAGCCCTTTCAACCGATTTTGACTTCTATTGCGTTGGTGACATGATAAATGGCAGCTGCAGTAAACAGTTGATTTTGGTAACAGGGTTATGCTTTTCATGCCGTCCTTAAATTTACGGGATAGAACTCAAAATCGGTTGAACGGACTGTAAAAAAGGGGTTGTAGAAATTTCTTATGTTTTTTCCAATTGAGTATAAACAAGTGACATTCTATCATCGAAAGCGTGGCAATAGCAGTTGTCAAAAAGGCAAAATTGTACGGGATTGACAAGTGATATCGAAAAATCACGTGATCAATCCCTTACATTTTGACATTTCGACTATTGCATTCGCTGAAATCGAATGCCACTTGTCTAGAGCTTCGGGCAATCTGACACCTGTCTGGCTATGCGGTATCGTGTTACTCAGTTACTGGATTGTGGAGGTCAGATAGGCAGTCGCAAATACTGGTACTCAGCAGCGTTCGGTTAGACTGGAAGCCAACCACAACATAGTGGTGAAAAGGCAGGACAGATTGACTTACCTCCACGTGGTTACTAATTAAAACCACAACTAATCAAATCATATCAAAACAAATCAAATCAACACAAATCAAATCAAATATTTTTATTGTGGTCATAGGTTATACAGACAGATTTTAGGTAAATTACAGTTCCGTTGTGTCCTGCCTAGTAGGCACAAACGAACTGACTATATTATTAGCTGGCTTTTATGTATACTGGAAATAATTTACACCACCACGAATATTATCAAGCGCGTTCTCGCAAAGCTACATTATTTTTTTTATTACCCGACTGCGGGCGGGTAATGTTTTTGGAGCGTATGTATGTCTATTTCTATGGCACGCTCTACACCGCAAACGGCTTAACGGATTATGACATATGAAGTCGTTGGGTTCGCCTCGATTGTTGGACTGACATAGGCTATATATTTTTTAAACGTACCCTCTCCCTCCCCAAAAAAAGGGGTTGGTACAATTTTTTTTCCTATTCATAATTATATGGGTACTAAAATGGTCTATCTAGTGTCTTAATCCAATGAAATATATATCTTTTTTTAATATTCTTTGTCCCACACTAGGAATTCGTTCCTGTATCGTGGGTGCGTTTACAAACATTTAAACTCACACACCTCTTCTTCATCTTAACACTTTTATGTTACTATTTTGGCACAAATTCAAGATAAGCGTAACTTTGATAGCAAAATAAATAATCTTTTACCTCGTAACTTATTTGGAGAACACGTTCATTAATAAAAACTCAAAATTCTGAAATAAAACAAATTATTATTTTGCAAAAACCCGACAGCTAAAAATAATTAACTGAAAAAGAAAAACAAATACAAGGTATAATTTATGCATAAATATTATGTGATGCTGCGAGCGGGGACAAAGAAAATTATAGAAAAACCTCCCAAAAATTCGTTTAAACCATGAATGTTACTGGTACACTTGACATCATTTATTTGCAGTTTTTTACCCTGGACACAAAACAGGAATTGTGTGTATCTGGCTTGGCCGTTTCGCTACCGTCACGGGAGCGTAAGGTGAAATATTTATTCAGTGTTCACTACATTTCTGTTATACAATAATTCTTGTAGTAAGGAAACATGGTGACTAGGAGTTGCGCATACGAAAAACGTGAAACCTATAAGTGGCGACTTCTAGTAACGAGGCATGTGACGGTAGCGAAAGGGCCAAGCTACATATATTGACTAAGGTGTAGAGTTTGTGAAGTTAGGGCGTCTAGATTTAGAAGCTTGGCTCTACATGAGATCTGTCTTTTGGCATTGCGAGCCATATGTGTCTTGGCAACATTTTACATGAAAATGTTTTTTGAGGGATTAGTAATTCATTACTTATCCGGCAAGTTATTTTTTTTACCAGTAGCCATTAGCTATAAGCGCTTTTGGAACCAACTAGCACAAATAAAATAAACTGAACAAAAAATGGTAATTATTAATTAATTCGGTCAATATGGCGACGCTTGGGGGAGGCCTATGTCCAGCAGTGAACGTCTTTCGGCTGAAATGATAATGATGATGAACAAAAAAAGTAATAATGAAAGTAATTTAATGAAAAATAAAATGAACTAAATCCAAGTCAAACAGTCAGACTATCTTAACACTTATAATTGTCCGCATCCACTCGTAGCAGTTCCAACCGCACGCCGTTTACTATGTAACCACTTCATTAATCCAGTGCAAATTTAGCAGCTAGCCAGGTTTTGTGGTTCTGTTTGATCTCAAAATGGGTACGTGGCTATTTTAAGAAGATTATTAGAATATAGGGGATGTTTTTGGCCAACGGGTTTGATAGTACGCCCAAATTTCGCACGTTATGGCTTCAGTTCCATGAAATAGGGCACGATACTATTGCCATCTATCGGTGATAAATCTAGACTCCGGGCTGCTATTGTGAAATGCACAATGATAAACCGGATCAAGTCGGGACGGATGAAATGACAACAGGTTATTGGAACAACTTGCGACCCACGTTAATTGATGCTCCTCAAGTTAATTGATGGATGCAGAGGGAGGGGACGGCCCAAGAAATGATGGATGGACTGTGTGAGGAGTGATATGAAAGAACAGATCAGGTCAGTTATCACTGACTCCCTGTCGCTATCGCGTGGTGGGGGACAGGACGGTATGGAAGAAGAAAATGTGTTGCGCCGACCCCAAGTATCATGGGACAAGGGCAGGAAGATGATGATGCTCGATGATAAACCCCAATAACTAACACTTTACCCTAACTGAGATTCCAACCTGGATTCACCAGCACAGCAGAAGTCCTTTACTAGCCTACTAGACCACCGAGGCAGTCATAGCTTTTACAAGGAAAATTGAATTCATTATTTCTGATTGATCTGAGGTACGGGCAAATTTGACTCAGACAAATAGCTGTTATAACTGCCATAGATCATTTTGTATTTTTAAATTGACTAAATCCACTTGATAGGACAGGTTGTTTGTTTCACTATAGACGCTTTTACGTACACGTCATTTTACATCATTCTCACATAATGCAATTTTTCCAACAAGAATGATGTAACCAAATACTTGTAATTACAATTTTACTGAAGGAAAATATTGTCAGTGGAGTTTCTTGCACGTTCTTCTCCATAGAGACCTACTGACGCTTGCGAATGTGCAACTAGATTCCTTTTTTTTGGCAATGGTTTAGTTGAAATAAAATTATTGATATGAGTCGGCTTTAACGCAGTCCATAAATATTCATCAGGATCAATATTCAAATAAAAATCTATGAGATAATGACCTTGATGTAATTGTCTATAGTATACTGACCACTTTTTATGAGCCTTCCGATAAATGGTTAAATGTTAGTTCAGTTATCTTACTTCTAATATTAATAAACAGCCCACCATCAAACTGTATCCACGCCACATCACCCCAGTTACAAACTCCGGCACACCGCCCAGCTGAACCAACATCCATCGTCCATCCATTAGCCCGTGTCTGCAAACAGAGACTATTATAAATTAATGAGTTCACACTAATTACGAACTGTGATTGTTTACAATGGCCGCCAACATGGCGTCCTGACACGCGTAAAATTATTCATGGAAAGGGATGATACTGCCAGTGAAATTTTGCGATCATATGGGTTGTTGCGTTTGTGAAACGAGCTTTTATTACACGTACGTTTGTAGTCAAACCTAACTTTTTGGAGTGCAGGAGTAAGCATTGAAAACTTATATCAGTTTTATTAACGGGCTGTGTTCTACAATGTGAACTTAACCGAAACATTGAAAAAAGAGGTAATTGTACTAACAAGGATCAAAAGTGCAGTCGTATTCTATCAAAACTAAAATGAATTTACTTATCATTATGAACAATTTTTATTATAAGATCAACCCTGAAATTGCAGTTATAAATTTTTTACGAGTTTGCCAGAAATCATACCTTTTCGTAGAATAAACTAATTGTCATTTTTACTTCTTTGTTTAAAGTTAAATAGACTTGATTTGGCATATTTTGCAAAATTCGACTGTCAAACAAATTGCGGTAAAACTTCAAAAGAAAGTATTTCTTTATTTATTTAATAAGAAAAAAGTACCTTCTTTTGAAGTTTTCTTGAACGATAAATGTCTCATCATTTGACAACTTGTAAAGAATACATCAAGTACAGACGATAAGATTTCCAAGAAATAAATAATGACGACCAACGATTTTGATGTTTAAGTTTATTATGAGTTTGGGCTGGCTTGCAGAGAATTTCTTATTAATAAGGACCAAATGAGAAAATACTGCTTCTGAGAAACAAGTAACAGACAGATAGATGGACAAACAATGTTATTGTTTTAATTTCTTCGTACCTTTTCTTTTATTAAAAGGAAGAACAATTTGAAACAGAAAATTAATAAGAAAAAATGCTGCTACTACATCAATATACCTTATATTATATGAATCTTTGTCAAAGACATTTCATCATGGCCATTCTCGATAGAAAAATTTTATTTATTTTATTATCTCGTAGCATTCTTTGCTGTTTCTTTTTAATTATTTTCTATTCTTTATTTTCCTTGTTTGCTGTCCCACTGCAGGGCAAATACCTCTTCTCACAAAGAGAGGATCGAGCATTCATCACCATGCTTGCTCGATGAGGATTTGCGATTTCAATCTTATATTAACTAAGAGTCCAGGTTTGCTCACAATGTTTTCCTTCATCAGAGTTCCGTACCCAAAGAGTAAAAACGGGCTGTTACTTACTACTAGTCTGTCTGTCCGCCTGTCCGTCTGTCACCAGGCTGTATCTCATGAACCGTGATAGCTAGACAGTTGAAGTTTTACAGATGATGTATTTCTGTTGCCACTATAACAAAAAAAACTTAAAACAGAATAAAATAAATATTTCAGCGGGGCTCCCAAACACCAAACGTGATTTTTTGCCGTTTTTTTGTGATAACGGTACACGGTAAAATCCAAAATTCACAGTTGTACTTGCCCGGAGTAGAACCCATGACAAAAGCCACTGGGCAACCACGACTTCTTAGTCAATCTCTATAGAAACATTTTATTGATTTCGTAATCTCGTAGGATTCTCTGCTGTTTCTTTTTAATTCTTTTACATTGTTTGTTTTTCTTGTTTACTCTCTGCAGCTGTGACTGTGTCTCATTTTATAGAATACTTAATGTATTTTAATTTCATTTCTTTTAAATTAAATACCAGCATTCCAGAATGGCAAGGTTGCAGCATAATGCTGAAATAATCCTTTTGTTCGTTGCATGCTTCAACTTTTAATTATTAATTCATTTTTACTGTTTTCTTTATTGAGTCTTTGTAGATCTCGGGTCTTTATTTTTAAATATGATAAAAAATCTTTAAGATAAAAAACTAAACCAACAGCGAACAGTAACTTTCTTTTCGGACCGACTTCCGAAAAGAAGTTATTGTTCTTTGGTACCTATTATTTTTCGTTTTGTAGTGTTTTGTTTTGGAAGTTGGTTTATTTTTTTAACCGACTTCAAAAAAAGATTATCAATTCACCGGAATCTTTTTTTTTATGTATGTTCCCCGATTACTCAAAGACGCCTGGACCGATTTGGGAAATTCTTCTTTTGTTTAAAAGGGTATACTACCCAGTTAGTCTCATAGTCATAAGGTCAGGATCTGATGATGGGAACTTGGAGATATCGAGGGAACTCCTCAAATATTATAGGCATATAGCGATTTTGATATTTTCATCAACAATGCAATCATTTGCACTCAGAAAGTATAATTTGGTGAAGTGGAACTAGTGAAAAAGACCACAGATGGCGAATGGAACTCCTTAACGCTAAATATGTCTTGGGTATAAGATCTCGAATAGTTAAACCACTATGATGAAGCAAACACTTACAAATACATAGTGCTGTTGAAACTTGTACCATCGAACTGATCTGATGATGAAGCCGGCAGGTAGTCACTGGAACTCCGAAATAAAACAATGTATCCTATTCGTTTTTGGGCTTATTGGAATCTTCATGAGATGTACTTTTGCTATATATGATTTTATGGCATTTGGAGGTACCTAACAAAAACAAAAAGAGTTAAATAAAAAACTTATTAACAAATAACAAACCGACTTCCAAAAAAAAAAACACTGCGAAGCGAAAAATACCTTTTTTTTCCGAAGTCGGTGTCGAAACACGGAAATCAATAGGTACCAAAGACACCAACTTCGAAAAAGAAAGTTATTTTTCGCTTTGCAGTGTTTTTTTTTGGAAGTCGGTTTGTTTTTTTGTTAAGAAGTTTTTTTGTTAGAAAGGTTTTCATTTTTAGTTTTGGTACATTATATTACCTTGAAAATCATTTATAGCCACAGGGTCTCTCATAACAAATGCCAACAATTCAGAGCATCACCACAGAACATTTGCTTTCTTTTGGTAGGTATTTACCTTGCATCGCTCTTTTATATTACGTATTATGCCGGCTGTACACATTCACGTGAGAGCCCGCGGGGATGATGTACATTGCTCTCAAAAAACTCTATGTACAGCGTTTGCTCGAGCTCTCGCGTGAGAATGTTCAGCTGGCATTACCATACTACTTCACCCGCGTAAAGTTTGGAAATAATCTCACGAGAATGTACTACTGCAATAAAAATTATTGTCCTTATCCACGATATAATTTCCCCTTTTACCAAGTTTCATCCAAATCTGTTCAGTCGCTGAGGCATGATTGATTCAAGAAACATCATTCTAACATTTGGGTATTATATTAGGAGTATTAATTTTTAGGGTTCCGTACCCGGAGGGTCCAAACGAAACCCTATTGGTGTTACTCACGTGTTCGTCTGTCATTCTCTCTGTCCGACGCCGTTGTCGGTCACGTGGGTTGTACAGCCAAACGGTCACAGTCTTCAAATTTTCACAGTAAAAGCATCGTATTAATCTAAAGCCAAAGTACAAATAGTCAAAAAATATTTTTTAATGTTTTTAAGGGGTCTCCCATATAGATAAAGGGGAGCGTGAAAAAGATTTTTGACTACTCCGCCGTATTTAGAGCTCGTTGTTTAGAGCTCGTTGAGTAGATACATATTTTTTTTATTTTAAAAAACATTGGATAACAAAGGAATGAGAAGCCACCAAAGTCAGCTTTTTATTTACAAAATTTTGTTCCGATGAATATTTTAGTTCGTATTGACCTAAGAACTTGAAATTTGGTGATAATGTTTATTATTACGTATATTTTAATAACAAATACCAATATATTGATATATCAGATCTTTCTTTAAAATTCCTTATTTTTTCCTATTACAACCAAATTAATTTTGCGGTTTGGTACAGAACCATAAATGTGCAAAGTCCAATACGCACTTGGCCGGTTTTTTATATTTGCCGAGTAAACCTTCAATTTTCTTGACTTTGATTTTACTAACATATCGTTAAATCTAAGACGGATAACAAATACAACATTTATTTTCAGTAAAAGTTATGGCGTCCTGCAGCCTAATTGTGTAAATGATTTCGGCAAGGCGCAGAATTTGACCGCCATCAATCGACCAATCTCGTGCGAGATGAAAGACGCGTTGTGGATTTCCGTCTATGTGATTGGTCGATTGATGTGGATAAATCCTTCGCCTTGCTGAATTCACTTACGCAATACGGCTGCGGATCTCCTGTACAACACATCAGTGCACGAACACACTGCTTGTACAAATAGGTATTCAAAATTATCACAAATATACACAATACACAAACACTTTCAAAGGTCGAATTTAAAGGTCTTGTCACCTTTAACATATTAATGCTTCTCATCGAGATATAAGTACTAACGTACGTTAGTACTTATATCTCGATGATGCTTCTAGTGTCTCTAAACTGTCGCGTTATCTTTAACGTTAATTTTCAACCTAGCTTGAGCCAGCAATGAGTAATTTATCAATCACAGTCAACGCCTCAAAGACCACCAATCATTGAACATAACCCAATCAGTTACTATTCAACCAAACATTAATATAATCCACTACAATAATATATCGGTAACCGTAGATAACGCCTGTCAGTAACCTCATGCTTACAAAGGTAGAAACATCATGAATTAGCCACAAGCACTAATTAGAACTGTCTGTTTGTCTAATGAGACCGTATTCATCGAGTTCTGGGAACACTGAGCTGTTTCTGACTAATACTGAATTATTTTTACTTATTAGTGACGATGTATAACACGAACTGGAAAAAAAGAAAAGAAAATGATAATAAACTGTGATGAAACTTGAAGGCATAATTCTTTGTTATAAGACTCATACGTTCTCATTATTCCAACCAAAACTTTTTCCTCTTGTGTGTTGTTTTAAGCAAATTAACATAAAATAAATTAAATTGTTTGTATTTATTACCGACTTCGAACGAACGAACCTTCGAAACGAAAGATATTTAGCACTCTTTAGTTTTTAGGGTTCCGTACCCAAAGGGTAAAAACGGGACCCTATTACTGAGACACCACTCTCTGTCTGTAACCAGGCTGTATCTCATGAACACTGATAGCTAGGCAGTTGAAATTTTCACAGATGATGTATTTCTGTTGCCGCTATGACAACAAATACTAAAATCAGAATAAAATAAATATTTAAGTGGGATGTTTTTAGAACCAGTAGGTACTCGTATCAAGATTATGCTTGTCAAGCTTTTTCCCCGAGGGACGGGATGATATTGTAGCTTTCTATTAGTAGGAAGTTTACCTTATTAAAACATCTATACAAATGGTCGCTCACAATGGGCCTCATCAGAAGGCTTAAAGTCTCCCAAAAGGCAATGGAGAGAGCTACACTCGAAGTTTTCTTGCGTGATCGAATCAGAAATTAAGACATCCGCAGAACCAAGGTACCGACAAAGCATGAAGAATTGCCAAATTTAAGTGGCAGTGGGCAGGGCACTTCCATCTAGGTGGAGCGACGACCTGGTCAAGGCTGTGGGAATCGGGTGGATGCGAAACAAATCAGTGTGGCAACGCTTGGAGGAGGCCTTGTCCAGCAGTGGACGTGGCGTCTATTGGCTGAAATTATGGTGATTAAAACAATTATACTTAGTTATTGACAATTTTAGGTAGAAAATATTATTATATCAGCAGCATAATTTTGTGAATATCGCTTAAGTAATTGCCTCTATTTTGTCAACCGAATTCATATAAATAGGTTCGTTACCATAATAACAAAATGGAACCTCGCCAAAATCTCAACAGCGATCGTTCTCAAAATTAACCATATAATAGACGGCGGCAATTGAATACGACACCAATTGAATCAGATATGTAAATAACTTTGGAGAGATGGTCGAGGTTTAAATACATTTGCTTGTGTAGAAACCTATTTACTTGGGGAATGGGCAACGTTATTATTGTACCACTAGAGGTGACATCTGTTGCTAAATTACTAAATTCAAAAATACGAGCTTTTGTCTATGATTTCGTCCGCGTGAATTTTGGAATTTTCGTTAGGTAGAAACTAAGATCTGTCGATTTTTCCCTTAGTTTAAGCTTAATCAAAAGTGCCCAAAGTGTCGGACAATTAACCCCAATCCATACTATAATATTATACATGCGTATGTAACTCTGTCTGTCTGTTACATTTTCACGCTTAAACCGCTGAACAGATTTAGATGAAATTTGTTATGGAGATAGTTTTAGACAGGGATAGGGAACACATACGATAGTTTTTATCCCGGAAATCATCCTTTAGAACAACTTTTTTTTTACCCCCCTGTTAAATCCTTTTAACAGGGGGGTAAAAAAAAAGTTGTTCTAATTTTAACAACATTTTAAACACTTTGGGCACTTTTGATTAAGCTTAAACTAAGGGAAAAATCGACAGATCTTAGTTTCTACCTAACGAAAATTCCAAAATTCACGCGGACGAAATCATAGACAAAAGCTCGTATTTTTGAATTTAGTAATTTAGCAACAGATGTCACCTCTAGTGGTACAATAATAACGTTGCCCATTCCCCAAGTAAATAGGTTTCTACACAAGCAAATGTATTTAAACCTCGACCATCTCTCCAAAGTTATTTACATATCTGATTCAATTGGTGTCGTATTCAATTGCCGCCGTCTATTATATGGTTAATTTTGAGAACGATCGCTGTTGAGATTTTGGCGAGGTTCCATTTTGTTATTATGGTAACGAACCTATTTATATGAATTCGGTTGACAAAATAGAGGCAATTACTTAAGCGATATTCACAAAATTATGCTGCTGATATAATAATATTTTCTACCTAAAATTGTCAATAACTAAGTATAATTGTTTTAATCACCATAATTTCAGCCAATAGACGCCACGTCCACTGCTGGACAAGGCCTCCTCCAAGCGTTGCCACACTGATTTGTTTCGCATCCACCCGATTCCCACAGCCTTGACCAGGTCGTCGCTCCACCTAGATGGAAGTGCCCTGCCCACTGCCACTTAAATTTGGCAATTCTTCATGCTTTGTCGGTACCTTGGTTCTGCGGATGTCTTAATTTCTGATTCGATCACGCAAGAAAACTTCGAGTGTAGCTCTCTCCATTGCCTTTTGGGAGACTTTAAGCCTTCTGATGAGGCCCATTGTGAGCGACCATTTGTATAGATGTTTTAATAAGGTAAACTTCCTACTAATAGAAAGCTACAATATCATCCCGTCCCTCGGGGAAAAAGCTTGACAAGCATAATCTTGATACGAGTACCTACTGGTTCTAAAAACATCCCACTTAAATATTTATTTTATTCTGATTTTAGTATTTGTTGTCATAGCGGCAACAGAAATACATCATCTGTGAAAATTTCAACTGCCTAGCTATCAGTGTTCATGAGATACAGCCTGGTTACAGACAGAGAGTGGTGTCTCAGTAATAGGGTCCCGTTTTTACCCTTTGGGTACGGAACCCTAAAAACTAAAGAGTGCTAAATATCTTTCGTTTCGAAGGTTCGTTCGTTCGAAGTCGGTAATAAATACAAACAATTTAATTTATTTTATGTTAATTTGCTTAAAACAACACACAAGAGGAAAAAGTTTTGGTTGGAATAATGAGAACGTATGAGTCTTATAACAAAGAATTATGCCTTCAAGTTTCATCACAGTTTATTATCATTTTCTTTTCTTTTTTTCCAGTTCGTGTTATACATCGTCACTAATAAGTAAAAATAATTCAGTATTAGTCAGAAACAGCTCAGTGTTCCCAGAACTCGATGAATACGGTCTCATTAGACAAACAGACAGTTCTAATTAGTGCTTGTGGCTAATTCATGATGTTTCTACCTTTGTAAGCATGAGGTTACTGACAGGCGTTATCTACGGTTACCGATATATTATTGTAGTGGATTAGACAGTAGACACACAGCAACTTTTAGTTTAAGTTGAAGATGGCCAAAGCCCTAGGTGATACAAGCAACATACTACCAATAAACTATGTCATTCGTAAAATAAGATATGTTAAATTTAAAATGAAATAGCTTCTTTACTTTTTTTACGGTTTGTGACCGCTGCTTTATAGATATCTCAAAGTTCTGGCGTAAAGTTTAGATAATTGGACAGCGAAATAAATAAGTAGACAGTAAAATAACAATATAAAAAAAAAACATTTAATTTTTCTCTTTTTATTTGTACCTACCTAATACGAGTAGGCAAGTTTAGTAAGGTACTTATAACGTCAGAATCGATAACCCGAATATCATGAATTTTGACCGGTGAAATGAGAGATCTGCGTACCTATTAAGAGCGTACTGGCGTGATGTTGTGTTATGCAATGGTATAAACAATAAACAGTCATGCGATTGCAGCAATACCGAGAGATTCGCCGTTATTTATTGAAGATCTTCACCAAATTAAAATGGGACCAATTTCAAAACATACTCTATCAAACAAAAAAAGAATTTTCAAAATCGGTCCACAATTGACGGAGATATCGGTGAATATACATAAAAAAACATACATAATGTCGAACCTAGAACCTCCTCCTTTTTGGGAAGTCGGTTAAAAACTGAGTACAGTTAAAAAATGAGCAATGCATGCGTGCTATTGAGATCTTTGATAAGTGCAGACGAAGAGTTATATGTCATTCTAATTGCTCAATAAATATACCTAAATACTTCAAGAAAAGCTCTCTGAACAATTCTCAGAGATTTCACCTTGAGGCCCTTTCTACGTTTTAGTGCTTAAAACGGTTTTTTTTCTAAAGCAATATATTTATTATTGGTTCATGTAAAATATATTTGAAACATGGCTTTTTCGTATGACTAGTACTTTTTCATTCAAAAATAATTAACAACACGATATTTTTTCGCTCCTTTTGCATAGTCGTTCAAAACGACTTGGATGTTTAAAAATATTTTTACGTAGCAAGTTGATGGTTAGAATTTTTTCACCTACACATGATATGTAAATCAAAAAATATTTTGCGAACAAAACTCCATTATTGATATCCTGGCACCGACCGGACGCCACGTTAATATTGGGGAATATATACGCCTTAATTCCCAAAACAAAACACAATCCTGATTGTGTACTCCCGGTCGCTAGTGAAATCATTTACCTCTCTGCACAATAGCAACGAGTACTTGAATTTAGCAAGTTAGTATTGTTCGTGGATTTACTTCCGCGGTTCTGACGTCACTTGTATGGAGTGGGGTACTACTAGTTCAGTGTATTGGGAAGTAGATGGCGGTTTATTCAATAGCAGCTTAAAAGCTAGTAGAAACGTGGTTGTGTTGCATTTTCCATTTAAGAGTATAAAGAGCGTATTCGAGGCAGGTCTAGAAAACGGTAACGAAACGACCTGGAAGAGCATAGTGACGCTGGTTTGAGGAGGCAGAAAGGGAGTGTCAGGCAAGATATGTAGGACGCTTTTGAGACGTTATAGGCTAATCAAAATTGGAAAGTAGTACAATAACAATATGAAGCTGGGATTATGAGTACGTAGTGATGTTTGTAAAGCAACGAGTACTTGTTAAGTAAGTTTGTTGGTATTGTTCGTGGTTTACTTCAGTGGGTCTGAAATCACGTTCATCGTACACTTGTATGGAGTGGAGTACTTTTACAGTGCATTGGGAAATATATTGTAGGGTATACAAAGGTTGGACGAAAATTTAGTGAAAATGTTTCCAATATTATTGGATTTGTTTTGATTATGTGGATCTCACAATGGGCCTCATCAGAAAGCTTGCAGTTACCCAAAGGGCAATGTAGAGGGTGATGCTCGGAGTTTCCTTGCGTGATCGAATCAGAAATGTAGAGATCCGCAAGAGTACCAGGGTTACCGACATGGCCCGAAGAATTGCCAAACTTAAGTGGATGTGGGCAGGGCACATTGCTTGCAGAACAGATGGCCGATGGGGCAGAAAGATCCTGGAGTGGCGATCGCGAACCGGAACACGTTGTGTTGGAAGGCCTCCCACCAGGTGGACCGATGAGCTGGTGAAAGTTGTGCGGATCTGTTGGATTTGAGACGCACGGGACCGATCAACGTGGCGATGCTTGGGGTAGGCCTATGTCTTTTGGCTGATTATGATGTGATGATGATGATGATGTGGGTCTTTGAAATAACTATGAACAATCTTTTTCATTATACCTGCAAGGATTTAATAAGAAATAAGTGTACTGAAAGTGGCATCGGTGTCTGAAAAGTTAAATGGGAATCGGTGTGGGTGGTATGGGTACGTGATGCAGATGATAGAGATAAATGTCGTGAGGAAAGTTTTAGGAATTAATATTGATATGTGGCTGCATAAATGGTTAAAAGAGTAGGTACGACAAGACCAATGAAAGTATGGATGGCATATGTGAAAATAGATATGGTAAAGAAAGGTGATGCCATTGACATTGAGTAGAGAAGTTAGTTTTAGTTTAAGATCGGCGCAATGTCTATATCATTCTATGATATAGACATTGCGCCGATCTTAACTAAATAGGAAGGCATGATCATTCTTTTTCTTTGTAACTATAGTTTTTGAGACGTTAATAGCAAATAATCATTTATCTTCTTCGTAAAAGCTATAGCTAATCCATTTACTTGTAAATCCATTCCATTATTTTGACTTACCTTAATGGTTTACGTCTCCTTTACGGTTTGTATCTGTAATATGATTGTAGTACCGTATTCAAAAGTAAACCACATAAATATCGACTGAAAAATACGAAATTCAGAACACGTAGTTTCTGAAAGCATATGTTTAAAAACATTCCAGAATCTTATAACAATTCTATATGTATATGAGAATCGCTTTCAGATCTAGACGTCTTTTTACACGAGTACTTGCATTTAGGTACTGTCGTGTCCTCTTATAGAATCCTTTTGTTTGTTTTCTTGACACCCATAGAACCAGCACACCATTGTATTATGTCATAAACATTCATAGTGAAGCATTCAATGTAAATAATGTTTGAAATAGAATAAGCATCTAGGTTTTCGCAGACAGGTGCGACGAGACAAAGAGACGGTATATGATGGCGAGTTTTCATATAATATTCCTGTTTAATAACTCTATCGGTCTGTCTGTTTGTTACCTGTTGACGTCTTAGCACCTGAATGGGTTAAGATGAAACTTGGCACATAGGCACGTGTAGATCATACTTTGGATTAGGAACTATGAAATTTTTCATCCCGGAAGTATGTTCCCTTGGGATAATTTTCACGTAGGCGAAGCCACTAGCCGCTGGCTCTATATGTAAAACAATTTCAGAACAAGTTTACAAGGACAAACTGTCTGCGTCGAGCCTTTAAAGTCTTTTTACGCTTCTTTTTTTTAATATGTTTGAAAATAAGCAGCTTATACGTATGTATACCTACGACCTTTGTCCCGGATCAACTCTTATTTGATAAATAAAATATACAGATGGGTTTCTATCTGAACACAGGAATTTGTATACAGATTTTATGTTTGTTTAATTTTGAAATTATTCAGGTGTGAATTACGTTAGGAATTCATTGTGGAAAGGTAGGTAACAGTGTTTTCATTTTAGGGAAAAACTTTGAACCTGGTATCAAAGGAGATTTTTTATCGTTCTCGTCTTTATTTTTTCGGTGATATTCAGTCATGATAGGTACGCTTCCTGAAAATCTTGTTTTATTCATCATTCTTGTTATTTCAAGGATTTTTCCCAAAAAGTTTTTTGTGAACTTGAAAATTATGTAAGATCTTGTCCGAGGTAGATAATTCTGCCAACATAGGCTTTTCTGTACACCGTATCAAATTCAATGTCAATTCTTTATGTCAATTAGGCCACTAAGCGGCATTTTTGAACGCCAAAATTTAAATTTAAAAATAATTGTTTCTATCGTCCATTCGCAAAAGTAGATTGTTATGGAGGAGAAGAGACAAGAAAGTCCACACTAATTGTATAAAAAAAAAAAACTACTATATTTACTTACAAAGGTACACTAATTCATATAGGTGAGGATGTTGCACCCTGTATAACACTACTATACTACGTATAGGTATGGAGAGATACAGGCCCTAACATATTTCATATTTCTTGAGATGAGTTGGCATGCCCGGTCAAACTACAGGGCAGAATGACTTTTGAACCTTGTTTGTTTATCGGCCATAAATGTCACTCTTAGTATTTCATATTTAACGCCTCCTCACTTAGAACATTTTCCAACAATTGTTTTTCTGCAATTACAAATATGAGAATCAACAATGGACCGCACAATAATTTAACCGTGTTAACAATCTTTATTGTTTACCAGCTAGTCAACCTGGTACAGTTCCACTGCCGAGCAAAGGCTTCTTCTCATACACAGAAGACACCAGTATTTATTACCATGCTTGCTCAAGGCAAGTTGGCAATTAATTCGGAATTATTATCTTTATTGTTTACAGTGTATATCATAATTAACATTCCCTGAAGTCCCATAACATAGAATAGTTATTATTCTACGCCTGTGGGTGTTCGGTAAAATTAATTACTATGTATGGATCAAAATGTCAATAATTATATCCGAGTGTTATTGTTTCCAGACTCGGGTACAAATTATGCGAAAACTTTGGACCGTATATATTTGTTTGTCTTAAAGAGCAATATGGAATATTTATGCGGAATAATATTCCTTGGTGTATGTGCATTCCCTAATTAGGTTAACTACAACTTTATATTTACTAATAGAAAGTTTTCTCAGTTCTATTAAAATTAACTGTTTTGTCATTTGACTGTCTCTTGATCTAGTGGTGATGGTGGCACGTGCTAGTGCTGAGATCAGGGTTCGATTCTCAGGAGTTTAATGCTATTGGATTTGCGATCGGGAATTTCTCAGAAGCAACCAAGAGTGTATATGTGTACCCGGTTGAATTGGCTAGCCCCCATCACATGGTTCTTGGCGAAATGTGGGTCATGGGTGTGTGTGGGTGGGTGTAAGCTAAAGTAAGTTACTTTCATAGTATCATGTCTTACGGTATTTTGCTATGGGGACGGGCTGCAGACATAGAGTCTATTTTTATTCTGCAGAAAAGAGCTATCAGAGCCATATACAATCTTCGCAGGCGCGATTCTCTTAGGGAATTATTTAAAGATATCAACATCATGACGGTACCTTGTCAATACATTTATGAAAATATAATGTATGTCCGGAAAAATATTCATCTTTTTACTAAAATAAGTGATAGGCACAATTTTAATACTAGAAATAAGGACAAGTTAGATCAACCTCGATTCAGGGTAGCTAAAGTAGCTAGCTCTTTTATGGGGTACTGTGTAAAATTTTATAATGAAATTCCACTAGAAATTCTCCAATTAAACGAGTCAAAATTTAAAACATGCATTAAACGCACACTATGTAGACAAGCATATTATAAATTGGAAGATTATCTCCTTGATAAAAATGCTTGGCTAAATGCCGGTCCTGCTCCACAGCCACATACATTTGTAGCTACAAATTAGTTTATATTGGAAGAGATGCTGCTGCCCTTTTCGTATTGTTGTTTTCAGTGTTTTATTTTTATTTCATTTGTTTATTTCAATAGGACTTAGGATTCTTTACATGTTATATTTAGAAATAATAGCATTGTATAATGTAGAAGCACTTTTATTTTTCAAATTTGTGAATGTGAGGTACCATGGAGCATTTTTATTAGGTTACAACTTTTTGTTTTTTTTTTATTTTGACATTGCGAGCATGGCAGTTGAGAGTTTGTCATGCTCACTCAAATGTCTCGCTGTTGGTGGCGCGTGTTATTGGGTCATTCGGTTCCCTTCAAAATGGTTGAGCTGAGTGGGGTTGATGCACGCGTCATGCTCGTGAACGGGTGCCGTCAGATGAGACTGGTCATCTCTTAGCTGCCAGTGGCTTAATTCAGTTCCTATCTTTTAATATTTTTTTTATTATTATCTACATTGTGCTCACATAATGGAAGCAACAAGAAGTATGTAACCAAACATTATATGTAACACATATTATTTAAAAGAGTGTCCATGGAGTTTCTTGCACGTTCTTCTCCATAGAGATCTACTCCTTGGAACGTGCAACTTAGCTTCACTTGTTAGTTTGACTGACCGACATTTGACAATTCAAAAGTGCCTGTAATTGGTCTATTTGAAATAAACGTTTTTGATTTTGATTTTGATTTTGATTTTGAGTACACCTCTGCTTAATTCTTTGGTAAATACAGGCGTACATCAATGTCTGTCGTTTGTCTCTGGTTTCGACCACAATGATCATTGAGCGTTGGGACGACGGATTTAAAATGTTTTATTTATTATTGCACATAATTTATTTATTTTGATTCACCTTCTGTCTTTATACTATTTTGTTGTTATTTATTTATTCTATTTTATTATTTCTTAAGTATGTCCGTTTCCGTGAGCGTACCAGCGCAGAGTTATTTTCTTTTTGGATATCGCTACACATGCTGAGATAGGAAGGAGCCTTTTTGGTCTTATTTTTTATTATTGTTTTTTTTAGCTTATTTCTCGTGTTTCCTGTGCGGGTCAAAAATATTCTTTCATCATGCATGTATCCTGCGACGGGATGATATATGGAATGTTATGTATGTTTTCTTTCTAATGTGATAAGTATTCTCCTATCTTTGCTTTTAGAAAAAGTTGCCCCATACTAGAAAACCCACCTGAATTCCTCCATACAAAGATTTGTTTTCTTTATTTAAAACTTCATGCACAAAGCTACAATGACGGACTTAATGCCTTGAGCGTTCTCTACCAGTCAACCAAGGGTGGTAGACAACGTGGCAGGTGCATTGTCTAAAACGTCGAAAGCAAAACAAAAAAAGATAAGTTGGAAAAAGTTGCTTAAAATACACATAATTATATATATATAATAGGTAGGGGAAAAAGTTCCTTCGCATTTTTTAAGAAAATTCAAAACATTTTTTAATACGGTTTATTTACATTTAACTAAAGTATGTAGGTACCATTTTGTTCGATAACTTTTTGCCATCTTGTAGGTAGGGACATGATCCCATTGCTATAGAAATTTTGGGACTTCTGATAAAAATACCGCGACAAGTGGTTTTTGCAAGCCTCTCGTGATGTTTACCTGACACTGCCTAAAGAATTCTGAAGAGACCGAAACAGGTGGAAATCTGAAGGTGCAAGGTCAGTAATATACGGCGGATGCATTAACACCTCCCAGCCAAACTCTCTTAATTTTTGCTGAGTTGCTAAAGATGTGTGAGGTCTAGCGTTATCATGATGAAAAACCACACCTCTTCTGTTGATTAATTCCGGCCGCTTTCTCTCAACTTCTTGCTTTAATCTCAGCAGTTGTTCGCAGTAGAGTTCAGAATCGATGGTCTTGCCTGGTGGTAACAGCTCATTATGAATAATGCCCTTCCAATCCCACCACACACACAGCATCACCTTGTTGCGAGTTAACCACATGTTTCGCCACAGTCTGTGAAGTCTGACCGGACTTTGACCACAACCTTTTTCGCACGTTCTTGTCGTACGTGATCCAATTTTCATCACCAGTTATCAGCTTCTTCAAAAATGGTTCGGTTTCATTACGTCGTAATAAAGAATCACAAATGAGTACACGGTTGATTAGATTTCTTTCAGTGAGCTCGTGAGGTACCCAAATATCGAGCATTTTTGTGTACCCAGTTTTTTTCAAATGCACCAAAACTTGTTTTATGGTCAATTCTCAGTTCTTCAGCTACGTCGTAACTACTGATATGCCGATCTTGCTCCACTTTTTCAAAAATGGCATCCATTTTATCCGTAATAGGGCGACCAGAGCGACGTGCATCTTTGACATCAAAATTTCCAGATTGAAAACGCCTAAACCAAATTTGTGCTACTCTCACAGACACTGCACTAGGTCCATTAACATCGAAAATTTTTTTCGCGGCTTGCTTTGCATTTTTATCTTTTTTGTAATAAAATTTTAAAATGTATCGAGTTTCTTCATTAGATTCACTCATCTTGACAGTACGAAAAACAAATGAAAATCACACATTTTCCTAATTTGAATTTGGGATTATGTTCTTTAAAATTTAAACTTTCAATGATATCAAAACCAGCCAGATAAAAATAGTATAGCCAAAGAGATTTTATTACAAGTTCATACATACTATAATGCGAAAAGACTTCTTCCCCAACCTAATATTATGTTCTGTGGAATCTAAGTCGTGACACGCAGCAGAGTAGACAATCCAATCAACCCAAATCAATTGTCAGGTTTACCTAATCCATTCTTAATTAATAAAACAAAAGTAGGTACTAAGTTTCATTGCATTATTAATTAAAGACATTAACCAGCTCATTTGCCGTTAACGTCTTGGTACATCTCAAGACGATATCAGATGCCGCAAATGAATCCATTTGTGATAATCGGTGCCATATCGAATGGCGTTTAAACGATTATCTCTAGATAATACGGTTGCCAAGACTCACTTATTTATCTCACTGAGATCAACTTCGTACTTGATACGAAGATATGATTTTTTTTTTGGCCAAACTTATAACATTTTAGACGTTTTTTCATGAAAATAAGTTATAAGCGCTATATTATAGATTTAAACAGTAAGGAAACAGCCATTATAATGTTTTTTTTATAAATTCATAAAAAAGTCGCACATACAGCAATGTGTGATCACTTCAGTCTAGTACGACTTGTGTATGACTAAATTGTGTCGTTAGAAAAACGCGCAGTGGGTCCTTTTCTTTATTAATCAGTGGTTATAACTTCACTTTGACTACGACCCATTAGCACATAAACTTTTGCGTCTATTACATTACACGCTACAGTACCTAAACAGCGATTTATCATCAAAAATAAAAGTTGTTTTTGAGCAATTCTTTTTGTACAATGTAACTAAGTTTAATGGGAATGTTAAGATGACTGAAGATTTGTTGTGGGTGCTTTCCCACCTTGTTTAACTGAGCACTTTGTATGATTGATGCTTCATTATAATGCTCTCTACTTTTAATTTCTTTCATTTTTAATTGCTTTCCATAACCTCTTATAGAAAAGTATCAGACATTGTCTTCGAATAATGTGATCTTTTAAGGAATGTCTAAACTGTTATTAGACCTTCATCTATTAGTTTGTTTCAGTCATGTTTTAGAGTTGTTTTTCAGGGGTATAAAGATCAGAACCATCCATTACTATTGATGAAATAAATTATAAGTATACAAAATGAAATTCTTGATAGAGTAACATTTCTTTTAATTATTACTACGTATGCAAAATACGCGCTTGGTCGTGGAGTTGCGGAATCCAGTTCGATTTAGCCTTTTTTTTTTTTTTTTTTTTTTTTTGATCTCGCTGGGAAAAAATGCATTACGCATACCCACCCATTGGGGGAATGGGGGGGGGTATGTGGGACTCCCCGGAATGAATCCGGTATACCCACTAAAATAACCCAGCGGCACTCCCGCATCGTCTTGAATTGGAGGAGGACTGGGAAACTGGCAGAGCCTTTACGTCCAGTCCCCTGCCGACGACCGCCCGCCTTTACAGCGGGGTCTTCACGCCCCTCCCGACCGCGAGTGCTCGGCCGTTCCCGCCCGACGAGGGTGGTGACTCGTGCAATGCGAGCGAAGGCGCCCCCGCGCCTGTCGCCCGCTAGTCACCACCAGGAGGTGGGAGGAGACGATCGTACAACCGCCTTCTCCCACCCCTTCTTCGCCTGCGGTGCGGCGGCGCGAGAGGATCGTCCTCCCGCGCCCGCTCCGCCGCCTCCTTTTGCGACATCACGACCTCGCAAAAGGAGGCAACCGCCGCCCAGGCCTCCTCACTCCCCAGCATGGAGTAGAGCACGCTGGGAAGCGAGAGGTCCTGTCCGATCACATCGATCAGGGCACGGCGCAGCTCAGCCCAAGCTGGGCACACCTCGAGGGTGTGTTGCGCCGTGTCCTCTGCCGCGCCGCAGTGGTGGCACGCCGGGGTTTCCTCCCTCCGGATCCGGTGCAGGTGCGTTCCGAAACAACCATGTCCGGACAACACCTGCACCAAACGGAACGAGAGGAAACCATGTGGCCGCTCGAGCCAGCCCTGCAAGACTGGCCCGAGCGCGTCCAGCGTCCGGCGTCCAAAGGCGGCGGTGGCGAGGTCCTCCGCCCAATGGAGGACGATGGCGTCCCTCGCCTCCCGCCGCATGGCCTCCCGCTCTCCTGCGGCGGGGCGCTCTCCCTGCGCCCTACGCCGCGCCGTCCACTCGTACACTCTGGCGAGCACCCATGCCTCCAACTCCCAGGGAGGGGTGCCCGCCAGAGCGCACGCCGCCGAGAAGCCCACTGAGCGGTAGGCCCTCGCCACCCGCTGTGCAATGGCCCTTTGTGGCCTGCGGATGGCGGTTGCATTCTCCCTCCTCTGGAGGGAGTCCGCCCAGATGGGTGCCCCATACAGGGCCATGCTGCGCAGGATGCCGGCATACAGTCGCCGGCACCGTCCGCTCGGCCCCCCGAGGTTGGGGAGGAGCCATGAGAGGGCGTCCGCGGCTTTCAGCAGGCGCGTCGACAGCCCGCTAAAGTGCGGGCCGAAGCGCCACCTGCTGTCCAGCACTATGCCCAGATATTTCATCTGGGCCTTCACCGCTATTCGGACGCCCTCCACGACGATGTGGGCATCTGGAGGGCAGCGCTGCCGAGGCCCGTGGAAGAACACGGCCTCGGTCTTGTTCAGCGCCACCCTCAATCCCAGGCGGCGGATCCTCTCTGCGACCAAGGATCCGCCCGCCGAGGCCAAACAGGCCGCCTCCCCAAAGCTCCTCCCCCGGGCAGTGAGGAGAGTGTCATCTGCGTAACAGATGACACCCGTGCCCTGGAGGAGGGCTCCTCGCAGGAGCCAGTCAAAACCGATGTTCCACAGGGGAGGGCCTAGAACCGACCCCTGCGGAACACCGGACTCCGCGCCGTAGCGCCTGATCCTGGCCGTCTTGTCCACGAGGAGGACCTCTCGGTCCTCCAAGTAGCTGGCCAGGATCACCCGCAGATATTGGGGCACTCCGTGGTATCGGAGTGCCTCCAATATGGTAGAGTGGGGCACGGAGTTGAAGGCGTTGGCGATGTCGAATGACACCGCCAACACTCCGCCCCCCGACTCCACCGCCTCCTGCACCTGGACCTTCAGCAGGGCCAAGGCGTCGACCGTCGAACGCCCCCGTCGAAATCCGAACTGGGCGTCCGACAGGTCCGGCCCTACCTCCCGCAACTGGCTATTTAGCCGGGTGGCGATGATCCCCTCGAACAATTTACCGACCTCATCGAGCAGAACGATGGGCCGGTATGCCGAGGGGGAGTCCACCGGGCGTCCCTCTTTCCGGAGGAGGCACAATTGCCCCTCCTTCCACAGTTTCGGGAACCTCCCAGCCGTATGACACGCGCTGAAGAGGTCCCGAAACCTTTCCTCCATGAGGGACGCTGCGATGGCCACCACCCGTGCGGGGACGCCATCCGGTCCAGGAGCCGTCTTCTTCGCGCGGAGGCTCAGGATCCCCGCGCGAAGTTCCTCCACCGATACCGGAGGGACCTCCTCCTCCGGCGCTGCCACCACCCCCCCTGGGGGGTTCATCGTTGGTGGGGTGAAGTCGGCCCTGCGCGGAAACAGGGACCGGACCACCCCATCCAGCAACGCCGGCTCCAGGGTCTCCGTCACTGGGGGACCAAAGGGGCGCAGTTGGTTCCGCGCCGCCTTATATGGCCTCCCATACGGATCCCTGTCGAGGCCCTCCAGCATCTCAGCCCTCGCCGAGTCCTTGGCGGCGCACATCGCCGACTTGAGGACCGTCTTTGCCTCCAGGTAGGAGGCGTAGAGGCGGTCCTCCCCGGCCTGTGATCGGTTGGTGCGCCGCCGACTCCGCGTGTAGGCCCGTCTGGCCGCCACGCAGGCGGCCCGGAGCCCCGCCAGCTCCTCCGTCCACCAATATACGGCGCGACGTGGAGGCGGACGGCGTGACCGAGGCATGCTGGAGTTGCATACCTCGGTCAGGGACCCTCGGAGCTGGACCGCTGCGGCGTCAACGTCCAGGGCCTCCACAGGGGGCGAGAGCCAGTCCTGGAGGAACGCCGCCTCCTGAGCTGCCTCTCGGTCTAGGCGGGTGAGAGCCCATCGCGGGAAGGGAGATTGGCCCGAACGGGCCATAACTCCCCGCGGGCCCTGGGTGGAGATGTCGAACCGCACGTAGCGGTGGTCCGACATGGTCTCCACCATCTCCACCCGCCAGTTCACAATGCGGGCGGCTAGCACGGGGGTGGCAAACGAGACGTCAACCACTGACCCCCCCCGCTGCCGCACACACGTGTGAACATCCCCCCTGTTTAGGAGGGACACACCGCACGACGCCGCCCAAAATTCGGCAGCGCGTCCCCGGACGTTGCAAGAGGTGGCCGGGTTGCCCCAGGCCACTGACTTGGCGTTCAGGTCGCCCAACACGACGACCTGACGCGGTGCCGCCCTCCCGACGACTGCCGTTAGGACTTCGAGAAAATTCTCGAAGTCCCTTAGAGGGCGGTTAGGGGAGAAATAGACCCCAACCAGGGCTATGTCTCCCCACGCGGCGGCCACGTATCCCGGTCCCCTCTCTAAAAGCGAGAGGGGAGGGGAGTCCGTGGCAGGCCGCGACACCAACGCCACCAAGCCGTCCCGACCACCCAGCCAATGGCCAGGTATCGAGTACGGCTCGGCAACCACCGCCACGTCCACCAACCACTCAGCCGCAGTCTGCATCAGCAGATCCTGGGCCGCTCTGCAGTGGTTGGTGTTCGCCTGGAGGATGCGATGTTCGACCCTTTGCATTAGTCGGACATCGCACCCCCCTCCTCCACGGCCGCCGTGGTCCTAGCCTCTGGGACGGCGGTGGCAGTGACAGGCCGGGTCGTCGCCTGCACTTTGCCCCTCTTCGGGGGAGGATTACAATTCCTCCCCTTCATAATGTGGCCTGCTGGGCGGCCACTGGCTGCACAAACCGCGCAGTGCGGCGTGGCGGCCTTGCAGGAGGCGGCCTTATGGCCCTCCTTGCCGCAGCGGTAGCAGCTGTCCGTCCTGTCTACGCTGGACGGACAGAGGGCCCGGGTGTGTCCGATGCCGAAGCACCTGAAGCACCGCAGGGGCTGTACTGCAAGTGCCCGGACTACACCCGAGCTGAAGCCGACGGCTAGCCGTCCCTTATCGAGGACGGCTTTGGCGGCGGCGACTGGGCACTCCAGGCGAATGGCGCCCATGCCGCCGCGGCCGGGCCTGATGCCCCGGCCTTGCACCGCTGCGACGTCGCAGCCCCCTATGGCTGCGACCGCCGCCACCACCTCCTCTTTGGTGACCGAATCGTCCAGATTGGTCACCTCTATGGCCGCCGACTTCACCGGCCTGGCCACCTTGGCCGCGTCTGCGATGACCTCCTGCAGCTTAGCTGCGAAGAGGTCCGCGTTCTTGCCGCCCTCCGCCCCTGGGAATTCAAATATACGAGCTCCCGCCTGTGTCCGACGGCATGAGACTTTGCCGATCCCCAGTTTGGTGGGATCGGCGTTGGTACGCGCCCGCATCATGACGGACGCGTACGTCTCGCCCCGCTCCGCAGCCTCCGCGGTGAGCGTCACCACAACGGCTGCGGTCTTGGGAGGAACGAGGTTCCTCTTGGTGCCGGCTGGGGCACATTATACCGGGATGAAAATTAGCCTGTTCCAAGTTTCATTCAGACTTTCAGAGGTTCTGGCGTGATTGAGTAACAAACATACATACATATTTATAATATTAGTAAGATGTAGTAAACTTTTCACTTCTGATTTGATAACAAAAAATGTAAGTATAAAATATTATGTAGTAAACCAATAATAGTTGTTATGTAGTAATAACTAGTAGTAGAATTTTCCCTATAATCAGTGAAGTCAGCTTCCAGTTTAACCAGATGCAGCTGTGTATCAATTTATATTAATATATTTTATATATAAAGAGAAAGTATGTTTGAATGTTCCTTATAGACTCCGAAACGGCTGGACCGATATCAAAAATTCTTTCACCGTACGGAAGGTACACTATTCCCGGGTGACATAGGCTGCTTTTTATTCCCCACGGGAACGGGAACTGCGTGGGTAAAACCACGAGGCGTCCGCTAGTATTTTACAAAGAACAAAATTCCTGATTTCCACAACGCCGTGATTGGATAACAAGATACCCGTTGGTCAAACTGGTGTCAGCTTTTGGCAACCGTAACTTCTATCAAGGATCTTCAAATGACTGCTGGGATCAGCAGATCATGATTGCCGAGCCACGGCGGTGTCTCGGTGTTTAATGGATGGTTCGCACTCCATTTACTGATATTGGCAAGCTTTGCTAGACCTGAATGACACCGACTGCCGAAAAAGGAGTTATTTTTCACTTTATAGTGTTTTTATTTGGAAGTCGGTTTATATTTTTTTTGTAAAAAAGTTTTTTATTTTTCACTTTTTAGTTGTGGTACCTAATGGGCAAGTCTATAGTAAGGTACCTATTATGCCAGAATAGATTACCCGAATATCATGAAACTTGAACATAAATGGTGAAATAAGAGTGTACCAAGGTGACTGAATCCGCATACCACGTTAGAGCCTACTTGCGTGGTGTTATGTTGGGAAATGCTATAAACAATAAATATACATGCGATTTCAGCATTCCCGAGAGATTTGTCATAATCTATTGAAGAGTTCTGTTGTAGATCTCCGAAGTTCTTCATCAGATCTTCACCAAATTCAAATGGGACACATTTGGGAAAATACAAATTAAAAAAAAAAAAAAATTGGTCCACAATTGTCGGTGAAATCAATAACAAACGTACCTAAAGTCGAACATAGAACCTCCTCCTTTTTAAAAGTCGGCCAAAAATCATCTCATGTGGCTGGTATTGTGTAGCCAGAAGTTTCTCTTTGCTGCTAGATAGACAATAACATTAAAAAATAAATACTCAAACTACGTAAATTTACCTACTTACTATAGAGCAAAAATAATGGAACAATCCTCTTTAGCTGCCAGTATTAATGTCACGGAGAAAAGGAGCGGACATACTCGGCTCGTGATGTCTCTAAGGAGATCAAGAGACGGACAGGTTTCTCTGTCAGTCTGTAGAGGGGTTTTCCATCTTCATCTAATTCTTTATTTGACTTTCAGGAATATGTCAGCTTAGTTTTTACATTTGATTAAAAATACGAGTATCTCGTTATAATCATTTGTTAAAAAATTATTGTGTGCGTCTGAATGGCTGGTTGTCTGTAACGGTTCGCGTCAGGCTGGTGACCACAAATTGCTACCTATTTGCTACTTTTTACTACCTATAGTCAATTAATTGCTATCAAACTTTGAAACAAAATAAAAAGAGACTTCAAAATGGCCAGCCATTCTGATATCAGGTTAGCTGGTCAATTCTCCTTTTGTGTAAAATATTCAAATTCGTGTAATTATTTTTCTTGAGTATTTACCTGATTGCTACCCTCACGTCTTTTAATGTCCAGCTTGTAGTTTAAACAAGTAAAAAGTTATGATAATTTGAAATTTTTACAGTCCTTTATTTTGTTTCGAAGTTAGGTAGCAATAAATTGATTATAGGTAGTAAAAAGTAGCAAATAGGTAGCAATTTTTGGTCGGCTTAGCTAAACTTAAGCTTTTCCAAGTTCATCATTTGTAAGATTACCTTTCGAACCTTCTTTAACCGAATTCAAAAAAAGAAGGAGGTTAAAGAAGATTCGTCGGAATCTTTTTTGAATCACAATCTTTCTTTTGATTTCATTCATCCTTGTGTTTAATTATTTTATGATTCCTTTACCAACGTCTCAGTAACCCATATACAGGTACTTTAGCCGATCAAAACATAATTTAAGAGTCGTAGCATTCCGCCACATTTCGGAAATCTTCGGATCCTTTGATCAGAATTTCTCAAGGGAAATAATTAATTTTGTATATTTAAACGGGAAATTAATGCGGTGCCGTCTCTGGTACTTTGGATGTTTAAGTATTTACCAGATATTCAAGGGTTGAAGGTATTGATAGATATTAAAATATAGATAAGTACAATAAGGAATCTAAGACCAATAAATTGAAAAAAAAAAATAAGCTACGATGTAATAGGAATGTAGGATTGTGGTTGACCTTACAAGCAATAGCTGGGATCACAGATAGTTTGGAAATCAAAAGTGGCATCCTTGCTCTTGAAAAACATTCTATATTGTCAACCCAAAGCTTGAACCTTTATCCTGGAAGATGAGTGCCACCTTATTATTTATTCTTGAATCCAAACCAAAACATACAAATACATAGAACAAAAATTTGTTCAAAGGCGTATTTAACCCAAAAACTTAGGTAGCTAGGTATATATTAAAATTAAATCAATAGTCTTATATTTTGAAATCTTACAATATTAGTGACAGTATTGATCGATCCATTGTATATAGAAGTTACTTGTATATAGAAATGATGTTATAGTTTCCTTTGAAAGTGTAAATTATGTGTAATTATGCAACTACTTATCTATAGGTACTTGTACATTGTAATATTTTACACTATTCCGGGTTATAATAGAACAGAGAACTTGGTATTATTTCATGGTAATTAGATATTCGAATCCGTTATTACTTTAATAATTACCTCTGTGAGTTTTAGTAATTGGCAGTTTACAGTGCTGTCCAGGTGGCCACACAGTTGTTACAAATTATTGATCGGAAAAGTTAACGAGAAAAGACCTAGTAACAAACACAATAAATTAAAACAAAAGAACAGCTTTTATTGTTAGACAATAGCTATTCAGAGATTTGTTACAAAATTCTCATAAGAAAAAGATTTTTAATAAGGAAAATAAGTACCGAATCCTTATTTTGTAGACAAAGCGCCATTTTTTTTACCAGAATCATTCAAATATCAACTTTAACATTCAAGCAATAACAATTTTAATGGACTGTCATTCCTTTGCTGAAAATCTGAAGTTTGAAAATGAAATAATTGTCAAATTGTACTCTTGAATTTAATTGAATTAAGTTCTCCTTCGAATTGAAATTGTCCGAGGGAGTTTAATAACAGATTTGGATTGTGTAATATTAAATCATTAATTTGAGAAGAAAATGAATATTTTGAGATACGGTTATATTAATATTATGTTTCAAGAGTGCTTAAATTTTATGAACCTTGAAGCCTTCCGTAATTCTGAAGGTTGCATTGGAATATTTTACCTTTGTACCTAACTGTTATTAATTACAATGTTACAGGAACTGGGTTCCTACTATGACGTCTTAAATCCATCATAATTATAGTTCGAGAGAGAAACGGAACTATATAGAACGAATAGCACTATCTCTTCACAACGGATTCATGATTTTGTTGACATTTCGTAGCAAGGCCCCAGGATCATGAACTGCTAATAGACACCTCTTAACTAATACAATTAAGAGGTAAATTGATTGTTTATAAAGAAGGTAACTAATTAATTTCTATAAGTACTTATTCTATTACAGTTCGTCTTTTACTGATGTCAGGCTGATAATTGAACGCCACTGGCTCCGTTTTGCCCTGGAAAAATAATAACAAATGTACAATAACAATATTTTTCGTGTCATAGACCGCGGGTACGAAGTCGTCGGGAAAAGCTAGCTGTCTATAATGATAACTGGAAAACAACGTTGGTCTATAACGAGAACATTCTAGATCACGCTTCATTTCATGAAAAAACTCGTCAAACCGCAGACCAAAGAAAAATAGCTCTCTTTTTTAGATACAAACCTAGTTTTTCTGAAAAGGCTCTTGAAAAAAGACCTGATAACGACAAAGACATAATAAACCTTATTTCATATTATAACAAAAAAAATACTGAAGAAACAAATAAAGAACAATTTTTATTTTTGTCGGACGATAAACAATTGCTGAACTGACAGAGTAAAATACGTTGAACATAATAAAAAATAAAATGGTAGCTCGCTTAACGAATATTAGATTTTTATTTTCGTTACTTAGGGTGCTTCTTCCAGAAGAGATGTGCGAGATAGCTAGGAATAAATCCACCAATCCACTTTATTTGCCTAGCTTAGCGAAGCTTTGGCGGCAAAAGGTTTGTGGAGTATTTGTATATACAAGAAGGCGAGAGATGTGTGCGAGGTATGCTGGAGAAATATATGTGTAGACATATGTTTTACATAGATTTCTCTACCATTTCATATTCAAACAGCGAGGGATGCAAGCGAGATAAGATGCGCGCAGCTAAAAAGAGTCTGCTACGCATCCACGCACCATTCAGTTACGCACCGTTTTACAGTTCATCGCATCGTTTAGTGTGAAAGATCTAAATTTTTAAAAAATAAATACAAAACAAAAAAGTTTGCGGCCGGATGTTCCCAGGCAAACCTACAGCAATCTATTCTAGTATCAAGTAATAATCGCGAAAATTGAGTTTAACCTAAAACAAAAATACCATCACATGGCATCGCACAACCCCATCGCATGGCTTTGGTGGAAACAATCACACGTTTTTACAGCGCCGCTACTCATCCTCGCACCGATTAATTCGCATCTCTCTATTGAAATAACTCCCTTACACTTCAGCGACAAAATGAAGCGAATAAAATACCATTTCTTGGAACGAGTTCAGAAAGGTTGAGAGAAAATACCTAGTTATTTAATTATTCATTTATGACCCGATCGCTTACCCCTAGTATCCGATAGAGGTACCTACTTAAGTGCTTGCTTTTCTGGGGCAGGATATTCACTAGTACTGTGCAAAAAAAAACTAAAGGAAAAGCGTGTAAAAAGGAAGTACTGGAACGAGGTTTTCCTAGTTAATCTTGTGGTTGCAAGTGCTACTACTGAACGAGCATGAGAATTCTCGGGCAAAGTTGTATGAGATTTTCCGTTTGGCATTTTTTTGCTTACATGTGACTCGTAAATGGGTGTATCTCCCTTTATAGGTAGACCGTAACCCTTATATTACATAACTATGTGCATACGTACTCGTATGCATATAATCCCTGTCACCCCGTGCAACGGGATTACATGTACCATCAGGCAAAGCTATATCTGATCACGGTAAGGACTATTCGTTCTTGCAGGACTCGCCCGCTATAGCAACGCCGACTTATACTCATCAACCAATAGCATCGCAGAATCGAGTGACTGTTTCCCTAGTACCTTTTTTGTTTTTCTTATGTTATTTATTATAGGCTCGTGCTTGACCTGTCAGCCCCTTGTTTTTGTAATAAAAAAGACGGCTAGAAACCAAACGAATCATTTTAACTACTTCGTAAATAGCAGCTAGCTGAGTTTGACGGTTTGTTTCGATGAAAATAAATATCAATGGGCAGCTTCATGTGAGGCATCGTTTTCTTAAAATATTTGTGAAAGTTACGAACCTAGTATGTCTTGTACCTATAAGCTTAGACTTTGAGGTAAAACGAAAATTGTATCACATCCAAGCATCACTTTGAAACAGATCATTTTATCTAATTATCAAAATAATAGCTTTTACCAAATTGGTTAATATAAAATTATATTTTTTTTAAATTTAAGTCAAGAGTGAATAGTTTTCTTCTAGGTAAGCGTGCTTCATTGTCACTTACGCGACCACATCATCACTTACCAACAGGTGAGATAGTGGTCAAGCGCGAGCCTATCAATTATAAAAAAATATATTATGAAAGTAAAAACGTAAAACAAAATGTCTTTCTGTTTATTGTTAAGGGTAAGCTCCGAAATAGCTGGACCGATTATGCAGAGACTGTCACTGTGACAGACAGCTGATTTCACAGGGTTCCGCGTAGAAAATAAAACCCTTACTTTTTTATAGTAGGGTGTGGCGCAGACGAAGTCACGGGCAACAGCTAATTATCAATAAATCTTTTACAGTATCTTATATGTAAGTAAAATCTAGCAAAAGTTGCGTCTTCTGAATAAGCGACAATGAGAGAGACAGAAACACAAGGTTGTTACTTATTTTTATTCAACTCAATTGCCCCGCCATCGCTCGGCTCTTGACTACGGTCTCGGAATTCTCCCCGCACATAATATTAGAATGAACTTCTGGTACCGAGAATTGAGAGTTTGGGCTTCGAAAAAGTTAATTCTTTGCAAAAACTAAAAATTAATAAGGATTAAGGCATCTTTCTTTGATAAAAACTATGTTAAATGTTGGTAGAAACTCTTCAATTTCTCTAAGTGCTGAACTTAAAGATCTTAAGGCATTCTCACTCAGGGATAACGCAAATCTTGGACCGAAAGGTCATACAATATAAGAATATGAGCACGCCAATATATAGTAAAACATCTCTTGCTTCTAAAGATCGTTCTAGTATGGTCTTATCTATTTTCATCCGGCATAAAATTCTTCTATGAAACTCCAGGTAGCATCTCAATAATGCATAAGAGTTCGTCAGATGAAAGTTTGTATGGAACTTCGTTATTTGTACTCATGGGCAATCCCATCAGGTTCACGCGTTGTTGAATATTCAAAGTAACAAAATCAAAGCAATATTGTACTTTTCATTTGGACATGTGACACGACATTGATTGGTATTACTTTGAACGACGCCATGACAGCGTGAAGCCATGAATCCAATATGTCGCGCGATCGACACAACAGACACGAAACTTAACAATGGAATTCCCTGAATACCGTTGCGTGTCAATCGAATGGTTCATAAGAGCTTTATTAGTAAAAATGTTACTGAATTGACATATTATTATTTTTTATTGTACACAAAACAAACATTTAAAAATACAGTAGGACAGCTTATGTACCAAGGCGAGCTTAACCCATAATTGGGTTCTCTTACAGCAAACCTCAGTGTCATAGAGATTTTTTATTAAATGAGGACAGCATACTCAAGTGCACAATAAAACTTAACATTTTAATTCTTACTATATATAATATAAACTAAACAAATAAATGTACAGCACACATATCATAAAAATAATACATACTATATAATATTACTTAAATCCTTAACGAAGAAATACATAAATTATCATCTATGCGTCATGTTGACAGGAAATGTTCCCTTGTTCTTTTCTTGAAAATTCCCAAGGTATTGAGTGAGGGAGATTATTACAGAGGCGGACAGCACGAACAGTAAATGATCCACCGTAACGACTTGATGAGTGGGGAAGAAAACGAAGGAGAAGAGATGATGAGGAACGGCAAGGTGTTCCTCTCGGAACAAGATACTTAAAGCGTATATGTTACCCGGCCATAATAACGAATCGATTGACACCTTATTCATCAAAATCGGATCAATAGTTTAGACGATACGGAGGAACATACGTAAATACAAACATACATACATAGACTGCTAAAATTATAACCACGATAATTATATCTAACAGAATTCTATCTTCATACAAATGGTCGAAACGCGAGTCATACGTACGCACCTCGAGTTCAGCCAACACTCGGTACACTACAGTCGCAAACAATCACGAACGGTGTGATGGTTTTGTAAGCAGTAAGCGTGCGATTTGTGAATATTTGATTGAAATAAGTACAAGTACTTACTTGTTTAATATGACAGAGAGCAATTATATACTATATTGTGCTGTTTTTGGTTGCTTGAATTCTTCTATAACGCACCCAGAGATAAAATTGTTTATATTACCTGAAACCTCCGAAAGGCAAGACTACTTAAAAAGATATATAAAACACGTAATTTGTTTCTTTTTTTAAGGTCGGTATTTTGCTTTTTCCACCGAGTAAAATACTTGGATTAATAAATAAATAATTGCATAGGGTGACAAAGTTACACACGAGTGACCTACCTACGCTAGGCTATCTACTTATTTATGTAATTAACTACTTACATATATTATTGAATTAAACGTAATGTCATTATGAATTAATTACCCATAAGAGTAATAAATGGAAGGTACATACCCAGTAAGATTTAAAATAAGAATAATAAGAATAAAAAAATCTTAGATTAGAGAAAAGAATCTGAGATATTTACAATCACAAAACTAGAAAGAAACTTTAGTAGGTAGAGGCGGGCGGCCCTAACGCGTGTTTACGTAACACACGCTTGTAGACTCTTATTTCAAGGACAGGGCCGAGTCACAATACTTTTAGATGTCATTACTTTGTCATAAACCTTCCTTTTGGCTTCACATACAGAGACTGCTAAAATCATAACCCTTCCATTTGGCTTCGCTGTAGTCGGGTAAAAGGGAGATGTAGCAGGATTCATTTAATAAAAATCTGCTCATTTATACATATATTTTCAAAGTTTTGTAAGGGTGGATATTTTTTCAAGTGGCCGCATTGCAATTTCTACTGCACAGCATAAAGTTCTAGCTTTATCTCCAGAGTCAGGCAGTGTTATTCTGTTTGCTGTAATTTCTCAATTTTTTAAGTAGCAGCCCGGAGTTTTGATTAGTGCCCTTCTCAGGACAAATGAAAGACAGATCATTATGACCAAAGCCCATTTGATGACAATAAATTAAGCCATATTACATGACACTTATACATATTATTATATGTCGAAATTTGTTTTTTTGTACACCAAAACAGAATTGAATTTGACTTGCATAACGATGTTGTATCCAGACCCAGCCGCAAAGTGCATATGCTTAATATTCCTAGGCGTAGAATTAAGTAGTTTTCTAATGGTGTATATTGCACGCCCATTACTGTTTATATCAAATTACCTGATGGCTTCAAAACTCTCAGCCTCAGAAAATTTAAATTTAAATTATTTAACTTTCTTTAAAGCAAATGTTTAACAAACACGACTGAAGATTTTATGAATTAAAAATTTACCTAAATATTTGACTTTATTGCATTTAAATCATATTTTATCTCCTTGACTTCATTGAATTTTGACTTATATTATTATTACTTTAATCTCTTTTTTTCTGCTATTGTTCAATTTATTTAAATTGTTTGTAATCCTAATTATTAATAACTTAATTTTAATGTAATGATGACCCATAATTTTACAAACCATATATGTACACCAGAAACGCCAGAATATGATGATCGTAATACATAATTCACATAACAGCTTTGTACAATATTCTGACAAACAAATGCATTCTATTCTATTCATAAATGGCATAATGTGCGTGTACTACAAGTGTACTTCTGCCTAATATGTCAGGAATGTAAGCGTAATGCTATGTTGTGTCCTGTCCATAGCAGAGCACTGCTAGGCCTAGTGATGTTCAAGGCGAGTTTGTCCAAGGGCGTTTTCCCAATATTTTTTGCCTGAATTGTGGATGTGTTTACAAAAATTTTAACTTTCATAGACCGTAGATCAATTTTTATATTATTGTTTGTGAATATAATATTATTTATTTATTTAACTCTTTATTGTATACCATAAGTTACGTTTATAAAGAAAATTTAAACTGAAAACAGATACAATGGGCTACTTCTGTTTGAAAATTAATGAATTATTGTTATTATTAAAAACAAACAGCTAAGCCCGGAACAAACATAAGTAGACTATAACAAATATTTATTTCGTGCGGGAATAAATTCTAACGTGTCATCATGAAATAAAACAAAGTAACTTGCTAAAATGTGCTCCAAATATTCTTTAGTAGATACTTATTGTGCTCCATTTCATTCACTAATGGCTTCAGACAACATTCTGAAAAATGCTTTAATGGGTACTTAAGCTGAATGACTGGAGTTAACTGTTTCACGCTTCACGATTCAGGAATTCCAGATTTACCAACGCGTTAAATGACACTGCAGTAGGGTAGAAAATTAAATGGCAGGAATTACTCTGAAAATCCGCGTAAGTTCACAATTAAATTATTGTAAAAAGCAGTTAAATAAACTAACTTTTGAATTACTCTATCAAACGTGAGTGTTTGCTCACGTTGAGCAAACACTGGTCAAAATTGACAGTTTGGTGATTGTTGTGTTTTTTTGTCTTATCTTGAAACCACTTTTTTACCGACTTTTAAAATAAAGGAGGTAATCAATTGGATCCGTATGTATGTAATATTGTTGGAACTGCACAATATTCACATAAAAGTTACACTATGTGGGATACTCAACAAGTGTGCCAAATTTCATGAGTATATCCATGTTTTTTTTGTATGTATCTTTGTCCACGCATTTCACCGAAACTACTTGTTTGATCGTGATTATTCTTTTTGCGTTGGATTGAGTATCTTGCAACATAGGGAATAGTCTAAGTTTCATCAAAATCAGTCGATCAGTTTTTAAGATATAGAGAATACAACCGAACTCCTTAGCGACAAACGGCATGAATGTCTAAATTGAGTTACTATGGGTATTTTGCCAATCCTTTAAGTACCTTGCTATAGAAGTTTCTAATAATTAGTGATGGTGTACTGCGTGGTGTACATGTGGCGCCTAGTTGCAAACCATGCCACTCCTGACATGTCCTCTGAGCCCCAAAATATGCGATCAGGGTGATCTACCCGTTGCCACCAACGATGCCATGTAAGTGGCTAAGTTTTGGGCCAAACAAAGAACGTCCCTTTCAAGACACATCATGATAATGTGGTCGACGATAAAGCACGCTTGCCTAGAAGTAACCTATTCACTTTTGACTTTAAGACCCCTAGATTGTGGCTATCAGGATACACAAACTCCGGCAGGGAATTCCACTCCTTAGCTGTATGCATAATAAAAATATTCTCAAAACGTTTTGTGCGTATGGGTGGGATGTCCACTATGTACCGATGGCGCATCGCCGAACGTCTGGTAGTCGTAGAATTAGATCATGCAATGCCATCGCACACTCCTCGAAATGTTACCGATAAAAAACCGACAAGATGGCAACTCGGCGACGATGTTCAAGGCTCTAGAGCTTTTACTTAATCAAGGCCTCATCGCCGATGAGTCTCTTCGCCCGCTTTTCGATCGACTCTAGTGCATCAAGCTGGTATTTGGCAGAGCCGTCCCAGAGATGAGAACAGTACTCCATGCATGATCGAGCTTGATAAAAGCTGAGCAGCTGTTTTGGCGTGAAGTACATTCTCCCCTTTGCAAGGATTCCTAGCTTTTGACAGCCAGCTAAGCCTTTGCCTCAATGTTTGGCCCAAAATTGAAAGTCGATGTCGACGTAACGCCAAGAAGCTCAAGATGGTCAGTTATTGGCACGGTCACATCTCGGAAAGTTGGAACTGCGTGAAATTGGCTCTTTTTAGCGGAAAAAAGTCCACCACTCGAAAGGACCGATCTCTCAGGAAGTCTGCAATCCAATCACACGAGACCGCCGGGCTTCGGGCTGACCGTAGCTTACCAATAAGGCTTTGGTGCCAGACCCGATCTCGATCCTGCTACCCTCCGTGACTAGTCTCCCAATACATCCTTAACAGCGCAGTTGCGGTGGAACAGCTATATCGACCCAACTCCTCTAGTTGGCTAGGCCGCTTGGCGGTACGTCTTTGCCCGTCGGGTGGTCACCTGATTTGCACCACCCGGGGACCACGGGTAGGGAATCAAAAAAGGGGTACACGCCTACGGACGTGGGTGACTCGGTGACTCCAATATACATACACATAGTTTTATCGTCGATTTGGTTCTCGTAATTTAGAGAAGAGAAGAAGTCTCATAATTTCATTTTTAAATCATTGCCAACGTCATCTGTCTTATACGTCCACATCACATGCCCATACCACGACAACCGATTTCCTCACAACTTTTTAGTCACCGGTGCTACTTTCAGACATCCTCTTCAGATACCAAAATTTACCAAAGACAATCTTGACATATTATACATACGTAGATACATTAAATACAACAAATATCACCAAGTGCGTTCTTAAAGTTTGAGCACGGTTCCGCAATTTCCGGCGTGCTTCCTGCGTAATCGTGTCAAACGGATGTTCGAGCGCCATCTTAACTTTCCACTGATGGCAGAAAGTTTTTCGCCTTTGCCTCACGACGTGGGGGCTCAAAGGAAATAGTAAGCTACCTCAGTTTGTCACTGTCAGGGGATGTTCGGAGTTCGAACAGATATTAGTCTGAACTGTTCAAGTTTTTGCTGTCATTAAGTTTGTGATTAACAGGGTATGTAAAACTGTTTGAAGATAGTAAAATGGTAGATAGAACATAGGCACTTTAACGACTCATTGATTTCAGAAGAATACAGTCCGGCGCCTCCAATGTGACGCTATAACTATACTGGGACCAAATAGTATAATTAATACTGTGTAAATGTATTTTCAACACGAAAATAAGAAAAAGAACAAAACAGACATTGTGATAAAAGGGAAACTGATACAGCAAAAACATTAAATTAGTTAATAATGTTCCCACTGCTGGGACAGTGATATGATATAATAGAAAGATAAAATAAAAACATTGAATTAAATAAATGAGTATCACATATTTTCAAAAACTTCGATAAGACGCAATAACATTAAAGACACAAGAAAGACTAATGATTCAATTACAATAAAAAACCGTTATATCGTCTATAAATACTAATCTTCCCCAAAACAAATGTCTCTATTTGTACCCTACATTAAGCCGAAAAAGGACCCAACAAAACTTACGTTATCAGAACAAAACAATTCTCAAGTCGAGCTATTTTTCAAATTAAAGCACAATAGGGCCTTGCAAATAGAAAAAAAATCGGCAAATTGTTAATAAATCTAAATGAAAGCGTTTCGGCTTAAGCCAAATACGGTCAATATTTCAGGGACCCACGTTTCAATTTGTCGGATTGCGTGAAAAATCGAGAAGAAGTTCTTTCGTTCGGAAATACTCCTACGTGCCTAATAGGGATGTCACTGGTGCTATCTTAGAGGATGCGAAAGCGAAGAAGGTTTTGACTTCCGCGGAAGCATAGGTTATCAGAAGCGCAGGTAAACGTTGTTACTTGAAGAGAAAAATCGGTCTATAGGTAATCAAATAGGTATGAATATCTATCATTCGGATCGGGTAAACTACATTTCTCGCTCCCTAACACTACAAATATATATAGGCGATTATTTTCAGGTCATACTTTAACCGGCATCACTAAAAAGTTGCGATCTTGGCGATGAATCAAGTGATATGGGTTCCAACACTTTAATATTCACGTTATTATTTGAACCATACTCATTAATCATTGGAAGGTAGAACCTGACTTCACACATACTTCTTGGCATAAAATAGTGTGGCTTATAGCGGTGGGCCAAATCGGCCTGTAGATGATAATGATAGGGTCTTTGGACTTGATAGACCTCCATTACAATGCCGTTAAAAACTTGCGGAGGCGGATGTGAAGTTACAACCCTAGCTCGTAATACAGTAATTTGTATCTATTTTAGTAATTCGAAAACGAAATGGGCATCGGCAAGTCAGTAACGAAATTGCTAGGAATTATTTGCACGAAAATATACGGTATTACTTTGCCTTCCCTCGTAATATTACAATTAATTTTCGACAATATTTCTTTCCAATTCACATTTCTACAATAGCAGTCGTTATTGTAGAAATGTGAATTGGAATAGGGTAGTTCTAGGAACTGATAATTATGTACTAACGACACGTTTTTGGGTTGAAACAGACAATAATTTTAAACATTAAGCTACCTATTTCTATTTGAGTGCATTTTAGTATTTTGACGACTCTACGTCGACTGCTCAGTTCCCGGAGCAAATAAATAAAATACGTGGCGCAATTAACAATTTATTGTAATTACATGAATGCAAGTTCAAACAAAACCAAGTTTCTTTTTCGCACGCGGGAGACATACCAGTGTGTCGCCCGCGCCTCCCTTGCGCTTCCTCATCCAATGCGCGCCTCCAACCAATCGCAAGAATGCGTATACAAGTAGCATAACTCTCCACAAAGCTAGCAAACAAGTGGGCCTCGAAATGAACATATCAAAGACAAAAGCTATTTCAAACTGTGCAAAGACAACTGTAATAGTAATCTACTGAAGAACTGTTGGAATACGTAGAAAAATACATTTATTTTGGGAAACAAATTGTGTTTACAGAAATAGCAATGAGCTAAAAACAGAGAGGGGAGGGTCAAAAATAAGTGGATTAAGAACTGGAGTCTCAAATCAATTTTCAAAAGTGACATGCCCAAGTTAAAGAAGAAGATTTTGGAGATATGTCTTATCCCATGCTTAACATAATGCGTGCCAAACATGGAAATTCACAAATAAAATTAGAAACCACAGTCCAGAGAGGAATGGAAAGCAGTGTGTTAAACATGAGGAAAATACATAAGATAAGACATGCAAAAATAAAAGCAATCGATGGTCTTACAAGATAAAATGGAGGTTGGGCTGGTCATCAGGGTGCCTTAAATACCATAGACGGACCAAAGTGGTCAACGCATGGAAAAGTCGTCATGGCAAACTCCACAAAGAAATACCTCATTCACGCTGGGAAAACGACATTAAAGAAATTGCCGAATCAAACAGGTATCATATTGCTCAAGACCGACATAAATGGCAATCTCTGGAAGTGGCCCTCACCTAAGAGGGGTTTCTGTTCCAAATTGTAAATTTATTTTATCATCACGATATATGATATCGCCTTTCTTTGAAAGCCTTCTTTTCAACTCCGACAGCTTTTCCTTGATCCAGATTCCAAAGGATAAAATAGCCAAGCATCTCAAAAGCTTAGACATCTCCAAAGGTTCCGGCAGCGATGAAATTCCCCCTAACTTTATCGCTACTTGCGCTGACCAACTGGCAACGCCCCTATGCTTGATTTTCAACAAATCTCTCAGCGTTGGTATTTTCCCTAAAAAATGGAAGCTGGCAAAGGTGGTACCGATTTATAAATCAGGCGCTGATGATTTGGTGGGAAACTATCGACCTATATCTATCCAGCCGACATTTGCCAAGGTTTTTGAAGCAATAGTATGCCCCGACATACAAAACTATTTTAGGAAATATCTGTCTGACCACCAGCATGGCTTTACTACTGCAAGATCCACCTGCAGTAATCTAGTAGCTTTCGTTGAGGATATTGCTGCTTCACTTGACTCGAACCAGCAAGTCGACGCCATATACACCGATTTCAGCAAGGCTTTTGACAAAGTTTCTCATGAAGTGCTGATTCAAAAACTTGCTGCGTACGGCTTTGCTGGTTCTCTTCTTAAGTGGCTGCATTCTTACCTAACGGATAGATCCTTTTATGTAGTGGCCAACGGTTATAAATCCGAAACCATGATCATAACCTCCGGTGTTCCGCAGGGTTCCCACCTGGGCCCCGTAATATTTATTATCTTTGTAAATGACCTTCCTTATTGCTTTTTTAACTCCACGCCATTCTTATTCGCCGATGATTTGAAAATATTCCGCGTTATAGATTCTTTAGCCGACTCAACATTACTTCAGGATGACTTGAACAGACTTTTAAACTGGTGTAAGGATAATAATATGCAACTTAACGTAGAAAAATGTTCCCAAATTACGTTCACTCGCAAGTCTAACTTTATTGATTTTAATTACAGTATGAATGGTACGTACCTCAGTAAAGTTGATGTGATCAGAGATTTGGGAGTCCTTCTTGATCGTAAATTAACATTTATTCCCCACATGGACAACATCATTAAAAAAGCTTCAAATACACTTGGTTTTGTTTTGCGTAATGCTAAATGTTTTCGTAAGCCTAAGACTAAGATTTTTCTTTTTAACTGTCTCGTACGTACTGTATTAGAGTACTGCGCGGTTGTGTGGCGTCCCCATTATGCAACACATAGTCTTAGGTTAGAGAGGATCCAGAAAAGATTTTTGTACCATCTTGCCTATTCTGCGGGATTAGCCAAAAAAGTACCGAGCTATGCAAAACGTCTTGAAAAATTTAGCATAGCTTCACTCGAAAAACGAAGAGATAAAATAGATTTAATTTTTCTTTTTAAAATACTTCAGAGTAAAATTGACTGCCCCCAGTTGTTAAGTAAATTTAAATTTTAACCTACCCTACAATTATCCGCGTCACCCTGTAAAACTATTGCGTCCTCCATTCCGCAAAACTGTCTCGGGATCCAATTCCCCCATCCCCAGACTTTGCAGGCTGCTAAATAACTGCGATGAATCAATAGATATTTATTCAACAACACTTCAAAAATTCAAGCGCCAAGTCCATCAAAAGTAACTACCATATATATTTTTTTTTCATGTCATCTTTGTACCTATTGTGTTTGTAAAACTACCCACTAGTTGTTGTAAGTGTTATTTCTGCACTATTATTGTAATTTTATGAATGTTATAATATTGATTTTGCATGCTGTGTCTATCGCATCATATTGTATACTATGCTTGTATCATATTGCTTGTATTATTAGAATAAACAGTGTAACAATTGTAGATAGGCCAATAAATAAATAAATAAATAAATAAATAAATAAATATGAAAAAAAGCGAAATATTGGCGAGTCAAAAAGGTTCTTCTTTTTCATAAGGAGCGTTATCCTACTCTTGAATCTAATCTCTGTACAGAACCTGGCTCACTTGTTGGAGTGCTCCAAGTGTCCAAAACACCTGCTTTTGAAGATTAATTAACGCCACTGCTGACTATAAATGATAAATGTAGCCACCTACTGGGCCCGAACTGTGTAAGAGTTAGTTAAATCAACATAGACTTGGAAATAAGCTCATCTACATCTGTTCGAAAATCATCATGAATTTGTTTGTAGCAACGTACTGATTGATTGCCGGAATCGCAAACATATCGCAATCACCGAAAACTAAAAACAAACCAAGCACGGCTAGTTTACATACATTTAAACCGAAACTAAACTAGTTTTGCCTACGGTTTTGTCTCTACAAATTTCAAGTTAAACAAACCACAAAATAATACAATTAAAACCAACGGTCCGACGTCCGAGCTTCCAAGCTTAGTTGAAAATCAGCGCGACAAACTGCACTGCAGTCAAACTGTTCTGTTTATACAGAGTGAGTTTTCCAAGTGGGCGTGGATGGCCAAATCAGAAACTATGAGCGAATTTCATGAAAATTTGGTATTTCCTTAGGTTATTTGGTATTTCCTTAGGTTATTCATTACTTCAAATGATTTGATCCTTATTAGCGACACTATCGGATGGTGTAATAATTAACCATGTGTTTTTTTTCCACAATGTACGGGTTCGATTCCTGGCTAGGCTGATATACCTTTTTAAAAATCCATTTAAGTTTTCATCAAAATCAGCCCTGTGACTGCTTTGGATGTTTTCGCTATTCCTAATGGTTACTCGTTGGACATCATCTACTTGTAGAACTCATCCTTTGTAGTGAAACTGTTCTGTAGTCAAACAGTGCTCTGGTTTCCAAAGCTCCCTGTTTAGCGAGTACTGCAGTGCATATATTAACTATTTATAGACTCAATGTTAGTGGTACAGTAAGCATCAGGTTTGGTTTAGTTCAAATGGATGAGAAGAGCAGTATTTCGATAGGTAGATACAACTTAGTAAATCTTGTTTAGTGATTATTTGGATAAGTAGTCAATCAATATTATTAAAAAACAAAATGAATTCCTGAATTTCATAAAATATCTCATAATATAAGAAAAGGTCTCTCATAATATAGCACATATAACATGGTTATTAGCCTTGACTGTAAAAAAAATATTATAACAGTAAGTCCCTGCCAGAGTCTGTGTTGCCTGATAAAGTACAACCTTTAAGTCAAGAGTAAATAGGTTACTTTTAGGCAAGCGTACATCACCGTCGACACATCACCGCTTATCATCAGGTCAAATAGTGGTCAAACGCGAGCCTCAACAATTCAAAAACCCGACATACACATGAAAAATAAACCTTTCTTAAATACACAACTGCCAGCCGAGAAAACAATAGCCAAACCATACAAAGCGCCTGACATTTCAAACCTATTAAATCACTCGACAATGCTCCATCAAATCTCCAATTGCCAGCTTGTGTGTCAAAGATAATGCTCTGACAGCCTCCGAACTGCAAAGGATTCGTCCTTTGTAGCCCGCAATGGGTGGTTGCATAACTCTGACGTCATTGCAAAGTAATAATGAAACATTTTAGTTGGAGTCCGAAATAGTTAATAGTTTCTGGAAAGTTAGTGACAGGGTTAGTCCGTTTAGTAGCAATCTGGTTGTTACGAGTTGGCGATAGAAAATAAATAGATTGGAAAAAGATATTGTTTAGTGGAGTTATTGATCTATTATTGATCTAAAAATGATAAAAAAGAGACTTGTCGAGTAATCGAGAGATCGAGTAATCAAAGGTTGTTTCTCTGTTGCCAGTTAAATAAGTGAAATAAGTTTCAACATACCGGAACCATCATTAGAGCCAAGTAATCGCTTAAATCTGCAATAGTTATTTTAACTAACAATAATTAAACCTGTAGCCGGGGAACGGGTGTAAGTGAAATGCAGGTGCGTGGGAATTTCACTATAATCACGCAGATACAACGTTTTCCAAATCACATTCAAACACAAATTTATTTATTTGGAACAAGAAATACGTACAGATATAAACAGATTGAAACGATGACAACCGCAGTAGTATAAAACTGTGTCACGGTTATCAGCGCCCCTCTCCAGGTAAGGAAGTAAAACTGTTCCAGTTACAGTTATATAATAACAACAAAAATGCAGACATGAATTATTTAGTTAACAACCAGTAAAAATAAAAGTAATCTATGGTAAGTAAAATAAAATAAAATAAGTAAAATAAAATGGATTTGTGTGGATCGAAGAGTGGTTGTGTGTGTATGTGCTTGTGTAATTTGTGTATGTTTTGTATGTGTGCGTGTGATGAATTGTGAGAGTTATACATTCGCAAGTTCTTCTGTTTCGTCATAATTTAATTGTTTTAGCCAGATATTTAATTTAATTTTGAGTTTTTTCCTAGTTAACGAGTAGATATTTATTTTCTTATTTATTCTATTGTACATTTTGGAACTAATGTGTTTAAAGTGACGGCGTGCCGCTTCAGTTCTGCGAACTACTATACCACATATCCTATCATACCGGCGTTTTGTGCTGCCGATACTCGGATCATAGGCAAGCTGGCAATGTTTACGGAGTATGGCCTGTAGTATAAATAATTTTCTTACAGTGAGAACCTGACACAGAGAATACAGCGCCGTTGTTGGATATCGCATCGGTTTCTTTGCCAAAACCTTAAGTATAGCACGTTTTCCGCGTTCAACTCGTAAAATTGTCGTCTTATGAGCTCCTCCCCATACAACAAGGCAATAACCTAATACCGACTGAGCTAGCGAGAAGTATATAGTGATTAAGCTGTCAAAATCAACAACCGATCTAAGTTTCTTAAACACATAAATAAGCTTCCTTAGTCGTGTAACTGTGGCATCCGTTTGCTGTTTCCATTTAAGGTGACTATCCCCTAAAATACCCAGGTATTTGATAATCTGAGCACTGTCAAGTTTAGGACAGTTACAAGTAGTGTTTGGTGAAGAGGTAGCACATGTATGAGCACGAATCACGATAGGAATTGCAGGTTGACTAGACCTATTGGTGGAAAATGCAATAAATTTAGTCTTACTAATATTTAGGGTTAAGAGATTTTTGGTTAACCATTTCATGACACAGTTTAGGGCCAGTTCTGAGTTTATTTGAACCTCACTCCAATCACTACCATGAATTATTAGAGTTGTGTCGTCTGCATAAGTAATAATTTTGCAGTTGGGTAGGTGTAACTGACACAGCTCATTCACGTATATGAGAAATAGGGTTGGCCCCAGTACACTGCCCTGTGGAACCCCAAAAGTAAGAGACTCTTCTCTGCTTACAAAGTTTTCTATCTTAAGGGACTGTTTACGGCCTGTTAGATAGCTACTGAATAAGTCATATGCAGTACCGCGAATTCCTATGCCATCCAGCTTCGAAAGAAGGGTGTGGACATTGTAGTGTCACAGAAGTCTTATTTTAAAAACGAGCGAATATTAGCTCCCACACGGGTATTGTACATCTCAAAGACTGCTAAAATCTCCGTTACTCGACTATACCGCGGACGCCCTCTTACCGGCGGCCTGGTAACCATTCTGGGTTGCCTGTTTAGAATCTACCGCACGCAATGTACCAGTTGTAAGCAGGTGTAACCTGGAGGTCTTTTAATATCATTCCTATATGTGAATAGGTTACTTCTAGGCTTCTCGTCATCTGCATCATAACTTACCATAAGGTGAGATAGTGGTCAAACGCGAGCCTATCGAAATAAAAAAACATACAATTCACATACAAATCAAAAAATTGATGAAAATGATAATGCCGTATATTTATAAGGTAATCTGGCAAGCACTCTTTCAGATATACATACTTGTATATACTTCCATCCATTATAACTTAACACAGTTGTTACACTACCCAAAAGACTTAATTACTTGATGTATTTTCCGTGTAGCAGAAAGAGGTAACAGGCCTAATTCAGTTATGAATCATCATAATTACTTCGCAGCTACATTAAGACGAAGCGCTGGCAACAGAAATAAATATCATACCTTTGTATGACAAACGAAATATCACATGAAGCAGGCGCCATGATAAATTATAAGAGATTATACCTCTCAGCTCATTTTACTTAAACAGCATTAAGATTCATGGCCCGAGACTGTAAACAAAGAAGTTGAAATTGCGGCTTTACAATCGGATTATGAACTTTAGTTATAAAGGAGAACCGTAAAGAATACTGAAATCCCTAAACGCGATCAAGGAGGTTCTTTACTAAATTAAGATTTTTTGTTTCAGATAAAATGATAGATCGGTCGCGAGAGGCGGAGTAGTGAGCATTGGATGTGAAGAGACTTCAACATGCTTCACAGAACGTCATCGTCAAGACGACGGCGTGCTTCCAGAAGTGCTGCCACGTCTCCTCAAGCGAGGTCTCCGAGAGCATCGGCACAGCCCTCTCGAAGAGCATCACTAGCAGCCACAGAAACTGATGAAGAAATGGAACCGACTCCACCGCCACAAAGAAGTCCTAGAGCAAGCCTCGCTCCAGACGCAGCACTCGAAGGCGGCTACCACCGCAGTCCACGACACTCCCTGGTTCCAGAAGCCAGGTCAGCCAGAAACTCCATAACACCAGATACGGCTCCACCAACCAGAAACACTTTAGGGCCATCAAGAAACAACTTAGCAGTTGATATGAACTATGGATCGAGGCTAAGTTTGAATCCTCAAGATTTCAATCGAAGTCCACGAAACAGTATTACACCAGATGCTACTGCGAGGAGTCCACGACGAAGTTTGGTTCCAGAAGGCACGTCATGGAATCAACCTCGAAACTCCTTGGTGCCGGATGTTGGCAGGAGCCCTCGACATTCTGTGGCAAGTATTCAAATAGACCCAGCGCGAAGTCAAAAAGACTTGGGTCCGAGTCCGCGGACAAGTCCAAGAGGCAGTGTAGAAGCTCCTATGAAGAAAGAAATACCGGAAATGAACAGGAGTCCAAGGGGTTCTTTGATTCCTGATTCGCAAAGGAGTCCTCGGGGAAGTATTGCGCCATCAGAGAGGAGTGCAAGGGGAAGCTTAGTGACGGGTGAAGGAGCGGGGGAAACTAATAGGGTGAGCCCAAGAGGTAGCCTGACACTGACATTTCAAGAGCCATTGGTTTCACGGGAACGTCGGCCGAGCGAAGACAGTCAGACCGCGGGTAAGAACACTTATTTATCGCATCAACGACTAATGACTACTACAAATCCCCCAATTATCACAATTAATAGGGTAACTTAATATTTACGAGACAAAATAAAGGTCGATATTGATGCCAACCCTGTTAGAATTTTTACACCCAAAATTCAAGTCGTATTTAAATTAAGTGGCTTGACGGCTTTCTCGGAATAATCTCTGTTTTGACAGCTGGTCGTGACTTGAATTGAGTGCCATTCTGAGAGCTTAGGTCTACAAGGCAATATTTGCTCCTAGTGTATGTGCTTGCATAACAAGAATAGAGAGTTCTTAAATATTTTAATTCAAACTATTTTATGAAGTACTATAACATCATCGATCCGCTTTCATCCTTTATAATAGTCACAGAACAACTCTATCGAACTTTAATGGGCAAACAATATTTTGGAGGTTGTACTTCAGTACAAATAAAAGAAAGATAGATCTCCCATTCACCACCATCATCATCAGCCATCAATCTGTAGTCTATTGCTAGACATAAGTAACTCTAATGGCACGCCATTTATTTCGATTCTCGGCAACTCTCATCTAACAACTACCGGCCACCCTACGAAGATCCTCGCTCCACCTAGCCTGAGGGCGCCCACATTACTTTTATTTACTCTTTTTTTGGGTTCCATACTCAACAAGGAACCCTTACAGTTTCGCCATATCCGTCTGTCCGTCCGTCCGACCACAGCTTAGCTCAGAGATTCTTAGTACTAGAAGGCTATAATTTTGCATAGATATATATATAAATCACGCCAACAAAGTGGTAAAATAAAACCATGAAAATAAATATTTTTAGTTTACCTCCTGTACACGTAAAGTGCGGATGTCTTTTTTTCTCCCATGGTGTGGGATATTGTAGGCGATTTAAAAATATCACTTGTCTGTGAACCATTTTCGATTCAGAGATCCGTCCTAATTTTTGTTAAAGTCATGTGTTCTCCCCCTGCCAGCTAAATGGTTGCTTTTGGTTATGTGGAAAAACTCACGGCAGTAGTATATAACGAAATTAAATAAAAACTATCACAGCTAAGTAGTCTTTACAAGTTTACGGGTAATAGTTGACCAACTTATAAAATGTACTTATAAAAATATATTTTTTATTGTATATGGGGACAACAGTTTTTTAAAGGACAAGTTAATTGTGTCCCTTCGTTAGATAAATGGTCGGTACTTTCATTGTTTATGAACTTTAGTAATGTTACCTATTTATTTTGGTGAATGTAACTGTTTATACGGAACCCTCTGTGTGCGAGTCAGACTCATACTTGGCTGGTTTGAAATTATTTTTGACTTATTAGCAGCATTTACACCTTTCTTAAACAATCGTTTGTTATACACCGATGTCATCAATGTCGTGTATATCTTATTCAGGTACCCGTGGCAGAAGCGTGTCCCCCTACAGGGCATCGGTGGCTGGCAGACAAACTGGTGCTGGAGCTCCTTCGGACACCGGGTCTCGACGCGCCTCGAGCTCCGTAAGTCAGGTAAATAATAAACCTTTATTCCAAACAATTGATTTGGTGTAACCAGGTGACGAGACCTCCGGCGATTGTCAGAATTTCAATCAAGCTGATACTGTGTAAAGTTTGTAGAAGCTGTAAAAGTTTAGCATAGAAGTAGTGGAAAAAAGACGCTTAGTAGGGTAAAATGGAGAGAGCAGGTCTTCCAATTCCTTGAAAGTAAACAAGATTCCTAAAAACATATATAATAATGAGATTCCTTAATGGCAATCAAAACTATAAACCTATTTGATAATTATGATCTTGATAAAGAGTACTGATAAATTACAGGTGTCAAGAAATTTTACAATCAGTTTTTAAACGATTTAAACCTAGTTTTGAGTCAGCAAGCTACGGGATTTAAGTGATTGGACTTAACTGTAAACCAGTAGCCCAATAGTAGTAGTGTTGACGCAATTTTCAATAAACGACACTTCGGAACAGATAGAATTCTTATAAAAACCTATAAAACTGAACTGTTACTCATAAAATAAACACTTTTATTCCCATCTCATATCATAATATTTACGAGGAGTTATGAAAGTCTGAAATATTCCAATAAAATCACAATAGTTCAACTGGTAATATCAGGAAAAGGGGAGGTTTTCAAAGAGCGCGTTTATGTTTAAAGCATAAAGCTGAGTTATTTAGATGTGTGTGTAGTTGGTGTGTTATGACCAGGTTTTATGGGATGCAGTTTAAAAGGCGGTGCGATAACCCATTTTATTATTGCAGCTCGAACTATAACTCTATTATTTGGAATTAAACATAACTGGTGATATGTGAATACTATAGGTGTACCTCTCTCCATGCTTAGTAAAGACGTATATTTTTGCGGGATCCAAGACAGTAAAATTCATTCTCCGGGATCGTCGAGCTTCATTGCCTCGGCGCTTTTCTTGTGGTCGCCACTATTGATTCTGGTCACTATGGTGGTGGTGACTTTCAGGAGTTGCAGTGGTTTGGGAATAGTGCGGTGGGATTGTTCCCAAAAAAAAGACGTATATTACGGCGAATTTTATGTATGAAATCACCTTTACCACGCAAAAAAAAAACTCTCTCCCTCTATGCTAAAATCTCTTAGTAAACCTCACGAGGTGATAGCGGGGCTACCAGCCCAAGATGCGCAGGACGTGTGGTAACAAAGAGTAATTTAGATATTGACTGCGATTCTCCAAATTCGAAAATGTAAGGGGTTTATCACAGTCATGATGTTTCGAAAGCGCTTGGCATTCCAATACATTTTACCAAATGCTATCTCAACGCTTTCGTTGTTAGAATATCAATTGAATAGAGCCTCTGATGATTATTTGTCCTCCAAATAAAGTTTTACTATTAGCGAGAGTGATTATAGACCTGCCTAAATGTATGGTACCTACCTATTGAACACAATGATATTTTAGTAGCGCAAGTCAATCCCATACATTTTAGAGCCTAGACGTACGGGCTGCATTTAAGCTGCACTGTTGACATAAATAACACATCTGAACAACTGCATCGAAACTGCTAACCGACTGTGCGGTCCACTCAAATGCAAACGGATGGCAGCCAAAATGCAGCTCGTCTGTTTATAGCCTTAGACTTCTTGAGAATTGTTATGGCTGTTCTATTTGCAAGTCCATAATCCATTTTGTTAGTAAAACTACCTTATAGTGTACAACAAAAATATGTAAGACATTATAATTTCTTCATTAAACAGATTACGTTAACGAACTATTTATACTAAAGTCTGAAACTTTTACAAAAACAGGAAGGTGACTGACCAATAATGGTGTTAAAATTTAAAGTGTTTTCAACTAAAAGTAATTTACTAAACTTTGCATGCAACTAACATGGTTTTAAACATGCAACCAACAGTAATTGTGTACTTACATTAACAGCGCAAATTAAGATTGATTTAAAAGTTAATCTAGACTTAATAAAGTGTTCAAGTAACACCTAGGTTTTATTCATTTAAAATTGTTTTAAAATCAGCTTTTTTCATGTAACTGTTGTATCAAAGACTAACAAATAGCTAGGTGATTCTAACAAATAATGTCATGTCTGTGCTACGGCGTAGCACCGTAGGAAGCGTAGAGGATCTACGACCCTTGCGGACCGTAATGTTGAATTTGCAAAATGTTGAATTCTCAGAAGGTTGAAACCCAAAATGTTGAATTTGGAAAATGTTGAATTTGCTAAATGTTGAATTTGCAAAATGGTGAATTCTCAAAATGTTGAACTGTAAATTCTAAAATGTTGAATTTGCAAAATGTTGAACAGGAAATTACAAAATGTTGAATTTGCAAAATATATTGTGTATCAACAAGTAGATTAATATATGCTTGCGGTCGTAAGGTTGTAGTTCATTAAAAGCCGCCCAACACCCAAACTGCACTGCCTCGCCTCAAAACAAACAACAAACCCAAACTAAAATAAAAAACTATGTAGAGGTTAACATGTGCTTTTATTTATTAATTAAAATGATAGAAACAAAATATTTTTTCTTCTATTTAACATATAATTTAAAAAAAAAAACTTAACAAAAAAATACTATCGACTTCCAAATAAAAAAGACTACAAAGTGAAAAATAACTTTATTTTTGGAAGTCGGTGTCTTTCATAGATACCAATTTATTGCGTTATGGACACCGTCTTCCAAAAATAGTTATTTTTCACTTTGTAGTTTTTTCATTTTTCACTTTTTAGTTGTACCTGCCTAATAGGCAAGTTGTTTAGTAAGGTACCTATAACGCCAGAATAGATTATCCGAACATCATGAAACATGAACATAACCGGTGAAATGAGAGATCTGCGTACCCATTAAGAGCGTACCACTGTGATGTTATGTTATGAAATGTAGTAAACAATAAACAGACATGCGTTTGCAGCAATCCCGAGAGATCTTTGTTATTTATTGAAGAGTTCTGTTGTATATCTACGAAGTTCTTCATCAGATCTTCACTATAAACTAAACTATAAAATGGGACCAATTTCGGAACAAACTCTTTCAAACAAAAAAAATAATTTTCTAAATCGGTCCACAACTGACGGAGATATCGGTGAACATAAATAAAAAGAAAATAAAAAAAACTTACACAATGTCGAACCTAGAACCTCCTCCTTTTTGGGAAGTCGGTTAAAAAAAGTATTCATGCTTATTGATTAGTTAAACGTTGAAAATAAAATAATATATTTTTGGTAACACAATTACGAACCTAGCTTAAGCCTAATGCAGACAATTTTTTGGAGAAACTCCAAAGTCGAAAGTTCCTGTTTTTCCAGTTTTCGCAGTAGATTTACATACATATGGTCAAAATAAAATCAGGTCAATGAAAATAGTATCAGGAGCTTTTTCAGTAATCTCATCCCAGGTCTTTTGCATATGTATTGAAGGTACAAAATAAGAGCACAATCGGACAATGTTCCTCTCAGATTTATAGACAAAGTTTTTAGTGGTTGTCTCTTTGGTTATCTCTAACTCTTTCACCTTCTTCCAAATAGCATTATTAAAGTGTTGATAACACCCTGTAATTTTTACATCTCTATATATCTGTTGTATTGCATTAAATATTTTACTATATAATAAATAGATATTTATCACTTTTATTATAATTATGTGACAACACACTTCATGAATCCAATGACATCCGTCACTTATTAATTTTATTACAAGTGGCCAGTATAGCTAGGCAGGTTGGTAAGTAGTTATGCAAAGAAGTTTTAAGTTGGAACTCATCAAATTTGTGGCAGGACGAAGGAAAGACTTATTATCAAAATGCCGCCCCATATGAGTCCTTCCGGACCGTAATGTTGAATTTGCATTTTCAAAATGTTACTATGCAGAACTAGTGGTAATAAAAAATCCTTCCAGACCCGCTTTAAATTTTATGTCGCTGTTCCTCCATGTTGCGTGTTGACAACAGTCAACATGTTGGCCCACCGACCAACCACAAATTCAAATTCAAAATGTTTATTCGCAAGAAAATACATAGTTTACAAGGGAAGATCTTACAGCCTCAAAGTCATTGTATTCTGCCTGCAAGAAAGCGTGGTGGTTGTGGGAAAGGGCAACAAAATGAAGAAATTAACATAATCTACCCGACCATTATATTGAATTCGGGTTCATGGTCCCGGAATTCAATATTATTAGAATTCAACATTGTAGGATAAGTTTAAATTCAACATTTTGGGAATTCAACATTTTGCAAATTCAACATTTTGGGATTAACAGTTCAACATTTGCCAAATTCAACATTTTGGGATCCAACCTTTTGAGAATTCAACATTTTGGGAATTGAACCTTTTGCAAATTCAACATTACGGTCCGGAAGGTCTACGATACTACGACTTGCTACGAAGAGGGATAATTCCCGGCTTTTAAGTACGATCGCAGTCTAGTTTTAGTCACAATCTGCCAAGATGCCTCATACATTTTTCACAAGGTATTGACATTGATTATCACTGTAAAGCAATGAAGGCTACCGCGTTTGAATTTGCCTTTTTGGTTTTTAGCGGGAGGTTATTTACAACTTTTTTATTTTTGAGAATATTTGCCAAATATAGCAGATTGAGATAGATACGGGTTTTATCAACCACTGCTTTAATAGAGTTTTCTATTTCGGAAAATTTTTGTATGCTTTTATTTGAAGAATAAATGTGGCTGCGCGAAACTGCATACTCGATTTTATTTTTATCAGCACTTCTACGGCATAACAAATTATTTTAAATCAAACTTTTCTTCCGTGCGCTTAATAACAACGTTTTTGCTATATCTAAGGACCTTACTCGCCAGTGGCGCCAACTGGTGGGAACAAAGCCCTCATTGCGTATTGCAACTGTATTTCAAGTTATATCCTCCGATTCATCTCCACATCGAATCATCAAATAGACAGTTATAGCTATTATTGACAATAATTGAGTTTTTAACCGACTTCCCAAAAAGGAGGAGGTTCTATGTTCGAGGTCGTGTTTTTTTTTTATGTGTATGTTCACCGATATCTCCGTCAATTGTGGACCGATTTTTAAAATTCTTTTTTGATTTTTAGAGTATGTTTCGAAATTGGTCCCATTTTAATTTGGTGAAGATCTGATGAAGAACTTCGGAGATATACAGCAGAACTCTTCAATAAATGAAGGCAAATCTCTCAGGATTGCTGTAACCGCATATCTGTTTATTGTTTATACCATTTCATAACATACCATCACGCCAGTACGCTCTAAAGGGGTAAGCAGATGTGTACAGTTCACCTTGAAACACTCTGATTTCACAGGTTATGATCAAGTTTCATGGCATTCAGTTAATCTATTCTGGCATTACTATCTCACTAAAGGCAAGTTGCTGAATAGGTACAACTAAAAAGTGAAAAATAAAAATCTTTTTTACAAAAAAAATACTACAGACTTCCAACTAAAAACACTACAAAGTGAAAAATAACTTTCTTTTTCGAAGTCGGTGTCCATAACGAAAAAAATTGGTACCTACCAAAGACACCGACTTCGATGAAGAAAGTTATTTTTCACTTTGTAGTGTTTTTAGTTGGAAGTCGGTAGTATTTTTTTTGTAAAAAAGATTTTTTATTTTTTATTGTCATAACAACTGAGTTCAGTAGAGTTTCCTCAAAATTGCTTGAAATATGAGGCAACGTTTTTAAAATACGAGACTGGCCTTCAGAATCATAGCAAAATTTACACTTCAGCATCACGAATTCACGATCAAGAGCAAGCAATGGAAAAGATTTATTTTCGTATACAGTAACTGGGCAATCGATCAAATCCTTTTAGCGATATTAGATACCTACGGTAAACACGCGAAGAAATGGACGCCTAATATCGAAAGTTGAAGAAAATTGTATTTAGGATTTTTATTACCCTCGGGCAAAGTAAAAAAGGGTATTTTGTGAATATCTTTTATATTGGCATAATGATGAATATTGAAGTAGTTATGGGCAGTAAATCCTGTAGTTCAAAGGCATTGATATTTGTATTAGGTAACCCAAATCGAACTTTTTCGGTTTAAATTGCCTGACTTTACGGTTGGATTATTACGCTACTGAGACTGAACTGTTTGAGTATGTCTTACAGCCGCACTTAGGCATTCTAATAACAATAAGTAACCATTTGATTTATCTCCACTGACCAGCAACACATACATAATATCACACCTCTCATCGCCAAAGATTAGTCAGTGGTGCACTTACATTTGGCCAGTTATGTGTTCCTTTTAAGACGACAACAGTCGCCAACGACCTTGAAGGAACAAAACGTGCACTCGTTTCACACCCGCACGACCCAAAATTCGGTACATCTTTGTACTTTTCTTATTTAAATTATGACATTAATAAAAAGCCTCAGATCAAAATGTACATAATTCAATTGTCTTTGAGATGGTGAAAATTTCATTAATATACGTCTGGTGCGATTGTCGTTTTTTTGTCCGTATTTGACAGAACTTAACAAATAATTACAGTGTACGAATAAAACTCAAAATTTTCGTAGATCAAATTATTAACAAAGTGGTCTAATGTAACATATACTTTTTTCCAAAAATTACGACCAGCCTTTTTGACATGATTCACATTTTAAAATCAGCAACTGAGGTTTATCTGCACCTTCATAGGAGACGAATCTATGAACATCTACCGGGCACAAGTCCAGTCCGGGTAATTTGCATATATGTGGTAACTAGCTTCTGCCGCGCTTCTGCTTCTGGCTTCACCCGCGTGAACAGTGTTTTCTTGATTTGTCTGATGATAATAGATGACAATGAAGTCAAGATAAGATAACAAGACTGATAGATAGCTATCAGTCTTGTCTATTTATCAAGATCTCATAGACATTGCTACTGTATCTTCCAAATACTTCATAACCCTTCCATTCCACAGGTATCAGGTGACGAACAACGCCGTCTATGCGGCGAGCAGGCTAAGTACAGTGACCGCACAGGCCTAGGCCTGGGCATGGGTCTTACGACCTACGGCTCCGTGGCCTACCAGCTGAAAGACGCCAATATGGAGGCCTCGGGGACTGTGGATTTTGTCTGCAGAGCTGCGAAGATTATGAATAGGACAAGTATGTATCTATTTTTAATAATTAATGTTATTTTAATAAATTTTATTTAAAAAGTGGTATTCGATTAGCAACAATGATTGTCAAAAAATTAAAATTTTATGATGGGACCACACTACACAGACTTCCCTTTCTGATACTTCAATATTTGTCTGTACTGCTGTGTTGCACAGACAGAGTTACATAGAAGTTGATGAAAGACTGTGTGAAAGTCAGTTTTGTGTGGATCTACCATAAGGGATTGACCACATATCATTTCGATAGCTAAACTGAACAACCAGTTCACTTCCGCTTCACTCTCACCACACAGTAGGATGTCACAGCCAAACAGACACTGCAGCACACAAACTTGTAACTGTGCTAAATAAAAAAATCCTTACTCCTTCATAAATGTATTGAAAACCCACTGAGATTAATTTAACGTAATGACCCTACCTAAACTTTGGATAATTTTAACACCGTTGCAGGATTCTATCAAAACTAAACACCGCCATCTAACGGCAAAACGAACAACTACTTGCTCAAACAATAGCGTTTGGAAAGCCCATACATTTTTAATATCAAATTTCTATCGGGGCATTTCGGTAGCTCATGTCACTCCATCATTTTGAAGTTTTGACAATATCGTTAAAATATCATTTTATCTAGAGTCATCCTTATCCTTTGCAGAGGCTCTGCACAAGTGGCACTCGTTGTCAGCGAAGGCATAGTTGAAATGTCAAAATTTAAGGGATGATTTTTCGATATCGCTTGTCAATCATAAACAATTTTCCCTTTTTGACAATCGCTTTCGCCATGCTTTCGATGATAGAATGTCACTTGTAAGGCCTCAGAACTGCTTTTGTATTAAAAGTGTCAATTATCACTGAGAGGATTCAATGTCCTACCCAACAACACATAGTAATAACTTCAAAGAATCGTACATAACCGCTTCTATGTTAATGTGTCGGAGTCGATGCCAGCTTTCATACACGAACAGAACAAAAAGATTCAATAAGCGATTTCATTTCATTGTTTCATTTGTTTCAGTACTCATGACTGTTTTCCTGATTTTCCTGTCCACTCTGCCTATTATCATGATGATTATGGGTGAGTTTTTAGTTTTAGGTAATTAGTTTTACTGTTTTTTTATTTCAGAGGGGCATTTTGTAGTGTTAGCGTAACGACTTAACTTTAACAGGAAGGCTCCTGTCTTACCGATTTCTTTTAGAAGTATGGAAGAGAACTTTGCTCAACAGTGAGACAGTATAAATTGCATTAAAAAAAATCAGTTGTATTACAAATATAAAACTTAAAAAAAAAAGCGTCTTTCGTATTTTTCTCGGTAAACCCTTTCATTTGATACCCATATCATGGCAGTGCACAAAAAATAACTAGTTCGCCATCTTGGGCCGTCCGCCATATTGGATTTAGAATGACATCACTCAGCTAACCCTACATTGTCATCCAAACTAAACGTGTCTGCAAAATTTCATCTTAATCGGTGGAGGATGACTGCTTTAAAATTCAATTGCAAGATTTGACCCGAATACACTTACATACGTGCATAGCAAATTAAAATTAAAGCTTGTAATAATAACATTACACCACGCCTTTTTCCTCAAAGTTTAGTACTTCACTGCTCCTTACACTATTTTTTCTAAATATCTTTGTGTGACCTGATGTGTAGTATTACTGTTATAAAATTTACTATCTGAAGTTCGAGACAAATAATGGACAAATATATAAATATTTCTTCGCAACGGACAAATGGTAGTTTTGTAACTTCAAAATACATTTCTAGAAAATTCTCACGACACTAAGCTGTAGAAGAAAAAGTCTGTTCTCAGCATTTTCACTCTCTGAAAAAGTATTTATTATTTGGTTTGAGACCGAACTTGTCTCCTTAAATATACGTGATTTGATACATATATATGAAATATTTATATCCCAACGAGACCGAGATAACGACTGAATAGTGCGAAAACATCACTTTTGCCGGAAAATCAACACCATTACAAGATATAACCGAATTTATCTCGGAACGTTTGAATATCATGGCTTTTTCAAGTTTGGTTCGATGACAAGTGTTTAATAATAAGACACTCGTTTTGACAGATACTTTGTATACTCTAGAGACAGAACATATTTAAGACGAAAAAGGAACTGTCTGGTGTTTCGATCTTGCTTATAGAAAACAAACTAACAAAAACTACCATCTTGAATGTCACGCATTTTTTTCGTTTTTAACTGGATAAATTTTCATGATTAATTATCTTCATGAACCATGGCGTGTGTGGCTATCGGTCGCAAGACTAGAATGGGCCAATTATTAGGAAATAATCAAAGGATAACTTTCCACAGGTGAATTATCTGCTAGCGTACTGAAATTATTGTCCACAGAATTCATTACATAGGCTGTCTAGAATAGAGTAATCTTAATTCTAAATACGTCGAGGAACTATAGTTTCATTTAAACAATTCTATTTCATAAAATAATAAACTTTATGCGTTCGTTGATAGAGCTATGACAGTATACGTACCTACTTACGTTTTGATGTTAGAGATGTGATAACAAACAGAAGAAAATTGATCGATACTATTTGTACAGTCGTACGAGAGCATAACAAAAACTTTCACTTTAATATCATGATTTAGTATTTCGACACGACTTAGGAAAATAAAGTTATTTTTCGCTTTGTAGTATTTTGTTTTGGAAGTCGGTTGAAAAAAAAAGTTTTTTGTTGAAAAGTTTTTTTATTGTTGATAGGCTTGCACTTGACCACTATCTATAGCATACTCGGTCACACTGGATTAAAATATACAAAAGAATATCTATCTCTTTTTGCTTATGATGGTATCTGTTAGTGCGAAAGTGAATACCGATATTGAAATTGTGTCTTAAATATGTTTCGTCAAGGTATACAACGTCTCAGAGATTTGAGATACTCAGACTTTTTTATGAGTTGTAGATTAAAAGACTATATTATTATCTAAACTAATAATTTCAAGAATAAACATTGTTTGTATGTTTGTAACTCAGTATAGTACTGATCCGAATAGGACTTATTTTTACTAACATACACTTTAGCTGCGTACCCCTGCCTGGAACAATGTTCTAGCAATAATTAACAATTCTATCAAAACGTTTTATTTTAAGTGAGACTTTTGCCTCACCAAAATAGTCAAAAACAACCCTTAAATAGTCGAAAACACATGATGTAAACAAGTATGGCGGCCAGTGCTTGACGATATTATCCGAACTACGCCGTACGGAACTGCACGTCTCGGGAGAAGCTGGTTTTTCATTACATGGTGATTTCTACCAGGCAACTTCTACCGCAAAGACACGTTAAGAAACTTCGTTACTAAATTTTTACGGCTATATGGAATAGGCCACGGGGGCACGGGGAAAATTTAGTGTGAAATACTCGGGTTACTGAATACTCTTTACGAGTTGATCGATAAAGTGGCCATCTTCGTTTGATGGTAAGTCGATGCTTGATTGAAAAGTCTGACCTCACTTTATAGGTGTAATTTTATCGGTTCGTGGGTACATTTGCTGAAGATCGTCATGTTACGGTTCCTTACGATTATTATGAGAGTAAGCATATAAGAGCTCGAAGATTGAAGAAATTGCTCATTTTAATGCCTTATACTATTTTATATAAATTGACTGACTGAAATAAGAAGCTAAGCTAAGCTAGATAGATGTGTATCATACATTTCCCACTACTGGGCAAACGCATTTCTCTTTTCCTCAAATTTCTGTCCTTTGCTATTACGGGCCATCAAACACAGGGACATAATTCATTAAAGGGACATTATTCAAAGTCATTTGAATTTTAATGAAAAATATTAGGATTAAAGAAAATAAAGATAAAGGCATAAAAACCGGCCCAGTGCGAGTCGGACTTGCGCACCGACGGTTCCGTATAAATAGCTACATTCACCAAAATATTTAGGACTTTTGTAGTAGAATAAAAAAAAAAAATGAAAGGAAGAACGGAAAGTTTTAAAATGCAAAAAAAATTCTTAAGTATATTTAAAATCAACGCGAATTGCGCTAAATTAAAGAATAAGTGCCTAAAATTTTACGTGTTTTGATACATGTGCGATCAGAATTCAGAATCCGAGCGCTCGCTTCCTGTCTAGGAACGGAACCCTAAAAATGATAAAAAACAGTTCATTGGATACGACGATGACCGACAAACCATCAAAACAACACGACCTTAAAAATTCAAACGATAAACACTTTTCGCCTCCTCTTTTCTTTCAAAAGTCATTAGAAGCAAGTTGGTACCTCGTGTACAGTCACCGAGATAAAGCTTAAACCAAAGTTGTCATAAATCTGATAAGTCCGTCCTGACGAGATTTTCCGTAATGAAATTACTGGCTGACAGACACCACAAAATGGCGCAAGAAAAAATGAAGAGAAAAAAAGTTCGTAAATAAGTTTATTGATTAAAAGTAGGTTTTAATGGACGGTCGTCAAGGAACTCGTAGTTTTTTAAGTGAAGTTACGAAGTTTGGACAAGTTTGACTCAGTTTGAAGGGTGGGAGAAATGGAGCCAATCTATTAGTTGGATGGTGAATTGAATAGAATGAGGTGTATAGTTGATTTCGTGAAAAAAATCTCAATAGTTGAAAAAGAAAAAGTTTGGATGAAATGTGTGCCTATAGGTGCACCTATAGGCACAAATTTCATCCAAACTTTCATCGATGACCTGGAGAAGGTTGCGGGGATGGGTCATATGTTACGGAATAGGTAATATGGCGACACTTGGGGGAGGCCTATGTCCAGCAGTGGACGGCTTTCGGCTGAAATGATGATTATTTATTTATTTATAAACACAAAAACACTTTACAGAGAAAAGAAATAATACAGATAACCAAACATTGAGTTTTTTTTGTGAAATTTCAATAAATAGAGAGTTTTAATAAAAAATACTGTAACTGCTTCTCCCAAAACAGGATAAAGGCCTAATTTCATAAGAGAAAGCACCAGAGGTGGGTAGGTCATTTCAGACTCATATAAGTATAGTAACTACTCGCAATATATGGCCTATTTGATAGGAACCGAGCGAATTCCGAGATAAAAGTCATCGGTAGCGAGCTACTATATAATTCTAAGTCAAAAGTAAATGGTTTAAGACACCACCATCTGGGACGTCTTCTGTGATAATAATATCAATCTGTTACTATTCCTCTCTCATATAGAGAAGACACGAACATTAAGCAACGCGATTTCAAACTTGAATTAAAAAAGTCCAGTTGTTTTCTTACGATGTTTTCCTTCACTGCTGTCAGCGATGCCAAAAATAAACTCGGAAAGTGCATATGGATTTGAACCCATGACTTGAAAGCACGAGAGGCGAGGTCTTAGGTCTCGAGTTTCATATTGAGAGTCGAACTTGCGACCACTGAACACAAATTCCACACATAAGTTCGTTCCCACAGATTCGCTCATGAATATTCGAATTAATTAACAACAAGCTGATTGAGCTGTTTCTCTTTATTGTACTCGCTCCAATAACTTTGGAACAAATTTGCTTATTACGGTATGCTGATATGGTACTTGATAGAGTAATTATATTGAAAAACCTTTTGCGTTAGCAACGTTGCTTTTCGAACCCCCAGGAAAAGCTTATCTTATCTTATCAGGCAATAGAACTTAGTAATGTTGAAAAGATTTCTAGTTATAAATAAATTATTAATAATTTTCAACAAAAAGAGAATGTAAGGATCGTAACAGGTAGCGTTCTATAGTTTCAGCCTTCCCCCTGGGCAAAATATATCTTGCTGCATTAAGTCCACCTATGTATCACCATTGTACATTAAGTTTAAAATGTATGAGTTTACTTAAATGAGTGGTAATTATTTGTTGCCAAAGACTTAGGAAGTTTCTGCCAGCGTCTGTTTCCCCTTTCACTTATAATTAGAGATGCCACGAATATTCGGCTACTATTCAATATTCGGCCTGTTCGGCTGCTTTTTAAACTATTCGGTATTTGGCCGAATATTGCAAACAATTCAGCTGAATATTGCGAACAAGTCAGCCGAATAGCGAATACCAAATCATGAAAAAATACACATAATATTACACATAAAAAATATTTTAATTAAAAAAATCAGAATATTTATAAGTTTGATGTGTGTACCTGTTTATTTGTGTACATGTGTATTTGAGTACCTGTCTATGGTGTCATAGCTCCTAAATTGATGAACCGATTTTGATTTTGTTTTTATTGTTTGAAAGGTGGCTTTGTCGAGAGTGTTCTTAGCTATGTTTGATGAAAATCAATCAGCGGTTCAAAAGTTATTGGCGTTTTACTGTTTGAATCGGGCTGTTTCCGCAAGATATTGTGTCATAATTACGTGAACAATAGATTGTCGATCGAAGATTGTTATACTAGATAAATTATGTAGTATGAAATAAAAACATGTAAGGACTTTTTAAAATTTTACTTGTTTTCAGGATTTATTGATAAAAACGATTGCGTTTGTTCTCATAAATTATACCTGCTTTCGAAAAAAGGCGATCACTATATACATTGCTACCGGTAGAAGATAAATATGAGGTGCAGGTTGAAACCTCTCACCAACAAAATGTACTAAGTGTCGCCGAATGTTCGGCCGCCTAATATTCGGCGCTTCGGCTGAGGGCCTAACAACAAACTGCAATAACTCTTTAAAGAATTCATAAGAAATGTCGGTACAAACGTTGTCTCATACAATTATTATACCGACGTATTTTCAAAAAGTGACCTTTCCAATACGAAAGGAAAATAACCTAATATCATTTGGTATTCTTCTCACTTTTTTGTAACATTGCGGTCACCTATTCTATTATTATCCATGTCGATCTTGTGAAAGGGATGACCTTTGACCTTAGCCCCTTCGACCCTTATGTTCGCGTGAAAGAAAACATAAACAAAATAACCCTTTCCTTTTACACTTCATACCACAAAAATGGCAACAAATAGTCACATCAGACGATAAACCTGACTTTTTAGGTCAAACCTTCACCGAAATTATGATAATTTGAGCCCATTTTACGTGTTGGGTGTAGCAATAAAATCGAGTACAAAACGGTCGTTCGATGTTGGACCGTAATCGATTTGTACTCGGGCTAATATTTGTACTGTCAGGCACAGTTTAATCTACGCGTTGAGCTACAAATCCGGTGCGTACTGGTTTAATCCAGTTTCCTGCAGGTCCGGCCGCGGGAATTAGGTCGGTGACACATTATCGGATGCTTGTTGCTTGTGCATGGATCGGATAAACTTTGACCTAGTTCTGACTAGCATAATGATCCTAGGTAGAATGTATCGTTTTACAGGAATTATTTATGTTCGAGATTGTATTATCGGATAAACGTCTTATAGTAGCAACGCTCGTGGCTACATAATAACAGCCGTACGGTTAAGCAAAAAATGTTAAGCAAAACTTGCCGAGGTCAACCCGTGGATGGGTGACCAATTTTACATAGCGAGATTCTACCGTGCCTCGGCAAGCACGTCAAGCTGGTATCGGCTTTCATTTGTGGATTTTTGACAGCCGCTACGTATAGTAAGAAGCCAGGAAATCTGACGCCTGTCATACCAAGACGTATCGTGATACCCAGTTACTGGGTTATGAAGGTTAGATAGGCAGGCGCTCCATGTAAAAAACTGGTAGTCAATAGGGATGTTACTGAAAATTAGATTTTTGTCCGTCAGGTAGATAAGAAATATTGGGAACGTATTTCTTCTTTTGACACGTAAACATAAAGTGTTACGTTGGTATATCGTGTGACGTCACACCGTTAGTACACTTTATACTGACATAGTGACGTCACAAGCCCCCACTCCTGAACTTTGATGCGCTTTATCTTTGTCATTTTTTATTGGTTTGGTAAAGCAAAAAATACGTGTCTAATATTATTGCAAATATTACGGACTAAATGGTATGATCATTTGTCTACCCAGGAAACATCCCTATTACATCCGGTTAGACTGGAAGTCGAATCTAGGCAAACTTAGGCAAAGGCTCGGCAGATGAATTGAGATAGGTATCGTAATAGGACAATTTTTTCTTGTTATACAAATACAAAATATTTTATTGCTTCAAAAGTTTACATAACATTTTAGTGTTTGGAGCTTCCCTTTAAGCAAGTAATGCCTGTGTTGGGAAGCACCGCTCTTCCATAACAAAGTAATTCAAATTTAAGAAGCTAGGTATTAACAAAAACAAAAAAAAAAAAAAAGGAATAAGAAAAATACCATCAATAGGTATGAGAAGTATGAGTTATCCTTAAATTTTAAGAAAAACTTGCTTGCAGCTGTGTATTCAGTGTTATGTAAGAGTGAGTGTGTGTGTGTGTGTGTGATGATACTGAATTGGTGATGAATTTCGTATGGGCGTGTGTTATTGGTGGTATTTTTTGTTTAGTATTATTTTACTTACTTATATATATGTATAGAGATGTAGGTGTGAGTGTGCAGTGGTATGTGATTAATGTTACTTATTTAGTATTTACTTAATGTGTTCCAAGAGTGCCTCCGTGTCATCATAGGTTAGTGATTTTATCCAATTTATTAAAGATTTTTTACACTCGGAGTATTTTTTTGGGTATATGTATATTTTTCTGTTGATTTTGTTATACAGTATAGCTGATCGCTTATTGTATTGTCTCCCTGCGAATATAGTTTTTGTATTGGGAATTTGTGCAATTAGGTCTTTTCTTCTTTGGGTTGTTATGCTTGAGTCATATTTTAGGGACTTATGTTTCTTTAGAATTATTTGGATTACGTATAATTTACGAACTGAGAGTAATTCACTAATCTGATAGAGGTCTTCAGTAGGGTGTGTTAACTTTTTAAAGTACATCATTTTAATGAGAGCCCGTTGGGCACGTTCAACGTTGATAAAATTAGTTTTTGCTGCCCCACCCCATATGGGGATGCAATATGTTAGGACCGACTGGACCAGAGCTATGTAGATCTCATTTAAAATATTTCTAGACGGGTTTCGGGCGCTGAATATCCAGCTTAATCTTCTAAGTCTGTTCGTGACTTGATCAATGTGGGGATACCAGGATAACCGTTGATCGAGTATCACTCCTAGGTACTTTGTCTGCGCGACCTGTTTAATGAGCGAACAGTTACAGTGTCTATTATTAGTGTCCCCGCATACATGAACTTTTATGCTAAAGTCTTCACTAGGTTGTGTACTTTTGTTAATACTAAAACATATATAGTTCGTTTTAGCCGTATTAAGTGTGAGTAAAAACTTGGGCCATGCCCAACTCTGCTTTTTGTTTCACGTCATGCCAGGAGATCCCTGAGAAAACTATCGCGGTATCATCAGCGTATGAGAACACTTTTGCGTTATTAATATTCATGTTGCAGAGGTCATTGACATTTATACCAGGAAGAGTGTTGGGCCTAGTACGCTTCCCTGTGGAACGCCAAATGATACTTCCGCTTGATCACTAGTAACCTCTCCCACCCTAACTTTCTGTATTCTCTGCGAGAAGTAATCTTTTAATAAGTCGAGTGCCGTTTCCCGCATTCCAGCCTTTTCTAGTTTTTTTACCAGGACAGGGACAGAGATGTTATGTTTTCCTATGGTGTCCCACCGCTGGGAAAAGAAATTTATTTTTCTTTTCGGCTTTTGGTTGCAAAAGAATTCATATCTTTATTGATTTTTGGAAATTCTACCCCTTAGGAGGTGAAAAGTGGAATTTCTTTGGTCTTATATATTTGAAACTTGAAATAAATACTAAATAGTATTTCAAAACTACTCCTAAAAGAAAATTTAGGGGGTGTTAAAGATTTTTTACTGTACAGGGCTTTTTTATGATATAGGGGAGCATCTCTACTTTTTGGAAATTCAACCTTTAACAGATTGGGCTTTAGGCCTTTATTCAACCTTTTACAGATGTTAAAAGTAAAGTAACGTGTAAGTAATGTGTAGTTTAAAAGTTAAACTAAAAAGTCATCTGTAAAAAGTCTAAAAAATTGTAGGCCAAGTGCTAGTTATTTAATAAGGGCAAAGCCCGCATTTTTAAGCAACATTTGCGGTCTTATCTCAGTCTCAATCTGTCAAAAAATACCTCAAAATTCTATAACTTTTAAAAAGTTTCTGACATCGAATGTCGCTGGGATATAATCGCGACTTGAATTTGAATGTTTTGTAGTACAAAAATTTGCCTTCAGATGTTTTTTCTCTCTGTTGAGATTCTATATTTAAATCTTCCTTAAGCCAGCAAAATGGGGACAATTTTATCAACTCTGCCTGCATAAATGACAAGATTTATCAAAGGATTCCAATTAAGTAACACAGTCGAGTATTGAATCTGATATTATGTTAGAACTCGCTGATGAATATTTCATGCCATAAGTAATTTAATGATGTTTTGTAATATGTACGTTTGGTAATATAATGCGTGGGTGTGAATCGATTCCACCCTAGCTGAACAATAGTGGCTGGTGTAATGTGTTAAAATGATGAGAATATTCACAATCACAATAGCGTTTTCGTAACCACAAAATTTTACATAAGTAAAATGTTTGGCGATGGTTTTGGAACCTTTAATCATGGGTAACAACATAAAAGTCCATTTCACAAGTATCATATAGGCATTAGGATTAGGCAGTGAGGTCACGAAACAGATTCCAAGCAATCGGTATCAGTTCACCAAGTTTCTTTACTTCACGATATTTTCCTTACTCGAAACACAACTAAATATGAAATATTTGACTGTGCTAGGGCGGCTGCTGCTGTTGCAGAAAACCTTAAACGGCGCAAATATAACAATCTTATTGGCAGTTATATGTTTGAGCCGTTTGGGGTTGAGACATTAGGTCCTTGGGGTCCGAGTGCTCACCGAGTGTTTCGAGACATAAGTAAACGGTTAGTCGACTGTTCGCGTGACCAGAGGGCTGGCCTTTTCTTCAGCCAGAGAATAAGCATTGCCATTCAACGTGGCAATGCTGCCAGCATTCTGGGTACGTTTCCCATTGACATCGATGTGTACGAATTTTTTGATGCACAATGAGCCCTTTTCCCTCTCCCCTTTGTGTGTGTGACTCTAAAGCTTCCCTTCTTATTCGTTGTCTTCATTTCTGAAGGTCGTGCCCGTCTTGAAAAGCGTTGATGGAGTCAACGACGAGCTGCTTCCAAGCCACCCTGTCTTCGGCTCTTCTCATGGCAGTGGTCACATTGAGTCCCGTAATGGCCCTGATCTGGTCAGACCAGCGAGTAGGTGAACGTCCGCGTGGTCTTTTTCCATCCACCTTTCCCACTACAACCAGTTTTTCCAGGTTGTCTGGCTGTCTCCGGGCGATGTGACCAAAGTAACTTAGGACTCGTTGGTAGCAGATCGTGGAGAGTCTGGTTTTGATGTTCAACTGGTCGAGAATGGACTTATTCGTGCGCTTGGCTGTCCATGGTATACGCAACATTCTTCTCCAGCACCACATCTAAAAAGCCTCTATCTTTTTCCGATCCACCTTGCGAATTGCTCAAGATTCAGAGCCGTAAAGAAATATCGAGAATACTAGAGTTCTCACGAGTCTCTTCTTTGTTTTATTGGGGACATTTCTGTTCTGCCATATCCTCGGAAATGTGGTATTTCGCTATTCTAAACCACATATTTTAGTTATTTCACTGAGTGAGCTGAAGTGTTCTCACCTAATTCACACTTAGGTCTCATAATACTTACTTACTCACACTGTATTCATATTATCCCATGCCAAAACATTTTATATCGCATCGCATCTATTATAAGTTTTGTTGGTTTGTGCATTACTATTCGGCGAATCGGTCTAAAACGATTCGTTTTCTTATAAAATATCTAAAATAAAATAAATAATTATCATATTTTTCAATGTACCACCTACGTCAGGTTGTCAAGCTGTCAATTCTTTTCCTTTTTCTGTCATAGAGTTTCTCACTAGCTTAGCCTATGAAGATTACTTTTGATTTATATAATTTAAATTCTTTTTATCAATATGTTAGCTCAAATATTGTATTTTATAACTTAAATTAATTTACACGCTCTCAGAATTCGTCGAAGAGGTTTTGGATTGAATATTACTGGCTGTTTTGAATACTGGCAAGTTGCATTTTTGTATGACAAGATGTCACTTTAAAATTCTAATAAAGAAGAAAAAGGACAGGCCGTGGATATAAAAGACGGATAGGCCGAAGGCTTGGGAGTCTTCAATCTGGTCTGAAACCGAAGAGTTCCTGACAGTTGTGCTGCCGGCCTAACCTACCAGCTGCCTACAATACGACCTGCCTGCCCGACCTGTTCCCCGGTTGGCTGCCCACGTAAACATGTCTTACTCCATCCTTAGACAAAGGAAAGTTTGTGCCTAAGTGCCTCTGTCATTGAGCGAGACATCCTTCCAGAATTACTGGATGCGCACTATAATCAATAACTCACCCTCGACCTACTCAACCTTTATTAAAACAATACAATACTATGCTAGCGTATCGTAAACTCAGTATGATGCAGGTTCACCGCAATTTCCTTGCTAATCCGTCGAAAATGATTAAGTCGTCACTTCACACATCTTTAAACTTCCTAATATGGAAGATACTCCAGTGTAATTGACAGCCATGCTACGTCAACAACGGGGCTTTCCACAGGGCATCCATCGTGTCTCGCCAAATATTCCTTTTCATCATCTGACTGCAAGACGTACGGCATTGTGCCATCCGATGATGGCGCATTGCCGCACTACAAACATACATTGCATTGCTTGACCTCTGTCTCACCTGATGGTAAGCGAAGGTGTGGTCGATAGTGAAGCACCCTGGCCAAGAAGAAACCTATTGAGTCTTGACTTAAATAGCCCTAAATTGTAGCTATTGGGCAACAGACTTAGCTGTACATCGCCGTACGTCTTGTAGTCCGATGATGAAACGGGATAGGCGAAATTAGATTATGCAATTCCATCGCTCTCTCCCCGCAATGTAACCGATAAAAAACCAACAAGCTATTACTCACTCCAGGCTGTTGTCGTCCATGAATCTCGTCATTACTAATACTATGCCCCTTCTTCAGGTGTCCACTACGTTCGAGACTGTCCAGCCGAAGCCAGGATCCCAGTCTACCTGATCGTGGGTGGAGCCGCAGGTGGTGCCGGGCTCTGCTGGCTGTTATTCAACCAGCTCGTGGGGAGGAACTCCAACTCCTCAGCCAGCGTGCCCGAGAGGATCCTCGCGTATCTGCTCACTTTGTTTCTTATGGCTTGGTAAGTAGTGAACAACAATACAATACAGGTTGTGCAACCGACCTGCAACTTTATAGACGGACACCTTGAGTAGGGGATTGATTGAAGTATAGCTCTGTATCATATCCTCGTGTTTTAAGGGACAACGTTATCAACTGGTTAACCTACTTTTCTATGGTATAATACCTTAGAAAAGGAGTTTAAACGGTTAAGTATTTTAATAAAGGATTATAATATATAATCGCACAGGACCGGTGAATGTGACGCTTGGCGGAGGCCTGTGTCACGGTGTCCCAGCGCTACCATAGAAAATTCGGTTTGAATTTATTTAGTTTGAGAGTTCAAACACAATGTGAATTGTTCATGAATAAATTAAATTGAATAAATGTCACTAGATGGCGCGATATGCAGCGATTTTTTATTAAATTCTGCGTAAAATTAAAATTTTCTAGAACTGATCATAAAAATTGTATGTTCTTATTGTAATCCTGAGAGCTGTGGCTGAGAGCTATACTCCATTTTGTGCGGAGTTTGATTAGATAAGAAATATATGTTCCTGGCTGGTCATCCTCGGCACCGCAGATAATTCGGCACGCAGTGTTTATAATTTGGACTTTCGTTTTTAAAACAATTATACTAACACTAGAATTTAAGCTTTTTGTAATACTAACCCAATATAGATCACTGTTCACTGTTGTACGATTAAAATGCATTTGAATTTGAATTAATCAACTCTCCTAAGGTCAAAATTATGGAATATTGGACTCTAATTCACATTTCAAAGGATATTTGTACGGATCTTTTATAATTGATTCCGATAGATGCCGCGGTTTTAAATTTCTGAGGATTGCCACTCGATTTTTAAATTTTGTATTGTAACACATTTTGGTACAATGAAACTATCAAAACGTACAGAAAATACTAGAAATACTACAAAAGATATTGTCGCTGTATTTAAAGAAAAAAAATATCACGAATCGAGTAAACCATTTTACGTGCAAGTCACACGGAACCGAACGCAATCGAAGTACTTATAATAAGCGTAATCATACGAAAAACGCTAGTTACGTCGTCGGCACGGTTTATTTGTATGGGATCTGTATGTTAGTATTTTATTATCTGTGCCTATGTCCAGCAGTGTCTTTCGTTTGATATGATGATGATGATAGTGAATATATAGGTAATCTCCTAATTTATAATATTCTTCTCTACATAGTACGCGTGAGTTGATGCCGCAGTCTGCGCATAAGACACAAAGCTTTTTTTTAAATAAAAGCTGAAAGTTAGATCAAATTGACACATTACCCTTACGTAGGGTTGCCATCTCTAAAATCGACCAACCAGGACAAAGAGCGTGAAAACCCCGGATGTTCGTGCTTACAACCCGGACATTTAAACTGATTTTACTTTCATAACTTTTTTAAACTAAATGTGGTTTTAACATTTTTTTTCTTTGACGTGATAACGTCTTTAAAATCGTTTTAGTCGGGTGACATGTTCAGAAACTTGTGTCACACCAAAACCTCACGAGCGCGATCGCAGGTATAACGAGAGAGAGACGGACCGATCTCCCGTCTCATCTCGAGCGCTGCCAGTCATTCCGTGAAACTTGTCACGCGGAATCCTCACGAGCGGAGGCTGGCATAGCGTTCGAGTGAGTGGACCGATCTTCCGTCTCTCTCACTCTAGCGGCATACAAACGAATGGAGATTTTCTCGTGCGGTTAAGTTTTCGTTGAATGTTTGACGTTATCACGTAAACATCTCGATCGTAAACCTACTTTACAAACAACCAATTTTTTAATTCAACCGACTTCCAATTAAAAACACTACGAAATGAAAAATTATTTCAATTTCGGAAATTGGTGTTTATGGTTTCGTTTCTTCGTTTTTTGACACAGACTTCCAAAATTTGATTTTTTTTTTAATCCTTTGACGTTATTTCTCACTTTGTTGTGTTTTTAATTGGAAGTTAGTTGTATTTTTTGTAAAAGGGTTTTTATTTGTCACTTTTTTGTTGTGGCAGCTAGTTAGTGGAAAATTTCTATAGTAATGTTACTTCTTATTAATATTATAAACGCGCAAGTTTGGATGTATGTTTGTTACTCAATCAGAACGGCTAAACGGATCTAGATGAAATTTGGCAGGCAGATGGATTATAGTCAGGAATAGCACAAAGGCAAGTTTTTTAGCCCGGTTTAATGTTCCCTTGGGATGATAAAACACTTTTGACGCGGGCGAAGCCGTTGGCAGAAGCTAGTGTACAATAAACAGACATGCAATCCCGGGTGATTTACCGTAATTTTTGAAGAGTTCCGTTGAATATTTTCGAGTTTCTTTATAAGATCGTAACAAAATTTTAATGAGACTAATGGGATCATACCCTTCCAAACGAAAATCGGTCTATAATCGATGGAGAAATCGGTGAAAAATTACGGTTGGTGATTTGAAGACTTTAAAACCCGGACCTCAAATAAAACCCCGCCCGGACGCTCCCCGGACGCCTTCTAAACTAGGACAAATCCGGGGAAACCCGGACGGATGGCAACCCTACCCTTACGAAACGTCAGATTATAAAACTAAAATTTTGTATTTATAAAGCTATATCAGCTGAATTGAGTATTTAGAGTTAAAAACGTGTCAAACCCTATCTTAATGCCAAATTACATGTTTTCAGCTTAAAGTTGAGTTTCATAACTACTTGACTTAACTATTAGATGTACCAAAGTTAGCTTAAGTAGCTTATAGATAACTAGCTGGCCCTCGTGGCTTCGCTCCCGGCTACCTACCTACCTACCACCTATCTACCTCACCCTACCAACCCTACCCTACCTACTCCACACTACCTACCCTATCTACCCTATCTACCCTACCTACCCTACCTACCCTACCTTCCCTACCTACCCTGCCTACCCTACCTACCCTGCCAACCCTACCTACCCTGCCAACCCTACCTACCCTACCTACCCTACCAACCCTACCTACCCTACCTACCCTACCCACCCTACCTACCTTACCTACCCTACCTACCCTACCTACCATACCTACCCTACCTACCCTGCCTACCCTACCTACCCTACCTACCCTACCTACCCTTCCTACCCTACCTACCCTACCTACCCTACCTACCCATCCTACCCTACCTACCCTACCTACCCTACCTACCCTACCTGCCCTACCTACCCTACCTACCCTACCTACCCTACCTACCCTACCAACCTACCTACCCGACCTACCCTACCTACCCTACCTACCCTACTGTACCTACCCTACCTAAATAAACATGATGGTGTAAAGGCCGGGGTAGGGATAGGTGGCTTAGAACCTTACGTATCGCGACGGTCATATTATTTAAAAAAACGGACCCCACATGACAGTACTTGGTGACCCCTGCCCTAGAGCTAGATTGACCTGTCACTATACCGAAGACATTCCGGACGTCAGTCTGTAGGAGATTAGGATGGCTCTTAGACAGCTTAAGAACAACAAGGCATCGGGTGATGACGGAATTACGTTCGAATTCCTGAAGGCGGGTGGAAAACTAATACTTAAGGACCCTCAGAAGCTGTTTAATGCCGTCATACTCGAGGGAAAACACCACAGGCATTGTGCAGGGGTGTGGTTCTGGTATTGACCCATCTCTTCTCCCACTTCTTAGCCATGTCTACAAGCTGTTTTCAAGAGTCATCTTAAATCGTCTTGCGCGCAGCCTCCTCAACAAGCCGGATATCGTAAAGGCTTAGCATTTGTGGACTACGAGAAAGCCTTCAAGGTCGGAGACTCTACACTCGAAGTTGTGGACGACTTTGTCTACCTGGGACAAACGATCCGGTTGGGTAGGGTCAACTTCGAGAAAGAGGTCAACCGTCGAATCTGACTCGGCTGGGCAGTGTTCGGGAAGTTGGGCGGTATCTTCTCGTACAACTTATCACAGTGTCTCAAGACGAAAGTCTATGACCAGTGTGTGTTGCCAGTTATGACCTATGGCTCTGAGACGTGGTCGCTCACAGTGGGCCTCATCAGAAAGCTTACAGCCACCCACGGGGCAATGAAGAGGGTCATGCTCGGAGAATCCTTGCATGATCGAATGAGAAATGTAGAGATCCGCAAGAGAACCAGGGTTACCGACATAGCCCGAAGAATTGCCAAAATTAAGAGGCAGTGGGGCGGGGCACATTGCTCGCAGAACGGATGGTTGATGGGGCAAAACATTTCTGGAGTGGCGACCGCGATCCGGAAGGCATTGCGTTGGAAGGACCGATGACCTGGTGAAGGTTGCGGGGATCCGCTGGATGATGGGCGACGCTTGGGAGAGTCCAATGGTTGTCTTTCAGCTCATATAATGATGATGATCAGTACAAATTGAGCAAGTTCCATAGTAAGGTATATAAAGGATTGGCAAAATACCTTAACTCAATTGACACATTCATGCTGTTTGTCGTATGCTCTAAAAGAGTTCGGTTGTTTGCTTGACATCTTGACACAGTCTAACCGATTTGATGAAACTTGCACTATGACCTAAGTCGAGAGACACTTAATCCAATAAAAAAGAGAATGATCATGATCCAATAACACGTTTCGGAGAACTACGTAGACAAAGATAAAAATATTGATTCCGTACAACAAAGAGTGTCACATACAGAACACTTAAATCATGTTTGAACACAAACTCTGTTTAAATTATATTAGTATAACGTACTAAAATAAATAAAAAAGTTAACTTAATATTTGTTAGTGTTGTGTGTTAGTATTTCCGCTGTCTGTGATTTCCGTGTAAGGACCGCCTATGGTGATAAAAGTCTCCTCCAAATGCTTTTATTCTTCCCTAAGTCTTTTTGTCCCTTTGGCTGATCTGGCCCAAAGGTTACCTGCCGTTTTGACTATGTCTTCTTTCCATTGTTTAAAAGGCCTACCTCTTCTCCTTTTAACGGTTCTGGGGTTCAGTTTGTTATGATCTGGGCCAATCGTGGTGGATCGAGCCTCTGTAAATGTCCTGCCCATCTCCATTTTGATGTACATATGTGGACAAAGATACAGGCAAACACACATACATTAAAACATACATACAACTGTTCCATGCGGACGACGTCACGGAGTATCCATTAGTTGTATACCAAAGTCTTCTCCAGAATGTAACAAATACTTTTCTGAAAACCGCATTAAAATCAGTTCAGCCAAATGCGAGAAAATCGCGGACAAGCATCCATACATACAACCATACACGTCAAACTGAGAACCTCCTTTTGAATTCTTTAAAAATGAAAAATAATTTCTTTTTACAAAAAAATACAACCCAGTGCCAAACAAAAACACTACAAAGTGAAAAATAATTTATTTTTCGGCAGTTGGTCCAAAAAAGGGCAAAAGAAAACAGGAACACCGACTTCCGAAAAAGAATTTATTTTTCACTTTGTAGTGCTTTTATTTCGAAATCAGTTATATTTTTACTATAAAAGTAATTACAATAAATTGAAAACCAATTAAATAAAACAGTTGTTTAACTTCCAAAGGAAATCACAAAAATACGACCGAAACTAAATTATAGTTGAATGTCACGTTTGTGGAACCAGCAAACTTGCGGTACTTTATTTAATACTAAAGTAGTTTAATAGCAGTTTGGAAAGTTTGTTTTATTCGTACCGAACTACACTCGCGAGCAAAAACATTGGTCCAGCTGGGCACAATATTAAAAATATATTTTTGTAACAGATATAACTTTTACGTTTTGGTTATAAATGCGTAATACGTGAAAATTAATGTTTTTTACAAAAAATATATTTGCCTAATGTTCATGCTGATTTTTCTAATGTATGAAATAAACGCCTTACCAAAAACATTATCCTAAGATTTTTAAATACAACATAAATAAAATAAGAACAGAACGTTCTCTAACAACAGAAACAATATTCTAAGGTTTAAAGAAAACATGCATTATATTCAGATCGAGCTCTATAACGTAAGAGCTTTTTTAAAATGATTTTTCTCCTGCAATTTACATCGTTAAAAGTGTCACATAAAACATAACTGTTGTAGTGTAGATAAAAATATTGTTGGAAAAGTCCTATTCACATATAGCATACTGAGCGTGCCGAGTTGGTGTTTTTTTGCTCGCGAGTGTAGTTAACAACATCGTTATTTGTTTGGAATAGTTTGTGGACTTCATATTATGTTTTAATGTGAAAAATTTGCAAATACAATTTATTTAGTCAGATGGGTTTTGTTAGTTTTGTCCTATTACCTTCTTTGAATAAGAATGAAGTTGCGAAATAGTTTTATTGTTTTCGTGGGTTCCCATTTATTTGGCAATACGGTTTAAAACAAGTTTTATGAAATTAGAAATACCTACGGTATTTTTTTGTTTTTATGTTGTTTTGAGTCTACCTGTTTGTGTACGAGTTCAAATGTATCTTAACGCATCCATGATACAGGCGAAATTCATAGTGTGAGGACATGTTTAAAAACACATTCATAAATTTAGAGGAATTTTGAAATCTGTTTATTTATATAAAGCTAATTAATGATTTATTATTTACCTTGCTCCTTGCCTTTACTCATAATGAGGCCATGACCCATCCTTTCCATAAAACATTTTATAACTTGACGCTAAAATTAACATAATACGTTACCACGGTCATAAAATTTTAGAACAGCTTTAACTAAACACAGAGTTAATACAATAACCACATTGAAAAGATCTGCTAAATTGAAAATATTTTTTATATAACCTTTTTTAAGCCTAGTCTTCTTTTATATGTCACATTTTAGGTGCAGATGGTTCAAAGATTGGTCCTGGGAAAATCAATCAATCTAGCTATTCAATACTTCAGATTAAAGTTAGATTTGATTTCATTCCAATTACTGAGAATTTAATTTTATTTAACGATCTATTCATTTCGGACCTGTAATCATACGTTTGATAAATTATATTGTTAAAAACGATTGGAATCTATGTTATATATAACTGGTATGAAAAAAAAGATTCGAAATCTAATCACACTATCTTACTAATAATCTAAATGCTAAAGTTTGGATGGATGTGTGTATGTTTGTTAATCAATCACACCAAAACGGCTGAATGGATCTGGTTGAAATTCGGCACAAAGATAGATTATAATAATAAACCATTCACACGAGCGAAGCCGCTGACAGAAGCTGGTAGGTAAATAAATATCATCGTCCTCATTAACAGCCCTATTCCACCCAATATTTAGTATAGGCTTCATCCATTTTGTGCAAGGCTTCCATGGTTTCTGTGAGCCTTGTCAGTATTATTCAACGATATAAATTACTATGTTTATTGTGTTTTTTCTCGTATCAATGATTCATGTTATATTTGCCCATACTATTAGAGATAGACCGGGGTATAAGGCACATGAATATCACACAAATATTATAAAGTAAAAAAAATAAAAATAAATAAAAATATGCATGTATCTGTATTTTAAGCAATCTATGATTATTATTTTTTGTTGCCACGTCTTAAATAGTGCACCTGCCATTTTGTCTCTTCACCATTCTTGTTTGACTGGTAGAGAATGCCTAAGGCATTAAGTCCGCCATTGTACTTTTGTGCATGAAGTTAAAATAAATAAATAAAGGCGAAACTTTGGGAGTGTGTGAGTTTGTATGTTTGTTACTTCTTCACGCTCAAACCGCTGGACGGATCCGGATTAAATTTGGTACAGAGATAGATTATAGTCAGGAATAGCACATAGGATACTTTTTATCCCGGGAATATGTTCCCTTGGGATAATTTTCGACATTCACGTGGGTGAAGCCGCTGGCAGAAGCTAGTCATGACATTATCATCATCTATACACCGACGCATTTTAGTCGTCTTACCAAAGCAGCCCACTTATTCTAGCCATGTATATGAACCACGTTCTCCATGGAAGTCACAGTCAAATTATTACAAAAAATAATGCATCTTCCGTACAAATTTCGATCAGATGACCATATTTTTGTATAGAAATCACAATAATTCTTTCTGTGAATTCCTATGTGAAATTTCTTCATATACATGGTCAGAAAAAGTGAGCTGTTTTGGTAATACGACTAAAATGCCACGGTGTATTTGCACATGATTAGGAAGATATGTGACACAACCTGATGATCTGTTGGACCGATTTGGAATCATCTATTTTAGTTTGATCAGTACTGTCAACTATATCTTCAACCCTATGCTCTTCTCAACCACTAACCACACTATCCTCCAACAGGTTCGCCGTCGGAAATTACTGGACCTTGGGCATCATGTGGCCTGACTACGCTCCCACGCTGTTCGAGCCCAACAAGTGGTGCCACAGGACATTGTACGTCTTCTCACTGACTCAGCTAGGAGTGGTGTGGGGTCTGATGGCGCTGTTTCTGCTGCTACTCCTGGCTCTTGCCGTTTGTCAGGTAATGGCTCAGGTATACTATGAAAATTTCTGACTTTTGCTATAGTAGAATTTATATCGTGTACTAGTATGTAGCTTGGTTAGATTGGTTGGTTTAGATGGGTTAATTGGTTATATTAGAATCTGCAGCCTACGTAGTTGAAAAAAGGCTTGGGCTATTGTAGATTTAGTTTTGTGCAATTTGAAAGAAAGAAAAAGTGTTTATTTGCCACAAAATCGTCTTACAAATTTATAGATTTTGCTTAAATTATACAAACATATATGTTAGTTATAAACAGTAAATTTAAAAATAAAAAAACCCAATTTGAGTAGCGCAATTGATGTACTTATTAATAAAAGCAGATGAAAGTTGTGACTGTGGCAGTGTGGCTTATATGGCCACCACTCAGCATAATGCTGTGCCGTGGGAAACCCACAGCACAGCACTGAATTTCACTTGCCTAGGACTTGAAGTACGGAAACCAAAGTCTGTTGCATATAATATAATACAAACATATAAAACAAATACTAAATGACAATATTATAAACCACTTGGTTTAAATATGATATGACTAAAACCAAAGTAAGTATCATGACAAGATTAATAAAATATTATTGTTTTGTCTCGCTCCCACACTCTCACTTGCATGGCGCTCTTAAATTGAATTTCGTTTAGTCAAATTCAATATTTTTAGTACCTTAGAAAAATAAAAACAAATAACTCGACTGCTTTAGAAGCGAACTAAAAAGACGTAAACAAGAAGAACATCCTGCTGTGCAGTTGGAGGATACATATACGCGAGCTGGCTGACCAAAACCAGATGTATCCTCCAACCGCACAGCATGATTTTGTCTTGTTTACGTCTTTTTAATTCGCTTCTTAAGCAGTCGAATTTTAGATTTTTTTATTTATTTTTTTTATTTATAATTTTCTAGATAACGTTTTTTTTCAAATTAGGTATATTTTAACATATAAGTATTATATATTTTTGAAATCACCTCATAAAATGATTTATTTTGATACAACACACGATGGGTTTGGAAGAAAAGAAAATATTGAACCCCACAATATGTTGCCCAAAATCAGCCATTTAATGTAGCCAGTTTCCAAATTTAATGTAGCCAGTAATACTCACAACGTTAAGACGTATCGATTAACGTATGCATCATTAAAATTAGCCAACGCGTTTGGTCTCTAGAACGCCAGATAGGAACAAACATACAAACATAGACTGATAAACACATTACCCTTCTTCGGCAGTCGGGTAAAAATAAAGCAGTATAGATAGGAATTACAGAACATCCATGGGATGCTAGTGCAGGTATCAATACTAATAATTATACATTATTTATTGAATGAGACAAGATTGGTCCAACTATTATAAAAATTTAATCTACGCACAAAATATTACTATGAACAACAAGGTTGCTCTTGTCGCACAAAAACACTTACAAAATGCCTCAGCATTGGGGCATTATGATCAATAAAAAATGCACCTATACACAGATTTTTTTGCTCATTTAGATAATCTAACTGCCATTAATATACTAAGGCCCGATTTGCCAACAGTCTGATAACTTTTTTCTGAGGAATAAAAATGGCGTTTTGACAGCTTTTTAAAAAAAAATATGTCATCGGCCATTTTTATTCCTCAGCTAAAACTTATCGGACTATTGAAAAATCGGACCTTATTTGAATAGCCCTTATTTTCAAATATATTCAACTAATTTAGAAATTTTGTGCGCCGAGATCAGAATTAAGGTGTAACTCATTATTATTGAAAAGCCGTATAAAAGGTTAAATAAGTTTATGAATACTTTATATATTAAATTCTAAAAGTTAGTCAGATAAAGGGTACGAGAAAATTGGGTACAAAATTACGAGCATTGCTTATGTAAATAGGTAACATAAACTTTTTAGACTATGCTAAGTAAAGACCTATCGTAAACCACACAATTTGAGGTTTACGAGGAGTATTTTATTACTGTACTAAATACGTGATATCTTTAAGGCTTCAAAGCTTTCTTAGAAGATGAAAGAAGGCTTGTTGAATAATCTGAATTAAGTAATTATCAAGCTTTGTCATCCAAACCAAACGTGTATGCAAAATTTCATCTTGCTCGGTTGAAAAGCTTGTAATTATCAACTCCACACTCCACACTCTCTCACCTCTGTGATGCTTCGGCCGCACCTGCGTGTATCGTCCCGAAGTAATGTGTGCCGATGCTCGTACGTTTTGACACTAACAAGTTATCGCGATAAAAGCTGTGGCCATATTAGCGGCTTCAATATTTTGCATGAACTATCGTGCAATAATCCAAGATGGCTGAAATTATTTTCAAAGGTTTAACTATGAACAACAACTTTCTTTACTTCTACAGGTGTGCTAACAATTACATAATCCATAAACAATTTTTTTTTGTCCCTTATTTTGGAGGAATTCCAGTACCATTTCATCGTTCTACTCCATTATTACACAGCCACCCGCATGCGTCTGAACTGATTGAAAATAACAGCCGAAATGAACAACGCTAGTCTAGTAGACCACGTAGCGCGATATGCTGGCGCGCTGAAACCCTTTGATAAACCGCCACCCGCGCGATAACGCACATGCAGCCCGAATGTTCACGACGATAGCCGATAATAGCAGGTCGGATCTGCGTGTGTCATGTCATGGTACGAAGCTTTGTGACGATACACCCAGATGCGGCTGAAGCATAAAGAGTGTGTGGACCGTAGAACACCATGCGGGTCCGGTGCGGATTGGTGTGGTGATTGTCACATATCCTCGATTTTTTTCCCTCGTTCTATCAGTGCGAACGTTATGGGCTGATTGTGTCTATATATGCTTATGCTATTATTATTTACTATCTCATTGGTATTGTGGTCGGTCCTGGATTCGATTTCCTAGTCGGGTAGAGTGTTATCTGAGATTTCTCAGTAACAGTTCGAAGTATTTTATCCACGGTTGATGGCAAAAGGCTTGCCCCTATCACATGGGACTTCAAACAAAACTTTGAAATTCGGTTGTACTATGTATGTAGGTACAACTCTACCTAGCCCTTCGGGAAATACCGGCAAGATTTTATTTATGTACGTATATTTTATTGTGTAGGTGTTCGGCTGCGGATGGTTGGGGCCGCCGAGATACAAGTAGCAACGGCGCAGCGTCGTGCTAGAGCTATGGCACAGAAACATCAACAACACCATGGACGTAGCTGGTGCGCTGCTGCCTTTCACCCAAGTCGTGCGCCCCGAGCTCACCATCCACGTTCAGGAGGTGCTCACACAGGCAGACAATCAAGCAGACGCACCGAAACACAAAAACACAATCCCAGAGATAAATGAACCAAACGACAGAGACGATGAAGTGAAAAGTCCAACCAAATCTGATGTTAAAAGTGTAAATATAAACAAAAGTGTTAACGACAATGCTAGTAGAAAATACTATGAAAAAAGTGCTAATGGTAAGAATAGTGAGGTAAGGAGCTGCGATGTGGTATCGATGAAAAATCCTCGGAAGGGAAGCCCTGCCTGATGGTCGTTCGTCGTGCTGCCTTTGCACGGTAAAAAGCATGTACATTTCGAAGCAACAGATAGAATATATTACTTCTGAATTGCTATGGACTATTTATCGCTGCCGAGCTAAATGTCGAACCAGATTTAACAAAGATATTAAAGAATTAGAATTAAAGCTCATTCCGTCAACTGAACGAATCATTATAGTCTTCGAATTGAAAATTGTAAAAGAATCCATTGAAATTACTATTGAACATACTTGATAGAACAAGTTATCATAAAACATATTATACATTTTTTTTTTCAAACTATCTTTTTTCGTATTCTTCTCAGCAAACCCTTTTATTTGATACCCATATCATGGCAGTGCACAAAAAATAACTTGCTCGCCATCTTAGGCCACCCACCATATTGGATTTAGAATGACTTCACTTAGCTGACTATGTATTGTCATCCAAACTAAGCATGCATGCAAAATTTAATTTTTATCGGTGGAGGATAACTGCTTTAAAATTCAGTTGCAAGGATTGACCCGAACACACTTACATACATACATTGTAAGTTAAATAAAAGCTTGTAAAAAAACAGTTAGTGTTATTGTTGGGACCAGGAGTCATCTTTAGATAAATATTTTGAAAAAACTTACCAAAAAGAAATATTATTCAAAAATGAAAGCCAAACTCTTATCCGTTTCGAAAAAGTTAGTACATTAGAGAACCTTTTTAAAACTTATTTAACCTACAATCTAAACAAAAGCTGAAAAGAATCCCACTGTGACTAACAGTTCGGATCCAGGCTTAAGTCAGACCTTTGGGATAAAACTTTTAGATCTACCATCGCGTCGTCTTCGAGGATAAAATTTTGAACAATCATTTTAGTAATTAGGTATTAACGTTCGATATTTACGCTCGTCAGTATATCGTTGCTTGACTGTCACTGCTTTTCAACTCCGTGCTCAAACCATTGTCTATAACAACTGTACTTCTTAGTTCTAATAGTCTATCTAAAAATTATGCATAAAATATTAACATAGTATATGTGATAGTAGTTTTAATTTCATATCATTCTGTTGTCTTACAAGAGGTATATGTGCTGTTTCTTTATCGTTAAGATACAACGAATATTTATTAGGTACTAGTGCTTTTTATATTGTATTGTAAATATTGGGATTGTAATCAGTAATGTAGAATATCATATCAGCAGACATATTGTAGTATACATATCCTATATAGTGTTAATATTAAGTGTAATCCGGGAACGAATTGAGTGGGATAAAGTGGATTGCTTGTGGCGGCTGTCATGACCCGTATATGAAGGGAAAAATATCTAGGAATTCGCACATAAAATTCCCGGCTACATATATATTCAATCTTTATTTAACGCGTATAAAAACATACTACATAGTTTGTGCTAGATCACACAATTTCATCATGTGTGTTTAACATAAGTCTGGTTGATCCTTAGGATTGTCTTAAATACCATGAAACCACAATATTGACGATGGGAACTAACATCTGTAACTGACGTCACAAGTATAGTTGTCTCATGGTTAATATTGTTTTCCCATTCTACCGTTCCTCGGGTGATATGAACGTATACTTACCAATAAACACCATTTATAATGTAGATTGTATGATATATAATATTTTATGTGCACCTAATATTGATATTTTTAAATTGTACTAAATGTCTGATTATCGTATGTGATACCCATGTGACGAAACTTGAGGCATTATGAAAAATAGGTATAAAACTTAACACTCTTTTTTGGCAGACGAGTAAAAAATTGAGGACAAAATAAATTGCCAAGCTATATTTTTTTCCTCGAAAAGCGAAACGTCATTTACCGCTTGTGTCAAAAGTAAACAATTGACACTTTACAAAAGAATCGAAAAATGAAATTGCCATTTTTATAAAGTCTCGAATTTCGATACAAAGTGATCACGAAAACTGCATGGAACAGGCTTTAATAGAGATTTTGTGTGAAATCATATTTTTATAGAAGAGGAAAAATATAAAAGATGTTTTATATAATATTTGTATCAATGTGCTTTTAGGTAAAATTGGAAATCAGTCAGGTAAATGTATCTTGTGTAATATACTGCGTATTTTTATGTTCTCTTTCAAAGAGGGTTTCTTTGATTCTCAATGCCGCAGCATACATTAATACTTTATTCGAAATGAACTAAACTCTCTTTACAAATGAATTTTATATCGAATTTTGTAGGCATTAAACAATTTTTACTAATTTATGAATTTTTCGTGAACATTTCAGATTTAATCTAGTACTGGCACAGGTACAGAAGCCTAAATTAAAAAAAAAAAAAAAATATTATTACTTTTTACTCTTACTTTTATTATTATTTTTTATTATAATTTATAAGTCTCCAGACTTACAAAACTTGTCAAAAAACCTGAAAGCTACTTATGAAACTTACTATTTAATAACTAATTTTATTTTGTCTCGTGGATAAATTGCTTACAAATTCTATATTTCAATAGATAAGCGAATTACGTATTTCGGGGTTTTAACAAACTTTTAGAATATACCTGTACTGCTATTAATATTATGCCAAATGTAATATTGAAAATTCAAAAGTTATAAGAACTTGCCACATTGATTAAAAGTATAGGTATTCAAAACATAAAATATAAAAAATGGCGTAAAATATTCAGTAATTAGCTTAAGGTACGCTGTTCACTAAGGTGTAACACCTACTACCGATGGACAAATAATTTAATCATTCATTTTGACCATTAGTAATTTCGGTTTCGAACAAATGTTTCATGTAGTCACATAATTATCTCACTTAGCGAACAAGAAAATGTATTATACAAATCTTAACTTAAACTAATAATTAATTAAACTTTTAACTGAAGCGTTATTTAATGTTAGATAGCAGTAAACCTCAAACGCGTACAAATTACTAGATTTTTTGCCTTAAATAAAAAGCCACCTAAGATTATTAAAATTTACACGTCTCTCACAACCCAAAAAACCACAAAGAAACGTAGACGTAATATCTTGCCAACATACAGTTCAAAATTCGTTCAGCCGCAATCTCATCTTCTTACTTATGCAGCGAACGTTCGCTGTAAAAAAGAGAATAGAATAGAATAGAATACTCTTTATTATGTACACCATAAAAGTTACAGAAAGTATAGAAGAAGTAAACATTACACTGGGTGACACAATGGGCGGCCTTATCGCTAAAAGCGATCTTTTCAAGACAACCTTTGGATGGATTTTAAAAATGAAAGGAAAAACAGTACTGTAGGTAGTCTTTGGTGTACTATTTATATATAAATAAATACATATACATATATATTATATAGACAAATATATACAGTAATAAGTAAGGAACAAAAACAGAGAAATCAAGAAAAACAACTATTAAAGAGAGAGGTAGTGATTCTTTACCATAGTTTTAAAAATGGGCAGAGATTGAGCACGCCTTATTGACACGGGCAAAGCATTCCACAACCGCACCGCTTGAACCGTAAAAGATTTGTCATAAAAGCTGGTGGAATGCATCGGCATCTCTAGTCTCAAGCGACTCGTAAAAGCACTCTAAGCGTTGTGCATTTAATTTTTCCTTTTACAAAAAGTGACACACATTTAAGCATGACCCTTTAAAAAAGTTACAAGCAAATTACGTCCATCTCGAGGTGTTAGGAAAAAGAAATATAGCTTAGGATTCCGCAAAAAGTCAACGCTTCGAAGTCCGGATTTTCTCTACGTGCCGACCTTTCTCCCAGTATAATAATAACTGTCGGTTGTAATTCCCGAAGGCTAAAACAAAAAGGGTAGAAAAAGATAAAATGTCCTTCCTTTGTCGTTTGCCAATAGCTATGGGAATTACGTCGAAATTCAATTGTGAGATCATGAAATTTTCGATTATCGCAATGGCTACGGAAAATTGTTTTTGTAAGGTTTCGTTTGAAAACCGAACTGCTAGATTGTAAACACTGCTCGCATAAAAAATATAGACTGTCATTTTCGAGGTTTTTTTTTTGAGAGAACCTTTTAGTGGACAGCTGGCCTATTATAAAACCCTGTACTATTGCAAAATTCGTCCTAAATGGTAAAAACGTCCCTTTTGTTAGACCAATTTTAATCAAAACAATGCTTTTTACAGAATTTTAGAAAATTTCTTTTTCTACAAAATTTTTGCTGAAAATTTAAATCAGGAGCATCATTTTACGGACGGTGCTTTGGCTATTAGATAAAAAAGCTAAAAATTTAATTGTAAAAAATAGGCAATGCGTCATAGAATTGAATTTTTAGGGTATAAGTATTGTCGACCCATTCTATATATGGTCAGAAACTATTTCGACTTAAAATTCAATAAAAAACCTTATTCATAGCTTAACTGCTAAACCATATTATGAAAGGGAAAAGGATTACAGGATTTTCAAATGTCGCAGTTAAACTGTGAAATAAGACTTTCCTTAGAATTAAAAGTATTAGGAATTTATAGTAACCTACTGGATTTGGGAACATAGATGAATTTGTAGTTATTTTTGTATAGGTGAAAAATTTAATATTTTAATCACCTCCCTATAATCTTGATACCTTATATCTATTTTATAGATAAATCCTTTTTTAATATACCTATTTAGTCTTAAAATATCTTATTGTGTGGTATGCAAAAATTTTCTATAAAATAATATACATGGTAAATATATTCTGTCAAATAGTGATTGCATAAATTACTGCTATGCTAAGCTGGTCAGAAATTTAATCAAAACATAGAACTTTGCCCATTTTTTGTAGCAATTAGTGTTATTAACAAATTGGCTGTAGTTTAATAAAATATTATGTAACTTTGTACCAAGAAGCTATTCTATGAAATAATTGATTTATTGTGAAACCTTTCTTTTATTGAGAAACTTATGAGCATCGTGTCAGCTCAATGTTTCCTTGAAAAAACGTTGTACAATTTTTTTTTAACATATCTCAAAACTGACCTTGACCTTTAAAATTATAGACCTTGATAGTCTGTCAAATACTAAATCATAACACTGATTTTAAAGATACACTCTTATATTTATGAAGGTGATATTGCTCCGTAATGTCTCAGTAAATTCTTTTGACCTTGACCTTGGGTGTCGACCTTCCTTTCCTTACAGTCCGACTCCATTTCCATTCATATTTATTTCATGTTTTGGAATATCCTAACATTCCTAACAACATTGGGTTTTGGGAACATTAATATTAAAATCAAAACATAGGAACTCTATGTTGCTTTCTTCTCTGTATTTTTGTAATTTACCTTGAATTTTGAGAGTATTTCTAGCATTAGTAACCTTAGATATTGTATTATGATTAGTGCCTAAAAGTAAGCTTTTGGAATCGCGTTTTGATCGTCAAACATTTTCATCTTTTATTTTCTAACGTCTTGTGACGTCACAATTTTGTACAAAGTTTTTCGAACTACCCGATTACGGAGAGTTACAATTTCAGTTTTTAAATTATGTTCTCTTCTGTCTTTATGAAATAAGTTTTACATTTTTAGGGACATGTAAACGCGATATTTGACGACCACGAACTATATCCTAAAAATTAGATCCCCAAATCAATGTCCACTTTATATCCTACACTATATGTATAATATTATATAAATAGCCATATTTACATTAGCGTATGAAGTGGAATACAATTAATTAAAGACTATTGTAGATGTCTCTTAATTATATGAGTATTAGATATTATATTATTAAAAATCGCTGGAAGCATGACCTATAGGTATTATTACAATATATGATTATTTAGACAACTGTAAAGATTGTATTGCGTGTATTTATTGTGATGACATGAGTAAATAAATGTGTTTTTTTTAATCTTTAGGTTTTTTTTTAAAGAACGAACCAGTTGATCACACTTAACTTTTTTACAGACAGGCGCGACGCGAAAATGCGACAACCCATTTATTTCTATTTAAAATTACACAACTATTTCTAGTAGAGTTGTCGCATCGTCGCATTATCGCGTCACGTACGTCTGTGGGAGCATTTACAGTGAAAACAGAGAAAACTGCCATTCTTTTGCCCCAATCATCCGACGGTTTATAAAACAGTAATTCTTAGACCTGCTTCAGAATCTACTGGTTTATTTGGAGCTTTTAACTAGAAAATTTATAATAAACTAGCTGACTCCCGCGGCTTCGCTCTCGTCAACTGGCTACCTACCCTACCTACCCCACCCTACCTACCCTATCCAACCTACCCTATCCTACCTACCCTACCCTACCTACCCTATTCTACCTACCCTACCCTACCTACCCTACCCTACCTACCCTACCCTACCTACCCTACCCTACCTACCCTACCCTACCTACCCTACCATACCTACCCTACCCTACCTACACTACCTACCCTACCTACCCTAAAGACAGACAGATGTCAGATCACATGAAATTTCAGTTTAGTTAGAAAACGTTTGTATGGGAAAAAGGAAAGGGCTGTTTTTAGGCTTTTCCCGGAAATTATTCGAATTTATCTCGCCGTACAAAGCATCCTTGAAAATTAACGAACATTTAAAAAAAAATCGTAATATTGATCCAGGCGTTATTGAGTTATGCGCTTACCAACACATTTTGCGATTCATTTTTATATTATAGAAGATCTGGCACCTAGAAAATGTCTCTGTGAATAACATGAAGAGCTAAAACTAATTTGATAACGACAAAAGAGTTCTTAGAAAGAGGAATGAATCACGTGAACTAGAATCTCAGAAATTATTGCCACCAAGATTGATCTAGCGAGAAAAATATTGTTTTGGAATTGCTTTCATCCTATTATAGACTCGTGGCCAAAACCAAACGCGTAAAGCCAGGGGCATTATTTTTATCGCGGAACATGCACAATGTTTCGCGGGCGAGCGAAGCCGCGAAAATTATTATGACAGATGCCTTTTTTGACATTTAATTCTAATGAAGTAAAAGGCATAGGCCATGGTATACGGAGTATATTAATATATTATGGTATAGGCCACGTTCTGTAGAAAAAGAAATGGTTATACGTCACCGTCAGAAACCGAGAGATTGTAAGTTCTTACTTCACTATAAGATGGATAAATTGTAAACCATCGAATTTGGAGAGATAGCGCGAGAATATATATAATTTAAAAAAAATGTATTAATTGTTATCTGTTAACAGAATATCGAGAGTTTATAATCTCGCCTGTTGTATTATAAACTTAAGATGTGTGTATTGCACACATCTTAAGTTAGATCCTGTGAGTGTTATAATCTTTTTAATTTATCTCTAGACTCCTACACAATATTTAGTACAAAAATAATACCAGCCACTGCTGGGCAAAGGCTCTTGGCTTCTCATACCAAGAAGGTACGAGCATTTATCACCACGCTTGCTCAAAGCGGGTTGGTTAAGTCCCTTACGATGTTTTCCTTCATCGATGTCAGCGATGTTAATTTAAACTCAGAAAGTACATATAAATTGAGAAAATCACATTGGTAGTTAAAAAAGAAAATACTTAAATAGTGGATAGGTACATGAATATAGTAGGTTTACCTAGAACAATTCTAGACGAAGGAAAGCGATAAATTGTCTGAGTTTTACTGCGTGGGTGCGGTGAGCGTCGAATGTTTTATTGAAACTGTTCCAACAATTATCGAGTTCGACGAAGGTGTTATAAATGTGTAAGTAGATTGAACCTGTACTGCATCGATATTGATCTTTGCTTTGTTGTTCTGTTTTGAGAAAAGCTTATATTCTTAAACAGTATTTTCTATACTGTGTTACATAATAAAAATAATAATATCCTGGACTTAGTCATGGTGGATTTGGTCTTAGTTTTGGTGGAGAGCTTTAGTGTTTCTGTTGCCAGTGCACCTGCACTCAGTAAGCCAGATGTTCACCATCCGCCACTGGAATGAACTGTTGTCAAAACTTCAGGATCTAATTTGAATTGTAAAATGTTACAGACTAAATACGTTTTTAACAAAATGGACTATGAGGCATGTGTTCGTGATCTACGCCTAGTGAATTGGGAGGATTGTGACTATCCGAGTTGTAATGAGTTTCTGCAAAGATTTTATAATGGTTTATGGGAAACGATCGATAGATACACTCCGAAAGGAAAACCAAAAAAAACCGGTTATCCTGTTTGGTTTTCACCCTCTTTGATTAAAATACTTAAAGAAAAGCACAAATTTAGGACTCGTTTAAAAAAATATAAAAACCCTCTAGATTATGATACTTTTGATTGCCTACACACGAGGGCCAAAAAAGCCTTGGAAGACTGCTTCAGACTTTATATGGCAAAAATTGAAAATGAATTGAAAACTAATGTTAAATAATTTTGGCGATATATCAAATCGAAAAAAAACGTATAAAGGTATTCCGGACCGGGTTTCTTATGGTGATCGTGTCGGAAATGGAGGCAGTGATGTGGTAGATCTATTTGCCGATTACTTTGCTTCTGTGTACAGCGTCAATCAACCACCTGGTACCTCTTTTTCTAATCTTACCACGTCTAATTACTCTCTCTCTTCTATATGCATTACTGAAGATGACATAAAAAAAAGCATTAAAAAACTGGATTTAAATAAAGGAGCTGGTCCGGATGGACTGCCTCCTGTTTTTATTCGCCTCTGTATTGATGCTCTTATAAAGCCACTACACGTAATATACAATAGGTCCCATACAGAAGGCGTATTCCCTGATTTGTGGAAAATCGCACATGTTGTGCCCATACATAAATCGGGTAGTTTGAATGATGTAACTAACTATAGACCGATATATATTATATCACAATTTGCTAAGATGTTTGAGGGTCTCATTTATGGCGCAGTCTACTCCCATTTCCGTCATATAATTAGTCCAAGGCAACATGGTTTTGTTACCAACCGTTCTACTTTGTCCAACTTGCTTATATACACCACTTATATTACTAACACTTTTGAGGCTAGGGGTCAGGTTGATGCTATTTATACAGATTTTGCAAAGGCTTTTGATCGGGTTGATCATTAGATTCTTTTTACAAAATTGAAACATGCTGGAATTCATGGTTGTCTATTGCGATGGTTTGAGAGTTACATAAGTAATCGTTCTCAGCTTGTTACCTTAGTGGGCTACGAATATGTACCATTCACTCCAAGTTCAGGTGTTCCACAAGGGTCTAAATTGGGCCCTTTGCTCTTTTTGATATATATTAACGACCTGTTGGATATGATAAGTTGCGATTGCCTAGCCTATGCTGAGAATTTGAAAATTTATTGTAAAATGGCAGATTTAAACGATTGCATGAAACTTCAGAATGATCTTAATGTTCTCCAGCAATGGTGTTTTGATAATGGGATGTCGCTTTATGTTAAAAAATGTCAATACATAACATTTACAAATATAATAAATTATATTAAAAACCTTATTGATGGAAATTATATTGGCAGAGTTTCTGTAATTCGTAACTTAGGAGTCCTATTTGATACATCTCTATCTTTTCGAGATCATTTGGATCATTTTGCTTGGCTTTATAATTCGTATGTCTAAGCCGTTCCGTAAAAACAGCAGCTTTATTCTGCTTTATAATGCATTGGTTAGGAGCTCCCTTGAGTATTGTTCCACTATATGGTCTCCCTATTATTCTACTTATGCAGATAGCGTAGAATCCGTTCAGGCTCGTTTTGTACGGTATTTATGCGTTAAAAATGGCATCCGAAAAGTTATTCCGGAATACAAAGATAGAATGAAACATTTCAAATTGATAAGTTCAAAAGAAAGGCGAAATAATTCTGATCTATTAATTCTTCACAAAATTATAAATGGTTCCATCGATACACCATTAATAAATTATTTTAACCTTTGGATTAGCCATCGTACTATGCGTCAGCATCACATATTTGATATCCCGTCCTCAACTTTAAATACCTCATTTAATTGCCCCTTACACGCATGGCAAGGCTGTACAATGAAAGGTCCATCTCTTTGGACAGTCCTTTTGATGTATTTTCAATGAAGTTCGTAAAGTTCAGACACTTCCTATTAAGTAATGAGGATTAATAGTTTGACTCAAACTCTTAATGCTCATTACTCCTAACTGCTATATTGTGATAAATGTTTACCTAGTTTAGTTGTAGTCTTAATTTTGAATTTTGTAAATGTCATGCATATTATAGACTATAATCTGTATGATTACTATGTAATTTTGACTTTAAATGTATTCTTATTTGGATGGTTTTAAGCAGTTGTACTGTTGGTGTGCTTAACAAAATAAAATAACATAGTAGGTTTGTAAATAGTAACCTCTGAAGGACTACTTACAATGTTATACGTATTACTTAGATCCTAAAGAGGCATAAAAGTTAAGCAAATACCACCTACTAATACACCTCCAGAAGAAGAAAAGAAAAGAAAGAAGAAAGAAAATATTTATTGCCAACTGTAACAGAACTCTGAGGCACAATATTATTCAGTATGGCAGGACCGGGCTCAGCATATGCTGAGAAGCGTAAAGCAAAGCTATTACGCTGGTCAACGCTGATTTACCACCCGCCCCCTTTCTCACAACACTTTCACTACATTATAGTGTAATAGATATCTTACCCACCCCAAATATCAAATTATACCTTTCTTTTTTTTGTCCACTAATAATAACAACAAATATAATTAGAAAACAAAAAAAAAAATGTTCACAAAATAAAATAGAATTAACAATGTCAAACGCAAATAAAAGTGATCAAAAGAAAATCCAATAAAAAATAATATAACATTCCAAACAAAAATAATAATAAAAAATGCCAGTCAAAAATGCCAATAAAAAATTAAATTAAATAGAAATATATATAAGCCACTTAAACATTCATTAAAAATAATTAATATACCAAAAATAGTTATAGGTAGTCATACCGGTAGTTATAAGAGCGACAGAAATTGTAGCAAGAACATAAATGTTGTGATAAATTAGACAGGCACAAACTAAATAATAATAAAAAAAACATATAGCAATACATACAGTTAATGTTTAAACAAAGTATTGAGAGACACCTAATTGGTTATACCTACTAGTTAAAAGAGGATTCGAAACTTTTTCCTTGAGGGCCTTAAGGCGGAAGCTGGGAAAAATCACCTGAAAACCCGAGTGAAAAACCATAGTAGTATTTATTTTAACCTCATGTACAATATATATATAGGCGGACCTAAGGCGGTTACGCACTACATCCGATCGGTGTACATGAAACTTCGGTTCTGAAGTAGCCGTAGTACTTCTTGTAGGAATGCTTACGGACTACATCCGAACTCTATTCGTCATAATCTTTCATGGTTCAGAACATTTTGAACTCGGAACTCAAACCACGGACATGGACATGTAGTGCGTAACCGCCCTTAATGCAGCAAGGCATTTCTTAGCAGTCAACCTATGGGTTAAAAAGGACACAACAGTGGTAGGTGGTCAAAATAAAAATATGAGTTATTAAGAGACATACCTTTAGACACATAAACATTAATTTTCTTTTTGCAATACTTCCGCTTCTGAATTTCTGCTGGAAAGAGAAAATTCCTTAAAAATTTGCACAACTTACTTCATTAACGATCGTTTTGTTTATATCTTATATACGCTTTTATATCAATCATATAATCCTTTTTACCTTCTTCTTCTTCCTGCCCTTGTCCCATGTTACTTGGGGTCGGCGCAACACGTTTTCTTCTTCTATACCATCCTGTCCCCCGTCACGCTATCACTGACTCCCTTTTCTTTCATATCACTCCTCACACAGTCCATCCATCTTTTCTTTGGCCGTCCCCTCCCTCTCCATCCATCCACATTTATATTCATAACTCTTTTAGTAACATGCGTTTCATCCCTCCTCATCATATGACCATACCAGGACAAACGGTTTCCTTTCAACTTTTCTGTCACTGGCGCCACTTTCAAACTTCCTCTAATATACTCATTTCTCACTTTATCCATTCTCGTCACTCCACATATCCATCTCAACATTCTCATCTCTGCTACATGCAATCTCTTTTCATCCATCTTTTTCACAGCCCAACATTCTGATCCATACAGTACGACAGGTCTAATCACGTACTTGTAGATTTTCCCCTTTAACTTTAGGGGCATCCGTGGGTCGCAAGTTGTTCCAGTGACCTGTCGCCATTTCATCCATCCCGAGTTGATCCGGTGCGTTACGTCTCGGTCTATTTCGCCATCCCCTTGGATAAGCGACCCTAGGTACCGGAAGTCGGAGCACATCGGTATTTGTGTTCCAGCGAGGGCTAGAGGCACGGAACTGGAGAGACCGCCAAAATCGCAGAACAAGTATTCGGTTTTAGATCTGCTCAATTTCAAGCCAACACTCTCCAGTCTGTGCCACCACATCTCCAATCTACTCTGGACCTCTAGGCCACTCTCGGCAACCAGCACAATGTCATCGGCAAACAGCATACACCAGGGTTCCTCTTCCTGTATGTCCGACGTCCATTATCATCAGGAAGAGGTAAGGACTGAGAGCCGACCCTTGGTGCAAGCCGACTGCCACACTGAAGCTGCCAGTAGTTCCCACTGTAGATCGGACTTGGGTACTGCATCGACTGTACATCGCTCGGACCAACTGTACATACTTCCCAGGCACACCTTTCTTCTTAAGGGCCCACCGCAAAACCTCACGAGGCACCCGGTCGTATGCCTTTTCGAGGTCAATGAATACCATGTGCAAGTTTTTATGTGCACTTCTATATTTCTCGCACAACTGGCGGATTGCGAAAATGGCATCCGTTGTACCCCGACCAGGCATAAAACCGAATTGGTTCTGCGATATTTCACTCTCTTCTCTCAGCCGCCTTTCAATCCCTTTCTCCCATGCTTTCATACTATGTGACATTAGCTTTATTCCTCTATAGTTGCTGCACTCCAGCACATCCCCTTTGTTTTTAAAGATGGGCACTAGCGAACTATTGCACCATTCATCAGGTATGGCTTCTTCCCGCAACAACTTATTGAAGAATAAAGCTAACCACGTCCATCCATCTACGCGCAATGTCTTCCACACTTCAACTGGTATTCCGTCCGGACCAACCGCTTTGCCATTCTTCATTCCATTTACTGCTATTCTTACTTCCTCCATACTAACCATTCTCACTAACCCCTCATTTACAGGTTTATTTTCTAACATACCACTCTAGTTATTTTCCTCATTCATCAGTTTCTCAAAGTATTCCTTCCACCTATCCTTAATTTTTTCATCATCCGAAAGAATCATTCCAGCCTCATCTTTTATACATCTTATCTGACAGACATCTCTCGCCCTTTTCTCCCTAGCTCTAGCAAGCCGGTACAGATCCTTTTGGCCTGCTGGACTATCCAGCGCGTCGTATAGCTTGTCCTGAGCTTTTGCTCTCGCTATAGCCACAGCTTTCTTAGCTTTTTCTTTGCAGTATCATACTCACCCTTTTTTGCAACTTTTAAACTAGGATTATCTTGTTCTACACTTTGCCATTCCTTAAATTTTTTCTTCTTTTCCTTTAACACATTCCGTATTTCTGTTGACCACCACCATGTATCCCTATCTATTGTGCTCCTACCTTTCGTCTCTCTCAAAATATCCTTCCCCGCACACCTAATACACCCAGCCATCTCCTTCCAACTTTCGTTTACACTTCGATCTTCCATGTCTCCCATCTCTATCATTTTGTCTACGACTCGTTCTCGAAACTTTTTGGCACAATCATTCTTCTCTAGCATATGCCATTTTATTTTAGGAGGGGGACGCTCTTTGCTTTTGGAACACTGTATTTTTACTACTTGTGTCATAACCAGGAGTCTGTGCTGAGACACCAAGTCTTCTCCTGGCAGCACTTTGCAATCTTTGACGTGCTGTATGCTGTTACGTCTGACGAGAAGGTAGTCGATTTGGGTTTTGTGGTTACCCCTTTTGTAAGTGATGAGATGTTCGTCTTTTTTCTGGAACCAAGTGTTAGCTACTGCCAGGTCAAATGCAGCGACGACAAAAAAAAGGAGGTAATCAATTTGACACGTATGTATGTATTATTGTTGGAATTTCCCAATATTCACATATGTTACTGTGTGTCAAATTTCATAAGTGTATGTATGTTTGTTTGTATATATTTTCCATTCATGCATTTCACCAAAACTACTTATCAGATCGTGACCATTATTTTTTTATTGGATTATGTATCTCTCAACTTACGTGCAAGTTTCATCAAAATCAGTTCAGTCATTTTCTAGTTATGGTAAATACAAACCGAACTCCTTGGTTACAAGCAGCATGAATGTGTATTTTGTCATACCTTTATGTACCTTACTATAGAACTTGTTCACTTTTTAGTGATAGTGTACTTAAACTATAAATAGAGAATAAAAACTTTTTCACAAAAAAATAAACCGACTTCAAAAGCAAAAAACAAAAAAAATGCAAAATCACTTTCGTTTCGGAAGTCAGCGTCGAAAAAAGAAAAAAAAAGAAGTACCAAAAGAACCGGCTTCCGAAACGAAATTTATTTTGCTTTTGAAGTCGGTTCATTTTTTTGTGAATAATTTTTTTTAAACCCACTGAAAGAAAAACAGTGGACCTTATAAAGAAAAATATACAATGTTAAATAGAGTAAACAACAATTTACAGCTTCATAAGAAAACGTTAGCACTTCTTTAAACCATAAATTTTTCTCTCAGTTTGAGCACTTACGCAAATAGCTCTTCCAAGTATTGCCTCAGTAAGGTATCTGCGAAACCTTTAATATAGTCCGATCTGATTGCTCGACGATCTCAGGAGGCAATAAGAAGAGATGGAGAAATTCTCAGAATTAGATAGTTGCATCCTATTCAAAAACTAAATTGGGTCTCGGGTTTTATTGCAGGTGAGTTGTGATGGGTACAGGTAAGTGGAAGGAATGAGTAAATTCGTTCTTGGTAGAGAATTTATAGCTTTATTAGTGCTGCAGGTCGTGGGAAGATAAATAGGTATTTATGCACAAGTGCTTTGCTTAGGGTTACTACAGTTGGCTTTTTGTATATATCAATTGAAATAAAGAATTGAAAGATCGCAACTGGCTATAACAAAACACTTTTGGAATTCATTTCTTTAGCTAGGAAAATGTCTATTTGATTTATTTGTAAATGCTTTACTTGAAAATGCTGGCCTTATAGTAATACCTTGTTTGAAGACCTCTTAAATGTTTATTTGAAGCTGCAGAAAAGAAGACGTTTACACATATTTTTCTCAAACCTGGCGCTCGGGAACTGTTTAGTAAGCATTCGCATTCGAGGAAAAGTTGTATTATCTGAAACTAAATCCAAAAAAGATTAGCAATCGCACTGCGCCAATTTTATTTGACAACATAAAAATTTAATTTAATTCTTGAATCCACAAAAGGCACCGAAGCCTTTACTATTAAAACAAAAGACTACACAATGTTAAATTTATCAAGAACTATTTTCTAAATGGGCATATTTAATAGGTGCTATATAAACTATTTTCAAACACAATGAAAAGCACGTAAAATTGCCCGGAACTGCGACAAAATATTAAGAAAGTTGTCCCGTGTATACTAACAGAAATCGGAGTTTATGCGTGTTCAAGCCGTTTATCTATTTCTGTAACATCCCTATTCTATCCTGCTAATATTATAAATGTGAAAGTTTGGGCTTCAGGATGTTTATTAAGGTCATGGCACATTATGCCGGCAACCGCTCCAAACCAGCAATTAAATTGTCATTCAATTTATTGCATTAAATCGTGTGTAGTTTAATATATTTCATAATGTCAATATGGAAAAACAGGCCAAGTGCGAGTCGGACTCGCGCACGAAGGGTTCCGTACTTGATAAATTGCGGTTTACGATGTTTGATATCCAAAGATCTTTCCAAACGTTCACATATAAGGGGTGTGAAAAAGATTGTGGATAAAACGAAACAGGGCGATAGTTGGGCTTATTTGTAGTAGGTTCTAAATTACGTGTATAACATATTTGATTTTATTTTTTACTTCAAAACCCCTCAGCTATCGCCCTGCTACGTTTGATCCACGATTTTTTGGCCACCCTGTGTAGGAAGTAGGGTAACCTAGATTAACAGATAGCAAACTTTTTATACAAGTCCTTTGGGATAATTTAGACTTTCATGCAGACCGGGCCGTGGGTTGCAGCTAGTATAGCCTTATGGAAGGGCGCGAACGAAAATATTCAATTTGGATGAAAGCGGTCTCGGTGTAGAATTTATATCAACTTGAGTGTGGAGTGTGGAAAGTAGGTTAGTTGACTATAAGGGAATGTTTGAAGATTGTGAATTGGCGACGTTTGTCGAAGATTATGTTATCATCTTTTATATCACTTTTTACAACGAAAAAAATGTTTCTATTCTGATGACCGAAGACCTGGTTAATTGTGCGGGAATATACTGAATTCGAGGATAAAACTTGGGGGAGGCCTACGTTCAACCGTGGACGTCTTGTTTTCGTGGATTGTGTAACTTGTCTATTGAAGACGCTCATATATTCTCTTATCCCAACGATACAGCAATAGTATTTACGGGAGAATCGTGGCACAGCGTTAGCCGCACTGCTGAACGTGGCTTATCTACTATAGCTGCCTGGCTCGATCGCAACCTTTTAACATTGAATGTATCAAAAACTAATTACATCTGTTTCTCCATCTACAACTGTTCCCAGCCATCACAAGACCTCCAGATTAAAATCCATACATGCTCCGACTCCTCCAACAACACCTGCACTTGTCAAAAAATAAACAAAGTCAACAAAACTAAATACCTTGATGTTATGCTCGAACAACGACTATCTTGGCATTTGCACTTAGAATTAATAATGGGAAGAGTCAGGAAACTAATATGGACGTTCAAGTTGCTTCGGCATGTGGCTACTAAAGATCTAATTAGGCAAATCTACATCTCCCTGAGTCAATCAATAATAACTTACTGTTTACCAATCTGGGCTGGTACAACAAAAACAAAATTTTTGGAACTGGAGAGGGCGCAGAGAACGCTACTGAAGGTCATGTTCTTCAAACCACTGAGATTCCCCACTGAAAGCCTTTACTTAACCTCGAATCTTTTGTCATTTAGAAAGCTATATATTCTTCAGATTGCATTGCAAATACATAAATCACTTCCCTTCACCCCTTCCAGGAGACAATCTAGGAAGAAGAATAATGTCGCTCCAGAAACTTCAGTCAAAACCACATTTGCCATGAGACAATATACAAAACAATCATCACACATATACAGTATTCTAAATAAAGAACAAAACATTTATTCTACGACATACCACGACTGCTAAAAACACTCACTCAATGGCTGGTAAATAAAAGTTACGAAGAAATCGAGTCAATCCTACATATGATAACATAATTCGAGAGACACATTGACACAAACACACGCACAAACACACACACACACACACACACCCAGTGCGCACACTAAATTTTGTTAGTTAATTTTAATTTTGGTATTAATTTTGATCTGGATCGTGATTTTGATTGTGATATTGATTATAATTTTAGTTTTGAATTTGATTTTAATTTTGAATCTGATTATGATTTTGAATTTTTGATTTTAGTTTAGATTTTGGTTTTAATTTTGATTTAAATTTAAATTTTTATTTTAGTTCTAATATTATTTTTTATTTAATTTATATTTTGCCATTAATTTCTATTTTATTTAGCTACCAATTGTTTTTGTATTTTAATTAAATTTATTGTTTAAATTTCTCACCTATGTATTGTTAATGTAAACCGGAAGAGCGGAAATACTTAATACAAGCAATTTTTTGCTTAAAACATCATTTAATTGTAATTAAGAATATACGTTGTGGAAATAAAAGATATTTTTTTTCTTCTTTCGGCTGAAATAATGATGATGATTATATTCTTAGTGCAAAATTTAAAATAAGTAGTAATAAAAATGAGACGAGGTCATTCAAATCTTTCCTTCAGCTGTTTCCAAGGCAACTAAATGTTTTGGTATTATCCTAGCAAATCCTTAATAACCATTGGTATTGCAGATGCCAATAGGCCACGGAAATCATCATCATCGAGCGGACCGTTAGTTTGTTTGACATTCTGCCATGATATAAAAAAACCTGTTCCCAGCTAAAGACATCTATGACAAAGAATATGGAAAAGTACGGCTCAATCAGAGTAGTTAGGGTCCTAACTTATCATCAATCAATACATATAATAAATCTGTGGAAAAATCGTTTTTGTACATCGAAAATATTTAAAAAAAAATATTGCCAGGGTGTTAAAAGGATAACCAACAAAACCTATTGAAAATTGTGCGTAACTTGAATCGGTTCACGCTATCAAAAGCTAGATGAAAAAGTGTTCAAGAAGTAAAATATTACAACACACGCAATTCAGATACTCGGACAGAAGAACTCCATATTCGATAGATGTGCATTTGATTTTCTGTATGGTGGTCTTAAGATTCTCCGCGGAAGAAGGACCCTAAAAAAATTGGTAGGTAAAAAGGTAAGTAGGGTAGGCAGTTGTCACCTGACGCGAGCAAAGCCGCGGGCACAACTAGTTTTTCATACAAAACAATGAGAGCATGTTCAGCTGTCGTAAACAACGAACAAGCAGTTACGAAAGAAACTAAATATCCACATAATATAATTTCATTGATCTTTCTCTATTTTTGCGTCCAAAAATCCCGTTTTTATTGATACAAACACGAAACACTGGAATTCATTTAGCTGTCTGTCAGTCAATCTAAAAGTCCCGACTTTCGTTTTTTGAAACAGCCAATAGGCAGCCAATGTTACTGCGTAGAAGAGAGTATAGTCAAACTAAATTCTGAACACGAAATAACTCGCAGATTAAATTAACGACCAATTTCCCAAACGAAATATAATGCATAATTAATAAAACTTTAGCCTAGCTCAAATAAGATAAACTAGAATTGCGATGGAATCTAAAAACATTCTTTAAACTCTAAAGCCGTATCTTCTGGAAAAATTTCCGTCTTGAATTTATCTTTAGACTCAACTCGCAACTACCAGGTAAATAAAAGTACTTTCTGAAAATTTGAAATTAGTTCTCGGAATGGAACTCCATTTCATAGCGGGAACGAAACTCGAGCAAAGAAACCAACGGTTTGTCGACGAAGTACTTAGTTGCTGGACAGAACAAATGGTCTTGGTCGGGTTTGAAAAATGCTTGCAACCTTCCTTGTTAAAGAGGTCAAGTCTGTAACTCTAAGGACGGATGCACATGGGCACCAAGAAAATGCCATCAATTGATAATTGCTTTGCCACCACGAAATCATTCTTTCATTGACATAATGTACATATCCTGGTGGGAGCCGCGGGAATCCTTTCGATGAATGGCTGCGGAAACACGCTGGATGAGAGACACCGAAAACCGATCGACGGCGACGGCAAATGTCTTTTGGCTGAAATAATGAAGCTGATTTAGCTTGTAGTAGTGACCTCTCCGAGTTGTTGCAAGACATACATTAACTGTTCTCGTCTCTTCAAACGGTCCACTATTATTTATACGAGGCCAGCCTTCTAGTACGTCTCACTTCTGTTTTGTTTTTGCTTCTCCTGGGGCTGAAATCGACTGCTCAGACAAAATTGAATGCCTGCTCAAGCGCTCTCTGTAAGGTAAAATTATCTAAAGGCATTTTTTTTTCTTAGAGAATTCTACGAAAAAAAAATGCCTTTAGAAAACTTTCCGTTTCCAGATAGGACAAAAACACGGGGTCGAGAAAATGTCGAGGCATCTTTAAGCCCAAGTTTCATTATTGACAGGATCCCGAATTCTCGAATCAAACAAACATGTCAAAGAAAAATAAGTCATATTCGGAAAGTTTCGGCTCGAGACGTTTACTTGGAGAGTTTGCGTTCAGGAAACTTGGAACAAATATGTTGAGTAAACAAGTTGGGACTTGGGAGTAGGCTATGTACACAGCGCTGGTATTAATCTGGTTTGACTTCGGCTAACTATCTTATCAACTTGGCGGTTACGACGTTGCGTAGGATTTGATTAGCCTTTGGGTACATGAAAATAGCGTGTTCATAATTGCCTGTAAATTAAGCTGTGTACTATGTGGGGAATGCACTTAAACACATTACCACTGTTGTTATCGTTCGATTTACTTTGATTGCCGGAATAAAACCACCGAATTATTGGATCTTCTTATTTAATTTTGTCATCTCAATCAATTGTTCTTTGTAATCTCAATCAATGGCAATCCTACTTCACACCAGTGTTACCAACCCTATTTTTATCCGAGTGCAAGAAAAAGGTTATGTTTTTTGCACGAATCTTGTATGTGTTTGTTTGTATGTATGTAATATTCTTTATTACCTCATATCTTCCAAACCGCTAGACGGATTTATAAAATTAAGACATCGTTAAATGTTCGATTCTTATTATCGAATTGAGGGTAGTTGGTAAATCATCACTAAACTCGCATCCTTAATAACATCCTTAACACACTCATATCACGTATAAGCGTAAATTGACTGAATCAAACACGTCAGGATAACCTCGCGTATGCGAATGTAAAGGATTTTATTTGACTGAGCCTGTCTACACGCATTTTTCTATCTCAACTTTATAGCATTTTCCTAATAAAATATTACATGAACTTGATTGAATTCTTCTGTCAGAGGTACTGATTCTTTTTTCTACGGTACGGGAAGTCTTTTTTTACGGTTCTGGTTTTCATGAATATAGCTTATCTTTTCTTGTTTTATTTTTTATTATTGATAGGCTCGCGCTTGACCACTATCTCACCTGATGATAAGCGTTGATGGGTCGACGATGTAGCACGCTTGTCTAGAAGAAACCTATTCACTCTTGACTTAAAGACTCCCAGGTTGAGGAAAGATTACAATTTATCAATGATGAAGAACTGAATACGCAGAAGTTGCCAGATGTTGAATTTGCAAAAGTATAAAGTTACTTCCATTCAAGCTTGGTCCATAATCAACCTTATCATCGCTAGCCATCAGATAATAAAGGTCTAATATAAGTCTACTAATACAAAAAAGGTACGAAAATCTACATCATATAGGGATGAAAAGTACAAAGAAACACCGACTAAATCATAAGTAAATAACATAATATTTTCTAAAACAACTATACTGCTAAAACGAAGCAAAGTTCCATTCAAATGCATTTATATTCCCCGACTATATTCAGAGGTCTTGAAGACAACAAACAAGTGAACTGAGTGAGCTTCTCGTAAGTTAATGTCATCATGTAAAATGTAGACGATCCGTTATGCTGTCCGTTTTGAGACTCATGGAATGTGGGTTTGCAGTTTGTAGGCTAATACGCGTAATGTCTGGCAATTTACTGTCAAGCTTTATCTCATCATCATATCAGCCGAAAGACGTCCTCTGCTTGACATAGACCTCCCCCAAGCGTCGCCACATTGACCGATCCCGAGCGTCTCGCAACCAGCGGATCGCCGCAACCTTTATCAGGACATCGGTCCACCTGATGGGAGGTCATCCAACGCAACATCTTCCGATTCGCGGTCGCCACTCCAGAACTTTTCTGCCCCATCGGCCATTTGTTACAACGTAACAAACAGCTAAACGCCAAGAAGCTCAAGATGGTCCGTTATTGGCACGGTTACATCACGAAAAGTTGGAGCCGGGTGAAATTGGCTCTTTTTAGCGGAAAAAAGACACGCCTGGGTTTTAGTAGCATTAAACTTGACCAGATTGGCATCACCCCATTCGGAGACTGCCTGCAAGGACAAGTTCAAGCGCTCCACCATGGCTTCACGAAGAGACTGGATCTGTGGCCCGGTAGCCCGTGCGTTGGAGAAGTATCTCTCAGCAACAGTGCTCGGCGTTTTCTTGCGTGATCGAATCAGAAATGTAAAGATCCGCAAGAGAACCAGGGTAACCGACATAGCCCGAAGAATTGCCAAACTTAAGTGGCACGCCATTTGTTCAAATTTGTTTTGTAACAACGTTATGTTTTGATATTTTTGAGCCTATTTTTAGAAATTTATTGACTTAAACTTCATGTACAATAAAATCATGTATCGACATAGGTGGACTTAATGCCACAAGGCATTCTCTATCAGTCAACCTTTGTGCTAACAACTTTGTGAAAGGGTACAAAATAATATCTAAAAATAACATCTTGTATACGAAAATGTATATACTTAAATATATACAAGTAATACACATATACAAATAAAATAGACTAATAAATACTTCAACAAATCCCTACCAATAAAAAACAAGAAACCTATTAATAATTACTATGACAAGACTTTACCTCAGTACTCTACAATAAATAAAGGTAAATAAGAGAATATGTTGGCTAATCAGTCACGAGCTAACGCCAACGGCTACACGGCTTTTCATAAAACCTTGTGCGCGGGTAGACCATGACCTAGATTGGATTATAATAAAGCAGAAAAGAGAGAACGTATTTACAGAAGCAGAAAAGTATCACTAACTATTCAGTAACTCAAATGCTTAAAAATATGACCTTAATCCAAAATCCTTGACAAAATTTGTACTAGTATTTGAATTTTGTTAGTAAAGGGTACTATATATTCATTTAGTACGTACGTTGATTTCGACTTTCATAAAGTTAAAACGACGTGCAGAAAACAGAAGACACAAAAATGCAGTGCCCTTTCATTTCCAAGTCCCTACAAAATTTTCTAATTTTCTTCTCATACCAAACCGAGTACAAATAAAGTAATGAAACAACAACTCCCACACCAGATTATCACAACATAGATAATAGTCTAAATACATAATATTCTAAACATTTCGCTGTAAAGGCTCCAAATGGCAAGTGTTTTATCTCTCTGCGTAATGTAAGTACAAGAACCAACAGTCATTAAAAGCTTTAGTTAAATTAGACTTTTAAACTATGTATACCAAACGGCAACCATCGTGTTTGGAAGCAAAAAGTACCATCACTTTTCACATTAAATTGAATATGGCACGAAGACAGGAAAAAAAATGCGGGGACCCCATCGTGTGTGGTATCATTGAACAGGGATTTTAAAATGAAGGCAGGGTTTGGTACATAATATTTTTGTCGAACGCACCGTTTGCGAGGTATATTCCGTCAAAGTCAAGAAAACATTTTTTTTACTCGGCAGTCGACTACGGCATCGCAAAGTCCCTTTTAACTTATGCATTATCTAGATGCATATAAAACAACAAACACAGAACAGAAAAAAATGTGATATGGCCTCTGTAAAAACCCAAAAATACTTTAAATAAAATATACGTTCAAAAACTAAAACCGAACTACTGAAAAATCACGCTCTAAAAAGTATGAAATAAGAAATTATTCTCATCTGAAATTGTTTTGTAAACACTTTTCCGTAGTGGATAACTATGGTCGCATGAAACCGTACCGTAACAAAACAATACATTCTGCAAAGTGGCCTACGACCTCGGTTATCCTCTACAGAATAGGAGATATTAGGTTGAAATAAATAAATAAATAAATAAATAATAAATAAATATTTTTTTTATTAGAAGACGTTGAAAATTTTGTCAGCGCAAACAGGCGCAATGCCACAATGCGACTAATTTGAGACAACTCTTAATTATAGAAGTTGTTTGCCGGATACACACAACAACACTATTTTCATGGACGTACTGTCGCATCCTTGACTGACTGTAGTGTCGCACGTGCCTGCCTGCGAGAGCCATCAAAACTCAGTAGATACTATCCCAAATTTATAGTAGCGGCACGATTTCCCCATTTCCATTAACCCTAGAATGATAATTATATTGTGATGTACGTAAAAGATAATCATACGTAAAATTGAAACATGTGTTCTATCTAGCTGTAAATCGAGGTCTATTTATTAATTTGAATAAACCACAAGTTATTAAATATTTAAGTACATATAAGTACAAATTAATAATACTACAGATAATTTATTTATAAAAAAAAACAAAAACTAACTAACCACTTCCATAAATTAGCTAACCTTGTGAACATTCTTACATTCATCTTAAAACTTATTTTTTACTATAATAATCAGACATTTTGTATTAAAACAATTAATAAATAGGAAAAAATCTTATATTTTTATGGAACATAGTAACATAAAAGTCAGTCAGAAACAGTAAGATAATTTTGACTCAAGAGGTCGTTATGTTTCAAAATCAGTGACAGTTAGCTCGTCGACGAGCTGCTTGTCGACGAGGTAACTGTCACTGATGGCGTGCTGCACACCTCGTGGAAGCACCAAGCGACGAATGAGATGTCGTAAACGCACAGCAATGGATTCGCGGTATTAAAAAAAGAGAGAGCAATATTTCGAAAACGCAAGCATCAGTTTTGCGCACTAACTTTCTTTCTCGGGTTAAACCCCAAACTGTAATCCAAACAAAGTAATGAAACAACAACTCCCACATCAGATTATCACAACATAGCGGACTAATATCCCAAACAATTCCGTGAAACGGCTCCAAATGGCAAGTGTTTACCTCTCTACGTAATGTAAGTACTATCATTATATGATCCTTAGAGGGAGAAGGCGCTACACAGAGTGTGTAGCTTCTCTATCTACCGTAGTAGAGAAACATGATGGCTGTATTACGTTTTAACAGCCTAGCTATTATGTAGTTATCTAGGGGTTTTTAAACAGGATGGTATTTACTTGAGAATTGTATGCTGACCAGTTATAAATAGTTTATTTGTGAGTGATTATTTTAGGTACAATAGCTTTGAAACGTCTTTGTTGAATATCTATACACTCGGTGTTAGTGTGACGTAACCTTAACAAAAAAAAATGGGCCAAATGTGAGTTGGACTCGCGCACGAAGGGTTCCGTACCACTATCGCAAAAAACGACAAAAAGACACAATTTATGTATGAGAGCCCCACTATTTTTTTTATTTTATCCTGTTTTTAGTATTTTTGTTATAGCGGCAACAGAAAGACATCATCTGTGAAAATTTCAACTGTCTAGCTGTCGCGGTTCATGAGATACAGCCTGGTGACAGACGGACAGTGGAGTCTTAGTAATAGGGGCCCGTTGTTACCCTTTGGGTACGGAACCCTAAAAACTAAAACATAACCTCTAAAGAGAATAGTTGAGTCTTAAACTATGTAAGCCAAACGCCATCCTTCATGCTCGGCAACCAAATGCGTCAGTATTTATAAGCAGACAGTGAAAATTCTGATAGATTAACGATCTCTCCATGTTTTCACCTGTACCTTACTCGTTTAGACAATTAAGGAAATTTTGTTTTCTAGTACATAGTAATCGAATCGGTTTTCCATAGTGCCTCCTTTTCACTTTATCCACTACTCAGAAAAGATTATCTAGTATACAATCAAATCTTTGTCAAAAATAAATATTTAGGTCCATGTGTGTGTGTCCATATACACGGTGAAATTTAATTGGTTGTTTTCCCGCGGCAGAACGACTTGCCTTAAGGAGTACTTTCGAAGTATAGAGTTAAAGTAAATAAATAACGATGTTTCTGTTTTAAAATAATTAAAAAAATATTCATCAACTCGAAAAAGTGAGTAACAATAGTAACTCTAGACGTAACTTGTAGGTACTAGGTACTACTCGTGTCACCACCTACAAAAAAACCGATGCACAAAATAATGTCAAACCAAAATAAACTCTCGCACGTAGTGATAAGGCATAAAATGTTTGCACCGAACAATACAAAAAATCACCGCGTAACCGACAAAGAAAAGACCGATTTAGAAATGTTCAAAGTAAAATTAGCTCTCGCGTGTAGTGATACGGCATAAACTAGCCTGCGCGCAACAATTTCAAACGAAGCCGCCGACGCCTATTTTACCCGTGCGGCACGCGACCCTGACCTACTTAGTTTTCCCGCGAATGTCGTAGGCGCAGCACGCGCCATCACTGTAAACTGCAATGGATCGACATTACAATTACAGCAACGTGGAGTACATCGCTATGGTGCAGCTGTATGCTAGGGCTGATTATGACTCCCATGCTGCCCGGCGACTTTACGCAGAGCGGCAACACTTGGAGTCGCTCCGTCTTCGCGGGGTTCTGAACCCCCAAGTCCCATCTCCACGGACGATCGTAGCGGCGACACAGCGGCTACTAGATCATGGACAGTTCCATGCACCGGCACATGCACAGGGCAGAGGTCGACCAGCCGTTATTTTGCCAGCGCTCGACGAGGAGATCATCGAGTACTTCGAACGGGATCCGCGTCGAAGTACGCGCCAGGCCGAGGCTAGGTTTGGCGTAAGCCAGTACCACGTCTGGCAACTACTCAACTCTGAAGGACAGCATCCTTATCATTTTCGCGGTGTTCACGCTCTCCACGAAAATGACCCCCAGAACAGAATTGCGTTTTGTCAGTGGTTGATCGCCAACCAAGATAAGAACATTTTGTGGACGGATGAATCAACTTTTACTCGAGTTGGTATTTTCAACCAGCGTAACGAAAATTTTTGGGCAATTAATAACCCACACGTAATTCGCGAGTGTGCGCATCAAGTGCGTTTTAGTGTCAATGTGTGGGCCGGCATAATGAATGGCCACCTCATAGGGCCGCATTTCGTGGCAGGACACTTAACAGGTGGAACCTACCTGGAAATGCTACGAAATGTTATCCCGGACTTATTAGACGACCTTCCGCTAGCGGTGCCCGTGGACAACCTTTATTTTCAGCAAGACGGGTGCCCGGCTCATTATCACCGCGCCGTGCGAGAGCACTTGAACTTGGTATTTCCCCAGCGCTGGATCGGACGCGGCGGACCAGTGCCTTGGCCACCAAGAAGCCCGGACCTAACTCCGTTAGACTTTTACTTGTGGTCTGAGCTCAAACGCCTAGTGCATCGTGAGTGTGTTGGATAACAGCTGATTGAAAAGCACGTGGGTCAATGGCCTCGCGGCTTTTAATAGTAACACTAGACGTAACATGTATTGTAGGTAATACTGACGTCGCACGCGCCGGCGCCGCAGCCCTCAAAGGAAAGCGATGCGTAAATGGTCAAACCCAAATAAGCTCTCGCACGTGGTGATACGGCATAAAAGTTTGCACGCAAAACAAACGAGCGAGCCACAAGCCGACAAAGAAAAGACCGATTTATTAAATGTTTAAAGTAAAATAAGCTCTCGCGTGTAATTATACGGCATAATCTAGCCCGCGCGTAACATGATCAAACGGAGCCGCCTTCGAACCTAATCCTTTCGACTAGTGTTGGGCAATGATAATAATCCGGTTAATATCATTTGGCTAATAATCGAATAAAAGTCAGTTAGTAGCCATTAATAGCAATTATGGATGATAACCCTGCTGTTAATGTTATTTTAGTGATTGAAAATTTCCCTTCATGGTTTTCAGGCTTAGGACTGTCAGATTAGACTTCATTTTCATCATCTTTCTTTGTTGTAAATAAATGTGTTATTTAAAACTAATCTGGCCCATTTAAAAATTTTCAATCAGCTATTTACATTGATTTTTCATAATTAGATTTTTATGTACTTAGTTTATTTTTTATTCTTAATCAGTCATTTATTTGGGATATTTTTTTTGGGTTTTTTTTTTTTTTGTTTTTAGTTGTTTTTTTTTATATTTGTTGCTCAAAAATAATTTTCAGCCTAATTATTGCTAGAAACACTGGAATCTTCAAAATCTCCTAAGTTTGTTACATCGATTGGATCGGACGCTAATGGATCTATTTCTGGTCTTACTTATTGTACCTTACATTTTACTTACTTACATACATACACTTACATATTTAGCTCGCTTTGTTAAATCAAGTAATTAATTAGGTATATGGTTAAATCACAAAGCGAAGTGTCAATAGTAATTATGGTTTTTATAGTATTGAATCTCTAAATTAACAAAACTGAATTTCCCAAAAAATGTGTATTTATTTTATTATTAACACTTTTTCACATACAAAAAGTGAAAATAAATATAAAGAATTACAATACATTGAATCACACTGCGTACACGCACCCAATTTATGTTCACACCCACAGATTTTACACTAAACAAAAAAAAGCATCTATTTTTTTAACAATACATTAATAGCAGGGTTATCATCCATTGCAAGGCTATTAATGGACACTTATGGATTATAATCGATAATAACTCAAAGCATCCGGCTATTTACCCAACACTACTTTCGACGGTGACCTAGCACCCGGGTCAACGGCCTGCTGTCGTTCGGCCGTAGACATCGGGAGGTATACTATTGGTTCGTGATCGCTTTCGAGTTTAGTTTTTCACAATGTTAAATATGCCAGTTTTTGTTTCTAATATTTTAAATAACTACGAAACGATTGTATTACATAGACAAAACCATTTCGCTGCGGGAAAACAACCATTTAAATTTCACGGTGTATATTTATTTTTGGATTTCGTTAAAGAGAATACCGATTGAATCCTTTTACTTTCTTCGATGATACGTCATATTTCCTACATTTACAAAACCACAAGGTCATAAATAAACCGATAGTAATACAGCAGATAATGTATCACAAAGGTCAGTAATTAAGCCAACCACCCAGAAATATAATAATCAGACAGTAACTAAAGCTAATTTGTTTTTAATTGCTCTAATAGCTTCGGTAAAGGCATGGTCTTAACGTGTAATTTTCAGGCATAATTTTAAATGAAATGGTGAATTAAACAGATAGAATATTGTACAGTTGTTCTATCTCACGACGGCGACGGCGGGTTGGTCTTACTCGTGCGTGTGATGCATATACATATTGTTTTTGTGTGCGTAAGATCGGAAGCGCTCAGTATTACTTACGCACACAGAAACAATGTGCATAAGCATCACACACACGAGTTCAGACGACTTAGACTAACCCGCCGTCGTAAAATAGAACAAATGAATCATATAATTATAATTTTACTTCTTGATGAATCGTTAACGATTCTACATACAAAATCGCGAAAAAAATATTATGAAACATATTTATTTACTTTCTGATTCATACTATGATCATCATCATCATTATCAGCCTTTTTAATGCTCACTTTAAACCACTGCTGGGAACAGGTCTCCCCTCTGTGAGAGGGAATGGGCCTTAATCCACCACGCGGGCCTAATGCGGGTTGGTGGATGTCACATGTATTCGAATTTTTGTTTCTATGCCGGTTTCCCCACGATGTTTTTCTTCATCGTTTTGAGAGCAGTGGTGTTGAAATAATTAACACAAAGTAAAGCGCCTGCCTGGGTTTGAACCCACGACTTACAACTTATAAGTCGCGGTCGATACCACTAACCCATCACTGCACTTCACTCATACTATGATTAGAAATACTAATTGTACCTACATAAAATTATAATTGTGAAAATAACCCTGTGTAATTTGTTGTTACCTTTGTAAGACTTATCGGCGGTACGAATTCGTGTAAAACTTGCCACACGAGTGGATCATGACCTGGAATAGAATGATTTTATCCCCGTAGTATTTTCATTTGGAATAATAAAATATTTGTCACTCGACCAAAGTGTTTATTTATTTTGAAAATATAATCAAACAGCGTTATAATAGCTCCTCGTAAAACATTGTACTATTTCGACTTGGTATTCAAAATTCAAATGAATATCTGAATAATGAAAACAGCTGTGAGTTATTTGTCGTATTGTTTCGATTTTAGTTCCAATTAGTGTGTTAATTAAAACTAAACTTTACGGGTTATTGAGGCGACTAAATCCTAATCAAATATTTGATTTGACCTCAGCAATATTATGAAAACTGACTTATAAAATCAACTTATTGGAGGATTAGCTTGCCTCAATAAAGGAGCTTTTGTTGGACCCTACACTGTAATAATAATCGACCGATAGTGTTCTATGGTCCAGTTTTTTAAACGAAAATTATTGCTACAAATTGTACATAACTCGTGGTAGCTATTGTCTTCATTGAACTCATTTTTATCAGCAAATCGCAGTACCTGGCTTCCGTTTAATTTGTGATTTGTCGATATTTTTGTTTCAGAAATCGAGTGTTGATTATTAGTTAATGAAATTTTTCCTTTGAATGTTATTTTTAAATAATTTTACTATCTCCTAAATATTCACTGCTTCTTCCAACGAGGCCAGCTAAATGAGAATAGCTAGCTCTGGTAGAAGAACTAACCTATACATTAAAATCGTCCAAATCCTTGCCAATAATTCTCTCGACAGAACTTCGGTCACAGATGCTTTTCTCAACGAAGATTAGCCAAGTACGCAGGAGGTATGTATCATATGATACATTGTGAAGTGTAGGTCCTCCCTACTGTTTACTAAATAGGATTAAATTTTATAAGTATCTTAATTTTTTTATGGCTGGTAACTTTAATGAAGCAAAATATATTTTCTTTCATAAACCGCTCTCCCGAGAAGAGCACTATTTTTAACGAACAATAATATTTACGAGATTTTCCTTATGATAATGAAACTTGACGCCGCCGTAAATATGGCTTCGTTATTCCGGTCTATGGAATTACACCCACGTTTAGTCTGTGGGTGGAAAATGATTAAACAAGGGAGTTATTATTACTGAGGGAGATATTATTAAACGCATTATAACATGGTGTTAATGGAGAACGAAAATAAAATTGTTAGTTTATTATTTTATCTTTTAGTTATTATAATAGTATAAGTCTGTAGTTGATAGTGCTGTATATTATCTATACAAATAAATAACATTGAAGTGTGTGTATGTAACAAAATAACAACGTTTTATTGAATACATGTGAAAGTATATACGGCACTAAAATCTAACAAAAATTAAAAAAAAATTAAATTCACAGTTCCTGTGGGAAAATAAATAAAATAAAGATGAGATTTTCGCGGACGAAGTCGCTATGAACAACTAGTCTTTCACATTATTATAATGCATCCATCGTTACTTTGATATTAATTCATCCACAATAATATCTTATTAAACTATCCACATACCTATTTCAAACCTTTATCTCGACATGTTCCTCATGTTAACAACACAAAGCTACAATTAATTCTAGTTTTATCTACGATAATTTGTGATCTGTTGTAAAGACCTGTCCTACGCTCTCTTCCTATTTCCTGTGGTCTACGGCCAACACGTATTCATGTGAGTTACAGAAAAATAACAAGAAAATTATAGCAATTTACCAGCCTATTTATTTATTTAAGGATCACCAACGAGTGTTACAAAACAATAGCATCTTACACAAAATATAAAAAATTCTTACAAAATTAATATCATTTTCCTGTAATACACACCCAATTACAGGCGACAACAGCTTTCAAGCTTACATCATCTACAGTCCACTTATAAAACATTCCCAAGAATAAAAAAGCTAAAACCATAGTTTAGCTTTACATGCATGCTTTTTTGCATATCCATAAGATGACAATCGATTTCTACGCAATTTTTTGATCACCGGTGCCGTTTTCAAACTTCCTCTCACAAACCTGCTAATTCTTATTACATCCATTCACGTAACACTATACGTCCCTCTAAGGATTCTCATGAGATAAGTCTTAGACATCAACACTACACATAAGCCAATGCAAAAATGACTTTAAAAAGCTGAATAAGAAAATAACTAAGCTGAAGTTAAAGTAACAATGCATCGGTTAATTTTATTTAATCACACTATCACAGTGATATTATAAAGGCGAAAGTTTGTGAGTGTGTATGTTTGTTACTTCTTCACGCTCAAACGGCTGGACGGATCTGGATGAAATATGGCACAGAGATAGATTGTAGTCAAGAATAGCACATAAGATTCTTTTTATCTCGGGACACTAATATTATAAAGATGAATGTTTGTGAGTGTGCACTATCACAGTGATATTATAAAGGCGAAAGTTTGTGAGTGTGTATGTTTGTTACTTCTTTACGCTCAAACTGCTGGACGGATCTGGATGAAATATGGTATGGAGATAGATTTTAATCAGGAATAGTACAAAGGATACAAAGGACCAAAGTTACCGACATAGCCCGGAGAACGGAATGGGGCCGAAAAGTTCTGGAATGGCGAACGCGAACCGGAAGACGATACGTTGGAAGGCCTCCCATTAGGTGGACCGATGACCTGGTAAAGGTTGCGGGAAGGCGCTGGATGCGAGACGCACGGGATCGGTCAATCTGACGATGCCTCGGGGAGGTCTGTGTCCAACAGTGGACGTCTTTCGGCTGAAATGATGGGTACAAAGGATACATTTTGTCCTGGGAATATTTTCCCTCGGGATATTTTTCGACTTTCATGCAGGCGAAACCGCTGGCAATAGCGTGTATCTACATAATTCGCATATTTACCTTTATCCCGGTAATATTCTCCTCCGTTCCAATCAACCTTTAATATCAGTTAGTTTCATTCAGCTTTTAACTCAAATTATATTGGATGGAGGAAATTCAATTTAGCTTTCTAACCCTCAAAGTTAAAAGATCAAACGTATAGGTGTTCCCAGGTAGGTTACATGTACTGTGGAGGGAAAACAGTAGCTCAACTTGACTAATATTGTGTATTTTTTATTTACTCTTTCATCGGAAATTTAAAATTGAAAGAACGATAATACTTACATATTTTTAGTATCGCTAAAATGACGCATTCTATAATCTTAAAATAATAAAACATAAGGCCAGAAAATTTGCGTCATATTGCCGCAATAACGACATTGCTCAGCATGTTGCTGCAAAACAGTTCCAAGCTCAGGTTTTCAGCGACATCAGTATTGAGTTCAAAGTCAAAGTCAAATATTTTTATTCAACTGGGCCAAAAAGCGGCACTTTTGAACGTCAGAATTAAAAGTAACAAATCATAAAATACAAATTGATTCTACCGTGCATTCGGAAAAGTAGCTTGTTATGGAGAAGAATGCACAAGAAACTCCATACTTACTCTTTTTAAAAAAAAGTGTTTTACAATATTTACATAAGTACATACATTAATAAATTCATATGTGTGAGGACAATGCACCCAGAATAGCACTATACACTATACTACGTACAGGTATAAAGTATTAAGTATTAAAAGCATTAACAGGTAAATTTATTAATGTGATAAATAGGAACATGGTTCTCACATACTTACAAATATTGCAAACATAGGTAAAATACCTAATTCAACACCAACGGAACAGTGTGTGAGTCAAATTCTAAAAAAAAAAAAAAGCAATATCTATGAATAGGAATATAAATTAACAAATTTGATTTTGTCCACGCTAAAGAAGTTAATGACGATGACAGGTTTGTCATATGAAATACAGGTCCAATAATTATGAGGGGAGGCCAAATTAAATTAGTCAGTGAAATTCAGCATATCTACGAGCATGGATCTTATGACTAAAAAACATATACTGCAGCTACTGTGGGGTCAACAACCGCTGACCACAATGACGATGAGATGTGTTGATTTTCAACAGGCACAAAAAAATAAAAATGGCGTGTTCTCAGTACAATATGTAATTCCAACGCATCCGTATATTGATGCGACAGTTACCGTCTGGTCGATTCAAGCCAACTATTGCTCGAAGTTGTTGTACTGTCCAATATGCACTACAGTTCAGGTAGTTTATAGGAAAGGGATTGCTATACGTGACCGGTCCTTTCTGATTCACTATTTATACTCGGTGACCTGGTACAATATCTGGAAAAATTGGTGTTCGTACGTGTTTCGAAAACGTTATTGAATGAAATTGTTATTATGATTTGCTGGTGTATGGAAGGACTCTGGTATGAATATCATTCACGCATACTGAATAATATTTGGGTCTTGCTTCATTTTTGTGCCATATATATAATGCTCTTCGGTTTTACCAACAATTAAGCAAGAAGTATAAGTTTGGCTCAAAAATATTTCTAGCAACTAGATAGACTATTTAAAAGTTTTTGGACAGTGAACTGAAATGAGATTTTTGTATAGTATGCACTTTGCATAAATATTTTTTTGTTTTGTTCTTATTTATTTTTCTTATAACTTTAAGAAGAATAAGAAGAAAAAATGTTTTGACAAGACTAACTGTGCACGCGGCTTCGCTCCCGTCAACTGCCTAACTACTTACCCTACTTAGTACTTACCTGAACCACCCTCCTTGCCTTACTACTTATCCTACCTACCAACCAATTATTTTCATAGTGTCATTCTTCCGCGGAGAACCTTAATACCGCCATTCAGAAAATGACGTCAAATGCGCAATGCCATTACAAAAAAAAAGTTTATTGCAGAAAATTGTACGCTTTTATAGTAAATCTTACATAGGGACCTCCTTTTAAGTAGTTAGTTTCGACGGGCTGTTTCCGCAACTCCACGACTAAGCGCGTATTTTAAAAATATACCTGTGCTAGGAGGACCCGCTCTGCAATGACAAATTTTGAAATGGTAAAAGTTATGTACAAAAGGAAAACAGAATCTAAACAAAAAATTACAAGCAAAATCTCAAATTAATCAAGATGAGACTTGAACTATAACTAAAAAAAAAACTAATAAAATACAAAGAAACTTTTACAATATATCCTTAAATTGTGTGTGTGAGTGTGAGTATGCGTGTGAGTGTGTGTGTGCATATGAGTGTATGTATGTGGGTGTGCGTGCGCGCGTGTGTGTGTGTGTGTTTTTTTTTCCAACTCATATTGACGATGCCTGCAGCAACAATTCAATGTCATCATAGGTCTTCCGTTTTAGCTATTGAAAGATTGCATTTTTGCAGTCCTTAGTAGTCATAAGATACAAATGTTTATTATTTTATTTATTTTATTATATAGGATAGCGGAATTTGTATTAAATTGTCTTTTGGCATATGCAGTTTCAACAGATTTTACTGGTGCAACACTGTATTTTCGTCTCCTTTCCTGATAGTGAGAGTCATAGGGCAGGACTTTGTGTAGTTTTAAGACAGCATGGATTATGTATAATTTTCTGACTGACAGAATACCACTAAGAGAGTATAACTCATTGGTTGGGAATCTGTACGGTTTGGTATACATGACCTTGATAAGAGATCTCTGTGCTCGCTTCAGCTCAAGGAACTTCATTTTTGTTGCACCGTCCGACACGGGTATACAGTAAGTAAGAATTGATTGAGCCAGAGACATACAGATTTCAGTTAACATTTTTTTTGCTGTCACATGTTGTAGGTTCTTCAATATCCTGATAAGTTTTCTCATAAGGGCCATGACCATATCTGTATGAGTATGCCAAGATAACCGCTGATCAGCGATTATTCATAGGTACTTTATATGAGTCACTTTTTCAATATTTTTACAAGAACAGTTTGTGCTAGGTATATTATGGCAAGTGTGAATTTTGAGAGCTATCTATCGAATGTTAAGTTCAACTGTCAAAGTATCTGAATTGCTTGTTGAACATTTTAAATTCATCTAACTTTTGTTAGTGAACCGATTGCGATAAAACAAAAATTAAGTAATATTTCAAGCTACGTACAATTTTTACGTATAAAAGTTATCTGCATTGGTTACGTACATTTTACGTGATGCGTGTACAACTAAACAGAAAAACAAGCTAAAAATAAAAAAATGCAGGAAATTGGTTTTGGTAACACCCTGACAATTTTTTTTGGAAATATTTTCGATATATAAAAACGACTTTTCTACAGATTTATTAAATGGGCGTACGGTTGGCGCAGTGGTTGAGCGATTGACTGCTGCGGTGCGTGTCGCGGGTTGGATTCCCGCACGGAACAATTTGTATGACCTTCAGATAGTTGTTCCGGCTCTGGGTGTTGTGTATGTGATTTTATATGTTTGTAAACGCACCCACGATACAGGAATTAATTCCTAGTGTGGGGCTACGATTAAAAAAAAATGTATTGATTACATTCAACTGGATTGAACTCCTAGACCTAGGATGCCCCGTGTTGTGAGATTCACGCTCCTTCATTCCCTTAACATTATATAAGAGAGTGTCTGTATGTTATACGTATGTTAGTGAGTGCAAGTGTGTATTTTTGAATTGTCCTAAACTTTATTTCAGTTCTTTTTGCCCGTATTTTTCCTACAATACTAGGTAATATGTCAAATTGTTGTAAATAATCTCTGGAAACACAGATTAGGATTTTTTTATGATAGAAGTATCTCAATACATTTGGTGAATGTTAGGCTAATTTTAATTCAGAAAATGCGCTGTTCCTGTCTTATCACAGGTCATGAGAACGAAGCCGCGAAATAAAACTAGGTTATAATAAATTTAACGACACCGATTTCGATTTTCAAACTTCAAGCCTCCTGTATCACATGAAGGCCGTTGACCCCAAACCATCCAGATTTTGCCAGTACTATACCAGTTTCACACGTCCCTCCCAGAGGAGCCATAGCGTTGAATCGCCGCTCAGTCCCAACTTCATATAAATACTTTATCTCTCCCCCGGGAGTTTGTATTACACTATTTACTGTTCTTTTGTGAAGTAGGTATGTGCCCGATAGTTTCGTTATCACTGTCTTCACATGGTACTATTTATGGTCTTTTTTCTTACTATTTGATATAATACACATACCGACAAAAGTTTCGGAACAAAATAAAAACTTATGTTTTTTTTTTAAACGATTTTAAAAAAAAACTTATATTATGTTATTTTTCCTTACTAAAAATACACCTTTTAAAATAAATACGAAATTGCATTAAGTAATTTTTTGTGAGTGACATGATTTTATAGGAAAAGTGCACATTGTTGATTTTCTAAGGTTATCACGGAAAATTTAAAAATAAAATTAAAAAACCATTTTTACAATAAAAATAAAATCTTAAAAAGTTGAGTGTTTCCTCCAAGTGCTCTTATTAAACTTTTCATCCGCCTAGACATTTTGAAAATAATTTTGATCATTGTTTCCTGTGGTAGTATCTACTATTTCTATACAATGACGTTTCTCAGTTCACCAACATTGAGCGGTGTAGGGATTATGATATTTTATCTTCGTTTTAGCAGGTCTTAGGCAAGTTCTATCGGATGCATATCTGTTGACCTCGCTAACGATTCCAAAACTGCGGTATAGACTTATTAAGAGGGGCTGGAGTTACAAATAGTTTTATTAGACCGAGCATTAACCTGGATCAATACGACGTGAGCTTAGATAAAGGTGCAAGTGGCACAACATTTTAATCTTAAATAACTTCTCTCTTCACTCTTCTATAGCAACATATGCCATTAAAATATTTCCTTATATCACGACCAAGTCCGTACGAGCTCCCAAACATAACCAAACTTAATCTCATACTTGTCTTCTATCATATGCTAGAGTAGGTTAAAAATTTACTGATATATTTTTTTCTACATGTTTACACATGCATTATAGTTCGTCAATTTGATTCAAATTAATCCATACACATCACTAAACAATACTTTACTGCATTAGCCCGTGGACCAAAGTCGATGTCCCCGAACCAAAAATTATTCTTTTTCTATGGTGGTGTACATCAAGTTTTGGTCTTCGGCGAGTACTTAAAAGCCAAAACTAGTTTTTTTCAACCTCCTTCGTACCATAAGCTCACTTGTTCTGGCACCTCGAACTTCATCCTGGTCATTTTTAGCTTGAGACGGCCTTTAAATGTGGGTTTTTGCGAACGCGAAACTGAACGAAATGATGTTCCTGTTAGAAGTACATGGTTTTTTGCCGTGTAGTAATCTCCTCACACTAGCATTAGTTTCTCTGAATCATTGGAAACTGTAATAAATGGTTGGAACAGGCAAAGGATGAATCAGCACATCATTCTGCAGGTTTAATCATTTCTCCACATCTCTAGTGCCCTGACTGACCCTGAAAAGATCTAAAAGTTAAAAATAAAACAAATAACTCAGTATCTTAATGAAAAAATATATCGTAATATTAAAACAAAGCCATAAAGCGGCATAAGAGAAATTCTCTCAGAATTATGCACGTTCGAATAAAATCAAAAATCATCACATGATGGATGACGTTCAATTGTTTTATCAATAAGTAATAATTGGTTTTATTACAAAAAAAAATAAAACTACCATGCAAAGGTAGAAAAAAAAGTTTTTTGATCTTTTTTACTTGTTCCGCTAATTTTGCCAATGTGTGTATTTATCTGATACCATGGCAAAAATATGACATATTTAGGAAAGCATTATAGGCTTTCTAAGGCACCCGAAAGACACATTATAGGCGCTCACAAGTGAAAGCTAAGCGAAGTTTCATTTACGATATTTTTGTTCAATCCCTCTTCTAGAGAAAAGAGGGTCGAGACAAGTGTCATTCGATGTCAACGATGGATGTTGTGGAGAGCAGTGGCGACCCAGTGGTAGAAACCGCGACTTACAAGTTGTACGTCGTGATTTCGAACCCAGGCAGGTGCTTTACTTTGTGTAAATTGTTTCATCGCTGCTCTCAAAACGGTGAAAGAAAACATCGTGAGGAAATCGGCATGTCCTAGAACCAAAAATTCGAAAACATGTGACATCCACCAACCCACATCGAGCCCGCACGGTGGATTACAGCCCATTCCTTCTCACAGAGAGAATGCCTGTTTCTCAGCAGTGGGAATATTAAAAGGCTGATGATGATGATGATGATGATCATAGCATGAATCAGAAAGTAAATAAAATATGGTTCATAGTATTTTATATATATTCAAAGTATTTATTTAGATGTGGTGGCAATGCCAAAATGTAAGGGATTTGTCACATGACATTTTGATTCAATTTAGAATTAAAGAAAGAAAAAATGAATAATTTTTTTTATTTGTGACCCGCACAGGAGACACGAGATAAGCAAAACACAAACAACAACAATTCTATAAATTTATGGCATTTTCACAATCGCTATCACGGCGCTTTCGTTGGTAGAATACCACTTGTCTAGAGACCCTTGTTTTTTTTGGTGTCAGTATTTGTTCTTCCGCTCTAGGTGAAGCAGGAGGTCGTGTCAGACTTATACTGACTAAAACTCTCCCGTGTTCGGGCCGCGGTAACTCTCTTTTAAATTTTTCCGCGACTTTGTGGCTTTAGCCCCTGGCCTGTGTTCCAGCAGTGTTAACATTAATTATATTCTTGTTTCGTTTTGTATGAATGGTTGTGTGAAAAGTATATGTAGACTCGATCCGTGTTCGTGAAATTTCGATGCCGAAGTAGCCGTAGTTCTTCTTGTAGGGAAGCTTACGCATTATATCCGAACTCTATCCATCATAATCTGTCATAATTCAGAACATTTTGAACTCGAAACTCAAATCACAGACACATATCAGGGACACAAACGTGTAAGGATCATTGTAGTTCTTTCAAGTTTCAGGTTTCTTTTCTTTGATTCAATGTAGAGATGAACAACCATCAAACAAAATTGAATTTAAAAAAATAACTATCCTCTTTTTGACAAAATTGGGTAAAAATACAGTTGTTGTTTATATTTTGGTTTCAGACGTATCAAGAAGACTGTCTGAATTTATTTATTACTTCAAAATGTTTATACGTATGCTTAGTATGACAAATTGTTGTTAGAGATAAATAATGCGTCGTCGGTTCATATTTGCTCAGTAAATATGAACCTTCATTTTCGCTTATTTGGCTAAATAATTTTCAGCGTTAATATGTCAGGATTACTTTATACTACAGTGCATGATAATCTGTGTTGTAAATAAGCTTACTGTTTGATATAATATTGAAAATGAATTTAAATAGAATAGCAAAGCTGCGATACTGCTGCTTCTCAACCAAAAACATTTTTGATAGAGCCAATTAAAATGTCCTACCTCGAGCTACCTTATTACCCCATACCTGAGTAATTGTGGAAGTCGGATTGCAGCTGTGTGGGTAGTGGTAGCCCAGTGGTTACAGCCGCGACTTACAAGTTGTAGGTCGTGGATTCGAACCCAGGCAGGCACTTTACTTTTTGTGTACATTAATTCATCACCACTGCTCTCAAAACGGTGACGGATAACATCGTCAAGAAACCGGCTACTCCTATGTCGTTGAACCAAAAATTCGAAGACATGAAATCCACCAATCCACACTGGACCTACGTGGTGGATTACGGCCTATTCCCTCTCACAGAGAGGAGGCCTGTGTCCCAGCAGTGGGAACATTAGAGAGCTGATGATGATGATGGAAATTGTTCCATGTGCATATATGTATACATTTTGCTGCATCCCGTTGGATTGGATACCAACAAATATAGTTGGCATTTAAAAGCAAGACTCACTCAATCATCTTCTGGGCTGAACACATCCATCCTCACGCAAAAGTCAGACATAGATGGTGCAAACTGGTGCAAGAAAAGTTGTTTCCACTACGGGGGAATCACGATCCTCAGTAATGAGAAACACGTTGCGAGGAGGGGGGATCTCATCCATCGCTTACCAGGCTAGATCGGGGTCAAGAGCTGGCTCATTACGAAAGAAAAAAATATGAAGCAGTTAAAACTTCTTCAAGGTCCTTTCAGATTTACCTTTTACTACGAACACAAAAGATGCCTTTATTCGTATATTTTTGATAACTCAAGCCCTACTTTTGTCCCAAAAGCTGGCAGTTTCCCGAATTCTCGGGTTCGATAAATACGATCGTCAAGTGTTTCGCCGACGACCTTGACTTGCGCTCGAGTACCCTCGACAGTACAACTCTCATGGAAATCATACAAACGATTTGTATGTTGAGGTTTTTGTGTGATATAGAATTAGGGTTTATTATTATGTAGGTAAGTTTCAGGAGTCACAAAAAGTGATTATTTTGAAGGTTTGTGATTAATTTTACTAAATCTAAAAGTGGAATAGATTAAATTAGTATGGGCGATCAGGAATGTGATCAGTCAGAAAAAAATAATAAAGAACGTTGAACAATGTTGATTCAGAGAAACTCAATTTCAATTCACTACAATATTATTAAAGTAATGATAGTTTCATAGAACAAGTGTTCTCAGTTTCATTAAGCTGATTGTAATACAATATGCACAATTATCTTTATGTTCCTGTTTACCATCATTGAAAGATTCTGAAACTAGTAGGTCACATAATTTTTTTCAAACGAATTAGTTACCGACACTCAAAAAATATTGCTGAAACTCGAGTTTCCACAAAACCTAACCCAGAAAAACATGTCAGTCATTAAAATATTCCATCAGCCAACGAAAAATAAAGTGAGGCAAGCTTTAATCCCTTAATTAACCCTCCCAAATTTTAAATTAATTTGCTTGAAAGAAAAATATGCAAATTAATTGTTCTGTAGGGGCCTACCTGACCCGTGATGACCTTGAATAATGTGTCGTGGTTCGTTTCGGATCGTTTCGGACCAGTGCGGATCTTGGTGGGTCCGTTCGTACTGCTGCGGTTACGCCACGTCGAGAGTTCCGATATGTAATTACGGTTTTTGAATGACTGAACATACGGGATGAAATTTTGTGTTTTGTGATATGCTTTCTGGGGTATTTTACAATAGCGCCAAGGCAGATGACGTACCAAGAGGAATCTTCGGCTTCGTGTTACCCAGTACCTGCGTTATGGAGATAAAATAGACAAGATCCATGAGAAGCTCCATGTCAAATGTTCTATTCAGCTGCATGGAAATGTAGTTGAACTGGAAACTCCAATATAGAGAAAAAGTTTGATAGATAATAATCCCGTCAGCCTTCAAAGTAAGACTGCACAGGCATGGGAGAACCTGCAAAAGTCACAGGGATTGTTTGAATTTCGACTAAAGTTTGGCGCCTGCCAGTAACTTTATTATTAAATAGAGCACAATATTGGAGTCGGTACTGAATGTAGAAACTGAAAATTTAACAAAGTTGGATGACGTGCAAAGTTCGTAAGTTTCTGTTTGACGTACCTATATATGTTAGAAAAAAATAAGTATACCTACAATTGACACACCCCGTCTTCATCAACTGTCATGATCTTTCTTTACTCAATATATTTATTGTCCACATACAAAATTATTACGATTCCTGGTACAAATTATAACCTTACGATTTACCTCAAGATAAACTTTTGACGAACGAAAAACAAAGGATGAGGTTCTTAATAAATTTTGACATGTATATTTTTACAATGTATGGCCACGCATAACTTCTTCTAGAGTGGTCCGATTTTTTAAATTTCCTTTTTTTATTAGAAAGAGTATACCTCAAAGTTGGTATCAAATTTAAATTTGAAATATTAAGTTAGCCCTAAAGGTAGAAAAAAGCACTTACCTATCGATAATTGTCACTTGTCGATGTTGAAATTAAATAAAATGAAAAGCGAAAAGACATTTTAACAAAAAAATAAACCCAAGAAATAATTAATTGAAAAGCAAAATATAAAAAATAACCTTTTTGTCGAGCATTTTGAGGTAGAGCCAAACAAACAACCAATGAAGATCAACCTAGCTACAATCATACACTTTAGGTAATTAATTTGCATGTTTGTTTGTTTGGCGCCAACTCAAAATGTAAGACTAAAAGTTTTTTTTACTTTTCTGTTCGTTATTTCATCGGTTAAATTGTTTGTTAAAAAGGTTTTTTTCATGACCTTATCTTCAGATGCCTCATCCCATACAAAGAAACCGTGCCGAGTTAACTAGCGTTTTTAATCTGATTATACCGATTATTTTTTGTAAATCGTTCCACGGCGATAGATAGATCACCATCTATATCCGTGAAACAGAACGCGATCGAACGCGATCGATGTACAAAAAATAATCAGTAAAGTAAGTACGTCGGCACGGTTTCTTTGTATGGGATGAGACACCACTGCCTTTGTACAAGCTACTAACTCAACTAAATTTATCTAATATAGATTTTTCCTAAACAAATCAAATCAAATAATAAATCAACAACCTCTAGGAGATATTCTTTAAAAGAAACTCTATAGTCAAGACAGTATCGTCGATTTATATCCATCGTCTGGAAACCTAACGTTTCTATTTGCAGTATTAAAACTCCGAGATATAAATATCATCTCAGGGAGTAACGCAGGTGTATTCATCTTACATTTTCTAGGAAAATATATTTCTTGAGAGTACAAAAATGCAATATCTTTCTAAACATCCTTCTAGAATGGAAACTATAAACAGCTTATTATTTTTATTTATTGCTTTTTGTGCTCTGAAATTACGTTTTATAAACAATGTAACCCGTTTTAAGTTGCATAGTCCCGTCCAAAACACCTTTTCGTATATTTCCACAAAAACAGAGTAACTTCGCTAGAAGTTTTACCTTATTACACCCACGTGTGTCCCTTTTGTTATTAGTCAAACGTCCCGACGACTCTTAGTCACGGGCCGATGTAAAATCACTCCTAATACAGCTCACTCAAGGGAATAATATCGAACCTTTACTTTAAATTATCGAAATGCTATCGTAGTTAATCGAAATAAAGTTGATTTTTGTTTGGCATATCGAACCATCATGCTCTAATCGAAATTATTCAAATTCAATAGTAGGAAATCGAGATAGAGTTGGTTTTTCATTGCTAGGACCCTGTTTTTAATCTAGTCTGAAAAGCTTTCTATTGAATAGTGCAACTTCTGACCGATGGTTGTGATAATTTGTTAAAAATTGATCCTTAGAAAGTATTGTTGAATGCCTATTATGTTTTCAGACAAATAGATAAGTTTTTGAAATTAAAGAATAAGTTTGAATTTGAAGTTACAAATATTTTTTAGTCAATTTTGATACTTATTACCCACCTGAATAAAATTGGGCTCTTAAGCACCACGTACTTCCACGAGCGAGTGTATCGCGATGATATTATGTGTCTGCCACTTAAATATGAACGTGCTTTGAAACCGATACTATCACGGCGACGCGACGAGCGATATTGACAAGCAAATCGTCAACGACTTGCCGCGCGTCACGTGTCAGGACACCTACTCGCAGCGCGCTCACCGCGCACTCACATTAACAAAAGAAAAATACAACGTTGTAACGATTTGTTGTTGGTCATGCGGCAATCCGTCGTAACTGGCACCGAGCCGTTGTGGTCACGCGTCAATCCTTTGTGAGGCAAGCTGATACAAAGATGGAAGAATAATATAATCGTCTCGTGGAGATCACCCGTCGATGGACGCACTGGCTTTTTTGTCGCTTCACGTCCTGGTAAAACTGGTTAACAAACATTATGAAAAAAGTCCTTTAACCCTACACAAATAAATCCAGCTAAGCGGATATGAACTAAAATGGTTCCCTTTCGTGCTTATAATACTGTGCCTAATTGGGTACTTAGCGATACTAGTGTAATTAATATGTAATTACAAATAAATTATTTAGCTCCACGTGCAAGGGTTATAACGTGACAGATTGGCGATGGTGAGTTTATTATTCTTCGTGTTTAGTAAATCTTATTGTTTTAATAGACTGTTATGTGAACACTATGTGTGTTGCCATACAATAAAACCCAATATAAAAATGAAACTGAAAAAAATCGACCAACTTTTTCTTTTATTTCTTCAATTTTCTTCAACATTGTTTTGGTCAGGATTCTCTTTAATTTTAAGGCGAAAATATCATAAATTATTTGTGTTTTCCATATAAAGTGTCTTTCACTGTGCGTACGGCTAGGAAGTGAAATTCCTCGACCACATCATCGCTTAACATCACGCGATAAAGTGGTCAAACGCGAGCCTATCACAATTATAAAAAAAAAGAAAGAAGTACCATGAATTCAACAGATATTCTTTCCAATACTTAATACTTACTTTCCTTTCCTGGTTCTTATGGTTAGTATAAGTTTGTGTATGCTCCATTGGTGTAATTGCTGCAAGCAGTTCCAGTGCGAGGATAAAATAATAAATAAATAAATAATAAACAATTTGTGCAACTAAATCCGTTGCACAAATTGTTTATTATTTATTTATTTATTATTTTATCGAGCCGTTTTAAGTTATTTTTGATTTTGAAAGAACATAAAGCATAACCCACGTATATTTTGCTATACAGTGTTTTTTTTTTCCAAAATCCAAAACAACTTACAAAGGCATGATTAAATCCGTTGCACAAGTTCTTTATAATGACTATACAAGCCTCCCTATAGTTTTTCCTCTTTGTATGAAATAAAAAAAGTCCTTGACAAAATGACTTTCTTCCTTTTTTCCTACTAAAGATGTCAAAAAGTTTAAAAAGTATGCTGATTGACATGCACTGCCGAAATTTCACATGGTTAATTCTAAACAGACTTTTAACAATCATCATCGTTAAATCCTTACTTCTTACTAATATTATATCTTATATATAAAATTCTCGTGGCACAATGTTAGTTACCGTACTCCACCGAAACGGCTTTACTGATTTTTACCAAATTTTATATGCATATTCAGTAGGTCTGAGAATCGGCTAATCTCTATTTTTCATACTCCTAGGGTAGGGTAGGTAGGGTAGGGTAGGTAGGGTAGGGTAGGTAGGGTAGGATAGGTAGGGTAGGGTAGGTAGGGTAGGGTAGGTAGGGTAGGGTAGGTAGGGTAGGGTAGGTAGGGTAGGGTAGGTAGGGTAGGGTAGGTAGGGTAGGGTAGGTAGGGTAGGGAAGGTAGGGTAGGGTAGGTAGGGTAGGGTAGGGTAGGGTAGGTAGGGTAGGGTAGGGTAGGGTAGGTAGGGTAGGGTAGGTAGGGTAGGGTAGGTAGGGTAGGGTAGGGTAGGGTAGGTTGGGTAGGGTAGGTAGGGTAGGTAGTGTAGGTAGGTAAGTAGCTAATTGACGGGAGCGAAGCCCCGGGGGTCAGCTAGTAATATTATAAATGTGAATGTAAGTTTGTTTGTTACGCTTTCACGCAAAAACTACTAAACCGATCATCATGAAACTTTGTATATATATTCTTGGAGGTATTAGAAGTAACATAGGATACATTAAAAAAAAAAAAAACTAAAAAAATGCTTCACTGCGAGCGAAGGCTCGGGTAAAAGCTAGTATTAACATAAATACATACTTATTGCTTTACACTTGCCCAGTTTTCTAGTTAATCAAGATTAGAACAAATGAAATTGAAAAAAATGGGAAATGAAGACGCTGTTGCCGTGGCTGAATTTTGGTCAAAACGAATATAATTGAGGAATTATCGATACGACGAAGAAGACGAATATTAAAACCCGAAATTTCTAATCACTATTTTCAAGAAACATGACAAAGGTTTTCAGGAAATCCTAGTTAACACAAATTCAGTGAACACAAGGTTAATAAATAAATCGTAAATTATTTTTGTTATACTCGTTCGTACTATTTCATGTCGACATGAAACGTGAACATTCTGAATTGAAATTCGGGTCACACACTACGTGTACGTGTTCATTCTTATGATTTATGACGACATTACTATTACGTGATTCTACGTTCCTTTTTTTGATAACGTAGCATTGAAGCTGGATTTCATATTCTTGAAGTTTCATTTCGAATTTATTCAAGACACGAGTTTTATGTTGCATCGTCTATTGCTCAAGAAAAGTTTAAAAAAAAAAGTGTTATTATTATAGCATAATCTTATTTCGCATTTGTGTCATTTTATGAACCATAACTTGATTAAATAGCATAGGCATAGGCCTGTCTTTACTTGAGTTATGCCCAGCGCTCCTGTGTCAGCCATATTAGTAATTATTAAAGCCAGTTGTTGCAATATCGAGTAGGTACGTCTTCCCGTATTTCAGAATTTCTGATACCGTGATAAAAAATTAAATAATAGAGAGATGAGTTCGTTAGAAATCTCATGTAAGCTTCCTTAAAATTAATCGCCACCTGTTTCTCGCTTTATCACCTCATCCATATTAATATAAACTATATATCTGGAGCTGACAAATTGGCATACGTCGTTAGGCAATCAATTTAGCCGCAAGCGAGGTTCGTTAGGTACCAGCTTACAATGCATCACCTGGTTAGGCAAGCTGTTATGCAAGGTGTTAATAAACTGATGTGTTGGTGTACATCTACCGGGTAGTTGTAATTAATAAAGTAACTGCTGTACAGTACTGCTGTATAATAAGCTAGCTCATAGAACATGGAACCACTTTAGAGAAACGGGTTTCTTAATATCAGGTAAAAATATAAATTAATCATTTGTCGTGCTTATTTAAGGAGTTTTTTGTACGTTTATCTCCATAGAGATCTACTACGCTTTGAAATGTGCAATTGGCTTCATCTTCTTTATTGACCTACAGCTTGAAAAGCGCCATCGAAATCAAAACGCTTCGTATCGGTTTCTTCTTGACGAATAAAAAGTTCTGTAGATGGTTTCATTGAAATATATGATTTGAGTTTAAGTCTATATCATATAACAATAACAAGCATAGTATTAAAAAGCTTCGATTTTATCTCGTCTCAAAACATCATTATTTCATCCCGAAATAAGCTGCTGCTGGGTATAGACCCTTTTTATGCTATTATTAATGCCCGGTTTCAGCGTAGATAAATGTAAATATTAATAAAACAGAAAGTGCACGTTTTGATTTATTCTTATCTAATCTTAAATATATAATAATACGAGATTTTTCATAGCTTAAACTATAAGTAGGTAGATGCTCAGGTAGATTGTCTAGTAATTTTTTCGTCTTATCTTTAAGCCCGATCTCCTCTGCCTGCTCTAAAGTGTCTGGCAGGGTGTGGCCGAGAGTTTCTGGTGTGAAGAAGATCAAACTACCGGAAAGGAGAGCGAAGAAGGCGAATAACACGAACGGCAGCTCAGCAAACCATTGGGCACCCTGAAATAGAAATATAATGTTAGCAAACTTATTTTAAAACGACAAAAATCAATTTAAATAATTATACTAACAATTTGTCTTTTAAAAGAAGGTTAGTCATTAATTTATAATCAATGTCAGTCTATTTAAATTCAAAATTATTATCAAGTGAGATAAAATGTAGTTTCATTTACTATACGAAGCAAAGGGTCTAACTAAGAACCCTGTGGTACTCCTACAGGTATACAGGTACTCTTAAAGAGTACCGTCATACTTATTGCTTGCTCAGTTTTTAGGCACAGTTGCTTTAGACTACTAATGGCTGAAACTCATTTTTAACAGAAACTTACACCTACTTTGCCTACCTACCTTACACAAAACAATGTTCAATTTAGTCAAATGCCTTAATATACAATTTTAACTCATCGCATTATATTGTACACTATGCTTGTATGATATTGCTTGTATTATTAGGATGATATTATAGATAAGCCAATAAATAAATATATAAATGTAACTTACAATGGCTGGTGTGAGTGGCGCGATCATGGAACCAATCCTTCCCATCATGGAAGAGTAAGCAAACAAGCTGTGTCGATGCTTCGTGGGGTACAGCTCCGCAGTGTACACGTATACTGCCGTCGCCACCGAAGCGATCGACATCTTTGCGATCAGGTAGACCGTCAGAGATACTGCATATAAATCTGAAGTAAAAAATAAGTATTGTCAGAAAACTTTACCAAGAGGCATCGTATACTATAACCCGGTAACTGGTTTGTAGACGATATATAGAAAGTCGATGAACGTTAAATATAGACATAAATTACATGCCGTCTGTATCCCTTAAAGGATAAGGCAGAGTTGCACATTGTACATCCATATTTCGCTTGTTATTTGGTCCCATGAAATAGGGTGCGCCTATTGCCTTCAACCGAGCACAAGTACAGACTTCCATTACAACCCCCCGGTGGGTTCCCGCATTGTCAAGGCGGGGGGGTTCAGTAGCCGTGGCTTGGTCACCCACGGTGAAGCGAAGAGGAACCCGAGGAGGGGGCGCTCGTAAGGGTGCCTGCCGATAAGCCAAAGACGAAGCCCGTAGCCGTAAGCCAAAATAAAGGAAGGTAATGGAGGCCGCGGCGGGAGAGGAGTGCCGGTATTGAGGTTCGCCGCTCTCCCTAACTGCCGCAGCCTGGACAGAGTCGCGACCGTCTGTTGGCGGACGCGGAGGGGCCGAAGGGGAGGAGGAGTGTCGGTATAGCGTTGGCCGCTCTCCTGTGGCCGAAAAATGGTAAGTGGCGGGGCCATTGACCTTGACCCGTCGCAAGGGTACCAAGGGTGACCGGGGTTCTCTGGCGCCCATGTGCTGATTTGGCCCAGTGTGTTCTGGTGCGCCGTTGACGGGGGGTACTCCCCAGAGGAGGGTCCGGTGCCGGACGGCTGCGGCGGGTTCGCGGTGAGTGCTAACGCGTGCCCGTGTTCTTGCCATAAGCGGCACAGGGGACACCTTGGAGATTTAGTGGGTTGACGTCCCCCATAACTGCACTATCTCCCCATGGTAGCGCAGTATGCATGAGCATTTCAGCAAGTTAAAAAAAAAAACTGCAACTGAGAAATACCTAGATGTATTTCTCAGTATGAGTAATGATACTAACCTTGAGGCATAAAAATGTACGCAATTTGGCATGCAGCACATAACCAAAAAGATCCAGTCAAAACAGGTTTTCTTCCAATCCTATCCATCAGGAAATACGAGATCCAAAAGCCGGGGATTTCCACTGCAGCCACAGCAACAAAGTTTAAGTATCTATTGCCGGACATATTAACGGCGTTGAGCGACAGGCCATAGTAGATTAAGGTGGTGGTAATCCACCAGATTGGAGATATAAGAACACGGATCAAGATTTTCTTATGTTGGAACACTTGGACCACCAGCCAGGGTTCGCCTCCTCGTTTTTCTGCTTCCTCAGCACTGATTCTTAACTTCTTCTGTGCTGTTCGCCGTAACTGTTCCAGAGATTTCTCAGATAGATGTTTACCGTTGACCTTTGCTACCTTTCTCAGTAAAGCTTCGGATTCATCGAAGCGGCCTTTACTCATGTACCATCTTACAGATTCACTGATCAGCCAGTAGTAAGAGATGGTAAGTAGTTGTGGGATGTAGAGAGTTAAAGTCAGCATTCTCCAGTTGGGTACGCCCCACGCGATCAGGCCCAATGCGACTTGCCCTAGCGCGAAACAAGTATTCAACGCTGCTCCGGCTGCTACACGGAACTTCGGGCCGACCAGCTCCATTACTATGAAAATCATAAGTCATGTATTAGATGGGAATGCTAGTTAATCTTATTAAGAGGTATCTTGTACCTATCTAGAGTTATGGTGGTCTAAAGCTGCATCCAATGGTTGGCTTCCAGTATGGAAGCTGATCGTAAAAGGGAGTCGGGAAAAGGCTTGCCAATGATGATGATGAGATTGGATGATTAGGAATACAAAATCAGATACCCCGATTATTAATAATGAATGAAAGGATCTTCAAAATAATTCAGTTGTTTTGTCTAGCACAATCATAGGGAAAACAGGTAACTTAAATCCTGAAATCAATCATAATTTCATTGTAAACATTGCATGGTCATTCATAAAAGTGACGTACATTACTTTTTCTTTCAACTACGCAGTAATGTTATCATTAATCACTACAAAGCCGATCACAAAGGACGTATTTTCTGCTTAGAACCAAAACAGTACAGAAATGTTATATGAAATCTCATTGTTGCACAGTTTTACATTAATTCACTGTTTTTATTTTTTATTTAGATATAAATTTACCACAGTGGTTGTATCCCATTAAGTTTAATATAAAATTTATGCATTCGTTCAAAAAAATACTGGCTGAAAAAAGTCGACTGAACAAAATCGATTTGATGAAAAAAAATTAATGGCGCGCATTTTGTACCATTTTAAAACCTTGATACCATATTGAGCAATAAAAGTTAAAAAAAATGGAAATAGCAATAGAGATATGAATTCAACAACAAAAAGTATAAATAAAATATAACAGCTGCAAATTAATTCGTTAATAACCTTTTGCCGCAAAGGTTGCGGGATAAATATTTTTCTTTAGCTTGAGTTTTTATTTTGAGTAGGTTTATTTTATCACGGCAGGTAGATTGATAGTTGAAAGAAAAGTAAATTACGCACCTCACTAAAGTGAGTAATTAATGCATTCGTGTTAATTTAGTTCCCTCGCATGCGCCCGGGCACCAACATAACACTCATGCATAAATAACTCACTTTGCGCTCGATGCAACAATCTAATATTATCTAGCTCCCCACATTGAAGTTAATAATACGAAATTTTATGAGTGGTACGCGTGGTAATAAAAAGAACGCCACCTTTGAAAAAAAACCTTCCTATCTTTATCGGAGGTCATAAAGTTTATTGGCCAATCTATCACTTATTAATTATTACTATCGACTCGCCACGACATCGCCTTTCGCCTTCGCGGGTGACTGTGTTTTATAATATCTACATATTATAAAACACAGTCACCCGCGAAGGCGATTATCTGTGTATTTTATTATATCAATATTTTGACTTATCAAAAATGCATAATAGGTACAATAGTGTCAATTACACCGGATTTTACCGCCATACATAATTTATATAATCGCATATTTATTATAATTGTTCTGTTTATCTGAGGACAGCAATTTTGCGATGCCAAATAGTACTACTACTCTCCTTGAACTATGTATTTAGATTCTGAAGAACTCCTCACTGCCACATATTATTATTTATTTATTTTCAGGTAACTAAGTCCCATAGATAAAATACACAAATTCAACATACAAAAATAAACTAATACATAATTCATAACAAAGTTATCATAAATCTATTTAGTACATTGGGTCGGCGACATATTGCGCTGAGTCGTGGTGTCATGTAGCCTTCCGCGGAAACACCAATACATGTCACCCGTCGGTCAAAATTCACACGCACCACAAAAGATTTGAAATTAATCTTGTGACACGACTCCAACTGCTCGACTCTCAGGGACAATTTGGTCTTGATCTTTATGTACTCCACGATCTCTTCTGCCTTCTTTGTGTCATGCAGACGTGACACATTCAGCAACATGTTCGGCGCTGTAAGTGCGGTACCGCACTGATTGCGACAAGCAGACTTCTTCTTCTTTTTCTTCACCACTCGAACGAAGCCTCATTCATCAATAAAAGTCCTGGTCTTGTTACCGCTGACAATGAGCTTCGATCATGATTTGAGGGCCCATGGACACCCCACGGACACGCGCACGGGCGCTTGCTTGGGTTGCCACTGATCTTTTGCAGGAGCAGCAATAACGGTAGCCGAGTAAGCAAGTCCCGGTGTTGACGTGCTATTATTCGTCGGCGTCCCAGCGATGGGAGACGCGGGGAGGGCGGTGCGCGCTTTTGCATCGCTTGCAGCGACGGCGGCGTCCCGCGACGAGTCAAATTTTGCTGACTCGAAACTCAGCTGCGATGGATTGAACGCGCCGTGTCGTGTGTCGTTGTTAGCTGGCTCGTGTAACCTACATACCGTGTTGCGTAAATCTGCCACCTCGGTAGGTACGTAGATCACTGATGGTGGATTGAGATACTTCCAACTTCAACTGCAATTCGACCAGGCTTGACCTGAGGGTTGAGATGTCCCGCAGTAGCCTGGTGACGTCGACGTGGTTGAATGTGACGGGAGACAGCTTGCGCAAATCCTTCGCCACGAAAGTCGGCACGTTGTCCGGGTCGATCTCCTTCAACACTTTAATAATGTCCTGGAGAGTCCTCTCTCCTTTTTCATCCCTCGTACGGGACGGTATTCGGTCAGCCACATATAGCGACCCATACAGCAGTGTTTTTGCCCTGCGTACTTCCTCTTCATTGAAGTTGGACGTGCAGATCTGTATCACACTGACCTCGTCCATGAAATCCAGCTGATACTGCAGGATTGCCAGGACCTCGTTCGCCACAAGTTCTTACGAACGCATGGTGGCAGCGGCACTTGCCGCGCTCGGAACAAATTAAATAATTTTCAAGTTCAGTGTAGTCTCGCACTGCACTGTCGTATAAGAAGAATCATAGTACTTTGCTATGTGAACACAATGCAACAGCTATTATAGATATGGAAGGTATTTTTTTTGTAAATCTAAAACTTAATGTACAAATAGTGGAAATTAGATGAACTTAATATAACAAGGCATTCTCTTCCAGTCAAGATTCAATGCCTTCACGCAACTATGTAAAACTAAGCTAAAAATTCTAACAAGAAGAAAATTTACTCACTCAAAATATAAACGCAAGAAAACCCTCCAGATCCGAAAGTGGCTTCAAAAAATTCGGAGAACATAAACCCGAGGTAGGTGTCGGCCCAGTACCTCGTGACACCAAGCCAGGCAGTATTGAAGGCGGTGATGGTAAGCGCGATCCTGCGACCCCATCGGTCTGACACGAAGCCGGTGATAGGCAATGATGTCAAGGTACCGAAGGTGCGGACCGTGCCGATGAGAGAACGACGCCATTCGTCACAAGCCAGTCCGTACTAAGAACAAACCAAACAGGTTATAATTCTTCATAACAAATAACTTGCACTCAAAAGCATCCTGTCTTTCGGAATGAGTGTTTAAAAACTTCAATGACTTTGTTCAATTACTTTTTTTTTTGTGTATCATCGCAGATTTTTTTTAAATTAAACTATGTATCTATTATAAATTAGCTTCTGCCAGTGGCTTCGCCCGCGTGAGAAGTGTATTTTTAACCCGAGGGAACATTATAACGGGATTAAAAATAGCCTTTGTGCTATTCCAGACTATAAGCTATCTCTGTGCCAAATTGCTTCCAGATCTGTTCTTCCGTTCTGGCGTGATTGAGTAACAAACAAACATCCACACTTCCATCCGAACTTTCACATTTATAATAGTAGTAAGATTTAAAAAACAACTAGCTGACCACCGGTGCTTCGCTCCCGTCAATTGGCTACTTACCTACCTACACTACCTACCCTACCCTACCAACCCTACCCTACCTACCCTACCCTACCTACCCTACCCTACCTACCCTACCCTACCTACCCTACCCTACCTACTCTACCCTACCTACCCTACCCTACCTACCCTACCCTACCCTACCTACCCTCCCTACCCTACTCTACCCTACCTACCCTACCCTACCCTACCTACCCTACGCCACCCTACCCTACCCTACCCTACCTTACCCTACCTACCCTACCCTTTTAAACTATCCTATCTCTCAAGTTGGATCGAACTGCACATGGTGTGCGAATTTTATTATAATCGGTTAAGTGGTTTAGGAGTCCATTGAGGACAAACATTGTGACACGAGATTTATATATATTAAGATTTAGCGACACTTTTTATGCGATTGTTTTATTTTTATTCAAACTAACAACATTTCAAAACAAAAATATTACCATTGATAATTTCGTATCGAGATTCTGAGTTTTATTTTTATCTTTTCAAACTTTTTAAAGTTAAATTTTTCATTGTGCCAATATAACCCTAACTGAGAAGGCCAGATGATGAATAATGAAACTTAACGAATTATCCCAATCATTCTAACAGTTATGGAGATGCCGGCGAGATCACCAGACTGTGTCTTACTAAAACGAAGAGCAAAATTCATAAGTCTTTCTCCCGTCAATGTGGGAAAAGTTCCATCTACATGATGTTTTTTTTTCAGTTCTGTGGATCGATCGTGTATATAATATAATTTCAATGGTATTTTTCGTTTCGCCAAAACTAATTCTAGGCCTGGGTTCGGAATGCAACATCAGAATGTACTGCATGTTGAAGGTGCAGAAAATTTTATTCAGTAATAAGAACCTCAAAAATTATCTTAATATATCTATGACTTACTTCCTACTTTTAATTTGATTCTAATTTGAAATTAATGCGGTTACTGAATCCTCTGAACGCATTTTGGCACTATGGTAGCTAAAATCAGTGCCTATTGAAATGAATCGAAACGCACTCGAAAAATAAACATATTGTGTATAAACACGACAAAGTAATTGTGAAAACTTGAATTTACAAAGGTTTCAGTGGAAAGTACGTTTACCTTCAACAAAACAAACTATGAGGCAGTAATGAAATAAAACGCAAGAGATACAATAGAATTTGAAAACAGTACAAAAATTGGTAAGATCAGTAAAACTTTGCTAATTAACGCATCTTGTTTTGCAGATCATCATCTCTTTGGACCTTCTTTATTTTGCCAGCCTTCCGAACGTAGTCCAGATTGGACTAAGTTCGTTGAATGCAGTAATTTGCGTTTAATTTTACCAGAAGATCCTATAATCACCATTAATCTCAATTGTATTGAGATTAATGGTGACATGGAATGGAAACTTTTGCTTACATCGTAGACGACGGAATGTGTGTTCTCATACACGAAGTCATCGCAAGGCACGCGCGACCCGCGGTTGAAGAGGGTGGCGGGACAAGTGTTGCTATCGACCACCCGAATTGTAGCGTTCACGCTGTCAAACCGCTCGCAATTGTCAAAAGAGCCCTGACTGGACCCCGCGGGCACTGCGTTCGCCAACCAGTAAGGAGAGAAAGATGTTGGTTGTCCTTCACACTCTGGGATCATACATCTGGAATAAACACACAAAAATGAAGTATGGTTGTCCAATTGTAATAGAGGGCAATATTATGTGGGATATTTTTTTTTATTTTTTTTTTTAATTTAACCTTTAGACGCACAGGTACACTGGTGGACTTAAAGTCATAGGTGTTCTTTTCCATTCAAATAAGGTTAGTGTTGAGGTAAGATGGCATGAGCATTGTTTAAAAAAAATAATATACATGTTTTATTTTCTTCCATAAAAGGGAGTTGAGATAAAATCACATTAAATAATCTTGCGGTAAATTCATTTGTCGAACAAATTTAACAAATTTGGACTTAACAGGCCCAAGTCGAACACAGGCAGCATTACGGGTGTTTCAGATATTTAGAAAAGGCAACAAGTTAATAAAGAAGAGTAGAAAGTTATGTAAAAACCTTTTTCCAACTTAGTTTCAATAAACAATCCAAAATAGGAGGAAACACGACATTAAAAAGCGTGGGAATTTATTTTACCTCGTATTAATTCGAGCAGTAGTAAACATGTATTCAAAAGCACTCCATGCAATGAAAACCTCCAGGAGAGCAGACAACAAGAAAGTTCTCAATTGGTACTTTCCGAACTGTCCAATCTCTTCTACAATAATAGTATCTAGTTCTACATCACGTTCGCCTTCTGGTGTGAGGACTTTAGAGTCCCCATCTCTATTCCGATTCTTCTCTGAATCCACCATCTTGATTTTGATTTACTCCACCACGCTGACACCAGCCACTTGCGCGTGCACTAACAATTTGCAGAATACCGATATTTATTAACATTTTATCTAGTTTTATAACAAACTGATAAACTGGGCTATTGATTCCTGCATGTCTCGAGGCTTAAGCATTTATCATAATATTTATATTTTTATGGGGATCATATTTTTGTATCACGTGTAAAGTTAATCACATGAACTTTTGAAACCTACCCGATGTTTGTGTAGATCAGATAGTAAACATTTTGAATGTGTACCTGCCCCCCTAGCCAATTTACAAACGTTTCGTAACGAATCTCTTTAAATTTAAATCACTCTACAATCGTTAACGTCTTCTACTTTTATGGTCTGACCACGTGACTTGACATTCAGATGTGTATTCGTTTTCTACTAGCATTATCGATTGTAGATAGTCTTATATAACTTGGCTTCAGGTGCCTGGTACGTTCATTTTTAACCATGTTTCCTATATTTGTCATCTACTTAATCAATATTCAAAATTGAAAAAAGGCCAAAATTCCTCAAATTTTGATCTTTGACCCCGAATAACTTTTGTAGCACAAATAGGATCGATGGGGATTTTTAAAACTTTATTTGTAATGGTAAACCCCAGCTCTCCACCAATATTTGGCTATCCGGGAAATTTTGTTATTTAAAATCTATATTGACCGGACTATCATACTAATAATACTATTTAATTGTAGTGTATTAAATAATTGTTTAACTAATGAATTTTCAGTCTTAATTGATTACAATTCAATTTATCTTATTCAATTTATCGTCCCAAGGTTTTTATCCCTAATATAAGTTGTTAATTTTTTTTTAGGATTTGTGTCTTATAATATTTTAAAAATAACCATGAAGAAATATTGGAGTAATTATAAAAAAAAAAATATCTACTTACTATCAGATTGAACACGTACAATTTTTTTGAAAAAATATTTTAGTAATTTTAAGTAACTTTTGCTGTCCTGATTTAATTTTTATCTTAAGGTACAATGAAACTTAGGTTGTTCGACATCCTCAAAAAAATAAATGCAAATTTTAGTCATTTTCATGGATAACTCACGCTTGACCAAACATTTTACCAAGACAAAATTGTTCTCACAACAAAGCACCTATGGTTCCTCAGACAGTTTCCTGGTATCTCCTATGGATTCCGATTTCGCCGTACTGACGCTCTTGTATAAGTTTGTAAAATATCAGCCTTACAAATAAAAATGTGTTATACCGCATCTATTCCATTCATATACTAATTATAGTTATACCAGTAATAAATTAAGAATATGTCGTGAATATTTCTTTACAAATAAACCAGGTATATCTTTATTGTATAGCAACACTACCGTTATACCGAAACGCCCGATTTGGCAAGAGAGTGACTAAAACGAAACTTCTAAAAAACATTAGTTTGCATAGGACAATTTTATCCCTTTGTCAACTTGACGTTTTTCATAGGTTTGTTTTTCGCGCGTATCTTGTATGTATGTATGTTTGATTGTATGTAATATTCCTTATCACCTTGTATCTTTCAAACCACTTGACGGATTTGTATAATTAAGACATCGTTAAATAGGTCTTGGCCGCCAAGTGTTCTTAGATAAGTGCCGTCAAAAAAAAAAGAACATGGCGGATTTTGGGCGCCATATTGCTTGGGTTGCAATTTTAATTCTTTGGGGGATCCAAAGAACTAAATCGAGAACTAATAATAATCGTGTGGGGTATCAAAATGAAGGGGTTTTAGAGGTGATTACAAAATATATACCACTTATATGTTTAAAAGTCATTAAAAAAAGTGTAACTAAAAAGTTGTAAATAAAAAAAGTTTATAAAATCAAAAAACCCGACTGCAAAGATGTAAACAAGAGAAAATCATGCTGTGCAGTCAGAGGATATTAATAGTTTTGGTCAATCAGCTCGCGAATATGTAACTTCCGACTGCACAGCATGATTTTCTTCTTGTTTGCATCATTGCAGTCGGGTTTTTTTGATTTCATCATCTTTTTTTCACATTTTATTTTAATTTAAATTGTGTGAATTTTACAAAATCGTTATTTCAACTGGAACTGCTCATCACTATATAAATCAAAAGGATTTTCACTTAGTTTAAATATTTCAACTTTTATTTGAAACTGCACTAGATTTAGAACGTTATTGACTTGTTCTAATTCTTCTATTGCATTAAATTCCAGAATCAAAATGAACGTAAAATACTTAAATGTGCATAAAAAACACAAAACGTGGTATTTTAAGGTTATGTTAGATTTATTTGTATAAAGCTAATATAACCTTAAAAAAACCACCGTATAACACCCTAATGGGTGAGGGCGCGAATAACTTCGGGATAGGGGTTTTACGAATAGAAACGCCAGAGCTATACTTGGTTTATACTATTAATTTTAGACATTTTGGTTATTCTTGGTTAATTCTCGAGTATAACCGTTATGCCAAGTTTATTTGTGAGGCTGTATATCTATACACACACGTATTTTTTCCAACATGAGGCTGTAATTTCCCTTATGAGGATTCCAAATATAGCACTTGTTTCCAGGTGGCTCCGTACCAGTGCATTATACAAAACTTTCACAGCCGCCGTATCGCTAAAATCCTTACATTGTCTCAAAATAAAATCGAGAATTATTATAATAATTCTCAAACACTTTAGCTGGTGATGACAAAATGGCAATTTGACAGAATTCTTTTACCAATGCTTTATTCTGACTCTTCGGAATCGGCGTAACACTTAAAATCTTCCACTGCGGTGGATAGACGTCGAATTTTAAACATAAATTAAAAAGATGATGTGCAAAAGTGTGTTTTAAAACTTTTCAATATATCACAAGGAATGTTGTCGGGCCCTACAGAACTATTAAGTTAAAATTAAATTATAAGCAGTTCCGGTTTAAATTGTTATTTTAAGCGGAACTGCTCATCGCTATATAAAACAAAAAGATTTCACTCTTTGTTTAAATATTTCAACTTTACTTTGAACCTGCACTATATTAAGAACGTTATTAACTTGTCCAACTACTTCTATTCCATATTTTTTAAGTTATATTAGCTTTATACAAGGGTGAGGGCGCGTATAAGTTCGGGATAAGGGTTGTAGGGAATAGAAATCTCGAAGCTATACTTGTTATAGGCTATCATTTGTAGACATTTTGTTTATTGTTAGTTAATTCTCGAGTTTAACTGTTATACCACGTTTATTTGTAAGGCTGTATATCTATTATAGGTATACTATTTCGTCATATCAGCCGAAAGACGTCCACTGCTGGACATAGGCCTCCCCCAAGCGTCGCCACATTGACCGGTCCCTTGCGTCTCGCAACCAGCGGATCTCCGCAACCTTCACCAGGTCATCGGTCCACATGTTGGGAAGCCGTCCAACGCAACGTCTTCCGGTTGCAACGTCGAACAATTACATAGTCTGAATCCTCACTTGCCTGAAAACATCAACATTTCAACCCAGAACCACCCGCTACTGCTTATATACCTTTTCGTCTGCTATGAGTGACTCGGTTTCAGCACTGGTTTCAATAAAAAGCACAAAAGACACGATTTGGTTTATTCTTCTCTTATCTTAAAAATATAATAATACGAGATTTTCCATAGCTTAAACTGTAACGAGATACATAAATGCCTTCGATTGTCTGGTTATTTTTTCGTCTTATCTTTAAGACCAATCGACTCTGCCTGCTCTAAAGTGTCTGGCAGAGTGTGGCCGAGAGTTTCTGGTGTGAAGAAGATCAGAATCCCAGAAACGAGAGCGAAGGTGGCGAATAACACAAACGGCAGCTCAGCAAACCATTGGGCACCCTGGAACAAAGATACATGTTATGTAAGCAGACTTATTTTAAAACAATAAAAATCAATTTAAATAATTATCTAATCATTTTGCCTTTAATAAGTAGGTTAATCACTAATGTATCATCGATATCAACTCTATAAATGCAAAATTATGATCAAGTTAGGTAAAATGTAATTTCACTCACTATAAGAAGCAAACCAAAAAAATGGGCCAAACTAACAACCCTGTGGTACTCCTATAGGAATACTGCCATACAGTTTGCTTGCTCAGGGTTTTCAGCACAATTTTAGACTAATAATATAAATGTGGCTGAAACTCGTTTTTAACATCAACTTACACCTACGTTGCTTATCTACCATAAACAAAACAATGTTCAATATAATCAAATGCCTTACTAATATACAAATGTAACTTACAAAGGCTGGTGTGAGTGGCGCGATCATGGAACCGATCCGTCCCATCATGGAAGAGTAAGCAAACAAGCTGTGTCGATGCTTCGTGGGGTACAACTCCGCAGTGTACACGTATATCGCCGTTATCACCGAAGCGATCGCCATTTTTGCAATCAGGTAGATCGTTAGAGATACTGCATATAAATCTGGAGTAAAAAATAGGAATTGGCATAAAACGTTACCAAAGGGTATTGTATACTATAAAAAGAAACTAATGAGTAATGATACTACTAACCTTGAGGAATAAAAATGTACGCAATCTGGCATGCAGCACATAACCAAAAAGCTCCAGTCAACACAGGTTTTCTTCCGATCCTGTCCATCAGGAAATACGAGATCCAATAGCCGGGGATTTCTACTGCGGCCACAGCAACAAAGTTTAAGTATCTATTGCCGGACATATTAACGGCGTTGAGCGACAGACCGTAGTAGATAAAGGTTGTGGTAATCCACCAGACTGGCGATATGAGAACCCGTATCAAAATTTTCTTGTGCTGGAACACTTGGACCACCAGCCAGGATTCGCCTCCTCGTTTTTCTGCCTCCTCAGCACTGATTCTTAACTTCTTCTGTGCTGTTAGCCGTAACTGTTCCAGAGATTTCTCAGATAGATGTTTACCGTTGACCTTTGCTACCTTTCTCAGTAAAGCTTCGGATTCATCGAAGCGGCCTTTACTCATGTACCATCTTACAGATTCACTGATCAGCCAGTAGTAGGAGATGGTAAGTAATTGTGGGATGTAGAGAGTTAAAGTCAGCATTCTCCAGTTGGGTACTCCCCACGCGATCAGGCCCAATGCGACTTGACCCAGCGCGAAGCAAGTATTCACCGCTGCGCCAGCTGCTACACGGAACTTCGGGCCGACCAGCTCCATTACTGTGACAATCATAATTTATTTATAAGATGGGAATACCAGTCAATCTTATCAAAGTGTAACTTGTATCTAATAAGAGGTGGTGTGATTGGTGGTCTACAGCTGCATCCAATGGTTGACTTCCAGTATGGAAGTAGATCGTAAAAGGGAGTCGGGAAAAGGCTTGCCAATGATGATGATGAGATTGGATGATTAGGAATACAAAATCAGATACCCCGATTATTAATAATGAATGAAAGGATCTTCAAAATAATTCAGTTGAAATAGATCGTAAAAGAGAAATGGGAAAAGGCTGACCAATGATGTTGATGAGATTGGAAGATTAGCAATACAGAATCAGATAGGTCGATTAATAATGAAAGTAAGTAACTTCAAAATAATTCAATTGTTTTGACTAGCACAATCATAGTGAAAACAGATAACTTACATTTTGAAATCAAATAATATAATCAAATAATCTTCTTTGTAAACATTGCATTTTGATTCATTAAAGTGACATTTATTACTTTTATTTAGCTCCCCTTAAAAAAGTTGATAATACGAACTTTTATTAGTGTGACACGTGGTATTGCAGTATTAGTTATTTAATGCAAACCACGCGATCTTTGAAAAAAATCAATGCTATCTTTATCGCAGATCATAAGTTTATGAGCCAATGTATCACTTACTAGTTATTATTAGCGACCCGCCCCGGCTTCCCCCTGATAAATTATGTATAAAACATTTCTCGTTTCTCACTGATTCCATTGGTGAAAATCGCATGAAAATTCCTGTAGTAGTTTCTGAGTTTATCGCGAAAAGACGCGCTTTGTTTATGATATGTAGTGATTATCTGGGTTATTAGTTTATCAATATTTTGACTTAACAAAAATGCATAATAGGTGCAATAGTGTCAATTACACCGGCTTTTACTGTCATATTTTATATAAGCGCAAACTTAGACTAAAGAATATATTTTTTTTATATTTGTTCTGTATATCTGAGGACAGTAATTTTGCGATGCCAAATAATACTATCGCTCTCCTTGAACTATTTATTTAAAGTCTGGAGAATTCCTCATTGTCACATATTAGATGAATTATAATACTTTGCTATGTGAACACAACGCAACTGCTATTATAGATATTGAAGGACTTTTTATTTACTAAAACTGAATGTACAGATACTGGTAATTAGATGGACTTAATGTCGCAAGGACAGGACCTGTTAGTGTGGCGCCGCTTGGGGGAGGCCTATGTCCAGCAGTGGACGTCTTTCGGCTGAAATGATGATGATGATAATTAATGTAACAAGGCATACTCTACCAGTCAATACGCAAAGGGTTCAATGGAAGAACCGTCACTCAAATACTCGATCAATGGAGCAACTTAGTAAGAAAGAGATAAAACACCTTCCAAGAAGAAAATTTACTCACTCAAAATATAAACGCAAGAAAACCCTCCAGATCCGAAAGTGGCTTCAATGAATTCGGAGAACATAAACCCGAGGTAGGTGTCGGCCCAGAACCTCGTAACACCAAGCCAGGCAGTATTGAAGGCGGTGATGGTGAGCGCGATCCTGCGACCCCATCGGTCTGACACAAAGCCGGTGATGGGCAGTGCTGTCAGGGTACCGAAGGTGCGGACCGTGCCGATGAGGGAACGACGCCATTCGTCACAAGCCAGTCCATACTAAGAACAAACCAAATAGGTTATAATTCTTCATAACAAATATCTTGCGTTCAAAATTATCCTGCAATTCGGAATAAATGTTTGTTCAAAAATATTAGCACTGATTAAAATCTGAATATTAATACACACACCGGCTTAAGTAGAACATAAAACTTGTCGCCTTAAGAATAATCATCAATAATTATATTTAATAGGATAGAATAGAATATACTTTATTGTACACCAAAAAAATTAAGTTACACATCTCTTTTACAATAATACTTATTCAATGATTTTTTTGTGTATCATCGCAGGATCTAACTCTTATTAGGTATATTAAAACCATCAATTATAAATTTAAAAAGAAATTTAGCGACACTTTTTATGCGATTGTTTTAAAATTATTGAAACTAACAACAGTGCCCGTGGCTTCGCTCCCGTCAACTGCCTACCTAGCCTACCCTACCTACCCTATCTACCCTACGCTACGTACCCTACCTACCCTACCTACCCTACCCTACCTACCCTACCCTACCTACCCTACCCTACCTACCCTACACTACCTAACCTACCCTACCTACCCTACCCTACCTACCCTACCTACCCTACCCTACCTACCCTACCCTACCTACCCTACCCTACCTACCCTACACTACCTACCATGCCCTTCCTACCCTACCCTACCTACCCTACCCTACCTACCCTACCCTACCTACCCTACCCTACCTACCCTACCCTACATACCCTACCCTACCCTACCTACCCTACCCTACCTACCCTACCCTACCTACCCTACCCTACCTACCCTACCTACCCTACCCTACCTACCCTACCCTACCTACCCTACCCTACCTACCCCACCCTACCTACCCTACCTACCCTACCCTACCTACCCTACCTACCCTACCCTACCTACCCTACCCTACCTGCCCTACCCTACCTACCCTACCCTACCCTACCCTACCCTACCTACCCTACCCTACCTACCCTACCTACCCTAGCCTGCCCTACCTACCCTACCCTACCTACCCTACCTACCCTAGCCTGCCCTACCTACCCTACCCTACCTACCCTACCGTAGTTAATAATGGTAAAAGTAATAAAGAGATCTGGCTGACCGTAATGACGAACATATGAAAAAAAGTAAAAAAAGAAAAAGAAAAAAGGATCAAAGGTATCCTTAGTCCGTCTCCTGGTTCTAAGCTACTTCTCCACCAATTTTCAGCCAAATCGGTTCAGCCGTTCTTGAGTTATAAATAGTGTAACTAACACGACTTTCTTTTAAATATATAGATTTGTAGTTTCGTTATAATAAATTTTTCATTAAGATGCTGAATTACTTGTTTTATTTTTAATTATTAAATATTTTTTGAAGTTTAGAATTTCATTGTGCCCATTATAACCCTAACTGAGAAGGCCAGATGATGTATTGTGAAACTCACAGAGTTATCCCAATTATTCTAATAGTTATGGAGAAGCTAGCGGTATCACCAGACATGCATCTAGATAGAACACGCTTGCGTCCTACTAAAACGAAGAGCGAAATTCATAAGCCTTGCTCCTGTCAATGTGGGAAAAGTTCCATCCTCAAGCGTTTTTTTTTCTGTTCTGTGGTTCCATCTATTTATGTTTGGTAAATTTTACCACTATGTGTATGTAACGCAATTTCAATTGTATTTTACGTTTTGCCAAAACTAATTTCAGGCTTGGGTGCAGAACGCAACATCAGAATGCACCGCACTTCGAAGGTGCAGCAAATTTTATTCAGTAATAAGAACTCTGTCAAATTAGAATCAAATTAAATATAGGAAGTATCCAATATTTAATTTGAATCTAATTTGACACGAATGCGGTAATAGAATCCCCTGAACGCATTTTGGCACTATGGGAGCTAAAATCAGTACCTATTGCAATTAATAAAAACGCACTCGAAAAATAAATATATCAAGGATAAACACGACAAAGTAATTGTGCTTATTATTGCATCTTCATTTGCTGGACCATCAACCTCAACTCCTTGGACCTTCGGATATTATAAGATCGCCAGCAGGGGATTAAATTCGTCGATTGCAGTAACTTGTGTTTAGTTTAAACATTAGATCCTATAATCATTAATAATCGAAATACAACTTTGACTTACATCGTAGACGACGGAGTGTGTGTTCTCATACACGAAGTCATCACAAGGCACTCGCGACCCGCGGTTGAAGAGGGTGGCGGGACAAGTGCTGCTATCGACCCCCCGCAGTGTGGCGTTCACGCTGTCAAACCGTTCGCAGTTGTCGAAGGAGCCTTGACTGGACCCCGCGGGCACTGCGTTCGCCAACCAGTAAGGAGAGAAAGATGTTGGTTGTCCTTCACACTCTGGGATCAGACATCTGGAATAGAACACAAAAAAATGAAGTATGGTGGTAAGAATGTAATGTAAGATATATTTGTTTTTTTTTTTTAATTTAACATTTATACGCACAGGTTCACTAGTGGACTTAAAGTCTTAGGCCTTATTTTCCATTCAACTAAGGTTAGTGTTGAGTTAACATGAGAGGTGCATTGTTTTATGCATGTAAAGAAAAAATGATTTGTAGATGGAGATTTTTTTCTTATAAAAAAAATGTAATATTACATAACGCTCTAAAACATGAAGATGATATGAGATGACGATAACGCGCGAACACATGAATTGTACAGATTCACATAGTGTAAGTGTGTTGAGCCAAAGGATTAAATTCATTTGTCGAACAAATTTTGACTAAACAGGCCTAAATAAAAGGCGGGCAACGTTACGCGTGTCTCAGATATTCAGAAAAGGCAATACGTTTATAGAGAAGAGTGGAAAGTTATGTGAAAAACCTTTTACCAACTTAGTTTAAATAAACAGCATAAACTACGACATTAAATAGCGTGGGAATTCATTACCTGGTACTAATACGAGCAGTAGTAAACATGTATTCAACAGCACTCCAGGCAATGAAAACCACCAGGAGAACAGACAACAAGAAAGTTCTCAACTGGTACTTGCCGAACTGTCCAATCTCTTCTACAAGAATAGTATCTAGTTCTACATCACGTTCGCCTTCTGGTGTGAGGACTTTAGAGTCCCCGTCTCTGTTCCGATTGTTCTCTGCATCCGCCATCTTGATTTTGATTTACTCCACCACGCTGACACCAGCCACTAGCGCGTTCACTAACAATGTGCAGAAAACCGGTATTAAAAAACCTTTTATCTAGTTTTATAATAAACTGATAAACAGAGGCTAAACATGGGGATTAAATTTTTGTATCACTCATAATTTTAATCGCATGACCTTTTAGAATTACCCACTTAGTGTCGACCAGATAGTGAAAATTTGGAATGTTTTATCTTGTAAGTACGTTTATGTTAAATCATTTTTATCATAATTGTAATCAATATCCTAAGTATGATTATTTCCTGTGATAGTCAGATTAACATCTGCCAAGATTTGGCACAGTTTAAGTAGGTACTAATTTTATTTTTTAATTGTTTGTTTTACTCTAGGCGCTTTTACGTGCACATTTTTTTACATCGTTTTCACATATTCATTTTTCCAATACGAATGAAGTTACCAATTAATTGTAATTAAAACTGATGGAAAAGATTGTCTACGGACGCTTGCGAATTTGCAACTAAATTTATATTTTGTTTGATAATACAGGGTGTTTGGAAGGGAGCTGTACATACGCCTAGGGTAGAAACTAGGGATAGTCTGCTACCTACCCCCGCCCATTATATTGACCTTGGCCTCAAGGTTTTTTTTTAATTTATTTTTATTTTTTATTTGACTTTTTTGTGATTTTTTGACTAAAACTACCTGTAGCTCAAAATCTATCCATGGGACCGGTCGGCTAATGGTCTTGTTTTAATCGTTAGAGTCTTAGGGTCCTGCAAAAAAATATTTTACACCAGAAAATTGTGGAGAAGAAAAGTTATGGGGCCTGAAGTACCATAGTAAGGTAAAGAAATAATTTTAAGGGCAACTTTCTATGGGGTTTAAAAAAAACTAACAGGGTTGGAGTTCTTCTGATTTTTTTAAAACATCCTCAGTCCATGCCCTTTCTAACGATATGCTAAAAGTGTATTTATCACTTTTAGTTTTAAAGTTATTAATTAATTTCCGCAACTAGGGCACTTTTACCACCACGAGTCGACATTTGTAAGACAAATGTAATTTCCAGAATTTAAACCAGTTTGGCCTACAGTTGGCAAATTTGTTGTCTCACTCTTACACGAGAGCAACATGTAAGAGACAAAACATGTCATGTCATGTCTCTTTCGCTCTTGGGTCGACGGGGCCGGGCAGGTAACTCGTTGGGGTCTTTGTTAGTCAGTCGAGATTTACCCATCTTAGCTAACTTACGTACTTGCCGTTACGACGCTCCACTGTTTTCGTTAATTTTGTTGAGTTTGTTATTACTTCGTTTTTGTTAAGTTTTGTTATTTGTTACCTTGTTGTTGGCAAAATGGCTGGATTTACCAGTGAAGAGTACACCGACATGCTGGTGGTGTATGGAATGGCTGATTGCAATGGGCGCGAGGCACGGAGGATTTATCAAGAACGGTATCCTAACCGGCGAGTGCCTAACCACCAAACGTTTGGCTCAACTTATCGGCGTCTGCGAGAAACCGGAAATTTAAATTTCCGGGAACCAGCCGTGAACAGATTTCAACCAAATTTGGCTGCGGAAGAACGCATATTGGCTGAATTTGAGGAAGATCCGACCAGAAGCGTAAGAACCGTAGCCCGGACGCTTGGTTTAAGCGTGTGGAAAGTCTGGTCGGTTCTTCGCGAAAATGGACGTCATCCTTTCCACTACACCCCTGTTCAAGGTAATTTTTTACATAAAGTTTTTGTTTTTAGCTCTTATGTAATGAACTAGCATGTGAATTTCATAGGCAATTTTTAAATTAACATGAGCATGTGTGTGAGAGAGAGAGAAATGGAAAGACAGAGATAGCAATCAATGTTACATAGCTACTAATTCATAAGGAAACCGCTAACGTTGATATTTTTATTGTTTTAGGCTTAGAGGATAACGACTATGCAAGAAGGGTGGAGTTTTGCCGCCACTTGCTCCATACGGACGTGGAAGATATTAATTTTTTACGGAGTATTCTCTGGACTGACGAGTCCAAGTTTGACAAGGAAGGAATTGTAAATTACCACAATCTCCATCACTGGGCACCCAGAGATCAAAACCCGAGAGTCAAGAGGCACAGAGGTTTTCAACGAAGGTTCTCCGTGAACGTATGGGCAGGCGTCATCGGTAATCGGTTGATAGGGCCGCACTTTTTGCCAGACAACCTAAACGGGCAAAACTACTTAGATTTCCTCGAAAACGATTTGCCTGATTTAGCGGAAGAAGTGTTTGACGAAGATCGGCCCATAGTCTTCCAGCACGACGGCTGTCCTGCTCATTGGAGCCTAGCAGTGAGGGAGCTTCTGGACAACTGCTTTCCTAATTCTTGGATTGGTCGGGGTGGGCCAATTCCCTGGCCCCCAAGGTCGCCTGACCTTACCCCACTCGACTTCTACGTCTGGGGAAGGGCGAAAGAGTTGGTGTACGCAGAAGAAGTACCAACAAGGGAGGTTCTAATTAACAGGATCCACGCCGCATTCGATACAATGCGCGAGGAACTGCTGCTTAGAACGGTGACCGTGGAGATGAGGAAGAGGTGCCGAGCATGTTTACAGGTCAATGGTCATCAATTTGAACAAAATTTGTAATTAATTAAAATTAGTAATTAATTAAAATTTGTAATTTAATGACATTAGTCATTACCAAATTTTTTGTTTCATTTGCCATCCTTTTACGATCGAACACATTTAATTTTCATTAGTTGAAATTTTTGCTTGAAGTGCCCTAGTTGCGGAAATTAATTAATAACTTTAAAACTAAAAGTGATAATTACACTTTTAGCATATCGTTAGAAAGGGCATGGACTGAGGATGTTTTAAAAAAATCAGAAGAACTCCAACCCTGTTAGTTTTTTTTTAAACCCCATAGAAAGTTGCCCTTAAAATTATTTCTTTACCTTACTACGGTACTTCAGGCCCCATAACTTTTCTTCTCCACAATTTTCTGGTGTAAAATATTTTTTTGCAGGACCCTAAGACTCTAACGATTAAAACAAGACCATTAGCCGACCGGTCCCATGGATAGATTTTGAGCTACAGGTAGTTTTAGTCAAAAAATCATAAAAAAGTCAAATAAAAAATAATAATAAATTAAAAAAAAACCTTGAGGCCAAGGTCAATATAATGGTCGGGGGTAGGTAGCAGACTATCCCTAGTTTCTACCCTAGGCGTATGTACAGCTCCCTTCCAAACACCCTGTATAAATGTACCTATGTATGTCTCGCATCATGGCTGGCCGATAGATGCAAACCATTGGGAAGTCAGGATATATCCCCTTAGGTTAAGACATCGTGTGTGGGCAGGCCGGTGGGTACAGTCGTGAAAATGAAATAACACAAACTATTCAATACACTGGGTTTATTTAAATAGTTCATAGTTACAATCTTGCTTACTAGAATTACGGATCGATACTGATTCTACGACGTCTTAGCTCCAAGGCGGTCAGTACTCAACTCCTATACTCTGCTGTCCCCACCACGCAAGTCGTTAGAGAAAGCGCGCCACAGCGTAGTTGTTCTTGATTTGCCGACAGGTGGCGTGGACGCTTGCGAATTTGCAACTAAATTTATATTTTGTTTGATAATACAAATGTACCTATGTATGTCTCGCATCATGGCTGGCCGATAGATGCAAATCATTGGGAAGTCAGGATATATTCCCTTAGGTTAAGACATCGTGTGTGGGCAGGTCGGTGGATACAGTCGTGAAAATGAAATAACACAAACTATTCGATACACTGGGTTTATTTAAATAGTTCATAGTTACAATCTTGCTTACTAGAATTACGGATCGATACTGATTCTACGACGTCTTAGCTCCAAGGCGGTCAGTACTCAACTCCTATACTCTGCTGTCCCCACCACGCAAGTCGTTAGAGAAAGCGCGCCACAGCGTTGTTGTTCTTGATTTGCCGACAGGTGGCGTGCTTGTGATTTGTTTTGACGTCCGTACTATTGACTAAACCCGACATATGGTTTAGTTGAATTACAAATATTTAGTTTTTTTAATTTTAATCTTTAGTATAGACAGAGTGACTATTTATAAATTTATTATTTTATTTAAAACTAGCCAACCCACGCGTCTTCGCCTTCCCTACATACATGAATGTTGCGTAACTTTAACCGCTGTGCAGCGCCCGCAATCGAAACTCTCAAAAAGGAATCATTTTTCCCATTTTTTCAACATTTTTCATTTATGCTCGCTTCCTCGATAATTGGACTATCCAAACACAAAAATAATTTTTCAATTCCAATCAGTAATTCTTGAGATTAGCGCGTTCAAACAAACAAATGAACAACCAAACAAACTCTTCAGCTTTATAATATTATAGTATAGATAAATATAATATTGGAAGTGCAGGTTTTGCCGGCGAAAAATAAACTATATACCTTCCCTACAATAATACTATTTAATTGTAGTGAATTAAATAATTGTTTTATTAATGAATTTTTACAGTCTCATGAATATTCAATTCATCGTTGCTAGGTTTCAAAAATTTGTTTTAGGGTTTTAAAAAATTTACTCAATTGAAAGTTAAGAAATTGTGTCAAAAATAAACACGAAGAAAAATAGGAGTCGTTAAAATCAATTACTTGTCAGTAATTAATCGTTGAGCTCCTTAAATTCTGAGTTGAGCTGCACGGTTATTGACAAATGCGTGCACTGACTGGACAGGTCTATTCAATCTGGCTGGTTCTTTCTCAAAAGACACCAGTTTACATGGTCTTCACATGATCTAACCAAGATTTTGTCTTGACTTTAAAAGAGACTGTGATCTCTGAGTTTGTTTCGGCCTTTCTTCTCAGAGTAGTCAGAAAGGTAACGCCGACCTCGTCAAGTTTTAAAAAATATGATCAACTTGTGAAATTGTTTATATAAACCAACTTACAGAAATAAAATCATTTATCATAACTCGCGGTTGACCAAAAATTTGACTAAGGCAAAATTTTTGTTCTCACATTAAATTTCATTTTTCCTTTTCGCGGGTCTGCTGGCAGAAATTTCTTAAGAAATAAGCAGTGCCCTTGTACTCTATTGTCTTTATATGTTATCTTTATGTATTATAATGTGTGTATATTCATTATTAAATAAATAAACAAAGCACCTAAGGTTCCTCAGACAGTTACCTGGTATCTCCACATATTCCGAGTTCAGAATAAACGTGCCACGACGAGAAATAGTACAATTATAGTTGGGATGACATTAACTATTCTGAAGTGCGATTTCTTGAAGAAGACCAGAGACTATAACAGAAACATAACGAAAAATTATGTGCCAAGCATCTCGGCTTTAAGACGGAAGGGTCCACTCCAATATATGTCTCGGAACAGCTTACTGCAAAAGGCGCTCGACTTCACTTTCTCGCTCGCGATCTGGCAAAATCCAAATAGTATAAGTACTGCTGGACGGCCTTTGGCAGAGTATATATTAAGAAGGACGATAACTTTCCTACTATTATCATAACAAGTGAGTCACAGGTTCATAATATTATGCAACTTAAATGACTAGATGTTATACTACGGATGATCAATTGTCGTACTTTCCATTCTTTATTCTGGTGTTATCCCTATTTGTTTCTATTCTATATGGAAAGTAGATGTTTAAAATTTATGAACCTAAGAATTAAATTTAAGATTATTATCAGGTTAATTATAAACCAAAACTATGTTATGTTACTGATGAACATCTGTCGTACTGACCATACTTTACTATGTTGTTGCCCCTATCTGTTTCATAGAGACTTGAGATGCTTAAAGCTAACTTGTATTAGGATAAATATCAAGCTTACTATCAGGTCAAATATGAACCCAAATAAATCTTGTTACACTATCGAGCACTCACACACATTTACTGAGTAGTAAATGTGTGTGAGTGCTCGATAGTGTTTTCCTCAGTTTTCCTTGATCTCAAAAAGGCCTTCGACACAGTGTCTGTCCCCATACTTTTGCACAGACTAGAAAGCATCGGCATAAGGGGGCCCCCTCTCGAGCTATTCAAATCCTACCTGAACAAACGCAAACAAACAGTGAAAATAGGGGAGTTCACTAGCTCAGAAGAAACAACTTCGTACGGCGTCGGGCAGGGAAGTGTCCTTGGTCCGACATTGTTCCTTATTTATATAAATAGCCTATGCAACATGAGTATTGACGGGGGACGCATTTTCTCTTATGCGGATGATACCGTCATAGTCTTTGCCGATAAGACTTGGGCAAAAGTTAGAAGGTCAGCCGAAACCGGCCTGTCGAAGATTGCAGACTGGCTCAATCGAAACCTTCTCACACTAAACGCCTCCAAATCCAACTACATATGCTTCACCAAGTATGCACACACTCAACCATCACTCGAATTCCAAATAAAGATCCACTGCTGTGCCAACCCTCCAACTTCTGACTGCTCATGTTCAAATATTGACAGGTTACAGTACACTAAATACCTGGGCATCATGATTGACCAGCGCCTGTCCTGGCACATGCATACTGAGCTGATCATGAAAAGGGTTAGGAAATTGATATGGACTTTTAAAACATTGCGACACATTGCTTCAAAGAATCTTTTGCAGAAAGTCTATTTATCGCTGGCCCAATCGATTCTTACGTACTGTTTGCCATGTTGGGGTGGGACAACAAAAATTAAATTTTTAGAACTAGAGAGGGCGCAGCGATCTCTGCTTAAGGTTATGCTTTTTAAACCCTATAGGTTCCCGACCCAGCCTTTACCTAGCCTCTGACCTTCTTTCTGTAAGGAAACTCTACATACTCCATATTATCCTGAGAAAACACAAATCCCTTCCGTATGATCCTATAAAGCCGACTATGAGTAGCAGACGGCGCTACTTATTCGTTCCAACAGTCCCAATTAGATCAGTTTTTGCTAAGAGGCAGTATGCAAGGCAATCTTCACACTTATACAATCTGTTAAATAAGGAATTAAACATCTATCCTCTGAGACTCCGTGACTGTAAATTGGTTGTGACTGAATGGCTTAAGACTAAAACCTATGACGACATTGAGGCCATGGTAACATCGCTTCCTTAATCTGTCCTATAACAAATAAGTCCTCAGTAACGTAATCGTTAGTGGAGGAAGCTGTTCCTGGCTCCCTCCGATCCCAAGACACTGTCGCAGGGCTAACCTAAACCTAAGCCTATACCTTAAACTAACTGAAACCTAAACTTATATCTATATGCAGTCAAACGTATCTCACATATACACAATCTACACTCACACTATTAAACACACTCACGCACGCATACACTCACACTATTACACACACACACTCAAAAACCACTCGAACAAATCGCACAAGCGCGCTCGTTTTTGTATTTTCTTTTATTATTTTGTTTTTATTTTTATTATTCTTATTTTTTTATTATTATTCTGTTTACAATTGCATACACTGTATAATTTTAAGTGGAAGAGCGGAGTTACCTATCACAAGCATTTTCTTGCTTAAAAGGTGATCTCCATATCACGTATGTTAATGCTTTATGTAATCTCCTATGGATTCCGATTTCGCCGTACTGACACTCTTGTATAAGTTTATACCATTATGATGATGATGACGATACCGCATCTATTCCATTCTTATACTAATTTTAGTTATACCAGCAATAAATTAAGAATATGTGGTGAATATTTATTTACAAATAAACCGTGGGGGTGACCATAAGCTCTTAGAGCAAGGTTATTTTGAGTGTGCGTAAAGGATAGATGTATACGACTTGTATACAACTATCCCTTTTTCACAGTCGAAATATAATATTTTTGATACGTCAGGCTACGGGGGCAGGGATACCTTTAGTATAACAACTCATCCCCTATGTCAAAACGCTCGATTTGGTATCAGCGCGTCCAAAACTAAACTTCTAAAAAAATGCAGTTTGGATAGGATAACTGTATCCCTTTGTCAACTTGACGTTGCTCGACCGTTTTGTTATATTCTTTGCCCCATTAGACAATGCTGTAATAGACTTATAGCTAGGACACTGAATTTTGATTTCCATTGGCCTTGACATATATTGATAATGATTTGTTTGTATTGTATTGTTTTATGTGAAATTGTTTTATTTATAATTTCATTTAGAATTCTGTGACCCTGACAATATTTTTTTTTTCACATTTAATTTTAATAGCGTGAATTTAAAAAATATGTTATTTTTACCGGAAAACTGCTCATCGCTACTTAAACATAAATATTTTCTCTTTGTTTAAATATTTCAACTTTTCTTTGAACCAGCACTATATTTAGAACGTTATTTACTTGTTCTACTTCTTATATTGTATTTAATTCCAGAATATAAATGAACGTAAAATACTTAAATGCGCATAAACAAACACAAACTGAGGTATTCTTGAGGTTATATTAGCTTTACAAAAGGGTGAGGACGCGAATAACTTCGGTATAAGGGTTGTATGAATAGAAATATCAAAGCCATACTTGGTATAAGCTATTACTTGTAGACTTTTGCTTATTCTTAGTTAATTCTCGAGTATAACTGATATACTTAGTTTATTTGTAAGGCTATATATCTATAGCAGGTATACTATTTATGTGCCACGGCGGACGTGATCGCTTGAGCTCTGAATGAAGGAGGTTGTAAGTCTTCTACTCAAAGCGCGTTGACGCACTGTACCTAAAGTTCAGTTTTCAAGTGTTCCGAAGCCTGGGATGTTGATTGATGGCTGCTAGGTGTTAATAGGCGAAGGCTTGATATACAGGTAATAATAGACTTGATTTTTGCGATGTTTTTCAGGGTCTTCAGAGAACTAAGTTGCGTGGAATAACTAATTACATATCAATGGCTACAAATCGGTTGACGTGCATGCGTACTATCGTACCCCGTCACTTTACTTTATTAAGGACCCCACAATTGCATGCAAATTGGTTTTTAACCAACTTACCAAAAAGGAGGAAGTTCTATGTTCGACATTATGAATGTTTTTTTTTTTATTTTTTATTAATGTTTGTTCACCGATATATCCGTCAATTGTGGACCGATATTGAAAATTCTTTTTTTTTTTAAGTGTATGTCCCGAAATTGGTCACATTTTATTTTGGTGAAGATCTGATGAAGAACTTCGAAGATATACAACAGAACTCTTCAATGAATAACGGCAAAACTGTCGGGATTGCTGCAATCGGATGTCTGTTTGTTGTTTATAACAAACAAACCGACTTCCAAAGCGAAAAATAACTTTATTTTCCGAAGTCGGTGTCGCAAAACGAAAAACAATGGGTACAAAAGACACTGTCTTCGTCAAAGAAAGTTATTTTTCGCTTTGTAGAGTTTTGTTTTGGAAGTCGGTTCGTTTCTTTTTTAACGTTTTTTTATTATTTTGAGTAATTTTCATCACAGACTTAGCCTAAGGACCAACAAAACCCTCCCTATTCCTGAAGGAATCATGACGTGTCATATATGGATGGATGTACCCTAAAATGGAACATTCAATGAACCCTTAACCAGGTTCCTAACCATATCCCCTGAAGAGTTTTTCTAGGAAGTGTGAGGAATGAAGGTAAAAGCTATTTTCTTCTAAAACTATACAGTTTACAACTAGAATACTACATGGGTCTTGAAGTCCTTCTGAAAGACTATAGAAACATGCTACATATATAGTTGCATTTACATCTTCCAGGTGCGTAGCTGCCTACGAAGGGCCGACGCCGAGAGAAATCTATGGGACCTTGCAACCTGGCAAGAAGGTTGTCTCCTTAACCACCAGAGCTAGGCTCCTTACAGAAGTGTGGTTGGGTGGACAGAGAAATGGACTATCGAATAGTAGCATCATGATGGGTATACCGAAAGGTCTTCAGATACTTTTTGCCGGAAAGCGGCTGAGTTGTTAAAGAAATTGCGCTGTCCCACAGCTTGATGATTTTGTTTGAACGAAATCATCTAGTCGATTTTCATCGGCCTCTTAATCTGGACGCCTGCCAGCCGGTTCCCGAAGGTAATGCTTCAGAAGCATATCAGTAACTTCTTGCTTCAGAAGTATTACACGAGTCTGATCTAAATACAGGGCCTAGGTTCAAGTCTAGGTTACCTAGAAGTGCTAAATCGAAAATAATAAGGTTCTCTGACCACTTATTTGAGGAAAATGTGTGTGTACTCGTATTCACCGTTCCAGGGTAAGATGCTACTAGCCATTCCTATGTACTGTTTTTATGTACTGTTTTTCAGTCATAGACATAGGGTAAATAAGTTAGAACTCCTAGTTTGTGTTTCCTAACAAAAATAATGTGTGAAATAAAGCAACACGTTTGGTGCACCATCTGCGTGAGCGGGTCGCATTTACCACTGTTTGAATCTCCGTTCTAATAGGGGTCTTGAAGAAAAATTATAAATAAATTTTATTTTATTTACATACATATTTTATGCTAGTATATAAGCTATGTGACGCCTCGTCGCGAACAATTTACTATGACTTAATCCTCCCTTGCCTGAAAACATTAACATTTTAACCCAAAACTACCCGCTACTGCGTATAGGCTTTTTCGTCGGCTATTTGTTACTCAGTTTCAGCGTAGGTTTCAATAAAAAAGCAAAAGACACGTTTTGATTTATTCTTATCTAATCTTAAAAATATAACAATACGAGATTTTGCAACTAGATATATAAATGCGTTCGATTGTCTGGTCATTGTTTCGCCTTATCTTTAAGACCGATTGCCGCTGCCTGCTCTAGAGTGTCTGGCAGAGTGTGGCCGAGAGTCTCTGGTGTGAAGAAGATCAGGATTCCAGAAACGAGAGCGAAGGTTGCGAATAACACGAACGGCAGCTCAGCAAACCATTGGGCACCCTGGAACAGAAATGAAATGTTAGCAGACTTATTATAATACTAAAAAATCTATTTAAATAATTATCTAAACATTTTTATTTAAAGGTAGGTTAATCACTAATGTTTTATCGATATCAACTCTATAAATACAAAATTATGATCAAGTTGGATAAAATGTAGTTTCACTCACTATAAGAAACAAAGGGCCAAACTAAGAACCCTGTGGTACTCCTATAAGAATACTATCAAATAGTTTACTTGCTCAGTCTTAGCACAATTTTAGACTAATAATAATATAAATGTGACTGAAACACGATTTTAACATCAATTTATACCTACGTTGCCTACCTACCTTAACTCTTCAATTCCCATATACAAAGTATAAAAAAATATTGATTTCTTTTTAAATAACGTACTTTATATACATTTAATAATGACATAAAAAGGAGAGACAGATTGTTTCTTATTGTTACGGTACGTTTATAACGTCAAGAGTTTATAATAGTATTTATTTATATTTTGATATACCAGTTTCTTAATAATAAAAATAGTTTATCTAAGAGAAATGAAACATTTATTGTGAAAGCTATACTAACACTTTAGATGCGAAACAATATTGCACTTGCTACACATTTTTCTATTGCGTTAGTGAAAATATCCGCAGATTAGTTGACAGCAGTCGATTTGCGAGTAACCGTCAGCACTTCTTGCACTTCTCACCTCGGTAGGCACTCAGTGTAAACCACAAGCCGAATTTCGGGTCAGAGGTTTGCCATATTTTTGCAGGTATTATAGTACACAGAAGAGTAGTAGCACAGTAGGTCCAATAGTATAATGTCGTCACTGTAAACCAATTCAAAACATGACACTGCAGACAGTTCCTCCTGAGCGTTAGTGCAAACTTATTCATCAGAATCTCCTTTACCGCAAGAATTAAAAGTAGTGCTGACTATACCATACCATATTGTTACAGTATTCTCTTTTTTCTTTTTCGGTACAAGTGCGTCCATTTCTTCTTATTCTTTTTCCAATCCATATAATACTCCAGAAGTAGGTGGTCTATTAGAACGGATGGCCATTGGGGCAGAAAAGTTACTGAGCGGCGACCGCGTACCGGAAGACGCATCTTAGAAGGCCATCCACTAGGTAGAGCGACAACCTAAGTCCGGTGGATGTGAAACGAAAAGGGTCGATCAGAGTGGCGACGCTTGGGAAAGGCCTATGTCCAGCAGTGGACCTCTTTCAGCTGAAATGGTGATGATAATGGTGAGGTGTTTTTTTTTACTTCCACTTGAGATCGAAGCATGCGACTGGGAATATTAGTTTCGTTTTTGTCTCCAATATCTTCGTCCGTCACCACACCATCATCAGGAGGCAATATAATAATATCGCCTGGGTCGACCACAACCTACAACTCCTCGGCAATCTCATCTAAGGTCAACATGTAATACGTAAATAACCTCTAAAATACCATCACGATACATAGATAAGCGCAAAACGAAAAAAAATCTTGTTATTACTTAGAAGAAATTAAAAAAAAATAGAGTTATGATAAAGCCCAGTAACAAACATGTTCGAAATTATTTTTGCCAAGAAAAAAATTGTACAATAGCCAATGATGTTCTAGTAAACAGATATGTTATAAGCGCATGCATTGTGAAGACTCGAATAAGTCATAATTGTGACTTCTGCCTTTAGTCTATGTCACGCATGACGACGAGTCCTAAGCGGCTTTGTTGAACCAACAACAAAATTTAAAAAATGCCGTCGTGTGTTTTTAGAAAGTGTACCAATTATGATGCCAAAGTTAATAAAACACAAGGGATCTCATACCATGTGTAAGTATGCGATACATCTTAATTTAATGATATATTTCTATTTTTTTCCTAATATTCTGAAATTTGGCGGTAAGAAAAAAGAAAGAGATGGTAAATACATTTTTTGCCGTGAGGGCGACAAGGACGCGTGCACTCCGGACATAGATTAAAAGTACAGATGCGAATATCTTAGGCATTAAAGTCATAGTTACCCCACAGTTCTGTTTTCCTTTTTTCTAGCCTTGTATAACTTTTTTTTTAATAATCTATAGGCTGTCTATAAATAATTTCAAGTCAGAATCGTTAATATTGTTTACTGTTCGCCAATAGCGAGTCTAACTATTGATTGTTTTTTCTTCGTTAAGGTTTCCAACTTATGAGGTCAGGTACAGACTCAGTAAAACAAATTATAGGTTACATTTGTGGTTGGATTGCACGAAAATTAACAAAAGTTATTAGGTGTGAAATCTGTGTTGATACTTTATATTCTAATGAAAAATTGTGGTTCCACAAATTAGACACAATCAGGGACATGGGAGGTTTATGCCATGCATCAGAAAACTTGTTTACAGTGTGGATAAAATCAGAGATGGTTATAAAATCTCATTTATATGAAAACGGTACCTAGTTTGTTAATAATCAAGAAATTGAGAGACTAAAATGTAATATTTTGAAAACTTTTTTAAATACAGAACAACAATATTTGAACCACTGTCACCTGCTTTTAATCATCGTATACATTTAATTAAAACCGTAATAGATACACAACAGTTCGCGTCCATTCCGCTCATAAATATAATTCGAAATAAAGAAACTCTAAGAGACAGAAAAGAAACAAATTGAATCTTTTCGAAGGTGTATAATTGTTTTTAATACAAGATAAATATTTTTCCTTTTATATCGTGTTTTATTTCTCACCTACCTACCTTTAGTACTATTTATTAGGTTATGCTAATGTTTGTATAGAAAACAGGCGGTTTGTACCTTCTGTCTCGTTAAAATGTTAGTCTTTGATGCCAACATGCATTTGTTTACATTCACGCGCAAGTGACAAACAATAGCTGTCTCTTTTTTTCTTGTTGGTTTTGATATGCCATCCCTTTTGCATCATTTTGACATGTAGTGAAATGTCAGATGAATGAAAAGTTTGTATGTGTGCTGCCGCTGCTGCGCGGAACACTTTTTCAATTGTTTTGTGAGTGTATAACATATCTGTTTATTAGAATATCATTGACAATAGCTTATTTATTCATTTATTACATGCAATAAGAAAAAACTAACAATACTTACGGTCTTGGCATTTTTATTTCACTTTTTATCGCAAGATATAACACATACACAAATTAGTCAGTTTTCGCGCGAAATATCTCATTGTATTTGACAGATGAAATTAGGCTAGTGCTATCCGTTTTTTTTTTAAAGTATGCTTTGCAACAATGGTATTGGAATTTAATTACAATATCTCCGTATGGAAGAAAAAGTGATAATGGGTATCGAGGAGTTAAACAAAACAATTTTCAATATTGTCAAATGCCTTACTAATATACAAATATAACTTACAAAAGCTGGTGTGAGTGGCGCGATCATGGAACCGATCCTTCCCATCATAGAAGAGTAAGCAAACAAGTTATGTCGATGCTTCGTTGGGTACAGCTCCATAGTGTACACATATACTGCCGTCCCCACTGAAGCGATCGACATCTTTGCAATCAGGTAAACCGTCAGAGATACTGCATATAAATCTGGATTAAAAAAATAGGAATTGCCATAAAACGTTACCAAGGGGTATTATATACTATAAAAATAAACTAATGAGTAATGGTACTAACCTTGAGGAATAAAAATGTACGCAATCTGGCATGCAGCACATAACCAAAAAGCTCCAGTCAACACAGGTTTTCTTCCGATCCTATCCATTAGAAAATACGAGATCCAAAAGCCAGAGATTTCCACTGCGGCCACAGCAACAAAGTTTAAGTATCTATTACCGGACATATTAACGGCGTTAAGCGACAGTCCGTAGTAGATAAAGGTGGTGGTAATCCACCAGACTGGAGATATGAGAACACGGATCAAGATTTTCTTGTGTTCGAACACTTGGACCACCAGCAAGGGTTCACCTCCTCGTTTTTCTGCCTCCTCAGCACTGATTCTTAACTTCTCCTGTGCTGTTCGCCGTAACTGTTCCAGAGATTTCTCAGATAGATGTTTTCCATTAACCTTTGCTATCTTTCTCAGTAAAGCTTCGGATTCATCGAAGCGGCCTTTACTCATGTACCATCTTACAGACTCACTGATCAGCCAGTAGTAAGAGATGGTAAGTAGTTGTGGGATGTAAAGAGTTAAAGTCAGCATTCTCCAGTTGGGTACGCCCCACGCGATCAGGCCCAATGCGACTTGCCCTAGCGCGAAACAAGTATTCATCGCTGCTCCGGCTGCTACACGGAACTTCGGGCCGACCAGCTCAACTACTGTGAAAATCATAATTCATGTATTAGATGGGAATGCCAATTAATCTTATTAAGGGGTATCTTGTACCTATCTAGAGTTATGGTGGTCTAAAGCTGCATTCGATGGTTGGCTTCCAGTATATAAGCAGATCATAAAAGGGAAATGGGAAAAGCCTTGCTTGATGAAAGAATCAGATAGGTCGATTATTAATAATGAAAGTGAGGATCTTCAAAATAATTCAGTTGTTTTGTCTAGCTCAATCATAGGGAAAACAGGTAACTTCAATTCTGAAATCAATCATAATTTCATCGTAAACATTGTCTGTTCATTCATAAAAGTGAAATTTATTATTTTTATCTAGCTCCCCATAGTAAAGTTGATAATACGAACTTTCATGAGTGTTACGCGTGGTAATGTTATCTTTATCGCAGTTCATAAAGTTTATTGGCCAATCTATCATTTATTAGTTATTAATATCGACCCGCCCCGGCTTCGCCCGTGACAAATTATGTACAAAAATCTTGCTCGTTTCTCACTCATTCTATTGGCGAAAACCGCATGAAAAACCCTTTAGTACTTTTTGAGTTTATCGCGAACAGACTCGGCGGGGGAGTTTGTTTTATAATATGTAGTGATTATCTTGGAACATTGTTGTATCTATATTTTGTCTTATCAAAAATGCGTAATATGTACAATAGTGTCAATTACACCGGATTTTACCGCCATACGTAATTTATACAACCGCAAATTTATTGTAATTGTTCTGTTTATCTGAGTACAGCAATTTTGCGATGCCAAATAGTACTATCGCTCTCCTTGAACTATGTATTTAGATTCTGAAGAACTCCTCCTTGTCACATATAAGAAGAATCATATTAATTTGCTACGTGAACACAATGCAACTGCTATATTGAAGGACTTTTTATTTACTAAAACTTAACGTACAGATAGTGAAAATTAGATCGACGTAATGTAACAAGGCATTCTCTACCAGTCAACACGCAAAGGGTTCAATGCCTTCACTCAAAAACTTGATTCATGATGCAACTATGTTAAACTGACATAAAAAATCTGACTAGAAGAAAAGTTACTCACTCAAAATATAAACGCAAGAAAACACTCCAGATCCTAAACTGGCTTCAATGAACTCGGAGAACACAAACCCGAGGTAGGTGTCGGCCCAGTACCTCGTGACACCAAGCCAGGCAGTACTGAAAGCGGTGATGGTAAGCGCGATCCTACGACCCCATCGGTCTGATACGAAGCCCGTGATGGGCTGTGCTGCCAAGGTACCGAAGGTGCGGACCGTGCCGATGAGAGAACGACGCCATTCGTCACAAGCCAGTCCGTACTAAAAACAAACCAAACAGGTTATAATTCTTCATAAGAAATACCTTGCACTCAAAAGCATCCTGTCATTCAGAATGAGTATTTATTGAAAAATATTAGCATTGATAATAATCTGAATATGCAATATACACATCGGCCTAAGTGGAATATAAAACTTGGCGTCTTAAAAATAATCAATTCAATTCAATTCATTTATTTATTGCTTCAAATATGGTAGGTACAAGATCTTATCAATATTAAGTAACACACATTTGGCCAATATATAGCATGCAATACTACAAGTTTTAATTAATGTATTAATTACTAGGTAACCACATTTCGTCAATTTATGTAAATATATCTACTAAACAATTAAATATGTCTGTGCTTTATTGTATAGAATTTACAGGGACAATTTCAAAAGAACTCATCTATCGAATAAAAACAGTCTTGTAACAACCACTTCCGCAACGAAACACAAAACTTATTGAAAGTTAGTTGAGTAATTGACCTTGGCAAAGCATTGTAAATTAGGGGAGCCATATAAACGCAGCTCCGCCGAAAAATTTCTAGCTTTGGAACGGGCATTTCAAAATCTAAATGAGTAGGTTTCCTTTTATTTGTGTTATCTTTCCGCACAAATAGTTCAAGGTTGGACCTCACAAACCTGGCCACTTCGTAAATATAAATGCATGGGACCGTCAATAGATTGTGCGACTTGAATATAGGTCTGCATGAGTCAGACCACTGCATTTTGAATTGTACGAATACACTTTTTTTGGGCGATGAAAATCTTCGCCAGTTCAGAAGAGTTTCCCCACAACTATACCGTATCGTATTACTGAACAGACGTATGCGTGATACACCATTATGGCGGTACGCTACGATGTAATCATTTTAATTCTTTTTAAAGCGAATACGAATTGGTTGATTTTTTTAGAAATTATTTCGATGTGATTCTTCCAAGTAAAATGTTCATCAAGTGTTACACCCAGGAACTTTGCATTATGTACCTGTTCTATATTGTTATTGTTAAGTGCCACATTAAGGCGTATAGGTTTACTTTTAGATTTTTTGCAATGAAGTACATTAGTTTTTGAAATATTTATTTTTAATTTATTAATATCTAACCATTGTTTTATGTCATTTAACGTTTGTTTAATTTCAATGTCAATATTTTGAAAATTTTTACATTTAATAATAATTGTGGTGTCATCGGCGAACAATACGCACTGATGTTTTATTGACTGAGGCAAATCATTTATGTGAATAAGAAACAATGAAGGCCCTAAGATACTACCTTGTGGTACACCACAGCAATTAATCCGTGCTTCAGAATCAAAATTTTTTAAAGTGTTACTTAATTTATTTAATTTTGTTAACCTCGTTACCTGTTTTTTGTCAGTTGGGTATGACTGAAACCATTCTTTTGCTGGACCTCTGATACCGTATCTTTCAAGTTTTTCTAGAAGCCGAGCATGATCAACATGATCATTCGCCTTACGATTAAACGTCTAGGAGCAATGCACAAGTAGTTATTTTATCATTAATATTCGTCATCATTGCTTTCACTAGCGTAAATATTGCCAAAGTTGTCGATTTATTTTGTCTAAACCCGTATTGCTGGTCAACAAGAATATTGTGCTTAGAAAGAAATTTCATCACTCGCTTGTACATAATTTTTTCAAAAAAATTGGATATAATGGGATTAAGAGCTATAGGTCGGTAATTATCAACGTCTGATTTTGACCCTTTTTTGTATAGCGGCTTTATCAGATACAGGTTTAGCCTATTTGGAAAGCAGCCCTGTTCCAAGGATAAATTGACAATGTGAGCTAATGGCGATGCTATATGTTGAGCTATTTTTTTAATGAGCTCGGTTGTGATGTCATCATATCCAGCCGATTTCGTATTTTTTAAAGACATTATTATACGATATATTTCAGAGTCGTTAGTGGGTTCTACAAATATACTTTTATCATTTGACTTTATTTTATGTAGGTATGTTAATTTTATTATGCTTAAGAGTAGAGGAATTATCATTATTATTAGAAATGTCAACCAAATTATTATTCAATTTATTAGCAATGTCAGATCCAGATGTCAACGTGCAATTATCCTTATTATTAGAAATGTCAACAAAGTGATTATTAAATTTATTAGCAATGTCAGATACAGATGTCAACGTAATACTTCCATCAATAATTTTACTGATATATTCCTTAAACGGTTCGTTACCTAAGTTACGCTTCACAACATCCCACGTGGCCTTAATTTTATTACGAGAAGAGGTAATTTCTTTTTCATTACACAAGGACTGTAGGTTATTCATGCACTTCGGTAATAATTTAGAGTATGCCTTGTACTTATTCTTATTGTCATTACTTTGATTTAAGTAACCTTAATGACCGCTTTGTATTTCAACTTTTCTTAATGCCTTTTCTTATCCATTTAGGTTTACTACTATTGTGTTTCATTTTAACTCTTATACAAGGTAAGCATAGTTTATAAAATAAAGTCAACAAATCATGAAACTTGTCGAAGGCTTCATCGGCATATCTTCAATCATTCTGTTCAATGACTTTTTTTTGTGTATCATCGCAGGATTATTTTTTTATATTAATCCATGTATCTATTATAAATTAGCTTCTGCCAGCGGCTTCGCCCAGGTGAGCATTATGTTCTTATCCCAAGGGAACATCATAACGGGATTAGAAGTAGCTTATGTGCTATTCCAGACTATAATCTATCTCTGTGCCAAATTGCCTCCAGATCCGTTCAGTCGTTCTGGCGTGATTGAGTAACAAACAAACATCCACGCTTCCATCCAAACTTTCACATTAATAATATAAGTAAGATTTAAAAAGCAATTTGCCGACCCTTTTTATGCGATTGTTTTACTCTTATTAAAACTAACAATATTTCAAAAACAAAAATGTTACCAATTGATAGTTTCGTATCGTATTTTTTTTATTAAGATGCTGAGATACTTGTTTTATTTTTAACTTTTCAATCTTTTTTGAAGTTTAGAATTTCTTAGTGCCAATATAACCCTAACTGAGAAGGCCAGATGATAAATTATGAAACATATAGAGTTATCCCAATCATTCTAACAGTTATGGACATGCCGGCAAGATCAACAGACATGCATCCAGATAGAATACGACTGTATCTTACTAAAACGAAGAGCGAAATTCATAAGCCTTGCTCCTGTCAATATGGGTAAATTTCCATCCACATGGTGTTTTTTCTGTTCTGTGGTTCCATCTATTTATGTTTGGTACATTTAACCACCATCTATTTGTGTATCGCAATTTCAATGGTATTTTTGCCAAAACTAATTCCAGGCTTGGGTGCAGAATGCAACATCAGAATGCACCGCCCGTCGAAGGTGCAGCAAATTTTATTCAGTAATAAGAAACTCAAAAATTATCTTAAAATATATATCCATGACTTACTTCCTATTTTTAATTTTATTCTAATTTGACAAGAATGCGGTAATTGAATCCTCTGAAAGCATTTTGGCAATATGTTAGCTAAAATCAGTACCTATTGCAATGAATCGAAAAGCACTCGAAAAATAAACATATTAAGGATAAACACGACAAAGTAATTGTGCTAATTATTGCATCTTCATTTGCTGGTCATCAATTCCTTGGGCCTTCGGATATTATAGTTCGCCAGCAGAGGATTAAGTTCGTCGATTGCAGTAACTGGTGTTTAATTTAAACATTAGATCCTATAATCATTAATAATCGACATCCAACTTTGACTTACATCGTAGACGACGGAGTGTGTGTTCTCATACACGAAATTATCACAAGGCACTCGCGACCCGCGGTTGAAGAGAGTGGCGGGACAAGTGCTGCTATCGACCACCCGAAGTGTAGCGTTCAAGCTGTCAAACCGTTCGCAGTTGTCGAAGGAGCCTTGACTGGACCCCGCGGGCACTGCGTTCGCCAACCAGTAAGGAGAGAAAGATTTTGATTCTCCTTCACACTCTGGGTTCAGACATCTGGAATAAACACACAAAAATGAAGTATGGTTGTCAAATTGTTATAGAGGGTTGGGCTGGGGGTTGTATTGTGAGATATCTTTGTTATTTTTTTAATTTATCCCTTAGACGCAAAGGCACACTGGTGAACTAAAGCCTTAGGCGTTCTATTCCATTCAACTAAGGTAAGTGTCGAGTAAACATGGGATTTTTTTTTACCTGGTACCAGTTCGAGCAGTAGTAAACACGTATTCAACAGCACTCCATGCAATGAAAACCACTAGGAGAACAGACAACAAGAAAGTTCTCAACTGGTACTTGCCGAACTGTCCAATCTCTTCTACAAGAATAGTATCTAGTTCTACATCACGTTCGTCTTCTGGTGTGAGGACTTTAGAGTCCCCATCTCTGTTTCGATACTTCTCTGCATCCGCCATCTTAATTTTCGTTTAGTCCACCACGCCAATACCAGCCACTAGTGCGTGCACCACCAATGTGCAGAATACCGGTGTTCATAAACATTTTATCTAGATTTATAAAAAGCTGATAAATTGGGCTATTGATTCCCGTATGTCTCGAGGCTTAAGAATTTATAAAAACATCTACATTTTTATGGGGATCATATTTTTGTATCAGGCAAAATGTTTATCAAATGACCTTTTGGAACTTACTCGATCTTTGTGAAGATCAGATAGTGAAAATTTTTAATGTTTTATCTTTTCCGTTCACTTTTAATCATGTTTTCTTTATTTGTCATCTACTTAATATCCTAAGTTAATATTTCTTATGAAAGTCAGATTAACATCTGCCGAGATTTAGCACAGTCATTAGTAGGTTATTATACTTAGATTTTTTATTATACGTAGATTATTTATAAATTTATTATTATACTAGCTGTGCCCGCGGCTTCGCTCCCGTTAACTGCCTATCCTACCCTAATTACCTACCTACCTGTACCTACCCTACTTACCTAGGCCTACCTACCTTACTTACCTTTCTACCTGCCTAGATCGAGCGTTAACTGCACAGAATACTGTTTACTGTAGGGAGAAGAATATCGACTTCACACAATTTTTTTTTCACTTTTTTGCTGTACCTAATAGGCAAGTTCATAAATAAGGTACTGTGAGGACTCTGCCTATGTAAAGGGAAACTCCTTGCCTATAATAAAACTGGCAACATAAAACTGTTTTGAAAGGGAATTGAAATTCGAACTTATAAAAATAAATTAAGATGTTTTTGCTAAGCTTTGATTGTCAATTCGATAGAAGCCGCCTTAGGGCAGCATGTTACGAAATTACATGTGGTAAAAGTAATTTCTGAGTTTAATTATTAGCACGCTGGCTACCCTTCGTACACAACCTATAATGCCGGAATAGTTTGCCCGAATATCATGAAACTTGAACATAACCGGTGAAATGAACGTTTAAATACTGCCGTGATGAAAAAAATCGGTCCACAATTGACGGAGATATTGGTGAACATAAACAAAAAAAACTATGTCGAACATAGAACCTCCTCATTTTTTGGAAAAACGGTTAAATAATACCTATCCATAGCTGGGACTCGAACCCGCAACCTTAAGTGTAGTAGGCCACCACGTTTATCATTAGGCTGTTCAGACGAACAATAGCGGCAGCAAAATTACGAACCTCATTACACGCACGTCAACGTCATTATTGACATTAGTAGAATGATTAGAGACCTAAAATCTCATAAAACGTATTTCTTTAGTCTCAAATTATTATTTTTACTCTGGCTACACTTGAAAATCTTGAAATAGCCCTTGATTCGACATAGAGAGTTGACTTCCCTGGTTCACTGCGTCTCCACACGGGGGCGCAGCGGGCGGGCGTTACGGATCCTAAACACGTACCTACTTTTTTTTTTGCTATGGTCTTTCTGCCGCGGATAACCATAACATCGCAATTCAGAAAATGACGCGAAATGCACAACGCCAACTATCGAATATGGAGGTCAACAGAAACTGAGTTTAAATTCATCTAACTTTTCATAGAGTGAAGCGATTACGATGAAACAACACAGTAAGTAATACTTCAAATTACGCACAATTTTTTTGTATAAAAGTTATCTACATTGGTTTCGTAGATTTTACGTGATGTGTGCGCAAATAAACAGACAAACAGATAACAGACAAAAATGCCAAAAATGCTGGAAGTGGTTGGTTCTCTTTTAACACCCTGACTATTTTTTTTGGAAATATTTTCGATGTACTAAAACGACTTTTCTACAGATTTATTATATGTATGTATTTAAAAAAAAAAACTATAATATGTAAACTGCAGGTTTTGCTAGCGACAAAATAAACTATTTACCTTTCTTATACCAGACCAATAACACTATTTAATTTTAGTGTATTATATAATTGTTTCATTAATGAATTTACAGTCTCATTAGATCGATCAGAACATTCTATTTATCGTTGCTAGGTTTCGATCACTAATATAAGGTGTTATTTTTTTAAGGAATTTTGCCATATAATATTTAAAAAATAAACACGAAGAAAAATAGGAGGCATTAAAATCAATTGATCCTAAAAAAACGTATTTACTAAACTACTAGATTGAGTACGTACAAATTGTTTGAAAACATATTTTATTGAATTTGAACTGTTGTCATCCGGTACAATGAAGTGATCCTTACATGAAACTGAATTGTTCAATATCCTCAAAAAAATAAACTACTTACTCTTTTTCATGGACAACTCACGCTTGACCAAAAATGGCTAAGGAAAAATTATTGTACTCACAACAAAGTACCTGAGATTCCTCAAACAATTTCCTGGTATCTTCTATGGATGCCGGTTTCGCCGTACTGACACTCTTGTATAAGTTTTTACTATATCAGCCTTACAAATAAAAATGTGTTGTACAGCATCTATTCCTTTCTTATACTAATTATGGTTATACCAGTAATAAATTAAGAATATGTCGAGAATATTGCTTTACAAATAAAACAGGGTATATATTTGGTATATGATCTCTTCCGATATGTCAAAATTCACGATTTGACAACAGTACGCCCAAAATGAAACTTCAAAAAAAATACAGGATGTTTAAGACAACTGTAACCTCTTATCAACTTGACGTTTTGCTCTATCGTTTTGCATTTGCTATGTTAATAATTACTTTGTAAATATCGGTAAACAACTGACCCAACAAATTCAACCAAGTAGTACTAATAACTATTATAATGAGTCATCTCATTCACTGACAATGCAACTAAATTTCCTTATACTTTTAGACACTGGCCCCAATGATGTGGAAGGAACATTGACGAGCTTGAAGTCAGATAGTGCTGCACGGTGCAATAACATTTCTACATGATTTTTAAAAACCATATGAAAGGAATGTGTCCCCATTATTACACACCTTCCTAATCTATACTTTAGGGATGGCGTTTTGCCAGACCCCCTCAAGCATTCTATTATTATTCCAGTTTACAAGGTGGGGGACAGAGACGCCGTCAATAACTACAGGCCTATATCTATTCTGATGCTTTATACAAATTTAGAAAAAAATATAAATGTTAGACTTCTTAAATATTTGAATAATTTTAAACTTCTATCCTGGACACAATTTGGCTTCAGTCATAAAATATCAACAGAAGATGCAGTTACTGCTCACTTGTAACTCAACATCTTAATAATGGAGACAAATGCCTCTCCATCTTTCTACACCTTGATAAGGCATTCGAAACAAGCTCGAAAACATTAGAATAAGGGGCACTCCACTCAATCTTCTGAAAGATTATCTTTCTAATAGGAAACAGAGGGCTGGGGCAATGCATCAGCGACAATGTAGAGGTCTCATACGGCGTTCAAAAGGGTAGCGTTTTGGGTCCCAGCCTCTTCCTAATATACATAAATAATCTGTGTGAAATGAAAATAATTAGCGCACAAGTATTGTCATATGCCGACGACACAGCAATTGTGTTCTCAGGAAAGTCCTGAAGCGATGAGCCTGAGCCTCGGGTTGCTGAATGGCTGAACAATAATTTACTCACCCTGAACACCTTAAAAACTAATTCTATGTGCTTCAGCATTAGCAAACGTGGACAGCCTGACGGTGACTTCGTTATCAGGGTTCACGTAAGTGGTGACCATCAAAATCAAAATTGTATTTGCCCTACCATAAACAGGGTCACACAGATCAAGTATTAAGGTGTCTTTCTTGACCAGATACTATCCTGGCATCCCCAACTTGAGCAGGTTGTTGGTGGGGTTAGAAAAGTGAGCTGGATATTCATGTTGTTCCATTTGGGGCTTATGGTGATCCTTTTAGAAACCTGCTAAGGGAGATCTATATCGCTTTGGTGCAGTCTGTCTTGGTGTTTTGTATACCCATCTGGGGAGGTGCAGTGAAAACTGCTTTCTTTAAGGTGGAGAGAGTGAGTCAAATTAGTGATGAGCTTCTTGTCTTCTATGGCCTTGTTTTCCAATTTGTTGATTTTATTAGTGAGATATTAATTTTGCGTAGTAAGGTAGTCAATCGAGCTTTGTGTATAATTATTAGACTGTTGTATTTCTTTTTTGGTAGAGTTAATATTTTGTATCTTATTTCCATGATTTTCTGAGAAAAATTTCATTATTTTTTTAATTTCCTCCTTAAAATCATTCAGCTGTTGACTGATTGAGTCTTCCATATCCACTATCACTTCACCTCTTAACTGCACGATGAGAGACGTAGTTTGGCGGCATTGAGAAACCTTTCCCTACTAGGGTGATATCCGTTTCAGATAGAGATTTATCCATACTATTTTCGATAGTTGAATTGTCCAATTAATAGTTAGGAGTTGGTTAGTTGTGGAGCTGGGATTCTTTTCAAAAAAGTTCTGGCAATAAGTTGCAGTGATGAGTATGTTATAACGCCTGATAGGATTTCAAAGCAATACAGGCTATTTAAGTTTGCCTATACTATGGCTTAAGACGTTTTTGATAAGTATTCGGATGGTTGAGGTTACTCGATCAATTTTATGTAAAATCTATTTACTGATTCTATTGTTTCCGACAATTTATCCCACATATTTATGTACATACGTTGTAACCAATATTTTTCACAGCTCGCCAGTCACTTATATTGAGTTTTTACAAAAAAAAAAAAAAATATGGAGAGCACTTTCAACATGATCTGTCAGAACAACGAGTAGAAGAGTGTAAATTATCCGCATACAGTAGATTTTTAGCGTGATGGATGACTGATGGAAGATCGCTAATCATTATAAGGAACAAGAATGGTCCCAATATTGAACCCTGACTCACTTCGGAACGCGTATGATAGGGCTGGGATTCGTAATGGCCCAGTCTGACAAACTGCTGACGATCACGGAGGTAGTCAGCGAGGAGCCGCAGGAGACCAGGCGGAAAACCGATAGCACATAGCTTCACAAGCAGTATATCATTATTGACCCTTTCAAACGCCTTCCGAAAGTCAAAATCAACTTGGCCTCCATGCTCTAAACGTTTTGAAATGTAGTCTACTAGGGTAAGAAGTATTTACAGATCTTTTCGCTCTGAAACCATGTTGTTCATCGCTCAGATACTTCTTGACTTGCGAATAAATGTAATTATGCAATACTATTTATTTATTTAATACATTAATTGTTTACAGAAACATCCAAGGCGATGTTATAACATACATATAAAACATTAAAATACAGTACATCAATTGTTACAATAAGACATTCCAATAAATTAATCATTATTTAATTGGTCAGACCTTTTTCAATTAGTTTTTGCGCTACTTTGTCGAATCTCGGCAGGTTTTGGTAAAATATATCTTCCGATAACGTTACAGCATTTATCAAACGTATGGTTCGTGTTATAGGGTAAACTTAAGTAAGTTAGTCCTATCCAACGGTACGTCTAACAGAGCGGGGCGGCGGCGCGCGCCCACGCTCCCGTCCGGCGGGCACAGCCGCAGCGCCTCCAGCACCTCTGGGTGGTGCAACAAACCTATATATAAAATACAGCTGTATGCTAGCCACATACTTGACCAGCGCAACCTCTCTTCTAACTGCCAGCTTTGTATATACAACCATGCCCAGGACGAAAAGACTCGGGTACATGAGGGGATAAAAAGGGTAAACCCCATATTCTTTCAAAAAGAAACCTCGCAAACTTGTTTTGTATTTTTTCCAACATGAGGCTGTACTTTTCCTCTTGAGGATTCCAAATAATAGCACTTGTTTCCTGGTGGCTACGTACCAGTGCATTATACAAAACTTTCACAGCCGCCGTATCGCTAAAATCCTTACATTGTCTCAAAATAAAATCGAGAATTATTATAATACATTCTCTAACACTTTAGCTGGTCATGACAGAATGGCAATTTGACAGAATTCTTTTACCAATGTTTTATTTTGACTCTTTGGAATCGGCGTAACCCTTGAAATCTTCCACTGTGGTGGATAGACGTCGAATTTTAAACATAAATTAAAAAGATGATGTGCAAATGTGAGTTTTAAAACTTTTCAATATATCACAAGGAATGTTGTCGGGCCCTACAGAACTATTAAGTTAAAATTAAATTATAAGCAGTTCCGGTTAAAATTGTTATTTTAAGCGGAACTGATCATCGCTATATAAAACAAAAAGATTTCACGCTTTGTTTAAATATTTCAACTTTACTTTGTGCAGTGCAGGTTGCACTAGATATAGAACGTTATTAACTTGTTCTACTACTTCTATTCCATTTAACTCCAGAATAAAAATGAACGTAAAATACTTAAATGCGCATAAAAAAATACAAACCGTGGTATTTTTAAAGTTATATTAGCTTTATACAAGGGTGAGGGCGCGTATAAGTTTGGGATAAGGGTTGTAGGGAATATAAATCTCGAAGCTACACTTAGTATTTCTCGAATTTAACTGTTATACCACGTTTATTTGTAAGGCTGTATATCTATTATAGGCATACTATTTCGTCATATTAGCCGAAAGACGTCCACTGCTGGATATAGGCCTCCCCCAAGCGTCGCCATATTGACCGGTCCCGAGCGTCTCGCAACCAGCGGATCTCCGCAACCTTCACCAAGTCATCGGTCCATCTGTTGGGAGGCCGTCCAACGCAACGTCTTCCGTTTGCAAAGTCTTTCGGCATACTATTTACATAGTCTGAATCCTCACTTGCCTGAAAACATCAAGATTTCAACCCAGAACCACCCGGTACGGCGTATAGGCTTTTTTGTCTGCTATTAGTTACTCGCCTTCATCATAGGTTTCAATAAAAAGCAGAACAGACACGTTTTGTTTTATTCTTATCTAATCTTAAAAATATAATAATAAGAGATTTTCGATAGCTTAAACTCTAACTAGATATACAAATGCCTTCGATTGTCTGGTCATTTTTTCGTCTTATCTTTAAGACCTATTGCCTCTGCCTGCTCTAAAGTGTCTGGCAGAGTCTGGCCGAGAGTCTCTGGTGTGAAGAAGATCAGAATTCCAGAAATGAGAGCGAAGGTGGCGAATAACACAAACGGCAGCTCAGCAAACCATTGGGCACCCTGGAACAAAAAGAAATGTTATGTTAGCAGACTTATTTTAAAACAAAAAAAATCAATTTAAATAGTTATCTAATCACTTTGTCTTTTAAAAGTAGGTTAATCACTAATTTATCATCAAAATTAACTCTATAAATACAAAATTATGATCAAGTTAGATAAAATGTAGTTTCACTCAGTATAAAAAGCAAAGGGCCAACTAAGAACCCTGAGGTACTCCTATAGTAATACGGTCAAATAGTTTGCTTGCTCAGTTTTTCAGAACCATTTTAGACTAAAAAATTACAATGAAACCGTTTTTAAAATCAACTTACACCTACGTTACCTACCTACCTTACAGAAAACAATGTTCAATATAGTCAAATGCCCTACTAATATACAAATATAGCTTACAAAGGCTGGTGTGAGTGGCGCAATCATGGAACCGATCCTTCCCATCATGGAAGAGTAAGCAAACAAGCTGTGTCGATGCTTCGTGGGGTACAGCTCCGCAGTGTACACGTATACTGCCGTCATCACCGAAGCGATCGCCATCTTTGCAATCAGGTAGACCGTCAGAGATACTGCATATAAATCTGGAGTAAAAAAAAAGGTGTTGTCAGAAACCGTTACCAAGGAGAATCATATACTATAACCACATAACCCAGTAACTGGTTTGTGGAGGATGAATAGAAAGTCGATTTATGTTAAATATATATAAACATTACATATACAATACATATTTTGCCAGTTATTAGGTCCCTTGAAATAGGGCGCGCCTAGTGACATCAACCGAGCACAAGTTTAGACTCTAGGCTGCAACTGAGAAATAACTGATTTAAACCAAAAAAAAATGTGTGTAATTATACTAACCTTGAGGAATAAAAATGTACGCAATCTGGCATGCAGCACATAACCAAAAAGCTCCAGTCAACACAGGTTTCCTTCCAATCTTGTCCATCAGGAAATACGAGATCCAATAGCCGGGGATTTCCACTGCAGAAACAGCTACATAATTCAAGTATCTATTGCCGGACATATTTACGGCGTTGAGCGACAGTCCGTAGTAGATAAAGGTAGTGGTAATCCACCAGACTGGAGATATGAGTACACGAACCAAGATTTTCTTGTGTTGGAAAACTTGGACCACCAACCAGGGTTCACCTCCTCGTTTTTCTGCTTCCTCCGCACTGACCCTCAACTTCTCTTGTGCTGTTCGCCGTAACTGTTCCAGAGACTTTTCAGATAGATGTTTGCCGTTAACCCTTGCTGCTTTTCTCAGTAAAGCTTCGGATTCATCGAAGCGACCTTTACTCATGTACCATCGTACGGATTCACTGATGAGCCAGTAGTAGAAGATGGTGAGGAATTGCGGGATATAGAGGGTAAGAGTCAGCATTCTCCAGTTGGGTACGCCCCACGCTATAAGTCCCATTGTGACTTGTCCGAGCGCGAAACAAGTGTTCATCGCTGCTCCAACGGCTACTCGGAACTTTGGGCCAACTAACTCCATTACTATGAAAATATTAATTTATATTAGATGCGAAAGGCAGCCGGTTTAACCAAGAGATTTTGTCCCAGTAACTGGATTATGGATATCTACATTTGCATTCAGTGGTGGTCTTCCAAATAAGAAGGAGACCACGAAGGAGAGTTATAAAAGGTCTGAAAGATGATGGATGATGATAGGATTGTTAGCTTACCAATTATAATCAGATAGGTGAATTATTGCTAATGAAAGTAGCTTCAAAATAATTCAGTTGTTTCACGTGCACAATCGTAAGAGCAACGGAACCTTGTATCTTTCAACTATAAATGAAGTATAATATTATTGTTATTTTTTTTTGGTGTTTTTTTAATTTAAATGACAATATTTTTTTCTAATTTAATTTATTTTTAATGTACCAAATTTTATGCGATCGCCCAGCGTGGCGATTATGGACAAACCCTCCAATGCCAAGTCAAAAGAAACCACGGCTCTCAGTTCCCGGCCGCCCTGCTGTTATTGCTGATTACGGTGGCGGTCACGGTAGCGGGAGGGCACTTGGGGGTGCGAAGAATCACTGGGTTACGGACTATGGCCGCCAAAATCAAAAACCCAACTGACCTTGGCTACGTACAACGGACGCACGTTACGGCTTGACGAACACCTCGTGCAGCTTGAACAGGAGCTCGAGAATATAAGGTGGCACATTCTGGGGTTGAGTGAAGTCCGAAGAGAGGGGGAGGACACAATAACTCTTGAATCGGGCCACCTGATGTATTTCCGAGAAGGAGACCAGCTATCCCGAGGCAGTGTCGAGTTTCTAGTTAACAAATCCATCTGTGGCAACGTTGTGGAAGTCTCCAGTGTGTCGAACAGGGTAGCGTGCCTCATAGTGAAACTAACCGAGAGGTATAGCTTCAAGGTTGTGCAAGTCTACGCACCGACCTCGGCGCACTCGAACGACGAAATGGAGAAAATGTTCGACGACATTTACAAGGTTAAGCTTGAGAGAACTCGTTTGATGAAGTCTGGGCTCTGTCCAAACATGCTCCAAACTATGTTAGGATCTGAAGCGTTGCAGTCAGACCTGGAGAACCGGTTCGCTGCCGTGGAAATCACAGACGACGTTGACCAGGCGCTCGACCAAATGGTGCAAATCCTCAGGGAGGAAGGTACGAGATTTTGTAAGATGCGGCGTACGGGCCGGAAGTTTAAACTTTCGGAAGAGACTCTAAAGCTCATGACGGAGCGACGTGAAAATCCACCAGCCACTTCGTCAGAACAGCGGGCACTCAACAAAAACATTAGGAAACTGGTACGACGCGATCTCCGACGATCCAATACGCTCACTAAAGAGAAAGCGATTGAGCAAAACCGGGGGTCAAAAGTGTTCTTCCAGCCACTTGGGAGGAGCCATCTGATGAAGCTGGCTAAATCGAGTGGGGATTTCGTCGTTTCGAAGCCGGAGATTCTTTCGGAAGTTGAAAACTTCTACAGCCAATTGTACGCATGGCATGCATCTCGGCTTGATCCCGAAAATGAGGATTCTAGAGCCTCCTTAACCCGCCATTTTACAGAAGACCTGCCTGAAGTAAGCCAAGATGAAATCGAGGCGGCTCTCAAACAGCTTAAAAATGGCAAAGCCCCGGGCGAGGACGGGATTACAACCGAGCTCCTGAAAGCGGGAGGACGCCCGGTATTGAAGGAGCTTGGGGAGCTCTTTAACTCTTATCTGGCAGAACTCCAGTGGCGTGACAGAGGAGCGTGGTCGTTCTTTTCTTCAAAGCCACTGGAGCAGGTCGGGTTCCGAGGAGGATACAGCACCATAGACCACATCCACACAGTGCGGCAAATTATACAAAAGTGCGAAGATTATGATCGGCCCTTGTGTTTTGTTTTTGTGGACTACGAGAAGACCTTTGACTCCATCAAAACCTGGTCTTTTTTGGAGTCTATGCAGTGATGCCAAGTCGACTGGCGATACATCCAAGTGCTGAGATGTCTTAATGAAAACGCAACAATAACCAAATTTAATTAATGTGACTGCATGTGCTGCTATTATAGTTATTATCTGATGAGTCTGTTGCTTGAAATAAATTGAAATAATTTCATTGAATACGTTGCATGTTGATTCATAAGTAACATTTATTACTTTTATCTAGTTCCTCATAAATAGTTGATAATACAAACTTTTACAAGTGTTACACGTGGTATTGCAGTGTCAATTATTTGATATAAGACACGCGACCTTTTAAGCAAAACAATGCTATCATAATCGCAGGACATAAAGTTTATGGGACAATCTATCACGTATTGATTGTTATCGAACAAATTTGCACACGCGATAAGACCAATTTACATTCTAATTTTATCTTTTGCACGCTTTCTCACTTAATTATAGTAGGTAATTCGCTTATTCGAAATTTCGAGGTATTCAAAATGCATTGTAGGTATTTAGTTCAATAATATCGGATTTTACCGGTTTGCGTAATAATTTTACGCAAGTGTAATTTTCTTTTTAGGCAAAATCATAATAATTCTATCAATTAGCCGACAGCAATTTCACTATACCAAATAAATACCTATTATCACTCTGCTTGCACTATTTATTTAAATTCTGAAGAACTCCTTATTGTGAATATTAAATAGAATTATCATTTTCCTACCCAGAAAGCATCCCTATTACATTAGAAGAGCAATTTTACTATAGTATGCGTACATAATGCATTTAATCATAATCAGCCTGCACTGTTTCCATTGCTGGGACACAGACTCTGTGATAGGCAGTGGTGTGTAATTCCTCAAGATGTTTTCCTTCACCCTTTTGAGAGCACTTGTATTGGAGGACTTTTTACTCAACAAGAAGTTATTGAATGAAGAGGTTCCAATAGAAGCCTCTTCATTCAATAACTTTGTCAATAGTTCTACCATTTGTTTTAACGCCAAATACTATACGAAGAACATTTACTTACTTAAAATATAAACGCAAGAAAACCCTCCAGATCCGAAAGTGGCCTCAATGAATTCAGAGAACATGAACCCGACGTAGGTGTCAGCCCAGTATCTCGTGACTCCGAGCCAGGCGGTGTTGAAGGCGTTGATGGTGAGCGCGACCCTGCGACCCCATCGGTCTGACACGAAGCCGGTGATGGGCAATGCTGTCAGGGTACCGAAGGTGCGGACCGTGCCGATGAGAGAACGACGCCATTCTTCGCATGCCAGCCCGTACTGAGAATAAAAGAAAGAGCTTATAAATTGGTGTGTTATGAAATGGTGTAAATAATAAACAGACATCGCATCGATCCCGAGTGATTTGCCGTTATTTATTGAAGAGTCCTGATGTGTTTCTTCGAATTTCTTCATCAGATCTTGATCAAAATTAAATGGGACCACATTACAAGCACCAGCTTTCAAATAAAAAAAGAATAATCAAAATCGGTTCACGCAATAAAAAGTTCCGAGGAAAAAAAAAATATACGGTCGAATTGATAGCCTCCTCCTTTTTGCGAAGTCGGTAAAAAAAATACTACACGGTCAAAATAATTGAGCACCCGAAATGTCAATGTACTCTGACATTTGCTGCTGAGTTAGTTGTTTATTTTTTTTAATCTGTTTATAAACTTAAAACTTCATCATACCTAATTGAATCTCAACTGAGAAGGCCAGATGATGGAAGACGAAACGCACAGATGGTCCCATGCAATAATTCTACTAGTTATGGAATGGCCGACGAGATCACCAGATAGTACACACTTCACACAGTACAGTACATATCCGATAGTAACACGCCTGGAAGTAGCTACGGGTAAAACTAAGAACGAAATTAATAAATCCCACTCCTGTCAATGTGGATGGATTTCGAATCACCGGTGTAAAGAAATAGCAGAGACTACTACTGCTACTTAACAGGAGTCAAGACATAGCTTCATTCTCAACGTGTCTAGACAGGTAAAAACTTTACTATGAGCACGTGGAGGAAACACTCGATAAAAAGTGGTAAAATTAGATATAGACTTGTATGCAGATTGCGACACTTTCCTGCCTTCAGAAGAAACATGCACATGCAGAAGGTGCACCAAATATTATAATTCAACTCATTACAACCCAAAACATTAACAAAAAAATACTATTTAAAACTAAATTTTATGTTTTTAAAAAGTAATCTATAAATCTGGAAGTACAGATCCATTTACGAATATTTTTTAACGAATAGAAAGCAACACTATCCCTGAGTTACTAAGGTTACTGTTACAGCGGTTTGAGAAACCTCATTAAACTTAGTGACTATTATAAATATTTGGCTCTAATTGAATGATTGTTGAAATAAGCAGGAAATTATTCATAAGGGGATTGTATGCCTTACCTGGTGATCGAAGCCAGCCCACGTGTGGCGACAACGACTGAGGAACCAGTGATCCTTCTTAGTCCAAAATGGCGACGGTGTCAATCACGTTCACAGCACACGACACTTTTATATCCGCGAAGCGGGTAATAGACACAGTTTATAAAGTTCTCTGATATCCAACTAATTGGATGCAGTCAGTCATCAGCCTTGTGGCATGGAGAGCTGGCGGTGAGAATACGAAGTACACTCACGATCAAGGTTCAGATCGTTCTGGTGATTCTTTGGTACAGGCGTACTTATATATATGGGCTAGGGAACGAAGGAAGGAACGGGACAATTTGGATCTCGATCGCCCGCGAAATCTCTAATGCGTTTGTTTCTGTATTCGGTCATCGATATAAGACATTGTTGACAGGTTACTTTTTCCCGAAAATATGCACATTTCCTATCCGATAGACACAGATGGGCAACAAGATAGTCACCAATACTCTTAATTAATTATTTTACTTACATCGTAGACAACGGAGTGTGTGTTCTCATACACGAAGTCATCACAAGGCACACGCGACTGTCGGTTGAAGAGTGTAGCGGGACAGGTGTTACTGTCAACCACCCGAAGCGTCGCATTCACGCTATCAAATCGTTCGCAGTTATCGAAGGAGCCCTGGCTGGAGCCCGCGGGCACTGCGTTCGCCAACCAATATGGAGAGAAAGATGTTGGTTCTCCTTCACACTCTGGGATTAGGCATCTGGAATAGAACCAATAAATCTGTAAAATTGTTGGAAAGTTGTCCAAAGGGTAAGGGTAAGGTAAGGGTAGTGTGAGAACTGGAAAATAGATTTTTTGGTAATACAGAATAATATATGTATTATAAGACGCATATAATATGAATCGCCGATGTAAGAAATGTGCGAGCCTGAAGAATTATATGCAAAACATATACATATTGATTAGTCAAGTAAAACTGTCTAAACTGGTTATTTTTGAAGGATGGCCCAAAGTTGACATGATGACTTGAAATCGAATGTTGGATACCCAAAAAAGGTAACACGTTACCGGAGTGGTGTCCAAGTTTTGACTGTTTTATAATTAAGTTTTTTTTTACTTAAAAAATAATATACATAAGCCCAAAAACAGGAGGCTGAGCCCTTTACACAAACCAAGTAAAAATCTAAAAACTACGTAGCAGGATAAACGGTTTCAAATAACGGCTATTTTGATTTACCTGGTACTAATTCGAGCAGTAGTAAACACATATTCAACAGCACTCCAAGCGACGAAAAGGACCAGGAGCACAAACAGTAAGAAAGTTCTCAACTGGTACTGCCCGAACTGTCCAATCTCTTCTACGAGAATGTCGTCTAGTTCTACATCACGCTCGCCTTCTGGTGTGAGGACTTCAGAGTCTCCGCCTCTGTTCCGATTCTTCTGTGAATCTGCCATGATTATGGTAAACTCTGCAATCTGTCTTGATTATGGTAAACTCCACCACGCTAACACCAGCCACTAGTGCGTGCACCTCTACCAATGTGCAGAGAACCGGTATTTATTAACATTTTATCTAGTTTTTTAATAAGCTGATAAACTGGACTATTGATTCCCGCCGTCTATCATCATGTCTAGAGGCTTAAGCATTTATCAAAATGTTTATATTTTTATGGGGATAAGTTTTTTGTATAGTCACACTCACGCATAATTTTAATCATACGGCCTTTTGGAACTTACCGGATCTTTGTCCAGATCAGATAATGAAAATTTGCAATATTTTATCTTGTACGTTAAATTTTAATCGTGTTTTCTATATTTATCATCTAATTAATCAATATCCTAAGAATGCTTATTTCCTGTGAAAGTCAGATTAACATCTGCCAAGTTTTGGCACAGTCATGTACAGACATGCAGATAATATAAATTTAATAAATTAAATTTTAAAAAAAAATATGTAAGAGAAGTATAGGTTTCGCCGCGACTAAAGATAAACTATTTTCCTTCCTCATACCAATAAAATTTCAGTAGTGTACTAAATAAATCGAGTTTTTGAAGTATAATAAGGAGAGATATTTATAAGGGAGATGTGAGTATAAATTCTAGGATGCCCTAGAAAGACATACATAGAACTTATTGGTGACGTTCTTCAGAAAGGATAGGCGCCTAGTACTCCAGTGTGCGTGACATTTGAATGTAAACGAAACGAAAGGAGTTGGCGATAATCGGGCTTTTGTTCCTGCTTAAAGTTGCTTTACATTCATGGGGGTCATGGGAATATAAATGGGATATTATCAATTGCACATCAAATAAATAATCATTATTATTTTTGGATACAGAGTTTTCTTTTTATTTGCGTTTAAATAGTACACAGTAAAAATGATTGTAATACAAACTTATCCTAATAAATGTTCTAAATTTAAATCAAATCAAATATTTTATTTACTTATTGCGTGTACAGTCAAGGGTCAAAAGTGCAGTCATACCCTCCCAAAACTCAAATGGCTAGTTTTTGTAGAAGAAGTTAAATTATCCACAACTGATTTAATATTTTGTATAGAAATTAAAGTATAGATTATTTCTACTAACCGCTAAAAGTTGAATTTCTGTTTTGGTAGAGTGTGACTGCACTTTTGACCCTTATAATACATAGATGGTAAAACATGAATGTTTAAGTAATATTATAAAAATACATAGTTTCATCGTATTGACTAATGACCTTTTTTTGTAATTTTAACATTTGTATCTCACTTTCTAATAAAAAGAAACGCGGCATTGCGGCAAAACGCAGCGACATTTAGCAATAATAGGAACCTTAATAAATCTATTTAGCCTTTTTCGATTATATTGGAGTCAGCTACCAGTTGAAACTGGATGCATATCAGTGTTTTATATTAAGCGATTGCTTATATAACCTTTACAACCCAGTTTCTGGGTAACCAGCAGGGTCTTCATACCCTAGGCATGACTGTTAGACTGGTGTAAGATTTCTTATGACTTTACCGTTACGTCAAAGATCTACATAAAAGCATATAATAGTAGTTTATGCAATGGTCATATAATAGGGGTTATTAAAACACGAGCTTGGGTTTATCACATGAGGTGAAGCCGAATGTGATAATGACATCACGCGAGTGTTTTAAAACCTAATTACATATATGCCGTTACATACACTACTTTATCTTCACTCATACAGTTGAAATAAAACAAAAGTGAAAACGGAAAAAATATGTAGTAGGTATGGCGGGCAATTTAGATTCTCATTGGGCATGATAGCGCAGCGCGCGCATCCATAAACAATTACACTATTTATATACATTAAGTCAATGAGCCCATACGCGCCAGTAAATTAAAAAGTAAAAGTATGCTATAAAAATTAAAAAGTTATTTTATGATGTACTTGTTTGAAAATAGAAGGAAAATGTTGCACTGTAATGGTTTTTTTTTTAATTTTACCTATCCACGAATATAAAGTACGTGTTTATACATGATTTTTTGAATTCATATTTGGAACATTACGTTGTGAGTGTAGATAAAAATATTTATGGTTGGCCTATGGCTTTGGGTCAACAAGATGCTTATATGGTGAGAATTTGAAGACGGTAGCTCCAACCGTTACGCTGAAAACCTGTGTGACAGACGACGGTCAGACAGACAGACACGTGATTGACAGAAATAGGTCTCCGTTCGGACCCTTCGTGTACGGAACCCTAAAAATGGTCATCCAGCCACAGACCGGTCACCAAGCGTTGCCCCCGATTAACCCATACTGCTGTTATCATTTCGATCCCTAATAGATACTTACCTAATCAAACAATCAGATCTTAAGTATGTTAATCTGCTCATCCTTATAATTTGTCAGTTTCTAAAATTAAATCCCCAAGTTATTGTTATTGTAAATGATTAGGTATTGAATACAGCTAAGTCAATAAAACAAAAAGTATTGAGAATGGGTTTCGTATGTCCAATTGTTTTTTTTTTTTTTATAACTTTGCCCCACACTAGGAATTTCTTCCTGTATCGTGGGTGCGTTTACAAACATATAAACTCACATACACAACACCCAGAGCCGGAACAACTATCTGTAGGTCATACAAATATTTGTTCCGTGCGGGAATCGAACCCGCGACACGCAGCGCAGCAGTCAATCGCTCAACCACTGCGCCACCCGTGCGCCCATAATGGCAAATAATGGAACCACTATAGTATTTCTCGTGTGCCTGTTTGTCTGTCCGTCTGTCAATGCTCTGAAGCGAATCTACAAGACTGATTTAGTTGTATGGACATAATATGACCCAAACACGGATATTTAACGTAAATAAACTTTTAATATGGGATCAGTTTTAGTGGACAAAACAGAAAAAAAACGAATTGCTGAAAATTAATGTCAGGTTAGCACCTCCTGACACTGATTTTCATCAATTGTGTAGTAAATGTGCCCTTTTGGCATAAGTGCCCGGTTATTTAAAAGTTTTTTTTTGTAATTTTACCAACAAACCAATTTTCTTTGTTTCTTTCCGAACAAATAATTTAAAGACAACAACAAAAACATTTTCAACCTTCACATAGATAGGATTTAGAAGTAATCAGCTGGAAGCAGCAAAGCAGGATTAAAAATTCCTACAATCTTCAGGGTCGTATAACACTAACTATTACTAGATTAGCCGGACAATAACGCCATTGACCTTCATAATTATCGAAACTACTGTAAAACTTTATAAGTACACAGACAGATAAAGATTTTGTCGAAACTGATAATTTAATTGGATTAATACAAGGAAAAGGTTTATATAAGGAGGAAATCAATTAGCCCGGAAAATTATAGACTTTGTTATTACACATACCAATATAAATAATAATAATATCTGTCTGTTACTGTCCTTCACAGAAGGCAAGATCAAAAATGACCACGATTGTTTAATGCTGGTTGGCGATTTCAGACTTACATTTAACTATTAGTCTAGGTTTCTTCACGATGTGTTCCATCAAATGATTATCAAGAATATAATGCAATGTTTACTAATAGAATAACATATTCAGATGGGACCTAAAATAGAACCTTGTGGAATACCAAATTTTTAATAATTCAAAAATATAACCTTTATCATAATACCTTTCTGTTTTTAGACACAATGGATATCAATCGTTTAGATTATAATAAACTTTGTCATATATTATTGACGATTACTTTGCAAAAAAAAATAAGGCAATCTTTGTGATGCTTTAGAATCATAAATATTAATAAATTATCTTATCGTTTCAATCTGAATGACGCAAAATTACAATGATACTAGCTTTTTCCAGCAATTTCGCCCTCGTGATAGTCAAGAATCATCCTAAGTGAACAATCTTCCGGCAAATATCCTAGGTCCTTATTCCATAAGCGACACAAGAGGACACCGTAGTAGTTTTAGTGGGTAGGAGTACCACATAACTCTATTAATATCACTTGCAGGGAGGCTAAGTTTTGATTTAGTTTTTTTTTTGTTCGAAAGGTGACATTGTCGGGAGTTTTCTTAGCTATTTTTGATGAAAATCGGTTCAGCCGTTCAAAGTTATGGGTTATACAATTTGATTCCGATTATTTTCGGAAGATATCGTAGTATAATTACGTGTTCGATAGATTGTTGAACGAAGCGTGTCTACTTACTAGATAAATTATGTAGTTTAATAAGCACGAAATTTTAAAAAATTGTCGGGTTTTTTGGATATTTTTAATTTTTATTTGTTATAATGCAAAAATGAGCCATCAGAGCGATATAAAATCTTCGCCAGCGCGATTCTCTAAGAGAACTGATTAAATACATTAACATTATGACGGTTCCTTTTCAATATATTTATGAAAACATCATGTGCGTGAGAAAGAATTTACATTTCATTACAAGACTTATTACGGTACTAGAAATAGGGACCAATTAGTTCAACTGGCTACAGTAGCCTCATCTTTCATGGGGTACTGTATAAAATGTGACACACCCCATATTCTAGAACAAAATGAGACGAAATTTAAAACTTGTTTATAACGCACACTATGCAGGCAGGCATATTATAAGTTGTGAGATTACATCGCTCATAAAAATGTTTGGGTCTATGCTAGTCCTGCTCCACAACCACAAGGGTGCGAAAACAAGTGATAAGCAGAATATTCTTTTTTTTAATATTTTATATAGACTGTATGAATATATTTGTATTGTATAAACTCAATTTAATTTAGTATTACATAACTACACAGCACAAGTGTGAGTTCTATGTAACAACTTTAAATCTACCATTTACTGTACCTATGTGTCGTTCGTTGTCTTGTGTGTGCCCTGGCAGTTGAGTGTGACATGCTCTCTCTAATGTCTCTCTGATGGTGGCACATGTGTTAGATCATTCGGTTCCATTCATCATGGTTGAGCTGAGTGGTGCCGATCCATACGTCATGTTCGTAAACGAACGCCATCAGTTGGGATTGGTCAGAACTTACCCACCTCGGCCTATTTTGAATTAAATAATAATAATAATAAGGCAGGACACATTGCCCGTATGACAGACGAGAGATGGACAAAACGAGTCACTGAATGGCCAGGTCCAAGCGGAGCAAGGAGCAAAGGCAGACCCAAAGACCGCTGGATAGACGAAATTCTAAAGACTGCAGGAAAAGACTGGATGTTGAAGGCAAAAAACAGAAAAAACTGGCAAAAGATGGAGGAGGCCTATACCCGGAGCGGGGCCATGCTAAACTAGATTTAATTGTGTTTTATATTTTTTTCTTTTAACTTATTATGTAAACTGCATGGAAATAAAGGTTTTATTATTATTATTATTATAAGTTGAACGGTTTTAATCCGACTACTTATTTAAAAAAATACAAACTTGTAACGCAAAATGGTTAAATTTGTAGCACTCTTTAATTTATTATCATAATAGTTTCAAACACCAAAGACAAAACTCACAGACATTCTTACCCGGATAGATAAAAAGTCACCCTCTGGCAACCAAGAGACGGCAAAAGAGGTAGGGGTCGTCAAGTCAGGAGATGGGAAGATGACTTGAAACAGACAGCGGGACCACTCTGGTTGAGAGTAGCAAGGGACAGGATCCATTGGAAGGAATTGGAGGAGGCCTATGCCAAAAGGCACACCGAACTTAGGGACCTCTTGAACCCTATGTTTAGGAATTAAAGGCTATTATTATTATTATTAGTTTCAAACACCAGGCTTTCGAGATGCTTTTTAATGTCGGCTATTGGTTCTGGTTTTAATAATACCATTTTTGTTTTGTTTATACATCAAAAATATTCATATTGTTGTAAAATACAGTCAAGAAAATAGTAATTACCCGAATGCCGAAGGAGGGTAATGTGTTTATCAGTCTACGTATGTGTGTTCGTTCCTATGTGGCGTCCTAGAGACCAAACGAGTTGGCCGATTTTGATTATTATTTCGTCAATCGATTCGTCTTCACCTTGTCAGTGTCACTGGCTACATTAAAATTGGAAAATAATAAAATGGCGGATATTGGGCACCATATTGTGAAAGCCTAATTATTTTTTTAAATTCCAAATCCATTGTGTGGAGCACAATGGATTTGCAATTATGAAAATAAAGGGCATTACGAGGTGATTTCAAAAATATATCACACTTATATGTTTAAATGAACTTAATATTAAAAAAAAAATGTTAGCTAAAAATTATAATAAAAAAAATATTAAAAAAAATCAAAAACCCGACTGTTTAAGAAACGAACTAAAAAGACGTATACGTGAATTTTATAAAATTGCGACATCTGTGGCAAGATTTTATTTCAGTACGTTATAATACTTTGTACCTTTACGCAGTATATTAGTGTTATTCTGGGTGCTTTGTCCACGAATACACTTTTTTTGTGAATTAGTTAGTGTGGAGTTTCTTATCCGTTCTTCTCTATAACAAACTACCTACTAATAAAAATAATAATATATATATATCTCCCCCCCCCCGCGCATTGCGGGTCCGTGCCCACTCGACCCGATTAGACTCGACCCAAAGAATAAAACCAGTTCTTTTACTACCAGTTCAGTGCCATTTGTACAGTCAGGCAAATTGATATTTAATTCTAAATAAGTTTTTAATTTATTATACATAGAATATTTAATAATTTGTTATGATACATAATTTATCCTGGTAGTACCTCGCTTAAACCGGTTTCACATCTATTTATTGAACTCTTTTTAGCGCAACAAAATCCAAATATGCAAGGTGCCGATATGATAATAAAGAAAAGTATGTATGGTTAGTTTGACATTCACAATGTCAGGTAAAGGGCCTTCTCAGGGCAGAGTGTGTAAACAATGAATTAGTTTCAAATCAACGTAGCCAAAATTTATGACTGCATCGAAAAAATAAAGATGACACTGTGTGGTCTTGTGTTAATAAAACGGGACTGAAGTGAAATCAGTTTTTATCAATAGTGTGCAAATACACTATGCACATTCATCACAGTGCGAACCTGATTATTCAAAAAGTTTTTGTCATTTTTACATAAAATTAAAAACCAGCCAAGTGCGAGTCGGACTCGCGCACGAAAGGTTCCGTACCACTTTCGTAAAAACCGGCAAAAATATCACGTTTATTGTATGTGAGCCCCACTAAAATATATATTTTATTCTATTTTTAGTATTTGTTGTTATAGCGGCAACAGAAATACATCATCTGTGAAAATTTCAACTGTCTAGCTGTGATATCTAGACAGTTGAAATTTCATGATATACAGCCTGGTGACAGACGGACAGACAGACGGACCGAGGAGTCTTAGTAATAGGGTCCCGTTTTTATCCTTTGGGTAAGTAACCCTAAAAATAAGGTATGTGAGAATTATAGATCAATGAAAAAAACTATATATTAATATATAATCATTTGGATTTTTTCATGTTGATTATTTATAGAAATACATTGTTGATTTTGTACTGAAAACTGTCATTACTTGAATGATGATTATATTTTATAGAAAATTGATTAATTTTTAATTTTGTATTGCAAAAAAAAAAAATCGCTATCTAGTCCTGTATTCTTTAAAATACCTACCGTCTTATTAATAACAATCGCGTATTACCAGCCTACTCCGAAGTTACTCTTGGACTAGCTAATCCTGGAGTAACTAAGGATTAACTTAGCTTTAGCAATGTTATCAATAAACATGGAATAACCTCGGACTAAAAATTCATTCCTTACTCTTGGATTAACGCGTAATCTATGGCACCACAGTTGAATTTAAAAGTAAAAAGAATGAACCAGTGAATGAAACCAAAAAAGTTGATGACATACAGTAGAAAAATAAAAAGAATAAAATAACGGACAGAGTGACATCTGTCATACAGTATTGAAAGTGAAGGAGGCAATTTTAAATTGATCTCAACAATTTCAACTTAAATCGCTTATAATAAAATATTATAAATGCAAAAGAAGCTCTGTCTGTCTGTTACCTTTTCACGCTTAAACCGCTGTAATGATTTCGGATGGAGTTAGTCATTGAGATAATATGTACTACATAATTACCCAATGGGTTTAGTTTGAGACCCTGGAAATGACATAGTTTTTATCCCGGATACCATCCTTATGGGGGGGGGGCAAGGGAGGTGGAAATTTGTATGGTGAACCAATAATTTGTCAGTATGCATGAGCATACACGCAAAAAAAGGTATTATTCTTCGGGTTGAGTGGGCACGGACCCAGTATCGCTACATTAACTTGTGCTTTGGCTTCGCCACATTGGCTTGTGCGCTTGATCAATGATCTCTAGATCTGTGCCAGTAGATTTTACCTTTCATAGCAAAAAAATAAATATTATTATCAATATTTGAAAAAAAAAATATCCACATCGTTGTCAATGTGGTGAAGCAGTCGACCGCCCCAGACACCATGGCCAATCCTGCAGTAGGAGCGCTGGTCGGTTAGCACGGCACGCCAACATTAATGAAATCATACGTTGAGCTCTTGTCACCACCGGGGTGCCAACTGTTTTAGAACCCAATGCCAAGCCATTGACATTGGGTTCACGCGACGATGGGAAGAGACCGGACGGAATGATGCCTTGTAAGTTGGGTAGGCTTTTGGTGTGGGATGCAACATGTGTCTAAACCCTTGCACCATCCCATCTTCTTAGCATGGTGGGCTGTGTTGGGGCGGCTGCTGCTGGTAGCTGGTGGTAGAAAACATCAAACGGCGCAAATGTAACAACCTTTTTAGCATTTATATGTTTGAGCCGTTTGGGATTGAGACATCAGGTCCATGCGGTCCGAGTGCTCACCGAGTGTTACGAGACATAAGTAAACGGTTAATCGACAATTCGCGTGACTTTTCTTCAGCCAGACAATTAGCATTGCCTTTAAATTTTACATTTGACATTGTTTTATAAATTTTCTGTCATTTTTATAATTTTTGGACCTTTTTAATTGTTGCTTTTATGATTATTTGACTGTATGATATTGATGAATTTTTGACTGTTTGAATTTAATTATTGATTGTTTTTATTTTGGGTTTTTACCTGTCTATAATATAATTTAATGTATCATGTTTAACATAAGGGCTGGAATTGTCTAAAATAAATAAATAAAATAATCGTGGCAATGCTGCCAGCGTTCTGTGCAAGTTTCCCAATGACATCGATGTGGACGAATTTTTGATGCGCAATGAGCACTTTTCCCTCTCCCCTTTGCATGTAAGTTTGTTTTGTTATTAGTCATAAGGTTAGAAATATTCAATCTATATATATTTAATTTAAATGTTCCGTCTGATGGTTTAATTGAAATAAATAATCTGACTTTAAACGAAAATGTATTCGCAAACCTTGCGTGCAAAATAACTTTCAAACAAAATTTAGTTTCTAGTCACTCCATATTAAAATGAAAGATATTTTACTTATATATTATGTGTTTTTCACAACCCAATTAGTCCTTTAGTCCAAAATGTATTTAAATATTTTGCAAACCATTTCCTAAAATTATAATGAGAGGAAAGGATTTCAATCACAAAAACTTGTTCACAAAATATTGTTCAAGTTATTACTGAAGCCCAATTACTGAAGTACGGGTCTTGGATGTTCTCAAGTCCGGTCATAACGGAATTCTATTCGATGAAATTATTTAAGAGGTCCTTCATTTTGCCGGCCTTACGTCGAGGGTCGGAGTATGAAAGAATCAAGAGAATTTAAATTTTCTTGCCAGTTCTAAGCACCTTTCGCAGATTACTGCCAGTTGTTATTTTGGTCTTAGCTCACATGTAGGTAAATATTCTTTATTGTACACAAAAAAACATATCAAAATAAATTATACTAAACTGAGAAGTTAACATCTGAGGTCTAATCGATTTCAAGATATTTTTAACCGACTTCCCAAAAAGGAGGAGGTTCTATGTTCGACATTATGTATGTTTTTTTTATGTATGTTCACCGATATCTCCGTTAATTGTGGACCGATTTTGAAAATTCTTTTTTGTTTGAAAGAGTATGTTCCGAAATTGGTCCCATTTTAATTTTGTGAAGATCTGATGAAGAACTTCGAAGATATACAACATAACTCTTCAATAAATAACGGCAAATCACTTGGGATTGCTGCAATCGCATGTTTGTTTATACCATTTCATAACATAACACCACGCCAGTACGCTCTTAAGGGGTACGCAGATCTCGCAGATCACCCAATTCCAAAAATAAAGTTATTTTTCACTTTGTAGTTTTTTTTATTTGGAAGTCAGTATCAGTTAAGTATCAGATTACACTGGTTATCGATTGTCAATTCATGAAGCCCATAATGATTTATGTTGTAACTGATGTTTGCTTCTATCTATCCTTTGAAAATTAACCAAGTAAGTATTGGTTCAGTCAAAAATTATTCCAAATTTTCTGTGTTTGAAATATTATATAACATACCCAAAGTTTCTATTCAGAGGATTGCACCATTGTGTGTGACGACAGATTTTCTTGGTTTTTAAATATTTCAACACACAAGAAACACGGTTTGTATTTTAGCGAGTTCATCGCCACACTAAAATCTGTGACCAACGGTAAATTTCATTGTTTCCATACAGTCAAAAGTTATAGAAAAATGAAAATCGAAATGGAACAGTTCCGAAAAGTAGATTACTAAGTAACTTTCGTTCTTAGAACCCTACTCAACAAGTTTTTGCAATCGGGAAAGTACTAATTTCCTCTTTCTATCAGTTTTTCTTTGTACAAGTTGAAAGTGATAGTACTAGGCAAACAAGAATGAAGAAGAGGTACCAGGGATAAAACAAAACATTGCGTGCGAAGTCACCGGAACTCAGAACAACAGATTACATTGAATTTAAGGCTTCGTTGTGCCGTTTGTTATATGCCAAGAAAAACGTGCCCCAAATGTCTTTTTTTGGTTATTTATAGAAGACTAGCACTTCGCTCGCGATTTCGTTCGCGTGTCTTCGTATATCCTATAAATTACTCTCTTAGTGAAGGCGACCAAAAGAAAGCTATTGTTAAATCAATAAAAAATGGGGTATCGTAGATAAACAGGATTTATTTGTATGTGGGAATTTAAGGGGTTTCCTGAATGAAAACTGCAGAAAAACGCAGTGCAAGAAAAAATACTATATTTGGTGTTGATTACACGGGTTAATAAAGAGACTCGAATACAGAATGCTCAGAATATTGTAATTCGAGATCATCTACAATGCATTCCGGGCCTAACTGTATCTCATCATACTGCTCGTACAACAACTCGATCTTGCCCATGCGCAACTGCAATTCAGATGTACCACAGTTTGATAAGTCTTTGTCCTTGAGTGAGTCCAGAAAACGGATGAACGCAGTCAAACGACCCTTGAAGCTGCCTCGCTTTTTGATTAATTCCCTTTCCTCGGACATATTGGGAGATGAGTGTTGTCAACCTGAAATTGATACAGGAATACAAATATAAAAGACGAATAATATGAACTTCATTCACGTATAAAACTGTATTTTACATCTAAGTGCTATTGCAAAACAACATAAACCTAATGATGTAACTACTCAAGTGTATAAATAAACTATACATACAATCCAGATCCAATCTTATTATTTGTAAAACTATGACGTTAACTTAGTTATAATTAAGCACAACTAAAACACTAATCGTTGTTGAATACATAAATGATTCTAAATAAGTAATAATAACTTTACTATGTTTTTAACAATGACTTTCATTAATATCAAGCACTCTTAATTTATAATATGTATTATGTTAAGAAACCTGCTAATAATTTAAGAACTACTGTTGAGTAGATAGTTACGTGAATTAGTTACAGCTTTATAACTTAAGTTTATGGAGTTTATATATATCCAATAAAATATTGAAACGTCGCGCGCACATCATGTGTAAGTAAGCTATTCTTGTTTCTATTTTGTCTGGTAATTAACATTCAATGGGTTAATATATTTGACAGTCGATTCGGGTAGTTGGTAGACTGGCGTTGACCTAAACTTTGGGCGCACGGTTGGTGCAGTGGTTGAGCGATTGACTGCTGCGCTGCGTGTCGTGGGTTCGATTCGCGCACGGAACAAATATTTGTATGACCTACAGTTAGTTTTTCCGGCTCTGGGTGTTTGTGTATGTCAGTTTATATGTTTGTAAACACACCCATACAGGAAGAAATTCCTAGTTTGGGGCAAAGTTTTTATAAAAAAAAAACCGTAGTTGGAGAAAGGTGGTATTTTAGCTTGAATATAGCAAGCCGTAAACGATAACGCTTCAGTGAAGGTTACCCACTCCTAACAAATTAAGTTCACCGCCTTGCCTGTAATCAAGTAGATGATGATTGAAAACGAATGCGCGAAGCGTGACGTCATCGATCAGCTGTCTCCAAAGAGTAGGAGTAGGTAATGCGAAACATGACGAAGTGCTTTACGAGTTACTTGCGTTTACCTAGTTCTATAAGCACTATGTAGACGCTTATGTTAAAATTATATCAGGCATGTTAAAGTAAGATAAAAGAATATACTTTATTTTACACCAAAGAGGTAACACAAAACTGCAGTAAAAATAATTTATATGAGAGAAATAAGATGTACAGAAAACCAGCCAAAAAAAAGATACAAATTCCAATGTCAGACATTCTAAAGAACCTCGGTATTCACCCATACAGTTCGTATATCGAGTACTTTCCTTGCATACACAGTTTGACTAATGAAAGGTACTCCAGTAGCCACACGAACCGGCTAACCGGTATGTTTGTTCCGGTCCGGAATCACGCGAAAAGTTACTAGAGTCCGATATTTTGGGTAATTGGATTTGGAATTTATATAGCGTGACTTTTAATGAGAAATCCTTTCAGACTGTCAACAATATGACGTAAATATGAAGACTCTTACTATGAGATCAGCTGTAAATTATGGGAAAATGTATTTTGTGAATGTGTTGGTTACATAGCAAAAGTTGTCATTTTCATTAGTACTTTCACCCTCTGAAAGAATGCCAATGGATTCGAAGTATAAGATGAAGATAGTATTAAAATGTATTTTTCAATGAAAATGGAGTACCTAACGATTAAGAATAATGAATATTATATTTGCTGAAAGGGTAAATAAAATAACATTTTAAATGTAATAGCTAGCGAATCAAATTCATAAAAGACTTGTATTTTTTGCTCGCAGACATCTTCGTAAATATTTTCATTCAAATTTTCAGTGACAACGAATAAATGATGCTAATAAAACCATCTTTACTTTACTAATGCCTGCACTAATATCAATTATTTTCTTTCTCTGAGGGCTGATTTTTGAATAGTCAACTATAAGAAATAATAATAGCGGTTTGACAGCTTTTGTATAGAAAATATTTTAAGTTAAACACTTACAAATAAAAATAACTACATATCATCTGCCTGCTCTTGTTCTTCGTTACTTGGGTTCGGAGCAACACGTTTTCTTCTTTCATACCGTCCTGTCAACCGTCACGCTATCATTGACTCCCCTTTCTTTCATATCCCTCCTCACACTATCCATCCATTTTTTTTGGTCTCCGTCTACCTCTCCACCACAAAAATAATAATCAATAAATCCCTACTTATATACATATACATTATACATTACATCATACTATTATTATAAATGTGAATGTAAGTTTTTTTTGTTACGCTTTCACGCAAATCTACTGAACCGATCATCATGAAACTGTGTACATATTATATTTTTGGAGGTATTAGAAGTAACATAGGATACTTTTTATTAAAAAAAATCTTTTAATGGCTTCACTGCGAGCGAGTTCCGTATGGTGCCGGACGTTAAGAATTTCACCATCCCATGTCTTCCCGTGGGTGTCGTAAGAGGCGACTAAGGGACAAACCAGAGAATGGGCAGCAGCGTTCTCTGTGCTTCTGTAACAACCATACTGCGATCGCCAACCCGCCTGCCAAGCGTGGCGATTATGGCAAAACCCCCCCAATGAAAAGCACAAATAAAAAATGGCCCCTAGTACCCGGCAGCCTGCCTACCCTCGACTACGGTAGCGGTCGAGGTTACGGCATGGCAAGGGGTGCAAAGAATCTCCGGACGAGATCCGGCTACCCCAACAATCACCGACGACTGGACCTGGCAACGTACAACACGCGCACACTTCGGACCGACGAGAAGATCACCGAACTCGAAGAGGAATTGAGCAGGTTGCGATGGAGTATTATAGGGTTATCTGAAGTCCGAAGAGAGGGGGAGGACTCGATAATCCTCAAATCCGGTAACCTGCTCTATTTCCGAGAGGGTGACCGGCAGTCCCAGGGTGGTGTCGGGTTTATCGTCCACAAGTCCCTTGTGAACAACGTGGTGAAGATCGAGAGTGTGTCGACCAGGGTGGCGTACCTTATACTCAGAATATCCTCAAGATATTCGCTGAAGGTCATACAGGTCTACGCCCCAACCTCGGCACACCCCGACGACGAGGTAGAGACCATGTATGAGGATATCTCCAGAGCCATGCATGGTTTCAAAACTCACTTCACCGTTGTCATGGGGGACTTCATCGCGAAACTGGGCAAACGAGACGAGGATGAGCTCCAAGTGGGGCAATTTGGAGTTGGACGTCGGAACCAACGGGGTCACCTACTGGCCAGTTTTATGGAGAAGGAGGGCCTCTATATGATGAACTCCTTCTTCAAAAAGCGTGAACACAGGAAGTGGACCTGGCAGAGCCCCGATGGTGCAACAAAAAATGAGATTGACTTCATCATGTCAACCAGGAAGCAAATGTTCAATGATGTCTCTGTGATCAATTCGGTAAAAACCGGGAGCGATCACCGCATGGTAAGAGGCACATTGAACATTAATATTAAGCTTGAAAGGTCTCAACTGATGAAGTCCACGCTCCGTCCAGCACAGATCCAGGTCCAAAACCCCGAGAGCTTTCAGCTCGAACTTCAGAATCGTTTCGAGTGCCTAGGTAGCTCAGTGGACGAATATAGCGACGGGTTCGTGGAAGCTGTCCATACGGTCGGGTCTAAGTTTTTCAAGACCCGTCGTACAGATAGAAACAAAAAGATCTCTGATCCTACCCTCAAGCTTATGAAGGAGAGGCGTGAGATGATCCTGCAGTCTTCAGATGAGGCGTGCAAATACCGGCAGCTCAATAGACAGATCTCTAAATCCTTGAAAAGAGACCTCCGCCGCTTTAATACCGAGCGTATTAAAGACGCGATTGAGCGAAATAAAGGCTCCAAGGTTTTTTCAAGGGATCTGGCTATTGGGCAGAGCCAGCTCACGAAACTGAAGACCGACGATGGCAGGACCGTATCCGCCAAACCGGAGCTTCTGAGGGAGATCGAGACATTCTATGGGCAGTTGTACACATCAGTCAGCAAGCCCGTTGCGAGTCTAGCAAACGACCCAAGAGCTAGATTGACCCGTCACTATACCGAAGATATCCCGGATGTCAGCCTGTACGAGATTAAGATGGCTCTGAAACAGCTTAAAAACAACAAGGCGCCGGGTGATGACGGAATCACGGCTGAACTCCTGAAGGCGGGTGGAAAACCGGTCCTTAAGGCCCTTCAGAAGCTGTTTGATTCCGTCATACTCGAGGGCAAAACGCCACAGGCATGGTGCAGGGGTGTGGTGGTACTTTTCTTCAAGAAGGGCGACAATGCCCGGCTGAAGAACTATAGACCCATCTCACTTCTTAGCCATGTCTACAAGTTGTTTTCAAGAGTCATCACGAATCGTCTCGCGCGCAGGTTTGATGATTTCCAGCCTCCCGAACAAGCCGGATTCCGAAATGGCTTTAGCGCCGTAGACTACATACATACGCTGCGGCAGGTTATACAGAAGACCGAAGAGTATAACCTGCCTCTCTGTTTAGCGTTTGTGGACTATGAGAAAGCCTTCGATTCGATCGAGACTTGGGCTGTACTGCAGTCTCTCCAACGGTGCCAGATCGACTACCGGTACATTGAGGTGTTAAAGTGTTTGTACAAAAACGCCACCATGTCAGTCCGTCTTCAGGATCAGACCTCGAAACCAATCCTTCTCCAGCGTGGCGTGAGACAGGGAGACGTCATTTCTCCGAAACTGTTCACTGCTGCGCTGGAGGATGTATTCAAGGTTCTGGACTGGAGGGGCCTAGGCATCAACGTTAATGGCGAGTACATCACTCACCTTCGGTTTGCCGACGACATAGTGGTCATGGCTGAGACCATGGAAAGCCTCAGTAAAATGCTCGATGACCTCAGTAAAGCTTCCGAAAGAGTGGGTCTTAAAATGAACATGGACAAAACCAAGATCATGGTGAACGCCCATGTAGCACCCACTCCTATCAAGATCGGAGACTCTACACTCGAAGTTGTAGACGATTATGTCTACCTGGGACAAACGATCCAGTTGGGTAGGTCCAACTTCGAGAAAGAGGTCAACCGTCGAATCCGACTCGGCTGGGCGGCGTTCGGGAAGTTGCGTGGTATCTTCTCGTCCAATTTACCGCAGTGTCTCAAGACAAAAGTCTTTGACCAGTGTGTGTTGCCAGTGATCACCTATGGGACCGAGACATGGTCGCTCACAATGGGCCTTATCAGAAAGCTTAAAGTCACCCAAAGGGCAATGGAGAGGGCTATGCTCGGAATTTCCTTGCGTGATCACGTCAGAAATGATGATATCCGCAGGAGAACTAAAGTTACTGACATAGCCCGGAGAATTGCTAAACTTAAGTGGCAGTGGGCAGGGCACATTGCTCGCAGAACGGATGGCCGATGGGGCCGAAAAGTTCTGGAATGGCGACCGCGAACCGGAAGACGAAACGTTGGAAGGCCTCCCACTAGGTGGACCGATGACCTGGTTAAGGTTGCGGGAAGGCGCTGGATGCGAGACGCACGGGATCGGTCAATGTGGCGACGCCTGGGGGAGGCCTATGTCCAGCAGTGGACGTCTTTCGGCTGAAATGATGATGAATGACTGCGAGCGAAGCCGCGGGTAAAAGCTAGTTAATTTATATTTTTAAAACAAAAATAGACTTGTAAAGAAAATCACTTCTATTTAATCTAGAACCGATCTTGATAACAATATGTTTAGCCACAGAGTAACAAAGTCAGAATCACCAGTGCCTATAAAGATAAACCCTGCATATTATACCTAAACACTCATACCATCTAACATAGACCTTACCTTATCAAGGTGCTTTCAATGCATCATTGAGGGCGAAGGCACACTGTCCTCAAGGGCAGATAGATCGTTTGTCACAACCTCAACCTCCGGAATTAGGTAACAAGGTCACAGAGTAGATAATTTTGGGAATCGCAGTAGGCCAAGATTAGGCTTGTTTATTAGGCAGTTCATTTTGATTATGGAGGCACAGTCTGTAGAATATGCGATGTTCATTTTAAGTATACTATAGGTTAGTTGATTACACTGTGACATTAAGTTGATCGTTGTTGCTGAGTCAGACTTATAGGGTGAAATTAAATTAGTCAATGGATCTCTACACATGGGATGGGTTTTTATTGATATCTTACGAAGATAAAGTAAATGTATTTAATAAATCATAAATTAAAAAAAAAACAGTTACTATAGCTTATTACCTTGTCAACTGATAGTGTGGTTACATGATTGTTTTTCGTTTCATCATAATCATTCAATCACTGACAGAAGCCAGTCTCGTGAAATTCGAAAATTCCTAAAGCAACATACTCCTAGTATAAATAATATTTTATATCCTAATCCAAAACAGGTTTACTCGTTTGTTTACAGATTTCATTTAAATGCGGCAGTAAAAAGTAACTGACAGACACAGGTTTTTTGACCTTGTCGAGTCACTGAAACCGCGGGCTTTTTACGTAAGGAACAGCATTCCAATCCAGCCAATAATTGTGCAATTCATGCGCGATCAATTTAATGACCTGGCTACTTAAGGCTTTAAGTCGTCTTAATTTTTTTGTCAGTGTTTTTATAGAAGTTATTATACCTGTCCAATGATTTACTAAATTTATCGTTTGATTATGTTACCCGCCTAAGAAAATGTAACACTTCGTGGCCGCTGTTTTTTTACAATAGTCAATTGATTACCATTTAGCTCAAATATTCCAATAAATTTATATTTGCAGATGTAAATTGTTTGTGTAACAGTAAATATGACAGTGAATATTGAATATTTTTATTTCATTTACATAATATAATAATTGATTTGAAAAATTTATTGAAACTTTTGAAAAATTGGAATAAACCTAACAAAAATGTCAATGAATAAAATCGATTTAAATTTATTCGTAAATAAATTCGATTTTTGTGAGAAAAAGAATGTATAATGCATTAGGATATCACTAAATGGACTTCATCATCTTAAAATAGATCGTCAGACACACTTATTTAACAATTTACTGTAGACATTGGTAGAATAGTCAACATCGGTGCTTGCCATATAAAATAAGTATAAAATAGAAGATAAATAATGCGTTCACAACACATTCTAATGTATTTTGAAGTATTTGGTTACTGCCACATAGCGCGTCAACCTTTTTGGCAAGCTTCGCTGAGGTTGCCAACACTACAATAAAATTTTCTCCTTCACTTTACCGAGATTCACCAATTTGTCATTACAATATGTACTATTAATTAATGTCACACGAATAAAATTCGCCAAAAACTCTAAAACTTCTGCACTCAGCTATCAGCGCGATTGACAATTGACCAACAACAAGGGAGAGTAATCGCAGTTTGACAGCCAAATTTGCTCGCCGATGGCTGTCGCTCTATTGTCAAAAGCCATGCGTAATACGACATGATAAATGCACATTTAAGTTAAAAGATTGTTAATGTTAGCAGTGCTATCGTAAAATGATTATGGTGTGGCAATGCTCATATATAATGCGGATTTGCGATTGAAGAGCAATTATTTCGCAAAAATAAGCCTGCCGGTTTATTGATATAAAGCGATAGTTGCACAATCTCTGCGCAATTATTGCTGATTGCTGTTTTATACGTAATAAGCCCGCCACTATACCATGTTTTTTTTTTCAGGATTTACCAAAACGAATGACCTAAATAACCATAGAAATATAAAATACAGGTGAAGTGGCAAGGGGGCGTGTCGGTGTCCGCGCGACGTGGGCTGACTGAGCATGTCACAGGCAAATGGCCGGTCTCCGCTAAACAGTGCGCTTTCGACCGTCATCGTGAAAAATTACAAGAATGCCGTGTTGTTCAGTGGTTTCTTGTAAAAAGCGAAGCCAAAACCAAAACTTTGTAAATCATAGAATCACTTACAATAAGTGAGTACAAGTATTTCACTATATTTGTCTTTAAAATCATGAAAAATCATATTTCTTGGTTCTACTATGTTATTTTTGTATTGAAATATCACAGCGACTGTACTATTTTTGCATTAAATACATTGCTTCCTAACCATTACCTAAGTTTGTCGCTAAGTGACTGGACAAGCAATGTAAAAATCACAAAACGATACATCATTGAGCGGATGCATCGCGTAGTACGGCCGCTGCTCCTTGCGACGAGTTAGTGATGTGCTTGTGCAGATCCACTAACGTAGGCTATCAATAACAATGTCGATGACGAATGAAATATTGTTATTATATTTTATTTTCAATTTGTCAACCGTTTTCAACCGGTTGGAAAATCGATGCGAAATAATGTGTATTACTTATTTTGATTATTTTACAGTGTAGTAGAGAAATGCGTAACCAACTTTTTGACAAAAATGCAACCCCAATAATATCAAAGTGTCAAGTCCTGCACAAATACCTCCACTTTACAGGTCAGTGATTAAACACAATAGCACTAGCAGGGTTCAACAATACCTCCTGTTTCAATTCAATTCAATTTATTTATTTCAAGTTAAACAGACTCATAACATAATAACAATATTAGCAGCACAAAACAATTAAAATTTGCTACATTAAAAATAAATTAAACATTACGCTATGAAAGCCTAAACCAAAGTAACCGGATTTTTGATTGTTTGAATTTTTTGGTTTACTTAATAATTTATATTTTTAGCTGCATATTTGTTTTAACTATAAAAATTTCTGGACAAACCTTTTTTTTATTTATTTTCAAGTAAACAAAAAAAATTGTACAATAATAAATGGGTGAATCGATAAGTTTCCGATTTAGTCAATCACTAGCGTGTATGTAAAATAAATTGCTTTTGCATAGCACAACGATAGCGACCGATGTTTTTGTGTGCGTAATTTGTACGGTGATTGGTATATACACGCTGTGCTTGAAGGGACAAGGTTTATAATTTACTGTGTAGTACGTTCTGATTTAAGAAATGCGTGTGTGTGCGCGACTGCGTATCTATTGCTTTTACTGAACTGCATGTGTAGTAGTTGCCGTGTGGTAGGGGCAAACTGGAGACACAGGTTTCCGATATATTTTCGTCTACCGGGCATATCTCCTTGTTTATTATATCTATGTAAATAACTGACTGACAGAATGACTTTAGAAAAGCAATTAGTTGAAAAAAAACGAGCTGCCAAAATGTCTCCTAGCTAAACATGCTCCACATTCTACATTTCGCTTTAAGTGGCTTACCCTTCATCGTCAGCTAATCGGATAACGGCACACAGCATGAGAGCCCGCATCCTGTCTGTTCCAACGAAACTTAATTTGTGGAGTGTTTCATGGCTGAGTCTTTGATATTTTCGCAGTTGTCGCGAAGCAACTAAAGATACATATAGATCTGTCATGGATGACTACCACACACCTTAGTTACATATCGGTGACAACTTTTGATATAAAATAAAGTATATTTTATTATATTCTATCCATCTTGGGTTGATTTAGATAAGCTCGAGTTTGACCAGTACCTCACCTGATGGCAAGAGATGATGTGGTCAACGGTGAAGCACGCTTGCCTACAAGTAACCTATTCACTTTTGACTAAAGACATTCTGGTTATTATTATTAGGAAACACAGACTCCGACAGGGAGTTCGTTATTAATTTCTCTTGTTTATTGTAATGACAAAACATATTGTATTCACAAGTCTTCGTCAACCGCTATCGCCGTCGCATTCTCAGAATTTACTGGCCCGAGACCATCTCCAACGTAGAGCTGTTGGAGAAATGCCACGAGAGCCCGATCGACCGCCAGATCAAGCGTCGCAAGTGGAAATGGATTGGCCACATGCTCCGAAGGGGTCCCGATCACATACCCAAGCAAGCTTTGGACTGGAATCCCCAAGGAAAAAGAAAGCGTGGCCGTCCCCGTCAAACCTGGCGTCGCACCGTGTTGGCAAAAGCGACGAGCATTGGAATGACATGGAGCGAGGTGAAGCGTGAAGCTCAAGACCGATCGCGTTGGAGGACATCTGTGGACGCCCTCTGCCCCATCTAGGGGTTATAGGACATTAAGTCAAAGTAAGTCATATTGTTTTCATTTGAGAAGAAATTTCAGTACAAGTATTTTCTCAGCAAACGTCGTGTTTACAACTATTTTCTTAATATCCATCGGCAAACTTCGTGTTTCGTCAGTCATTGGATTTTAGGTGCAGACCGGACGCTCTCAATCAACTTGGAAGTCGGATAGAAGTCCGACGACTGACGAAACATGAAGTTTGCCGAGGGACATTTAGAAAATAGTTGTATAGCACCCTGAAATAAGTGTAACAGATAGGTTTTGCCGTAACTGATTATTCAAACTCTGGTTCGGATCACAATGTCTTCTTCTTCCTTCGCCATCTTTACCGGGTTATAGTTTCATATGAAACGTCATCTAGAAACAAAAAAAAGCAGTATCTAGTAAATTGACTCCTAACTTGCGTGCGCAAGTTAGGATTGATTTTGTCGTTTTTTCCAACAGCTCACAATGTTAGGTTCCATTCATATTAATAATAAATCTTATCCGTTGTGCTAGGCAACTGTGCTTATCCCAGTTGTAAACGACCCTTTGAGCCTAATGGCCTTGTTTGGTCTGTCTCCTGCTTGATTTGGAGGAAAGTGGAAATTATGTTTTTTTCCTACTCCTCCGTTATTCTTTTCTGATTAATTTTGTTGCGGGATCCAAGACAGTTGAATTCATTCTTCGGGACTTCGTCGAGCTACATTGGCTCGGCGCATGCTTCATTGCTTCAGGAGTAGCAGACTTGCCGACAGCTTTGGGAATAGTGCGGTGGGTATCTCAATCCTAATTTGAAGTACCCTTTAAGAAAAATCTACCACAGAACTCGTAATGTTTCAAAATTCTTTTACAAATACAAGACAATGCTCTGAAAAGAACGAAGCCCTAAAAGGCTTTGAATAGCCTGTATTGTTTGCCGATAGATGGCGCGCGTTGGGTTTCAAAGTGACGGATGGTAGCGTAACAAGATACGCGCTTTGTACCATCTTTGTACAATGTATACCCGCCCTTATCGCTAACAGGGAGACGACGTTTTGTGATACTTCTCTTTTTTATATTGTTTCTGGTTGAAAAATATTGTAGGTAGTTGTTTGGCTCTAAGTACACATAAAGTACTTGTAATCTGACTGTTTTTGCCAAAGGAGTAGGCAGACACTAGAGAACACGACCTGCTATAATACTTACGTACTTCTTTTGTTCCAATTACATTCATACATTTGGGCCTCATGGTTTCACTGTGAGAGAGATGCATAACGAATAACACTTTTCGTTCTTCACAGCCGAATCAGGATAACATTGTCATACCTAGGGTCGTACACTTGCCGGTTGTGAGTTCTCTGCACCTTAACATTCTAAAATACATCACCAAGTAGCTATGTATATTATTCTAGGTTTCTTCTTGTGTGAACTCTAGTTGCAAGACGTAGGTATATAAAAAAAAAACCTTAGATAACACAAATGCAGGAGAAAATATTACTGAAAGGCATGGATTAATAGTACCTATGTCAGTGCGATGACATTTATAAACTTAAAAATAGAATTAACAACAATGAAGTAAACCTTTCATATTTAAAGAAAAAGCAAATAATCTACGTACGAGTATTAATACCCTTCACTAAAATAGCTTCTAATATTAGACCGGGTCCACAATCTCTCGACAACAAGTCAATGCCTCCTTCCAGCCATTATTTTTGCACAGCGTTTGTGCTACGGGCAAGTACTCCAAGCCAGTGGTCTCCGACGTTAACCCGAGCATGAAATGAGCAAAACCCGACGCTGCCACCAATCTGCCGCAAATTGCACTGAGAATTACCTACTACCACTCTGGCACGCTCATAATGAAATACTGGCAATAGAGAAAATGTTTCCTAATGGGTGTTATTTTCTTGCCAATTTTGTGACGTTAGTTTTATGTCATAACGTATTACTATTCATTAACATTAACTATTGTAATTTCCACAGAAAATAAATTGGATTTTGGGTTCATGAATTACAATCAAGTGGATATCCCAGCAATATATTTACATTTTATTAGTGGAATCGGTGTTTGAACTGTAGGGGTTCTTCAAATGAATAGATAAATTCTGGGTAATTATCCATTCATGTTCTGCATTGTTTACTACATTATAGCTAACCATCAGATAAGATAATTGATAAATGAAAGCCTATTAATAGTCCTAATCGTGGTCAGCTCGTCATTAATGCATCAAATGCCTCTTAACATACTCTGAGTCGGAAGATATTATAGTAGTATGTACATGTTACTAACAAAAGAAAAAACCGTACTACGGTAACAGTCTAAGATTTACCGAGTCTTACTGGTAAACGTCCAAAATAATCTAAAATAATGCACGAAATGCAGATAAACGTAAATCTTAGGATTTTCCTCAGAGACATTTAAATGTTGAAAATTTGTTAAATCTAAGTATAACGCACAATGATACGAAATGATGACAAAAATTTATGAAAAAAAAAATTGATTGTGATTCGAAAAGTCGACTTCGTCGAAAAAACATCGTCCATCAAACATAATACCTACATTGGTGAAGCTAATCAATTAATCCGTAATAATTTGTTCTTATCGTATCAAGTCCTAAGATTTACCTCGTAATTGCTGGTAAAAACCCGAAACTAGCGATTGTATAATACATAATTTTGGACTTTTATCTGTAACATTTGGTAAATCTTAGGTTTTATCAGTAAATCTTAGGTTTTGCCGTAGTTCTGTCTTTTACAGTAACATATAATTCCTGCCATTGCCTCATGTTACTTGAGGTTGGCGCAACACGATTTCTTCTTTCATACGGTCCTTTAGGTTGACAGCGTGACACTATCACTATTAGTAACATGGGGCAAGGGTAGGAAGATGATGATGATGTATATACTTAAGGATCGTTCCATTTCCATGTTCATTTATTTTTATCTGAAATTCTGAGCTCCGCCTCTAGATCATTTCGTCGCGACTGCCTGAATTTATTTGAACATTCCATTTCCGGGGCCTTAAGTCACTTGTAAATGAGTCTAGTAAAGTACTTTCAATTTTCAAGATTGATGCGTGGGCCGTTTGTGCAGAAACTCGGTTTAATTCTGGATTTGGATTAAAGATGTATCATACGTACTTTCTTAATTTATTTTGGACAACGCTGACAACGGTGAAGGAAAACATCGTGACGAAACCTGGACTTACAGATAGTGTTTGGAAGTTTGTGCTCCATTGGGGTAATTGCTGCAAGACGTTCCGGTGTAAGGGTAAATAAATAAAAAGGGATAGACTAGAACCTAAATTAGGACATAATAATAATTTTCATCCCGTTATAATGTTCTCTTGGGATTATTTGCGCCAAACATCAATTCTGTTTGTGACGTGCTTGTGGGTAGGGAGTGAAACGCGAGATGATTGGCTGGAATCGTATCTTACCCTCATTATCCTTTCCAGCACAATACCTTAGCATCGGGTGTGAGTGAGACTGCTAAACCCCACCTTTGACAGGCTGACAGACGTCAACGAGTCATATATATTGGCATGCGAATCCTGTGCGGGCCTCTCTCTCTCTCTTTTCGCCTTCTTCAAATCGTGTCGTCGGCAAGAACCCTTCTTGTTTTATTGCTGCTGCTAGGTCAACCGTCGCGGAGACCAGTCGATAGCACAGCACGCGGATCGAGCTCGAGTCGAACGAGCTCGCGAAGATAGTGAACTCGTCTCTCTCTATTCCTTCACACCACTCATCGGCAGCGGCAGTGGCAGCAGGCGGAGCTACTCTCGGACGTCCGAACCCAGGTATTTGTGCTTTACCTAACCCCATTGTAGGCGAGTCACCTTCACTTGATCCATAATCGCTTATCATTCTCCTATCTCTTGAAACCAGCCATTCGCGTATCTGCGTTGCGTCTTAACTGGCGCAGCCAGGGATAAAGAAACACTTGGTAGGCGAAGCTGCGGAAAAAGCTAGTATACCTATGTAACAGTTTTATAATAGTAGGTTGTTTATCTAGGAAGCAAACAACTATTTTAAAGGCGAGAGTGTTTTTTTTTAATCCCGAGCATTGCGAAGGATTCAAATTACGACACTCGAGCTTAACAAAATGTTGCTCCTGAGGTGGACACTCTACTTTTCATCACCTTCTATGATAAATAAGTGCAACTTATGAAGAAGGACGTTACGTTTATTTATGTACATAAAATTAGGAACCATTAGACATAACATGGAAATAATTAGAGGCTAATACTTATATGTGAAAAATTATGGAAGTTCATCGTAGCAATTTTATTAGTACCATCTGTTACAGTTGTAGATTTTTTTTAATTTGGCTCGCGCGCGGTTTCCAGTCAGTCACTTGTTCAATACAATGTTCCCGTGTGGTCCGAAATAGAATTACAATCGCTTATTAACTATTCATCTCATATATTCGTCGTAATCGATTTTAGCGATGTTATCATTTTGATTGTCCGGACCTAGGACCTATTAGGAGTCTGTGTTACCAGGTTCCTCGAAAAGTTCATGTACGTGAGGTACGCTACATCTATTTGCTACTAGCCTATGTAAATACAACGCTGGCTCGGATTCACCACTTCATCGTTTAGTTGAAACATATAACAATGAGTTAAATTCAATCGACATTCTTTTTCATAGTAAAAATGCATTTAAGAAGGAAATCCAAGCAAACCTAAAGTATCAGCAAATTAATATGTACTAACGTAATGTTTAATACGCACTAAACGTTTTGGGAACACTTTTATTATCCATACGGCTAAGGTTAGTGGAGGAGCTGAGTGGTGCTAATCCATGCGTTATGTTCGTGAACTGGCGCCATCAGTTGGAATGGGTCATAACTTGGTTGCCTTGTTTTTAATTAGTTATTGTTTTTGAAATTGTTTATTTTAATCTTGATGCTTTTACGTGCACGTTTTTTTACATCGTGCTCACATGTAATTTTCCAACAAAAATGATGCTAAGAAATACTTGTAATTAAAACTGATTGATGGAAAAGTATGTCTATTAAGTTTCATTTTTAGGGTCCCGTGCCCAAAAGGTAAAAACGGGACCCTATTACTAGGACTCCACTGTCCGTCTGTCTGCCTGATACCAGGCTATATCTCATGGACCGTGATAGCTAGACAGTTGAAATTTTAACAGATGATGTATTTATTTCTGTTGCAGCTACAACAATAAATACTAAAAACAGAATAAAATAAACATTTAAGTGGGACTCCCATACAACAAACGTGATTTTTTGCCGTTTTTTGCGACAATGGTACGGAACCCTTCGTGCGCGGTTCCGACTCGCACTTGGCTAGTTTTTGTGTTTTTTTTTGCTGACTATTCAAAAGGACTTTAATGGTTTAGCTGAAATAAAATATTTTGATTTAATTTTGATAAGGAGTGGCTTCCCTGCCGGACACGATAGCTACAATCCAGGGTTCTTTAAGTCAAGAGTGAATAGGTTTCTTCTAGACAAGCGTGCTTCACCATCGACCACAACTTCGTTTACCATCAGGTGACATAGTGGTCAAGAGCAAGCCTAAATAAAATAAAAAAGGCAACGGAGATTATTTTTGCATGCCACATTTATGAGGTTTTTCTTTTTCCTTTCTTATTCCCCTTTATTTTTATAACCCGATTTCCCTGAACTACCCTATTTCAAAAATCTTCTTCTTGCCTTTGTGCCATGTTACTTGGGGTCGGCGCAACACATTTTCTTCTTCCATACCATCCTGTCCCCCGTCTCGCTATCACTGACTCCCTTTTCTTTCATATCATTCCTCACACAGTCCATCCATCTTTTCTTTGGCCGTCCCCTCCCTCTCCATCCATCCACATTTATATTCATAACTCTTTTAGTAACTTGCATTTCATCCCTCCTCATCAGATGACCATACCAGGACCGTACCACCCTATTTCAAATATGTCGAACACAAATTATATCTTCGAGAAACCCCTTAGCAAGTAAGATTTTCAATCTATATCCAGCATACACGTGGATCGTATAATCACAAGCCGTTTCTAAGTTAATTTACGTTGTAAACTATATCGCACTTTTCCCTGAAGAGGATACACCTACGAACAAAAAGAGAACAGAGTAAATACGGTGAGTAAATTCAATAATACATTGGAAGGCGTTCACACTTACAGGAAAACAAATATTATATTACTGAGCGACTGCTTGTGGTATATATTTTTTTGTACCTGGAACATTAGTATCTGGTGTTTTTGTATTCAGGTATATTTAATAGATTTGTGTGATAAAGTGGTCTTACTAGATTTGACAACTTTAATAGGGGCTTTTTTTAGGTAGAAATACAGAGTTTAACACTACGGAACTAACCCTGAAATCGCGATCATTGATTAAAAAATTGCCAGTAACATAGCATTAAAGCTAAAAACCTTTTTGAGTATTTTCTTCTTACTTTCTACACAAAACAAAGATACAGTTATACAATTCCCTCTAAAGAAAATTGGTTAGATTTTTTTCCCACGGAAAAAATGTCTCTTGAATTTTCTGAAACTCAACATCTGTGACACATTACTTGTCACATCGCTGACTTTAACGCACCTTGACTTTATAATTCACGCTTGAATTCGAACGTAACCTTGACTTAACCTGTCTACGATCTTACCTTATTATATAGCCGTTACCAGCGGCTCCGCCCGTGAAAAGTCAAGTCAAAAACTATCCCACGGGTACACTACTGGGATAAAAAATATCCTATGTTCTAATCTACCAGCGTACTTGCCTAAAGGTAGGTATAGCCACAACATTTACTTGTTACAGAACATCGAGCATTTGCCAATTTTAACCGCACTTCGAACATGATGCTCGATGTTAACGGGATATGCTCGATGTTTAAGTAAATCCTCTAATCTATACCTACTCACCTTTCTATCACAGTTCAAAGCAATTTGAAGCAACTTAATGCGAAAATGCTCGAAAATGCTCGGAAACTTAAATCAAGCAAAGAACACTGTTGAATTGTTATAATAAAAAGCCGATGCTATTCATTGTGTGTCATCTAATTACCTAGCAGGTCTACCGTGTTTGCATCCAAGTCCGTTCAGCCGTTGAACATACCAACTTTCCCATTTATAATATTATTAGTAGGATCTTATATGTGTACTAAGTTCAAAGCAAATATTCAATACAGTATATATGAACATGTATATGTATTTACCCTGCGATCTTCACATTGCAGACAGTGATCGAAATTCTATGGCAGCTGTGGAATTTAGTTTGACCGAAGAGAAACGCCTGTTGCATGTGATTTTAGTCTTAGGCTTAAAATCTATTTATGGAGGAGGAGCTCATGGAGCTCATAAAGATTTTGAGCAACCATATTCAGGGCGAAAAGTTTATAGCTAAGTAGAATATAGATTTGAAAAGTTTCATATAGGAGCCCTAAGCTGTGATCAGGGATCTATTTTCAGATTTCGAAAAGTGAAACACTTTTTATTTTCATCTTCATGGCGGCTAATATACTCTTGGTCGGATGTGGCTTGACGCGAAATGACTTAAAAAGGCAAATCTGACAACGAAATTGTGAACTTTCCCTGAATCTGACACATCTGAAAATTCCAATTGGGACAGTTTTTAAAAGGATAGGTAAGTACACAGAGCGAATTAAATGTATGTTGTGCAATAGTGTTACCTGTCCGATTGTCAATATAACAATGTCAGACGGGATGATGGAGCCCTTTGGAAAATATGACAATATGATATTTTCGAGACGTACACTAAAGTGGTCATAATTTTACGTTTATCTCAAAATTAGCACACCCAATAAGTTTTAATCAGTATTTGAATTTGAAGCGGACCCTGTTGTGAAGATTTGTCAGTATTCAGAAGTTTTAAAATACCTAATAGATAACAAACTCAACGCAGGTAAGCCTTCTCTCTCACCAAGCATCGTTTTCAAATAATTTTCTCGTCTTGCAATAAACTATAAGTAGGTAGACGTATCAAGTGCCATCCGTCACGCCACAAGACGCTTGCAAGGCCGACAAAATTAAAGGGTCTCGTAAAGCTCAAGTGATTTTGGGACACAAAGCAGTTTTTTAATGGTTAAGAAAAAATATTCTACGAAAACGTCTGAGGGTTGTAAGAAGACTTTGTCGTCGTTTTTCGTTGAAATATTTGATTTAGTTGCGTGTGTCGAAAGTGTGTTGTGTAGAATTTTCTAAAAATGTCAGCTCCCTCAGGTGTCGTTAGAGAAGACGACGATTTTTACCGTTCTCTTTGATTAAATTTAAACGTTTGTTCGGAATAGGGATCTAAAAACTGTAACCCGACTAAGGATTTTATTTTTTAGTCTGTGTTCGCGGGCCATAATAACGAATCGATTAATACCTTATTCATCAAAATCGGATGAACAGTTTAGGCACCACGGAGGAACATACGGAAATTCAAATACATATACATATTATATAGACTGCTGTTAAGCAGTTGCTTACGTCCACAAGTCACCAGTTAATTCAATAGGGACGAGTGTCGCGATCAGAATGCTTCTTAGAATATCCTGAATATAAAAACCAAAAACACTTTTCTTGACCTGACAATTAAACTCACTGAATATCCTACAAAAAAAGAAATATATCACAGTATAAAAAAAATCTGCTCGATCCCAAGAGAACACGGGCTCTTAGCTAACAACCTCGCGGCACAGCTGAAGCGTTAAACACTGCTTAATTATGTGGAAAGTTACTAAGGACAGTTTTTTATCCCTGTTTGAATATTCCTCTCTTCATTTTTAAACCTGCTTTGAAACCTTTGATAAACATGAATGGAAAGATTGTCTCGCTGAATATTGAGTACTGGTTTGATCTTGGAGATGGATTAAGTTTCAAGTATCGGTATTTGCATAATTTTGGGTAGATAGGGATGTATTGAAAAATATTTCTATCGTTTGCTTTATTATTTATTTAATCGAAGCGATGTAGTCTCTTCAATGTGAATATAAACCGCATTTCCAGCTCAAAAAGTTTTGTTACACGAATTTTGGCTGAATTTATTATATTAAATGCGATTTGATTATTAATTATCTGAGTTATTTTGTTGTATCATTTAACAGATTGATTTTGTAAACTTATGAAATAATTATTAAACTCTGGTATAAACACAAGGCAGATTGCCTATGAAATAGAATTATTTAAATTCATCTGTGAAATCGGCTGGAAATAATTATTAATTTACTAGAATTGAATTTTTATGGCTGAAAGATTTGAAAATTAATTCACATGAATAAATTTAAATTTAGTGTTTTGTATTACTACATTTGCGTTGGTAGAAATAAAATTATTATTTGTATTAATATGGTAAGAAGAACTGACAGCAGACAACAAATTAATTGTTTCAATCAACTTGCAATCTTTTCTAGAAACCAATAATTGTTTATTGGAAATTTTTTTTAATTATGAAGTGAAGTATTCTCAGATGCTGGGAAAGATGCAGAACAAATTTACCCGATACCTTTATATGAAGCAATTTGGTGTATACTCCTTCTAGCCTCTTATGTATCCAACTCTTTTTGTTATAGGAATGGTTGGGTACTATAAGTTGGGGGGTAAGGCGCAACTTCGCTCTTGCAAAATATGTTTTTTGTGGTTTTTCGCGGCATGCTGAATAATCCACAAATATTGGAATCGTTGGGATTGCTCGTTCCAAACAGGAGGCTACGGTTAGGCCCTACGGAAACTTTTAAAAGTCCCGGCAACTTATTAAATTTTGCACCAGTGGTTCGTGCAGTAAGAATACTTAATAGCATCTCTCTGTGTTTAAACATATTTTCTTGCTCTTTGGTGGAATTCCAGAGGGTGTCACTTAGTGTGTTGTCCACTGTGTAACTTGTGCTTCTACCCAGACACATTACTTAGGACTGTACAATTAGCAATTTTTGTTAGCTTGGGTTTTACCTCCTAAAACAAATGTATGTGTTAATGAATAAATAAATAAATATATTTTTTAATCTAATCGAAGTTATTGCGAATTTTCTATTGAGTTCTACAATATTTTTTTTATTAATTACCTTCTTCTTCTAAAAATTCTGTGTGATTAGTTTCTTTTTTCCAATTTGGATGTTTGTTAGTCAATTAGGTCGTATATTTGGAACATATTTGGAATACTGCAGGTAGTTTGGAATAGTTAGATTACTATAATATTTTTTTTTTCAAGGGATCTGGCTATTGGGCAGAGCCAGCTCACGAAACTGAAGACCGACAATGGCAGGACGGACCGTATCCGCCAAACCGGAGCTTCTGAGGGAGATCGAGACATTCTATGGGCAGTTGTGCACATCAGTCAGCAAGCCCATTGCGAGTCTAGCAAACGACCCAAGAGCTAGATTGACCCGTCACTATACCGAAGATATCCCGGATGTCAGCCTGTACGAGATTGGGATGGCTCTGAAACAGCTTAAAAACAACAAGGCGCCGGGTGATGACGGAATCACGGCTGAACTCCTGAAGGCGGGTGGAAAACCGGTCCTTAAGGCCCTTCAGAAGCTGTTTGATTCCGTCATACTCGAGGGCAAAACGCCACAGGCATGGTGCAGGGGTGTGGTGGTACTTTTCTTCAAGAAGGGCGACAATGCCCGGCTGAAGAACTATAGGCCCATCTCACTTCTTAGCCATGTCTACAAGTTGTTTTCAAGAGTCATCACGAATCGTCTCGCGCGCAGGTTTGATGATTTCCAGCCTCCCGAACAAGCCGGATTCCGAAAAGGCTTTAGCACCGTAGACCACATACAAACGCTGCGGCAGGTTATACAGAAGACCGAAGAGTATAACCTGCCTCTCTGTTTAGCGTTTGTGGACTACGAGAAAGCCTTCGATTCGATCGAGACTTGGGCTGTACTGCAGTCTCTCCAACGGTGCCAGATCGACTACCGGTACATTGAGGTGTTGAAGTGTTTGTACAAAAACGCCACCATGTCAGTCTGTCTTCAGGATCAGACCTCGAAACCAATCCTTCTCCAGCGTGGCGTGAGACAGGGAGACGTCATTTCTCCGAAACTGTTCACTGCTGCGCTGGAGGATGTATTCAAGGTTCTGGAATGGAGGGGCCTAGGCATCAACGTTAATGGCGAGTACATCACTCACCTTCGGTTTGCCGACGACATAGTGGTCATGGCTGAGACCATGGAAAGCCTCAGTAAAATGCTCGATGACCTCAGTAAAGCTTCCGAAAGAGTGGGTCTTAAAATGAACATGGACAAAACCAAGATCATGGTGAACGCCCATGTAGCACCCACTCCTATAAAGATCGGAGACTCTACACTCGAAGTTGTACACGATTATGTCTACCTGGGACAAACGATCCAGTTGGGTAGGTCCAACTTCGAGAAAGAGGTCAACCGTCGAATCCGACTCGGCTGGGCGGCGTTCGGGAAGTTGCGTGGTATCTTCTCGTCCAATTTACCGCAGTGTCTCAAGACAAAAGTCTTTGACCAGTGTGTGTTGCCAGTGATCACCTATGGGACCGAGACATGGTCGCTCACAAATGGCCTTATCAGAAAGCTTAAAGTCACCCAAAGGGCAATGGAGAGGGCTATGCTCGGAATTTCCTTGCGTGATCACGTCAGAAATGATGATATCCGCAGGAGAACTAAAGTTACCGACATAGCCCGGAGAATTGCTAAACTTAAGTGGCAGTGGGCAGGGCACATTGCTCGCAGAACGGATGGCCGATGGGGCTGAAAAGTTCTGGAATGGCGACCGCGAACCGGAAGACGATACGTTGGAAGGCCTCCCACTAGGTAGACCGATGACCTGGTTAAGGTTGCGGGAAGGCGCTGGATGCGAGACGCACGGGATCGGTCAATGTGGCGACGCCTGGGGGAGGCCTATGTCCAGCAGTGGACGTCTTTCGGCTGAAATGATGATGATGATGACTATAATATTATAAACGCTATCTGTTTTTTTTTTTTATCGTAAACATAACGTCATCAGACACACGAAGCAAACAAGTGTCAAACACAGGGTGCCATCTTCACATTCCGGCTACCAGCCACACAGGAACGTGACGTCTACTTTTAAAACTTAACGGTAAGAAACTTAACGGTAAGAATTCAATGATTGATAATCATTTATTATGATACGTAAAATCTTCATTGTAATTGTTTAAATTGATAAGTGCCCTTGTTAGTTTATGATTTTACTTTGATTTTGTGAATATTTTTAGAATTAAAAATATCAAATAGAATTTTACGTTAGGATGATGTGTTGTTAATTTGGAATACCGTATACCGTACTGGCGTATCAATGAGCTTTATTTTTATTTTGTTTAAAAAGAGTGAATCAAGTCTGAAAAACTGTTACAAAGATTATATTAACATATTAGTTTTTAAGAAATACTAATATATTCTTAAAAACTGTGAATAATTTATTTAAAAAAATGAATATAATTTGGAGTACTATATTCCAAATTAACTGCACTCTATGTGAAATCGCGATTTTGGAGTTTATTTACTTGATATAAATTTTGATAAGGTTTCTGGTTTATGTTTTTTTATTGTTTTTTATTATTAAAGTTTGACAATTTACCAATAGTTTAGTGCATTTTTATAGGGTTATCCCGTTTCACTTTCAATTTATCTCCAAAAAACAAACCAGTATTCCAAATATGCTGCCTTTTTGGCTGAATGGATTCAAATATTTTGAACACGCGTAGATCTTGGCCTGGCAGCCGCCGGCGGCAACCCCCACGTAAAAGTCGAAAATGATCCCTAGGAAACCTTCTCTATTTTATGTGCTAACCCACGTTATAAACTATCAGTGTGCCTAATTTTATCCAAATCCAGTCAAAAGTTTTTAAATAATTTTGATTTTCGTGGAACTTTCTCGTTTATAATATTTCTAGTAATAATAATAAGTAGGTACCTGGGCAACAGAGCTCTGCTCGGATGAAAATAGAGAAAACGACGTTTTCTAAAAATGAAACCTAGCTCGATTGATTTATCGCCCCCGAAATCGCCAGCATACAAAATTTCATGAAAATCGTTGGAGCCGTTTCCGTGATTCAGATTATACAGGGTGGCCAAAAAGTCGTGGATCAAACGAAACAGGGAGACAAAGGAGGTAATTTCCAACAAAAAATCTTTCTCCAGCATGGCCATAACTTCATTGCACAAAAAGATATGAATTATTTTTGTTTTTTCCATGAAACTACCGAGATTTTTTACAATTTGATCAGTAGAAAATTAAATTGATTAAAAACAATAAAACAAAAGGTATTGTATTATGACTCGATTATGTATCAATACTACAAAAATTGTATTGCAGCTCTTGGTATCAAACTTAACGAGCAATGAATTTTTTTCCGTAAATTTTGAAGCGTTACAAAAAATTACTTCTCACTTTAAGACCACCATTTGAAAAAAAAATGTATTACGGAAAAGTGACCCTGTATTAAAAAAGCTTGCTGGTTTAATGCTGATTCGAATGAGGTACAACACTTTACTCTTTGATCTTTAGTTTTGATTTTACGGTCGTTTTTTCATATCAAGGTGCAAATTTAATAAAATAGTAAATTTAAAGGATAGTTTACATTTTTTATAAAAACAACGACAACGGTAGTTTCATGGAAAAAACAAAAATAATTCATATCTTTTCGTGCAATGAAGTTATGGCCATGCTGGAGAAAGATTTTTTGTTGGAAATTACCTCCTTTGTCTCCCTGTTTCGTTTGATCCAAGACTTTTTGGCCACCCTGTATATATATGAAGGATCAGGAGAGTCGAGAGGTATATATCGTCAGGATTTGGAGTTCCCATTTTATTGGGATAAACAAGACTAAACAATACCAGGTTTTAATAAAAAATATATATATATAAATTATAAATATATTTATAAATCTTATCTTATCTTATCTTATCTTAATTACAGTAAAACTCAAACAGTAACAAGACTAAGTAGGTTAAAAAGGTATAGTAACAACAATACGGTTAATCGAACAAACCCTTAAGGTAACAGTTCGTACAGCGGTCTAAGCAAACCAAATATAAAGTGTATCGTTCGCCATCTGCAACCCAATACAGCTATGTGAATATACAGCAGCGCTGTACCAAATAAACAGACTGTGCTGTCGGGCGCAGGGGCTCTTTATTGAGTCGAATCCGAAGATCGACTGCCTCGCTTAAAGGGTGTAAGCTCTCATCAAGAACGATGCCCAACCTTGCAATCCCTCCATGACAACTCTGTCCGATAAAGCACAGAAGTACGTCACGTGTTTACTTGATACAAAACACTAAAATGTGCTAAATCTAATAAGTTCTGTAGCAATCTCATAGTGCTAAACTGAGGTGAAGTGAAATTGAAGTGTCAATCCCTTGAAGCAATTGGAATGATAGCTACTTCATGCTCACTTCACCTCACCACACTCAGTATTTTGGACAGAATCGACCGGCAGTTCGGCTTAAAATCTTGCCACTTAAATAACAGACAGCGATAGAACTATTTCAGTAGGAATAAATTGGATTTGATTTACGTCGGCTGCTATGATGGCGGGTCATCTTGCTCTCGGGGGACTGTCCTACATTCACTTGACGTTGCCATACATGTACTGTGGATAGACTCATTGTCTATGTAATTTGTCGACGGTAGATTAAGCTTTTGTGACGTGTTGTTTATACCTTCAATTTCAATTTCAATAGCCCTTTCATCCAAAAGCTCCTCTCTTATGATATTTCTTTTTTGTTGTTGTTTTTTGAGTTAAAGTATGTCTCAGTATTCAGTGTGTCTTTTGGAAAAGGCCTCCTCTAAAGATTTCCATTGCTTTCGTTTCATGGCAACCCTTCTCCAAATGCTTATTAATCAAGCGCTTCACTACTAATGAGATATAATTAGACTTAACGTCAAAACGCAATATGATATAACTATTGATATAAATTCATCATCATCGTCATTTCAGCTGAAAAACCTCCACTGCTGGACATAGGCCTCCCCAAGTGTCGTCACTCTGATTGGTCCTGAAGGCCTGGCATCCATTGGATGCCCGAAAGCCTTAACCAGGTCGTCGGTCCATTTGTTCATCATCTATATTTGATTCAAATTAGTAAATGCTTTTCCAAAAATATGGCAAGAAATTATCTACGTAATGGAAAACGCAGATTTTTGGTCGCTTTTACATCTTAGTTCTTACTTCACGTAACTACTGTTACCCGTAATCATCCCGAGTGACGTAGGTACTTATTTGTATTGAATGTGGCATCGCTCAAACACTTGTATGATTGACATAATGTAACGTATTGTCACGATAGTCCTAGGAGGGAAGGTGGCATTGTAAGACCATTTTCTGTTAAATCTTGAGTAAAACACCCAGCTGTAGCAAAGTATAAAATTTTGTGGAGGATATTTTCAGCCAGGACCAGGACATAATATAGCTAACACTATGGCAATGTTGGGCTATGAAAAAGATGGATGTAAAGAGATCGCAAGCAATAGCAGAGATGAGAATATTAATATGGATGTACGGATTGACGAGAATGGATAAAATGGGAAATGAGTATATTAGAGGAAATTTTAAACTGGCGCCAGTGAAAAAAAAGTT